>OW052042.1:55318347-57824833 GCA_932526495.1 Bombylius major | reverse complement strand
TATTATTGATAAACAATAATCTATTTGATAAAATATAAAATAAATAAAAGTTTATCGAGAATTAAATGACTTAGCAAAAATAGCGATACATATAAAAAATCAATCCATACACAGGAATTTGTTAATTGAATTATCAATAAAAAGCATAAATTGCATTACAAATGTTACTGGTCTAAAAAGCACCATTTATGATGAAATGACAAGCTTAGAGCTAGGCAAATATCGATAAAAAAATTTTTTTCGCACATTTTAATTAATCGCTATGATGTAATCACTAAAAAACATTAGTACATAGAGACGTACATGTTATTGAAAAATCCAAAACTTCAATTTCAATTTTTTTTAGTGGTAATTAAAGATAAAATTTTGGTTAAAACTTATTCGTAAGGAAATTCTATCAAATAAATATTATTATGGGAGAAAAATATGAGTTCAATTTTGAAAATATTTATCTTCCTATAAGAAATTTTATCAGGTGATTATGTTGATATGGTGCTTCTTCAAAAATGAATCGCTGCTTTGGTGATGCAATGCTTGATGCTTGTCACAAATTCAAAAATGCAACGCAACTTTTATGATGCGTTGTTGCATATTCGAAAAAGCATCGCATCAAATCAAGTATTCGAAATTCCTTGTAATATTCAGCTGTTATGTAATAGCATTGCATCGCCAACTTAAAAACTTTGCGTTGTCATAGCAACAAGTAATGCTTACGCATCACGAACAGAAGAACATTAGCATCGCCAAAGTAGCGATTCATTTTTGAAGAAGCACATGATTATGACAAATACCTATACTAAATAGTACTTCATTTTTATTGTATAGGTACACACACTCAACCGGCTTACTTGTTTTTATTACTTTAATATTTTTTTTCAATAATTTCACAATATATTATGAAGTGGAGGTTACTGAATGTCAATACCCACATTTGTGAATTACAGAATAAACTCAAATTCATTTACATTGTTTTACATTTTTTCATGACAAATTTTACTAGTCTATGAATTCGAAATATTTATATTGTGTTCAAGGAGCATTGTAGAGCAACGATTATGGCGAAAATTCGTCACCGAAATATGCAAATGAAGTTTTTTATGGTTTCCGTAATCTATTTTCGAAGTTAAATTATTATATTACAGAACAAATTCGACTTAAAAATCTATTTGCAGATTAATTATGACTTTGAATATTTCTAAAATCTTTGGAACCGAATGAAATGAATCAGAATTTTCTTTTTAAATAAAAATATTTATGGGGTTGTCATTTCTCTAGCTCGTAAGTCGTCATAAAAACATTCAAAAACAAAAATGATAAGCTAATGATAATGATAATTAAATTTAAAAATAAATAAAAATTAGTAATTACATTATTTATTCTACAGTAATAATAATATACACTGCCAAGCCCAATAGCAATAGCTGCAATCAAATATTTTGGAAATGTTGACATTATCTTCGTTTCGTTTTATTTTTTTAATAAGTTATCTCTCTATAAGTCTTTTTGTTTTATTTAAAATAAAAATTTTCTGGAAATAAATTTACATAAGGTGAAATATGGAATGAAGATATTGCGTGAAATGTGTGCTCCTACGATGCAGTGAAAGTCAAAACCAAATGTACACACATCACACACGTATAAAATTTTTTATTTTTGGATACACTTTCACCTCAATGATGCCTGAAAAGTTATAATTTTATATTAGAATACAATTGCATAGAAATAGAGTGCCTGATTATGTATTATTATAGATATTTGTTAATTAATGACTAATTTATGATAACATCATGCGATGTGTCTTCTGAAGTAAATATTTTTATTTGTATTAATTGCATTATAAACCTGAACAATGATAAAAAGTCCAAAGTCTACGTTAATTTAATATTGATATCAAAATTACACTAAATGAATATGGATGTGTACTTAAAAAAAAAATAGTCTATAATATATGATTGCATTTTCTACAAGTCATTCACAGGAAGCAACAAATTAAGATATAAAATAAAATTACTATTTAAAAGTTAAAAAATACACTTAATAAAATTATAAATTAAATAAAATTTTTAATCTACTTACACTGAAGTCTGAACTTCTTCCTAGAAAATTTTCACAAGAAATATGCTATTTCACCACCGGCTTCTTCTTTTTATAAAAATAAAAATAAAATAACTCTTAAATACGAATCCAAAATATTTTGATAAAATGACGTTTCCAAACGAAGAAAAGAGAGCGATGATGAACTGAAACAAATGGCGTCGTAATTTCAATATCGTCTTAAATACAAAAGCGCCCTCTAACTGTCATGAGTTCAACAAATACAAAAGTCAAAAATTAACGTGTATCACGATGAGAAAATTTTAAACTGGACTTTACATGAAATTTCTTTTAATTACATACATATATTATAAATTTGCATATTTTCATCAAAAATTACCTGGGAAGGTAACAACATTGAATATGAATTTCGAATACATTCTCAAAAACCAAAAAAAGATTAGGCCTTTCATTTTTCCTTTTGAATCCAGATTGAACAACCCTCTTTCAAATATTTCATGTATACGCGTTGGTTTACATTCTTTAAATAGGCAATAACAGGGTTGCTTAATTAATATTTGTTTAATTTCATTTTTTTTTTAATTATATAGGAATGATTATCGTGAAACACTTTTTTGTTCCATTGAAAATGCTGAATATGAATGTGAATTTATAAAATTGAACCACTTTGAAAATTTATTTTGAAAATGTGTCTGATTTAGAAACATTTACGAATGCTTGTTAGAACCCTGGATTTTAAACTTATTAAAAATTGACAATTTGAAGTTTGAAGCATGCAATGTGCAAGACAAAAAAATCAAATTGGAACCAACTTCAATGTAAAGAATGTCGGAATGGCTGCAGTGAATATTTGTGTGTGCCGTGTTCGCTGTGTTGATTAATATAAATTTTGAGAGTTTAAACGATATTTAAAAGAATTTTTATAACACTATGCAAATAAATAATCGATGATATTAAATGACAAACAAATATTTAGTGCATATTGTATTTAATTATTTAGTAATTAGTTGAAATAGTTTTGTTGTAACATTTTATTGTAATCACATCCTAAAGAGCATACTGTTCATCATCATCATTGTCATCACCACCATACCACAAAATAAGGATAGTTATATTTAATAGTATTTTTTTTTTTGTCAATAATAAGCAGCCGAAAGTCAGCCAATTAATTATTTTCATAAATTATAATTATTTAATAAAAGAATCATACCAATTACTTACTATATACTACAAAGCACAGCAACAACAACAAAATTAAAACGATAAGCTACAAAGCTACACCAGTGCATTTTTTTATATTTTACTTATATCTTAAATCTCAAGTACTTGCAGTACAAATTAATGAGAAAAAAAAATCAGATTCATATTTCATATTTTTAAAAAATAAATAACTTGATACATAAAACCTTTATTTCATACTTTCTTTTTTATTCATTATTGTTATTGAAAAGTATATATTATATACTGTTGCTGGTGTAGCTTTGTATTGTTTAAAAAAAACGTCAGCTGATTTCTTGAGGATTAGTTGTTATATCTATATATTGAAAGGGTGTAGTGTAAAGGTGGTGGTGTAATGTTAAATCAAAATTGCAATAAACAACAGAAACAACAACAAGAACATAATCAAAAGTATCAGCAGCATTGGCAAGAGGATCAGGATAATCTAAAAACAACATCCGAATTATTTTATATTTCTTCAATGGAGAGAAGTCAATCAGCTGGAGGAGGTGATGATACTACTTCAACAAATCAAACAACAAAAAATTCTAGAGAAGGTATGAGATTGAATAATTTACATATACATACATATATGTATTTTTTCGTTTTAATTATGAAAGATAATCTAAATCACACAATTTAATAGATTTTTATGAATGTAAATTAGTATAATTGTTTACACCTAACCTAATTATGACAATCGTTAATTTGAAGAGGTTTTTGTTAATTATATTTCAAATTACGGATTGATTGTTAAGGAAATATGAATCAAGCAATACAAATTAAAAAAGAAAAAATGATTAAAATTGATTTTTATATCGTAAAAGTTTTTATAATTATCTAATTTTTATTAAAAAGAACCTATATTTAAAAGAAATATTGCATGTACATGTACACAAAACAACCTACAAAAATATTGAAATATTGCACACTGCATAATCGTTTCATAAAAAAATTACATACTTTTAGTACATAAAATAATTCTTTTATATCTACAATACATACATAAATCTCTATGTATATAATATATGTATGGACATATATCATCTGTCTCTTAAGTATCTACGTATATACATATCTACGTAGTATAATATTTTGAGTTGTTTCACCATTTGAAAAATGGTATATTCATTTCTAATTAGAATTGTGTGGGAAGTCACACTAAATAAATATGCTTAACTCTATTAAAAAAAAAAATTATTTTAAGTTTAGGTGGCATTTGAGATATTTCTGTGAAGAAATAAGAAAGAAAAAAAAATATCACCACATACTTATTACATATATTAATATATTTGAGAATATATATATAAAAAAATTACATAAAAAGAAATTAAATAATAAGAACGTGTAAAAAGTGTGATTTTTTCTGTTATTCAGAATAAAATTTAAAAAAAAAAAAAGAGAGAAAGAAAACAAAGTAAATTATGATATGATAATGATTTCGTGTTGCATCTATAAAAAAAAAAAGAAATAAGAAAAAAATTAAAAGATTGCAAAATTAAAGTAATTGTGTACATACCTACTTTAGATACGAATAATTATGCAAATACTTACATACTTATTATGTATATTTTAATTTAAATTAAATTTAATATTTGAGGACATAATTCACGTGTATGCATGTGTAATGGAATTAAATTTCACAGATTATAATAAAGAAATAACATCACAAAATGAAATTTGAGATAAGGAAATTAATGGTTTAGTATTTGAATATTTATGCTGTAGTTGCGCTTAGTTTACGAATAGATAGGGTGTTTTCAAGAAAAAAAAAAGATTTCTTTATTTTTTTCTCTTCTTATTGACGATGCAATCATTTCAGTAATTATAGTCTGATGTTTGAGTGTTTGAAAATCTATTAAACGTATGAGTTGTCTTATCTGATAGAAGAAAAAAAGGTGTAGGGTGTTGAATTTCTCATATTCATTAAATTGTTTTTTCCAGATTTTATAAACAGTTTCTTTTTAATATATTTCTTAATTTTAATAAACAGAAAAGATTATTTCTTTGAAAAACGACTCTCTTACTTATATCGACTTTTTTTCATGATTTTATAAAAGTGAAACTATCACCCTATATGTAAGTATATATATACATACAAATATGTACAAATATATATACATATACACATATGTATAACAATATAGTTAATATAGTTAAATGATAATATATATAAAAGAATAATACTGTATTAAATAGCTGCCTATCGATTAAATAAAGTGCATAATCGGTCAACTAAAGTATTAGTGTATTTAATGCAGAGATAAGTTGAATAAATCACATTTAATCTTGTGGTTCAATTCCCTTACGTCTGGTTGGAGGAAGTTTCAATGACATAGATTTTTTTTTTCTTTAGATATTAATAATGATTTCAACTAAATATTGCTTGTAATTGGATGTACGTTTAGTAATTAAAAATTAATATACATATATACTCGTACATAATGTATAAGTGTTATTTAAGTTTGTTCAGGTGAAAAAAAAGGTTGTAAGTAATCAAGTATTAAATCTAGTCTATTTTATGCATGTCTTTGGAGGTTGTAATTTTAATAAATTATTATATGTACATATTTTAATTGTTACTTTAAAGTTAGAATTTGTGGTCTAATGTGCTAAATAAGATATTTAAATACATCAAGGTTTTGCAACTTTTAGAATTTTAATTAAACTCAATTTACCAAATACAAAATTTTATTAAATTTATTTCCTAAAATTAATGAATCAAAATCATTTTTATTCTTACCCACTTGTTAAATTAAATATTTCTGAATGAATGTAACTACATAATATATTTTGTTAAATTTATTAACAGATTAATTATCTAAATTTCTTTCATAATATTTATTCTATTGAATTCACTTTATTTTCGTATGAATTAAAGTATTAAAATGATTCCGTTTATCAGTTTTTCAAATCAGTTTTGAAATAATATTGATAAATGATTTTAAAATAAACTATAATTGTTTTTTAATATGTACATACAAATATGTATGTAAGTACTCACACAAAAATGCAATGAGTCATTGTGTGTTCAAATTTCAAACAATCACTTTATAAGTTTTTAAATAAAATCAGTAATTTCAATTGGTAAAAAAAAAAAAAAACAAAACAGTTTAATGTTTTATTTGCTTACCAAATATTTTTTTAATTCATTGATTTTTATTTTTTTAAATATAACATACTTAAGTTGTATAAAAATTTATATTAATGACCATGATTTTTCTAAATTGCCATGACTGGGGTATGAAGACTTTCGATTTTTCTTTAATACAAGTAACGTACTCGTAGGTACGTGAATTTACTTCATATAAAAAAATTGATTTGTGATATAAATTCCATAAATATTTTTATGTTAAAATTTCATTGTATATTGTTGCTCCACAGAGGCATATTTTTAGGCGTTCAAGGTTGTTGTAGGTACCCGGATATACTGAGGTCTTGGCAACAATTACGATGATTTTTTTCACAATAATTTTGTTAATTTGTTTCGTATTGTCTTAATCAATTAATTTTTCTGCATTCATTTCAAGTCTTCAGTTCAACAAAAACGTATATTCGACTATCCTTAGAACTTAGAAAAAAATAATTTTAAGTATACAGATACTCGGTTATTAAGACAATTGTTAAAAATAATATAAATTTACTTAATTTCATTTTTTATTATTTATTTTATTAAATTTTTGTGGGTGTAATACATTAATACATAAAAATACTTAAAATCGCTTATCATTGGAAATTTTTTCTCTTATATTTACATACCTATACTGAATATTACTCATACATAATACTTAAATGCGGTGTTACATGGATGCAAGTTATATATACTACGTATATTAACACATTTATTCATGGGAACAGACACTAGATCAGCATTTTATAGTATTCTAATTACATTTCTCATTAATTTTCATGTTGTTTCAAAATTGCATTCCATTGCATTTTCTATTGTATAAAATTTATTTTGCGTAGGTGTTATATCATAAAAATTCTTTAGTTAAAATAATAACAAATGTCTAGATTTTAAAAAGAAGGTTCTAATAAATTCATTCTGATTAAGACGGTCTTTAAGTTAACATTAAATTTTTTAAATATTAAAGTTATTAAATTTGTTTATTGAAATAAAAAATTTAAAGAAAGAAATTTAACTAGTTTTTGAAATTGTTAATTAAAAAGAAATTAAATAATCATTTTTGTGTAGAAATATAAATTCTAATTTTTACAAAATTGTGAAGTTTTTCTTGAAATAAAAATAAAATAAAAAAGAAATTTACATATATTAAATAAAAAAAGGAGAAAAGGAATTTTTCTTATTTAAATCCTGCAACTTATATAACTGGCGCAGTCTTGTAGTTTGTCTTCGGAATTCTATAGTAGAAAATCCGTCTATTTTAATAGTTTAAAGACAAAAAAAAAGAACCTTAAAAAAAAAAAAAAAATTATTGGAGTTCCATTGTGGAAAATCCAACATACACAAAATTTTTGGGAGATCAAGCAAAAGTACAGGAGTAGTAAAGGCCGTCATCAAGTGAGTTACATCAGATCAAATTCGATGAAGACGAAAGTTGAACTGTAAGTAATTTTCATTTATGTCAGAATCCTTTTGTAATATCTCCCCCCTAAATAATAATAACGAAAACTTAAGCTCAAGTTTGGAAAATTTAATTAGTGATTTAAGTAAAATTACTGTCAGTGAAAGTGAAGAAAATCGAAATATCTGTGTAATTGCGTTTGAATCCGATAACAATATGACAACAGTCCCAAGTTTTTTAAAAGTTCACGCAGAAACCATTCCGGAGTTTGATGGTGATGTAAATGAATTAAATTTTTTTATCGAAAGCATCGATACTATTGTTAGCCATTTCTATGACAAAAAAAATTTAGACGTCTACCAAAATAATGTTATTTATAGAACAATAATAAGTAAATTAAAAGGTGCTGCTAGAGAGGTAATTAATATTAGCTGTGTCAATACAATAGATGAGATAAAAAACGAACTTATTCGAAATTTTAGTGACCCTAGAAATGAGAACTGTTTGGCATTCGATTTGAACAATTTAAAACAAAAACGTGAAGAAACTCCTTATGAATTTCATGATAGAGTGAGAAAATTATTAAACACAATTTCAAACTATCTTGCAATTCATGAAAAGGACGCGAATGTTCGGAAATTTAAACAAAATTTATACAACGATCAAGCTTTAGAAGTATTTTTAGCAGGTTTGAAAAATCCATATGGAATTATGGTTCGAACAAAAGAACCAAAAACAATGTTAGAAGCCATAAATTTTATAAAAAAAGAAGATAATATCAAATACCTACAAAATTACCAGTCTAATTATAATTTCAATCAACACAATGTGCAAAAGCAAGATCCAAATTTTAATAAATTTAAAAAATCCCAACAATCAAAAAATCTTTTTCAGCGAACCTTGAATCCAAATTACTTTCACCAAGATTATCAATCTACACACGAAAATTCTGTCTTCCCATATGCAGCGTATGCAAATAGATCAAACACGATTGCAACTGACGCACGTCAAACAAATCAAAATCCTCAAGAAAATTTACCATTTCCAACAGGACCAGTCAGCATACAGCAAAGACAAAATTTACCACAACAAAAATTTCCTACCCATACTCAAGTTTTCGGTAGGCCCAAAAACGTATGGAAACAAAACCCAAGTCAAACCCTACATCAACCAAAACCCATACCCATGAGCATTACATCAAGACAACCATCAACTTCTCAAAAATTTCAACAGTCAACTCCAAAATGGTCTCAAGAACAATTACATAATACAGAACACACAGATGCAATTGATGACAATCAAGATTTATTTATGACCGAAAATAATACTGATTATGAATATGTTGAAGGTGACTACAATACAGCGTGCGCAAATTTTCCACTTACCCAGCAGTACAACCCACAGTTGTGATAGACATTAATAATCTTTGTAATAAAAAACAACTACCCTACATTACAATAAAAAACCCTCCCCTAAAATTGTTAATAGATACGGGATCAACAAAATCATTCATTGATCCGTCTATAGCAGATAATTATTACACACAATATAAAACATATGATCCATTCACTGTATCATCTTCTTTTATTTCCTCAACACATAATTTTTCAATAACTATACCAGCATTCGAAGAATTTAATGAACCAATAAACTTCAAGTTTTATATCTACAAATTTCATAACATCTTCGATGGGTTAATTGGCATTGACCTTATTCAAAATCTAGAAGCAAGTATCGATTTTCCAAGCTTACAATTTGTAACTCCAAATACCACAATCCCAATAAAATTTTTAGAAAGTAATCCCAAAATACTTGTTGATACCATACTTCCAAAAAACAGTATCTCTAAAATTCAAATACCCGTGACATCTAAGTCAGGACAAATTATTGTTCCTCTTCAAACAATCCACAATTGTATTATACCAGAAACTCTGACTACAGCTATAAATGGATGGGCAGTTGTAGAAATACATAACAAATCTGAAGACAACACTAATTTTACCCTGTTATATCCAGTACGAACCATAAACGTTGAAAATAAATTTGACTTTTACCATGTCAACTTTAAAGAAACTCAAGAACGAAGTAAAAAACTTGATGAAAATTTCATAAGATGCGATCACATGAACGAGGAAGAAAAATTCCAAATCCTCTCTCTTTGTAAAAAGTTTTCAGACATTTTTCATAATGAAGATAGTCCCCTCACCTTTTCTAACACAATAAAACACCGTATAAGAACAACCGACGAAATTCCTGTGCATCAAAAAAGTTATCGCTACCCATATATACATAAAGAAGAAATTCAGAAACAAATTTCGAAAATGTTAAACCAAAACATTATCAGACCTAGCATTTCACCCTGGTCTTCACCAATTTGGGTAGTACCAAAGAAAGCCGATTCTTCTGGTAAAAAGAAGTGGCGTATTGTTGTAGATTTTCGTAAGTTAAATAAAAAAACGATCGATGATCGCTACCCCATACCTAATATAAACGAAGTACTGGATAAGCTTGGCAAATGCAACTATTTTTCGACAATCGATTTGGCTAGTGGTTTCCACCAAATCGAAATGCACCCTGACGATGTGGAGAAAACTGCGTTTAATGTCGACAACGGGCATTACGAGTTCTTGAGAATGCCTTTTGGCTTAAAAAACTCTCCCGCTACCTTTCAGAGAGTAATGGACAACGTCCTGAAAGGACTTCAAAATGTCCTAGTATATCTTGATGATATTATTGTATTCTCTACATCGTTACAGGAACATATGGTGATCCTTAAACAAGTATTTCAACGTCTCCGCGAGGCAAACCTTAAAATACAATTAGACAAAACTGAGTTTTTAAAAAAACAAACGGCCTTTTTAGGACATATAATAACCCCCGAAGGCATAAAGCCAAACCCAGACAAAATCCAGTGTATTCAAAAATTTCCAATCCCAAAAACTGCGAAAGAAATAAAAAGCTTTCTAGGCCTTTTGGGATACTACAGAAAATTTATCCCAAATTTTTCAAAAATAACAAAACCTATGACTTCTTGTTTAAAAAAAGGCGCAATAGTAAAACATACCACCGAATTTATTCAATGTTTTGAGACTTGTAAAGAATTGCTTACTAACGAGCCCATCCTTGCATACCCTGACTTTTCAAAACCTTTTAACCTCACTACAGATGCAAGCCAAGTTGCTATAGGAGCTGTCTTATCCCAAGGACGTATAGGCCAAGATAAACCCATCGCTTTTGCTTCACGAACTTTAAACAACACAGAACAAAATTATAGCGTTATAGAAAGAGAGTTGCTGGCCATTATTTGGGCAACCAAATATTTTCGTCCGTATTTGTATGGACGAAAATTTTCCATATATACAGACCATAGACCGCTAAATTGGCTGTTTTCTATTAAAGAACCTAATAGTAAACTTCTGCGTTGGAGATTAAAGCTTGAGGAGTTCGACTTCGACATTGAATATAAGAAAGGGTCAATGAATTCAAACGCCGACGCGCTTTCTAGAATAAAAATTAGCGAAATTAATAATAATACCACACACGTAGAAAAACCAAACAATGAAGATAATTTTTCAATTGTTGGAAATGTGAACGAAATTCCAAATGTTGCAGACTTCGAAGAAGATGAAAATGATACAGTACATACAAGTGTTGAGAACCCAATTTTTGAAATACCGATTTCGGAAACACCAATAAACTACTTTAAAAACCAAATTTTCATAAAATCTGTTAAATATTCCCCCAAAGTACCGAAGATTATTCGGCTTTTTACTAATAAAATAAGAACCATCATAGAAATCTCAGAAATAAATTTTGAGGAAGACGTAATAAATATTTTCAAAGAATTTTCGGTCACAAATAAACTCTTCGCAATACATCTAGAAGACGCAAAACTTATTCCCCGATTTTGTAGAACACTCCAAAACACTTTCAAAACCCCTTCATTTAAGCTTTTACTATGTAATAAAGTTCTGGAAGACGTTAAAACATCTGAACGGCAAGAAGAAATAATCAAATTACATCACGAAGGACGAACAAATCATCGAGGTATTATGGAAATTGAGTGTGAAATAAAACGCCAATATTATTGGCCTAATATCCGTAATAGCGTAACAAATTATATAAACAACTGCTCTCTATGTCAAAGAATGAAATATGATAGACATCCACCTCAACAAAAATACAGTCTCACACCAACACCAAAAAAACCATTCGAAATTGTCCACATTGACACTTTCACTGTGAAAAAACAGAAATTTCTAACGTTAGTCGATAAATTTTCAAAATACGGTCAAGCATATCCTTTGGATAGCTTAACAGCAATCCATGTAGCAAAAACCTTCATGAATTTTATTACACACCATGGTATACCTAAATTGCTAATTTTAGATAATGGATCAGAACTAAAAAACAATATCATTTGCGATTTGTCCTCACTACATAAAATCGGACTACACTATACAACACCACTAAATCCTAACTCAAACAGTACTGTAGAAAGATTTCATTCTACTATTATCGAGCATCTACGCATATTGATAGAAAAGAAAAAAGATTTAAATATTATTGACCTAATGCCATACGCAGTTCTTGGCTATAACCATTCTATTCACTCCACTACAAAGCAACGACCAATCGACGTAATCAACGGACATCTCGACGTAAATAACGTCTTTGACTTAGATATAAACAAAATACTCTACTCAAATTATGTGAATCAACACAAAGAAAAAACTCTAGAAATGTATAAACATCTAAATGAACAAATGTCAATAAACAAAGAAACCATTTTAGAAAAGAGAAATGAATCTAGGCACGACCCCTTGACATACGAACCAAACACTATAGGGTATCACAAAATTCGCGCTCGAGATAAAACAAGTCCACGGTTTCGAGCTCATATTGTAAATTCCGATAACATAGAAAAAATTAATACATCAGAAAATATTTATCACAAAAACAATTTTAAAAGACCTCTTACTAATCAAAAAACTGTTTCCTTACAGGATCCTTCTTGCCATCGCAGCAACGGCAATTGCTCAAGAAATAAAAGTAACAAATCTTGAATCAAACCCAGGCATACTTCCTTTCAAATTGGGAAATGCCAAGTTGAGATCTAGTTCACATATATTTATCCACTATTTCGACCTGAAACTTATCAAAATACAAGTAGACTCTTTGTCAAGACAGTACAAAAACATTCAATTAACTCATGTCGAAACCGAACCTTATATAACTGCAATCAAATCTTTCAGCAATTTCATAAATTTTCAGTTGAATCTTGCTAAAGAAAAACTCAATTCTCTGTATCACACGACCAATAGAACGAAAAGAGGTATATTCAATGGGCTAGGCACGGTGTTTAAAAGCATAACCGGAAATCTAGATGCTGAAGACGGTAAGAAGTTCGATGAATTAATAAATACTTTAAATTCAAATCAAAACAATATTGTATCTACATTAAACAAACAAATCTCATTAACCAAGAAAATAATCGAAGACTACAACAGTACTTTAAATATAGTTCAACAAAACGAAGCTCGTCTAACAGCTAAAATTAATGAAATAATAAAATTAAAATCCCTAGACATGGAAAACTTTCTGATAGTAAAAAATGCTTTCGATGAAGTCACTGGTTTAATTAATATAATTGTACAAATACTCGATAATTTAGAAAATGCCATTACTTTTGCTAAACTCAAAATTTTGCACAACAGTATATTGAAGTTAAGGGACTTGGAGTTTGTTGTCAATAAAGTTCTCGAGCACCATTCACAAGATGAATTGTTTTTTAAAACTGAGCCTTCAAGTATTCACAAATTCTATGAAATATTAGAAGTTGAAGCATATTTTTCAAACGAAAAAATAGTTTTTGTTATTTATTTCCCAATCATGCATCCTGAAATATATACCTTTTATCATTTATATCCTGTACCAACAAAAAACAATACAGTTATTATTCCTGAAAAACCTTTTCTGGCACTTGGAAATTCAAATTTTTACTACGAAAAAGACGAATGTAAGAAAATTCACAACATGTTCTACTGCAATAACGCTGAAAGACCAATTCAACAAAAAAATGATGATTGTATAAGCGAATTATTACAGCTGAAAACTCACACAACAACCGAATGTAAAATACATCAAATAACAATTTATACAGAAATCATAGAAGAAGCAATAACAGGATACTACATAACTATATTTCCAAACAACACCAAGATCAAAATGAATTGTCAAAAAACCGATTTCACTACATTAAAAGGAGTGTATTTAATAGAGCTCCCAACAGGATGTAGTTTCCAGACCAGCCAAAATCTTTTTATTAACGATAAAACCATCATCACAGGGCAGCCTTTATTATTACCCTCAGTGACCGTTCCTGTGGCTTCAATGAGCAACATACAGCAATTAACATTAAAAGACATCTCTTTGGATAAAATCCACCACCTATATAAACAACAACAAACAATAGAAGAAGTAAGCTTGAAAAATCTTCAAGGGCATTCAAATACTACTTGGATAGTTATGATAGCTTCTGTAACAATATCCATTCTATTCGTAATAATATTCATCTACACAATTAAATTCATCAAATCGAGCCGAAATTCGACACAACAACAAAGGTCTACTAGAGCGCAAGATAAGTCAATTCCAACTACTTTACGCCAGGACACACAACTCGAGGACGAATAAAATTCCTCACGTTGCGGTCCTTCTACGGCGGGAGGAGTTATATATACTACGTATATTAACACATTTATTCATGGGAACAGACACTAGATCAGCATTTTATAGTATTCTAATTACATTTCTCATTAATTTTCATGTTGTTTCAAAATTGCATTCCATTGCATTTTCTATTGTATAAAATTTATTTTGCGTAGGTGTTATATCATAAAAATTCTTTAGTTAAAATAATAACAAATGTCTAGATTTTAAAAAGAAGGTTCTAATAAATTCATTCTGATTAAGACGGTCTTTAAGTTAACATTAAATTTTTTAAATATTAAAGTTATTAAATTTGTTTATTGAAATAAAAAATTTAAAGAAAGAAATTTAACTAGTTTTTGAAATTGTTAATTAAAAAGAAATTAAATAATCATTTTTGTGTAGAAATATAAATTCTAATTTTTACAAAATTGTGAAGTTTTTCTTGAAATAAAAATAAAATAAAAAAGAAATTTACATATATTAAATAAAAAAAGGAGAAAAGGAATTTTTCTTATTTAAATCCTGCAACTTATATAACTTGCATTCAAAATAAAAATCATGTTTTATTGTTTTAAATTATATTTGCACAGATGATATTTTTTTTAAAAAAAAAAAGTTATTTTTTAAGTGTATTTGTTATTAAAAAAACAGACACACACACCTGTTTAATTTAATGAGTGGGAAGTATAAAATAAACATAATTTTTTAAATATGTAAACATTTGTTATACATATGTACGTACATATATCGTATAAAGATGAAAAGAGAAAACATATATGAGGAGAAGAAAAAAAAAAGCAAACAAATTTGAGGAAATGTTACAATTATTATCTATTTGATTCTGTGCCGTTATTTTATTAAATTATACAATACAATTAAATAAAATATGTACAAATAAAAATTTCAAAAGAAAAAAAAACTCTTTTTTAAAGAGTCAATAAACATTTCAAGATCAAGAGTAAAATAAATATGTACATACATACATAATGTAGTATATTTAATTAAATTTTATTTCAGAATTGAAATTTATATTTTTTTTTTTTTTGTTAAACGTAAAATAAAAAAAAATATGATAAAAAAATGTATTTAACACTTGGGTGTTGTTAGAAAATAGTATACGTTGAGTATTTGAATAATTTTTTTAGCAAATTGTATTAAGATGAGCCAAATATTTTTAATGTCTGAAAAACGTGAAATATTTGTACATAATTCTTCTCCGTCATCTTATGTCAAAATTTTTTTTTTATTAATTTAAAAAAAAATATTAAAGTTAATCATAATTTTAAATTCCATTAACATGTTAAATTCACTTACATGTGTTTTTTTTTATTTATTTAAATTTTAAAATTCACATTTACTTACTAACTTTTTCTTTACAAAAATGAAAAAGAAAAAAAAAAGAATAGAAGAATAATACCTGATGTTAAATTTATATAAATTCGGGTTGAAAGTTAAATGAAAGAAGTTTTCAATTATGTCAAAAAGTCTTTCATAATAACATGTTCTTACACAGTCGCTAAAAGAAATATTTTATTAAAACGATACGAACATATATATTAACCAATAACCGTAACTTGTGCAAATATCCTTTTATTCGAAATTTTAAATTTTTCATTTTTAATATGATTTTTTGTTAAACATAATATAAAATTTTAAATTGTTAAATTTTTCATTAATAATTATGCACATTTCAATGAAACAGGTCACGAATTTTTTCATAAAAAAATCAGCAGTAAGAACAAGAAGACATTGCTAAATTATATATTCTATGTCTTTTTCTTATCATTCATGGTTTTTTTCAATCAATGCATCAATTTTAATATTTTTACAAAACACGTGGACACTTCCCAAAATTAAATATTGATGATTGAGTAATAATTTAAATATAACTGATCATAGGGATACTACTGATTGTCACGCGTAGACTTTTATAATACGTGTTTTTTATATGAATTTATTATATATTTATGTTATCGTCTGAAGTACAAGGAAATTATCCATGATTCAATAAATTGATCCTAGACAAAATTTTTGTATATTTACACAAAATCTACATTTTTTGTTTGTTTGTGTATACATTTATACTCCCACGACCCACAGTAATATGTATGTATATATACAATATTCACTCATATGATATACTATACGTCATTGTCACTACTATGTATTTATAGTCTAATTCCTGTATTATATCAAAAATTCCAATATACACGCAATTTAATCAAATTAACACACTATAGAGAGATATCTATCATTCTGTCTAACTGATGTATTTGACCTCGAAAAACGAATTAATTTTCACACAATATATTCAAAATGATGTTGTGAATGAATACATTTTGGAAACCCTTTCTATGCAATCCAGGTATAATCAGTTTTTTCATATATGACAAAATACATTCATTTTCTGTAAAGTGTTTTTATAAAATAGAAAAGAGGAGAAAGAAAGGATTAAATGTGTGGTGATAATAAAAGTAAAATTGTATTACAGTTCATCACATTTTGGCGTGTTTTTTTAGAGTATTTAGATACATAAGTATCTTTAAAAATCCATCAAAAAAACACCCTAAAATTTGTTGCTACATTACATTTATAAAACACAACGAATGGAAAATGAATGTTTTTAAATTAAATAGGTATATAAAGTAAAATTGTGTTGAAATTTCTTTATTGCTGGAGGTGTAGTGTAGTTATAATGTGTAAAAAAAAAAAGGTATGAGGTAAATTTTTGAATCTGTCTACCTTTTTAATTCTCTGTGTGTTTTTCATTTTGTTACTCAAGCCAAAAGAATTTATTTTAATTGAGCACTAAACAACAATTTGTTGAATTTTACTTCTTTTACTTGTTGAATTCATATAAAAAGACATTGAATTTATTTACATTGTAAGGTGACAAGTGTTGTATAATTGTTTTGTTGCTATAATATGTTTTCATTTTATTTTATTTCTTTCTTTTTTTATTATTTTTTTTGTTTGCATTTTTCATTCTTCCAATTTTCTTTTAAAATGTACGTACATACATATAAAAATATGTACAATGGCAAAGTAATGTCAGCAATATCAAAACCACATGAAAACCTATAAGAATTTTAATGGTAGCTAATTTTTGAAAAATAAATTTTTTTATTTATTTTTTTCTTTTGATAATAAACGCTTTTAAATGATGTTATTCACTTGATTACCTTTTATTTCTAGGACATCAATCAATGTATATATGTATGTATTTTTCTTTAATTTAATAGAAAAATAAATTACATTCTTTTTAAATTTAATAAGAAACATTATAAAATGTGGTTCTATTCAAATATATTTTTTTTTTTAAATTGATTTTCAATTAGTTGTACGTTTATGCAATAGATATTAAAAATTTGTTGCAATTTTCAGTGTTTTTATTGAAAGTTTAAATGTTGAATTTTTTTGAAAAACAACATTGATTTATTTTTCAAAATTATGTAGTAGCTAAGAACAGAAAAAACTATATTAGACGCGGCTGGGAATCGAACCACAGACATCTGTCTTGCCGGGACAGTGCTCTTACTAATGAGCTACCGAATGCCATGTCACTTACTGTTCTTAGTTACCAGTTACCACGTAAACATTGTTGATATTAAAATCTCCTACAATTATAAAATTGAAATGTAACACTTTTATATTTTAAAATAAATTCTCTTTTTGTTGACAATAATTTTGTTGTTACTATGTGTATCTTAAAAAAAAATGTAACTGCTTTAACGTTTTTCAGTTGCAAAACGATTTGAATTTTTGCTTATTGAACCCACAATTTGTTGAATAAAATATAAAAGTTCTCTAATTTCCGTAGATAAAAGAAAAATGAATTTTTCGAGTACCTACATATTCGAATTATGTACATATTTTCAACATTATTTTTCAGTTATACAATACATATTTCAAAAAAAATAATGTTTTTTCTTCTTTTAATAATTTTGATTAAATAAATTCAATTTTTTAAATGTACACATGTTAGAATTTTCAAAAAAAAAAAAAAAATAAGTTGAAACACTTGAAATAATATTTATTTATAAATTATTTAATTCATGTACTCATTATGATTGAAAATTGAATTTATAAACTCAATATTTTCATCAACATTATAGTTACATATTTATTTTTGTTTTTTGTTCTTTTTTTTTTTTTTTCATGTCCATTCCCTCTAGAAATAACTAAAATTGCAAAAAAATAAAAATAATAATTTGCAATTTAACATTTGACACCAATTAAATTTGGATGAATGCCAAGAATGGACTTTTCTTTTAAAAATGCATACAATTCATATTTTTCTCTTACATCTATTTGTACAAAAAAAAAAAAACAAAAAAGAAAAAAAAAACCGAAAAAAGAAGATGAAACATTCTACACAATTTAAAAATATACTTACTTATATAATATTTATGTTGTAACTAGACTTTAGGGCGACATTAAAGATATTTTTGTGTTCATTTTTATTATAATTCTCACACTTCTGGAATATGTATGAGAAATAACATAAGTACTTATTGAATTTTTTTTTTTTTTTTTTGTCTATCATGATCATTACCTTTAGAGCATTACTTCTGAGCTTTTTCTTCTTCTTTTTCAAAAATAATGGAAAGAAAATAAAATATGTAATTTTTTTTATCGATGTATGGGTGCATGTTTGTATAATTGGTAGATGTTTTTTTTTATTTTTTTATTTTAAGTGAAAGAAAAACATACATACTTTTTTGTTTTTTGCCGTAAACTATGAAGAGAAACTAATTAATCATTTCCTGCACTATCCAATATGATTGGAATTGACTTTATGGTTATTTTAAATAGCATAAGTTTACTTTCATATATGTGTACGTATATATCAATATGAAAATTTTATTTCAGAACATACGGTGAGTGTGTGTAAAAGTACAATACTCGTATAATGTTTTTGAACTGGTGTTCGGTTAATGAACTATGTACGTGAGCGTAAATGAAAGATACTTATGTAAAAAAAATAATACAATATTTTTAATAAGTTTCTATAATTCATTTGATTTGTTTAAATTGTGTATATTTGAAGTTAAAAAAAAAGAAAGAAACATAAAAGTTATTGGAAGTTTTTTAAAAAAAAAACCAATTGATGGACAATTTTATTACCATTTTTTAAATTTCAATTTTGATACTTTATCTATTACATTCAAAGTTAAAGAAATAACATAGGAGAAGACTACATGTGTACTAAAGTAGATAATCTTATCAAATAATTTATAAAATAAAACCAAAAAAAAAATTTTAACAGTGCGTCGCCACAGGATAGTGATACACCGTCTTCAAGATTGTCCTGGCATCCACTGTTTGTTGAATAAAAGCAATTAAATCTGGAATAATAAAAAAAATGCATTACTTATGATTTTTTTTAAATATTAAAGTGCATTTGCGAAATTCTTACATAGGTATTTTTTTTTTTTTTTCAATATCATTCTTTAATCTCTTTTTTAATATTATACCTTCAAAATGTCGAATGTAATTGACAGTATCAATTTGATATTCGATTTAAAAATACATTTTTTTTAAATCTTTAAATGTGTCTTTTCAAATACAAAGTATTATTCTTTGTGTATTTTTTGAAATCCAGTGACACCAAGGATTCTAATTTTGTATTTTTAAAAAGTAAAGCTTATCTATTTTTTTTTTTTAAATTGGAATCAAATTGCATACAAACTTTTAGTGTAATTATTTTCTTTATATATAGGTACTCTAAAAGAAAGGAATTTAACAATTTCGAAAAGAATGAAAAGAAAATGTTTTTGTATCCATCCCTTCAGGAGAAATTTAAAAAATAGATAAAAGGAATTTTCATGGTTTTGGTATATATTCAATTCTATAAGCTAGCATTTGTAAATGGAAAAACAAAACAAAAAATTAAGCATCTTTTGTGAAAAAAAAAGTTAGTTTTAAATCACTTTAAACTAAAAAATTCTGAAATAATGTCAAAATAAATAAAATTTGTTAAAAAATACTGTGACATTTATTTTTCATTCACATTATTTTCTACACTACATAAAAATGGTTAGAACTTTGCTTGAATATCATATTGCTTGCTTTTTGTATCATTTTAGAGAAAATTTTGAATTCACATTCTTTCTTATAAGTACCTATATAATGTTAAAATATTAAAAATAAAGGAATAGAGGGATTTTGTGTTATTCAAATTATTATTTACGATGTCATCCCATTATGCATAACGGTGGAAAAAATAAAAACAAAAATAAAAAAATATGAAAAGGTAACAATATCAAGAATTAAAAACTCTTGAGGATATGTGAAAGGGAAAACAAAAGAAATATTAAACGATGAAAATTTTCTATAATGGAAAGTATCTATATACATTTCTTCATAATCCCAATGTATTTACCAAGGAAAAGCGTATTCCTTTTTTTAAAAAATATTTTTTTGTTTTTCATAAATATAAAATAGCGATTTAAATAAGGAACGACACATCATTATTTGTCTGTGTTTTATATACATGTATAAAAACAAAAAAACTTTGGAATAAAAGACAAGAACTAAATTCTACTTGTTCGATCATTTGACTATAAAATTGTATTCAGTGTTATTTATGATAATCTATACATGATATTTATTTGTAAATTACTTTTTTTTATTCAAGATAAAATCCTTGTTGTATTTTGTTGTAATGGAAGTGCCACTGTGTAAAAACATCAAGGATTTGAATAGAAAGTTGTGTAAGTTGTTTATCACAGTAGATGCAATGATGAATCGTGTATGTTGAAAAAAATACATACATACATATACCTAGAGCTATATAAATGTACATACAATAGAATAGAAATATTATACTAGAAACACTTTACGAAAATGACGAATAAGTCAAGATAAATCAAAAAAGAAATATTTCTTTAGTATCTTAAGTACATGTGATAGGCATTAATAAATAATAAGTGAACAAAATTTGTTGTTATATTGCTTTTGATGATAAATATACATACACCACAAAAATGTCTTAAAAGATGTATTAAGATTATACATATAATCATAAGGAAACACTTCATATACAAGACAAGTATTTTCTAAGAAAAATATTATAATACATACTATACATACATACGTAACGTATATCAGATAGATCTGTGTAGTTACCTACTAAAAATTCTTATGATGGACAAAATATAGGTACAATAAATAGTATAACACTCAATTTATAACGAAAAAAAAAAAAAAATCATCTTCAAGGAAGCATAAAAACAGAATTGATATGAAACAGAAATATTAATAAGAAGTCGTATGAAAAGCAATCATAATCCTATAAATGTGTTTTTTTTTTTTTTGCTTCTTTCTTATATTTTTTCATAAGTTTTCTATATCGCCTTTTATACGGAATGAGATACAAGAGATTGAGAAAATAATGTCAAAATGACAGATAGAATTATATTCAAAAAATCTCCATATTTTGAAGGAAAAAAAAAAATAATAACAAAGTAATAAAATTATAGTCGAAAAAAAAATATACAGGGGCAAAAAAGTTTATTACTGTTTAAAAGTTTTTTTTTACCTTTTGTATATAGGAACATATTCATCAGAGTAGAAAAAAGAAAAAATAGGATAAACAAAAAATAAAACTTTCACATGATGTTTATTGAATTTTATAATAAATACATATAACAAAAGGGAATTATATTATATGGGACAGTAATAATACACAGGTAGTAAAAGTGAAACATAAAGTATGAAAATATTTTTTCATTTGTTTTTCATAATTTTTTTTTATTGAATAAAAGAAATTTGTATTCCCTTATATTTTTTTTCCAGTATAAATCAGTCTTGTCAGTTGAGCAATTTGTCCTTTAGAATAAAACTTTTCAAATTTTTCCTTTGTTTTTCTTTTCGGTTTTATGCCTTCGTTAGGTGTGGTGTAAGTAAAAATAAATACTGATTTTCTTTACATGAAAGCATAATATGAAAGTTTATTATTTCAGTTTATGATTTGTTCCTTCACAATAAATATACAAATATATATACATTTATATCATAATATGATATTCCAAAAAATATAAAAAATATTTCCATTGTTTCGCTTTTTAGTAAAAATACAAAAAACATATGAATTTTATCAGAGCACTCATAATGTTCCATTTATTTTTATATTTATTTTGTAAAATTTAAAAATGGAATCAAAAAGTTTCAGTTTTTATATGAATGTTTATGTACATAATATGTAGGTGTATTTAATAATTTTTTTTTTGGTACATTTTCCCAAAATATGATGATTTGAAATACATAACTACATCAAAATCGTTACAATATTACGATATAAATTTTACAAAATTGGCTTTTATGTTTGATATCTATTTCAGTTAATTAAAATCAACAAAAATATGTATGTACATATAATAAAGTATGACTCATATTCACATAATATAATATCCTTGGAGCAGTTACATTTTTTTTTATCTTCAAACAAATTGTATTTATGTTACGGGGTTTAGAATTTTCATCGTCAAGCGTTTTTTTTTTCTTTTAAAGAAAAGAATAAAAAAATTATTATTTTGTTTTATTAAATACACAGTTTCTATGATTACGTTTGTTCACGTCTGGGTACCTGAATATTTATGAAATTACTTTTAGAAAGTTTAATTAGTATCTAATAAAATTTTCCAAGGTGGAAAATCGAAGTACCCTAGTAATTAGGAGTCATACAATTATACAAAAATTAAGATGTGATTTTTATTTGAGATAAATTCGTATAGACTAAAGATATAAGGATATATATCAGAGTGTTTAGCAAGATTTACTGTGATTCAACCCAAATTCCACTGCCTATACTTATATCTTTGAAATAGTAAATTGCATTTATTCTTGAGAAAATAAATTATTTTTAAATTTTATAATTCGATGAATGACAATGACTGAATATGCTGGTTGGTATGTAGTGAAAAATTAAAAAATCGATGGTGATGAATCTACCTATTAATATATATTTTCCACAATATTTTTTATTTTTACATAAGTTTTAATTAGGTCATGTTAGAATGATCCCTTGATGATAAAACACGTTCATATATTATAAGTTCAGTATCATCGTTTTCATAATATATGAGATTTATGCATGTTTTCTTGTTCTTCTTTTATATAAACTTATTTATTTAGTCTTCAGGTATGATACAAGGATATAAGTGGAAGCAACGATGATAAAAAAAAAAAAAAATTATAATAATAGCAACAACAATTTAACAGCAAAACATTTTCAAGCATTTTTCTCCTATCTATATGTACTATGTAGATATAAATATGTAGGTACATATGTGTATATTATACTATGGAATTTATTAAGTAATTTACAGAAAGATTGCATGTGTTTGTGTTGATTTGGATTTAACTGAAGTATAATACGTACGTATAGTAAAAGAAAATTCTTGAAGAGTTGGTGTTATTATTTAAAGTCATTTTAAAGTTAAAGGATTTTTAATTTTAAGTTTTTTTCCTAGTTATGTAGTTGCCTCTCTGTGTTGTCTTTTCGTCTTGTTTATATTTCTTTGGTATATATTTTGTCGAGGTGTAAAATTGAAGTTGACTGTTGTATACCCATATATGTATTTAAAAATAACACAAAGTGATAGAGAAATAAAAAATAAGGATAAGGTATGCTCCTTGAAAAATGTTCAAGAATTTTAAGGATAATATTTTTAATTTTTATTTTTTCACTATTTAAAATGCAAGGAATTGCTCAAGTTTTTTTTTATAGAAGTAAAAACGATACGTTGTCATATTATAAAGTAATATTTTAGAATGAGATTCAATAAAGTAAGAGTAAAAGTTTAGTGAAAAGTGGTTGATTGAAGCAACACTACGTGCTTCAGTTCGTTGTTTTCGTTAAAACCATGATTTTATTCGAGTTCCAATTAATTATTTGGATAGTTTTCGTGGAACTTCTATTAAAAAATGTTGAATGGCAACAATGCATTGAATTTTCTCAAGAATCATCAAATAACATACCATAAAATATAAAAATATCTTAGTGGATTTTCTTTGGCAAGGATTATAGTATAACCCTTTTTGTAACTTAAGAAAGAGAAATTTAATGCACACAAGATGTAAATTAACGAGAAACTAAAGAAATTACTTTTATGTACATAATTTTGCGGTATCTTAAAAATACTTTCCTCTTGAAGATTTATAAATTTTTTTTTTTTTTAATGAAATTGTACTTATTTATTTTTCAAATTAATGTTTAAATTTTTTTTTAATGATTTGCTAAAGAAAAACAGAGAAATTTTAAATTAGTATACTTACTTATTTTTTTTTTTTAAATTTTCAATTATTCTATTTTATTATTGTTTTTTTTTTCTTCATAAAGGTATTCAAAAGAATAAATTAATACTGAAGAAATTAAAATGTGCAATTTGTATTGAAATTTTTTTTTATAGCGTTAATTGAACAATGCAAATTCAAAAAACAAAAAACAAAAAAGTTAGATACTTAATTAATATTTGAAAGAAGATAAAAATGAAATTCAATAAATTTTTAAAATGGAAAACAATAAAAATTAAATTGAACACAGTTATAGGCAAAAAAAAAAAACCGCACGTGAATAAATTTTAAATAATGTATGATTTAAAAATTCGTAGAATTTCAAACCAAAAATAGATCTATAATGGCACCAAAATAAATTTAAAAAAAAAAGAAAGGAAGGATATCAAGACAACAATTAGTACACAATTAATGATAAAGTTTTTGTAATTCTATTTTCTATTTCTCAATTCACATATTTGATAATCTATCGCGTTACTTATTTCTATTTGGAATAAAGATAGATTGTTATTGTTGTTTTAAAAACAAAATTATCACTTTTAGATAGTTTTTATGTTTTGTGTTTTTGTTTTTCTATTTTAAATTTAAATAAAAAAAATTTTATTTTGCTTCTAGTTGACGCAAATCCATTAAAAATAATTAAATTTGATTAATTGACTTTTTGTTTTTATTGTTATTACTTTTTTATTTCATTTCATTTTGTTTTATAATTTGTAATTAAAAGATTTTAAAGTGACATTGACTTTAATTATATATAAATATTTTACTATTGTTCAATTTCAATTGAAGAATATTCATTTAATAGAACAAAAAAGTAACTTAAAATTTTATCATTAATTCATAATGAAAAAAAAAATAAAAATAAATTCTACTCAACGATTATAAAATGTCAGTTTTATTGTTTCGAGTAATTGTTTTTATGAATAACAAATAAATTTCTAATTTTAAAAATTCAATTCTTTGAATTTTTAAATGAATCTTTTTTTTATTTTTATTTTTTAATCACCCTAAGTAACAAAGCCTGAAAAATTTCATTGGAAAATCTTAAGAAAATTATCTATCACCTACTACCACAATTATTATATTTTCTTGTTCTATGTAAATAGGGAGTTTGACACGTAATTCTAAAAATGTCTGGAACATTTTTTTCAACAAAGTGAAATATTTCTGCGAAAAATTTTATTTATGCTATCATGTGAAATTTTCAAAATTATAACGAATTTGGAATTGTATATTCCAACTTCTACCTTTAGTTCTTTTTCATTTGTATTTTTTATTCATTTATTTATTTTAAAAATCGTTAATTATATATAAAAAAAATATTTTAAGTGGTTAAGTCAACAAGAACATAAAACATGATAAAATATGAAAATTTTTAATTAATAAAAAAAAAATTCGATGGCATTATTCCAGACTAATATTTTTATTTGTATATAAAACGTCTGTGCAAAATCAATACCAATTTAATTTAACAAAAATGAAACACGAGCATATAACACGGATTTTGTTATTATTTGATGAATGCTTTCTAAATAAGATACAATATTTAGATTATTCTTTTTTTTTTTTTGTTTGTTTTTTGTATTTATTTATGCTTTTCATATGTAGGTACTATATATATTTTATTTTCATATAAATAGATTTTCTAAAAATATTTAAATATCACATTTAAAAATAAAATTTTTTTTAATATAAAGTCGTAACATAAAATTGTTTAAAAAATTGATTTAACGTACTCGTATATATGTATGTAACAAAATATCGTATAAAAATATTTTTGTGAGAATATTTTTAAGTAGAATTTATTTATTTTTATTTTTTTTGTTTTGTTTTTTTTTTTTGTGACAAAATATAATAAAAATCTCACACGTCAATACGAAATTTCAATATTTGTTGCACATCATACCAATATGTATTTAAATTGGAAAATTTTTGAAATATGAGTATGTATGTATGTATGTATGTATGTTATTGTTTTAGGGATTTTATAGTGATTTTTCAATATTTAAATAAAATATATATTATATACATTGTTTTTATTTTTTCTGGTTTTTCTTTCTGTTTTATTGTTTATTTGAAGTATGTAAGTGTAGTATAGTATGCTGCATAAAAATAAAATAAATTTGCATAATTCTTGTTTAAATTTATTGCTGATTTCTTCGATTGCTGTTACATACCTACGAATACCATGCAGAGTTTAATACTTTATTTGCCAGTACAGTGATTATAGAAAAGTACTTTGAATATTATCATATTGTTCATAAAAAAAAATCAGCATTGAAATTTTATAAAAAAATTTAAATATTGTACTTATTTAAAAAAAAAAACTTCAAACAAAATTTAAATATAGAAATTAATTTATGAAAGTTCAAGCTGTTCAACACTGTGTTCTGTTCTGAATAAGCTCAAGAATGAATAAAATTAGGATTCATTTAAAATTTTCGATTTTATTTCTAAAAATAAAGTCCAGTCCTTAAAAGTACTTAACAGAAATTTACCACATTTTGTTAATGTATGTGTGTGTGTGGGTTTGTGTTTTTGTTTTTAATTTTTGAAAATTTCAATTTTAAAATTTTAGATTGAAAAATTTTGTTTTTGTTTTCTATAGTATTCCCTAATATATGGTAATTATAAATTTTCAATTAATCACTAAATAATTTTATTCTGTTATTAAAAACCTTTTTTTGCATGAATTTTTTAATTGAAATTTGACTTTAATGTGGTATATTTTTCAATCAAAATATCAAAATTATACCAAACAACGTGATGTTAAGAGGGCTTATAAATGAAACGTGAGATATGTACATATATGACATTATAAAAATAATATAATACAATAAAAGTTTCGTAATGTAGTTTTCAGAATAAAATCAACAAGAAGATTCCATCAGATTATCGAATGTTCTTTGTCCAGAAAAATGTAAATTTTAAGCAGGAAATGCATAAATATTAAAAATAAAAACCACTCCTATAATGTTAGGTAAAAATTTACTTACAAGTTAAGTCTTAGTAGATTTGATAAAATAATTTTGAAATCTCATGAAATAATGCAAAATCTTGGCATACCTACATAAGTAAAAAGTCTACAAAAATGATAACACAACCTGATTATTGTGTACCACCACCAACGATATCTAAAAAATATATCTACATAAATTTGAATAACATTTAAGTTATTGAATTCTTTTTTTCTTCTATGAAATCATAAAGTCATTGTTTTTAAACCATAAACGGCTGACAAGTTAAGTGAAATAAAATATTGTTCAGTTTTATAGCTATATACATCGTTGTACTGATATAGTGAATAAAAATTATGAAAAATATGTTTTGTGATGCATTTTTAGATACATATGTACACGTACATATATCAAGGAACAAGCTTAGAAACAACACAACCATGTACTACATGATTTATTTATATTTTTGAAATTTCAAATTATAATTGCAAATATGTATATATGATAATGCATTCTTATTCATTCATATTTTTGATCTTATATGTTCTTTACTTTATATTGGTTTATGTAAATGTATGTTTTTTGTTTCTAGGAGAAGATAAAGACAAAAAAATCATGTGCTTTGAATTTGTTAGAGATTTTAAACAAATTTTCATGCTTTCTAGATATTTTCATCTTTTTTTTTTCTCTTTAACCTTGTGAATTAGATAAGTAGAATACAAGTTATACGTCATATTTTTGTTAGAATTCTTGTTAGAATTTCCGTTTCATTTTGAATTAATATGATGTGTATTTTTCTATGGGAATTTGTTTAAAATAAAAATCTATAGTTTATAAGAATTGTATATTATAATATGACATTTCGTGTGAAAATTGCACATACGTTACATATGTACATACATCATAATATGTGCGCAAAGTTATACCCGTAAGTGTTAATTTGAATTTTTTTTTGAATTAATTGAAAATTATTTTGAATTTTCCTTTCGTTTTTTTAAAAATAACTTTCTAATTAAAATGAAATTGAAGGAAAAAGTAATTAATTCATTGATTTTTAGTAATTAAACTCATCTTTTTTTTTTCCTTTTCTTTTTTGTGAAAAGATTTTCTTTTAATCAAGACAAGACAATATTACTTCCGTGTTGTAAGAGAAAAAAAACAAACTAAATTAAAATGAACAAAAATTCAAATACAGAAATAATAAACAAAAACAGAATATAATATTTTTTTTTTCAAATGTAATAGGAAAATTTTTTTAATAGGATTAATTTAACAATTTTCATCATTATTACATTTATTATACTATACTCATGTAAAAAAAAAAAAAAATTGAATAAATAACATCCTTATGACGCCAACATAAAAATTTCTTTCATAGATACGTGTACGTACGTGTCACTGTGTCATTTTATTTTATGTAAATTCTGAATGATCCTTGATTATATTTTTCCCTTTAATTTATTTGAGTTTTGTTTTTTTTAATTCTATACATTTTTCCTTTAATTTATTTTATCTTTTTTCTTTCCCCTTGTAATTTTTATATCTATATCTTTTCTTTTTTTTTTTGTCGACTTTAAATTACAATCCCATCAAATTGTGACATATATTTTAATTTCCTCAAAGTACGTACCTTACCTACATACATAAGTATACTACTTTAACAATCTGATGTATGAATCATTATACAAATTAAATAATTTGAAGTGTTATTTAATATATGTACTGTGTATACTATACAAATTACATTCTTTATCATTATTTTTTTACATATACATACATAGATATATGCGATAGTAATACATAATTATTATTTGGTTCACTGAAAATAATGAATATAATATATTATAATATATATGAAAGACTTCTAATATTTTCCTCTATATATATCTATATATTTTTTTTTTTATCTGAAGGCGTCATAATATGTATAAAAATAAACGATGTAATTCGTAACGGTATAATGTAGGAGTTTTAATGTATGAAAATAAGAGATAGGAATGCAATAAAATATATGTACATACATATGAAAACATACTTAAAGATAGTAACTTTCATATGATGAATTTTTATATGTGATATGACATGTAATATTATGTTGAATATATACGAGTAAGTCGTTTGCAGCATTGAATTCACAAGTAAAATAGCTTGTTAGCATATTCTCTTTCATATATAGAAATGTACTTTTTCGCTTTCTTTATAATGCTTTTAGTTGAATGAAAAATTTCGTATAGTCACAAAAAATTTTTTTTCTTCTTATTTTACATCTTTTTTTTTTTTCCTCGCCAAAAAAAGAACATATAAAATCATGTATCCTTGATGGTTTCTGGTGTAATGTAGTATATCTCTGTAGTACAAGTTTAAATTCCTGTTTGCCAGATAAATTTTGGTTAGTATAAATATAGTGAAATTCTAGTGGTATTGGTGGTAGGGAAGGGCAGTTTTTTTTCCAGAAAAAAAAAAAGTTTACACCAATTTTTTCATGTTTATTTTTTTCTTTTCTCAGAAGAAAAAATAAAAAATGATCCTGTACCAATTCTTTTTATTTTTAAATTTTATGTCTATTTTTTTTTGTATAGATAGTATAGAATTTTTGCAGATGTCGAAATGTTAAATTCACAGAGGCAGAAGTTTTGCATTCCTCACATATGTTAAAGTTCTACGTACATATGTACATACATAATATGTATGTATGTAGAATTGAAGAAAAATACATAGTATAAAATAGTTCATTCAAATGAATATACATATTCATTTTGATACGTTTATTCTTTATCTTTAACATTTTGTTGTTGTATTTTTTTAGTTACTCATATGATATATGTTCATGTTACATACTCGTATACATGTGAATAAATATGATATGAATATGATTTTTATGCCTAACACTTTGTACCATTTTTACCGGATATTTTTCAGAAAGGACATATATTATATTTTTTATGCTTGTGTGGCGCACACGTATGTATGTATGTAGTATGTAAATAAAGAAAATATTTAAAATTTAATATAATAAAAAAAAGTTGTTTTTTTTCCACTGATGAAAAACGAATTATTTTTTTTTTTAATATCTCTTCTACGTACGTAAAAAAAACTTTACTGGTTTTTATTAATTTTACATGAAATATTTTTTCATTGTAACGGTGCAATATCATGTTTTAAAATTGAATTTTTTCCTGTATTTTTTTTCTTCTTCCGAAATTCAGTTATCATTTACATTCAGTATGTAATTCAATGATGGAATAAATCATTTTTTTGTTTTATTTTGTTTCTGAGAATATTAACTTAGTTAATGCTTTCAAAAGGCTTATACAATATAAAAATGTTATACATGTGTGTATGTATGTATTATAAAAGCTGTATTTATGGTTATTGTTTTATTTTCAACTGTAATGCTACTCATAATTTTCAATTTAAAATGAAATTAATTAAATTTTCTGAATATTATATTTGTACTGTGATAATTATTTTAACTTTTGTTGCGTTTTTTTTTCTTTTTTCAAAGTTTACATTGTAAGATAAACTTTGAAATTATGTACATATTTATATAAGTGAATGGAAAATTTTTAATGAAAACATCACTGTTTATATTTCTTTGTAAAATTAAGTTACATTTTATTTCAAGATATTAATAAACAATAATTTATCCGCTTTCAATTTGTTAATAAATTTATTTACATATGTATATTTTTTCTTCTTCTTGTATTAATTGATACAACAATTTGATAGTATAAAAATTAAAAAGTAATTTATGATATGTCGGTTTGTTTTGTTGACTAAGTTGTACAACATAAAGCGAAAGTAAAATGATAATTACATTAATCATATTCATATCATCATCATCATTTATCGTGGTCCCACAATCACTTAAAAGATCCAATCTTTTTATATATACAAATCAGACAGCTGTCATCACTATATTATTGTAAGAATTCATATACATATATATATATATAGGATAAGTCAACATTATTTCAAGTTCTCATCTGCATACGTATGATTTTTACATTTTTACAATGTAGTCATCATGTCTTCTGATAAGGGAAAGTATAAACGTTTTAAAAAATTTTATTGACAATACTACTACTGTAGTATACTGTAATTGCTAAAATATACTGATGGTAGTATAAGAACATGAATTGATTTGACGCGAATTGACGGGCAATTAACTAATAGAACTAAAGTCAGGCCATTTCCATCATCATCATCACAAAAACATGGTTTATTGACTTTTATATTATCTTTCTTTTTTCTCTCAATATTTTGATTCTACAATATAATGTATCCCTAAAACGCAGTGACATGGTATATATGCAAATTTTGCTTCATGATTTTGAATTGATGAAATATAAGATATATATAGGGTGAGCCAATCGACACTTGTGGCTGTAAAGAATATGTTTTCTACAATTAAGAAAAAAGCAATAAGATACAAGTTACAAGATGAAAAAAAAGAAGAGAAAAAACCAAATTATTACATTAAAAAAAATGTCATCATGTCATCATGATAATGGTAAGTTTACACGACAGAAGACTTTGCTTTCCAGATTAAAAAAAAATTGTGCCTGGAGATAAAGAGATTTTGTGTAAACACTCAAGAGCCCTAAAAATATATAGAAGGTGAAAAGCCCCTATGGTCTCCTGGTACATTTTTTGGAAACTACTCGTAAAGTCTCGTGTAAACTTATCATATATGTAAGTGAAAACATTAAGATTTTGGTAGCGTGTTCTAGGAGGAAAGATATCTAGGTAAATATGATAAAAGTCTGGCTATTCAATTTATAAAGAATTAACTCAGAATTTGAAAAAATTATGTAAATTTTGTTGTTGTTAGCTTTTTGTCAGATTTTTTTAATAACACCCTTCACAAATATGCTCTTATTTAGATACTCACAATCTTGCATTAAGATTTAAAATATGTATTATGCTGTTCATTACTACTAACCTTTCTCATTCATTGTCGTATTTTATCAATTCAAATTGAAGTATCATACATTGAAATAACTTTGGGTTCGGCCACCTACCCACTATTATTTAATTTCTTTGTATTTATTTTGTTATTTTTCATTTATAACTTTTGATTTCATTTTTTTATTTTTTTAAATAAATGAGTCATACAGGCAGCATATATCATATAAAAGAAAATAAAAGAAAACATGCATGGTAAAATATCCGCAAAACATTTTTTGCTGTGACCGCTAAATTAATGTTTGTATTTTGTTTATTGAATGCAAATTGCTAGTGTAAACGTCTAATAATTTTTTTTCCCCATAAACATCACGTATATAAATTTAATTTTTCTTGTTTTTTTTTCCAATTGATTTTATTCTGAAAAAGGATGGCCAAAAAAATTGAATATTAGAGATGTAAAAATAATACGGGGTCTGTTATGTGAAATATTTAAAAAATGTTATACAAAATTTAGAAGAACACAGTATGAAAGACAATCAAAAACGAACTACATTGTAGATGGGCTTGGAGGATCCAATTATTCTTAATTTTTTTTTTTATGTTGCATAAATTTATTTATATTAATTTCGATATATATGTATGACCTAAAGTTGAATTCATTAAGGTCATTTACATTTGATTAGTTAATGTTATGCTTTGTTCCCCCCCACTCGTTGTTGTCGCGTCAATTTAATTTATTGAACCTTCTCAAGGGGATGCGTTTTCAATAATAATTTGTCTTTTCTTGTGAAATTGTTAAATTGTTGATGAATAACTCTATATACTCGTATGACATGATAGTTGAAAATGTAAAATATGCCATTTGGGATTTACAATAATTTTTATAATTCAATTTTTTTGTGTTATTCTTTCATAAAAAATAATAATTTTTATACATGCAACATTTCAACAATGGAAAAAATTAATTTATCATTTTATATACATATCATTATTTTCTTAGATACAAGAATTTTTTAATTATACATATGAGACATTATTGTGTGTTGATTATTTTAATTCTTAAAAGTTTTAAGAAAATTATGATTAAGATCTTTCTTGTATCTTGAATTGTATCTAGCTTACTTACATTGTATGATGTAGGATTATCTTTTTTTATGGTAAAAAAAAGAGCTAAAAACGCAACAAAGAATCGTATAATAGTTGATTATTATAATTTTTTTTTTCTTTTTTTTAAAGGTCATGGGTAATTAGTAGTCATTTTATGTTTTTTATATAAATTTTTCTTATGCTGACATCTATACAATACATAAGTATATATTTATTTTTTATTCACAGTTCATTAATTTATTGTGCGACTAAGATGGTATTAAATATATTTTCCAGTAAATAAAAGAAAAAGAGAAAAAAAAATGAAAAAAAATATGGAATTTATTATTCAAATTTTAAAAGAAAAAATTATCTTCTGATTAATGAAGTAGAAGTTTCATTTATTTTATTTTTCTTATTGGACGAATTAGGTAATTAATATAAAAAGAATATACATATATTTTTCAAAGAGAAATAAAGATGTGATGTCGTGATCATTGGTTGGGTATTAAAACTTATGACAGAAATTAAGGCGACATAATGATTAATTCTTTAGAATTTATTTATCAAATTAAAAACTCTCAATAGACCATTATACAGTTTTATACTAAAATTCATCTCAAAGAGTTTTCAAGAGTTTGTGTAAATAATTCTGAAAAAAGTTATTTTTTCTCGATAAAATTCTAAATGAAGAAGGCTTGTATAAAAAGTGTAATCTTTTGAACGTCAAAAGAAAAACTATGACCCATAATTTTGTTAAAGTTTAATCTAGAAACCTCTAATATCCGATCATCGATATTTTTTCTATTTCTATTACAAATAAGAAAACATTTGAAAATAATAAATAATCATTTTCATTTCCTTCAACAAAAATCAAATTAAATATTTTTCTCAGTTTTGGTTAACCTCCAAAATTTTACACATTGTGAATTCATTCAAAAAAAAAAAAAAGAATTCCTTAAAAACACAAATATTGAAAATAAAAATCATTGAAAAAAAAAATCGATTACAAAAGAAGACAATTCACCAATCAAATTTTCTTCTCAGTAATTTTAAATTCAATTTAAAATTATGTTAGCTAACAGACAAAGGTCCAATAATAGATTTTTAAATACATATGTATATATATATATATTCTATTGTCCACAGGAAATATTCTTTAACCATTGCTTTTTATTTCTTTTCCTTTTTCCATATTTTTTTTTCTCTCTCGTAAATATATTTTTCCTGCAACATTTCTTGTTTTTTTTTCTTCATTTATTTTTATTATTTTTATTAAAATTCATATTTCCTTCATGAAAAAGGAAGTTTTTGTATTCATTTTTTTTTCCTCTATTTTTTATATTTTTATGTATTTTCTCTACCATAACTAAAAAAAAAAAAGGAAGAAGAAAGAAGGATTTTAAAATTAGTTTGTTTTATTTTTGAATGAAAATTTTTTTTTTTAATTTTAGTTTTTTTTGTTGTTCTAAAATGAAAAATAAAAATTGTATGTATCTAAATTGAAATATGATTTTTGGCACATTGTTAAATTTTTTTTCTACTTTTTTTTTTTAGAAACAGTTGAAGAAGATGTAAAATAATGATGATAAAAGAGAGAATAAAAAGGATAGTGCTATTTAAATTAAAAAATATATTCCTCTAGACAGATATGAAATATTCTATATGTATAAAATATCTTTTACTGAAATTTTTCATCTTTATAGTTTTTTTTTCTTCTCTCAAATGTAGGAATGATGTTTCTTGATAAATTTTAAATTGATTGAAGAAAAAAAAAAGTATATAGAAAATAAAAAGAGATAATTTAATTGAAAAGGATCTGGTAAAAGATTTTTCTATTGCTTTTATTTTTTTTGTTAGATTGAATGAACAATCATATTTTTTGTGATTCAATTTATTTCAATTAATTTTTAACATTTTCAATTTGAAATTTTTTATAAAAAATTCATTCACATAAAGTGAATTATTTATGTTAATTTAGTTTTTTTCATTTCTTTTTCTTCCTGTTAATATTTTATGCATTTCCTGATACATTCATACACGAAATTTTCATTCAAAATAAATATTTAATGAATGAATGCTTGTGCAGATATTTTTTTCACACTAACTGCAACAACAACAAACAACAAAAATTAAATTTAAAAACAAAGGAAAAAAATCATTAAATTTAAAATATACATGTAATGTGTAATAAACAAACAAAAACAAAACAAAAATAACAATAAATGTTTCTAAGATATTTTTAATAATAAAAAAGGTTACCCAAAAGTTAACGCCCTTCCTGTATTGAAATCCAACATATGAAAAAAAAAAAAAAAATAAAATATGTATCATATAAAAATTTAGATTCTCCTTTTAAATTTTTGATTCATTGTACAGGTACTGTATGAAGACTAAACTGAAGTTTATGTACCTAGGTCGCAAGGTTTTCTACATATGTTAAGCGCATGAGCATTGTAACTAAAAAATTGTTTTCGTTATGTTTTTATTTCTATATAGAAATATAAATTTTACTTTATTTATTTTACTATATGTAACAAAAAAGTATCTAGATACATAAATATTTTGAATGTATGTTTTTTTAAAGTTATATACGAGTATATGTATGTTTTTTGATAAGACGAAAAAGCTTTAAATAATAAAGATATACGATAGTGCATCGATATCCAGTTATTCAAGTTTCATGGTCTTATGGGGGTGATTCATTTGACCGTTGCTACTGTTTTTTAAAAGCAACAAAAATACAACAGTAATAACAAAATTCCACCCCAAACCCCACTCTAACTATAGTCTGTAATCCGTCCTGCTATCATTATAATTATCATCATCAGATACATACACGCATACAGAGATACTTTTTGTGTATAGTCATATATTGATAATATAATAACTTTATATGTATAGAGAGTATCTATTTATTTTTATAGGTTTTGTATTGTGTTGGGCTCCAACTTTGGAGCTTCCACTTTGATGATTCAGTTTTGATTTTGATATTATACAGTTAGTAGCAATCAACTTGTATACTACTAGAGTTAATTTTTTATGTCCAGTTTAGTTGTGGTGGAGCTTCGTTGTTCGTATGGTGATTAAGCATTTTTATAAAAATATCAGTCATAGCATATAGCTGAGTGTATTTTATTTCATTTTTACAATTAAAAAAAAAAGAGTATATTTTGACGTTAGAGTATTATTAACCTTAAAAAAAGCTCATATTGTGTTGGGCGTTCATCCGTATTTCCGGATTTCATTGTTTGGTTTAACATTTTTTTCATTGTATTTTAAATTATCGTGCTAATAAAATGTTCTATTAAAAGAATATAACATTTTTGTTTTCTAATGATAAATTTTATCCTTTAACAGTTTCATTTTTTACAAAAAAAAAAAATAATAATAAATAAATAAATAAAGGAAATTGTGAATTGTTTAAGCCTAATCAATTAAAAAAAAAAAAAAATAAATAAATTAGTAAATTAAAAATTTATGTATTTCTCATGTGATGTGTGTGTCATGTCAATGAGTGGTGTTTTAAGTGTTTTCACATTATTTTACCTCAGACCTGGTGACGATATTTGTTGACCTCGTTTCAGAATTTTCATGTGTTATTTTCCAATTTTCACATATGTATGTATGTTCATATGTACATAAGTATTTGACTTTAATGTTCTATACAACAATACGAAAAGAAAACAGATAAAAAGGATTCTATACAACAACAACAACAACAAAAAGTCAAGCTTCGTTATATTGTGAAGTTATATCCTTGTGCTGACGTCGTCGGAATTTTTTCAACTTTTTTATAATACGAAAAAAAGTTTTCTGGGTGAATATTTTTACATTTATTTAGTAAAGTTAGTTTATATAATACACATTTTGTGGGAATACAGTATCAGAATCAGTGTCAATTGCTACTGATGCTGTTCGTCATTGATTGTGTCTGCTAAAAAAAAAAAAAAAAAAATTAATAATAAGGATAATTACACTTAAATAATTTTTTTTCTTCAGAAAAGTGAATAATAAGAAGAAAATTCAAAAAAAAAAAAAGAAATTCGTTTTTCATAGTTTTCTTTGATAAACAAATTTATAGAGAAAAAGAAAACACATTTTTTTCTTGAAAAAATAAAAATTTACAAAAGAAAAAGTACATTGTGCTAGAGGCATTTTTTTTATTTTATTGTGCTATAAATAGGATTCTTAACATAAAATAATAAAAAAGAAGTCTTGAAAAAAGCGGATGTTTTTGTTTATATTTTAAAAATGTGTTTATGTTATGTTTAGTTTATGAGTATAAAAAAAAGTGACTTACAAGAATTAATGTAGGATATTTGTTGTTTTTACACATTTTTAGATTGTTTCCGTAATTTATAATGTGAAAAATATTTCCAAAGAAATAAAACATTAACAATTGAAAAAAACTAGAATCACTTTATTATAATTGTGTTACCTACATAACAAAATTTTGAATTTATCTTCAAAAAAAAACAAAATAACCCCTTAACTTATATGAATTGAACGAACTTGCTCTAATGAATTACTTCATAATATAAAAATGTGTTGAAGTAGAAAAACAAAACAAAAAAAACAAAAAAATACACATATGAACTAAGATATTTAACTATAAATTTAGATACTTATCTAATGATTTTCTACATTTTTGGTGGTATTACTCATCCATGAATTCCATATTTAATTCTAATGAATATATACAATTTTCATATGTATACAAATTTGTTTTTCTAGTGTAATCTATTCTACTTTATATCGCGCTTTTTCTTTGTAATTTTTTATTCATCACATATTTGGTATCAAAGATTCCGTGTAGTTATATGTGCTGTGCACAAGCTTTATAACAATTTTTTTTTGGCTTTTATTACTCATTAAAAAAAATGTAATAACAATAAATGACAACTTTAAATACTAATCTAATGTTGGTTATATATATTTTTTTTACCATCGTGAAAATTGCAAATTTTCAAGTCACATAAAAGTATTTTATGTTACAATTAACTGTGATTTGTGAATGAAATTACATTCTTTGCAAATTGTTATTATTATTATTAAATTTGCTATTATATTGTCGTCATCTGGAAAAAATTTAAATAAGTTCATTGTTTTTGTATTGTACTAATTTTTTGTTAACACGGTAAATAAGAAATAAAAGAGAAAAACGGTTGTTGTGACATAATTTCGAAATTGTTATTCATTTTTATAAGATAAACACTTAAATTGCATAATAAGAAAAAAAAAAGGCAATTTCGTGTAAAAGTATAATTAGATTTTTCTCGAAATTTTCAAAATTAGAAAAATTCGGAAAAGTTGTAGTTGTTTACCTGACGGCGTTATACCGTCAGATAATCAATATCAATCAGGTGAGTAAATTTTTAAAATACATAAACATTTTTTTTTAAAAGTTAAAGGCAAATTAAAAAATTTATTGCCGTAAGGAATTTTAATTAATGGATTCACTTCATAAATGAAGACCGATTTGATTTGTAAAAACAAATTATATAAAAACCTAAATTTATAAAATAAACTTTGGCTTTTTCAATGCAATTATTTCAAATATTATTTTATTTAGCATAAAGAACATTGTTTTTCAACTCAATTACCTTTTATTTCGAATAGAAGACAAAAAAAAGTATAAAAAGACAAAGATAAATTTCACATAATTTCAAGGATCTACTCTCACAGGAATTTATACATTTATAAATTAGGTCTTTTTTTTGTGTAAATAATTGTATTTTTCTGTATACTCAAATATAATTTGGGTCGTGATTTTATCATACGAGTACACCTTTCTTTGCTGAATTATCGTACATATTAAGTTCAAATTTATGTTTTCCCTTTTTTTTCATTCAATCACATTTAATCACGACCTTTAATATTTTTATTTCTCTTTTACATATAAATTTTTGTTTTGTCAAAGGTCAGAAATTTCAATTTAATGACAAGGATAGTTTTGTGTGTTTTATCCAATAAAAGCTTTTAATTACAGTAAACATTTCATTAGTATGTTTGTACATACATACATATATACACACAAATTTGCAAGGCAATAAAATATTCTTTTTTTGATATTTAATTTGGATTACATAATTGTAATTATAAAAGAAAGTGGATACAACGACAATTAAATCACTGTAATCTGATAATTTGAAATATGAGCGAATTGTAGTTTTGGAAGAAATTGTTTAATACCTCACTAAAATTTAGATGAAAAATTGAAGAAGTATGGAAAATTCGATTGAAACGATAGAATGTTCTTTTTTTATGTTTATCAAGTTAGAAAGTTTTGAGTTTTTTTTATCGAACAAACACAACTGATAGTAGATGTGTAATTAGATAAAACTATGACCTCATTTTCACATTGCTATAGAAAAAATCAAAGTTTAAATCCATAAGAAAAATTCATGCTGACAATGTAGGATTAAAACAACTTATTTACCGCTTATAGTGCCAGAATAAGCTTAATCCTTAAGACTTAATATTGTGTGAAACAAAAAATTTTATTTATATTTATTTTTTTAATAAATTAAACTTAAAACGTTTCAACAAACAATTCTACGTGACTATATTTCTTGTGACCCTTTTGACATTGTACAATTGACATATTTTATTTTTATTGTCACGTCCTTTTTTTCGTCTTGTTTTTCCTTATTCTTGTTTCTATCTCATTTATTAATTCTTTTCAAAATATATAAGAAATTTCTTAAACTAAATAAAGCTTTAAAAATTCAATTTATTTTCACAATTCATTACTAAGTATAATGTTTAAAGAATTTCAACAATATGTATTTCTATCCCTTAAAAGGCCTCTAATAAAAACAAATGTTTTTTTATTTTATTTTATTTTTGTATTCATTAAGTAGATAAAGTAAAAATTTATGAGAAAAGAAAAAAAATATATTTTTTTTTAAACCTAATTATATTAGTTTGTCCGGAAAATAATATATTTTTAAATGTGTCTGCAAATCTACTATATTATCAGAGTATCATGTTATATTATTCAACACCTCAACATTACATTTTTCTAATTTGTTTTCTTTTTCATTTTCAAAAAAAATAAAATTTTGTCATTTATTGTACAAGGCACGTATTGTTTTCTGTTTTTTTAGGTTATATGTAGTATACTGATATAATTTAATAGTTGTATATTCTAGTAGAACAGATAGCATACTTTGAGAAATTGTTTGCGGAAAAGGTTGTAGTGAATGTGAATTTTTTATAAAATGTATCTATTTTTTTCCTTTAAGAATATGTGAAAGAATATATGGTTCACAGACATGTATTATCCTTTTTTCAAGTTGAATAATATAAACTTGTATGTATATTTCTACTGATTAGTTTCTTATGCACGTTTATTATACGAAAATATATAGTGTCATTTCGGATTATTTTTCAAAAACATAACTACAAAGATGAGAATTGTGCAAAACATACAAAAAATTTTCGAATGGAAAAATTCTTGATTTCATACTTTGTTTTATTTTAGTTTTTTGAAATACTTTTTTTTGATGAGAATATCCTTCGTGGAATGGAATTTTAAATCAAGTTTGGGATTGCCTTTTAGGTGATAAAGAATATGTGTACTTTTTGAGAATTACAAATTTAAGACTGAATGAATGTATAAATATTACCTAGCATCCTCCGGTAATTGGCTATTTATATAAGCTTGTACCTTTGGGTGTATAGTGAGATCCACTTTTATTCTAGATGAACATACTTAAATATTTAGAATTAAACTAAAAACCAGAAAGCTGCTAATATAATAAAACTAAAACAAAATTTGCTTATATCTTTTGTGCAAAAAAATTATTTAAAAAAAAAGAATTAGTTTTTAAAATCATCAAAGTTTTATTATATACCCTCGGTTCTGTTTTTATGCTTAAACAAAGTAATAAGATGAATTTTACAACAATTTATTATGTTGTCATCCATGTTTTTCTTACGTAAAAAAAAAAAACAAAATTACGAATAAAAATAACATTGTAATAGAATGTAAATCTAACTCGTACATAATAAGATCATTTTAAATTGAATAATTTTTTATGATTAGAGTAATCATTTAATTGAAGATATAATTTTGTAATTAAATCTTTTAATAAAATTTTCTAAAAATTACACAAGATATTCATGAATTTCTATATAAAATGTATTTTATGTACTTTTTAGCTATAAATATATATCTGTTGTATTCACTGCTACTGAAAAAATGTTTTGTTTTTAATTTCTTTTGAAAAAAAATGATATTAGCTAAACATGAAGAAAACAAATAAAATTTCTTTTTTTAATGAGAAACATGAAATTTAAAGATTTTACGATTGTACTTTTGAGATCCATAATAATAAAATAAAATTAAAAAGAATGTATTTATTTTTTTTTTGCTTATGCAAATAAAAATTAAGTATATTTAAGTATTTTACAAATATACTATTTATTCAAATTATAAACAATTCTAAAGATTATACATATATGCATTTCAAAATAAATCTATGAATTTCGTAAAAAGAAACCATAAATAGATTTACAAGTCAAATAATTAAGTTTCATAACAAATATTTGATTTTTTAAATACATATTTTTAATTTGATATAATTTTTCACTATTCTTCATCAGAAAAAATCTTATCAGAATTCAAATGAAAATAAATATGAAAAAAAAAAAAAATTAAAAATAAATATATTGTAAAACACTCATGTTTATTCAAGAAATGTAATGTAGATAAGATTTACATTTTATTTACTTCTTTTTTTTGTTGGTATTCTATTTTATTTTGTTAATGACAAAAATGTGAGATGATGAGACTGTCAAGAAATTATTTTGATGATAAAATATAAGTAAATAAAATTTAAAACATGAATAATAAATAAAATAAATCGATTTTTTTTAACATAAAGATTATTAAATTATGATAATAATAAATTTTAAATACAAATGATAATTTGTCTTATTCATAACACGTTCTATAATGTTTTAATCGTCTTATTTTAATTAAATTCATAAGTTCTAATTGGACATTCAAAGTTTTCAAAGTACATATTTAATTTGAGAGTTGTGAGATTAATTAAAAAAAAAAAACATATGATAAAAAAACAAATTTTAAATAAAACTGGCATAGTTTTTTTTTTTTATTATTGTAAAGCAATAACTAGTTCTTGAACGGTTCATGTATTCGTTGTTCTTGATTTAACTTCTGATAAACACTTGAAGGTTAATTTTAAAAAAAACATTTGTATCTTTGTTTGAATATTTATTTAATATTTTTCTAAATTTAATATTTATTAAATCATAACTTGTATGATTTTTATTTTTTCAAATCGAGGCTATAGAATTTAACTTTAAAATAAAATTTTTGCATTACGCACTTGTTTATCGAGATTCTTTGTCTTGAGAAAAAACTCTAATGTATTTATAATATTTGTCATTTGAAAAGTTGTGTTATTTAAAAACGTAATTTAAATTTATAAAGTAATCAACACAAAGTGTCCAGCTGATATTCATAAGTACGGACGAATACGGCTAGGAACATTTTAAGTTACATTAAATCAAACAATAGTTTGATTTTGCTAAGACTGTCTCACGAAAAAGGAAAGTTTCAACACCCTTCCGCAAAAATATTCGTATAAGCTTGAAGGGTTTGGATTTACTTGCGCAAATTTTGATTTATTTTCCACATTGTTCACCCTATGGAAGTATAACCTGGTTTTTTATGTATTTTAAATCTCGCAACGACTTATCTTGTGTTAATTTAATTCAATGTACACCCTGTTTATTTATAATTATTGTTTAAATCTTTACACAACAAGATCAATTTATTCAAAGCTTGTAAGCTTATACACATATATAACTCTCATACTCGTATATGTATATTATTGAATGAATTTAAAAATCAAGCAACAAAATATTAGTTTGTACGTATAGTATTTTAGATATTCAGTCATATTTTATTCACATTAATTTAGTGTTGAATCATCCTCATTCATATGTACATATAATGCGTAATGATGTAGGCGCACGATATTCAGGTGTAAAATGAGTTAATAAGTTGATATATATAAAAAGAATAAAATATTTTAAATTAGTATATCTTATAAGAAAAACTGATATGAACGAAAGTGAACGTTGAATGACCATGAGCTGCGTCAAGGTGATCATCCAACATAGTTTAAGTAATTAGTTTTTTTTTTTTTTGTTTCATTTTAAATCGAGACGAAAACATAAAAAAATAAATACTAAAGATACTATTATAAATAATTGTGTACATGAACAAAAAAAAAATCATTAAAATCGGAAGTAAAAAATCATCATTTTAAACTTTGGAATCTCAACAAAAGTATCGTTTCATTTTAATTGAAACTAATTACACGCCAATAATGGAATTTAATTGATGTCACAAAATAAATTTTTATATGAGATATTTGTTGATTATGTGGTAATACATACATGATGTATTTGTTTAAATTATGGATGTATTTTATTTCAAAAATTAAAGATTGATTTCCTTCATAAATTTAACAGTCTTTTGTTCTTCTTTAGCCTACATAATTTAATAGAATTATTCGATTATTATTAGATAAGTTTTTAAAGAGGTTGTTATAAAACTTAATTAAATTTTACCGTAGTTATACATATATATTTAAATATTTCATTTAAAATCTTTATAATTTCATAAAGTACAGCAGTTTTATATACGAATAATTTTCAGGAATTGTATAAGAAATAAATTAAATAAAACTTTTGTACTATATTTTTTTATAAATATCGTGAAAATTAAAGTTTGTTCAGAAAAACTTTATCCATGATGGTTATTTCAGAATTGTTCTCTTTTTTTATTTTATTTTTTTTTTTTTCGATAACCATTAACCATATCAAAATATTTTTATACCTTATAATATTTTGTCATAGCACTTGTTTTAATTCAACTAACTTATAACAAGATTATTTTTTGTGGTTGTTTATTAATAGTAGTTTTATCCTTAAAAAAAAAAAAATTGTTTTTCCTTTTTTAATTTGTCGTCCTTGTATAGTCCTTATGTTCACAGAAGATGTTTGCTATATCATCACTTTGACAGTTATTTTGAGTATCAACTAAAAAAGTTTTATTTTGGTGTTTTTCCTTGATGTAATTTCATGAACGGCTTCTGCTAACGAGCTAACTTTCAAGAATGTCTTTTTTTTTTTAGTTCTTGTAATTCAACTGTTTTGAAACTTCAGTTTCATTATAGTTCTTTTTTTTCCAAATAATTCAGACTTGAGAATATTATGAAAAAGATAAAAAAATGAAAATAAAATAAAACATTGAGAAATTCTTTACGTAATTACTAAAATAAACGCAAAAGTATGTATAGTTCTTTTTTTTTTTTTTTTTTTTTTTTTTTTGTTAATTACTTCTAAAAATTCAGGACATTTTCTCTATCTAAATATTTTTTTTGTATTTTTTGTCATTAATTTATTCTTAGAAAAAGTAGGTATATAAAAAGAGAAACAGTAAAATAATGAAGCATTTATTTAATGTAATTTTCGTGGTTGAATTAAAAAGATTCAAAGAGAATTATATACCGAGAAAATTTATTGATGTTAATTAAGAGTTAAAAGTTCAGAATTGAAAGATGTTATGGAAAAGGTTATATACGTATTTATGTATTGTACCTACATTGAAAGTGTATTTAAATATATGTACATACGTATGTATATCGTACAACAAAAATACAATTCGAAATTAAATATACTTTTATATAAATTTCTCAAAAGTTTAAGAATAGTTTAAATCTCAGAATTATTTATGAAACAATTTTGTTTTCAATGAATTGTTAAGCGATTATAAAACTCTTGAGATATTTAAATTTAAAATAATTTTTTTTTGTTTTTTTTTTGTCTAACTTGTTAGATAAATTTTTTCGTAACAAAGTTTTTGGAGTTTTTTCTAGTTGCTTTTTAATTTTTTATTTTCTTCTGACACGAGAAAATTCAAATAATGGCGCAAAGAAAAAAAAAAGAGACATGCTTTTGCAAAACGAATGAATATTAAAAAAATATACATGAGCTTTTTATTGCTGATGTTGTATGGTTTATGGTATATATGTATGTATGGGTGTACATAAATATATTGATTTTACTGAAAGAGTAAATTTTAAAGAAATAAGAAAAAGTTGGTTTCCTGTTGTGATTGTTATTTAATTCCTTTTAAAATATTGGTTTTATTTTATGAACTTCGAAATATATTTCTTTTTCTGTTGCAGATTTTAAAGAAATTTTAATAATAAATCTGTTGTTACATTTTACATGTTTTATTTTCTGGAAATAAAGTCGAATTGTTGTTGAGAAGAAATTCGTGAAAATTCTTATGCTTTCTGTAGATTTCGTTATTGAGGAATCGAAAAAAAAGGGTTCTGAATTTTTCGAGTATGTATATACTTTTATTTTTGTTATCTGAAATTTAATATTTTAAATAAATGAGAAATCGTGATAGATTTGTACTACTTAATTGCAAAATCTTTTCCATACGAAATCCTTTTTATTTTATAATTCGTATCCTGTTTCACGGAGTATCTCTTTTTCAATGAAAGTACATAGAGAATGAAAAGAAAATCGTAAATATAGAAATTTGTTTTTTTACAAATTGTATTTATTGCTATGAGTAGTGTTTTTTTAAATAGTTTTTATTTTCATCTTTCATAATAATTCATTCTCGTGAAATATTGCATAACCGAGTTTAAAAAACAAATTATCATGTTATAAAATATTATAACATAAAAAAAAACATGTTATATTTTCTTATTATAATTTATAATAATTATTAAAATTACAAAGGCGTGGGTACAGAAAAGATTTTTTTTTTTTTTTGAATTTAAAAATTAATTCGCAAATTTTTCATTATGTAATTACATATTATAAACGAGTGTTTATATAGGTACATACATATGGAACATTGACACATACTTTCTACTTTCTACGTGACTGTAAATGATTAAACCATTACATAAGAATCAATAAATTTGCTTTTTTTTTTGTATTTGTTTCTTTATAAATTTGTAAGTGATATACGGTATTGTAGAAAATAATATACTACTTAATTATGTATTCTGTTTTAATATTAAAATGTGTAAATATGTATAAATTTTATACCTGATACGGCATAAAAAAAAATTAAATAAAAATATCTACTTACATAATTAAAATTTAGATCAATAAACAAGAATAAAATGAAATTGAAGCACGTTTTTCGAATTTCCCTATAAATAGATTTTTTTTTTTCTTTTTTCTAAAATAAAAATATCTTTTATTTTAATATACATAAAATACTCTTCGCCTTTGGAATCGATTGTGTACATTCAATGTACCTTACGTATAATTGTATTCTTAGAAAATAAAATTCCAGAATTAAAATGTCAATCATCTGCAATTAATTTATACGGAAACTTTATTTTATTGATAAAAAATTGGAATATTCAATAAAAAGTTTTCATTATGTAAAAATCAAATTAAATTTTTTTGTGTTAAAGTTCTTTACAGAAATAAAAAAGTTCGTTATGCTGTAATAATTACCTGTTCGTTATTAATTATTTTTCAATTGAATGGAATCTTTAAGGGATGTCCCAGAAATAATCGACGTTGTTTTTTTCGCTAATATAGTTGAACTTAACTTAAAATAATGTCCTTCCGAATTGTAATGGCCAGTTCCACAGTCGAAGCTTACGCAGAGTTTAAGTTAAACCTAAAACATGGCTTAAGCTTCGTTTAAATTTTTTTTCGTTCCTCAGTCAATTTATATTTGTAGCTTAACTATCTTTAGTTAAACCTATAATTGTGAATGAATTTATAATGAAACTTGTGGAACTTGTAGACGTCATTGCATAGCCGCTAGATGGCAGTGGCAATTGTTGTGACATTCTAACACTTTTTCTTATAAATTTCAATTTATAATAAATTTAGGGACAAAACAGATAGATAGATGGCAGTTGTTTTCTTTTTTTCTTTTTGACTTTTACTTAAACACTCAATAGAATTTAAGTTCTCAATTCGTACGGCTCAGTTAACCACTTAAGCCTTCACTGTATAACTGAAAAAAGTGCTTAAACTTAGTTTAAAAGTTATCCTCTGCTTAAGCGTCGACTGTGGAACTGGCCATAAGTATTTTTATAACTAGATCTCTTTTAATAATTTCGTGCAAAGTTGTAAAGTCAATGACATAGTTACTTTTGTCATTTTTGATGCTAAAATAATTGATATGAATTTAAAACTTAAAATGTAATAAAATATCATCAAGTTTTTCTGGGACAGTCCCTAATTGTTTTTATTTTTATTTTTTAACTTGAAATTTATTTTAAATTGAGTTTTTATTAGTTTAATTGAAAAGTATTCAAAAGTTACAATTTGTTTTCTTTTCAACTCTTTGATTAATAAATTTTATAAATCAAATGTATATACAGAAGCTTAATTTACTTCAAATATAACTTTCTTGTAACTTTTATATTGAATAGGACAAGTTTTATATGTAACTATATACATAACTATACGATGCTATATTTTATTAGCTATAGTTTTATTATTTCATCATACATAAATGTGTATAAAGATATTTCCTAACTAAAGTTTATTTTGTTATTATTATTTATTTTTTATTTTATTTCATATATGTACATACTCTTATATTTTATTGTTTCAGATTTTAGTACTTTCATCTTTTTACCAAATCTTTTATATGATTAATTTCTATATCATGTGTTTACGTACATATTTGTGATTTTCTTATGAAATTTTAGAATACATATTTTTTGGATTATAAACACACTATAGAAAATAATTTTAAACATCAAAGTTTCATCATCATCGTTAGTGTTTTAAAATTTAGAACTTTCATATAATAACTTTGAAGACATATTTATATATTATACATATACAGTAGTTATATGTATATGAAACGACATTACGTACATACATACGGATAAAAGTTATCTATAGATTGCACATATAGGTACATATTATAGGTATTTAATACTTTGACAATCTATGTATATATAGTAGTATAAATTATATTTTTATATAGTGTTATTATGTTACAATTATGGTAGAAACATATATCATCCATTTTCTAAAGAAAATCATATGTATGTACCTAGATTTGCTTTTGATTTCACATTTATAAGTAATATTTTCATTCTTTGATTAAATTTTCTACTTTTGCTTTGTAAAAGAAAGTTCAACTTCTACAAACGAGACAAATCAGACACAAAGAAAAATATTAAAGAAATAAAAAATATTTTTTAAAAGTAATTTGCTGTGGTCTAGTGAGAAATATTACAAAATTTTGCAGAAGCATGAAATATTCTAAGAAATTCCTATGATAAAATCAATTTATTTTATAAATATAAAACTTTTTGTTAAAGTCAATGACCGAATGCATTGTTTTTGTTTCCTGCTTATACATTATTTATCTTTACTATATTTTTTTCTCTTTAAATAATTATTTTATCATCATCATTTGTTTCTTTTTCGATATGTAATTAAAAGTTAAATGATATGTATGTTATCTGTCAGTGATAATTATTGTAAAATGAATAAGATAATATTACTTGTAATCTTGTTGATTTGTGTACATACATAAGTACTATATGTATATATGTATGTATACATAAGGACAAGAAGGGAATAGAAAAAAGTTTTCTTATACTTGAAGATTTTATTCAAATAAATTATATAAATTATGTAGTTTTTCTTTTATCTGTATATTTTGGAATGAGTAAAATAAAATTTCATTTTCTTATATCACGAATACAGGGTGTTTCCTTTAATAATTTAAAAATGAAAACAAATTAAAATAATCGATTAAAAAGAATTGAAGAAGAATGCTGAAGGTCTCGTGATCGAATCCGCCTAAGTTTACTCAGCTTTGAATGAGTTCCAATTCACCATAAAAAATATTTTAAAACTGTACTTTCAAGAAAACTTCCTAAAGGGTCGTAATTTTCTCGCTTTTATGGCAGGATTTCCTCTTTAATTTTTACAATAATTATTTATAGAAAAAGAAATTTAAAGAAATCAGACAAGGATTTAAACAGACAAGTAAACACCCTACATGTAATTTTAATTGCATATGCATGCATAAACATGAGTATAGTAAACGTGACGTATAGGGAGTTGTATCCAAAACCTGTAGCGCCACTTGTCAGATCAGAAAATAATATGCTATTTGAGCTATTTATAGAAGAAAAAAAAAATACATTAATGCCAGCCTAGAAGCGCATTAACTTGCATAGTTGTAGTAAATTAATCCACCGGCACACTTTAATGAATTTTGCTGCTATCACACATTATACCTATATGCCACATTGGCAATAGAAAATATTTGTATATGTAACATATATATACGTGTACGTATAATATTGTTTTTAAAAAAAGAAAATGAAGTAGATACACCATTTACTTTTAGATCTTTTAAAGTTGGTGTATAGTTTTAATGCATAAAATACCATAATTTAATTGCAGAAGCATATAGATATGTACAATGTAGATATTGTATATTATGTGTAAACTAATATTGATACCACATCATGCTTATATGCGATATTTGTTAGATGCATACATATATATATATATATGTATGTATGTATCTAATAAATTTATTTATCATATGGATATTATACTGATGAAACTCTAATTGCGTGCTAATCATTCGTGAAAACGCCACTATAAATAGAAAAACATAGTGTCAAAATTTATATTCATATTTATTTATTAACATTAATTAACATGATTTACATATTTACATAAGAATTTTATCATGTTGATTTTAATTTTAAATCATTTAAATTATCGTTTTATTTTTCTTTATTTCAGGTGTAACAATGCGGGAGAAAAAAGGCGGTGCACTGCAAAAGCTGAAGAAGAGGTTATCTCATAGCTTTGGCAGACTAAGTAAGTGACAATGATATTTTTTTTTTTGTTTTTACATACATACTACATACTCGTACATATATTTTCTATATTATGCATATTTTCAACTTAAAAATTCTACCTTAAAATGTATTCGTCGTTGCATAAATGATTTTATTTTTCTTAATATAAAAAGAATTCAGTTTTTTTTTTATATTTAAGTTATTTCTCTGTCAACAGACGAATGATAAAACTATAGTTACTCAAACAAACTGAAGAAAAGAAAGATAAAGTCATTATTCTGTAATGATAAGAAGTATTTTTTTTTCCCAAATGATGCTGGTGTCAGGGCCGGCCCAACCTAATTTTTCGCCCTGTTCGAAGAACAAAATTTCGCCCTTATTCTGTTTAAATTTTTAATGAATATTAAAATGTTCAAGCCGTTTCCACACCACCCTTGGGTAGACTTTCAACTCACATTTCACATTTCATATTTTGAAAATAAATCAATTTATATACATAATAATACATACTTTCATATAATTCGAATTATATACGGAACTATTTATATACATACATACAGCCTTGAAAATAAAAAAAGTTATTGAAAACTGTTCAAAATAAAATCTTGCTCCTATAGTATTATTCGATCTTCATTAGAGATGAAAAAATCCATGAAAAAAACAATTTCGTTGGATTTTTTCATATTTTTCCGGATTTTTTCATAAAAATCCTGTAGTCCTGGAAAGGAATTTTTGTAGTTTGTAATTTGGCACAAGATGTGTGAAACACCCTGTACACCCAAATTTCATTAAATATCATAAATTTACCTACTTACTTCAAAAAATTGAAAAAAACCGTTCAAATGAATGTATGTAGGTATATCTTTTTCCTATGATTATGAAAAAAACAAATGTTTTTTTCCGCTTTTTTGGAAAAAAACCGATAAAAAGCAACGGGTGAATGTATTTTTCATTTGTGAAAAAAGCATTTAAAAAGCAGCTTTTTATGAAAAAATCCGGAAAAATATGAAAAAAACGGAAAAAAACAATTTTGAAAAAATCGGATTTTTGCTTTTTTCATCTCTAATCTTCATAAAAACAAACAACAACAAAAATGCTATACACACATTATTAGGTTCAATTTCAAATCTTGCACAGTCTCTGCTTTATCATTCTATATGTTTCGTATGGGCGCTACAAAAACAACAATATATAGCAAACTGTTCAAAATAAAATCTTGCTCCTATAGTATTATTCGATCTTCATAAAAACAAACAACAACAAAAATGCTATACACACAGTATTAGGTTCAATTTCAAATCTTGCACAGTCTCTGCTTTATCATTCTATATGTTTCGTATGGGCGCTACAAAAACAACAATATATAGCAAACTGTTCAAAATAAAATCTTGAACCTATAACCAAAATAATTCAAATTCAAAATAATATGAATTTAGAAGAGACGGACAAAATTTTGAGGGGATAAGACAGCACAAAAAAGGAAATGTGTGTAGTATTTTTGTTGTTGTTTGTTTTTATGAAGATCGAATAATACTATAGGTTCAAGATTTTATTTTGAACAGTTTGCTATATATTGTTGTTTTTGTAGCGCCCATACGAAACATATAGAATGATAAAGCAGAGACTGTGCAAGATTTGAAATTGAACCTAATACTGTGTGTATAGCATTTTTGTTGTTGTTTGTTTTTATGAAGATCGAATAATACTATAGGAGCAAGATTTTATTTTGAACAGTTTGCTATATATTGTTGTTTTTGTAGCGCCCATACGAAACATATAGAATGATAAAGCAGAGACTGTGCAAGATTTGAAATTGAACCTAATACTGTGTGTATAGCATTTTTGTTGTTGTTTGTTTTTATGAAGATCGAATAATACTATAGGAGCAAGATTTTATTTTGAACAGTTTGCTATATATTGTTGTTTTTGTGGCATTCATACGAGACTTATGTTCATAGTAGATGATTCTGTGGTCACAAGCACTAACCGCTTAAGTCTGAAGATGCTTATGTCGACTTAAGTGGTTTGCAAATGTGACCACAGAATTGGTTCACACAAAAATAAAAATCTATGTATATAAAATTTTAATATTATGTAAATATTTATATTGTTCTAATGGCGCCCCTCTAATTTTGTCGCCCTGTTCAGCTGCTCTGTCTGCTCATATGTAAAGGCCGGCCCTGGCTGGTGTATAAGAATGTTGTAAATCAAAAATAATATCTTATGTGTATGACATATGTATAATATATACAAATATTTAAAACACTGGCAAATATAAATAAAATCTCAGAAATTCGAGTATAAAGCTATAGGTACAAAATATAAGTAAAGATAGTATATAAGAGTATATTTTGCATTGTACGTTTTATGTAAATTTTTATAGATATGTACATAGGCACTCCATTATCTCTTCTTCCAAGTCATTGAATGGTTTTGTCATTGGTGTAGTAACTTCTTTTCCTTCTTTTATTTTTGTTATTTGCAAAATTTTATTTGTTGCTATTTAGTGTCTACTGTCTACGAATGTACATTAGAGTTACCATGATGTATTTCTACATAGGTATACATACATACATATCTATATTTTTTATACATTCTATGGTTTAAGCTGTAAGGTGTGCAATCTCACTAACAGAAATCGTAGGGATATTTTCAGGGTTACGGCAATATGAATAACTGCAGGGAGGTCAATAAGAAAGAAACCCTCACCCACTATCTGTGCAATTGTCAGGCACTTGTCAGAGCAAACTTCCAGGGAATGAGGAGCTTCCTCTTCAAATACCTTAATAAAATAGCAAAAATCTCGGTTAGAAACATGATACGTTTCCTAAATGAAACAGGATTGTTGTAAAGATCTCCTATCGTTATGTCAAACGGCCTTCTCAGTATCAATTGAGTCTTTGGAAGATTCCGAGAACCGCCACATTAACCAACCAACCGTGATTCAAGCATAAAAATTGGTACTATAATGCTGTGATGGCAATACTAATTTATACCAAGAATATAATGTACTTTTATATCTTTGGAATTCTTTTCTTTTAGCCAACACAATTTAACAAATACTTATAAAATAAAGTATGTAGGTAAATAGTTTTTCATTCTATTCAAATCATCACAAACGGCCTCTGAACCGATATTTATAAGCTCTTTTTTAAAAGTATATTTATTGTTCTTTAATTGTTTCTTTTTTATTTTTTATTGTAATTCGCTATACGTATCTAGAAATATATGTAATATAAGAAGTAGTAAGTAATAACCGGTTAAACCCAATGACTCATAGCTTAGGTACCACTTGTGCAACAACTTATTTAGGTTTCCTGGTAACCTAACCTGAATCTGACGTAGGTTGCTCGTACTGACCATAATCAGATACTCTTTTTTTATTGAATATTTTTTTCATTTTATTTGAATATAGTTTTTCTTTTTTCAATAAATATTTCTGATGAGTAAAAAGCAAGATATTATGATTATTATTCATTTTATTTTGTGAATTTTACATCTCAACCGAAACATGATGTATTTATTTTTATTTGTATGTTATTTTTATGTTGTTTTTTTTTCTCTCATTTGTTTATTTTACACTTTTAAATATTACAAAATCTTATTTTACAAGTATTTATTTATAAAAAAGATTATAAATAGCTGCCGGATTTATCAAGATTATAGGCGAAAATTTTTTTTTTATATGTATATATTTGATTGGGTGGAAAAATATCGAAATATAAAAGTTACATACATATATTATATTATAGCATCAACATATTTTCATATAAAATGTATTTTTGCAACAATCTACATCGAAAAAGAGAGAAAAAAAAATAGGTATAGATACTACATACTTATTTATAGATACATATTTTGTCTGTCAAAGAGTGGCTATTATTTGTATTTTTGCAAGTTTTCGTTGTTGAAGTCATTGACCAAATGAGTATCTACTTATGTATTTACAAAGTTTTATGAATTGGTTGAATTTTTTTATATGGTAATTTTTCTTTTCGTTTTGAAAAGTGATTTAGTATTTTTGTAAAAATCATAAAACAAATATTTAATGAGTTTATGGACTTTTGCTGATGAGTTTAAAAATAAAATTAAAAAAGTTATAAAATAAAATAATATCCAATAGATATTTTAACGAATCTGAAGAATGCGGATTAAAAAATGTTTTAACACTAAGTTTTTGCAATTTAAATGTTGAATTATCAGTCAGATGATAAATTTTGTCGATAGATTTATAACTTATTTCATCGTGTGACTACCACAGAAATATTTTTTTTAGAGTTAAAATTTTTTCTAAACAATTTTTTTTTATCGTGTGACCCAGAATACCACTCTTGTTTCATACACTTTCAATTTTTTAAGAAGAAACAAAATCACTTGAAACTGTGGTAAACGATAAAGGTAAATCATGAGAAGAGCAAAGTATGTATTTCTAAATAAATAATTCTTAGACTAGGTTTTTAAATGTACAAAACATTCATTAACACCTGTTTAACAATAATTCTAGGTTACATTTAAAATTTACTAAAATGTAACAAAAAATTTTCACACATTTCATGAAAGCAAACAGATAATACTTATGTGCCTCTATGTATTCTTTAGTTATATTAATGTTTTTTATTAACAACAATAGATGTGAAAAAAATCATCATTAAGAAGATAAATGGATTCCTGGAAACTTTTCTGAAAAATAGAATATTCGACAAATTATCTTTTATATACTAATAAATTATTCTGTTGAAAATTAAAACACATATACTTATTATTAACCAACAAAGGAAAAAAGAAGAAGAAAAACTTTAATTTAAACTTTGGTTTTTTGTACATTTTGTGCTTATTTATATTTATTTTTCCTTTTTTATTACCATTATAAAAATGTTAATTTTCAACTTACTTCTTATTTTTACACGCCCTCTGAGAGTCACAACTAATGAAAATTATACTTTCTATGAAATTCACGTTTAATTATATATTGTTTACAGATTGGTAAACCTGAAGGAAAATCTTTTCATGAATCTTTCAAAATTAAACTTACTCTTATACAACTCAAAATAAAGCTCATCCTCTCTCTCTGTGTGTTTATTGTCTTTAGATTTGACTTAATTTATATTAAATGTGCGTTTACTAAAATAAGATTTGTGTTATTTTTTTTCTATTAAGTAAAAAGCCAGAACAGAAGAAAGGAAAGAAAAAAACAAGAAGAAAATAACGAAGAAGAAATTAAACTGTAAATTTGCATAAGATAATTGATTTTCTAATTAAAACTGTTGTAAGGTACACGTAAATAACATAAAAATTCAATTCACATACCTATATACACATAGAGAGTTCAGAGGTTATGCTGTGTAAAAACTTTAAGATTTTAAATTGTTTTTTCTTATAAAATTTGACCTATTTAACAAATTTATTCTATTGCTATGGAGAAACGTATATACATATATGTATATATCATACAATAAAATTGATTGTAATAAATTGAGAATGATAAACAATTTTAGATTAATTGAAATTAAAAGGTTTTTTTTATTTGTCTTTTTGTTTTTGTAGGCGTTTTTATTTACATACGTATAGATAGGTATATATTTTTTTTCATCACTTAAAATTTTGTTATTCGATAAAAAAGGTTCTATTTAAATTTGTTGTTTGTTAGCAATTCAATTTGATAAATTTTCAAGAAAATATTTATATTTATTTTGTGTTTGTGTATATAGAACGTACCTAAACATTTATAAATAATTTAATTTTTTATTTACATTTTGTTAAAATTGTGTACATTTTATATCTCCAAAATATCAATTGATAACACTGACATCTTTGTCTTTTAAATCTATTTTTATTAAGCTTGTTGTTGTTCAATTCATTCACAAATATCAAATATCAATTTATCTTGTTGGACTTTCAAAAGAAATCCTTATATCAAATGTTGTACCTATACACAAAGTTATAGATATACATACATATGTATATAGTGTACATACATATTGATTGAATGTATACAGTTTAAGTGATAAAGCTGTTGTAAAATATATAGTTACTACCGTATGTCGTTCAAAAATAATATATGTATGTATTTTTTATTTATCAGATATTTTATAAGTATCTTTAATAAAATAATATGTATGGTATACGTATAACAACACAAACAGTGTGATATACGTAAAATATGTCACAAGATAATATGATGATAATATTGATAACAAACTCTTGAAGAAAAGTAAATTGAGATTGAAGACAAGATGTCAATAAACGATATCAAATTGCAATGTTAAAATTAAACGACAATTTAGTTCTTTATAAATATTTTATAAAATTTATTTTATTTTTTGGATTTTATTATTTTATCATGTTTTTGATATTACATGAAATTCAAAGAAAGAGAAAATCTATTGAATGGTTATTCTCAATTAGTTTTTCTTCAGAGATACATTTAAATAAAACTATTAAGATTTGTTTTTCAGTATTAGTGAAATATAATATTTTTAAAGTTTTTGTAAATGTTAATCACCTATTTTTAAAAAAAAATCATTTCGATCGTCATAGAATAAACATTTAGGCGTACCTAAAAAATAAAACTTTATAAAAGTAGAATTAAATGATCGATTGTCTTTAAAATGAAACCAAAATCTTCACTTTCTTCAGTAAAAGTGACCTGATACCGGCATTGATTTTTAGTATAATATTACAAATACAATATATATTTTCATTTTTTATTTTAATTACTTCATAATGTCTTCTGCGTTACCTGGAATGCCCTCATAAATAATTTTTATTGCTTATTGTAAAATATCAATTATATGGGTTAATACTTTTTTAAAAGACATGTGTTACAATAAAACTTTAAAAGTGACAATTCTTAAATACTTAACAATTCATAGAATTCTTAAAGGAAATATTAAGAATGTATTTAATAAGGTTGTGTACGAGTTTTCTGTAGAGAAGTATCAAGTCTCAACACTTTTATTATCCAACAGTTTTCTAATAAAATTCCTCATAAAATTTCTTTTGCGTTACCAGAGAATCGGCCAAATATATAGTGAACATACAGGATGAAATATCTTAAAAATTTGTACTAAAAAAGGTCGAAAATTTATCTATGAACAAAAGCATTAATTCTTACTTGTTCAATTTTTTCTAGTTATATGTAGTTCTCAGTAGAATTTACAGGCAATATTTTCATCTATATTTCGACTTGACCTTAAACTTTTATAGATCATAATGAATGATTAAAAACATTATTCAAAAAGAAAAAAATCTTAACGTTATAAGTAAATAATGTTTTCTAAAATAACTATTAACTAAAAATAGCCTTTTTTTAATTTTTACATGCTTCAAGAATTCAAATTACATATATAAGTACTATGATATATATACTTTTGCATAAATTATTTTAAAGTTGACATGTTGGCATGGAGTGCATAAATTTCCTGATATTTCAATTCAAATTATTTAATTTATTGGATACTTTTTTTTCTTCTTTTTTACGTCAGCATTAGATAATGAATTAAAGTGGGATTCAAATAATGAAGAAAAACTTTAAGAGAGTAAATCAAATGAGATATCTTCATTTTATATACAAACAGGAAGTAATTTTCTAATAATTGAAAATAATATTTTTCTTATTGTCAAGAATAGATTTTAATATAAACTTATTTTTAATAAAATATAATATTACAAAATAAAGTAAAATTACTCTGACTACATGCTATTGAAAATTGTAATTTTTGTTTTATATTGTTTTGTTGGTATGTTGTCGTGTAGATGTTGCATTTTTTGTATGTTATAAAAATAGTGTAAGTGATGTAGCTATAAATACATACATATATGTACGTATATAAAATTGCCAATTGAAAGAAATTAATATCTTCTTAAGTAACTATATAATGTTAAATGGAGCAAAAACATATAATGATAGTAGTTCATATTAAATCCTCCACAAAAGATATTTCTAATTTCCGTTAAATACGTTCACGTATTACAAATATTTCATTTTCGTAATTGTAGCAATTCTGTTGAAAAAGACATATAAAGTAAATTCGAAGACATAAGTACAAGTAATTATTGGTTTCTATTTAAAAGTAATTATATAGAATTGATTTTATTATTACTGGCAAATATATACATATACATATACATAACTATATTTATGTAAGATTGAATTAATTGTTGTATGTAATATGTATACAAACAATTGAAAGTAATATTATATAGATAGAGAAGTTTATGACATTTTATGATACAGTGTTTTCCACAAGAACGTGCACGCGATAAATAAAACACAAATAACTTTTAGTTAAAAGTATATTTATTTATTAAAAGACCATACGAAATACTACTGCGCAATAACATTTAATACGCTACCCAGTCTCTAATTAATTATTAATAATTAAGTGACACCGTCTTTCGCAATTTTCTACCAGTTTTTTGGTATATACTCTACAGGCAAACCATTCCATATTCCTTCTAAATGTAATTTCAAACCTTTTATGCTTTTTATATTTTTTTTTTCTCAATTTTTGTTTTATAAGAGCCCAAACATTCTCTATAGGATTTGCATTTGGGGACTGCGAAGGCCAATCCATCTTTCTAATACCATTTTGCTCTTTCCAATTTCTAAGTTCACTTTTATGCTTGGTATCATTGTCTTTCTGAAGAACCCAGTCGATGTTAATTTTACCATATGTATAGCATTTCTGCAGACTTTAATAATCCGTTTTTGTATAAATCTATTATTTTTACTGCATTCAAGTTTTCTGTAAAAGTGATAAGCTTCCCAAATACTTTTGCTGAGAAGCACCCATAAACATGGATCTTCAACGGATGTTTTACTTTGCGTTGAAGCACTACTTTTCCTTTTTCTGACCAAGCTCGTCTCGTATGTATTTGTACCTGTTAACCCACTTTTTCACGACGGATTTTGATGTTCTAGTACATTTCGCTGCGACTTTTAACGACATTTTTGCCCTTTAGGGTGGTTAACTAAAAGCACTACTTGAAAATGAAAACACTTCTTGAACACTGAACTCATTTTTAATTTCTACGTTAACTTATTCAATTTTCAAAGACAACTGGAAAAATTAATAGGACATAGAGCAATAGCTAATTACTTGCTAAAAGCAAAAAGCAATGACTCATGATTATCGGGAAAAAGTGAAGTTAGTTATGGCGTGAACGCTCTTGTGGAAAACACTGTATTTTATATTTCCAATTATATAGTCATATGTAGAATATATACCTGTGTAAAATTTTTGTAATTAAAACTAAAATAAAAATAATAACCATTAATAATTTCATATTGTTCTAAAAAAAAAAAAAAATTAAAATCGATTTTTATTTTTCTATTAGAAATTTTCTTGATAGACAATTTAATTACTATTTTTACCATTTTTAGAGATTAAATTCATAAAAATCATTCATAAGCATTAAAAGTGATTTTCTTTGCAAAAAAATTATACTTATATATTTTTATAGTTTTTTAATATAAAATTTTATATCATTTTTTTTTTTTTTCAAGTAATTAATTGGAGATGGAATAAAAAATCGCATTAGTTACTTATAATTTAATTATGTGCAGTTATAAAATTGTAACTAGGTATATAGAATGAGTGAGAATATAAACAAAAATAATATTAAGTTGTGAATTAATGATTATTTCATAGCAATTATTCAACCATAATTGAAGAATAATTTTTTTTTCTCTCAATATTTTACTAAAATAAAAATAAAATCGAATTCTTTGAATTATTTTTATTATTATTATACAATTTTTTTTTTTGCTTTTTGAAATATCAGCAAAATTTTATGCAATTTCATGTTTATAGAAGTTTTTATGATTATTATTATTCTTCAGAGTAAAAAAAAGTTGTTCATAATGAATACTTTATAATTTTAAATAATATAAAAAATTGATTGCAATCATGTTGACCCAGATAAAGTTTCTTGCTTTTTTGCCAATTTTACTGTTTTTCGATGATGATTAATGTTCCAAAAAAAAAAAAAATTCTTGGAATAAGGTAAAGTTTTTTTTTCTTTCTGTTTTAATTATTTATTTACATTAAAGTTGATTTTTTTTTTATTCAGAAAAAAAAATGGAAGAAATAAATTTAACGTAATGAATAGATTTTACATTTTTTTTCAATTCTTTTTTTTTTTTTAGTTTCTGATTGCCTTGTACTATCCAGCTTCTCTCAATCATTTTTATTTTATTTTAGATAATGTTCACGAAAAAAATAATAGATTTTGAATATGTTTATTCTTTTTCCATAACGACACAAAACCCACTTTAAAAATAAATAGATAAAACAAAATTCATCATAAAAAATCCATTGTTCAAATACAATAAATTGTTCTTGTAACTTTTTCTCCTTAAGACATTCATTGAACACATCTACTTCCTATTAAATTTTGACAAATACGCTTTTGCAAATTTTGTGCTCATTGATTCTATTGAACACCTAACGTCAAAAATTTAAAAAAAAAATGTCTGAATTATATTTTACTATTGCAGAATTAATTGATCTTTGTCTTGGTACATCAAAAGTCAATTTTAAAATTCTACATATAATTTGTCATGTATTTGCTGATGAATTAGATCTAGTTGAACAATTTATAAAATTGCCAAAATCATATCAATTTTTAAAAGGACCGCATGATGACAAGGCTTCAGGTGATTATTTTCAAGGAACACCAATATTGGTAAAAGAAATAAAAAACGATTTTGATACTGAGACTAAATTATTATTGCAAAATGAAACGCCACTTGTACGAGAACGTAAATTTAATCAGCAAAAACAACAATTGCATGAAAATACAAGAAAAATAAATGAATTAGAAATTACTATTCAAGAAATGTCCTCAATGATAAAGAATTTAAATAAAAGACCATTTAGATATTGTATAAAAAAAGAAGAAGAAGAAAAATTGAAAAACGATTCAGAAGAACGATTACAAATCCCAAATCAAAAATCATATAAGACATCAGATATTGATGAATTTCCATTAGAAACATATCGAAAACCACATAAATATGATTCAAAACAATTTAATAATGAAATGAATGATTTAAAAGATGACATTGAAGAATTTCTGCATTATAAAGAATCGAATTTATTTAATTCAAATGACAGTTTTAAAGGACAGAAATTAGAAGAAAAATTACGTTTAATCGAAACTAAAGTGTGTGACATGATCGATGAAATGTTAGATGTTGAAAAATTACTTTTTGATTTAAATGATCGATTTGAAAAATATGTGACTCATAATAGTTGTGAACGATTTCAAGAAATTTTAAAGATTCTACACATTGAAATTGAGAAAATTAAGGAAAATATAAATATTTTACAGATTCGTTTCGATGAAAATTTACATGACAGCATTATGAAAGATTTTGAATACATAAGATCACAAATTGATCAAATCATAGAATCTTCTATGGATTTAAAAAATCAAATACAAACGATAGATGAAAATAAAGTTGATAAATTAGATTTTGAAGAAAGTTTAGAACAAAAAATCGATAAGGAAATTGTAGAAAATGAATTAGATAATCTTAAGGAAACCTCAATGAATCTTGAATTAACCCTTAGTGAACATACACAAAAATTGGATATTTTATTTGAAAATTATAAAAATTTACAAGAACAACTTAATAAGAAAGTTAATGAAAATGAATTTATTTCACAGAAAGAATATTTCGAGAAAAAAATTGAATCTCTTGAAGATAAAATTTTAGAATTATCAAAATTTAATGAAACAGGTGTAGGATATCAAAAAAAATATATGGGAAATATAAGATGTGTTGTGTGTAATAGAAAAGTTGTAATGAAAACTGAAGAGGATACTGTTGATCCAGAAATTATTTCTTGTAAAACAAAAAATACAAGAGAAGAATCACATGTGAATTCATCACGATTGAATAAGTCAAATTTACAATATGAATTGGATAATTTAAACAGAGATAAAATGTACAATCCAAATAGTAGAAATTTAAAACATTTCACAGAAATATTGAAATCTGCTAATAAGAAAAATAATTATCGTTATTGTGGTGGAAGTCATACAATTGTAAAACCAAAAGAACATTTAATTCAAGTGAAAAATCTGAATCAAATCCTTGAATCTGTAGATGAATGCCTACCATGTGAAGAAATTTGTGAGTGTAAAGAAAGCTATTTTAAATGAAAGATACAATTTTTTACACTCAGTCTGTTTAATTTATATTTTTTTAAATTAAAATTAATTATTTGTGATTAGTAATTTTGTTTTGTACTGGCGGTCGAAATTTTGTTCGCTTTTTGTCATAATCGATACAAAGTTTAATGTTCCTTATCAAACATTTTTTTGAAAACGATGATTATATCTTAAATTTTTTTTCTTGAAATTTTAAATCATAATATCATCAACCATCAACAACAGCAGTTACTAAGGTACTAATTTCTAGTCAAAAACTAAATACCTACGATAATATTCGATGCACATGATTATAAAACGTGGTTGTGAAGTAGAGGCTTTTAAGTGGATTTCGTATCAGTTATAAAAGATAAACAATCTTATCGGAATTGGAATAAAGTATAATTTACAATAAGTGGCTATAATTGAAGTCATTGAATGGTTTTTCTTGATGACACATTTGATTTGACATCGTTAGTTTAGCCTAATTTATTTATTTTTAGTTATTTCGAGTATTTTTTTTTTAAAGTTCAATAAAGGTGATTCTGAATTTTGAAGTATTTATGCATAAAATTTTTGGCGGGCAGTAGCCGGCTGAAACAGTAGAGCTGTTGGCTTCTGATGCTGAAGGTCTCGTGATCGAGTCCGCCTAAGTTCAGTCAGCTTTTAATGAGTTCTAATTTACTGGAGTTATAGGTATATACGAATAAAATTCATTCTCTATTAACAAATTTAGTGGTAGCATTCCGCTTTAAAAACTGTAGGTATGACAAAAGGGCTTTCAACCTCCTGACTCGACAATTATGAGGTTTGTGGTATCAAAATGGCACTCTTAATACTATTTGGGTGGAAATAATCCGAGAACCGCCACGACAACCAACTATAACATTTTTAAACGAGAGAAAAATAATCTATAATCCCTTACCCCATTCGGCTTTTCGTTTATAAACTATAAAATTCCAATCATAAACTTTGACCTTATTTCACATTGATAAATTTAAGCATTCTATTATACCCACAGGACAGGAGCAAAAAGAGATAAAATATCTATTTCATCATTTTTAAATGCATTTTTTTATTTAAACAAAAAATTGTGTTGAAATTTATTTTTATCATAAAATCTAAAATAACATTTATGAATTTTTTAATATATTTTATTAATTTTAAATGTTTTTCTGTTTTGCATTTCTCTTTTTTTTATATTTTATGTTCTTTGAACAGAATGCTACTTTATGAAATATTTTATGTATGTGCATACTATGTAAATTGTTGTTTTGTGGTTTGACATAATATAAGATTCATAGTTAAAAAATGTTGAATAACAAAAACCACAAAATTTTGTTTTTATTTACAAAAAATTTTTCGTATAGTGAAGAATTTTGATTTTGAAATTGTGTATATGCCTACATACGAGTATATTCTATATCATCATCGTAATATATAATTTTTATTATATTTTCACAAGTATATATCTCATATGTACGTATGGATACATGTTTTATACATATGTAGTTATTAAAAAGAATAGGACGAGACGTTGAAAGTTCTATATTTATAGTTGAAGATGGTTAGTAATGCCCGGTCGACGTAATAAATTCTTTGGAAATGAGTGTTCATATATTGCGGGAAAAAATCGCCACATACATATTATAACCAAAAAGAACACTATATCTGTTGAGGTCGTTTACAGAGAGAGAGGGCTCTTAAAAAAGTAATATTATTATAGAACAAGAATACAAAATTTTATGAATCTGAAGTTTATGACATACATGTATGTATATTTTATATCTATTGTATTTTAGATACTTTTGTTGCCGGCCACTTTTCTTTTTCTTTCACTTTTATTAATTTTTGTATATACATACATACATATGCATTTTCTTTATTTTATCATAGTGTTTTTGAGGTTAGTAAACTTTTTAAGTGAAAAAAAAGAAAAACAAAAAAAAGCAATATGTTGTATACATTATGCACTAAAATTCAATGATAAAAAAGAAGAAAAAAAGGAGTCTCCTCTTTGAACGCATTGTTAATATAATATATGAACGTATTTTACTTACTGTACAAGAATATAAAATAATATTTGGTCAGTTTTATGCTTTATTTTGTTTAAGTTAAATTCTATGTTAGATAGATATTTTTAATGTAAAAAGCTGGTAGGTACACAATTTTATATACATTTATATTTTGCTGTTAGTTCGTGAAGGTGAATGAGTACACTTGAGTATTCAAAGTATGTTTCAACACGAGAAGACAGTGGTGTCATTTTGAATTTTAATAAGAATTACCGTCTCACATCATTATATTAAGAAAAGAACACAGGTAAAATTATTATTATTTTGTTATGCTTTAGAGTTCAGCTTCATATAAGAGAATTTTTATGTTTATACGAGTACACAATGAGTATAGTTATAGGTATAGGTAAAGTTTATTATAAATATGAAGCATCTGTCTAGAGAGTTTACCTACCAGATATTCTACAATGAAACAAACTACCTTTATCAATGATATTCACCTGTGTAGATATATCCCTTTTGATAAAGGAATTTTATCATATTTTTATGTAATTGTGAATATTGCGTAAAATACAAAAATTGTACTGTTGTTTTTATATTGCGGAATCTGTTGCATTATATGTTTAATATAATAACGAATTTCCGGAGTTGATTACTGATTCTTGTCATTATCGTACATATATAAATAAGATATGAGCATTGAAAATTAATGTGAGACTTCCAATACAGAAACATGTATATATGCGTATGTTTTGTATAAATAAAAATATTTTATTTATAAGATCTTGAAAATTTCTGATGTTGTTTGTTGATTAAGATCAAAAGTATTCACTATAAAAAATCTAAACATACAAACGTATGTACATACTTATGTATGAATTTACTTTTAAGATTTTAAAATAGTCATCTGAAGTGTTGATTATTACTGGGAAATGGGAATACAATTTCCGGTTTATTGTAATAATGATGAATGGCAAATCTTGTTTATTGGCATGCAACTAAATTTCACAATTTTTTATTATATCTTATTCACAATAATTTTTTTTTTTTTTTTTAGTGTAAGTATATTTTCTTAAGATGTACAAAAATGTATATAATAATTATTTATTTTAATATGAAAAATAAATATTTTACATTCAATCAATTTTCTTGGAATGTTTTTATCTAATATTGCATTTTAACTATTTTAACATGTGTTAAATAAATTGAAAGTACAAGAATTTATGTTATTTCTTTATTTTTAAATATGCATGTATTTCTAATGAAAACGCATCTTATACTAGAAAATTTATGTATAAAAGTTAAATGCAATTGATTGCATGAAAGAAAATAAAAATAAACATGAAAGGGAAATTTTTTTATACATATTTTTTTGTATACATAATATATGTGCTCATTAAATGCATGAAAACAAAAGTGAAAATCATATTTAAATTGAATGTTTTGTTATTTATAATTTCAATTTCAAGAAATGAAATTTAATGTGCATTTTCTTTTGTAACACATGTGTTAGATAGAGAGAAATATCCAATATCGTTTGGGTGGACAAAAATTTATTATAGTTTAATAATAACACGATCAAGAAAGACCACATTCGAGTGTATTTATTTTCAAATAAAAAATAATTGATTGAAAATCACATCATTAATTTTTAACCATTTAAAAAATTCTTGCATTATCGGATAAAAAACTAAAAATTAATCTTTCACGCATGTGTAAATGACATTTTGACTATATAGTTGTATGCGGTTGTTAGTTCATGCGTTACTAACAGAAGCCTTACATGCATATTAAAATTATTATTATATGTATAGTATTTAAATACGACAATCAATAAGATGCATTCAATGCAAATAAATGTTTATATTATTTTATTTATTAGAAAATTTTTAGTTTAAAAAGTGAAATGAAAAATCAAAGAAAACGATTATATGTGTTAACTATAGTACATACATATATATATTTATATTTTCACATGTGTATATATCATGAAAAATTTCTCTTGATTGTAATTCAAAACCGTAAATGTATATAATAATACACTTGATCTCCTTCTTTATGGTCTGTTAGTTGATTGAATTTAAAGAAAGCAAAATAAATACCAAATGCAATGTATGTAATTTTGTTTATTTAAGAAATAAGAAAAAAAAAAAAAAGAAATGCTATTTTATCTATTTGTAACACACAATCAAATCCAATATTATATGGCATCAATAAATTTAATACAATCGATATGTTGTGTAATAAAATTCTCTTTTTTTTTTCTTCTTCTTCTATGCTTTCTTAATTTATTAAGAGAAAATAAAATATGTACATATTGTACTTACTTGTACATACAAAAAAAAAGTATAAAAAATAAATAAGACCTCAAAAGCTTAAAAATTCCAATAAAAAGTTAGTGATAAGACCATCAATTGACCTTACGACATTCCAATATAATATGTATGTACATGCACTTGTATTTTATATTTATGAATCGTCTGTACAGCAATTTTATTGAGAATTTATATTACGAAAAAAAGAAAAAATAAAGAAACAATCATGTCATAAAAAAACTAAAATTTATATTGAAAATTCTTTTAGAATCCCGGTTTCAAGTTGGATTAGGACACATTTTATGAGAATAGTATTTTGTTGAATAACACATTATATACTCTTTTGAATTTAAGCTTTATTTTGTTTAATTCTAAAGGATACTATTTTTATTTTAGATTTTACCCTTTGTGTTTTTTATTTTATTTTTATTTTTGACTTATGAGCTATTGTAGTAAAGCCATAACAATTTTCAATACACCACATTATTGAATTTTTTTTTTTTTTTTTTTTGAGTTTTTGTAAGTATAGAAAATATTAGTATCTGGTAATGGTAAAAGCTAATTTATAATAAAATCGATATATTTTGACCGAAAACAATGATATTATGTACTATCCTTTCATATAAATTGTTCTTTTTTTTTTCCTTTCAAGGATTACGTCGGTTGAATACAATCAAAAGGATTATAGCACTACAAATTTATTTTGTTTTACTATTATTTTTTTTTTCTGTTATTTTTATTTACACTTACAAAAAGTCTATTATCGAGTTTTTGTGTTTATTTGCAAACGTCAATAATGAATAGCAAAAATGTATTTTATTTTTGTTTTTTGAATTATGTATGTGTATTCGTGATATTTGACAAGAAAATAGAAAACAATTCATAAAAAATTTTTGATGTTGTAAATAAATAAGTATTAGCAGTCAATTTAATATATTAAATTTTGTTCGTCAAAAGAATTTATATGATTGTTTAGTTTTAGTTTTTTCCAAACATTTCGTAAATATTTTTGTCTAGAGAAATGATTTCGTGTTCTGACTTTTATTGATAACTATTTTGAGTATACATACGTAAGTATGTATTTTATTAAATATTTTATGAGAATTTCGTTGATTTGTATAATGAACATAAATTGTATAAATATATAACAATTTATGATTAGATTTGTTCGTGATTGTTACAAAGAAATTTCATGATAAATCGATATTAATTCTACAAATATGTACTTCAAATTTCGTTTTTTCACCCTTATTTTCAATTTCAATAATTTAATGAATGAGTTTATAAAGAAAAAAAGAAAATTCCAGATTTTTTTTCAATTAATTAAAAACAAAAAAAAAAAATGATTTGTAACTTCTTGTGTATTCTATGTGATTTTCAAATAACAATTTTCATCACTCAATTTTTTGATTTTTCCAAAGTTGCTTCTTCTCCTTCATAGAAAAGTTTGCAAAACAAATTATAAAGTCATTATTATGTATATCATTTCGAGTTATGAATGAAATTTTCAAATGCTTTTGTTAATTTTAATAAGATGATTACAAAATGTATAAATCTTTTGTGTTTAAATACAATAAAAAGATAAAATTTTTCGCTTTAATGAGAATAAAAAGGATTTAATATACATTGTTGTCATTATCATCATCATCATCAGTCTAATATTGAAATTTGATATTCTTTCTTGTTTTATTTATAAAATTGTTTGTTATTTTTACCAATTACTTAAATCATTCAAGTATGATTAATTTTCTAATAAATATACTTAAGAATTTAATATTAATTTGATTGATTTCATGATTAATAGTTATTTTTATCGATATGTCATTCCAGAAAATTAATAATAGAACCTATTAAAATTATTTTCAATATGTGATTTTCAATTACGAAATATATTTTAAATATTTTTTTAAAAGTCAATACGTACGTATTATAAAATTAAATTATTATGTAAAATAGAGACAAGAAACGTGATTATTTTTTGTTATGAAAAATAAAAAAAACAAAATTATATAATCTTGGCGCCATTAAGATAATTTCATGTATGAAAATTCAAAAAAAAAAAAAAATAACATAAAATGTGAATTACATGGTTTAATTCAGCTTAACGAATTCATTTTATATCAAAATTGTTAAATTTGTTCACTGCAAGAAAAAGAAAAAAATGAAAAAAGAGAAAAAAAAAAATAATTTCAAGCTATAAATAAAATATAAAATTTAATTATGATAATAATGTTGTCAAAAGAAAAAATAGGTTATATACAAGAAATATTAAATCAATTAAATTAATTACCAACAATATGTATGATATGGAAAGAGAATAATATTTGTGTTCGGTATTTATTAAATACATATATACTTTTAATTGATTGAAATACATTTAATGTGGAATAATTTGCAGCTGCATTTTATACATTTAAATTGATTTATTGAAATATTTAATGGTTATAGTGATGTTTAATTAAACAACAAAATCAAAGAGTTAATGTGTATAGGAATAATTGAATAAAATATAAGTATTTCATGATAAAAAATCAGAATATTGTCATCAGTTTACAATTGTACCTACAGTTTGATAGTTTGTTGTTAAATTTACTATTTTATTTAAAAATTCAATGAAATGAATAATTGCAGTCCTTTATCTTGTGTGTGGTATTGATGTAATTAGTGAAATAAAAAAAAAATTTCAGTAACAACGAAAATCTACAATAAATAAACAACTTTAAATTATAATTGAAATAAACAAACACTTTGAACTCTGATATGATAAACTTGAAGTTGCAGTACCTACCAATATTTGCAAAATTGAATTTAATGATGCTTTCGATGACAATTTTTAAAGCATCCGTGTTGTATTATGGTGTGAATCGTGAAAACCCTTATTATTATAACCCTTTTTTTTTAGACTTATTCTAATTTTTATTAAAATTGAATGAAGTAAATAACAAGACTTAGTTATATAGCCATATGTACATATGTATGTATGTACCTAAGTATATGAATAGACAAGTTTCATAGAGGAGAACGTTAAATGTCTAAAGTATGTACAGTTTTTATAGATGAATCTTTTTTGTTTTTTTTTTTTTTGTTTTAAGTGGAAATGCATAAAATATTGAATTAAACAAATTTTATTCATCAATTCATTCTAATAAATTATTCATTCATTTGAAAATGTTCTTGATTCAATAAATGTTTGATAACGAATACTTTTGAATTTTCATTTTTACATAATAAATTGCTCTTTAAAAAAAAAAATGAATAATTAAAAGCTTTTATCTGTGTAATATGCCAATTTCAATACACCATCATATAAATTTGCATTATACGATTTTATTATAAAAAAAAAATGCTAATTAAATTTATCATTTAAAGATTTTATTAACATTTTTTAATAATAACAAAAAATATTTTAATTAAATTTTCATTGTGATTTCATCGATTTAATAATTTTAAGTGGGACCATCGAAAAATCGTTAAAATATTTTCATAATTTTTATAATTAAAAAAAATTGATTTAATTTGTTATGTGAAAATTAATTAATCATATATGTACGTGTCATTAAAACGGTTGTAATTATGATAATAAATTCCAAAAAGAACATACACGTTTATATCATCAGTTAAGTTTTAATTTTATTGATAAAATTAAAAACCAATCATTAATATTTTACGCTTTTTAAGTTTTATCAAATTTTATATGTGGTGCAAGTCATAAACATCATATTTGTCACTTCTGTACTATATATATTATTTATTGTATTGAATTCAATTTAATAGAAAAATGTAATGAATTGAACAAAAACTTTTATTCTGGTCACACAGTTTCTAACGTGTTAAAAATAAAATTATTTGAACGTAAAATTGCTTTATTTGAAAGAAAAAATCATTTCTTTTATAATCCTTTACAGAATCGATCATAAGGATTTTTTCATCTTTTAAATTTTTATTACTTTTTTTTTTTTTTAAATTACTAAAGTGCATTTAAATGGAAATGTATTCGTGCGGTAATGCGAAACTTGCTTTGCGTACATATTAATTTTTGAATATTCATGCTGATTCAGTAGAATTTTGTAAAATTCTTTATCCAGAATTTCAACCTAAATTGCCATTAAATATTCAATACTTCAATTTGAGGTTGGAAACTGTTTTTCGATTTACATTTTAAAAATGCATGTGTTTTCTAATTTTAGATCCACACTCTCATCGTGCGAAGTGATAAAAAAAAATAATGTATTTTCGATTAACAAAACGTTTTTATTTTAAATGCGTATGCGTTTACGATTTTAATTTTTAACGAAAATATGTTTTCGGTTTCTTTTTTATTGCTTCTCAGGTTACAACACGTGGAGGACTCGTATTTTAATTTTTTTTTATTTATTATTTTAGTTTTAATTAAAGAATCTGTAATTTAAAGTAGTTTTTTTCAAACAAAATGGTCATTTTTTCAGTAGAGAAAAAAATGATTCACATTCATCAATTTACGTAATATTTTTAAGTTTCTATACTTAACAAAAATGTCAAAATTCTTAAAACGTTCCAATTGTCCTTATTATATTTAAAGTACGGGTCATATCAGATATCTTTTATTGTATTATTTGAAAAAATGATCGATTAAGCAAATAATTCATGAAAAATTTTTAAAAATAACATTATGGTATGTATATTGCACGTAGGTACATACGAGTATGTACATATGTATGTCTGCAATTTAAACTTGTATCAAAGAATAATTAAACTACTTATTCGTATGTAATGCAATGAAATGTATTTTATTTCTTGGAATAGAATTCATTACATCAATCAACTAAACGTATTTATTTGAACATACATATTACATTTCATTTAGTATTCAAAATCAACCCTCATTGTTCTAAGAAAAAAAAAAAGGTTTTCACAATTTTAATGAAGGGTTGTAAACTTTATATGATGTGGAAATATAAGCGTAACAAAATAAATAAAAAAAAACCACCCTTATTGAATGGAATACCGTATGAAAGGATAATATGAATGAAAGATGAAAATTTTATAAATATTCTGTTAATACTGACTGCGATTATACTGACATAAGAATAATTAAGAAAATATACATTTATATGTACTATATACATACGTATGTAGTTACGTAGATAAGGGCATCACTGATCAATTTCCCAATGGTCTGCTTATATATAAAAATTTATTTGCATATTGGGAAATTCGATTGCATTCGTAATTACTTCAAAAGACCTTCAAAATATATTACATACATACCATATACTCGTATGATGTGCTTACACAATGTATGAATATATGATATGAGACAAGACCTTTCTTTTATTCGATTAACTCATTCCTCCTCCACAAAATGAAATTACATTATTGCTATCGATTTTTTATTTAGCCATTTATAGTACATATATGTACACCAGTATAATATATAGGAATAGAAAATATAAAATGTCTAGTGAATAGTAAAAATGTTCAATATATAGTCTAGATAAACATAAAAGTTTATGTACATTTATGAAGGCTATATCATTTAAATGAGACCATTTTTTTTTCTATCTTTTTATTTTTATATGTAAATTATGATCAAAGTATCGATGGGAATGTAATTCGAAATGTCAAGGATAAACGGACTATATATTCGATTGAAATATGTACATAATACATATGTATATATTTATAAATGCATAGGAAAAAAACTACATAATAATATTTGTAGAAGGAATAAATGAAAGAGGAAAAGTTACATTTCTGTATACATATACATATGTATGTATGTAAAAGTATAGCAAGAACTATGATGGTAATGCGCTTCCGTTTGGTAATAATAATGATGACGATGATAATGATATTGTAATGATTATGTTGTAATATTGACGACAATGTTGATGTATTTTGAGATTTATTGATTTTTTTTTTTTTCAAATCCTTTTTCAAATTTGTTTGTACTCCTTTACTTTTAGATACAATTTTCAAGTATCCTTCATTTTTATGTATTTAGTCCTTTTGAGAAAAAAAAAAAATCTTACTTTTTATTACAAAAGATGCGAATAAAAAATAAAAAATCTTTTTAAAGTCTGGAGTATGTTTTTCTTTTCGATATAATTTATTCGAATTTCATTGAGTACCAAATTGAAATTCAAATTAAAATACAATTGAATAGAGACATTTTAAAAAATGGACTTACATTTACATTTATATATGTATACATAACTGTAGAGGAGGAGGAGGAGGTATTGCTTGATGTTTAAACACGACAAAAACGAAAAAGAAAAAAATGTGTATCTAAAAGTGTTTGTACTGATTAATTAAAAATTTTCTCCTTTTTCATTATAGGAGAACTACTTAGTTCTATATTTCCAATTAAGAAAAGGGTAAAATATTTTCAAGAATCAAACTTTGGGAAGTAGTTTCTTTTAATTAAATAAGAGGTAAAATAATTAAAAATGACTTTTAAAAAAATTTCTATTCCTACTTCTTTTTCCTTCTTGTAAGAGTAAAACTTTTAGGTTAAAGTGGAAGGTTTAGAACGTGGACACACCACGCCGCACCGTAATTAAAATTGATAAAAAAAAAATTTTTTTCTTCCATTTAACTTCAAAATAGAAAAAAAAACTTAATTATTCTGGTGTGTTGTTTGTATATGCAAAAGGTATATTCATGTTATCTGCTTGTATATACTTTTATCTTTAACAATTTATAAAGCTTATTCCATTTTTTTTTTGCTTCTTCTAACCTTTATCGTTTGGATAATCCTTAAAGTTTTATCATTTATACAAAAACAAAAATTTATTTTTCCTTCTCTTTTTTTTTTACTTTCATTTCTTAAAAACTTTTTCAATTTCTTAGGTTTTTTTTTTTCTATTTTACTTAATTATAAAAGTAAACTGTGCATACAGAATTTAATCTAAAAAATTAATCTCAACCAACAAATTCCTAAACTAATTAACAATTCGAATTTGTGTTATTCAACAAAATATGAAATACAGTCACGTTCATTTCGTTTGAATGATTAAGACTATGAATCTGATGTTGGATGGAGTGTGCTGTTTACAAACATTCTTATGAGATACATAATTTTCATATATAGAAATAGAATAGAATACAATATTAAACGAATAATAATTTAAAAAAATATCCTTGTAAATTGAAGTGAATAATTTGAATTTCAATCGTCGAAGTGTGAAAATTTTATCTTTAAGTTGTCAGGCATTTGTTTTTGCTGTTTTTGTGTAGATAGTGATTGTTCTCAAACTGATGTGATGCTAGTAGCTACGTATATCATACATACAATAACATTAAAAGAGTTATATCCCTTAATTGAAAATTTTCTTAAAATAATAATTGCAACACACTATTTAAAAAAAAAAAATTGTTTACGTATATTTCTAACCATTTATGTATCTTTAACTTATCATCAGTACCATCATCTTTATATACCTACTAAAGTACCAACAGAAGTGTAAAAGTGATGCGTTAAATAAAAGGAGAAAAAAAAAAAAAAAAGAATAAGAAAACCTTCAAATGAATAAGTATAATGGCAAAAATGATTTTATTAAATGTACATATGAAAAGATTTAAAGACAGCAACTGGAAGATATCTAAGAAAGAAAATAAAAGTGAAGTATTAGTTATCATCGTCAACAATAATTATGGATGAGGCTTGATTACATACATACATATACTCACTGATAAAAAGGTCCATAATAACGTAATATAGCAATGAAATGGTATACTTTTGTACATTAATATCTACTATATTATGTACATTTGCCCTCTAGTAAATTTTAATGGCTCATATTTAAGAAAAAAAAAAAAAAAATATTATGTAGATGATGATGAATTATCGTTTTATAACACCTCTCAGCGCTATACGATTATTGTTTTTCTTCTTTTTTTTTCTTTTAATTCTTTGAAATTGCAATTTCAAAAAGAAATTTTCATTAAGTGGTCTTGTCTTAAATATTATATTATTCTTGAATATTAATGATGTACAAGTGTTTAAGTTTGAAGAAGTAATATATTGTACGTATATACATATAATTCTATTAAGAGAATAAATTTTCTTTTTCGTTTATAAGTATAGCATACATTATGCATTGTATGTTTAGTATACGTATTTTAAATGATGTCCTTGAGAATAAATGTATTGTAAGATTTTAATTTCTAAATAGAAATTAAATTGGCCATAAAACAAGAAAATCATGTTCTTTTATCATTATTTGAACATATACATTTTATTTTTATTACTTACGTACGTGTACATGTAGGTAGCATATAAACATTCAAAAATTTTCAATTTTTCATTAAGAATAATTTGGCATAAATATAATCGGATTTTAGTTTTCTGTTTTCTTTTTTAATGATTGTTAGAAGTATTTAATTTGTTTTTATTAAATTAGCTTAAGGTTTTTTAGCGCCTTTAAAAATTTTCGGTTGTATGAACGAAAATCTCTTAAGCACGCAAAGGAAAATTTTAAACTGGAAAAAGCAGGTGGAAATTATTAAAACAAAAATATCTCACATACTTATCTCTAGCGTATTGATTGAAAAACATGCACATACTTATGTATACATGTATCTCATAACTTTTTAAAAAGTCTTTGAAACATTGTTGAATTGATGCCAAAATGTTCTTGCCTTTTAAATTTTAAATGTCGTTACAATTTGTGTAATAAAATATTATTTCGTAGATAATTTTATGCGTTACACATTTTTTTTTTTAAATTTTGTATTTTATTCTAAAAATTAAAAAGTACTGTAATTAAAAATATTTTTAAAATAAATTGCCTGTTTTAAAGTTCACAAAAGGATGAAAAGGAGTTTTGAATTTACATAAATAATTTTTCCAAAATAATTCTCCATTTTGTGTTCAAGATCTTGTTTCAAATGACCTTGTACTTGAAAACCCTTATTAGAAAACATAAATTTAAAAGTATGAAAAGCGTAAAGAGCATTTTTTCGTAATCTCGCATATAATAGAAATTATAATCCTTTATGAAAATTGTATACTATATTATTTTAATTTCGTCCTTTTCATTACAACCTTGACTTTAAATTTAACTCTCTACCATAACAGTACATAAGAAAACAACAAGACTCATTCAGTTGAAAATAGAAGCCAATTATCATGTGAAAAAAAAACAAATGTGTCAGCACTTATTTATTGTTTAGAGCATCAAGGTAGCTTTCTTGTTATTATTATTATTTTTTTTGTAAATATTTCTATTATTTACTTATAAAAATAACATAATAAGGACACTTTTACCATTACATCATATTATATTCTATTTTTGAAATTTTTATTTCATTTCCTTTAACTTTTTTCCATAATAACTACACACATATGTATGTAAATATATATGTGATATATGTATATATGTATCTATATAAGTATTTTTTCCCATTTATTATTGTCCTTGTTATACGAATAGTTAAAATGTCAATGAAAAGTGTCTGAAGTGATATAAAATTTTTTGCATATTCATACATTTTAAATTCACATACAATATGTAAAAAACATACATTCATTTATATTTTTTTTTTATTTTGAACCAATGTGTCATGATTTCAAATTACACGTTTTTCACACTTTTCGTGTTCTAAATATGTCTTTCAGAAAAATGTAAAAAAAAAGAAAATAGTAGAAAAAAAAAATAGGAAAATTTAAGTACCGTTATCTACATACATACATACATATACATATACATATAAAAAATATATATTTTTCTTATTTCAATTTTTTTAATGAAAAAAAAAAATTAAAAATGAAGCGTACACATTTGTTTTTGACATTTTTCACACGAAATGAATTTTCTATTTAAAATACGAGTTGAATATTTCATATTGCATAAAATATTAGTTATATAAGATAAATTAAAATTCATTGCACAAGTGCTCTTATTATTTTTTTGCAATTTTGAATAGAAGTTGCAATTCAAATGAAATATACTTAAAATAAAATAAAAAAAAAAAATAGAAGCTTTTCCTATATTTTTATTATAAATAAAGTGCTCCTTATTATTTCAATCTTTTCAGAAGAAAGAAAAACATGTTTTTCTTCCTTATTATGCTGTTTATGTTTTTTTTTGTTTTTTGTTTGAAAATAATAAAATAAAAAAATAAAATAAAATTTTGATTACTAAATTTAGTTGTTGGCTAATTTAGTACATGTATATTTTATTTATTTATTTTTTTACTACTGCCGCATAATCATATATAGATAACGTAAAGGTGAAATTCATTCAAAATATTCATTAAAAATTTGCACCATCATTATAAGTGTATGTATGTACTTTTTTTTTTTTTTAAATAAAATGTTATCCTTTACGATAGTTTATATACAGTCTACTTATCGTGTCCTAGTTATGTCAGAAAGATATGCAATATTTACTGGTATCTAATCTATACATCTAAAGTATATTCTGTATTATACTTATGTGTATGTACATAAGTATATGAAAAGGAAAAGAAACAAAAATTTAATCGTTTTTTATCACAATTTCTTTTTTAAATGACGTCAGCACTTTTTGCTTTTATATTTTCTCAAGTTGACCTTTCCCTCATTTTATATACATATTTGACATCATTAAAATATGTATCTGATGATAGTGGTGAGAAATATTACATTAATTTAAAATTATTATTTTTTTAAATTTACTACCACTGATGTAGTAGAGCAAAATGCATATATGTATATTGAAGGATAAAATAATCGTAAATAAATGCATATGTATGTACACATACGTAGATATATACAGATATATAAATGTATATATTAAATGATGTAGATACTATGAAAGTTATACTTTATAGCTTCTCTTTTACCTTTGATAAACATCTTAAAGGATGTAATGTAATCTGAATCGATTAAATAAATTCCTTTTTACATAAAATATTAAGTAAAGAGTATATACTTTGTACGAAGGATAAGAAAATTATTTGTAAAGTGTGTTTTACCACAAATTGTGCAATCTGTAAGGAGAGTGTTAAGTTTACACTTGTGATAATTAGGTCGTATTTTTAATTAATTTATGAGCTAATTAAAATTATTTTATTATAAGAGTATATTGAACATTGAACAGGAGAATTTGTATATAAAAAGAGAAAGGCTATTTAAAAAGAATTTTGATAAGTGAGGGGTTGCTTTTTTTCTGTTAAATTCGGCTCGTGCTTTATCTAAAATAATTAATTAATTTTTTTTTTCAAATCAAGGGTACGTAGTATTTGTTTTGTATAAAAGTCCTTATGCTTTTTTTCTTAGTTTTTATTATAAAATTTTCTAAAGACTCGAAAACAAGAGCATGTTTTAATAAGAGTATATAGACTTGAAAATAGTAGTGTTGCTGTAATTTGAAGGTTAGGTTTGAGGGTTAAAGACCAATCCAGCATACTTCTAGATAATTTCGATAAGACATTATGGTTTTATTCAATATAAATTTTATAAGTTAAAATGATGAATTATTTCCATTGGAATAATTTTTTTATTATCTATCTCATAAAGAATACTTTTTTTTCTTTCAAAACTGACGTGGGTGGTATTGGCTGCATGTTCAATCTAACTTTTTCTAAGTAATTACATAAATTCTTCGAAATAAATTTTTTTTTTAATTTCAATTAAGTTATTACACATTTATTTTTAAATCAAATGTCATAAACTTAATGCACTTTCAAATGCTTCTGTAATTTTTTCACACCTATAAAAAAAAAAGTTTTTTCTCCTTTTATAGTACACAAAAGATTTCATAAAATTGTTTTATTTTCTAAACAATCTATATCTATTAAAAGATTTATGGAACATTTTTATTTAATTTTTATCTAACACAAATGTCAAGTTGTTGAAAGAATGTTTCGAACGTTTTAACGAAAATGTGTAAACGTGAATAAAATTTTTTATTCATTTTTCCTTCTGTTTATTTGTTAATATTTTAGGTTTTATGTGTACATAGAATTTTTTCTGACGACAGAAACATAATACTTTTATAAAATATCTATTAACAAGTGCTGTGTAATTTTAGTAGCTATGACGGTGGCTTGAAAAGTATTAAAAAAAAAAATGGAAATTGAGAAAAAAATAAAATACCGGCAATTTAATTCTAAACATGCAACAGAGTCAGAGTTTTGCACGTGATTTTATATTTAAACATTATAAAACACAAAAATATTGTAAAGTTTCGAATCATTCAACCATGTGATTGAAATTGTACAAGTATATATGTAAAGACATTATCCAGTACAACCTTCACAACTATATGAAACAGGTGCATTATAGGCGTATTAAAGAAAATTATGCTTGTAATGCATATTTGTACGTATGAATATATTATGTTTGTAATTTTTTAAGAAACTCAATTTAACATAATAAAGGCTTAAATGAAAGATGAAGGATTTCTTCTTATTATTCAAATCAAGTCAGTTACAGTTAGTATTTAAAAAGAAATTACAATATGGGAATAAATTGCTTATCATTCATGTTCATATAAATTTCTACATTTAGAAAATTTTCAGCTTTTTGTGCTGTTATGTAATGTTGTATGTAGATGTTATGAATATAAGTATGTAATCAAATTTACCCCTTTTTTTGTTATATTCTCTCTGTTACCTAGAATTTTTACGTATTCAGATTACATCATGCATAAAATAATTTTTGTTCATATAGTAAATTCACTCAAAATAGGCTATGTGTGAAGAACAAAACATCTACTAAAAAGGAATACTACATTTTGTATTGTAACAGAAAATTCGAAAAAAAAAAGTAAAGAAAGGATTCACACATTTATCTTGCCTTTTTTATGAATATTATCAGAGCACAAAATTAATTCAAAAAACAAAAAAAATACTGTTTATAGAGAAACTTTTCCTTTTCATAAAATTTTCATACAAAATAAAAAAAAAAAAAACGAAACGGATGAATGAAAGTTTGTGTAAATCTGTTGTATTAACTGTAACCCTACAACGATTGTTTTTTAATATCCGTTCTTTAAAATAACGTAAAAATCCAATAAACACGTATCTGTCACGTATGTGATAAAAGGTTGAGAATATTATTGGAAAACTTTTTTTTAGCATTTGCCCCAATTCTGTAAAAAAAAAAACATACTTCACGTGTCCTACATAGTGTCAAAAACCATATAAATACCATATAGACAGACCAAAATGAAAATTTCTTGAAAAAAAATATTTTTCTCCCTGCAGCTGATGGCCAGCCAAGGAAGCTCTGATAGAAAGAATAATTTTTGTATGAATCGAAATCAACAGTATGAGTGTTTGAGTGTATAAACATATACAATAATAATAACGTGGCTTTTTAGAGCCAATATGGAAATTGCGTATACAGAAAAAAAAAAAACAGATCGCAAAAACGAAAAACGTACAGAAACAATATGTATAAGCGCATATATAAATTATGAGTCAATTCATTCAAAAACTATATAGGTATACAACTTGTCTGTTAAAATAATGATCATTAAATAATATGACATATAGATATATATTATACTGTAGTATATACAGAATAGATAATGTACATACATATTTCATAGGATTATGCAATTATATCCTATAATTATACATATATTGCTGGTATGGTTTTTTTCTTTTCTTTTTTTTTTTTTGTCCACATGCATATATTATAGTTATGTAGGTATGTATACCTATTTGATACAGCAAACAGCGTTCTTTAAAGCTGAAATAAATGGTTATTGTTGTTGTTTTTTTTTTTGGTTTGATTTTTCTGTTTCTTGTTGTTATTGTACTTTTGCTACAATGAATATGCTCGCGTAAATAAATATTTTTTTAAAATAAGAATTTTATTTCAAATTACAGTGTCCGCTCAATAATTTTTCCCTTCCTATTTTCAACTTTTGGTTTTTTCAACACCCAAATTTCAATAGGTACTTTGAAGGTTTTTCGATGATTTTTATTTTATAAAATAGAATAAAGTTTAAATAAGCTAAACATGTAGGTACTGCCTAATTTAAATCACAGATTTTTGTAGAAATAATTCATTATATAATTATCATAATCGGTTTTTATAATAACAAAAACTAATTTTATTACAAAACTATTTATTGTTTTTTCAAAAATAGCGTTGAAAGTTGCAAATTGGTTTCTATCCAATAATTTCAACTACTTTAAAATTTAAACAAGGCCTATTTTAATCAGTCCAAATTATCGAGCTCATACTGTATGTATGTGTAATTTTTGCTTCTTTTCTTTCAAATGAATATTAACATTAAAATACAAGTGCAAGTGAACAATTCGTTCTATTTCAAATTTTAAACCCTCGAATCAATTTTAAGTAACAAAATGTAACATTTTTTGATTCTTTAGAAAAGAATGTTCCTGTGAAGCTAGGAAGTTGAAATTTGGCCAGAATATTCTTTGAACGGTCTTATATTGCATGAACTTTGAAAGGTTGAATTTTTTTCTAAAGAATTAAAAAATGTTACATTTTGTTACTTAAAATTGATTCGAGGGTATAAAATTTAAAATAGAACGAAGTGTTAACTTGCACTTGGTACTGTTAAAAATTATAGAACAAGAAAAAAATGCTAACGAAAAACCAAAGGTCGATTCTCTGTAAAATTATACCAAAATTTTCACTTGCTTCAGTAAAAATGTTGAAAAGAATAGCTAAATATGAAAAAATTCTTTGTTTTTATAGGCAGCTGACCTGATATCGGCATTGATTTTTAGTATAATATTACATACAATATACATTTTTTTTTTTTTAATTACTTCAAAATGTCTTCTGCGTTGCCTGAAATGTCCTCATAGATTTTAATTGCTTATTGTAAAAGATCAATTATATGAGTTTTCTATGAAATACTTTTTTAAAGGACATGTGTTACAATAAAACTATAAATGAGACAATTATTAAATACTTAACAATTCACAGAATTCTTAAAGAAAATATTAAGAATGTATTAACAAGGTTGTGTACGAGTCTTCTGCGTTGCCGCCTTCATTTCAGATAAATTTAAAACATAAGGTCAGAATAATAGAAATGCGCTATATAGTTTTAAAAGTGAGGTATAGAAAAATGTACAAGTATTAAGTCTTTACACTTTTATTATCCAACAATTTTTTAATAAAATTCCTCACAAAGTGTCTTCGATGTTAACAGAGAATCGACCTAAAACAAAAATACACACATGCTTAAGAAAATAATATCACACGTACAGTATATGGTTTAATAAATACATATATTGTAATGTAAAAACACAAACACAAAAATTTTAGTTCTATGTCCAACCACTTGGGGACAAGGAGAAATCGCTAAAATGATAAAAGTTATGCTGATTTGAAATGTAACTGTCAGTAACGGACAAGTGGGCTGTCTTTATGATGTAATTATATAGTCATTGATAGTGTACAAACGCCTACAAAATTATTATCAAAAAGTTTTTATGATTTGAAAATTTGTTCACAATTCGTCAGTTACCATTTTGATGAAATAGTTGGCTTTTCACAGTAGTCGTTGCAATTTGAATACATTCTATAGAAAGAAATTTTTTTAAATTACTAAAACATAAATAAAACTAAATAAAAGTTGGAAATAAACTATACATTAAATTTATGAATCTCTACATCCATCCGTAACCGCTTTTTCTTTATTTATTCGTTGAATTCTGTTTTAAAATTACTTAAAAAACAAAAATACGTTGTTAATTTATCTTTTAAGTTCGATATCTTTTTCCTTATTATTATATTTGTGTAAAAAGTTTATCTTAGTGTAAATTTGAACGATGATACTTGTGAGATATTGTAAATATTTATCATGGATTAAAAGATAAAATAATGTAATTTTTTATGATGCCATAATTTACTTTAACTTTTTATTTTTTTTTTTCATTTTTAAAGATTATTTGATAACATTTCAACGAAGAACAAATAAAAAAAGATTTTTAATCATTAAATTTCATTTACAAAGTGAAAATTTTTTATTTACTTACTCGTTTATAATATAAAATAAAATTCTCATAGTTGCTAATTATTTTACCATTTAATTTTGTTTTGTTGCAAATTATTTGGAATGAGATATGAAACACTAATAGAGAATGATTAAATAAAATTTTTTACATGGATACAGTATGTTTATGTGTAGTTGTGTCGGTCACAAATGAACTAATACATATTTAGTTTTTCATATTAAAAAAAAAAAGCATCAGACACATGTATACGAAAGATTTGTGTTCGTTCAACTTATTTGGTTTTCTTTCAAATTAAAGCTTTTTATATTATTTTCTTATGTGTCATTTGAAATATGCTTATCTTAGAAAAAGCTATTATATTCTTGAAAATTAAGAGAAGAAAATACCAAATAAAATTGACAATAAAGGATGTTATTAACCATTCACATTTCTTATGTGAACAAGAAAGAGGAAAATAAAATCAAAACATAAAAAAGAAAAAGAAAATCAAGATAAACGAAAAAAAAAAAATAGAAAAAGGAAATAAAACAAAAAACAAGGAAAAATCTGTTTTATTTAACTGAAAAAGGACATGTTTCTCATTGGTATTGTCATCTATGTATATCTTTCCTTTTAAAAGGAAATACTAAAAGGTAATGCCTTCAAGTAAGTAGCTATGATAAGTTTAATTTAACAACTTCTTCGTTTATTTTTACTTTTTTAATTTTCAAGAAATACTAAATTTAGTTTTTATATTCAAAAAGTTTATGTACGAAAAAAGAACTTTGTGTAGTTGACACGAAATCGTGACTTGAGAAAGAAATTAATTTTTTTTTTCACCGAAGAGAAAAAAAGAAGAAGAAAAGAAAGAGTCCTTCTGAGTTTTTTTTTTTACCAAAATCTTTTACTCTAATTTCTTCATTTATATTTTATTATTTTTATTTTTTTATTTTGATAAAAAGGATTTGCTTACATTGTAGAAAACATTTATCCTGCAATACACACAGAAAATAATTTGAAGTGGCAGATAGAATTTTATTTTATTTTATTTTTCCTGTGTTCCGTTTGTATTGCTTATTTTGTGTTGAACCACAAGGAAAAATAAAATATAAAAAAAAAATCTAAGAAAAAAGGTTTCTAATAAAGAAACAAATAAAATGGGACATTTGAAAAAGAAAGTGAAATTTACCTTGATTTCTTTCTCTTTTTTTGTTTTTATTTTTATCTTATTAATTTTCTTAGATTGGTATATATTTTTTTGTTTGGGTGGGATTATGATAATGTAGATTCTGTCATGTTTGTTTAATTTTGGTACATATTGTTCTTCTGTATATTAAATAACATAATCAAATAAAATATATTTGCTTCAGTCAAAATATTTTCTTTTTTCATATATATACAATAAAGGATATTTATTGTAATTAACTATATGTATTGATATTATATATATATGTATGTATACAAAAAAATAAGAAAAAATGGTGATTAATTAGATTTAACGATGAATTATATCATTTTAGGATGTGTTTAGTGATGCAAAATGATTACATAAATTTATTTAATGAAAGCTTAATTTTATTTAAGTAAATTTGATCATTCAACATTTCAATGAAAAGTGTGAATCCATAAAATTCTTTTGTAAATAATAAACATTGTAATTTATCATTAAATTATTTATCTGACAATGAAATAATGAATTATTATATACGAGTATGTATGTATTTGCTTTTCGTATCTTTCCAATTCAAAGGCGTATTTATTTTATCATCAGAATAATATAACATTTTACGATATTTTTAAATTTATTTTAAGAAAAATTAAATTGAATTAAATTAATTAACTTAGGATTATCTTTTGTTTTTATACAGGATGTTTTACGGATGACTGATTTTTGAGTAGGAGTTAGTATAATAGAAGAATAAGGTGTAATCAAAAGTTACACGTTTCATGAAAACAAAAAATTAATGAACAAAAAGATTTAAAATAATTAGATTTTTTTTAAGGATCAACAAAATTTCATTACAAGCCTAATTTTGACTTTATAACGAGTTGTTGCTTGAAAAACAAATTGTGATAGGGATCAAAAGTTCACCATTGGCATTGGTGTAGTTTGAAGAACCAAAACGCTCAAGAAGCTCATTATATACAAAATAATACTGACAATGTGTTATTGCAAAGTCTACAAGGAAACATCCTGTATTCATTAAAATGAAACAATTTCTGTATTTTAAATCTTTTTCAAAAAAGTATTTAGAATTCAAATTTTTAATATTATTTTTTTTTTTGTTCACCAATTAATTTTATCATTTCTTTTGTAATTTATTTTTAATTCTTTTTTTTTATTTTCAAGTCTGAGTAGCGTTAACAAAAATCTATTGTTTGTCGAATCATAGTACTTCGTTTAATTTGTTTTCTTTTTGTATTTATTTGTTGCTGTTTTTTTTTTAACAACATCTCTTCTTTTTGTAATAACAATATTATGGGACTCAGATCCCGCATAAAGATTCCCTTTCCTGGGAATTTTTGATAATATGAGTATAAAGAGATGCTGATTGTTTTAAATACATATACATATATGTAATTATTTTGAATATTTTAATTGAATTTCATTGTAAAAAGCATTACATACATGAATAAGCGTTTACATTTTGTCTGTTTTATTATTTCTTTGTATTTTATTTCATTTTATTTTACTTTATATATTTAATGTTGTACTTAGAATACTCTGAAAGAGAGACAAGAAATTTCTATTTGTTGCCACCCTTTTCAAGAACTCAGGAAATTAATCAAATCATAGTGATATTTATCTTAAATGGCTTAATATAGCAAAGAATAAATGCATTTTATAAGTAAAAACAAAACGTTTTATACAAGGATTACTAACTGTTTAAGAAAAGTATTTACATATATATGTATGTTCATATGCATGTGTGTAAATTTATTGATGCATAACGAATATATGGAAATTTTGTTATGTGATACCACACAAATAGAATTTGACGAAGCTATAATTGCTTTTAATATTATCTTAAGTTTTGTACAATAATTATTCTATTATCCTTATTCATACACATATGTTATTTTAAAGTAATAAGTCGTAAGTCTTAAAGATATATAGTGAGGCATTGAAGTATGAAAAGTTATGTAAATTTTCTTTTTAATTCTTTGTAAGTAAAATTAAAATAAATGATCAAATTGAAATGATATTCAATTGATTAAATAATTAATGCTTAATTTGAATATTTCTGGTCACTTAATTATTTGAAAAGAAAATGCCTTTCAAAAATAAATTTTCTCCAGAATTATTCAAATAAATCTTTTTGATAGAATTCGAGTAATACTCAAAATTAGGTTCATTTTTGAATTAACCAAATTTAGCATGAAAATATTTTTCTTTAGAAGGCTTTTAAAATTTAGTTTGAATTTTGTATTTATAAATTTATTTGTTTTTAAAAAAAAAGTCTTCAAATGTGTTTTTTGTTGTTGTTCTTAATATATTCTTTTCCGTTACAAATCGAAAATTCAAATTCAATTGAAAGAATATTGAGTGAATTTGTGAAACGATTTGAAAATTTCTTAAAATTTGATTTCGGTAGATGATTGAATTTTTGTATATGTATACGTGTAATAACTGCATAATGTATTTATAATACAATTTATTCTCGTCTTACGTATTGAAATATATCTTTAGAAAAAAATTCAATATTGCACTATATGTAAAACATGTACAACGGATGCGGAAATAATATGTTCAACGTAAATTTAAATTGAATTTCTATAACAAGACGACAATATAATAAAAACAAATTAAATTTAAATTATATTTTTATACGCCTAAAGGGTTCAAGTACTTATTATATGTATACTGTGCAAAAGTTCTACATATTTTATATTTTATAGTTTCGTTGCACATAAGACCATATATAGGAAAGGAATCAAGGATTTCATGTACATATGAGCATGTTAAAAAAAAAAATATGTTCAACATTGACTGAATATAATATAAACTTGATGTAACAATTTTTCTATATGGATGAGTACTTGAAAAGTATATATTTTCTTGTACTCTTGAATGAAATAATCCAAGAACGTGTTTATAAGAAAATATACGAAATAAAGTATTAATATTTGATTAGAAAATAAAATTACATATCTTGGCGTCTAACAATTTTATACACAGTTTTTTTTTATAATGGCATTCATGTACTATAGTAATATTTTTGGTTCATTACAAATTGAAATGTTCGTGTTGTGTTGTTAAATTACTTGACTTTAGTAGTATTGATTTTATTGGTTTGTTAAACAAAATTTATTATGACAGATCGAATGCATTTTATATACCAGTGCATCGTAATTTTGTTGTTATACATATTCATATAACATATACGAAAAATATAGACAAGAATATTTTATGGATTAAGTTTACATCGAAGAATTCATGTCAATTGAATTAAATTTGATTCGATTAGATATTGAGAAGATATTCTAATGATGATATGGATTAATTGTTTTAGATAAGAACATAAACATAAATTAAGGGCATAATTCATTAATTAGAGTAGTAGCTTAACTTTTTAATAAAACTTTAAGGTGTAACTATTTCTGATATTTGTTGAGAAAGAAAGTGTTTTCAAAACCGACCGTGTTGTCATTATTATCCAGTTCCACTTCAAGAAAATTTGTACTCTTCCGTCAACAAAGACGTTAATATTCGGTACAATGAAAACAAAATACAATACACATTGAGCGCGTATACTCCGCAGTACCGAACCGGTACTAGTACTGTTTTGGTCCCGGTATATACGCATGGTACCGAACCATTTTAGGCCGACCATTTTGGTGCGAACCAACTAATTTGGTCCTCCTTTCTTTGTTTATTTCCAATTAATTTAGCACAAAAGGAAAAAATTATTGATAATTTACACTATACACAAATAGAAATTATTAAATCAATTAACAATTAATGAAATATTTGAGTTTGACAAGTATTTTTTTCTTTCTTTTTTCGTTATTTGCACCTACGGTATATACAGGCAGTACTAAAATGGTTTAGTCGTACCAAAATAGTACTAGACCGGTTTGGTACTGCGGAGTATACGCGCTCATTATCCTTGATTTATTTCATACATCGGTGGACGATTTAAAACAAAATAAAAAAAAAACGGTTTTAACCATGGTGAAATCGTTGGTTGTTTTAAAAGGGTCTAGGAAAATTCATCGCCAGCAATTCTTCGCCAGCAATTCTTCGCCAGCAATTCATCGCCTCAACAATTCATCGCCACAGCAATTCACCGCCGAATTGCTGGCAAAGAATTGCTGGCGGTGAATTACTGTGGCGATGAATTGTTGAGGCGATGAATTGCTGGCGAAGAATTGCTGGCGGTGAATTGCTGGCGAAGAATTGCTGGCGATGAATTTTCCGGATCCCGTTTTAAAATTCAAAATTCCTCTAAATAAAAATTTTTATTCATTATCTCAGATACAATTCTCCCTTTCTTCTTTAAATTTTCAAATTAAAATGTCAACTTTAATAATGAATAAACAAAGTGTATTTTTTACTGTTTAAAAAAAAAAAAATACATGCAATAAATGTACGATATGAATTTTAAAATTCCTTCTAATAAATTGTATTTAAAAATTCGGTGGTTGGCGAAGCTAGAAAAGAATCGTACTTGAAAAAAAAGACCCTAAAGCAGTAAAATTATATTCGACGTCCCCTTATGCTTATTTAATTTTAATTTTAAATGTTTTTAGTAAAGGATACTTAATGTATAGCAAAGAGTACCACTTTTAAAGAAAGGATATGTTAGGTATAATGAATATAAAAAAAAAATTTCATGACGGCAACTAAAGAGTTAAATAAGGCAAAAACAAACTCTAAAAATAAGGAAAAACGAAAGAATATATTTTTTTATGTTTTGTGCCAAAACATTACATTACATTTTGTTATGATGCCGGTTGGTGGTATAAAATGTTGTCTTTTTCACCTGTTTTTTTGTACACAGTTTGTTGCTTTTGTTGCATTTCTTGAATTGCGATATACATATGTATGTGTATCTATACTACAGAAACAGAGCTATATCAGATACTTTTCCACATAAATATCAATTGTTATGTTCACCACCCACTGATCTGATGTTTTTCTTATTGCAGCACAAAAAAAAATTAAATAAATAAAAAGAAAATGTATAAAATATATATTATATACATGTGTTTTATATAAAAAGTTATTCAGGACATAATTGTACTTATATGTATGTTCCATGTATTTTGTTATATAAAATTTTTTTTCTAAGGCTGCACCTATAAAACAGGAAATTGGATACAAGAAAAACTCACAGAGTATCAGAGAAACAAGAAATTTAAAAAAAAAAAGGTTTATTGAAAAAGAAAAAGTTAAAGAGAAAAAGGTGAACAGAAAAGTAAAATTATTTTGTATTTTATTTATATTATGAAATACTTACTTACTACATTAATATTTTATATGGTTATTGTACGACGTATATGATTATTTATTTTTAGTAGTGAAGTGTAGTGAGGTTCTGATGGTGAAACTCAATTGAAAATTATTTGTTGTTCTTTTTTTTCTTCATGGTTCCGCCCGCCATTCATTTTTTTTTTATTTAATTGAAAGCATTTTAGTCAGTGCAATTGAAGCATGTTTTTTTCCTTTTAAATGCATTTGTATTATTCTTTGACTTTTATGTTTTATGTGAAGTTATTTTTTTTCTGTGTTGTATAAGACAAATAAGTATAAAAAAGACTTCACTTTGAAAAATTGCAATTTTGTTTTTGCAGTTCACTTTTATTCTCCCTCTGATGTTTGCAAAGTTTAAAAAGTTGACAAATTATTTGAAATATAAAAAAAATTTTTATTTCAGGACATGAATGCATACAATATCAACTTTTACGATTATGATAAGTAATTAAATAAATTATTTATCCATAGATTCCATTGAATAGAGAATTTTTATTTAAAAAATTCTAAAGGTATTTTTTTTAAAAGAATTAGAGCGCTTTAAATTCCTGAAATACCTACATGTTTTTTTTATTAATAAACTTGAAATTGGCAGGATTTGATTTAACAAAAATTCAATGAATGTTTCAAACACTAAAAAGTAATAGCGGGAAAAGAAATTATCCCTGTTATCCAGAGTATTCTTTGACCTTATTTCTAGTGGCTTGTGTTTTTAAATTTCATTTCTCATATATTTAATTTTATTAGATAATGTTTTTTTTTATTTAAAAAAAAATCAAAACCAGAAGAAACAACGATGTTCTAAATTTTTAATATCTTTTTCTTTAACATTTTACAAATAATTTATCGATTGAATTTAAACGAAATTATTTAAAATATGTAAATAATGCCTATAGGCGAATTAAAAGAAGAAGAGTATTTGTATCGAATAATATTGGTAGAAAAGAAGATATACATATGTATTTACATACTACATTACATTGAATAAGGGTGAGCTTATAGACAATATAAACTGATTTTCTATTCCGTTTATCTTTTTATGGTATAAAAACCGTTTATTATATATCGTATCTATAGCTATTACACATACATATACATATGTAACTCCCCTTCATAAAAAAAACGGAATGAACATACAAAATTCATAAATATACATACATCGTAACTGGTAAAGTTTACTCATTCAAATTGGCAAAAAAATAAAAAACAAAACTCATTTCATTTTGGAATTGCTAAATTGAAATTTGAAAATCAAACCCCATTTGGGACGAATATGATTTAATTTAGAGCTTTATATGTTTCAGAATAGAATAGATATAAATAGGATCTTTTTTTTCCATTTTTAGAAGCCTTGAATTTCATTTAGCTGTCATTTATTTGCCACAAGAGAAGAGACGTTTTTTCATGTCACACTTAATTTTTGTAAGAGGATGAATATAAGAATGAAAATTCTCATTTACAGGTGTTAAATTGATATTTAATGAGATATACATATAGGATCATATTTGAAGATGATAAAATATTGTATTTCCAAAAAGAGAAAAAAAATATATTATTACGAAAATAAATTATTTCATGTAATTTTTCCTTGTAAATATTTATCCCTTGTTTCATTTATCATTTTATTTATTTATTTATTCATTTTCTTTTCTTTTTATTTTTCAGCTATTTCTCGAGAAGATGGTGAAGAATCAAATCATCATCACCATCATCATCATCACCATCATCGTGGAGGACATGGGCATAATCACGGAAGTAAAGTTCCATATAATGGTTATAATTCAGAAGAATACCTGGACAGACTGGAGCCAAATGGAAATATTCCAACCGATAAATCAAATCTCAGATATGGTAAGTGTTTATTAGAAAAGATTATTAGATTCTATTTTTATCAACAGTGTGTAAAGAATATGTATGTTTAAAAATGTAATTCATATTAAAGAAACAGATGTGTCTTAGGGTGTGTGTGACGTATATACATACGTGTGTGTGTGTGTTTATATACATAAATCAAAGGAAAAAAAAAATATTCGAAACATGTGGTGTTTACATTCTCCCACTCATTTTTGTTGTGCTTATTAGGAAATTTTTTTTCCTTTTTGTTGTAAAAGTGTTTCAGCGTTATTTTTCAGTATCATTCTTATACGATGATATAATTTGACGGCTAATTATTGTCACATTATAAAAGAAATAATAGGTGATGGACAAGTTCATTACGATATTATCATGAAGGTCGTAAAGAGAAAAAAATTTTTTTTCGTTTTTCTAAAAAGATTAATGACATGTTGTCATTTTTTCTTCATAAGAAAAGGAAAATTTTATTTTTAGGATGAAAAATTTTCATTTTCGAACACAATAATTAATCTTAATTTTTTTTTTTATTAAATTTTTATTCTCTTATTTCGATGGTAGCGATAAAATACTTAAATAAAACATTTAAAAATTAACAAATATATCGAAATATTCTAACTGTAAAAGTAATTTCGAAATTGAATAATATTTTGTGTATTTAGGTACATATTTGAAATTATCTTCTATTTAATTTTATTAAAATGAAATCGTTATAATGTTGTTTAGTGAAAATTCAATGCAAAATATGTGTAAACAATTAAATGGAAATCCATTATACAGGAACTAGGATAAAATGCAATTTAATTTAAGTGCACGATAAAAGTGTAAACAAAATTTTATCAATTCCTGTTAAATAATTTTGTTGTGTTGTACATACATTACATATAGATTGCTACGTACACACATGTGTACATAGGTCGTAATGTTTTGTGGCAAGTTAGTTTTAATTAAGTTTTAAATTGGATATTTTTTGTTTCATGCGGTAGTTTCAGTTGGACAATTAGAAAGTTAACAAGTTGAACAAAATATTTTTCGAATATTAAAATCAAATTTGGTTTTTTGTATTTTTTTCGTGATTTTAAGTTAACATTGAAAAAAAAAAAAAAGAAGTATCGAAATATTCAAGTTATTATAGTGTGTGCCAAACGTAACTTCTTTTAAAGGTTTTATTGAATTTAGAGTTTAAATGGAACTTTTTCCAATTGAAAATGGAAAATTATAAAATAAATCCTGGTGATTCTGGTATTATAACAGTACAACAGTAATACAGAACAGCAGTAAAAAATATTTCAAGTAATAAGTTCAGTTTGGCACAAGAGGTTAATATAAAATATAAGTAAGATATCGAAAAACAGAAGGTAAAGGATTCAAAAAAAGGAAATTGAAATATAATTTTCTTAAATGATTTTTTTTTTATTTTGTCAAAGGAAATTTAAATTTTTGTTGTCAAAGAAACCGCGAACTTTCCGTTTTTTATTATTTCCTGTTTTCTGTTTGTTTTTTATTTTCTATTTAATTTTTTTCTCTTTATAAATTGATTCAATTTTGAATTAAATTACAAATGTAAATGAAGAACAGTAGGTACCTACATAGTTACACGTACATATTTTTCTTATATTTTTTTACTATAGTAAGTACACGTGTTTCTTCTATTTGGCTGTTTGTGAAAATGGAAAAGTCATAAATATTATTATTATTATTGTTAGTAAATCGTCGAAGGAGAATTCTCTTTCAAAAGAAATGAGTTTCCTGTTTCCGTAGGTCTTAGTAATCATATTTTGCCTTATAATAAGTTCTTGACTATGTATACATATTTCTAAAATTAACTTTACCGAAAAGTATTTAATTTTTGTTTTATTTTTCAAGGAATTCATTTTTCTTTATTTTTCTTCGTTTTGCAAATTTATGACTTTTCATGAATCAGTTAACTTGTTTTTGCTTACACACAAGTAGAAATATGAATATTTTAGAATATATACATATTTTTTTTTTATCGTGATTTAATGCAATAAAATACATAAGTAGCGTAAAATGTCCAATGAGATTATAATTTTGTTATAAAAGTTAATAAAGTCGCTTGAAAAAAAAATGAAAATGTATTTAATATTATTAAATAAGGTGATTCTATGGTGGTGTAATTACCATATTACATAGATTCATTAAAAAGAAAAATACACACAGTTAGAAACAGACGTTGTTATTAAGGGTGTGTTATAATAAAATGAACATCGACGACATTGTGGCGCTAGTATTTAAATTATATTATGATGATTTTAATAAATGAGCAATTTTAAAATAGGTGGAGCTGTTAATAGTATAAAATACTAGGTAATTAAATAATAAAATAATAAAAATATTTCTATTTTATTTGAAATTTAAAATACGATATCCGTGTCATACCAAAGAAATTGTTGTTGTTACCTAATGTAAACTGCTTTTATTTTGGTTTCTATGTGATTTTTAAAATAGAAAGGAGACTTTTTTGGAATTGTTAGAGGGATTATGGAAAACAAATGATTTAATCATATGAAATGCAAATATTAACAATTTTTCCCTATAGTTAAGTATGGTTAGCTGATGACTTTAGAAATTTCTGTTGAAAATATATAGAAAATCTTGTCCCGTTAAAAAAGAAAAATTAAAACTGTAATAATTACAAAACAAAATATAATTTAAAATTTAAATTTAAAAATTAAAAAAATTATTAATTCATAAAATACCATTTTATTTTTAGTTTTTATTGAAAAATTTATTCTATATACCACTTGATATTCTTCCGTCCTTTAATTTCATGTTGGTCATGCAATTACCGGAGTTATCAGCCACATCCGATCTCTATCATTCCATTCAATCATCATGTATTTTAAATTTATATATTCATGTAGTGTACACTATACTATACACAATATTTGTTTTTGTTCATTTTACCATTTTACAACTACAACATCATATATGACATTCATTTTCTATAAACATTAAATTTTCATCCTTTCTGGATGAAAAACTATTACCCAGGTACATTTTAGTTTCTATATTATACTCGTATGTAAGAATAACTTTATTCGATGTATACGTACAGTACATAGAAAAATTCCATGTATAGTTTTTCATCATTTGTGTTGTGTTAGAAGGAAAAAAAATGGAAAGAAAAAGAAAAATGTCTGCTCTTGTCATTTGGAAGAAGAAAAATATTTTTTTTTTCTTTTCATGCTATTATGTCGTTCTGTTTTAATTTTTAAATGTGAACATCCATGAACAAAATGAAAAATTTATGATTTTTAGTTCAATGTATCCTTATACAAATTTATAAATGAAATTTTCCTTTCTCTAAAATTTATAATACATAAAAAATGATTTTTTTTGTTGTTGTTTTAAAGCACGAAATAATTTGATATTCTTGAAACGTTTCAATTAAAGTTTGAGAAGTGCACAAGAAAACAAATATAAAAAAGTTTTCATCTTTTGTTTTTTTTTTCTAATGTGTTAAAAAGTTTCATACGAGTATATGAATTTATTTCAATTGAAATTTCTTAGTACAGTAAAGGTGCTTTTGTTTTGGTACACGTTTGGGAAAAATGTAATCAATTACATGAATATTGACATACGAATATGTTATCTATTTCAAAATATTTATTTTCAGATTTTTTCTATTATCTAAGAAACAAAAAATTAACATTATCTTGTTGGAATTGTTTCAAATCCAATCAGATGACATATTTGTTTTAAATTTTTTCTAAACGATATCGAAAATGATAATAAAATTTGTGGGGCATATTTCGCCCAGTTTTTGATCCCCATTTAAAATTCATAAATAAGATCAATATCCAACAAAATAGTTTTCCTTTGTAGTCTACACGTTTTTTAATTCAATCAATAATTTAAATATGAACTTGTTTTTCAAGGGTGTTTAGTCATATATGATATGTATGTACGTACGTACATACTTTGAAATTTAGATTTTAATCCTCTGGGAACTTGATTTTTTTCAATGGTGATTATATTAAGTTTGCATTAACATTTCAATCATATTTTTTTCAAGTTTCATTATTTACTCATACAATATAAACTTCTGCTTTTATTGATGACTTTTAGAACGTATGGAAACTGTAATATTACTCCTGGTACAGATATACTGAGGAGGAGAAAAAAAAAAGAATTTATAAAATTCCAAATACGAGTATGTCAATATTTATGTCAGTAATTGAAATTACTGTGGTATTTGTATCTTTTGGGAAATTATAAAAACGCCCTAAAAGTAACAACAACAAAATAAAAAAGAAAATTGTTTTTTATTTGTATTTATTCAAAAGAAGTTCTTAGCATGTCTCAAGGTCGGTCAGGTTATTTGCTATACACTTTAGAAAAATTTTTTTTGTAAAAGGTATTTCTATGAAAGAATTTTTTATTGTGAAAAATTTTTTTTTTATTTTATTTTTTTTTTAATTGACTAACAAGTTTTTTATTTGTTTTATTCTTTATTTTTCTTAGCCTCAATTGAATAGCTGTTATATAAAAGAATGTAAAAAAGTTGAATAGGTTACCTATAGAAAAAAATATATTTTTCTCATAAAATTTTCAAACGTTTTTATGCTTTATTATTTTTTATATAAAATTTATATAATGAATAATTATAATGAACGAATTTTTCTAATGGAAAACACTCAATAGCATACTATTATTTTAAATTACTCGTAGTTCGATCAAAGGACATGTTTCAGTGGTCTAATGAAATATAAAATTTATTTCATATCATGAATGATTGGTTGTATTTATTGGGAAATAGATAAATTATTATACTTTTAGGTAATTATGTATGCTTTGTTTTTTGTTGTTGTTGTTTTGAATAATAATTTTCTTCCTTTTTGTTCTTAAATTATATTTTAATTTCTAGGTCAATAAATAAATGAATCATCATAATTCAATTATTCCTTCTTTGTAGTACATATTAATAAATAATTGAAGAAACCTTGAACCTTAAAAATATGTATAGTAGAAAACATATTAATTACATGCTTTCAAACTTCCATTAGTAACCCCTTTATGGTAAGGTCTTTGTTATTATTCTTATATTTATTTTCATTTTCATAAATGTTTTTATTATTTTTTCAAAGGCACATGAACATGAAATTTTTCTATGGGTAAATATTTAAATTAAACATAAAAAAAAGTCTTTTTTTTCCTTTGCTTTTCATTAAAACACGGTGTCGCGTGTATCAACAGCTCATAGTGAATCAATAAAACCGACCTTTGATGTGAAAATTAAGTTACTTACAATTCAGACAGTAGGATCTATGTATATAGAGTGGGTATATGCTTCATAGTTTCCGGTCATTTAATTTATGTTTTTCTTTTTCTTACTGAATTTTTTTTAATTAACTTTTTTCTATGTTCTGAAATTTTAAAATGTGTATGTATGTATGTACTGAAAAAGCCTTAGCAAAAATTCAAAACTTTTAAAACAAAAAGGCGTCTCTGATGTACAATATCCTGCAAGCACAAAAATTTTCAAAAAAATAATAACTGGCTGGTAACTGGCTAATAATAAAATAAAATTGTTTTCGTAGTAGTTTAGATGACTTTAAAATAGACTAAGCCTTTTATTATAAAGGGTCTCCAGAATTAAATATTAATTGCTGCTATAAATCAAAATATTAAAGGTAAATAAAACACATTTGAAAAACTCTGCTATAAATATTTTCTTTCAAATTTTTAAGCTTTTAAATCATGAGATTTACGAAATAATATTTTTAAGATTTTATAATTTTCGAAATTTCCATACAACAAAATGTAAATGTATGGAAATTTGATACTTTTTTCTTTAAACTTGTTTTGCATTTCATTTCGGAAACTATAAGAAGCAATTGAGTAAAAGGAAAGACGATTATGCAGAACTTGGCTAGGAATGATATGATGAAATTTGAAAGTTACAGCTTAAAAATATCGTATTTAAATTAAGTTTTCGAATCTCTATAGATAAGAGGGTTAAGTATAATATTATAGTTAAAATACGGTAAAACAAAATACATATATTTTCCTCGACTTTTCATCAGTATAAGTACTTTTACTTCCTTTAGATTTCTGTTTTTGTTCTTCCGTATTCAAATAAAATACACTTATTCTTCCAACTTATAGATATTTAATTTTTTTCTAAGGGTTGAATATAAAAAAACAACAATTCCTAACTCTAACTCTACATTAATGATTCTTCAAGTAGCTACACTACACCACCGGTATAACTTTTGAATGTACATATATCATTGTTTTTCCATTCATATATTTCTCAGCATAAGGCCATAAGTCAACAGAGTTAGCGATTTATGACCGCGAATTGTGTAGATCAAATTTTCTATTCTTTATTGTAATAATAATAAAAAAATGTTTTATCACCCCATTCACCCTCATTTTTCTTGAATACGATTTACATCAACAGCATATTTTATAGTCGATGACGATGAATGAATGAATGAATAAACGAACATAATATATACATATATGTATATAAATCTTTAGATGGATTGATGGTTATTGCATGAACCGGTAATGTAACAACCCTTAATATACATGAACTTTCAATATAAAAATGTTTTTTAAAATTTTTATTTCCATTATGATGCTTTTTCATTTATTTTTTTTTATTTTTAAAAAACTTTTTAAACGGATGTTTTCGTGTTTTTATAGTGTTTTGCTATAACAAAGAAATTTTATATGAGAAAAATCGTTGAATATAAGGAAGTATTTTAAATTGTTCTTAGGAAATTTATTGCCTTATGCCCTTATACCAGTTCATCGCCATCGTTGTTCTATATGTACATATATATATAGTTTAATGTGCTCTCAGTTACATTTGAGATGTTTTGTACTTTAAAGCAAAAGTAAGCAAATGAATAAAAGAATAATAAATGATAAAATATATCCTTTTATTATTGATATATCTCTGAAGATGTTGATACCTACATAGGTGAAACGTATCTCTATAATACTGGTACATAATATCCTTGCTAGAAATCCGAAAGTATTGGTGAAAATGTACGAATTCTCTTACAGACGTTTAATATATTTTCTTATTAATAATTCATAAAAACAAAACAGAGATCATTCGAATTTTTTGTTGTTGTTGTTATTGTTCAAATAAAAGAATAAAATGTTACTTTTGTATTCTAGAATTTCTGAGTTTAAGAGTTTATCTATTTTGTTTCAAATAAATTCCAGTTAAGCATCAACGATATGTAGTTTTAACTTGTAATGGAATAAAAGAAGTCAATGAGGAATTGACCTCTGTGTTGTGTGATATAAAATTCATGAAAATTTTAAAATATAATTTTATTCAACAACAACAACAGCAACAAAAATTATTATTTATTTCATAAATATTATATTTCTTCTTTAATAAATTATTCCATTAAAACCACCACCATCACTATATTTTAATTATAAATGCATTTTTTATTTAATTTTATCTTCCTTTCATTAACATAAAAGGTTCATAGATATGTATGTACATATATGTATCTAAAATAATGGTGTTTATTTATATTAAAACATACAACATACAATACCCTTTTACTTTTTAATTATTTACATTGCGTATATGTATGTATGTGAAAACATCTTATTACATTATACATATTTGTTCCATTCATCAGTATTTCACAGATTTTCATATCAAGAGTCACGCTATTTTTCAGGATTGATGTCATACTCTGTAAATATATAAGACACACTTTTAAAGTTTTATTTTTACTTATACTTATACGTAGGAGTAGTCTGTAGGGTGACACACAAAAATTAAAGAGAAATGAAAATAAAAGGATTATTAATCAAGTTTTAAATTTCGTCAAAATCGAAATTAGTTGGAAATTTAGTGAAACATTTAAAATAATGGAAAATAGAAATAAAAATATTTATACTTTTAATAGTGGAATTTAGTGTTACAAGTGTATGACTTCAAACAAGCAGTTTACATCAGAGAATAAAGTGGTTTAAAAAAAAACAAATTTAATATTTTAGTTCAACCTGTATTTTGGATAATAATTATAATATTTCTATACAGAATTTACATTCGTTAACTTCATGTCATGCTTATTTTATTATTCATTAGCGTGATAATTTTGTGTATTTTTAATCAGTTAAACGTTACGCATAATATATTTGAAAGGATCAAAAAAATAAATGAATAAAATAAAACAATACATCACAATTCAATTCTAAGTTTATATAGGGGTATATAAACGTGAACTTCAATTATTCATTTTCTTAATATCGTTTTCTTGTTGGATTTCATTAATTAATTGTTAGTACATAATTTAATATTCTCAAAAAATATTTTTCTCGTGTAAAATACAGGAATATAGGCGTATCAATGAATACACACTTTTTGTATTCAAAAGTGAACATAACTATAGTCTATTTATTAAGTTTTATCTATGCTTTTTGAAGGTATATAAATAAAACGAAAAATAATTTCGATTTTACTTTATATAAAAAATTAAAATTCAGAAACATGAATTTTTCTTCTCTTGAAATTAACATCACTAGTCACGATATAGAGATTTTCTGAAGCGTGTGTGTGCAGAAGAAAAAATTTATGAGCAAGAGGCAGTCGTGATAATCGATAATTATCTAAAAATTTAATTACGAAAAAAAAAAAAAATTATAATTTTAACTACAACAGTTCTTTAATTTATTTGTGAAGATATTAAAATTGTAGCTTTATTTTCTCCTATTTTTATTATACATACATGTGTATGTACATATACACATTGACGCTGGTGTTTACAATCGTTCATACGTGAATGAATCGGGATTTTATGATTATATTATTATTTTCTTTTAGAGATTCTTCATTCTACGTCTTTTACAATTGTTTTTATATATCTATCGACAGAGCATTGCTCTCTATGGATCCGGAGTCAACTTTAAATTGAAATTTTATGTGCCAAAAAAAAATAATATTTTTGCAGAAGTACTTGTACCTTGCATTAAAAACAGTATTTTTTTTTTATTCACGTCTGAATAAATATTTTTTTTTTCACTAATTTTCTAGTTGGTTGATTTATATGAAAAAGTCTACAAAGTTATGAAGTCAGTTTAGATTTATTAAATTTTCACATTTGTCATTACACTTGATGTATTTTTATAATAATTTTTAATTAAAATTCATAAAATTTTTGAATTATTCAAAATATGAAATTTGCAATTCTATATAATTTATATACGAGTAGAAAATTTACATATGAATTCTCATAACAAACAATTGTTTTTATAATTATTATCAAGCCAAATGCACTTCAATAACGTAATTTATTGTAAACAACCGGATGAACAAACTTGATGATCTATTAAATTATATTTGTTTTACATTTAAAAAAAAATAATTCCTATCTATTTTTAAGGTTTTTATTTTTAAAACAAAAATGATTAAATTATAAAGATATACTCTCTGTACTTTGTTTTGATTCTATTACGTGTTATGTACAATAAACACTTACCTGAATGAATGAGCTTATTTGAAATTAATTACATAGTTTATGCAAAAAAAATATAATATATAGAATTTAGAAAAAACCTATATTATAAACAGAAAAGTAGAATTTAAAAAAAAAAAAAAATAATGATAAAAGTATGTTTGCAAATTTTAAATAGATAGAAACGAATAAAATCATAACTATACGCAAATTCTGATAACAAAAACACTATCGTATGTATCATATTCATTCCTAAGTTATGATATTCAATTAACTTTATAAGGTGCGGTACTTTATTATGTTATTTTGTTCTTCAATTAAAATTTTAAAAGACCAAAAAAAACCTAAAAAATTTCCTATTCGTATTAGTTGAAGTGCAAATTCATATATGTAGTATATAATATACATACATACTCGTATGTAACGTTATCGTACAAAACTTAATCAAGGTTGTAAATAAAAGTGTTATTTGTTGTTAAAATTTTTACCAGGTGCAACTGAAATCTAACATATTGTATGTGTGTGTATAGTTTAGATACATTATACTCGTACATAGTAGTAAATATATTAAGAAAAATTTTAATATGTATAAAATGTACTAAAACACAAAAGTATGTACTTGTAAAATGATATTAACTTTACTAAAATAACGTGTGGTACATACATTTTATATAACACATTCATGTTTATTCGAAAAACCAAAAAAAAAATTGCATACCATGCATTTTTTAGGTATGCTAGCTAGGGTATAACGGAATTTTATAAAGTATATGATTTATCAGTTTAAATTTTTGAGTACATTAACTGCAGCAGTTTTATGTTTAATATTTGCAATTTATAGATACTAGAGTTTTTGCTAGCATTCGATATAAAAATAAAATAAAAATAAAAATTGATGGTGATTGAAAGTGTAACTACTTTTTTGAATACTTAGTTCGTGTATAAAGTTTGTGAGAAAACGTTTTATGGGTGAGCTTAATACTTTAAACTAATAAATATTAAAAAAAAAAATTTATATATGTTCATAAACAGTTATTAAAGCGATTAATAATAATTTATTGTGGAAATTAATTAATATTGTGAAATAAAAACGTGAAATTCAAATATTTGAAATCAAACGCAGGAAAATATTCGAAAAAGAAAAAATCTGATGTAAAGTTAAGTTTAAAATTTAATAAATTTTTTAGAAACTTTAACAACAACAAAATTATATGTTTCGATGCATTGAATAAAAATTTAGTAAAAAAAAAATTCTTAATGGTGGGTGTGATAATTTTCTTTAAAAAATGATTTAGGTTAAAAAAAATTTAAATAATTTAAAAAATTGCTTTATTTAATACTCGTGTTCCATTTCAAAAATAAACCTTTTCAATTTTTTCTAAAGATCAAAATTGTTTAAAAATAAAAAAGTCATTCAAAGGTTCAATCTAAGTAATTTTTCTTTATTTAAAATTTAAATTTTCAATAAATGTTTCTTATTTTGTGTGTTTTTTTCCCTTAAAAAAGGTCTTTAAAAACAACCTTTAAGAAAATTTTCATATTCATTCTACAAAAAACCATTTTCAATTTATAAAATAAAAACCGAAAAAAAAGGAGAGAAATCAAGAAAATTAATTTACCAACAAAACCCTCATCATAATTTTTCTTCTTCTTTTTTTTTTTTGTGTTTATAAAATCCAAAGGTAATCAAGTGCGTGGTTTAGCAACTGCCAAATAAAAAATACAAAAAAAAAAAAAACCGAAAATTTGAAATTCAAAGAAATTGAAAATTAAGTCAACAGTTCGTAAAAGTTAAGTAACTGATTTTGTTTTTCTTCTCAAATTTATTAAATAAAAAAAAGGAAAGAAGAAGAAAAAAATGTTCCCATCAAATTTTTCTTTACCAACATTATTTTATGGTAAAATGTTAAATTACCCATGAGGGCAGTTTGTATAATAATGATTCCTCTTTTCTTTAAATGAATACAAAAATTACCCTAAAAATAGACTGATTTATCTTTAATTGTTCGCACGTGGTCTTATATAGGCAAATTTAAGATATCCTATAATTTTACATAATAATATCTTACCTGAACCATTCATTATTTGCTCATTTTATTTCAATATACATACAGGGAAATTGTAAATTATAAATATAGGTACAGTATATAGTAATTTGTACGCACGTAACCTATATATTTCATTTTATACATCTTCCGATTTATGTAAGTTTATTACAAAAAAAAAAATCTGAAAATATAGGATGCGTAAGGATTCAATACATTAAATATCTTTGGTAAAACCTTTTGAAAATAAATTTTCGTAACTTTTGCAAAAAGTTTTTCTTCATCGCAGTTTTTCCTCATTTTTTCGTAGTTTTTTTTTTTTTTATTATTATTATTTTCGTTTGGGTCATGATCTACGAGCAATTAGTTAGTATACCTGACGTCTCCTGGGAAAATTGGAATGTGAATATGTTCATTTTCATGATAACGTTCGATTTGTAATTTTTATTTCTATATTACATGAATTTTTTTTCTTCTTTTCATGTTATACTCGTATGTGCTTACATTACCCTTCGGCATATTTTTTATGTTGTTTTTATTTTTTCTCTCATTGGATTTTTATTTTACTAAAAATGAAATTTATTGACACGAAAGATCTATTTGTATATACTCTAGTTTATTGAAAATATAAATTTTTTTTTTTGCGGAAAAATATAAGGCAAAATAAACGATATTTGACAGATATATGACATCCGAAATACAAATGTATAGATTGTTATGGAAATACTTATGTAGACATAGTTAGTACTACGAGATAAATATTTGTAATGCTCTGAAACACTAATTACACATGATATTTGCTTAATTAAATGTTGATTCTTATACGAGTACATATCGTATGTATATAACTTGTTTTCGTTTGTTTGTTTTTTTTTTGTTTTTTCAATTTTAATTATCTTCTATTGCTGTTTCTCTACTCTTTCTAGTATTTCAAAAATGTCGTACCAAATGTTGCCAAATACATACTTAATATAAAAATAACAAAAAAAAAATTTTTAATTTATATGAAAAGTTAGAAAAAAAAAAAGAGTAAATAATCCTTTTTAAATTAAAGATTTCCACAATATTTAACAAATATTTCTTTATGGAAACCATTGTCATGATCAAATTTTCCTTATACTTTCATATGGTATAGTATATTTTTGTAAATTCTGTTGATGCTGCTGCAGTATAGTTTGTAATAATATATCTTTTGTCAACTGTAAGTGTTGGGATAAAGTTTCATCAGAGTGTAAAGTAGTGATGCAATGAGTATACAAAAAATGAGTTGAAGGATTGAAAGAGCTTAACTGAGATTGAAAAAGTTTCGTATAAAGGATTGGATACACTTAAATAGAAATGGCTGGTGTAACAGCCGTAATGAAAAAAAGTAGTTTTTTTACAAGCATTTTGGCTGGGAAAAAAAAAAGTACAATTGGAAAAACTTTAATTTGTGGTAATGATTGTGTAAGAGAGGAGGGAATATTTGAAAGTTAAATAACCGCATTGAAAGTATATGTGGACAAATTAAAAATAGTTTTATAAAAGGATAATCAAAAATAATAAAAGTTTTGTATACAAAAATTTGAAATTTAGAAATTTATTAAAAGTATGTATGTATGTATAAAAGTACGAAGAATATTTAAATTTTAAATTGCAAATATGCTCGTACTATGAAGTATGTGTATATATATGTATCATAAAATGCAATTTAAGTGAGATTAACTTTTTTAGAAATTAAAATAAGAACAATAAGTTAAAGGATAATCCATAATTATGGAATATTAATCTGAAATAGAAAGTTTAAAATGCAAATTAAATGTTTTAAATTATTTAAATTGAGTAACTTTTATTTAAAATTAAAAAAAAAATAAAAAAAAGTTGATTTTTAGGAATTCAAAAATACCTTATTCGAGAATGTGTTTTTTTCCTTTATTTTTTTTATTCAAAAATTATGATTCTTGTCATAAAATAAAATTAATTAACTTTATATAGTACACAAGATACAAAATGTATTGACACATTTTTGCCTTTAAGCCAAATTATATGGTATATTATATTTATTCATGTTCGATATAAATTTACAAAACCATATTAAACTATTTATGCATGAGCATGTATGTATGTTTTATCATAAATGTTCAAGTTAATTAATATATCTTTAATATACCTATTATGAAATGAAATATCTCTTATATTATTTTCTGTCCAGTTTCGAAATTTTGAAATACTTATCATAGTAAAAATTTGAATTTTCATTGAATTTGTCATAAACAGACTACATATACTGGTATACGATACATGCCCACACATATGTGTAATTGTCTAAATTTATCTGTAAAAGAGATTTCAATATTATCCTTCATCAAATTTATATTCATTTATATGTTTTACTCATATATTCATGTATCTTTTCAATTATTTGAATGAATACACAGTACAAATGTATGAATGAATAATAAGAGTTGTTGAGGTTACATGATAATATATGTAGGTATCATTCATTTTTCTAATTAATGTTGATGTTTTTTCTTCATATGTATGTAGTTCAAAATCACATATCTACATGAATAATATATCATATGAATGAATTTTGATAATATTGTCATCATTTTATAAGAAATATATGATTTAAAACTTCTCTCTTTATATAGTAGGTTTTTATATGCAAGATGTCCATTGATAAATTCAGTTTGTAATAATGAGCTGATGAGCACAGAAATTATTTGTCAAGTGACAAAATAGATCCATATACATATTATGTATATGTATGTTCAACTTATATGTCAAAATTGAAGTACTGTTTTAAATCATTTACTATTGAAATGTACAGGGTAGTGCATTTAAAGTTGAATTAAATTGAACCTGATTCTTAATTAGAATAGAAAGAAAAAATAAGAAAAAAAATTAACCAAAATAAAAAATTAGTCAAAAATTATATTAATTAGAAGATTGTTAGAAGAAAATAAAAATTTCATACAAAATTTGACCATAATTGCCATTCAAATTAATTAGAATTTATTTGAGTAAAAAAAAAAAAAAAAAACTGTAACAATAAGTGCCAAAAACATAAGAAAATTCTCTTGAAAACGATTACAATACAAACACTTTTCAAATTGCACGGAATATCAAATTCTCTAGACAAACCTGAAAGTGGAAGTGAGGGAATCAGGTCGTTAATAAAGATTTTTATTAAAATAAACTGTATTTAATTAATTTTTTTTCTTTTTGTTTGACATCCTTAAGTAAAGTAACACTCCGTTTCTATGTTAAAGCTTGAAGGCTTTTTAAAACTCTTAGATATTTTTTATTTTTATTTTTGAGAAGCAATGAACTTTATTGACAAAGTAAAAAATATGAACTTTGTCGTAATTCATCACTAATTAACTTTTAAAATTATAGTTTTAAATTTCTTTTCTTTATTCATCATTTTCAATTACTATTATTATAATTATAATGATGATGATGATGATGATGATGATAATGTTGATGTTGATTGAAGCGATAGTAAGGATCATAATAACTAGTTGTTTGACTAGTTTACTACTTCTAATGATGATGATGATGAATATTAAAAGAGAAGTGAATTTTGTCATGAAAAATGCATTTGCTTATATAGTTTTTGACTAGGAAAATTATTTTTACATTGTCACTGAAACGGTATTATATTGTTTTTTGTCCTTACGTCATATAAAAAAGAAAGTGCTTTTGAATGAAATTTTATCAACTAATTACCTATGATGAAACGGAAATTAATATGAGAAAAGAAAAAAAATGCAAAACAGAAAAATTACATTTTATAAGAAATAAAACAAAAATAATTTTAAAAAATAAAACTATAGAAAAGTAAAATGAAATAATTAAAAAAAATGAACTATAATTTTCATTTTATATTTGTATATTAAATTTCATGCTTGATATATACAAAGGACGAAAAATAATATAGAAAATATTTTACATTTTGTTTTTTTTTTTCCTAGTATGAAAACTATTTTTTTCAAGTAATAAATAGAAAAAAAAATCGTCGTAAATGTAAAAATTTTATAATTTTTTGTTAAAATAAAGTTTTAATCCTTTTGTTTGTAGTTGAATGCATGAATGCTCCAAAAGAGTTACAAAATATTCTAGGATGAATAAATTTAAAATTAATATGTAAACATACAGGGTGTGTGAATAAATACATATGTTACACATCGTATCGTACTACAGATATAGTGCTTACCATAAGAGCTAAGCTTCTATTTCTAAAAAATTTCAAAAAACACCCTGTTTACGATATCAAGAAACATACATATCTATGTTTTTTTATACATAAAAATACTATCGTACTCGTATTATATAAGAGCATAATGTTATTAACATAATTATAAAAAAAATATTCTCATCGAAGTAAAAAGCGAAGTGAACAAAACAAAAATAATGAATGGCAGCAGGAAGGCTTCATAGATTTTTATTTCGGGATAAGAAAAAAACTTCTTCTTCTGGTTTTTAGTATGTAATAATCATTATATTGATTATACTGAATCTGATATACAAAAAATATCCGTTATTTTTGGAGAAAAAAAAAAGAATAAATGTGTGAGAAAAAAAAATGTGTTTTTGTGTATAAATTCATCAAAATGGTGAATTTTATTGCCTTTTAGTTTTTGCAAGCGAAAAAATAAATAAAAAAATATTGAAAAGTATTGAAAATGGAATTTTTAGAAAAACTAATGCGAATTTAATACCAATTTTATGAATATTACACCTACACAGAATGTAAATAAATAAAAATTTGATTTTTTATAAAAGTTTTAAATTATTTTTCTTATAAATTTTCTCAAGGTGTCACAAAAACAAAATTAAAAAGAATTTATTTAACCCTTAATTTTTTTTTAAAGATACATCATACTTATTTTCGCACACGCCACTATGTATTTCATTAAAGATTTAATTTCAAAGAATTGAGCCTACATGAGTTATAGATTGTTCATGAAAATTTTAATACCCATACACATTATTTTAATATTTAATTACATTTGAATTTTATAAACGAAAAATTAATTTAACAAGAAAAATCTAATTTATCAACCAACCCTAATGGGTCGTTAACAGCCCAGCACGTTTTATTTAATTGTTAAAAACGTTATTATTCGTCATGAAATTGTAATGAAAAAGGAAAATGGCAAAAAGAAAGGCATTAATGTGTTTCACCTTGAAGAAAAAAAAATAATAATTTTTCACCTAAATTTGCAATAACGCGAATATTTCTTCGAAATGGATTAAACATTGATACAATATTAAAAGGCATACTTAAAAAATGATAATATAAATAATAAGTTTCATTTTAGTTTAATTTCGTAGAATATCCTTTTTTTTATTAGTATTAAAATGGCACAACAAATATTTTTATTATAATATACTCGTATATACTTTTTATTATACTTATATTAATTTTTCATTCAGAACACACACCTTAATAATACTCTTATTTTGAAATTTAATAAAATTTTAATATTGAACTTATCATGTCTTTTCATAAAATTTTCATAATTACGGTGTATGAGTATCAAATTTCTTATAAGATTCATTATATAAAATCCTTAAAAATATTGTAATATTATTCACACGTGAAGAAGGACGATAATAAGAAGAACTTTTGTGTTTTCCCTCTCTCGTATTTTACTTGTCATGTAACATATACGACATATAAGGAAGAAAAAACGATGTCTCGTTTAGATATGGTATTTTTTTTTTTTTCAAAATGAATGTTGTTATCATGAGAAAATTATGTCAACCCACACTTACTTAAGCTTGTTATAATAAGGATTTTATTATTTAGTTGCTTTTATTACGCACATGTGTACATATGGAGTTTGTACTTGTATATAAGCAGGTATATTAAATAATACCATGTTTTCTAGGGTAACAAGCTTTTTTACTTTTATAATGAAAACATTTTAAGGAATTTATTTGGTATATGTACACAAATATTATTATGTACTTGTGCTTCCATAAATATGGTACTAGAAAGAAAAAAAAAAAAAGATAATAAAAAGTGATTTTTATTGAAAAACACAAGAATGAAGTAAAGTTTTCCTTTGTCTTGATTTTTGTACTAAATATATTATTGATTTTCTTTTTTTTTTCGGGTAATTTTAGTTAATTGAAATTTTTTTTTGGCATTTTCTTAAAGAAAAAAAAAATTATTATTCTCAATTGATTTTAATGAATTTCATTTGTAATAAAGAAAATTTATGATTGGCAAAAGTATTTTTGTTTCTAACCGTTAATTTATTCCTTGTTAAAACAAATTTTTATGAAGAATTACATCGAATTAAAAAAACCGCTAGGTATGTGTTCCTTTTCAAAAATCATATTAAGCTTAGAAAAAAAAATTGCTTCATTATCATAATGATGACAAGCATATTCAAATTTAGCAGCTTCATTATTAAAATAATCCATTTTGTATAGAAATCATCAAGTTTTCATAAACTTTGACGCAAAGCAATCAACGTAAATAATTTTAAATCCTATTTGCAATCTTCAATCAAGAAGATTTTTTTGCATATTTTATAAAAAAGAATAAAAGTGGGTCTCTGTTTACGTGTATAAAAAACATTTATTCAAAGTTTTGCCATGAAAATATTCTCTTGTTTTTTTTTTTGTTTCTTTAAACACTAAAAAAAACCATATTGTAATTTGTAAAATTTTATTTTGTCAAAGTTTCAAAACTTTTGTCATCTTACACATTTGTGTCATGTACAAAGAAAAGAAAAAATTGTAATATGAAAATGATGAAATGTATAAAAAAAATTATTAAATTTCAAAATTCGAAGAATTTCATAAATGTGACTAATGTAACCAAAAAAAAAAAAAAAAAAAAAAAAAAAAAAAAAAAAAAAAAAAAAATTGAATTGAAAATTAAGAATAAAAGTAAAAATAAGTTAATTTTAACCTAGAGAACTTAAATAATTATTGCCAAGGACAGACATGTAATGAATAATCGTTATTAAATGAGAACATATGTAATGTGACGTAATCAAAGCCACAGTTTATTTCTAGTTACATATTGTTCAAGAAAAATGTTCTCAATTTCCATCAAACCACTTTGTCATTAGCCAAAAATTCCACAATATAATATATATTATTTTTGGCATGTGATTTATTTTCTTTATGTTTAATTTTTTTCAATATAAGAAAAAAATGACACTCATAAAAAATAATTCAACTAAATAAATGTCATTTTTATTGCACATACATATTTCTATATGATTTAATTTAATCATTTAACAAAAATATAATGCAAATATTACATACATACTATCATCATTATGATTATTTTATAATATTTATGAGATGATTTAATTTAAGTACATATTTTATTTTTTTATGGTACTTATTTAGTTTCCTTGAATGACCATTTAATATTCTATAATAGCTTCCTTTATAATAGTTATTTGACGTTCCATTTAAAATGAAAAGGAAAATATATTTGAATGGGCTAATATTATGGTATGCATTATAAGTATGTACTCGTATGTATACATAACCTAAATTTAAAAAATATATAGTTATGAAAATACATATAATAAAATTCTAACATTTCAAATATTATTATAATAAAAAGAAAATGATGATCAAATTGCATAAATATTTGAAAATAGTAGAAAAATTTTATGTGGGAAATGAATAATCTTGAAAAATGATAAAAAATACATAAGTACTCGTATATAAGCATTTATACCAGTTAAAGGAAAAAATATTATCAAAAATTTATGATTATTATGTATACAGATTCCTTCACTAAATCATATTGTTATATGACGATATTATATACATACATATGTACGTTTTATTGTCCAATGTTCTTCTGTGGAAAAAAAAAATAATCCAAAAACACATAAGAATAAATTTGAAAACAAGACAAAAAAAAAATAAAGTGAAAATAAAAATCTCATTTCGTTTTGAATGTGCCATTATTATACCATATAGAATGTAGTATAAATCGGAATTTTTGATAGCGCGAAATTCCTCTTTGGGCAATTGGATCAAATATAAAAATCATCATTCATCCATAATAATCGTTACATATATATGAACATTTATGTTTTCATGTTGGTAGTTTAGTTTCAATTCTTCTTCATATGAATTCAAGAACATGCGGTTCTAAAATCAGAATCATCATCGTCATAAACGAAATTACCTACCTACTAAATATTGCTTTGATATATGTATGTATGTATGTATACTACTTTCTGGTTATATTATCAGGTTAGTAGGTCATTGTGTAGTCTACATACATATATAATGGTATACATTTGATAAATTATTAGTTTAGTATCATTTTCGACCCTTATTCCCAATTCATGCGTCTTATTTTTTTTTTTTCTCACTATACTTATGTATTGAACATTAATATTTATGACCACCATGTAACCTAAAGTTTATTTTGTTTCATTTTTCTCTGTTTTGTTTGAATTCCTATCCTGTGCAGTATAAAATAGGTATCTATATTCCATAAAGGTGAAGAAAAAAAAAAAAGTTTAACTGTCCTATAATGGGATTTTATCTGTTATGTTCTGAAAATTTTCTCATCCTTTTTATACTTATTGTTAGGTTTTGTTGAATTATAACATAATATAAAGTTTAATATAAAATACACATTACACACCTACTATATACGAACACATACATACATACATATACTATCTATGTATCTCTAAGAGAAGATAAAGTTTTTCGAAACGCTATAAACTAACTATAAAATTATACTGAAAATTCATGTTTCTAGAATTATTTTTGGTATCTCTATTATGTAAACTTATTTCCAGTGATTTTGTGAACTTACTCGACTATTATACACTGAAAACAAAAATTATATAAATTAAATTCTAATAGAAAAGTAGCATATACATATTCTTAGAGAACATAGTACGAAACCCAGGTAAACGTACGTACTATAGAATACTTACTTTTCTCTATGCTGTACTTTCATATCTAGAAATTTCTGATATATATTTTTTAACTGTTGTGAAAACTAATTTTATTTTATTAAACACAGCAGATAATTTTCAAAAAACAAAACAGCGCATTTGTTTTATCAGTGTATGGAAGTAGATTTTAACACAACACAGTACAACAGTAGTTAGTTTAACAGTTCAACAGTTTAATGAGTTTTCATTGCTGTGGGCATTTTGATCTACTTTTTTTTCTGTATTAAAAAAAAAAAAAGAAAAATATGTACTTAAAAGTTTCTCGATTTAAATTTTTTTTTTACCGAACTACCTTGCTGTATGAATGTACTTTAAATTTTCATTATTGTGAAATACAATTAAGTGCATATTGCTTGTATTATGTACGATATATTATATACTATTCATAAATTCAATTGCATTCAATGTACTTTATGTAGGTATATGTATGTATGATTATGTGTAATTGTATGTCTAATAAATGTGTTCATTAAGTACTAGTTTATTCATTTAATTTGAAAAGTCTTCTATTATATTGTTCAATTTTCAATTGAAAATTTGTAATTTTATTCAATTTCATATAATGTACAAACTATATTATTATAATTTAAAACCTGATGATTATCATTATAATTTATTTATTTGGTTTTCTTATTTTCTTTTCTATTGAAGATTGGAGGAGTGGTGCTAACGATCATGAACGGGTACAAAGGCAATTATCTGTATCCTCAGATAGTAAATTACTTGATGATGATATAAGAGAAGAAACAAGAGTTGTAATGAGACCAAGAAGGCCGCCCAGACCTAAATCAGAAGTATTTTTAAATAAACATGACCCGCATCCTAGAAGAAAACGTTTTAGTGCATTTGGGGTAAGTAAAAAAAAAATTGTTTAATATTTTTGATTTTTTTTTTCCGATGATAATTAATATGCTTAAAAGGTGTAATAACCTGAAAACAGAAAAAACGACATTCAACGAGGCCAGGAATTAAACCACAGACATTTTCCTTGCCGAGGAAATGCTCTTACCACGCACTGACTGAGCTACCAAATGCCATGTTCTTAGCTTACTGTTCTTAGTTACTATACGTAAACATTTCATGATATTCAAATCTCCTACAAACAAGATGTAAATCCTTCAGATGCACTTAATTTTTCAACTGATTTTCCAATTTTAAAGAGCTTTAAAAAAAAAATAAATAAAAAATAAAAAAATTGTTTTCCAATAATTTTTAAAACAAACAAAATTTGTTTTATGTAATGTTCAAAAAGAATTTTATATATAAACATAAATCCCTGAAGAGTTTTAAAAACTTTTAATGAAATTTTTTTTTTCCTTTTCTATTAGTTTTTTGTTTTTGCTAACAAATTTCTAAATATGTACTTGAAAATTTCCATCAAAGGGTTTTTAACGTAAATTAACCGGCATCTGTTTATAAAATTTTAATTAATAATCACCGCTGTTATGAGCATCTTAAATACAAAAAATACATTATAAATATTTTTTTTTTAAGTTAGAATACATGTAGAAACGCACGTATTAAACATGAATATTTATATTTTAAAAAAGAAAATAAAATAACAGAACAAAATCATATAATATTTTTTTATAAGAGGATTTTTATACATGAAAAAACATAACGCTAAAGTTTTCTTTTCCGCCTTTTTAGCATTTTGTTTGTTTTTCAAATTGTTTTTTTTTTGTTCCGTTATTTACCATTTCTTCAAATTTGATATGCGAATATTATAGCTACTAAATATATGTATATACGGATATATATGGCTCATAGAATTCCTTTAAACCCCAAGGATTAAAGTGAATCCTTCCTCTTCTCATCATTTTTTTTTTCTTTCTTTTATGTGTTGATTATACGTACAATAAAAAAAAAAGTATAGCAGCAGCTGAAAGAGCGGAAATACAAAAAATTATATTCGAAAAAAAAAAAGAAGTGCATGACATATAAATGAAATCCGTAAATCCTTTTGAACGAAATCATTCTCATCTCATTGAAAAAAAAAAGAAGAAGGATTAATCGATTTTCCAATGTACTTTATATTTATATTATATAATATGATATGATATGATCAAAATGATACGCGCATTTTCATGTTATGTATTTATATTCCAAAATAAAATTTAAAAAAAAGTGAACAGAAAAAGAATACATAATATGTACGTATGAAAATAAATAAATTTTTTAAATCAGCAGGTGCTCCATTGTAGTATAAATTGAAACTTCAAAATGAATTTAAATTTTTATGTTACTTTTTTTCTTCTTCCAATTATAGTCCATCCTCTTTAAAGCATTTGTGATTTTGATTTTTTTTTTTTAATTTTTAGGGAGATTCACCATTTGGTAAATCAGAAGCCTACGTAAAATTGGAACAACTTGGTGAAGGTTCTTATGCAACTGTCTACAAAGGATATAGCAAGTGAGTATTTATTTTTGTTTCCACTATGTAGGTACTTTATTTAATCGTAATTTTATTTTTATTATTTGTTTTTGTGTACTTTTTTTTTTTTGTAATTAAAATCTCAGACATAATTATTATTGTTCTGATGTGTCAGTCATATAATTAATGTGTAATTCAAAATATTACTCTTTTCAAAATTTTCATGCATACATGAATTTTATTCTTATTTAATTAAATAATATACACGCTTCAGTGAAAAATGATTATATTTTGATTTTATTATTATTATTACTTTTTTTTCTTTTCTACACATATACAAAATTTGGTGAAAGCTTATTTAACACCCATTTAACTGAGTTTGTTAATGATAAACTTAAGTAAAAATTTATTTACATCTAATTTTTGCTTGATTTAATGTGTAATTGAATTGTTTCAACATAATTATATAACAGAGATGAAGAAGAAAAAGAAAAAGAAGAAAAAATGACATCTACATACATACCTATATGCTTGTGAAAATTTCTTAAAGAAATATACATTGTACATATTTCGTCTTCGATTTATTTGGTTGTTTTTTATATTTTATGAACATGAAGTCAATTTAGTGAATTTTACGAGTACAATCTATACATATATTTCAGTACTTCTTAATGATGCTCTTTTTTGTCTTATTGTATGAAATTATCCTTTAATGACTTGTTTCTATATACAAAAAAATAACGCAATAAGACCAAATTGATTGTATTGTTTTTTTTTTTTTGTGTTTTTATTTACTTAGCTTAAAATATACATTACACGTGCCACTACTGGTTCATTCTTATGTCTTAAAAAAATACACGATCCTATTAGAATTACAAGAAAAACTTGTCCTTCCTTAATTCATTATGCTCAGTTCATTTTGACATGATGAACTTGTGAAATTGAACAAATAAACAACAAGAAAAAAAAATACTATTATTATCCTTTTATGAACTAGAATCTCAAATACACAACATAATGAAGAGTGAAGACATTTTTACTACTAAGTGGTAATAGCTAAATTCACCCACAATAGTTATAAAAGAAAAATTACTTTGACCACATCTTCTCGAAAATGGATAATTTTCTGTCATTAAATCGAAATGAAGAGAAAATTAAATTCATAAAGTCATTTTTTGTCATTATTATACTTTCAAAATAATTTTTTAAATTGCACATAAAGATTAAATAAATTATTTTTTCATGTGTGTCCTTTATTCTTCCTTGAAAGGAAAAAGGACAACAGAGAATTTTCATCAACATAAAGTATAATATTTATTAAAATTCTGGCAACTCTAACAGAAACGATGATACTACATATCTGTGTTATATTTTTATACGTTTTATTTTTCTTCTCTATATTCTGTTTTGTATATTTTGTTCATTTTCTGTATTCTCTTGCGCAGTGAATGAATGACCCTTAACATTTACAAATTTATCCTGATGGCTTTAAAAGAGCTTTTTTTTTTCAAACAAAAAACAACAACGTTATCAAAAAAGCAAAGTGGAATGAATGAATCGACAATTTTTGTTTTTCAGTCATTCTCATCCTTATTTAAAATTTTGTCCGAATATATTTTGAAAGTTGACTCGTTCGTATTGTGAAACATTTTATGGTGAACTGGTAACAGAATTGCGAGTACGGAAGGTGATGATGTTTATAAAAGAAGAAGAAAAAAAGATGATTATGTATTGGAAAAGTTTTGCTAAAAATTTAAATGTATTTGTGTATACATGAAACTAGGTCAGTGGCATATCATAAATGCGGCAGCATTTTCTCCCCACCCACTATATACATACATACTATATATCTACTACTCATCCATAACATGATAAGGGAATTTAAAATTCTGTGAAATTTTTTTGAAAATAGTAGAATGAGGGTAAAAATCGAATTGTAGCGCCGTAAATTCTGTATCACAGATATTTTTGTTTTAGTATGCGCTTAAAATGTTATTTAGATGCTTTTTAGTACTTTGTTATATTGAAAAGTTTTGTAAATTTACTGTAACATCGACTAAAGGAGCCACTCTGTTTGGAAAATCTTGAAAAACATAAGACAAATAGTCCACATAAAAAGAACAAAAGGAAACAAGAGGAAAATAGAAAACACAAATGAATGGTTGGGTTGCCTAGACACCCATTTGCTATTTTTTTTTTCTACTTTTATTTTTGTTCTTTGGCTTAACCACCCACATTACAAGTATTCGGGAATATATATTTTTGTACTTACATAGTTTGTATGTATGTTAAAATTGACTTATACACATACATATGCGTATGATGTCACCGTATATAGAGACTTTCTGTGTCAGTTAGTGAAGTTAAAAGTGAGGGGTTGAAGTGGAAAATATTGTTAAAACATGAAAGGAATAACAAGTACAAAAAGAATCTTTAGAGTTGACTTGGTTTTGTTGAATCGACTTTTTTTTTTGTATATGTGGCGTTTTTTTTTCACAGATATCGATACTGTTTCGGTTCAACAATTCGGTGATGAATACAAAAGAATATTTGGATCGCAACCGCCTTATTTGTCCTATATGTATTACATTTGAAATAATACATTGCTTTAGAAAATTGTATATCATATATGTATATAAAGACTTACAATTTATACAAGTCCTATGGCAATTCCCTTCTTAAGATTTCATTCAACTTTGAAAAATTGCGAACGATTATTATTGCATAGGTTTTACATTTCATTCATTCATTTACTAATTCAAATGGTGCGGCAAAGATTTTTATTTTGATGGTATTAAGGAAGAAGAATAAAATGATGGAATTTCGTTGTTGAATATTAAAGAAATGAATACAGATCCAGAAAATATTTAGTACATATATTTATGTACACATAACTGTGTAACGAATGTTTTTGTCACTTTCAAGCTCTATTATCGCTTTTCATTTTTATTATATGCAGAATGACTACTTAAGAGTTTTTGATTCTTGTATATTGCCTTTAAGGCGCAAAAGATACATATACACTAACTACTTTTGATGATTTATGAAACTTATGATGGAAAACGTGATGAGGCCATTTGTCAACATTTTCCAAAAAAAAAGAAAAGATGAAAATATTTTGTACATTCTTTTTTTCTTTTCCTTTTTTTTTTTTTTTGCTCACTTAGATCACTTATAATTTTTCCTTCTTTTGTTGTCAGGATAAAAGAAATTGAATAAAGGAACGAAAATACATTTTTTTTAGTGAAAATCTTTTAGAAAGCAATAAAAAGATACTTGAAAAAGTAAAATTTCGTATATATTTATTTTTATTGCTTTTTTTTTGGCTAGTTTTGTTTATTCAATGAAAATAGAGAAAACGATTAAGAAAAATCATTTTCGAAAAAGTAATTTTGAAATATGAATAATACATGTGTACATGTACACTCCCCGACACATGATTGTAGGCAGTCTGAAATTTTTTTGTTTGCTGAGTAATGTTCGATTTTTCGAAAATGCATATTTATCCTTTTATAAAACTGGAAATCCCTAATTATTTTATGGTATTGCCAGATGCATTTCATGCATCGTGGAATTTTTGTTAATTTTTATTTAAAAATTGCTTGAAAAATGCGCGACACTTGATTGTAGGCACCGCGAATATTAGACGTTTTACGATTGAAGCATAACGATTCATTCTAAGAGATAATAAGAGTTTTAAAAAGAGACAAATTTATTAACTAAAAATATTTTATTTATCAATTCAATCATGTTTATTTCCACCATTTTGATCTGTTACTTTTAAAAGCCTACTAAGTGGAAAATTATACAATTTTCTTGAAATATCTAATGATAAATCACTTCATACTGTTCTTATTGCCGTTTGCAACTCCTCTTCGGTTTCAAATTACGTTTTTGAGTCATTAATTTTGCATTCCCACAAATTTTTAATAATATTTATATTTAGAGATATTGAAGGCCAGTCTAGAACCGTGATATTTTAACGCTTGAACCATTGAGTAACCACTCCTTCTGTATAGTTTGCTGCGTAATAGTGTTGGAAAATCCATTCTTGACCTTCCATTATTTAAATAATTTAAAATTTTAGCATCATTTAGAACTTCTATATAATTATTAGCTATTTGTTGTTAACTAACAAAAGCAATATGAACAGGTCATTGTATAAAATTGCCCCCTAAATCAAAACGCCTCCTTCTCTGTAGTGTTGACGCGTTAAAAACCTCTCTTAGAACGCGTATCCATCAGGCATATCCAAAGTGAAGCGTTTTTCGCCAGTAAAAATTACAATTCTCCAATCAATGTCCCATGTTACGTGCGTCCGAACAAATGAAGTTTTTCTTATTTATGTCTTGTGGTCAGTACTCGTTTTTTCTTCATGCGACGACGTTGTGGAGTTGACGAGCTCTTCAATACGCGTTGAACTGTTATAATAATATCAGATGTTCAAGCTTCTTCTCATATTTGGCTTTATGTTTTTGACAAATTTGACGCTATTCTCAAAATTTTACGCCTCGCAGATGCCGTTGTTACTGCTTTAGATCTTTCTTTTTGCTTTTTTCCGTAATTTTTGGGGTCTTTAGGAAATTTGTCAACTACACTAGCGTTTCTACCGATTCCTCTCGCAATTGCTCTAGCCGAGTATCCTTTTTCTTTCAGTGCGTTTATTTTTCCAATTTCCTCCAGTGTTAATCTTACTCCACTAACCATTTCTAAATATTCGAATGTTCTTTTTATCCAATAACAATTCATTTTAATTGAACTTTCAGAAAATTTTACTAAAAAGATGGTCTTAATCATATTTTTAACAAAATAATACTGTGCCTACAATCAAGTGTCGCGCGTTTTTCAAGCAATTTTTAAATAAAAATTAACAAAAATTCCACGATGCATGAAATGCATCTGGCAATACTACAAAATAATTAGGAATTTCCAGTTTTATAAAAGGATAAATATGCATTTTCGAAAAATCGAACATTACTCAGAAAACAAAAAAATTTCGGACTGCCTACAATCATGTGTCGGGGAGTGTATATAGCTAGCTGTACATCATACCTATTTGATATACTCAGATAATGAATAAATAATGCAGTCAAGTAAAAAGGTGGAATATAATCGATTTAACATTTCTTGATTCGTTTAAAAAGTAGAATTTCTTAAATTTATTGCTTTAAGTATTCAATTTGAGAGTTTCATTTCATCAGAATTAAGAGATTGTATTATAAAAACAAATTATAGAAAAACAGAAAAATGAAGAGAACTAAAATGCATTGACCCATTAAATCCAATGATTGAAATTCCGGAAAAATGCCTCGTTTTCGATCGCATGAATTTGATTGTTGATTAGATTTTTAAGGATTTGTGTTCTGATTTTGATTAGTCTTTTTGCTTATTTTTTTTCTTCCCTATTTAGAGATTGATTTTGATTTTGACATTTCGAAATTGAATAAATAAAAAAAATGACCTGGATTTTAGTTTATTATTTGAATTTTTTTGTTGATCATTCATTGTACTTATGTATATTTATGTATATGTGTAAAAAATAGAATAAAAAAGGAAAAAAAAATATGTATACCGTAAAAATTTTCATAAAATAAATTCATATATTATTTAATTCTGTTTTTGTTGTCTGTTAGGGAAATTTATTATTCAACAAAAAAAAAAGGTATCCTTAATCATAATTTACATTTTAGATTTTTTTTATGTTATTTTAGGGCATGTTAGATAATTTTTACCCAGAAAAATGATTTTTTTTATTTTTCAGCTTATCCAAAGTATGTATCCTGATTTTAATTTAATGAAAAATACATTTTTTTTTATTTTGCTTCCAGTGTTTTTCTATTTTTTGTATGAAAAACAAGAATTTAATTTTATGAAAAATGAATTAGATTTGAATTTATTGAAAAGAAAAAAACAACATTTCTTCTAAATTTTCACAATACTCTATTTTGTTGAAAAAATAATTGCCAAAAAAAATTTAAAAAATATGTTGTATAGATACGCTTTTACGCTTTTTAACCATAATTTTTTTCTTTTTTGATTTTCTCAAATGCTACTAAGCATGTACAAGAATTTTTTTAATAGAGTTTTTTTAAGAATTTCCAACGGTGTAATCTCATGATTATTTTAAAACTTATGTAATCTTTTATTTACCCGTCGGTGTGTAAACAACAAACTTTTTTTCTTTTCTTTTTTCGAGATATAAAAAATGTTAAAATCAATGAATAAAATTTATATTTCTCCTTATCTGTTTCCTTCCACAGAAATACAAATACAAGGTGGATGTTTTGTTTTGAAGATTGTTCTAGTAAAGTTATTTGAATATTTTTTGCATTTTAATCAAAATAAAACAAATCTGCTTGGAATTTTTTAATATTTTTTAACTTGTTTTCACATTTTAACATAAATTTCCAAAACTCTCCAATTGATATTACAAATCTGTTTATTGAATAAGGACCCAACAACGTTAATCTAACAACGAAATTTTTATCCTCCTAATACAACACTTTTTTTCTTCTATCCTTTTTGCTCAATTTGCTTTATTTCATTTCCACAAAACCAATAGAACACCCTTTATTACGTATTTGGCACAGTTTTTGAAACTTGATAATGGAAATAAAATATTTTGTAGAAGAATAAAACAAGAAGGAAATAAACTGAGGAATATAAAGTAAATTTTCATTTTCCCACAATATTTACATACAAAATTAAAATTCGTTTTTTTTCTTCTCTTTTCTTTACCCTTATTTTGAGTACATCACCGATAACAGCAAATTTATGGCATAGCTCCAATTCTAACAAGGATTTCTGAAAGATAAGTTTTCAGCTCATCTGTACACATTACCTAAATCATAAAAAAATATACAAGATATGTACTAGAGAAAAGAAAAAGTATTGATTTTAGTAGATGGTAGATATAGATAAAGTCAAACCCTGAACAGATTTAGTTATTTTTGTGATGATGATGATGAAAAAATCCATTCAATTATAAGATATTTATTGAATTTCACAAATGATAATGATTTAAATGTAGGACAGAGAAGAATGAGTTAATTTTATATATTGGAGAAAATAACTTGGTATGTTATCGATTACATTAGAGTGACCTTGATGTCACCAAATATGCTATTTATGTATGTGCCAGAATGAATCTATTAAACGGAAGATTTTATATAATTTTATTTATCTATGAGCATAATTTATCTCTTGGATTAAATGTCACCAACTAATAAATCCTTCAGTGGATTGATAAATTTATAACAAAACTAATTAATTTTTTTTCTTGTTTTTCCTGTTTTTCTTAATAAGGGTGGAAAATTTTCCTATTATTATTTTCCCTATTCTTTTTTTTGCATAAGTATGTACATATGTATGAATATCTCATTATTGTCCTTTTAATTTTTACTATTTTTTATAATCCTTATCATTATATTGTCGTACGCATCTTTGTTAAGTTTTTTTTTCACAATTAATATTCAAGGAAATTAATAAACAAATCTGACAACCCTCTAACAAAAAAATAAAAAGTGAAATAAAAAATATTAAATTAAATTTAAAAAAAAAGCTAAAGGAATTTTAATTTGATTTGTGAATAGGCTTACTGAGTAGACTTTTGTGTCACAATATCAGGCTTTTTTTTTTTAATAATATACTCGTATATTTTTTTATGTTTCTTTCTTTTTCGTTTATTCAACTCAGCGATGGTACGATGCTGATGGTACCAAATTTTAAATGTCTCATATTATTTTCACTTTTTTTACTTCTTTTTTTTTTGTAATAAGATGTAATCTGATTGTTATTTTTATGTAAATTACATTACATTGAACCTTTCTTTTTTCTTGTTTATTATTACACACTTTTCATTTCCCTTTTCTCATATGACTTTCAGATTTTTTTTTTCTTCGTAAAGTCTCCTTTGTATACTTTTTTTTCTCTTCCTATTTTTTAAATGTATTCAATTTTTCTTAATGTTTAAAAAAAGAAAAAACATTGTGTTATGTTCATATTGTGACTTTTTTCCAGTTATATTTTATTGTATTTTTTTTATTTCTTCTTTTTTTTTTTTCATTTCAGTTTGACCCACCAAGTGGTTGCTCTTAAGGAAATTAGACTGCAGGAAGAAGAAGGAGCCCCATTTACCGCGATTAGGGAGGCGTCGCTTTTAAAAGAACTGAAACATTCAAATATTGTTACATTACATGATATTGTACATACGCGTGTCACGTTAACTTTTGTTTTTGAATTTGTTGTAAGTAAAATAAACGCACACATGTCACATATATTGAATATATTGTAGTTATTTGAGATTTTTTTTGATTTAAATAGTTTAATAAAAAATATTTGTTGTTTGTTCGTTGTTTTATAACTATTTTTTTTTGCGTTTTTCAATATTTATAGTTTACGGATTTATCGCAATATATGGAAAGACATCCTGGTGGATTAGATCATCGAAATGTTCGTTTATTTTTATTTCAATTGCTTCGTGGTCTTTCGTACTGCCATAAACGTAGAGTATTGCATCGTGATGTTAAGCCACAAAATTTACTTATTAGTGAAATAGGTGAATTAAAACTTGCCGATTTTGGTTTGGCAAGAGCAAAAAGTGTTCCAAGCCATACTTACTCCCATGAAGTAGTAACATTATGGTACCGTCCCCCAGGTAAATATATATGTATTATATATTTCTTTTAATATGTGAATATGTATTTTGTTACTATTTTTTTTTCTAGATTTTACTTTAAATTTAATTTTTTCATTTATTTTTGAACCATAAAACTGAGAGAAAACTTTCTAATTTATGCAAATAATTATTGATTTTCAAAATTTTCCAAGAAGATAATTTAAAAATATTTAACATGAAATTTATATGGGGTTTTTTTCCAAGAATTGTTAAATTATACATATTTCTCGAAATAGGAAAATTATTCTTTAATCACTGTGCTTAAGTTTACGTAGAAAAAATTTTTAATCCAGAAATTATAATACAACTTTATTAAAGAAATTTTATAGGAGTATCTTTTAGAAAAACTGAATATTTTTTTTATTACTTTTGCGTATATCTTTTTAAAATATCCTCTTAAAAAATATTTTTTTTTATGAATGTTAAAAATTCATTTTAAAAATGTGTCCCAATTCTTTGGGATTTTTTTATGTCTTTATAAAAAGGATTTTAATTTAATCTACTTATGTAGGAGGATAAGTATTTTCAATTTCTATAATATTTTATCTAACTACTTATACATACATTTTTCTTTAAAAGATTTTCATAATATTTTACATAATATTTTCGTTCTTTTACACCTTTTCCTTTTTCCTTTTTTTTTTTTCTTGCCTCTATTATGTTGATATTACATTTTTATATTATACAATACATTTATAAAAAAAATTATGTAACTTTATGAAAACATTGTCAGCATAATTCAAGTTTTTAACAAGAAGTAACGACAAAATCGTTGTTCATCATAAAATATGTTTAAAAAGTATTTCCCATAATCTAACAGCAATATAAATGAATAAAATTGGTATATGGTTTAGTTGTGATACATGAGTATGTGGGTGTGAGTTTAGATAATATGAATAAGTACATGAATTTTTCATAATGTGTAGAATGTTAATTCAAATCAAAAATTTCTGAAAAATAAGAAGAATAAGAAACAATGTGAGGAAAAAAAAAAAAATAAAGATATTAAAAAAAATTCGGAGAAAGTTTTAGAAAATCTTACTACATGTTTTTTTCCTTGTATAAAGCGAGAAAAAGGAATTTTATTCATTTCACATTGGAAATTACATATGTAATATATATGTATGTACATATCATACATCTATTTTGATAAAATTTTAGTCATGTAAAAACATATTCAAATATTACTCTTGAATGTATCTATAAAATGTGTTGGGAATGTGGCTAAAAGATAAGATGAAAATGAGGTATATTTGAAAATATATGGAGGATTTAGGAGGATTTTACTTTTTTGTGGTGATAACAAAAAAAATTAAGTAATAGTTGAAAGTAAATAAAATAATTTAAAAAAAACTAAAGTAAAAAGTTTTGTCGTCGTTGGAATATTTTTTGAGAAATAAAAAGAAATATATATTTTGGTAGAATGAGATTTAATGCAATCCGTTAATTAACATTTTGATTTAAGCCTAAATCCTTTCTTGTAAATTAAAAAATTTTGGGAAAATTTATTCAGTAAATTTCTTTCGTAGTGCTCTTTAAGTTTTCTCTTATTTTTCGTGCTTCTTAACAAGCAAAATTAATTATAAGTGAACAAATAAGTCAAATTTCTAATGTTAGCATCCTCTTCTGTTTTTCTTATCCTCCTGAAAGATTGTTAAGCATAAGAAGAAAAAAAGAAAAATCGTTTTAAAGAAAAAAAAATGTTTATCTTAAATTTGTGTTAAAAAACTTTAAATTTACAATACTTCGTGTTCTGTTTATTTTCTTTCTTTATTTTTATTATTTTTCCTAAAAAGCAAAAAAAAATTTGTTCTTTATTAAATTTTACTTTTTAAAGCTCTTTAAGAAAATATAAATTATTTTTGTTTTCTTTTTACAGATGTTCTATTGGGTAGCACAGAATATTCAACGTCATTGGATATGTGGGGTGTAGGTTGTATATTTGTAGAAATGATAACTGGTTTACCAACATTCCCTGGTATAAGGGATACATATGATCAATTGGATAAAATATTTAAACTTTTGGGTACACCAACAGAAGAAACATGGCCAGGAGTAACTCATTTGCCTGGATATAAGCCACATAAATTAGGTATTAAACATATATATGTATAAAATGTATAAATATGATAAATTTTGTGATTTTCGTTAATTTATTTCTATGTATGTATTTATTTCATTACATATATTCCTTAAACGGAAAATATGACACACATACTGAAACAAGAAACGACATCTACAGCAAACGTTATAATTGCAAAAACTATTAAACCACATGAAGATTATATTTCCCTGTTTTCGTAACTAAAATATACATCTATGTATGTACTGTTATAATTGCGGTTATCGTAATATCCTCGAAAATCATACACAAACAGACATAATAACGACATTTAATACATGCATAGATTATAATTGCGTAATGCAATAGCTATGTACATTATACAGGTTATCACAAGTAAAATCAGACAATTTACATTGTAAAAAAGATAATGTGAGCGGTTTTGTAACGATATGGTCTTATTATTATATACTTACATACATATCCATTTCATATGATATGATATAATATAACAACAAAAACAATGGTAACTTTAGTTTTGATAAATCCTTTCTTATACTTACAGAAATCTTTACTGCTCATTTACTTTAATCCTTTTGATGATGTTGTTGGATGTCATAAATTTATAAATTCAAATTTGAAGTAATTTATAAGTTTATGAGAATGTACAAAATTTTGAAAGATAATACGAAAATAAATTACAAAAAAAGAAGAGAAAAAAAAAACAGGATGAAAAATGCTTTTTATTTCCTTTTTATTTTTTATGTACAAATTTTTTTATGCAAAATATATTTTTCATCCTGGAAAATTGCAATTTTATAGTTTTTAACAAATATACCAAATCGTTAAAATTAAGTTATTCTCTAGTATCTCTTGTTTGTGTTTATTTTAATAGTTTTTTTCTTTCTATATCATTCCTTATAAATTGAATATTTTATTTTTATGTAATTAAAATGTTTATTTTTCTTGTTTTTTTTCCTGTTTGTTTTTATTTTTCAGGTTTTTATAGACCTCGAAAATTAGGTCATAGTTTTCCACGTTTGTATGATATTGTTGAGGGTGAAACGATAGCAAGTGCATTTTTACAATTAGATCCAGATCGAAGGATAGATGCAGAGGATGCATTACGGCATTCATATTTTGCACATTTGCCAAAAAAATTATATGAACTACCCGACGGTAAGTAATTACAATTACATATAAATATATACACATGCACACACAATTTTATGCATACATATATACCACCCGGATTCTCTAGAATAATAAATTTTATTTTACTGTTTTGCTTTTAAAGCCACATTTTATTGTCTATATATGTATTTTTAACAGTAGTATGTATAAAATGAAACAACAACAACAGCAAAAAACGGAAGGAAATTTGTTTCGTTGGTTGATTTTAGTTTTTAGTGAAATCTTGATAGAAATGGAATATGTATTTGGTATTTTGTTGATGGGTTAAAAAAAAATAGTAGTGGGTGGAAAATGATAGTGGAAATTTCAACAATTGTTTTTTTTTACACATGAAACCTATAGTACATATATAGAGGATAGTGTGCCTGTGTAATTTACATTATACGATACATAGTGCAGTTAAAATTGTGTCGAGAGTATAATTTTCACCGTTAACAATCCTTTATTTTCTCTTTTTTTTTTTTTTTTTTTCTAATGCAAAGATACTACGTCTGAGTTACTGAGCTTTTGATGGTAAAATTGTAATTGTAACTGAGTTTATTTTATTGTTCTATATTCACTTGCTGCAATTCATTTTTATGAGGTTTCATTTGAATTTAGCAAAATGTAAATGTAATTATTTTTGAATAGTAAAACGTTTTATTAATATACATACCGACTTTTTTGTTTATTCTCTCCAACAAAATTGCTTTAGATTTAAATTCAAATAAGAGAAATATACACACACACATTCACACAGACAACAAGAATTTCTGTTTGTTTTTGTTGTCAGTTAGTGGTTTTTGGTTTTATCACATTCTTCGTTATTTTCTTTTTTTTTTTCTCAACTATACAAACTAAATATTCTGAGTATGATGATGACAAAATCCTTATAATGACGTTTTTTTTTCTTTTGTTTTATAATCCAGGATACGAAATTTTATAGAAATAAAAAAAATTAAAAAAAAACAAGAAATAGAAAATAAAAATAAAATTTAAGTTAAAAATAGTTACATAACAGCGAGAGAGAAAAAAACATTATACAATCTGACAAAATACGTATAACAAAAAAAAAAATAAAAAATGTATGAGAAATTGCTTTTGTTACTAGAGAAGCTATTCTTTTTGTTCTGGTATTATGTAATAATTACAAAAAGGATAAAGTTAAAAATGAAATGGTATACGCTTCTATTCTATTGTTATACACAGCTTTTTCGTATAAAAGATGAAATTTTGAATTTAAACTTTTCCACAATTTAAATTTTATAATTACTTACTGTTTTGTGTTTCTTGTTATCATAGATATAAAATGATTCATTGTGAATTAGAAAACGCAAGAAAAAATTAAATAAAACAATTTAAAAAAAAAAAAAACAGATATACATAACGCCAACGTAAAAAAATTTTGGACAATTTTTCAAGGTTTATGTGTAAGAATTTTTTTTGGCAAATGCTATATAAAGTACATTTTTTTCCCCATTTTATTTTAATTTCTTTCTTTTTTTAAAATTGTTTTATTTTTATTCCATTTTTTTTTTTACTATATCTTTTGTGTGACGTAAAATTAGATACACCCATAATCACACGCTCCCATTCAAATAATAATCCTTATAATTACGTCATTTAAAGATTTTAATTCTTTATGTTAATTGCAATGATATAATTTGAGTTGAATTGAGATAACCTCATAATGAATGTGTAATAAAAATAGAATAAAAAAAGAGTGGGGTATAAAAAAATAATTTTCTATTGTTCTTGTTTTCAAGGATAATAATACACATACATATTTATGTATGTATATGTAAAAATATTTTAAATAAAAGAAATATGACAATAGAAGAATTTTATGGGATGTATGTAAAAGGAAAAGTATATTTTATAAAAGAAAACTTTACCGGAAATCATTAACTTTATAACGTCTAAAGTAATTTACGCGATGGAAAATCACACAGAGTAAGAAAATTTTATTTCTATCTTTGTAGTTTTTATTCTTTTTCATTTTACACTGCAACTTGATTATGTGAAAAAAGAAAAAACAAGAAGAAAAACTGCTTGGAAAATTTTATTATTTACATGATAGTAAAAGTTTTTAGTGCAATTGAATTGAATTGAATTGTATTGAGAAAAGTTGATAAAAGTTTATAGAATAGAAAATTGAATATTATTGATCAAAAAGTTCTAGATTTGAGATATTGAATAGTGATTTATTGTAAGAAAATTAAATTATTCAGGTGATTAAATACTCGTAAGTGTTGATAAAAACAATTTGAAATTAATTGAGATTGATATGTATCAGCTCTCCAATAATACAAGGATCAAAGAAAATTACATATTTAAATCGACTCGATGGTTCTATTCCTGGTAATAATTACATCTCAAACTGAACCAGGACCTATTCAAGCCTATCTGAGTTGGGGTGAGCTTTCTTGATTTTTAATTGTCGTATAAATGAATTGATACTGGACTTGTAGCAAAAGTTAAATCTGAAACACACATATTGATGATTCAGTATTATAAATTCTTATACTTGTTAAAAACTGTTTAAGATCTAAGTGAACTTTATTTTAAATGGTTCTTGGTTATATGCAGTTTAAAGCAGAAAAAAAAATGAATACAAATAATAACTTATTTGTTTGAAATAAAACATCTTCGACAAACTTTTTATTTTTATTATTTTTTATTTTTTTTCTATTTCGCAATCGAATTTCAAAACTTAGCTAACAAATTAAAAACTTTCTTTGAAATCTGACTGCATTTCTTCTTCTACTCCTTTTTTTCCCCCCCAAACATCTGAGAATTATTATTAAATTTTTTCTTTCACTATCATCAATAATTATAATTTATTTTATTAAAAAGTTGCAAGTTTTCCAATAATGCGATAATAAAATATCTTTCATTTAACCTTGTGTGTTTTTTTTATCTCAGTATAAAAATAAAATATGGTCCTTAAAACTTTGGCAATTAAAAAACTCTAAGTATATATTTTTTATATAAAATTTTAGAAGAAAAAAAATGTGTTCACTATCACATTCCTTCCATTTTTTTTTTTTTTTTTTTTTGAATATAAATTAAAAGTTTAAAAAAATTTATATTTTTTTATACATTTGTTTTTTTTTTTGATTTTTCAAATAAAAAATAAAAAAAATTCTCAGTAGAAAACTTTCAAATATTTTATTGTTTGCTGCATTCTCTGAATCCTTTTGTTATGCAATAAAAAGTTATAAAAGGATTCAAAAAAAAAAATATATAATCAATTCTTTTTATGAATAATTTTAATAAACTATTTTTTTCATTTTTGTTAAATTTTTTCTTGTTTCTTTAATTTTTCTGTTTTTTTTTTATTCATCTTTTGTTGAATTTAACTTTTTATCTTTTTTTCCTTTTCAGTTATTTTTTGTTGTTGATATTTTTAAGTTTAAATATAATATGTACATATTTATTTAAAACTTTTTGAAAATGTAGTGATATAGGTATTTACATATGTACCTATATGTGTTTTAATATGTATACCTATATTTTCATACACATACATAAACACATATTTTTCATATGCATATGACAGAAAAAATTATTTTTAATGATAAAGTTTTCTATTTCAAAATTAATAAAGCTTAAAAATTTTACACTACATATTAATATGAAACTTTTCAATTTAATAGTAATTAATTTAAAATTCTGATTTTCTTTATCCTGTCAAATTTCATCAAAAATATAACATGAAAATATTTAAATAATGAAGTAGTATGCATAAGAGTATGTTTAATGCATGCAGTTTATTTAATCTAATTTTATTTTTTAATTGTTTTTTTTTTCATGCATAAATTACTTTTAATATCGTAGTAGAATGTCTTCAGACACATATTTGAAAAATTTTATATAAATTTTACTTAAAAAAGTTAAAATTTTTAAATCAAGATGTTAACTCAACATGATAAACTTTAATTTTCTAAATAAACTTTGTATATAGGTACTCGTATATAGTCATAATTGAATTATTGTGTTTAATTCATGTATTAAAAATGTACATTCACATGGATTGTGTATGTTATCTATATAGATCTAGATATACTTATAGATATAAACTTTTATGTGTAAATTTGTGTATTTCGTATAATATGTAAAATATATGTGACTTGTGTTGCATGTACAAGCAAACACAAGAAAATATAGTGAATATGATGTTATCACATGTTGTAGCGTGTATCGTATCGCGTTAAATTTGCATCCTTAATTCAATTAAACTTCCTGCAAGAAAAAAAAAAAAAGGTATTTTATTATTAATAAAAATGTTTTTTTGCAAATTACAATGGATGAATGTTATAGAGCATTAAAAATAAAAGTTTTACAAAAACATTCTGCTTCCATTATTAAATTCGAAAGTTTAATAGTTGAAGATGCGAAAATTAAATGAAAATTAAAAAATAACTTACGATATTTTTAATAATTAAACTTCTTTTTCATGAAAATACAGATCACAATTATATTTATATACATACATATGTATGTAGGTACATCAGCCATATAATTACATGTACATTATTTACATTCATATGTGTGTTTACACCTGTACACTTAAAAAAGAAAACATCTCAATTATTTGTGAAAAAATCGACTTGCAGTTTTATTTATCCTAAATCTGTGTGTTTTTTTAAATCTATTGTATTAAAATATAGGTCCTGGCTTTGTGGAATTGACATTGTGAATTTACACAATATGTAGTAAAATATGTATATTTCGATGTAAATACACGAAAATTCGTGGCTAACAAAATTTTAAGGTTGATTATTTAAATTTAATATGATAAAGATTTTATCTCAGTGTACACGTTTTGTATTTTATGAATTCATTTCATATGCAATTAGCTCCATGTTTTTGGTTTTTGGTGGTGGTAATATGGTGAAATTCACATGAGATAATTAATGACCAATATTTTAAGGTGAATATAACATGAATTTAATACGAAATAAGGATATTCTATATAATATAATTTTGTACATATTATGTATGACATAAAACCATATCACATTTTCATTCGAATTTAATTCATTTCAAATATTATGCATACATCCTTTTTTTGAATGAACTGTCTGAAAATTGTACATGTACGTGATTATGCAGAAAATGAAAAATTGATTTATCATTTAATAATGAACAAATATAGCTATAGATACTAAAATTTCATTATTTACAATATTAAGTAATTCAGTATTTAAAATTTTTTTGGTTACTTTGGTATGCTTGTTGTGGCTACGTACTGTACATACATAAATATTTCTTTTTATATATTCTTTAAATTTTCCGAATTTACGAATAATTGCACATTATTGATTTAAACATTTATTATGTATACGTACATATTTATTTTAAAATTATGGATTGTCATTTAATCATAATTCATTATAATCAACCAATATGTCATTATTATTATTATTTGATGATGAGTTGTATATTTATGGATGATGAACAAATAAGGAAAATGATAATAATTAATTTTAGAATATGATAATATAAATAATTAAATGGTTTTTGTGGTTATTATTATATGATATAACATTATATGTATACAATTTTTCAATATTAATTTTTATGAAAATTATGCAGGGAAACAAAGCTTATTTTATATGAGTTTCGTTTTAGAAATGTTATATAATTTAAAAACCACATATGATAGTATAATAATTTTTAATCGTTTTATAATGTAACCATTATTATACTACCTATAAAAGGATGTGATTGTTATAGGGATTAACATAAATTTGAATTACATAGATACTTATTATATCCGATAATTTTAAAGCTTGTAACTTGAAAGTTTAAAATTTTAAGTGATTTAAGCTCGTATCGTATCTTTGCTTATTTATTTATTTATTTTTGAATTTTTTAAGTTGTTTAACTTAAACTATAAAAATCTTCCTTTAAAATCCTTTTAGAAATATTCTAATGAGAATTTTTTTTTTAATATTATTTTAGAAACATCAATATTCACTGTGGATGGGGTACGATTATATCCAGAAGCAGATAGACTGCCTAAATGAAAATTAAAGCAAGTATTATCATTGGAAGGCGTTCGTCATTATTGTTAACATTGAGGAGCGACTAATAAAGAACAAAAAAAATTAACGAAAAATAAGAAAAAATTTAATAAATTATACATAATTATAAAAATGACGATAATGATGATGATGATGAAAGAAAGAGAAGAAAAAAATTTAAAAATAATTTTATAATAAAATTAAGAAAGCAAAAAAAAAAATCGGAATAAATAAATATAAAAATGTAAAACGAAAGATATTAAAATATCCGTCCCGTCCAGAACACACAACGAACCAATGAAATTATATGATATATATATAAATCAAATATTTAAAAAAAGAAAAAGAAAATGGAAAAAGAATTATAATATATGTATATGTATGTATGTATATGTAGAATCGAGAAAATAATTATATATGTAAAAATAAGAAAGATGAATTAAAATAAAAAAATATTTTAGTTCTGGACGTGTGACGAACTAAAAGACTAAAACTACTTCTTAATGTTGTTATAATTATTAGATGAAGAAAAAAAAAGGATTAAGATGTAAGAAAATTAAAAGAAAAGAAGAAAAAAAACTGAAAAACAAAAATTGAAATAAAAATTTAATCTTTGAAATCAAATGAAATTTTGAAAAACAAGCTTGTCGAAAAGCAAAAAAATATAAAAAAAACATTTGTAATAAATTTAGATATAAATTTGTTAAAAATGTTGGTTGTCGTCCATCCAATTAATCATAAAAAAAAAAATATATTAATCAAAAAATTTAACAAGAAAAAAAAAACACACACACACAATAAAAGTGATTTTCAATGAAATTTTTACCTACATAATTAAAATTAAGAATTAACTAGAAAAATATACTTCTTTTTTTTTTCCTAAAAGTTTACGAATTTTAATTTTTTGTTCTTCCTTTTTTTATTTTTTATTTTGTATTTTCTTTTCGCAAATTTTTTATCGCATGATATTTTAAAAAATGAAAAAAAAAAAAAAAATGAACAAAAGAACAAAATTGTGAATGATAACTCTTTTTTTTTATAATTTTACTATTAAATAAAATTTAAAAAAATAGAAAACAAAACAAAATTTTTGTTAGGAATTCGGAAAAAAATAATATAGCTATTTTTCCCTCTATTTTTCTGAAATTGATATTTTTGTATTTTTAATATTATTATTTTTTTTTTCTTTGTTTTAATTATAATTTTACGTAAATGTAAAAAAAAAACAAACAATTGAAACAAATTAAATACATTGGAAATAATGTTATGAAATTTATTAAATAAAAAAAAAAATTATACGAAGAATAAAATTTAAAAAAAAAAAAAAACTTGAAAAAGAGAAATCAAATAAACAAATTAAAAATTGAATATAAAAAGAATTCTTTTTTTTTTCTCTAAGAATTTTATATTCGAAAGTAATCAGTATTCGATTTGAAAAATAAATAAAAAATAAAAGAACAAAAATTCGATAAATTATTAACAAAAAAGTGCCATGAAATGAAAAGTCTTTTAAAAAAAAAAAAATGATGAGAAAAGAACAAAATTTACAATGATTAATTTATAAGATATTTAAAAAAAAATTTATAATTCACATTCATACAACATATTTGTACCCTGTTTGATCCTTAATCTTTTTTCTTTTTTTTTAAATTATTTTCAACGGAAATATACAATTTTTCATTTATTAGTTTCAATTTTTTTTTTATAATAGATTTGATCACGGTTTTTCAATTCATCAAATTTTTTTGTCTTTCAAATTAAACTGTTTTTGGAAATGTTATCTAAAGTGACAAAGAAAAAATCTTTAAAAATGCCAAGAATTGTTCAATGATTTCAGATATTGACAGATCAATTATTTGTAGATTTGTATGAAACTAGTCAAATTATATCGTTTAAATGGCGTAAAAATTGGAATTTCGAAAGCAATCTGAAGTGAACATTTTGTCGGAAATATTTCTGAATTCAAGTTCAGTTCAATTCAAAGTTTAGTCAAATTTCACTCATTTACTTTATTTTTGTTGGTGTGGGGTGTGGGGTTCTTGAAATAAAAATTTTCATAAAAAATAATCATAGTGAAGACATCATAAGATTTAAAAATTGGTAAGTATAAACACTAACTAATTTCTCACTAACAAATAAAAATGTTGGTCTTTGTCAAAAATGATTCACATAAAGCACAACATGAGTACAAAAAGATAGTTTTTTACAATCAAAAATTTTTTTAAATAAGCTCCGTATTATGGGGACTATGAAAGTGCCTTTCAAAAATTTCACAATAATACTAGATGAACATTCCAACTGATAGTTCTGAAGGAGCATTAGTACTCTATATGTATCTACTTCTCAAGCATTTACAATGCTTCGTATGCATTCATGTTTTCGGTATGCTGTTGAATTTCCCTTTTGAAATTAATATTAAGTACATTTTGGCAATTTTAGTCATAATATCGAAAATTAAAATTTTTTAGACTTTTTTAATGTGATAAAAAAGACATTATCGCTTACAATGGTTGTTGAAGTTTCGGTTTTACTAATTAAAACTGTTTACTGTGTGCTGCTGCTTTAAATATAAACGTAAAAGAATTTTTAGATATTAGAAGCTCTGTTTTTTTAAATAAAACCGTGATCATAAAACCTCTGTTTTCTTTCTCTATTAATTTTTAAAAATTTTACTATTTCTTCTATATTTTTTTTTTAAAGTACAACAAACTATCATCATATCTGTCCTTCAGTATTAAAACTAAAATAAATTAGAAAATTTAAAGATAAACAATTAGTTAAAAAATAAAACAAAATTCTAAGATCAAAATTAGGAATTTAAAAAAAAAATAACAAAGTATGAATAAATAAAAAATAAATTAGGATTTCATAAGATTAACACCATTTTGTAGGATTTTATCAGCACAAAAGCAAAAAAAAACCATTAAAATAAAACTAAAAAAAAAAGTAAAAGAAAAGGGAAAATTTATAAATTTATTAAAAATCTCTGTAACAGAGAATAATTTCATGAATTAAAGAATTAAATATAGAATTATAAAATAAAATATAGAAAAGAAGAAAAAAAATTATACAAGAAAAGAACAAAACAAAAAATTTAAATAAATTTAAAAATAACAAAAGATTATGTGTAGTAAGAAATAACTTTAAAAGTAAAATAATACTTAGAACGATAAAAATTAAAACAAAAATTAAAAAAAGGATATTTAAAACTTTTACATCGAAAATAATTAGAAAAAAAAAATTTAAGTTTTTTGATCTCTGTCCCAATTTTTTTATTTTTGTTGTAATCGATTGACAAAGTAATCTCTTGAACGAATGATTTGTTAATCTCTTTCTGATAAAAAAATCGATTCTAATGGAAATTTAAAATAAGAAAACTAATGAAATTTTTGTATTATGTATTGGAATCTGTTTTTTTTTTGTTGTTTAAATTAAAATTACAATTTAGTGGAGCATAGAAAACGATGAATATTGGTACTAAGTGTAATGAGGGAACTCCTATATTTTATAATTACGAATAAAAGGATAAGAATGCAAATTTTATCGCAAATTGATAATTAAATAAGGCACATTAAGGTTAGAAAATAAAAAATAAATAGGAATAAAAAATCAAATAAAACACCAAGCACAAACAAATTAAATCAGAGTTTCGAAAAATTATAAATCATAAAAAAAAACATTATTTAAAGCTTTTTAAAAGCTATGCAATATTTTTTTTTCTTTCATAAATTGCTCAATTGAATTAGTCAAATAATTTTTAAAAATCAATGTTTTTATTTAGTTTTTCAATTACCTTAACGCAGAATATTTGCAAAATTAATAGTAACGTTGAATATCATAGTGAATAAAAAAAAATTTAAAACAAAATAGAAATAATCAAATAAAAAAAAAAACTTTTTTGGCGTCCTTTCATAGCATATAGAACTTTAACTAATATAGAATACAGTACCTAGATCTATTATAAAACTACATTACATACATACACTATAAAAATTTAAAACAAACAAAATTCAAATTAAATAAATTTTCTCTTTCATTTTTTAAGTACATATGTTCAAGCTTTTGCTTAAAATTCTTCAACTAATTATTTTGTTTGTTCTTCAATTAAAAAAAAAAATAAAAGTAATTTGTTACTAGTTTGCATTAAAAATTCAATTGATTTACATAAAACTGTGGAGTTAAACTCCTTTTAGTTCAAATTTGAATAAAGAACAAACTTCTCTAGAGAAATTAATAAAATAAAATGAAATTTTATATTCTAGATTTTAGAATAGTGAAATAAAACATAAATAGTAAAAAAAATTATTTAAAAAATAGAAAATCGCACCGAATCAACTCGCGCACCCTCAGGGATAATAGCGAATGCAAAATAACAATAATAATAAAAAAGTTTAAAACCAGAAAATATTTATTCGACGTAGAATATCAAAAGATCCTTTAGTTTAATTTTTAAAATATCAAAAATTTTTATTTTTCTGTTCTATGAAAAATCTTTCTAATTATGTGATAAAAATTAAAATATACTAAAAATACAACTTAACAATGTTTTAAAAAAATAAATAAATAAAAAAGACAAAAAGATATTTAATGTGAAAATGTTAAAATACGGAAACGAAATGATTACAAAAAAAAAGAAATGGTAAAAATAATTAAAAATTCTTAAGAAATTAAGAAAAATACCTTAAACTTTTTAACAAAATTTAAATTAAATTAATGTAGTACGTACTTTATTTAGTGGATTATCATAATAAAGAGAAGAAAAAAAAGGAGATGATGTAAATAAAAACTATAGATGGCCAACTAAAATAAAATTAACTAATAAAAAAAATTAAAAAAGGATTATATATATGAAATATAAAATAATTATATAGGAATTCGAGACGATTTTAAAAGTAAATAAATAATTAAATAAAAGGATGAAAAATTTTTATTGTATATTTGTGAATAAGAATTAAAAACAAAAATATGGCAAGAAAAAAATAATAAAAAAAAAACTAATAAAAAATTATTGAAAAAAAATAATAATAAAAATATTGAAGAAAAAAAATAATAATTTTTTTTTGTTTTTTTGTTTTTGAATTCTAGGTCAATTTACAGGGTTAGAAACTATAAAATAAAATAAATAAATAAACTTTAAAATAAAAAAATAAAAATCTTATTGAAAATTTAAAAATAAAAATAAAAAATTAGTTACCAAGACACAAGAATACAATAAACAAATTAAATTTAAACAGATTTATTTATAATTGTTTAAATTGAAAATTGTTTTTCCTTTTTTTTTTTTTTTGTTTTTTGATTTTGAATTAAAAATAAAAAGATTTTTAGTAAAAGAAAAACCAGACATTTTACTTGAAGTATTTATTCACTGTCGAGAAAGAGAAATTATATATATTCTCACAGTTCAAACTGTTGGCAATAATTTTGTTAATTACATACTTTTGAAGTATAGGGAAGATTAATTTATTTTCTTCACAATTCATGTAATTATGTACTTATGTAATAAGCTCATCAAATTAAAGAAGCAGAAAAAGAAGAAGAAGAAGAAAAGGTGCTATTCGACAGTCAGTTGAAGTTATTAATACACAATAATATGTCCTCTGGGAAACTTTCGTAAAAAATTCACTAAAGACAAATTATCTTGAAAAACCTTGATATGCGATTACAAAAATTATCATGTAAATAAATGATGAGTTTTAGATACAAAATGTGAATTAATTAAATTATATTTATACTTTTGAATTTAAAAAAAAAAAAATATATTATTTAGTACATCTTGCTTTTGATATTGAACATTTATGAATTCAAGGCTAGTGTGCAATGTTTTTTAAACGTTTAATAATTGGAAAAGGTATGTTATACTTTCAAAATAAAGAACAATTACATATTTTGATCGGATTGTTATAACCTAATTTCATTACAATTATATTAATCTTTTTCATACATTCACATTTTTTTTGTTTATGTTTCGCTTTAATTGATTATCGGCAGCGGCTTGTATTTGTTTAATGTTTTAAAAATTATTTTCATGTTTTTTTTCTTCTTCTTTTCTATCTTTCAAGATTATATTAGATAAATTCCAAAAATAATTGAATACATAATTTTATGATCGATTGATTATTATTCAATAAAAATTTTTTTTTTTAGAGAAAAAATTCTTGTCAAGCCTTAAATATTCATAAAGCAAATCTGAAGATAGTAATTTATTGATAAAATATAATTTAATGAAATAAATAAATGTACATTAAAAATGGACAATAGAGGTTTTTTTAAAATTGAAATTCGTGACAAGATTATTGCAAAAAAAAAAACCAAAAAAAAAAACAAAAAAAAAGATATTTATCTTTTTCGTTAAAAAAAAAAAAAAATTCATATTTAAATTTTTTTTAAGAAAGGTAAACACAAAGATAACAAAAAAAATTTAAATAAAAGTAAAAATCATCATCTGATGATCATCTTTCATCGTTACATAAGTTTTTTTTGTAAGAATCACTTGCCTGATGATCATCAGAGTGAGTGGTGGGTGTGTTGTTGTAGTACATATTTCTTAATTTATTCATTGGATTTTCGAATTAGTAAATTTTTGGCATTTTGTTTTTTTTTTAAACAAAAGACATTGTTTTAAAATAATTTTATTCTCAACTCTAGAAAATTTAATGTTTATTTCAAGTGCATATTGCATATATGAGAAAAAAATTTTACATTTGATAAATTTCACAAAATTAAGTAAAAAAAATTAAATTTTCTATTCGAGTACAAATGATACTAAAAAGGTCTTCAATAAAAATTATATAATTAACTTCAATATTTTATAATGTAATCATCGCAACATTTATCGAGGTACATGGATATTTTGAATATGAAACCGCAATATTCATGAATGGAATTTAAAATTACAGAATGGCGGCGAATCATTAATAACACAGAGTACATTTTCATCAAACAGACATTTACAACATTACATACGTGTACCTACATAGGTTTTCTTCGTTTTTTTTTTTTTTTTATTTTTTTATTGACGTTTTTTGCATTCATAATGATATAAAACCTCATTTGAAATACTGCTGATTAATTATTTATAATAAATATAACTTTTCCTTTTGCAAAAATATATACTTAATTTACAGCGACTAACAAAAAGCGCTAAAAATCTCATCATTTACCTAGTAACTAAAATATTATAACACAAGTATGTACATACATTACATTATAAAATATATTACATCATTTAGCAAGGTCATTATACTATGTATTTGATTAAATTATTATTATTTTTTTTTTTCTCCCCAATTCTCTTGATCAAAATTTTCAACATATCATTAATTTTTCTAACACCTTAAACTTAATGACGTGAAATCATCATCTTGTAACGTATCACGTTAAAAGAAAGCAAAAGTTCATTAGGTTTATTATGTTCGTTAGATACTCCAGCAATCTTCAATCTTTTTCATTTATTGAAGCATTGAGACTTCATTTATGAGAGTCAGTCAGATAGCCTCACCTTCAATAATCATCGCCTTATCGGCAGCAGTGGATCCAGTAATAAACCCACCATCGATCGGTGGGAAAAGCAAAAATTTATTATACGAGTGTGTAATTTTTCCTTGAAGAAAAGCTCGTAGTCAAAGTTTAGCTGACATTGTGCCTGGCAGCATATTTGTGGTTTGGAAGAAGATCATTAGTCTGGTTTTGGTGTGTGATCCCGAACGGTTTTTTTTTTTCTTTTCTAGTTTTTTTTTTTGTACTTAAAAAACGAAATTGAGATAAAATACATAAATTTTTTTTATTCACATGGTTTTAAGTTAAGAAACGTGCTAATAATAATTATTTTCTTTAATTTTTGTTTGTTTATGTTTACATTATAATTTTTAACAAGTGGGAAAAAAAAATTATCGAAAGTGTAAAAATGAAATTATTTGTATTATTCAATGTGATTTTAGTGTTTATTAGTTCCTATAAACAAATTAAAGCACAACAACAACATCAGAATGGACGTCATCGTTCTAATTATAATCAACATTATAATTCAACGGTTAGTGATACACATATTTTTTTTTCTTCGAATTTTTTTGTGTTATTGAAATTTACAAGTAGGAAAAATTAGTGTGTTTAAAAATAAAATTTATGTGTTGTTAAATTTTAATTTTTTCTGAGTAGACATTTTCAATTATGTTTTTATGTTGTTTTTTTTTCAAATGTTTTCTATTATGAAAATATAGGCAGCTCCAACAACTGTAGGAACATCAAATGGAGGAAAAGATGAAATTATGACTGGAGTTTTTAATCAAATGTTATTATCTTCAAATAATGATGAAAAACAAAATCAAAAACTTGATAATTTGGAAAATGTGTAAGTTTTTATTTGTTTATTTTTTGTGTTTTTTAAACAATTAGTTAAAAAACACTATTTTTCAAAAGATATTTAAAATTCAAAAAAGGAAAAAAATATATCAATAAAATAATTTAAAAAAAGATATGAAAGGAATACTGGTTTGTTTTTTCTTTATTGAATTTTTAATTCTATATTGTTAAAGATAAGATGTTTGTTTTTTTTTCTATAAAGCAAAACAAATATTAAAGGCTAAGAATAAAGTGAATGTCTGTCGTATAATTTTTTATTTTTTTTTTTCAATTTCAAAGAAGTGTTTGATTAAAAATTTATTTATTTTGCGATTTTATCTTGTACATTTTTTTTTTTTAATCTAAATAAAAAAGTCTTACCGCGACTTTATAGTTAAGTTAAATCAATGTACGTTTTTTTTGCTTATTTTTATCTGTTCTAATTCCTAAGATATTTTTCGAACGTAGGAAAAAAACTGTACGAGTATAAGAATAGATAAGACGGTATAAAATTTAAACAAAAAAAAAACGCGCAAAGGAATTAATATTTGTGATTCAATTGCAAAATAATTGTTATAAAATTTATAAAAGCATAAAGGTATGCACAGATTTTTAAGAAAAATAAGAAAAAAGAGTTATTTTATTTACGAAGAATCATAATTTCCAGTGCAGATACTATTTCTGTAGTCCGATATATTCGAAGTGTATGTTTCGGTAAAGAATATAATTTTATTCTATTAAAAATTTTCACATGAGTACTTCAAAAGTTTTGAAAAGAGCTTCTTCGTCACTATTTGTAATTGACAAGCTTTTATGAAAATTAGGAAAATTGAAGGTAACATTTTTCTCCATACTTTCGTCCTTTGCATCTCGAAACATCTTTAAAAATCAGTGCTTTTTTATGTATCTTGTATCTGTTTGGTTTATTTCTATTTATAAAAAGCTATAACAAATGAGAAACGTTGAAGTCTAATGAAAACCACTTCTACGAGCTAATGAAAATATTCTTCTATATTCAACAATACACGTGCCTGACTCAACTGTACAAAATTTCACAATGTTATACGCCTTTCAGACGAGACTTTTTTATGTCTTGCCATTTTTTTCATTTCTGGGCATTTCATGTCTTGTCATTTTGTTTGCTGATGTCAGACAGCCATCGTAGACTTATGGCAAAACATAGATATGTCTACAAGACATAAGCGGACTATATGGGACATATTCGATGTCGAGACATAAGTCTTGACATAAGAAAGTCTCGAGTGGAAGCCGTATTACTGAATTGTATTTTATTTTTGCTCTGTCCAATTGATTTCTTAGAGATGCATATGTAGATATATAATTTCTAGTGGGAGGATCATGTTTTCATAATAATTATAAAATCTAGATATTTACGTGATCTAGATGAAATCCCTGATAACCGATTCTTTAATAAATTTTCATTTTGTTTATTTTCCAAATTTTTTATTCACGGAAATATTAGCTACTTTGTGATTATGAAACATTTTGACTTTTATGTTTTATTGATTTTATACTTTAAAAAAAAAAGACATTAATTAAAATATCAAAAACTAAAAGTTTTAAATGAAATTCAACGTTATTTTAAGTTTTTATTACCTTTTAAATTTTTAAATAATTAGCTATTTCCATAAATTTTGTTTTTATGTGTCTAAATGGCATTTAAAAAATTATTTCTTAATTTTATCCTATAAAACTACCAATTAAAATTTGAATTAAAGAAAAATATCTTATTAAAAGTAATTGTATGTGATACACAGGAAGACTTAAGATTGAAAAAGCATCTGGGAGTTTTTTCTTCAGATGGCAAAATTTAAGAATTTAATTTTCAGAAATGATTTCATCGTGTCTATTTTAGATCATAAAATCAATTTCTTAGCAAAATGTGCAAAATATCAGTTTCATACTAAATTTAAAAATTTTTTAAATTTATTACAATAAATTATTTGAGACTATATATATTTTGTGGTCAATTGAAAATGTTAATTAGAATTTATTTTATTTTTGTCTTCAAATTAATTCATTCCAATTAGAAAACTTATATAATTTTTTTTTTCAACCAGAATTTAAAAAAAAATAATAAAATATTTATTGTCTTATTAATTTCGTTTTAGTTTCGATTTAACAAAAATTCTTATTAATTATATACTTATTCAAAAACTTGAAGAATATGAAGAGACTTATGTCACAAATCTTGACAATGACCTTGGAAAAAAATAATTTTGGAAAGTTGAATTGCGACATATTATTTTATAAAAACAAATTTTTTTATGATGCAAAAAGAAAAAAGTCCCGCTTTATATAAAATATTGATACAATTTTTATTTGAATGGAGTCAATAAAGTTCAATAAATAAATTTCCCCGCATAATTTTGCTATCAGAATGAAAATATTCCAGAAAAAAAACTTATTCACTATAGAGTAGGCATATGTAAATTATTTATTTAAGTGATTTCATTTTTATTTAAACATTTCAATGTCACGTACGAGTACATCAGTGCTGAATTACAATACATTCATTTCTAATTATTCTTATAAATGTGTGATGACGAAATCATATAAATACTTAGTCATTAATTATGCAGAAATTCCATTAAATTGAGATAAGATGTAATGTTGTGCACCCGTATTGCAATTTGCAACTACATATCGAATTTAAGTCACTCCTTCATGTTCAATGTCGCTGTTAATTATTTTAATAAATCTTTACACTTATTTAAAATTAATAACAACTATTTAACGTATAATCTTTGCTCTATCTAATCTCAGTTCTCAATTAGTATAATAGCTTTACTAATAATGTACATAAGTATTCATATGTCATACGAGTTTGTTTGCCTGAAAATATTTATACTCATAATACGACGTGGTGTCTAATTATTTAAATATCTATCTTCTAGATTACAACGATTTGAACTAAGAAATCGAGATCAATTAGATGCTATACGAAATGAAATCAAAGAGATTGGACGACGTATGCAAAATATCGATTGGATAATGTCGAAGCATGATGGTAATGTAAATCAGCTGAGAGGTGACTTGGATACCTTACGTCATAGTCTTCTAACATCAAATGGAGACTCAAACGTTGGTTTGTTTATTTTTATTCGATATTTTCTTTGTTGGTTGTTTGTTTGTATGTTTTTTGGTTTTTTCTTTGATCTTTGAAATTGTTTCATTTTAATCGAAAGAGTAATTCTCATGAGAAATTTAATTATCAGGTAAGAGAGATCAACAGTCTGTAATTTCATCATTATCACCTCCGGCTCCGATGAATGATGATGATATTGAATGTTCAGAAAAGCTTGGAGCTTTAGCAACACTTTTGACGTCAACAAGATCTGCTGTTTTAAAACTTGAAAGACAGACAAATGAAATCACTAATAACGTCACTAGTTTGTTACATACTACCAGGTAAATATTCGTAGCATACATAATTTAAATTCAAGATATAAATTGAAATTAAGTGACGTCAGCAATAATTTTTTTTTTTTTTTTTAAATTTTTAGAGATATATCTCAACGACAATTTGGTTTACCCACAAAGCAATATCTTCATAGTGCATTGAACAGTTTAAGACCACAATCACTCTATGGATATGGATCATTTCCAAATTCTATTGGAAGATTAACACCGAATGGTCCTTTATTACCAGAAAATTGTGCAGTTACAAGCAGAACTGGAGTTCATAGAATTCAAGTGGCTGAAGAACAATTCTATGTTGTATGTGATGCTGAAACTGAAAATGGTGGATGGACTGTGATTCAAAACAGAGAAGATGGTACAATTAATTTCAATAGAAATTGGCTTGAATATAAATATGGATTTGGTAATTTGGCTGGAGAATTTTTCATTGGACTTGATAAATTGCATTCTATGACGTCAACTACATTGCATGAGCTTCTTATAGTATTGGAAGATTTTGAAGGAACAAAAAGATTTGCTAAATATAAACAATTTGCAATTGCTGGTGAAAAAGAAGATTATGCATTACGTGTACTTGGAGAATATGAAGGAGATGCTGGTGATTCATTGGGTTATTCTGCATCATATAAATTTTCCACTTTTGACAATGATAATGATGGTTGGGTTGAAGGTAACTGTGCAATGGCACATACCGGAGCTTGGTGGTATAATGCATGCGAAATGAGGTAAAATGATTTTTTATCTGAATTTATTATTTTATAACATTTCAAAGACATATTTATTAAAATTTTAAAAATATATTTTTACAGTAATTTAAATGGACAATATCTTACTGGTGAAATAAGTGAAGCAAATATATTTCAAGGTGTTTATTGGAATGATTTTAGAGGACCAAAATATTCATTAAAATCTGCTAAAATGATGATAAGACCCATCGATAGAGAATTCCTATCATAATTCATAAGTTAATTTATATATGTAAATGTTTATCTTTTTTTTTCATTAAATTGCTTACAATGTAAGATTTTTTTGCTACTATAGAATGAAAATTCTATCATTAATTTTATCTATATCATGTTTTTATTTCGCATAAGCTTGTAATTAAAATAACGTTTTTTTTTTTAAATATTTTGCAAATAAATAATAATTTGATTTTAGATTAAATTTATTTATTTTTTTCAATTTAAATTTACAATAATTACGAGTATTTTCAATCGGTAAAATGGATGATGATGTACATAATTATTAAAATGATATTTTTAGAAATCGTGATTCTTAAATCGTGATTGAAGAGGGACAAAAAATTTGCAAAAATTCTTGCAAATGTTAATTTTTATAAAAGTATGCCATATAATCAATCAGATAATTTTCAAATAATTACATGTTTATTTATTATGTCTTTTAAATAACATTTATTTTACTAAATGATAAATGAAAAGAAAAAAAACATAGGCGCAATTATTCTCATATTAAAAACTTTACTGTTGTATTTTTAACCTTTGATTTTACATGAAAACTATCTTCAAATAGTTAAGTTATACTAAATATGTTATAAATGTCATACATATACTCTAAGACTGTGTCAGCTTAAAGGATTTTTATTTACATACAAAGAATATGAAAAATATTTTTACAAAACCATAAAAAACAACAAAAACAGAATTTTAACATTGGCCCTCAATTGAAATTCAAGAAGCCTGAATGACATTTAATGTCTAATTATGGACATTTTTTTGAAATTAGATTTATTTTTTCCAAATTAAAAATGCAGTAGTAATTATTTCATTTTTTTTTTTAATATAATGTTGAAATTTTATTTGACAACAAAAAATTGAAAAAAAATCAAATATTTGAGCAATTAAATTAATTATAATTTTAATTTATTCAAATACAAATTTTAATGGAGACGACTTCTATTATATAACACCAACAATAAAAAATAAAAATAAAAAAGTAGCTACATACTTAACAACATGTTTGTGGAGAAAGAAATTTAAATATGTTTACCATTGTTGATATTTTTTTATGAATGGTGTACATAAATTTATTCAACTGTTAAATAATCTTAATATCATTCACTCATACAATAGTTTTTCAGTATTCATGTGTATTGAATTTTTTAAAATTTCTTTCATGTTTCATAAGGTATACAAATAAGTTTAAACTGAAAATAGATAATTTTTTACTAAAGGCCTTAATGTTTTTTTTGGCGAGTAAAAATTAGCTTATTATTTCCTTTTCTCACGATGTTTATTTTTATTTCTTTAAGAGTAAAACGCGTGTGGCTGAGTTCTTAAACGTCAAAAGTTCCAAAACGTCAACGTAAAACATTTCGTTTCAAAACTCAAATGTGTGATTTTTTGAAAACGACAAAATTAAGCAACTAGCGCATCGTGAATAATCATGATGCTACTGTGCAATATAAATTTTGTCAGCAATGTACATATTTTGTCTGTCATACTGCAATCACGATGCAAAGGAAATATACGTTTAGGAATACAGCCTATTCTTTAATAATAAAAAAACTTTTTCAATGGAATCTTCAAGACTGCTACGGCCTACGAGTGAAAACTTTATTGCTTTTTTTTTCTTGTTTCATTTTTTGCATTAAAAAAATATTATATACACTCGCTGCATGGTTTTTTTTTAAGGTAATTATGTAACTTATTAATTATATATATTATTTTAATTACTGAATTATCATATACATATAAGACAAATTGAAACGAATCTGGTGGTGTTGATATATACGATTATATGAAAGCTTTTGGGCTGATATACACATGTGTATAAGCTACATTTAAAACAAAAATCATATGGGATCATGATGGAGATGAATATATTGATTTTCTAAATCAAAATAAGCCGGAAACCACATTTTAAGCTCTTGTTTTTTTAAACCATTAATACGAAATTTTCAAAAATAATAATAATCAAGTTCTTAAAATTCGTTACTATTATTCTAATTAATCAATTAAGTAGACACACATATTTATGTACAACACATTTTGCATAGAAACTTTAAAAAAATAGAGCCAGAAAAAAAACCGTTTTGCGTAAAAATTTAAAACTTTGAATTTAAAAAAAAAAAATAATAGCTTGTTTTTGTCATCTTTAATATTTTTCACCTGGAATAAAACTCAAAACTAGAATTAGAATATTTAATTTGTATTTCTAATTATACAGTCGAAGTGAACTGAACAGAGTAAACAAGTTTGTAAAGAATGGAAAAAAAAAATTGTAACGTAAAACTGATAAATATCAGTTATTAACGGATTATACATAAAATATGTTTTTGTGAAAATTAATCCAAATACTATATTCACATGTTTTTTTTCTAAATTTTTTCTTAATAAAAAATAAGTGTAAATTATTAAAATTTGCGGAAGTTTATTTTATAATTAAAAGTTTAGATTTTATTTATTTGCTAAATTACTTTTCTAATAAAATTTTAATTTAAAAAACAAAAAACAACAAAAAATTGTTATAATAATAAAAGCTTAAAAAGAGGAAGAGAAAACCTTGATTTTGAAATATTTTTTTGTCTACAATAACAGAGAAAAAATAGCCCGAGTATTTTTTTACTATTTTCAAGAAGGAAAAAAATTAACTTTCGTATTTTTTTTATACCTGTAAATGTAATAAAATCATACGAGTACAAAATGTACAAATAAAAACAATATAAAATTAATTGTTGTTGCCATTCATTGATTGTTTAATGCATGTACTAGTTAGTATCTTTTATATCTTGTATCTTTCATGCCGATAGATAAAAATATTCCTTGCATGTGGCTAATTTAAAAGTATCTGCTGGCTATTTTTATTCAGAAAAAACGTCAAATGCAAATAAGTATATTTTTTTAAAAAAAAACTTAAACTTAAGTTTACTACAATTTTTTTTTTATATACATTTAATTTTAAGGTCAATATCATGCAAACTATAAAATAACAAGTTATATCATACACACAATGATGATGATGATGATGATAATGATAATTCAAGATCAATGATTAAGCTTACAAAATATATTAAATTGTTATTAATCAACTGCAAAATTTGTTGAAAAAAAAACAACTAAAAGTTGAAATTATGAAAATTATCGTTTTTTTTTTAGCGCGTTTATGTTAATACATGTATAGAAACATGTGTTTCTTGTCATACAACTTGATTTTAGTAAATAATTCTTATTTAAAAAAAAAAAAGCGGTAATTTTGTTAAATTGTACTTAAGCTTTTGTTAAATAATTTTTTTTTTTTATTTCCCATTAAAAGAATTTAAAATTTTGTTCAAGCTTTTCATACAGAATCAGCAAAAATTACATGAAACCGATGTTATAAATAATAATTCGATTGTCAGAAAATGATTCTTTGATAAACATCAGGTAAGAAGGCATTGAAGTCAATTCAAAATTTTAAATGAATTAAATTTTCTTATTTTTTTTTTTTGTTTTGTCTGTTTATATTTTCAAAATGAGAACATTGTGGTATTTAAGTTTAATTGTATTTGTAAATTCTAGTCCAAATTTTAATTTTTTAGCAAATAAAAATTACAATATTAATAAAAATAATAATTATGATAATGTAATTGCAACTGCAAATATTTTTTACATAAATCCGTGAGTTTATTTGAATTATTAAAGTGTGAAAAAATTAAAATAATAAAATGTGGAATAATTTTTGTTGTTGTTAATTTTAGAAATCCTAGAAGTAATGAAGTAAGTGTTAATATTGAACAATTATCAAATGTGCAAAATAAAAAAGAAATAAAAATAATTATTCATGGATATTATGCGGATATTGATCATGTGGCTGTGGCACCTTTACGTTATGGTTTGTGATTTAAAAAAAAAAAGGATTAATAAAAATCTAATTTTATATAAGTATGTATTTTTGTAGCGTATTTGGCAAAAGGATCAAACACACTGTATATGGCTGATTGGAGACAGGCAGCACGTTTATTTTTTCCTATAACAAGAACTTTAATATGGAATGTAAGCAATAGACTTGCTCAAGTCTTGGAGAAATTTCTAAAGTAAGTTATTTTTTTTTAATGATTCCCAGATTTGGAAATTAAAATCATGAAAGACTAAAAAAAAGTCTTATTTTTAAAAGAATAAAATTAGAATTTAGAATTTTTCTAAGGTATCTAGAGAATATTCAATTCTAAGTGATTGAAAAAAAAATAAATAACCTCTCGAGTTTTTAAATGTATTCTAAAATTTTTGTCTTTAAATTAGGCTTTTGCAAAAAGCGGAAATCCTGCAAACGATTCAGCGATTAAAGTGTAAATACATAATATCGAAGAATTAAAATTAGAATAAAATTGAAATTCGTGAGCAAAAAATCTTCTTTATAATTTATTTGTAAAAATATTTAAATAGTTTTTTACAAAAAATTAATACTAAAATACTTGACTCACCTGTTTCGTAGTATGTATGTAATATAATATGTCGTTCAAGTCAAGTTCTTGATAAATATTTACATGTGAATTCATCGAGTTATTTTATTTAATGTCAAATAGATTAATGTTCCGATGTTGATAGACTCAAAGATTCAATTAAAAAATAGTTTTTTCTGTTTTGCAAAATTCTAAAACTTCTTTAAATCCTACTTTTTTGAAAGCAACCGAAAATTCATTCTTAATTTATTTGAATCATCATTTACTCTAGGATTTGAAGAAAAAAAGACCAAATCTATAATTTTTGCCATTTCTGAAGGTGAAGAAATGTCCTTAACATTCTTCCACATTGGAGTTCTTATTTTAAAATTAAGAAATTACAATAGTGTATTCAAAACCCCACCCCATACATTCTACGAGATACGAGCTAAAATTCAAAGATGACAAAAAAAAATTTTCACAGCCTTAATTATCTATGCCGTGACATAATTTTTATGTTTAATTAAAGATAAATTTTTTATCATCATTAAAACAAACCACACACTGTCTAATGTTTTTCTCAATCGTTACACAAATTAGAAGTAATTGATAATATAATCGTTTTGCATATAAGATTCTACAATAGTTCTACAATGTCGATTGAATTGCAGCATGTGTGGACCCTTTAAGACATTCAATCAATAATTATTTATTGAACACCTTGAGTTTGTAATACTTGAATAAGTGTAATATACATATATGAGAAGTTCTGTGTATACATATTACGCAATTTTAAATATTGCATTTACTCGTAAAGCTATTTGAAGTCAAGTTTAACAAGTCAAAGTATGTATATTGTATACATATGTATGTACGTATTTTTTTTAAAGTAAATATTTATAATAAAAATAATATTGACGACAACTTAAATACTTTGTCAGTTTCCTTAGTTATTAAGTTCAAAGTTCTTCGCTGATTAATTATGCACAATTATAAAAACTAAACGTCCTTGCATAAAAACATGATTAATTATTTAAAAAAGTGAATATGTAAATAAAATGTTTAAAAAGAAATTAAGAATAATATTTCTTTATTTTCAAATTTTTCAATTACGTACAAGTACATTAAAAAAAAAAGTTATTTTTTCAGACGACACAATATCAATGCCGAAAATGTTCATCTTATTGGACACAGTTTAGGAGCACATATTGCAGGAAATATGGGAAAATATTTTAAAGGAAGAATTGGTCATATTACAGGATTAGATCCAGCTTTTCCATTATTCAAACCAAATTCTTCAGATGGCTTATCAGCAAATGATGCAATATTCGTTGATGTACTTCATACTGATGGATCAATTCTAGGAGATTTAACACCAAGAGGACATGTTGATTTTTATCCAAATTATGGTTTAGCAGCTCAACCCGGATGTCAATATTTAGATGTATTAACATTCAGTAATTATCATATAAAACACACACGTTTTTTTTTTTCTGTCATAATAAATTTAAACTAAAATAACGTATTTTATTTTTTTAAGCATCATGCAGTCATCATAGAGCTTGTGTTTTATACGCAGAAACAATTCAACTACCAAATAATTTTCCATCAGTAAAATGTGATTTACCAAAAATAAAGAATAGACAAGTTTCAGATTGTTGGAATGTTAATTCAAATGACGTCATTTTAATGGGTGAAAATATTTCAAAAAAGTATTTCAATTAATAAATTTTTATTTAGTTGAAATTTATAAGCTATATTTTTTTTTCTTCTGTTGAATAGAGCCAAAGGAACGTACTTTTTAGAAACTAATAATGTACCACCCTATGGACTTGGATTGTATTCGAAGAAACTTTTTCAAAAATATAATTAACAAAAGTAAAAATGTGTTAGAAGGGTTAAAAAACAATTTATTATTAGATAGAAAAATGTTAAAGAAATTAATTATTAAAATTTTTAAACGCGTAAATAAAAAAATATTAATTTAATTGTCCTTTGATTTTAAGAATTTTAACTATTATGTGATTCTTTCAAATATTCAACAGGAATTTAAATATGTAGAATGAAATTTCATTTCAGAAAATTTAATTAATTTAATTAAATTGTAAACTGGCTTAAATTTAAATTTCTAAGACTTTGCAGATTTATAGGCTACAAATTTCTACTTGGTTGAAAAAATATTTTTAAAATTATGAATTAAAGTACCTTTGAAATTAATTACACATTATATTTTATTTTTTTCACGTTTACCCCTTTTGTTCACCTTTACTGGCTTTACGAAACAGTTATTTTATAATATAGCGATACCATCGAAATTAAAGAATCTAATTAGCTAATTAAAAACGACTCCACAAATATGTGGTTATTTTGAATTTTATAACGGCCGATAAATAATTTCGAATTTTTGAAGTTTCGCATTTCTTGGTTTGTGTGAATCGACCTTAACAGCCTTATTCTTCATCAAGTCATAACTTATGACAGTCATAAGTCTATTCATCAAACTAGTTTTATGACCGTCATAATCAAGTTATGACCATAAAATCCTTTTAACTGTTTTGTTGACCTATTTATTAGCTTTGCTACTAGCATTTTAAACCCGACTTTGAACTTGATTATGACGGTCATAAACTAGTTTGGTAAATAGACTTATGACTGTCATAAGTAATGACTTGATGTAGAATAAGGCCGGAAATTTACTTGTACGACATTAGAAAAAGCAAAAAAAAAAAATGTTAACATATTGACAAAGAAAAAAAACGTTAAATTTCAAAATTTAAAAAATAAAAATAAAAAATATTTAGGTAATAAAGTTTCTTAAAGTTATGCTTTCTTATATTAAAATTTTAACTTTGATCGTACAGGTAAATCTTTTCTCTTCTTATAATAAATCTCAGTATATGATGAACTTTATACGGTTTTTACTAAAAGTTTTCCAGAACTTCTCTTATAATATAATAATAAAAAAAATATATCTCTTTTAATTTTTCCTCATTTCTCTTAACTATATTTTCCTGTAAACTTTACAAAGATTTTATCCATTATGGAAATACGAAACTCTTGTTATATGAGCCGTATGGTGAGTTTGTGCAGCTTCATCTATATTTATATTAGCCATTTTATAATTGTGTATTGCATTAATTCTTCTACAGGTAAAATTCAGGTATAGAACGCCGAACGGCGCCAGCTAGAACTATAAAATTATATTACAAAAACACCGTAAAATCGATTTTTTCCACACTAGCAATGTTGTTTTATAATGTGGTTTATTTGTTTGAATTTTTATTAATGTTGAACTTAAGAAATAGTTGACTTTTGTTTTTTTTGTTGTTTTGAATGAAATAAATAGCGCATATATTCAAAGTGATTAAAAAATTTATTATGCTGAATAATGACTTTTCTTTTCTTTTGTCTGCTGTATTGTCTCACATTTGTATTGTATAAAAATACAAAAGATTTTTATTTGAAATTTGGGTGTGGCTAACGCAGAAAAAATCAACCAATGGAATAGAGATAAGTTCACCTGAGAAGATATACAGGTAAAACTATGACAGTTATTTTTATAGAATTAAGTACAAATGAAAAAACAAAGAAGAAAAATAAAAATAAAACGATAAATATCAAGTAAACGTACTAAGTAATAAGAACAGCTCGACTTCTCTATAGTTACACCGTTGAACAAAGAATTTACATGTTTATCATAGTAACTAATCAAAAAAAAAAAAAAAAATGTACGAACGATATGGTAGATAATTAAATAGACAGGTTGTTTTATTTCTATGACATGGGGTGGCAATTAACTTTCAATGCTTTTAAGAATATGTGATATACGTGAGTTGGTATTTTTTTTATTACATATATGCAATGTTCAATTATATTAAACTCAACTATTATATCATATATGTACATAAAACATATTATGTGAAATATGCGAATGTATAAATTTGAAAATTTACAAGTTAAAGTAGATTATTACTCGTAAAACTGAAAAATTAAATTTTCCTTTTTTAAAAATTCATTTCAGATAATATTGTCATGATATTGTGTTAAAAAAGAAACATGAAGTGGACATTCTACAGGCTTTTAAATTATTGGTAATTAAATTCTAAGTAGTGTAGACACTTAAATGTAGAAAACAATTTTATATTTATAATATGAAAAAATCCTTTATATTTTATTCTACAAATGTTAATAATAATTACCATTGAATAATTTAAATGTACGATATTTTATTTCCCCATTCTATTATTTCATTTCTACATTGAAATATTTTTGAATAATAGAAAAAGAGGCGCCACAAAGTCTATACCCTAGACAAAAAAAAATATTTTCAGCTTCCTGTATTTCTCCTGCAAACCACAACAGTATAAACCACCAGAAGTTATAAGGTTTTTTTTTTTTAAGAAGAAAAATCGATATCAGAAGTACAAAGAAAAGTGGACAGCAATCGGCCATATTAGTTATTATTACATTAATGAAAATGAAAATATAGATAGATATTCATAGCTTTTTATAGTGGGAGTTAAGAATTTCAGCTTATTATTTTTCCTTTTCATGTATAGAATAAAAAATCCACAAAATGCTACTGAACTGAATTAAGCATGCTTTAGAATTCGAATGTTTTTTTTTTATTCAATATTTCACCTCATATTACTTTCTGTTACGTATTTTTTTATATCTAATGATGTGGTTCTTCTAAACAATAATGGTCATTTCAATATGCTGGTCGTTTCCTACCTGTTTAACACCACTGTATAAGAGTTTACATATGTATATCTAAAGCTCAGCGAATTGAACAAATTAAGCTTATGTTGATCTTTCAGTCTCACCTAAATAACTATGGAGGTAGCTCGATGCAAAAGAATACAGCGGATATTATGAAAATTAATAACTTTTTCTTTGAAAATAATTGCGTGTACCACATTGGTAATTAATTTCTGTCAAAAAATGAGTGATCATTTAAAATAATTGATTTTGATTTTTACTGTTTTTTTTTTGTCATTAAAAGAAGTTCATGCGCAATATGTTCTTATTTTTACATCAAGAAATAAATTTTGTAAATAATGTAATTAATTTTCGGGAGATAAAATTAAAAAATGAGAAACATTTGTGTGGTTTGTTTTTAAATTATATAATTCTAAAATTTCTGGAGTGACACAATTTTATTCTGAATGAACACGGATACTGTTAGAGGGCTTTGTTTAATACAGGTAACTAGAAAATTATTTTATTAAAGTGAAATTAATTAAAATTTAATGAAGAAAAACATTTATTTACCATGATTAGACTTTAAACAAAAGAAAATATGTTTAACTATTGATTGATACTTGACTTTTAAATAAATGTGATTCCCTTTTTTACATTTCAATATGATTCCTACTTTTGAGAGCCTTTCACTTTTGGTTAATTAACTTTGTTTGTGCAAAAATGTCGGAAAAGTACATAAAGCGTAACACTAGCATTGGCAAGTGATGTGACATTACTCAAGTATCACAAAATATGTCATTATTCAAATATCAATGAGAAAGATGTATCTTCCTATATTTTCTTCAACGTAAGTCGTTACTTTCACTATGTAAAGATACACACCTCATCTAAATTTTATTGAGGTAAATGAACGTGCGTCACTGTGACAGACGACTTATATTGACAAACAACGTTCTGTTAATTTCTCAATTTTATAATTTTATTTTGTTTTTGTTTTTGAGACCTTTAAGTGTGTTAACGTATATTTGTTAATCAAATAAAATAAAAAAAATTCGAAGAATACTCATCTAATATCATCTGAGATGTGCAAACATAATAAAATTCTTGTTTATAGTACGTAAAAACTGTTCATAAGGTCCAATGAAAAAAAAAATGTAGATCTATTTGGATGTAACATGAGACAACAACGATGGGAAAGTCAATAAGAATGTTTAAAAAAATTGTTGATAAGGGTGTTTATTAATTGTCATAAAAAAATTGAAAATATGAAAATTAAAACATGAAAATATCTAAAAATGGGTTTTTTTTTTTTCATAGGGAATTTTTACCTTTACAACGAAAATTTAATAGTGGTTCTCTGTTCAGTGTATGGTCAGTGACCCTATGATAAATTATGTCATTAAATTTATTATAGAAGTAATCCAGAAAAATTGTAATGGGAAAATAAAAAAAAAAATAAATTTAAAAAATATTAAACCATGACAGAATCAAAATTTATATCAATTGTTTGTTCTTTATTAGTGTCTTATGAAGGGCAATTTATTGGAATGTATGAAAAACCAATCATCTGGAACGTAGTTAGGTTGTATAGATACATTTGCGAAAAATGGGTCAATGGCTACAAACAGATTTTTCAAGGAAAGTAATATAAATCAAAGACAACAATTTGTTCGGACTGCTTAACAAAATAATTTTCACATTAAAAACTAAAGAATAAGAATATATCTATACAACAATGGAGATTTATTTTATTTTAAGTATTGCTTTTCTCACTTTGCTTTAACATAACATATAACATTGGTGAACATGTAAAACTTGAAAAATCTATTGATTTTGCTGTGATTTACTCCAAGTTCAGTAATCATGAAATATGAAATGGTCGTTTTGTATTAAACATTGTTTAACTTCCGCTAAAAATTTGAAAAAAATATATAAAAGATAATTTTCTTTGTTTTAATGGTACTGTTTCTATTTTTTAATTAATTTGTCATTTTTACTTTGTTTTTTGGTTATTTTTCTTAAATATTTGAAGAGTTTCCACTGAACCTGCAATTAATTACAATGCCTAAGCAAATTTTCAACAACACTTTTATTTTTCTCAAATAAGTAATGAATTGCATGTAGATACATATTTCTATTTATGAAAATAATATTATGTATTTTAAAGTAAAGTTTGAAAAAATACATAAAATAAAATATCCTCCAGCAATAAAAAATTACTATGCAATATTTACTAACAGCAGACTAGCTACCATAAGGCCTGTTGGCTATATCATTAACAGCAGCTTTTATGATTATACAAAACAGAAACTGCGGAAATCAGTAGCAGAAGGAAAATACTTTGCAATATAAGTACTTAAATACTATTTTTGTTTTTTAATTGTATATAACTGCAGTAATAAACAATATATTGACATAGATTTTAACACTGTAGAATATGTAAAAGATTTGGATGATTACGACAACGTTAAAATTAAAAATTTTCTAACATTCATTTTGTATTTGTCTCATGTTAAATAATTCACATATGTACTTCATCTTTATACTTCGTTATATCATCTTCTGTATTTTGGAATTCATTTCCTTTTTTCATCTTCCTTCGTTCCAATAGTCTATCTAAGTTCTATATGGCTACTTTATAGATAGCTTATAGGAGTAGCTTTCAAAGTACACCTACGAATAAAACAATTAAAATTTATGATTGTTCAAATGTACAAGTATTATCGGTCACAATAAGTAGGTATGTATATTGTAATTACTTAGACATAATATTTTAGTGAACTGTAAATTTTACTATATGCTGTAGTATACATTTTTTATGAAAACTATTTGTTATCCTGATTGTATTGATTTTTTATCCTGCATGATTTATTTTACTGAATTTATTTTATGGTGCGATAAAGTCAAAATAATTTGCTTTATGTCTCTTAGTTTTCGAAATACAACTTTTTAGTGTCGTAAAAAAAAGTTGAAATTTACCAAAAGCTAAAGCTCGATATTATGAGGCTCGTAATTGTTCTTTATTTTTCCTCGTAAGTAAATACATTTATACATATTACACTGCCTTGAGAACAAACCAAGTGAATCTCTACAACGATAACTGAATGCGATTACAACAACGTTCCGTTTGTTCAATAGAATACATTTTATTGGTTTTGGTATCTTTTTAAATTTTAATCTTTTTCACAACAAATGACAGCACGTGACTGTGTGTGTCAATATCCATTAATGAAAATGTTCAACAATTAAATGTATAATAATATTTTGAAGTTGATGAATTTATACCGTTTTATGCTTTGTACAGATCGTTTGAAATCCAATGAAAGAAAACAAAAGATTTAAGCGCGAAACTTGATAAGAACACGAAATAAATTACACAATGTTTAGGAAATCTTTTTTCTTGTTTAAATTACTTTCTGTTACAATAATGTAAAAATTATTGTAGTAAGTAGGTAGCACCATATTTTATTAGTTCATTTTTCATTTTAGATCCTCAATTAGATAAAATACAAGTGAACTCTTATATTTCATAGGTGCAAGAAGTTAAGTAAGAATTCTTTTGCAACACATGACAATTTACAACAAGTGCAATCACAAATGCTACTGCTGTTTATTTGTAAATTTTTCTATTGTTACATTGCTACAGGAATCAAATCAGAATTTCATATTAAAATATGTACAAATACCTGCATAGTTAGTTTCTCTTGTTGTAATCTCTGGTGAAGTACACAGTATACGAAAAGGAAAGACAGGCAGTCAGGTAGTTCAACATGTCGTTACACTGTTATAACACTACATTGAATGCAATGTATCGTTTTGTAGAAAGAAATTGTTTATAATACCACCTTCCTTTTACTGCAATAGTGCAATTGCAGTTGCTTTAATTTTTCACATATTCTTCAATTCAAGCATATGTGAAGTAGTTGAAAGCCGCATCGTCATTTTCAGTGTATTTTCTATAATTTCCTTTTTTCTAATCTTATTAGAAAAAATTTCTTTATATATCCTTTCTTCTTTCTTTATTATAATAAACCATTCTTCATTAATTGTAAAAATGCTATGCTACTGTTGAACTTTAGTTATAAAAAGAAAATAAATTGTACTTTGGCATCTTACAATATAAATATCCACAAAGAAGCATGAATGAAAAGAAAAGATTGTAATTCTTCTTAACACACTTTTTTTTTTTTTTGCTTTCAAGATGCAAGAAACTTTTGTAAAGTATTCGTATATGCTTTTATTCATGAAATAAAAAGAAGTAGCATGTTATGGACATTCAACACACGTACTACATATTTATTTAACATTTGCATGGATACAGGTAATCATCGTAATTATATATACGTCTTGTACGTGCTGAACCTAAAGGTTTTTATTTGTGATGTAACTTCTTGCTTTAGTCAAGATTTATATTAAATGCAATTGTGAATCGATGTGTTATATAAACATTTTTTTTTGTTTTTTCTTTTATTTCTCTTAGTAATGGTACTGGTAAATATTGAACTTCTACAAATAAATAAGCAATTTGTTAAGACATTTTGGAATTTGGCATAAATTCCATTTTGACTTATTTTTCTTGATCTTAACATTCAATTTGGTGTACAAAAAAAAAATATTTTAAATCTGATAAAGATGCGGACATGAAAAAATTTAACCGAGAAACGTATTGACATTCAAGTCAATTGTCGTATAGAAAGTGTTATACACACTTGGTTGGAGTAGAGTTACTGTTTAGCCTGTTTAGGTTTACTGTATACTTTTTGAAATGTAACTATAGTAATTTCAATAACTGTGAGTTTGCACACGACAGTAAGTTTTCAGTTTATTTTTTTTTTATTTTTTTTTTTATAATACAATATCTCTGACAAATAATGACAATAATAATATTTAATAATTTTATATTGTAGCGGCTTAGAAGAAGTGATATTTGGCTATAATTTTTGTTTATTTTACACACGACCAAATAACAAAACTGAAAACAAAGAGCAAGGCATTACAAGAACTCATATGGATAGAGCAACAAAAGATGTTTAAGGTCCTCAAGATATAAAGCATCTGTTGAACACAAGTTTTTGCAAATTTGCAAATTTAACTAAGCCTGCAATGTAGAGATTGTACTTCATTTAAAATTTTGTTTTTCCTTTCTGCATGACATGAATGAATTCATTGAGAATATTATGTATGACGATTAAACAGGTTAAATATTTGTAATAAGTAAGTAATAGAGTATTGTGAAAACCTTTCACTTTTTCTTTATCTTTATATTATGTGGCTTCTAATTCTACTGGTTTCTTGCTATATTTTAGTGTGATATTGAAAACGATTAGTAAATGATACTGCTTAACTGATTGACAAAAAAAAAAAACAAACTAGAAATCACTATTATCGCGATCGCTGTAATTTTGTTATTAGAAAATACCTTGTACGGTACCTCCAAGAGTTACATTTAAAAGAAAACTCACAATAATAAGAATTGAGAATGGTAATAAATCTTATGACCCATTATCTACTTAAAGAAAATAATGTAATCTTATAATATAGAGTTCTTAAAGTCATATTTTAGTTGTCGTTTTTTGTATTTATTTAAAAAAAAAAAATAATAATAATAAAATCTTTAAAAGACACATACTCAATTCATTTTTTTTTCACTTAAATTTTATACTAAAGTTTCAACAGCTATTACTGATGGTATATGTACAGATTAATTTGTAATACGATTCTTAATTAAAGTTTATTTTAAAATCACCTTATTGGACTACCGATAAACCTCTCAATAGCCAACTACACTTTACCGTCACATATTATGTATGTATTCATACAAGTTCTACGATGTAATATATGTAACAAACAACTGTGGTTTTCCGTTTGCAATTTGTTGAAAAAATTTATATGCGTTCGAACGCATGATCAAATTAATGATTTTAAAATTAGGTTAAAAATTTAGCACTGTTCAAAAAATGTACAAAATGTCAATTTGAATATTATTATTCTTTCGACTAGAGTATTTTAAGGTACCATTAGTGTTGTATGTAGATAAGTATCTTTTTTTATTGAATAAGTATCGAAATAGATATAGTTTTTATTATAATGTAGTTTATAAATCCTGAGAGTAATTTTTGTCTATTGGTCTTGTGTAGCATAAAAAAAAAAATCGAATGCATTTATACTATAAAAACTCGTATCTATACAATTTTTAATGGTGCATAAAAGATTATTAATATGAAATGTATCTTGTGTTCAAAAATTATGATTTAAAAAAACAAAAAAACAAAAAAAAAAGAAGAGATTATTTTAAATATTATTATTATATGAAATTAGCAAGCAAATCAATTTACATCGATGAAGTTATTAAACAAAGTATCTTTCACTTGAATATTATATTTTAATACTCTATTTAATATTCTACGTGTGTATCTAAAGATATAATCTATACTGAACAACAAGCAAGTAATGATAATGTATAAAAGAAATAATTCTATATGGAGAATTGAAGCGAAACATTACTGCAGCGCCTTTGCAGCAGTTAATTAAAATTCCATATGTATGTTATACTATTTGTAGGAATTTTTTTGATTTTGTTTTTCTCTTAAAGTTTTGTTGTGTGTTTTTTTTTCTCCCCATATCATTTGTTTTTCTATCGTTATAAAGTTTTTTTTTGTATGAAAGTTGTCATTTAAATCTTTTAAGAAAATGTGATTGCATTAATGCATATTATAGATAACAGAGATATTATATTGATTTGAAAAACATGTTTATTGGTTACCATTGGATATGGTCATATGTACGTGATACGTGATAAACAAAATACAATATCTATATACATGCATGTTGTTTTGGTTATTTTGTATGATACTAACTAATGTACTTATTAATATAATATAAAAAAAAACGAAAAGCAGTTATAACTAATTAGAATGTGTTAGCATACAACTGTGTAAAAGACGTGAACAGCATCAATAAATATAATTAATAATTTTTTATCATATACAAAACAATTTTTTATTTGAATAAATTCAAATTATTTATTCGTAAGAAGTTTGTCAATTATGGGTATACTGAAAGAAATCTGCAATATTAGATATAGAATAAAGACTTATGGCGTCATAGCTTTACTATTTTTTTTTCTTACAAATATAATAACTTTTTTTTTTTGATTTTTAAATTATCCTTCATAATATGTTATCTGTAGTTGTAATATTCGAAAAGATCTTTTTAATCTTTGCTTTATGTAGTACGTTAAAGGGAGAAAAGATACTTATAATTACATTACATTATAACTAAAACCGAAAACTTTTCTAATTTTGGCATGGTTTATTGTAAAATTTACATTTTCAGGATTTTTTTTGAATAAAATTTAATTTTTATTGCAATCATTTCTTATTTTATTCTAATTTCATTTATTTCATATTTTCTTTTACAGTTACATCACACGTGGTTATCATTCATACGAGTATCTATAGCATAAAAATAATGTACATATCATAGAGTTTAGTTTGTATAAAGTAACTTATCAACAAAGGCGTATAATGAACTTGTATGTGCGTGAACTAAAAACAATCGATATTTTTAATTGTAAATAAATTACTATTTTTTTTTTTTTTAGAAATTAGAATATTAATATTAATAATACTAAAAATAATTTTTGTAGTGTTTTTATTTCCATAATTCTTGATACTTTTATTATTTAAAGGTTTTTTTTTAAATCTTAGATGAAGTGTAAAAAAATTTTCAATACATTTAATATTTCAAAAAAAACGTCAGTTTTAATACCACACACATAGGTACGTATATACTTATCTAAGTACATATATCTAACTAGGTATATTAATCAATATCAATTTTCACGAATCTGATACTAAAAAAATCATACATTTATCATAATGTGTATCTATTCAAAATTTAATAGATACTGGTGAGTCATAACCGTTTATCGTTTATTAAGTATATGTATCTAAGATTCTATTATTTTAAATTTGTTGTTGTTTTCTTACTAAATTATCTATTAGTTAACACCAATCAACAAAACAATGTATAAAACATGCTATTTCCGATGTCGATGAACTAATCGATCTCTGATTGAAAGAATGTAGGCGATATTTACCAGATTTAAGATATAAAGAAGAAAAGAAAAAAAGCCAACAACTATGTAAAAATAGAAACAAAAACCTTTTCTTGTTACTTCGTTATTTATTACGCCTGCACTATAAGTTAATTATTTTTCTATTTGAACATTATTAATGTGATCATTTTTTGTTTTTGTTTTGTACTTGATTTTTTTCTCCAATGTCTCTATCTTCAAATTATACAACAATTTTTTTAAAACACACACACACACACACACAATACTGAGTAATTGTGTATAGGAAAATGTTTTAAGAAATAGGATATAATGATGCCGACTTATTTCATTCGAGAGTTTATCATCATTATTATTATCATCATCATCATTATCGCATGTACCGAGTGTTTAAAGTACGTACGTACATACATACTACACACATATGTATGATCCTAGTTTATTAATTTGAATTCGCTCGTCATGTTGAAAACATAATAACCATTAAATCATATAAAATATAAAACCCACTCTACTCTCAGTACCTGGTTTTGTTTAAATAAAATTGCTTTAGGTACAATTTTTTTTTTTTTTTTTTTTTTTTAAGAATACGGCAATTTAAAATAACATATGTACATTTATGTAAAGTATGAGTTTTTTTTATTATTAAACTTATGAAAGAAAAAAAATAAATTTATTAAGACATTAAAAAAAAAAAATGTATTATACCTATACATACTTTTGAGTAACAAAATACTAACATGATAAAAACCAAATTATTAACAAAATTTAAAAAGAAAGTTTTCAAGTACAAATTGCTTCATCTTCTTCATTATATTTTGAATATAAAACAATTATTTTTTTAAAAAAAGTTTACATCACATCATATGTGTACTTTTGATTATTATTTATTCATCCGAGCTAATTTATCTATTGTTTACATGAATGAAAAATTGTATAAGCATTATCAGAATGAATAATTCATTAATATTCATTTTTAAATTCGTATAATCGGTTTTTTTGATTAGAATAATTATTTATTGAAAAATTAAAGCAGAAAGAAAATTTTAGGTTCCATATCAAACAAAAAAAATTTAGTGAGTCATTAAACATACCTTAAATGAACATATTAATCAAATGTATGCGAAATATGTAATTATCATTTCTACATACGAGTATTTAAAAATACATACTTAATAAGTAAGTATGTGACATAAATAAATGTAACAAATATACAAATTTAAAAAAATAAATAAATGTCAAATCGTGAGCTTTATAATGATTATTATCATTCTATGATAATAATAAATTTCTTATATCATATATTTATGTACATACGTATACGCAAATGTTCATATGTAGGAGGATTATCAATCTCTTTCAAAGATTTGAATGTATGATAAATTCAATCGTTGCTCGAATTTTTTGTTTGAATTAATTGTTGCAAATTTAAAAAAAAAAATAAATAAAAATATATTTTGTTGAATTAAATATCGTTATTGCTATACATCCGTATAGTAAAAATTATATTTAAATTTAAATTCCTTTCACTATAAATAAATTTAAATTTAAAGATTTATAATTAATGAGTTGACATTTTTATTATAGAGTGACAGATTATGGTGATATATTATGTACTCGTAAAGTACTTTTTCTACATGATACATGGCATTGTTTTTCTTTTCTACGCATGACTGCCTAAAATAGAAATATTCTGCTAGTCATTGAGCCTAATTATAATAAAATTTGAGAAATTAGTAATGATTGTTAAAACAATCAGATAGAAATTGATTGATAAAATTTGAAGAAGAAAAAAGTTTACAATTGGAGAAATTAATTTTAAAAATAAAACTGTCATTTTATCGCCACATAACGAAAGTCTATAAGCTGCGTACTCTCCAATGTATCCAGGATAAAATATCTAAAAAAATACAGTCGAGCAATAACAACATAAAAAGAAGACAGTACGCCAGTAAAAAACGAAAGATTTAAGCGAGAAACTTGAATTGGGATTTTTGTGATTTTTAAAATTTCTGTAAATTTTAATGTTGTTTCTAAATATTAAAATATTTTGTATGCAAAACAAAAAAAAAACATGAATTCGATATCAAAATATTCTACAATTCCGCTGGTCGTAACTTTTGTTTTTGTTTATCTTATTGAATTTGTTTAACATTGTTAAGAGTTTATGGGACACTGTAAACACAAAAAACATTTTAAAAAAATGTTTTACAATTTATTATAATTCTAAATAAAAAAAAATTATATAATAAATGTTTGATATACTTGCTAATTTATTAATTGTTCGACGAATTGCAACATTTGGTTTTTATTTGGATTTTACGTATTGCAAGCTTGTTCGAAAATTAACTGGTCTGATTTGTATCCTATATTAAAAATATTCCAATGTACTTGAACACCTACACAATTTATCAAATAAATAAAACAAAATATAAGATAGTATAAGAACGGTAATATCATATTATAAGAACTTTGTTATATCACAATTAAAGAATGTTTTTTTTTTTGTTTTTTTTTGTTTCGTTTTCTTTCATTTTTTTAAAATAGTTTTACTTTTGTATTTCAGGTGACAATCAAGTCTAAAAAATAAAATGATTGTAAAATTATCGAATGTTTAAAGGTAAAATAAATGGGATACATGAGAGTATTTATAGTAATATATTTTTGTTTTTATTATTACTTACTACAAGGACATTTGAAATACATATTTCAAGTTGTATTACATAAGTATGTAGAATAATATTAACATCTGTAACATTTTTTTCTAATTCTTGATATATGATAATGTCGGTTTTGTAAAAATATCTTAACAAATAACACATACGAAATTGAGAAATGCCTGAAATTTTCATTTTATTTGAAAATTTTGATTTGTAGCCAAGCCATACACAAAATATTCTATGTAAATGGAGATGGTCTCGAACTTATAAGAAAATTTTATTGTAATTTGAAATTATATATTTTGTAACTGAAATTTTAAATTTTATTTTGCATATTTTCAGGCTTTAAAAATTAAGTGAAGGTATTCAGAAGCTTGTATACCAATGAAGAAATTAATTAATTAGCTATGGTAATTAAACAGAGAACTGATAGCATCATTAACAGAAGCCGAAAAGTTATTGACAGGATCACGGCATGTATCACATGAAAATGAGTATGTGAGAGAAATCCTCATCTATAATACTATATGCGCAATTTTACGGGTTTTGCCAGAGCAAGCTTAAAGACAATGGGAAGCTTTTTCTTCAAGGACCTAACAAAAGTTACGGTCGGATACATTATATAGTACGATTCCTGAATGGAATAGGATGGCAAAAGTGATCTATCGGTATTTTGAACATCATTTCCTAAGGTTAAGCGAGATGTGGAATCAAAACGTCACTCTTAGTGCTAATTGGGTCTTTTGAAAGATTTCGAAAACTGCACGTCAACCAGCCAACCACCACCTATGTAATTAAAATATATTTTTTTTAAAGAATCAAATGAGCTTTTATCAAGTATTTAAAAAGAGAATTTAAAGTAAAACTGATTAGATGTTCTCAGGACTTGGTTTTATTTGCCACAAATTTACTCATAACAGAATTCTTGACTTTTCATAATTATGATTATCATAAATTTTAATAAATTAAAAATATTTCAATAATGCGAATATACAAAAATACAAAAAAAAATATTTTGAACAATATCAATTTTTATGAAAGACTATCTAAATGAACTTTACTTTTCCAATTTAATAAAATTTATGACCAACATATGAATCTTGTATCATTCACATTATAATAACATTAATTCGAAATTAATTTTTGAATTCTTATCCTTTGTTCATTATTTATTCAAAATCAAATAAATTTTTGAGCGCACATGTGTATCACCTGCCTGATGAATCCTCTTAGTATCTCTTACACGTATATAATGCATTAATGAAATTTATAAATTTTAAAAGTAATAAAAATAAAAACACATGATACAAGTATACAGGTATACATATGTATGTATATAAGATTTTAAACTCCGGTAGCAAAGTCACATTCAAATTCAATTATTTCTTTAAGGAGTTTGACCGAACAACATTGTAGCGATAAAATCGAACATCAATCAAATGGAAGCTTGTGTTATATTATTATTCACAAAATTCTACTACGTTACACATTGAAGACTCAGAGTCACATAAGTTATAGAGGGAATCTAATTCATGGACCACATCATCATGAGATAAATGAAAAGATTCTTTGAAGTCATCCAAAGAGTCATTGTACAATAACATTTTGAGATAAGGAGTAAATGAGTACTTCTTGATTTGTTGTTGTTGTGTTCTTATGTAAGGAAGATTTAAGAAGAAGAAGAAGAAAAGAAGCCTATAATGTCTGAGGAAATTTGTTATGTTATTGAAGATCATGATTAATGAAGTAGCTGTGACAATTTTCGTTTTCGTCTTGTATTTAAACTTACTTTAATTCGTCTTTATTTCATTTTTGTTTCTTTTTTAGCTTGTATTTTTTTTGTTTTCCTTTAAATTTGCTTTTCAAATTTTATTTGTCATCTGATGTCTACCTGTGGTTGACAAACAAGAATGACACCACCACGAAGTTGAAGATCATTTCATGATAGACAATAATTTTGTTAGGTTGTATTAAAAATAAATTTTAAAAAAAGGCAAAAAAAATGAATTAATGAGATTTCGATTAAATTCAAGATTTGAGAAAATCTCTTTATTGTGCAATTTGTTTCTAAGAAAAACACATTTATTGTGTATATAATGCGTGTGCCTTTAAAAATATTCTCTCTTAATAAAAATTTGTGTTAAACCGCACACGAAGGTAATGTTTACATTATGTCTCTTTTGTCAAATCGAAAAAAAAGATCAAAAAATAAATACATGAGTAATTTATTTATTTACTTTTCATGAAAAATTGATTTTTATTGACTTTTGGAATATTGAATTTGACCTTATAGATTTATTTTTTTTAATATGTTAATATAGGATGAAAAAAAAATTCAAAAATTTCTATTACAGTTCAAAGTTAATCTATTAATCTAATAAATCATTAATATTAGATAAAAGTTGAAGGATTTTATTTTTAATTTTTTATATTTTATTTATTTATCTGAAAATACGAGTATGTTGTAAATCTATATACAAGTATGTTTTTTTTTTTTTGTTATTATTATTTTCCCATGAGATATGAAAGCAGATTAAAATTAAAATCATATAGAAAATATGTTTTTGTTTTCCGATTTACAAGATTAACAGAAGAACTGAAATTTAAAAAAAGATGCATTCAAGTTAAACATATAGTTTTAAATTCTTTAAATCTAATCCTATATTAAAAAAAAATAAATAAAGAAAGGAAAAAGATCTAATGTCGTCGTAACACATTACTATGTACATAAAATTAAGAGTTGAGATGATATAAAATAAAATATCGTAGACGTGTTTTAGATTGATAGATTTTTATTATTTTACACTATTTTACAGACATTGAATAGAACGTCCTCAGAAGTATATTCCATCATTAAGAATACACATATTATAACCATCTTATTTTTAAATAAACTTTGTAAAAGTATAATTTTCTGAAAGGATATTGAATCATTTTCAGAAATACAAAAAATGTTTAAATCACGCCAAATTTTGGTTATCTAAGTAATTTCTAAAATAGGCTTTCAGATTTTTGATTAGAGCATTCCAAATACATGATGTATTATTCTCATTTTGAAAAAAATAATAATATATATGGTAATAAAGATTTTTTTTTTTACAGGTTTTTCTTTTCACCTTTACCCTTTTTCGCTTAGCTAAATATTAATCAACATAAATACAACCATTAAAAACTGTTTTATAGCGATACCCTCGATGTTCAAAGAATTTAATTAACTAATTGCTTTACTACGACTTCATAATACGGTTTTAGTGTTACAATGACAATGCTTACTTTCAACTTTTTTTCAACAAACACAAAGAAACACAAACTTTTATTTTTGATTTCTTTTCGATTTTTACACATACATACATACATACTTATATATACTCACGGTGAAGAAGACTCATTCCATAATTGACTGAAAAATTTTCTGTGCGCGGTCACCTGGTGTTAATTTTATTTTTTATTTTTATTTTTATTTTTTTTGTAGTCAAGAAAGCATTTTTCCTCATTTTATACATACATATTGTGTATATATAGTATATTATGAATGATGGTTTTGGAAAGGTGTATATATAGTTAATGTGTGTTTATGGTTTTTTTTAATGCTATGCTTTAAAGTAGTATTGTTCAGGTCATTCATTTAAATTTATATTAATATGAAAATAAAGTACGTATTTTTAAAAAAAAAAACCATGAAGAAAAAAACAGATAGTAGATACTAGATAATAGATAGTAGATAAATGATTATGGAGTACATATTATATAGATAATATTTATGAACTGCAAAATTGGACAAGTCACGCAGGGTTCAAATAATTATATTAAAGTAAGCAAGAGTTCATTTATATAAAAAACAAAAACCATAAGTCAATGGTAAGAAGAAAAAAATGAAAAAAAAAACCAAAATAATCGATCATTGCGGTAAAAGGTGGTATGAGTACATATTTGCGCCGTTTTTAAAGGTTTTTTTTTTTCTTTTTTTAAATTTTAAATGAATTTCCTTTTATTTTTTGAATGAATGTCATTTGTAATTATTATCAGTTAAATTAATTAATTTAATTAAAATAAACTTTAAAAATTAGTCTCATAGACATTAAGTATGTTATTTTATGAAGACATTGAGTTTTTAAACCTAATGATCATCATGATAAATTTTCTTGTTTGACAATAGTATATAAATATCCATTAGCGTATTTGTATAATATTTCAATTTATTTCTATACATATGTATTGTATATAATATGTATTTGTATAATTTACGTAACTTTAAGAAAAATCCAATGTGGGTGGACAGATCATCAGCCAATATGTAATTAGAAAAGATTTTATTATTTTTGAAATGTGTCTGCAAGATGATGAACATGATGTGAAGAAAATTGCAAAAATAAGCTTTGTAATGTTATTTTTTGCGACACAATCAATATATAATGTGCATTTAGGTAAACCACAGGATGTGTTAAAAAATATTCATTTTTTTATGTTAGTTAGGTATAACTTGGAATTTCTTTAAGTTTTAAATATTGCGTAAGTATAATGAGATACATTTTTTTAGTACCTATATTTTCTAATGTTTTGTTCAGTCAGTGCATCAAGCTTTTAAACATTATCCATATGTTCATTAATTAGCTAGATTTTTTATGAGTCTGAAATTATATAATGTTTTTTTTTTCACCCTGTAGAAAATTTGTACATTTCAGACGTATGTTGTCATTTCTATTTTACTTAAATACTTAATAATAATTTAAATTTATATGCTGTAATGTAATGTAATAATAATATAGGAATAGAATATGGATGTGTTTTTTTTTCCAGTCAGACCATCCAATCAGTATCCTATTTGAAGTCTATCCGCACATAGAACACACACATACAATTTAAATAATAATTATAGTTATTAATATGAAAATTACATCTTTGAGTTTACATACATAGTTGTTGACTATAATCAGTTTAACTTTCATACCTTTAGTTGAAACTTAAACTAAGTTAAAATTGTAAAAGGAAATCGTTTTCATGTTTTCATCATAAAAAAAAAGAAATATTTTTTTTGTGTCTACTGTATTTCGTCATTGATTTATTATACAAACTATAAAGTTTTGAGTGGTGCGACGATACCATGATGATGGTAACGATAACTATATAATTTTATCTAAATATGTTGAAGATATTTTATTTCAACGGTAAAATGAATGAAATTTAAACTCTTGCTGTATCTATGTATATGTATACGAGTATATACTTATTTTTAAATGTAAAATAATGTGTTTTAATTAATTACTTAGTATATGGTAACAAATCACCAATTTTCGAAGTTAGAAAAAAAAAACAAAATAGTGAAAAGTTAAAACAAAACAAAAAAAACGTAGACGTTGAATGAATCAGCTACTGTTGAAGATAATAATTTGATTTGATGCATTTATAAAAAACCTGAACATAAATACATTAATTTAATAAATTTAATAAGAAAAAAAGATACTATGAGAAAATAATATTTGAACATAGTTTAAAGAAGAAAAAAAAACCATTTGATTAATTGTATGTGCTGTTTTCACTTTTTTATACATTTTTTTTTCCATACCTATTTGCATATTTTAAAAGTGTCGGTTCATGGTTAAATAACTTTAAATATTTGAGCTTTAATATTTAAATATGCATTACAACTTTAATTAGTTAATATTACAAAATATTTATCATAATTTTAGAATTGATATTGTTTTTTTTTTTTAGATTTTTTTTTATGTACTAAAAGCCTAAGCATTAGCTTCTCAAAATTTGTCGTTTAGTTTTAAGATGTATTTATAGATGGATATTAGTTAAAAAAAAGCCCAAATGAAAACGTCAGAAAAAATATAAAACAAAAGATAGAAAAAAAAATAAGTAAAAATAAATAATGATAACCTTTAGTTGTTAAAAATATGTCAGAATTTGATTAGATATACATAATGGATGAATAAATAATGACTAAAAATAAAGAGATTTTAAATTAAATAAATTAAGGAGTGGAAATTAAATTATTAATAATGTATAACATTTTATTTATTTTTAAAAACAATAACCTTAGGATACCATGTTGGAGTTGTTAACATGCTTAAAATTATAATAAAACTAATTTTCCAATAAATCACTTTACAATATATGTATGTTAGAAAGTATCTACAAATTTTTTTTCTCACGTCTGTGTCATCCTTTTTTTATTTTTTTTTAAAAATTATTGTTTGTTTTATTTTGTATGTGTAACAACATGTAACATTTTAAATGATTTTCTAAAATTGAAATTAATAAATTCATTATGAAATATGATTTAATTTTACTTGTGTTTTTTTTTCTTCATCTTCTTCTAGTTTTGTAACATAACAACCACACATCATGACTTATAAAATGTATCAGATTAATACAAGATAAATAAATATGTATGTTAAAATTTATTAATATAAAAAATTTTGGTTTTTTTTTTTCATTTTTATATTTTACTTTCATTTTTCGTTCTACAAATCATTGTCGAATTACGAAATCATAAAAATCAAATCGTGTTACAAATCGATCAACAGCAGGATATCACACAACATTAAAACACTTTTTTTTTCTTTTTTCTAAATAAAAAAAAAATAATAACCATTTAATTTTTAATTTTTCGTTTTTTCTAAATTACAAATTCATGAATGATAGCTTCAATACACATTATAAATACAATTTATCATATGTAGAGAAGAAGAAGAAGATAAAAAAAAACAACAATAATAATAATAAGAAATTTAAAGAAATAAGATGATTCGAAAAGGTGAAAGAGGTCTTGCAGGGCGAATACAAATTCACACCTCCATACTATATAAATTTTTCAAGGAAAATAATAATGAAGAAAAAAAATTTTTTTTTTTCATTTTTTTAAACAAACGTTTGGATTTAATTTTTCTACATTATACAGTACAGTGTTATATGTCTTATATAGATATGTACTCTCTCGTACAAATAAATATTATTATTATGTATTGAGTATATGTGTATGGTAAAATCATTTAAATTTATACTTAAGATGATTATGCAGAAATTAAAATTCAATTAAATTTAATTGTGTGATGGACTTATGAAATCAAATTAAATATGGCGCCTCCTGTTTATAATATTCAATATTATGAATAAAATATATCTAAACATATAAGAAGAAAAAATTGAATTTTTTACAAACATGTGAGAATCATAATATATGTACATACTTATATCGAAATAAGCTAACACATGGTAATATTGTGTTATATATGAACCTGCTGTCAATATTTCGGTCAAAATTAAATTTATGATCACGATGTTAAAATGTCAGAAAAATTGTTCATTGTGGAAAATTGTACTCACATATTATGTGTATACATAGAAAAATGTATTCATTTTTATATTTTGGAACTTCAATTCTTCGTACTAACACAAAATCGAAGACCAGGTATACACGAAAGCACTTGTCACTTCTTAAGACAAAGATTTCTAAGAACATTGTGTTTTGAAAGTGTTAAGTAATTTAATTTTGAAAACAAGTAATAAGCTTCTAGATACTTACTTAGTTACCTATACATAACGGTACTTTAGTTTCCAATTTCCATCAACATTTTCCTGTAGATATTGAAAACTATTTTTGTATCTGGTGCAGAATAATGTATCTCAATATTTTCAAATGAATGACTTTCTAAAAGCTCAGTTGCACAAATCCACGATTTTGATATGAATTCAAAAAATGAAATTCATAGAGGATGTTATTTTATGTTATACGTTGTATGTTATAACTGGTTGTGGTGATTTAAAAACATTTTGGTTATGTTCACATCTAATACAGCAAATCTTTATTAAGTATATATTCATATACATATATACAGATTTAAATAATATGATATAATGCAAAAAAAAAATATATACATATGTATATAATAAGCCATTATATGTGATCATTTATCGATTTCAATAATCTGATAAAAAATAATATTGTGGGTTTATGGGTTAAAGTGTATAATATACTTATAATATTACTTCGTTACATACATTATGATGATTAGTTTTACTATTTATTTATTTATATATGTATATTTATTTATACTAATGTACCATCAACATTTACAACAAAAAATTAAATATGAAGAACGGGCAAATAATGTTAAATAGAGTTCATAATCGTGTGCTAAAGGTGAATAAGTTACAAAAATTTTCTCACATTTTATGACAAAAAAGTATTTTGTTATTTTTATATTCAATATTTATTATTATTAATATTAATGTCAAAATTATACAAAAACGATTATGTACATACATATATAAATATTTAATTCTAAATGAAATTCTTTACATGGACTCCTGGGAGTAAATAAATCATGAATGAAGTAAGAAGTGTAGACAAAATACTATGCATACAGATAAATTGTAGAAAATGCATTTTTGTATCAAATTGGAAAATTTATTTTGGGTGCCATTATTTTTTTATTAGGATTCTTAAGAATAGATTGGTTGTTGAAACAATTTATTTCAATAAAACAATTTCCTTCTAACGACAAGATGAATGTTTTAAGATTTTCATGTTTGCACATATTTAGAAAAAAAAAATGTAATTGACTTCTGTTAACAAATATAATTTAGATACAGTTTAATATACATACAGAAAAAAAAGGAATCATTGCCTTATTACCAATTTCAACAACTCCTCTTTGAAAAGTATTGCCTTCAGTTCAAAGAGTCCATGTTATAATAATTATTTAACCTCTCAATCCACTTTTCTGATATTCAATTTTTCCAAAGTATCTATTAATATGATGAATTTTGTCATACAATAAATAATAAACATTGAAGAAGAAAAAATTTTATGTTGCGTGTTTAACATCGATTATGAATGCAAACACCATTAGTCAATGAACGCATGTCCTTGTTTAATACATAAATAGACACGATCGTTAAACGTACAAAGGATTTCAAATAAAAAGTGAAATGTTAATAAATGTGTTAAATGGAAAAGGGTTTGAAATTACAATTTTCCAATTTTTTTCATCACACTTCAATATATATATTTTTTTTTAATTCAGTCAGAAAATTATTAGAAATGAAAAATTAAAAGGTACAAAAAATAAGTAAATAAGTAAGTGAAAAAAAAAATGAAGCATTTAAAAATTGGGTGTGAAAATGTATTTTAAATAAAAATAAAAGTTTCAATTTTATTTGGGGTCGAAAATAATATTGCATGTTAAGTGATTGTGTAAAAAAATTTCATTAATCATTATTTCTTTGAAAAAAAAAATGTTAATATGAAAAATGATTTAAATTTTATTTTTTTCTTATTGTGTGGCAAAGAACTGTTGAAGTAAATTTTCTTTTGTTTTATTTTCATCCCTAAAAATGGAAAACAAATTTTCTATATAGTTTCGGAAATTAATATCTTCAAATTTTTGTGAATGAGATTAACTAACATTTTCAAAAATTATTGAAAACACTAAAGTTCAAAAATTACCGATTTTCATACTATTATCATCCTAATCCTGGCATTTTGTAGCACGGGTCAATATTACATATTTAAATTATAAATTTAGTTCAACGTTGCAAGTTACTTTTTCGTGAATTTTTCAAAAAATTCAGTTCTAATCTTTTTTTTAAATCATTGTGAGACCTTTTGAACTTTAGATGAAACTTGAAAAGAAAAAACAAAGTACATACATACATAATTGCCAATAGATGAGACAAAGTTTTCATGAATTTATTTTCAAAGTTAAAGTGAAAGTGATTTCATAATAAATTATAATTTCTTGCTTCCTATTTATGTTTATTTTACAAATAAAATAAGTAATAAAAATCTTGAAATGAAAAATAATAAAATCCATAACGTGTGTTCGATAAATGAAAGGAAAATAGAATTAAAAACAAAAGTAACAAAAACAAACTTCCTTGTATCAGCAGAAATCAATTTTTCAAATTTAAGAAAAATCTTATTAACACTAATACACATAACTGTATACATAGTATAGAAGTATTTCCATATTACAATCATAATCATTTATAATCTCATACACATTCTCTAGATTAAAAATAGTGTGTAATTTCTATACATACATATACGAGTATAAGCTTTCGATGTAGTATTCGATTTTAGTTAATCATGTTAATATCTCAACAAATAATAATTTAAACTTCAATTAAGCGGTTATATCTTGTAGATTTTTATTTATAAACAACACGAAAAATTGAACAGAAGTGAACTGATCACTCATTTCACACTAATCTCTTATCATCTAACATGACTACAGGTATTTACAGGTAAATATATGTATATTTACAAGTATAACATACATCTTTTAATGTGCAAAAATATAGCTATATCTTATATTTTTAAAATTTTGTACTTTTAACATTCAGTTTCCTTTTGCATAAGATTTTAATATGTGCATATATTGCTTACATACAAATACTTATCATATTAACTCCAGAAGCATTAAAGTACATGTTAAATCTACATAAACGATGAAAAATATTGGATGCATGCATGCATATACGAGTACATATCCTTCTCTGTGCGAGATATTATAATATTGAAAATAAAATTGTTGTAAAATGTTACCGTTGTGCTCTAAAACTATACCTTCAATATATATGTAGTATCTATAAACTCTACTATATTATATGATTATACCCAATATACAGAATGAATTGGTCACGATTTCATTATTCCAAATGTCCTGGTGCCATACTATCTATTTCTTATTTAACATGTTACTATGTGGATATACAGCTAATATGTTTGTGCTCACATGAACGTCGTATGTTTTACTGTACCTACTGAGATACATAATTCATATACCAATATATGTATATAATATACTACATTCTCATAATATATTTTTCACCTTCAATTTTTTTCTTTTATACATTTTTTCTTAACTCTTTAATGGGATTTCAATTCCACAAAATCATCAGAAATCAAAAACTATTTGAAATAAACGGAAATACAATCAGCACATTAATTTTAAAAATCATTTTTCATATATTTAATGGAACGCATTGAGAAGCGTTAAAAAGCTCAAAAAAAACAATAATCAATATTGTGATTTTTTGAATTATCAAATCGAAGTAAATAGCATCAAAGTAACAGCAACAATATAATGAGCATCTGGAATAAAGCAGCAGGAATGCTAAAAGACGGATGCCAACTAAAAGATACCTTTGTATTGTGCAACACACTATGCTTAAAGATTAAATTTTATGTTTCTTGTAATTTTTTTTTTTTTTTAGTTTCTTTTTAAATTTATCTTTTCAATGATTATTTTTTTACTTGTTTTCATTGAGCAAAAATTAATGTAAAACGCTTTCAAACTCTTGTATCAACTTTGCAGAAATATGGACCACATGAATGGATGAATGTGTTGGTGGTGGTGTTGTTGGTAGATTACATTTTGGCTTTTGTTAAATGTGGATGATGATGATGATGATGATGATGATGATGATGATGACGATCATGTATCTCATTTGAGAGAAAAACTAAAGTGTAAACATGTTTTATTCAATTGATTGCATGCAGGTTAAATTTGAAGACCTCGTCGCCAAGTATGTAGGACTCTATAACATAAGGAATGAGCTATTGATTTGCGCTAGATTGTTGTATCATAGATTTTGGTTGTTGTTGTTGTTATTGTTTTTCTTTTCTTGTTTCTATAAATTTACAAGAAGTTATTTGATTTGTTTTTATTTTTCAGGTAAATACTGAATATACTGTAAGATATTGATTTTGATATTAAGATAACAACATTATACATACTTGCATTGAATTTGTGTTTAAAAGAGCAGATTCAATAATTCAAATTTGCAACAGTATAACCTTCGGCAGAACATACATCATCGAGAAGTTATGTAAAAAGTGCAGGGCCGGCCTTTACATATGAGCAGACAGAGCAGCTGAACAGGGCGACAAAATTAGAGGGGCGCCATTAGAACAATATAAATATTTACATAATATTAAAATTTTATATACATAGATTTTTATTTTTGTGTGAACCAATTCTGTGGTCACATTTGCAAACCACTTAAGTCGACATAAGCATCTTCAGACTTAAGCGGTTAGTGCTTGTGACCACAGAATCATCTACTATGAACATAAGTCTCGTATGAATGCCACAAAAACAACAATATATAGCAAACTGTTCAAAATAAAATCTTGCTCCTATAGTATTATTCGATCTTCATAAAAACAAACAACAACAAAAATGCTATACACACAGTATTAGGTTCAATTTCAAATCTTGCACAGTCTCTGCTTTATCATTCTATATGTTTCGTATGGGCGCTACAAAAACAACAATATATAGCAAACTGTTCAAAATAAAATCTTGCTCCTATAGTATTATTCGATCTTCATAAAAACAAACAACAACAAAAATGCTATACACACAGTATTAGGTTCAATTTCAAATCTTGCACAGTCTCTGCTTTATCATTCTATATGTTTCGTATGGGCGCTACAAAAACAACAATATATAGCAAACTGTTCAAAATAAAATCTTGAACCTATAGTATTATTCGATCTTCATAAAAACAAACAACAACAAAAATACTACACACATTTCCTTTTTTGTGCTGTCTTATCCCCTCAAAATTTTGTCCGTCTCTTCTAAATTCATATTATTTTGAATTTGAATTATTTTGGTTATAGGTTCAAGATTTTATTTTGAACAGTTTGCTATATATTGTTGTTTTTGTAGCGCCCATACGAAACATATAGAATGATAAAGCAGAGACTGTGCAAGATTTGAAATTGAACCTAATACTGTGTGTATAGCATTTTTGTTGTTGTTTGTTTTTATGAAGATCGAATAATACTATAGGAGCAAGATTTTATTTTGAACAGTTTGCTATATATTGTTGTTTTTGTAGCGCCCATACGAAACATATAGAATGATAAAGCAGAGACTGTGCAAGATTTGAAATTGAACCTAATAATGTGTGTATAGCATTTTTGTTGTTGTTTGTTTTTATGAAGATTAGAGATGAAAAAAGCAAAAATCCGATTTTTTCAAAATTGTTTTTTTCCGTTTTTTTCATATTTTTCCGGATTTTTTCATAAAAAGCTGCTTTTTAAATGCTTTTTTCACAAATGAAAAATACATTCACCCGTTGCTTTTTATCGGTTTTTTTCCAAAAAAGCGGAAAAAAACATTTGTTTTTTTCATAATCATAGGAAAAAGATATACCTACATACATTCATTTGAACGGTTTTTTTCAATTTTTTGAAGTAAGTAGGTAAATTTATGATATTTAATGAAATTTGGGTGTACAGGGTGTTTCACACATCTTGTGCCAAATTACAAACTACAAAAATTCCTTTCCAGGACTACAGGATTTTTATGAAAAAATCCGGAAAAATATGAAAAAATCCAACGAAATTGTTTTTTTCATGGATTTTTTCATCTCTAATGAAGATCGAATAATACTATAGGAGCAAGATTTTATTTTGAACAGTTTTCAATAACTTTTTTTATTTTCAAGGCTGTATGTATGTATATAAATAGTTCCGTATATAATTCGAATTATATGAAAGTATGTATTATTATGTATATAAATTGATTTATTTTCAAAATATGAAATGTGAAATGTGAGTTGAAAGTCTACCCAAGGGTGGTGTGGAAACGGCTTGAACATTTTAATATTCATTAAAAATTTAAACAGAATAAGGGCGAAATTTTGTTCTTCGAACAGGGCGAAAAATTAGGTTGGGCCGGCCCTGAAGTGCATTGTATTTGTATATATTCATACAGTAATGTTGCTTGGAACAACTAGCTTTTAAATGATACTACATATGTACATATATACCTTCATTTGATTTAGAGGTTTTTACTTTACTTCATTTGATATTTAAGTTTTTTTTTCTCTTTGTAGAGTTTTGTTGGTTTTTTTACTTCTTATATTTTTGATTGGAATACAAACGTGGAATTATCACTATTCAATTCATCTTTATTCTATTTTAAGTATGTATGTATGAATTGGAATCTGCAAAAAAAAAAAAAAACGCCACAAGAAGTAACATCAGGTATATTAAAGAGGAATCGCAAATGGAGGTATTTTTACAGTGAACAAAAATTAAAAGGAGCATGTACACATTACATATAAAATTTTTTCGATACAGCAATTTGACATTTCAAATCGTAATTTTGGTGTCCGGAAAGACAGTGTATGTCGATCGTGTTTAACGATTATGTCTTGTAGATACATAGGGTAAGATGGGGTACATTTGACAAAGGGGCACTTTTGACAAAGCCTGTTAAAAATAGTAAAACGCTTCTGATTCAGTCGAAAAAAATATCACTGATTGCCCTTGCTGAGTACATCATTTCAGTAAATTATGTGAGTTGTGCATCGACGGCCATAGAAATAAGAAGTGTTTTTGTGTTTTTGAACCATCTGATGTAATTTTTGTGTTTGGTAAGTATAGTGAAAAAGTACTTTTTATTTACATGTTTAAATTCTTGCAGTAAAAAATGAAAAAAATAGTTATTCTATTTTACATTTTGATATAAAAATACAGCTTTTTAAAGAAAGTTTGGGAAATGTAATAAAAAGAAATAAAATGGCGTCTGTGGGGCACATCTGACATCTGTTTTTGGGTTACATTTGACACAGTGTCAAATGTGCCTCAATATGCTATTAGACTTGGCCTGCCTGAAAGCCACACAAAAAATTATATAAAAAAATGGAAGATGAAAAAATGCACCTCTTACTGGAAAAAGACTTTCGGAAACAAACAAGCGAAGGAGCTCATTAAACTTTTGACTAATATTACTAGAAACCCAATCAACCTCAATAGGAACGAGCTAAGGGCAATCTCGTTACCACTGGGCACTGTCCGCTCAACTACCACTTGAGCAAGAGGATGATAAATGCAGATTCCTCAAAGAAGCCAAGAAAACCTCGAAACACATTCTATGTGAAAAGAGTGTGTTATATGCAGCGAATTTTCTCTAACCAGAAGAAATTTAGTGCGCACTTCATCCTCCAAGCACCAGCCGTTCGGCAAAAAAAAATTATTTGCGGTAGATTTATCAAATTCTACATTAAGATAAAACTATAGAATTTTTTTTCTTTGTTGTTTTTTTATTCACGAAGAATATTTTTTGTTTCTGTCATTTTTATGTTTTTTAATGATTTAATAAAGACTTTACAACTTACTTGATATTCTGTTGTTATTCTAATACTCCCAATATTGAAAATATTTTTGAATCTGTAAAGTTTCTTCATGGTGTCAAATGAACCCCTTCAGGAGTCAAATGTGCCCCGCTATGGGGCACTTTTGTCATTTGGAGATACTTTTTTAAAATGTGTAAAAATATGCTAAAAAATATCGCAAAAAATGTGATAAAATTCAGGAATGTAGCCAACAGTACTATTTATAATTTCCTATTTTAAAACTTCAAAAAAGACTTATTGACGCTAAAATATATACGAAAAACAAAAACGTGTCAAATGTACCCCATCTTACCCTACATATATATGCGGTTACCAGATGGTGTAAATACAACTTAACATAAAAGAAAAAGAGAAGAAAGAAAAATTGTACAGTATACACAACAACGATTCAAGTCCGGTGTAAAATAACAAATTTTTGTAGAGCTGTATGCAATTTATCTCGATCCTTTCAATCTATAAAATGTCTAACATTTTCAAAATTGTCATCAATAAAAAGATTTATGCTTACAAATAATATTTATTTATTTTTATTTTAATTCACTTTTCATGACTTTTTATTTTTATTTAGTTACTTAATTTTTATTTTTGTGATTTGAATTAGTTTTAAATAAATTTACATTTTCTTATATATAAAAAAAACAATAAAAAATAATGATTTTGTAATAAAATTAAGCGATTTTTTATTGGTAAATTTTGTCCAAGATTCAAAATAATTACTATAAAAATGTTATGTTATCCGGTTTTTTTAAAGGGTAAATGAAAATAATCGATCTCATAGTTCTGCAATGAAATTTTCTAACGATAATAGCACTCCATTTTTTTTTTTCAAATTAGTAAAAAGCTTTTATTGCTAAATAAAGAAATACTAATCATATTTTTCAATATTCTTTACCTTGAAAAATGACATCGTAAAAATAAAATTAATCAATAAATAAAATGTCATTTTTTTTCGAAATTTATTTTCAAAATAAAAAAATAATTTTCATTTTTTTTTTATAATGAACAAAGACGTGTAATAAAAAATCTTAACTGAATGAGTTAACCCATTAAAAATAATTTTAATTACTTCACCGCAGCCAATGTTCATATTATATGTAATATATGTACTACATATGAAAATTTCTATTGTTATTCCCATGGAGGAAGTACAGTACATAATACATTACTTTGGTATTGATACAAATAACAATTTTCATTTTTTTATAACATTTTGTGGTTTACGCTCAATATATTGAATATGTTGAATAAAGAAAACATTGTTTCATAAAAATAAAAAATAAAAAAAAAACGATTTTATGAATGTTATAAACAGAAGCTGAATAAACGTAAAAATTGTTATTCATTCTCACATTAGCTATTATTAGCACTTTTTTAAAAAAAAAAAATAAAATGAATTGAATATTGGAAATGAGAAAAAAAAATTTTAAAAAATAAAAAAAGTATAGAAATTAAAAAAAAAAAAATATGTAAAATGAGAAACTTCAACTAAAAATTCTGAATACATGGTGAATGATATTAAAATTAAAATACATAATTAAAGTAAGTATAACTACTTATTGTTAGTTTGACAGAAACATTACTTCGTTTCAAATGGCTCACAAAAATAATGTATAGGACATCTTACATCTTTATAGGAATTATATTCAGAACCGTTTTCGAGATCTTTAAAGTTACTTGAAACAAAAACCAACCTGTCCAGCTAGAAAGCTTGTCCTTCTAAAACTAAGCTTGTTTCAATTTATATTTTTTTTTATTAATGCATTGTATTTTAAGCAGCATTTTAAATCATCTTGAATAACCTACATACTACATTAATTGAAAATTAAAATATTTAAAAATAATTTTGAAAAATAAATTAGGTACTTAAACCTTTATATTTTTTGAAGTGTAAAGTAGCAGCCGCCGCCGCTCTGATACCTATCTAATTTTTTAATAGTTTTTTTTTTGTATTGGTGTATATGTTTTCGAGATATTTTATTTCTGCAAAATTTTTCTTAAAAACTCGAAATTTCGAAATAAAAATTGCAAAAACTAAAAATTTTGTTTTTTTCTGAAAATTAATTTTAAAATTATCATAAAAAGGTATAAGACAAAAGTTTTATTATCATACTTAAATTTAAATTCCTATGACTCAAATAAATGAAATTCATCAACTTAAAAATACTATATAATTTAGTATAAAAAAAAAAGATGTCATTGGCATTTGTCTTACAAAAAATAATGAATATTAAATAATTGTTTTGTTTTCTTTGTATTTAAAAAAAAATAAAATAAAAATAAAAAAATCTTATATTTCATTGCATTTCACATAAAAATTATGCACAAGATACAATCAACCGCATACAAAAGTGTAATGTGTGAAATAAAAGTGACAGAATAATGTTGATGATGGTAATGATGATGACCATGCTTGCATTAAGAATATTAAATTTTATTCACTTTTTTTTTCTTTTCTTTTTAATTTTTATTATTTTTTCATTAAAAAAGAAAAGAAAAATGAAAGGAAAAAAAATCATTATTTTTTTGTAACTTTAAAAAACCCTAATAAAATTACACTTTATGTGAATTTAATGATTTCTGGAAGACGTGACTTACTTAGAATAACCATCTTCTACGGTTATAAAAAAAAAGAAAAAATACTACATATATTGAAGGACAAAGAAGTATGCAGAAAGCAGATTTTTTTCAATATAATTTGTGCATAATGCAATAAACATATACATACATGTTTATTTCCTATTTGCTTTTATTCTGATGAAATAAAATTCATAATAAAAAAATAGATTGCTTATTAGTAGAGAAAAGAAACTAACGACAGACATAGGTAATATCAGTTCAAAAAAAGCTTTTTCCAATCACACAGGTTTTTTTAATTGTTTTTTTAAGCCTATGGTTCGTTCCTTCAATTTGTTTCGATTGCTTCAACAATAGAATTTTTTTCTCCTGGTGCTTTTTATTCCTCACAATTCCTTGACAATTTTGCTATCATAAACAGAATTAGAACTCCATTATATTGTATACACATAATTAGATTTGGATTTAATTAGAAACCCATATTGAAAAGAAAAATGTCCATAGTTTTCCCAAATAATTACATTTATTCTAAATTTGTCTACAGCCACTTAATTTTTTTTTTATCAAAAAATTACTTACCTAATTATGAGTATATGGAGCACCATACAAACACAGTTCATTAAATCATTAATTCAGTTGTAATCATTATTTTTACCTTTGATATTGATTCAGATAGAAACTTTTTATTCATAGACAAAATTACAATATTTGGAAAAAAAAATACAATTTCTGAGCATATCAACATCGTTAGTATCTATAGTAGTATGTACAAACGTTTATTTTCATTACTGCAGTTACAACTTGATTTTCTAATAAGGAAACATTGTAAAATTTTTGCTATTACGAACAAAAAAAAAAAAAAATTACTCTAAAGATTATTCCAAATTTGAAAAAAAACTTTTTTACCATTGTGGGTGTAACTTTAAAATTGAAATAAAATATTCCATGCACGTTACCTTAAGCAAGTTTTATTTAAAATTTCCAAAAATGTAATCTAACATTTTTCGATGACGCTTATTTTGCAATTTATTGTATTTTAAAGATACAAGAAAGTCAATAATTTGAACTTTTAGACAAAACTTGTAAATGGAAAAAAAAATGCACAACTTGTGAAAAAAAAAATTCGAATTGATTGAATAAATTTTGTTTTAGATATGTACTTTGAATATACATGTGGTATATAATGTATGTATGTTGTTTTATGTGAATAAAATAAAAGATTATTGCAAGTTGCACATATGTGAAATAGTTCCTATTTATAGTAAGATTTTAGTTAAGATATCATAATTGATGTACATATTTGGTATATTTAAAAATCTATGTAGACCATCAAACTATCTATCTAACAAGGCACTAAAAAATATTTAAATCCTTTTTTGTTTTCATTATTATTTTGTTTTATTTACTTTGTTTCTTACTTTGTGGACATTTTTATTTTTTTTTTATTTTCTACTTTATTTTTGTCAAATATGAGTGACATGATAAAATTTTCACGATATGTCTGATCAAGACTTAATTTCTAAAATTTTTTTTCTTCAGAGTTTTAATTTATTTGAATTTCCTTTTTTTATTAAATATATAAAACAGGAATTTAACACCTTTTCAAAAGTCATTTTTATGTGTTATGTGTTATTGAAAAAAAATATATGTATATATATTTTGGAGTATCTGCTTTTTTAATTTTTGCACAGTTTTTATGTTTTTCGGCTAACAAAGTTGCATTAAAAGGAAGAACGTATAAGATAAAAATGATATGTTTTACCAGTGTGAAATGTTTCAACAAAAAAAGAAAAAGTGCTATTGTTAAATTTGAATTGATGGAGTTTACAAAGTTTCTTTTTTCTTTTATTTTTTTTTTTAAGTTAAGAAAACAAGCAGGTGTCCTCTTATCTTTATGAACTGTCTGTAAATGATAAATTTAAGAATCAAAAATGCATAAAAAATATTTTAACAGATTTTTATTTATATTTTAATGCCTGAAATGTTTTAAAAATTAAATGTAGTATTTATATACATACATATGTAGATACATTGAAATTGTTGTTATTATATAAAATCTTGAATAACTAATAAAAAAGGTAAGAAAACAAATAAGAAAAACAAAATTATTGAGATTTAAAATAAACTTGAAAATTTATATTTTAAAATAAATTAATCATAGTTTATGAGTTCCTTACATTTCATAAAAAAAAATAATACATATATGTATATATGTATTTTACGTTTATTACTTTTCACAAGTTGCAAATTATTTCTTTTATTTAATTGCTTCTTTTTTTTTTCTTTTTTTTTGTCTTTTATTTTATTTTTAATTTTTAATAAAGTTTATTGGATTTATTTTGTAAAGTGAAAGTGTTTCTGAGAAATGCAATTACTTATATACCGCAATTATGTAATACAAAAAAAAATATATTACTTTACATTATGTTTTAATGGAAAAAATTAATAAAATAATTTTCATAAGAAAATGATAAAAAATGAAGAAATTAAATTAAATAAAAGTAAAAAGTCATGTTTTATTTGCAATTTTGAGGTCAAATATAGTATACAGAAAAGCTAATTAAACATATATTTTTTTTACGCATACTAAAAACACTATCTTTGAAAAGTAATAAATTTTCTTTTCTTTTCTTAAAAACTATAACAAATTTTTACAAAGCTTTTAGAATCCAATTTCTTTTTTTTTTGGTTTAGAATAAATAAAAAGTTTTGCTCGTTAAATTTCTTTTAAAATTTAGAAAACACTTCAATAAAGCTATATAAATGAAATAAAGTACTTTATTAGATTACATATTTCCTTATTAAATTTGTTTTCTTGGATAGAAATGTTATTTGTAGGTCAATTTAATTTTAAATTATAAAAACATATTTTTTTATTAATATATTTATATTTCCATGCATTAACATCGCATTTAAAATTATTTTATTGAATAACACACATGTTTTATTTTGCAATTTGTTTTTTTTTTTTTTTTTTTCAAATAAAATTTATCAAAAATTGATAAAAAAATTACTCCAATAAATAAATATATAATCCAAGTTGATTTCAAATAAATTCAAATGTGTCGTGTATTTACTAAAAGAACTCTACAGTGATGGTGTGGTCATAATAATATAATATCTTTATCGTTTCAAGATTAAGATAAACAGAGCAGTTTATCAGAAGACTTCATACATATATACGAGTATAGTATGTATATATTTATATTTTGCAAATATGAAAAAATATGTATTTTTCCTACCGAAATATTGTATTATATATACAAGTTTATATTCATATGTATATGCAAAATAAATACATATAGTAATAAAATGCATTATCTTCTTTTTTATATATTTTTTTTCTTGTTTACTCTATATTTGAAATGTATCTGTTATAAAGTACAGATATCTACTTGTACTTATAAACACGTTAAAGTACACATTTTTTTTTTACTTAAATTTTTGTTTTTAAAAAATGCAACATGTGTGTATATTTAATAAACCGGCTTTTTGTTATGTCCTATGAGAAATATTCGGACACAAAATATTATTTTTATTCAATTTTGATAAAATTTCGATATGTATTCATTTTTAAAAAAAAAATATTGATGAGAACTGCTAATCACTAAATTATTTTGATCGTTTAAATGATTAGAAATTGACCATAGCAGATTTTATGTTTGCAACTTTTTTTTATTTTTCCTTATCATAATTCCATTGAAATATAAAACTTTTTTTTTTTTTCAAATTAAATAATTTTTAAAGTCAATATTTAAGTTGTTTATTTTTATTGATCGTATATAGAAATGTATGATAAAAAAGTTTTATTTTTTTCGACTGATATTATATTTGTTATTTTAATTTTCAGTAGAAATATACATTAAATAGTTTCAAAGTATATAATAAATTTTTAGTAATCTACAAATGACAAAATCTTCAAGGCTTATATTTTATTCAGCGAAATTTCTTCCAAGTTTTCAATACTGATAATGCATTTTTGTGATATTGAACATTTGTTCCAATTTTTCTAAACATTTTCCCACGATAATTGCAAGTTAATATATGCAAGTATTTTTCACTAAAGAGCCTTATTTGTTTTGATTTGTGGAGAAGTATCATTGAATGACATACTTACATAAAAAAGAACTACATATTTGTTCTTCGTAATCAGAAGCCATTCATTTCACGAATAGTGCAAGGATTTAGATCAATTCAAGTCCACTATAATTATATCAAACACCTTTTCATGAACTAAGACACATTTTGAAGGTGTATGACCTTACAACCTGTAACATTAATAGTAGTTTATAATTTCTTTTAATCAAATGAAACCTATATAGTATATTAAATTTATTTACAAAAATAACATAAAAAAAGGTCTACATGCTTAGACCTATAATATCAATAATAATGTATATAAAAACAAATTAATAATTTTTCACCTAAAGAGAACCTAATAATAATAATAATCTTTGAAGAAAAAAAAAATTGCTTAAGAAAAACAATATCACTGTTGTACTATCGAAAATGAATAAATCAACGTGTGAGGTAATCTTTAATTTATAAACACACACTGTATATATGCTGACCAATTTAAATCTTGTGCATGGTATTTAGTTTGGTATATTTTTCTGTGGTATCATTATTATTATCATCATCGTCGTCGTCATTATTGTGAATAGAACGTGTATATTGTGTATTGTATAATAAAATCTATAAAGCTAATTTTTTTTTTTTGACTGTGTCAATGGGATATAAATGTGAAATAATGAAACTCTTTCCAAGAACATTGAATTGCACAATCAAAAGATTTTTTTTTTTTTTTTGTTTTTCATTCATTCATTGAAATCTTTCGTTTATTCTTTAATTTTTCAAATCCCAACTCGTTTAAAAAATTATTAGGTTTCTATCAAAAAATGATCTTTCATTATATATACATTTGATATAACCTCTAACATTATGGATGCCATATGATCATCTTTGGCCATGGTATTATTTGTTTTTTTCTTTTTTGTAATCCGGCAGGCTAATATAATGTCATTTAAACGACACCAAAGAGAATATTATCACACACAAAAAAAAAAAAAAAGAATAATAATAACAAAAAATTGTCATAGGTGTTTCATTAATCATGATCTGGTAGAGATGGTATATGAACATTACAAATTTTTATAAAGTTGATAGTCTGGTTCTTTAGTTTATTATTTTTTTTATTGATCTTTTTTTTTTTTCTTGAATGATGATATCCGATAATCATATATACATGTTATTTTCATATTATAAATGAAAAAGTAAAGAAAAAAAAAAAATTGAAATACTCTACAAAACAATGACACTTATAGGTATCTCATATTGCTTTTAGACTGCCCTTTGAGAAAAATGGAAGACTTACTGTCTGATTTCATCCTTTATTTAATATTTTTTAAACGCCTCAAGACGAGTATCATTTGATTGATGTTCGATTTTATCGTTTTCAATGTTATTCAGTTATAAAACTCCTGAGGGAATCATTCAAAAATTAAGGAATATACATATGTACGCATATATAAGTAGTATATAAGCAAAATAATCTAAAAGTAAGTAAGCAAAAGTTTGCTACTGGAGTTTTAAGAAAACGTAAGAACATCGAGATATCTTTAAAATAAATGAACAGATGAATCTTTGAACAAGTATTTGAATATCATTTTGTATAAATTATAGGCGCACATGCATATTATAATGTTATTTTTAAATTCTTTGTTATAATATACATACATATGTATATATATTTCCTTTGAATTTTGTATAAAGGTTAAGTTTGGACAGTTAATCTGTGAATACGTACAATGTACAATAATCCTGATAAGTATCAATTTAGTTGTGATTATATTGTCGCGATCGTTATGAAAGATTTGAAAAAATTTTGAATAATACATACAATTTACTTTGAACAACAAATTTGTATACTATATGATTTTTGAAGTGTTTTCATCCAAATGACAAGTATATTGAAGTAAAATAAATGATAACTTCCGCTCTTTAATAATAAGAAGGATTGAAATATAATTCTGATGAATTTAAAAAAACAAAACAAAAACATAATCGAAACTTTTGGGTATTCTAAACTGTCAGGATATTATGATAAAGAATATTTCCTTTATTATTCGAGAACTTGAATATCCTTGTATGAATTTAAATGTGGGTGTGCATTCGTAAATAATTTTATTTTTCGATCAAATGTGTAATATGATTTTTCTTTTGTCTATCTGCTATGTGATTTCCAAATGTTCTTCTGATTTTTAAATTCAAAATTTGTTGAATTTTTTGCTAAAATAAAATAAAGTTGCATTTGAAAATAAATTCAGAATTATCAGCAAAGGATTCTTTTGTGGTTAAATATATTAGATATATGACTACTTTTAAATGTTAGATATTGCTATATAAGATTGATTATACAGGTAACTCTTTGCTCTTATAACAAAGCTCAGTTACATACATAAAATACTGGTTATTATATGATTATTATTATTAAGCCATTTAATATAATATTCTCTTATAAAACATCTTATTTAATTTTCTCTCACTTTTCTTCATTGTTTAAAATTTATATACCTACCTGTAAACTTCAAAAAAAGTGTACTCCTACTGTGTTTGGTGAGTTTGCGCAATTTCATTCATATTTAGCCATTTTGTAAATATTCAATGTAATACAATTTTTACAGGTAAAATACAGGTAGAACAGCAACATAGTAGAATAAAACTACACAAACTTATTAGAAATGCCATAAAATCGATTTTTCGGTAGATTTTATTGTACTATTTTAGTTCATTAGTAATATACCTACTTCGTGAAAGAAAGATGAGCTGGAAAAAATGGTAAATTGTTGTTAAAAGCTTTCAAAGAATTTTTCAGTTCAAAATTTTTTGTTTTAAAATAAATAAGTGGCACACGTTTAAAATAACTTTTTTTTCTTTTCTTTTTTATAGTCTACCGTTTTATGTCATAACTGTTTTGTATAGAAGTTTTTTTTTTGTTTGAAATATTGGGTGTGGCTAACGTAGAAAAAACTAACCAATAGAGTAGAGATTAATTCACCTGAGAAAATATATACAGGTAAAAATACATACGTTAGTTATTTTAATAGAAACACATGAAAAAGACAATAAAAACAAAATAAGTATGTATGATATATAAGAGTGAACACAGCGCGACTCTTGCTAGTAACTGGTAATCAAAAACAAAAAAATTTGCATGTTTATCACAGCAACTAATCAAAGAAAATTTTAAAAACGACAAGGTAGATAATAATTAAATAGGCAGGTATATAAGTATGTATGCACATATAATATTGTATGTATGTATGTATATAGATTATTATTATAATAAAATTATAAAATGCCGTTTTGCATTTATGACATGAGATAGCAATTTACTTTTAATGCTTTTAAGAAAATGTGATATACGTGAGTTGTAGATTTTTTTCTTGCTTTTTTATCAAGTTTTTGTATTGTAGAAGTCATGTAGAACACATATGAATATTTTTTTGATATATAAGAAGTAATTTTTTATTGAATTTAATTTGCATGTTACTAATTGAGATTTGCATTTTTTATCTACAGGCTAATTCACCTTTATTTTTTTTTCTCTCTTTATAAATAGATAAATTTTCTTAAATTTATTTTATTTCAATATAGGTATTTCAATAAAACTAGAATCATATTTAATTGACATAATTATCACTATAAATTGTATTTAATGAATAAATTATTAAAGACCTTTATGCTTCTCGTTACAATATTGTTGAGAATATTTAAAGTAAAGTATAGTTTTTAAACCGGATTTCAAAAGTATACCTACATGTATTGTTCATTACTGTATGATTTAATAAATAAATATATATTATGTGTTCGAATCATTTTGAAATTTAAAAGTAAATACAAAGTTATATTAAATTTTTATTATTCGATAAAAGAAATCACCATTATTGAAAAAATTTAGATTCTAGATCTAGATGAATTTCTAGTAATACATATGGTTTGTTGGTTGGTTAACGTGGTGGTTCTTTGGATTATTTCCGAAGACCCAAATAGAACTAACTGTGCCGTTTTGATACCACAGCCACACACCTCGCAGTTGTCAATTCAAAGGGTTGTAAACTATCATTCATGAACATACAGTTTAGAGTGGGATGCGAACCATTAAAACAGTTCTTCTATATTTTTTAAATTTCTATTTTATTGTTTCTCGACGATATACTATATAGGCCAAAATTTTCAAAAGTTTATATAATTAAATCTTTATTTTTTATTGCATTAAATGTTGAGATTTAAAAAAACTCGAAATTATTGAAAATAATATATAAAACAATATAATAAAAATATTTTATTGAAAAATAATTGCGAATTCTAGAGAAGTCGTCCAAAAATATTCAGTAACATTCAGTAACTAAAACAATAATAATTTTGTATCAAGCAACGATTAGATTTTAATTTTGAATTAATATGAAATTGAGTTTCGAAATAAAAATAAATTATTAGAGGTAGGTACACACAATATTCAAAAAATTGTAGTAAATATCTTCCGAATTGCATTAAGTTTTTTTTATTCATAATTCCTAAAACAATCATTTATAGAAAAAAAAAACCTCATTGTGTATTGTGTAGAATACTTTGGATACATTTTTTATTTTGGATAAACATTTTATTTACAATAACCTTAGATAAAAGTGAGAAAAAGCAAGAAAAGGTAAACAATAAGCTAAAAAATCAGGAAGTTATATGTACTTTAGTTTTTCAAAGATTTATTTTTTAAATAACATACATTTTTCCCATATTTCAAATTTATTAATTTAAAATAAAAACACATATGTATGTATTTATAATGAGAAACAGCTTGTTTTTTTGTGCAAGCTAAATTAGCTAATTATAAAATACAAAACTATGTATAGTATATTAGATCATTAGAGGAGAAAAAAAAACATAATAATGAAATTCAAATTCTACAACTTTTTCAATTTATTGATTATTAGATTCATTTATCTGGTTTAAATGAAAGATTGATTTTATTTTGACGCTTAAACGTTACAATCAATCATTTAATACAATAATTTTCATTATAATTGATTATAATTTGTAAAATATGTTTGAATTGTTATTAAATAAAATGTAAAATAAAAAATTATATATACGCTTTGTTTTTTAATTCCACCTCTTTTTGTCTACGTTTAAAATTTAAAAATAATGATATAAGGCGTCACGAAGTCTATACCCTGGTTAGAAAAAAAAACTACACTCTCTTGTACTTCATATATACATAATTCAATTATTCACCCTTAAAGGATAAATTTACTACGGGAAAAACCACAAAAGTCATAATAATTTTTAAAAATTTTTTTTTTCCATTTTGGAGAAAGAAAATCGATATTTCAAATATGTAATAAGGAAAAGTGGACACCCTACAATCGGCCATATTACATTATAATGAAAATAAGAAAATATTCATAATTTTTGATAGTGGGGGATGAAAGCTTCGGCCCGTTTCGGTTTTTTTTTTATACTTATTTTATTTAATAAATTATCTATTTTTCTTTTTCGTTTTTATATACAGAAAGTTGACAAGACCTCAACTGGCTCTTAATAAAATATATAGGTACATCAGAATTCAAACAATTGTTTTTTTTTTGTATACCGACTCCATCTACTATCTCACCTCATGGTATACGTTTTATATAATTTGTGGTTTATATACAATAATAGCATGGTTATTTTAATATCTTACCCGTTTTTTTTTTTTACCTGGTTATCTTATTATTGTATAAGAGTTTTTAACTAAAGTTTCAGCGAATTGAACAATCAAGCTCAGGTTGATCAATCAGTCTCGCCTAGGTAACCACGGAGGTAACTCGGTACAAAGAAATATAGCGGATAATAATAATTCGATATTTAATATAAGATGGTTAAAATTTCTTATATAGGTATCACTTGAATGATCACATAAATTAATTGTATTTCTTTTAGTAATGAATTTCGTGTACAATAGTTAATTTAGTACCGCATTGAATTCGGTCGAAAAATACGTGATCGTTGAATTTAATTGATTTTTGGTATTATTTTTCTTATGTTAAAGTGCATGCGCAACATTTTCAAAAGTTTGATTAAATTAAAGCATTACAAAAAAATAAAAAATGATTTTTAACATTAATTAAGAATTTTTGTGAAATAATTTATTGATCTTTCGGCAAAAAAAAAATCGATAAATTAAAAAAAAAAATGTGAATAAATTAAGAAATACTAATACTTTTGAGTACGATTTGTTTTTTTCCAAATAAAAGTTTTCATGTCTAAAAGAATTATTTATATAACATGAGAAAAAATATGTCCGAAATAATTTAAGTATTACAATATTTTTGTGATATTTATCTAAGTGGGAAAATTGTAATTAAAATTTTTGTTTATTAAAGTTAATTTTGTGATTTTTTTATGCAAAATTTTTGAAATTGTATTAAAAATTTGTTGTGTTAGAAAAAAAAAAATTAAATAAATTGAACAAAGAAAGAGACGTTAAGTGCAGCAGCACATTACTCTAAATGTATACGGATACTGTAGGTGATCAGATCGTACCATCGACAAATTTTTGGGTAATGCAGGTAATTATGGAATTTTTGTTTATTCTATAATTAGAATTAATCAAAGTTATACAAGTACCTGTCTAAAAGATTGTTTTACTTTAATTAATTTTTGTCCATATGATAAGATAATACTATCAATGAAAATATCACCTGGGTATTTTTAAAGCAAGAAAAAAAAAGTCTAGCACATTAATAAAAATTACTTTATTAAAAAAAAATCATGTAACAAATCTATTGATCTAATCTTGTGGTGTTTCGGCTTTTAAATTTTCATGACTATACATGACAATATAGTACACATCAGAATAACGTAATTATTATTTTTGGCGCTTTATACAAAAAAATAAATAAAAATAAACCTAATCTTTTTATCAAAATTTTACTTTCATTTTTATTTAATGATACACAATCTAAGATTGATATGATTTTAAAAATTTTTCTAAGAAATAATTACATTAATAAGTACTTTCTATACATTCATTTTTATAATTAAAATATCAATTTCAAATACTTAAAACAAAAAATTAAAACCCCATAAATATACAATAATTTCTTTAAAAGGGTATAAAGTGGAAAAGCAAATCAAACAAAATCACCAGCAATAAATTAATCAAATACACTTGTGTATTCATAAAAACTAAAAACAGTACCGCTTTAATTTGATAAGGAAATTTGTACCTGTTTACTTTGAAAATGAAAGTACAAAGTGTTGATTGAATTGTAAAATAAACTGCGAAAACGAAAATTATAGAAAAAATGGACTAAATTGTATATTTTGAAAGAAAAAATTATTTAATCGATCATTGCGACACAGTAATCAATTAATTTGAAAGTATTTTATAGCAAAAATTTTGCAATTCTAATTAATTTATTGCTGATTACCTTATATCTTCGATTTCATGATCTGTCAAATAATTGACGTTGTTGTGAAAAACCGTTTTTGAATAAGCAATGTATATACACGAATAATGTGTATCAAAATGTGTATATAGAAATTTATCTGTCGGCTCGTTCCAATTCATTTCATAGCTATTTCTTATAGATACATATGTATCTATATGCAAAAGATAAATGGTATAATTCCGAATCTTTTATCAGTGACATAAATGAAATCTTATCTATGAATATGTTACAAAAATCAAACTAATTGAAAATAAATAAATGAGTCAACATCCTTTTTTCTTGGATAAAAATCACAAAACGAAAATAAAAAAATGTTTACGTGCGCACAATTGAATTTTATGTAAATATTTAATTGAACAAAATTACATGTAAATAAATTTTTAAAAGCCTTTTCACGTTAAAAAAAAACGCAACAATTACTCATTATTATCTCAAAAGGAAGTGTATTGGTAAAATTAATAGAAAACATTCTTAACTTTGCAAAATGTATTTTTTTTTTGCCGGATTGTACATATATGAATATGTTTTTAAAATTTTATTGAAATTATGATTTTCATAAATTATTTCTCTTTCACTTTTTTTTTTCATATTTTTTAAAGATAAGAAAATCAAACACACAAAACAACAAAAAAAACTGCTTTATTATTGATTTTATTCATTATTGTTATTTGAAGACATATAATAAATCCATTGAAAGTGTTAAAAAAAACTTAAATCCGTGATCTAGAAAATGATATTAAAAAGTAACAAACAAAAAAATTAATAAATAAATAAATGAATTGTAAATGATATACATTATTTGACCAGATCGTTTAAAATGAGAATTATTCTTTTATTGTTTATTTACAAACAATAAGAATTCTTGTCAAACACGTTAATCATATTACTCGTATACGTATATCCGTTTATGGGGAAAATTAATATGAATTTTAACTTTGTAATGCATTAGAAATTTGATACATCTAAAAAAAATATATATATTATTATTTCAGTTGAAAAATATATGTATCTAGTTCTACCATAAAAACATTTTATCTTTTTCATAGAGATCGTTAAATTAATTAATTTATGATTAATTCAAATACAAAAGTCAACAAAATATGATATGATTTATCAACACGAAGTAAAAGACCGATTTTTGGATAAATTATAGTTTTTAAAAATTATAAGAGTTGATGTTTCAGTTTTTGATAACTGTTTTTGTTGTCAGTTTCAAAATTTTAAAAGACAAAAAATAAAAATATATAATGACAAAAAAATAAAAAACGATGAATGTGATAAGATAAAGAGAAAAAAGTACTTAATTTCCATTTAAAATTGCCTAATATTTACTTTTCTCATGGAAAACAAATAAAAGTAAAACTAAGTACTTTGAAGTAAAATAATTGTTCTGAACTTTTTTATCATAACATAAAAAGATATGAATTCTGAATAATTAAATTTAGAATCACCTGTAATATTAACAAGATATGTTTAAAGACTATAGCGAAGGTACCAAGACTTTAAAATATTGAAATATATGATCTGATTATTCGATCGGAAAATATTTTATCCTTTGGAAAACAAGGGTTTTTTCGGAAATTTATCTATATCTTAAAATTTAAGATACATATTTTACATGGAAACGTATAAGAAAGTAATAAAATCTCAAATTTATTTTAGTATCTTTTAAAAGTCAGTGATTTATTTGTGTTCATAATTATAAATACTATCTCTAATATTAAACTTTTTTTACATCAACGTTCTCACCAGTATCACATAATAATCAACGATTTATAAAGGAAAGAAAAAAAAGCTAATTTCAAAATTTTTACTATAAAAAAAAATTATTAAAATAAATTTTGAAATTTGAAACAAAAAATATTCTTTTTTTATTTATTTATTTTTTATTTTTTACGCACATAAATATCATATAATATGTGTATTTTAATATTTGAACATATTACAAATTTTATTTTGTATTCCCTTTAAATTAAAACAAGTTTTTTTTTCTTTCTTTGAAAAAAAAAAAAAAGAATTACATAAAAATAAATTCCCGTTTTTCTTTTAATGCATCATCATAAAAAAAAAAAAAAAAAGAAAAAGAAAAAATTCGAATAAATAATAGAAAATAAAAATCAAAAATCTTCTTATTAAATTTGAAATATCTTTTTTAGAAACTATTAAATGATTTATAAATCTTATAATACAATTGGAAGTTGTATGTTTGTACGAGAAATTTATTCTTCTTCTAAATCTATTCATATTTTTATTTTCTTCATAAAAAAAAAAAAATCAACATATGTACGAGTATAAATTGTAGATTATATGAATAAAAAGTGATAATTAAGAGTACACTAACTGCTTTATCAAAGATTTTTTTGTTGTTGTTGCTGTTGCTGCTTTAAATGACATTATTAACGATAATATTCGAATTTTATTTCTTATTTTTATATTTATTATTTTTTTTAATCTTTTTCAATGTAAGTCATGTTGATATTTTTATTACATGTCCAGAACTTAATTAGACTACTTCTTTTCTGGGGGATTTCTAATGCTTATCTATATATACAAATTTATGCACTAAAGATGACACTTATTTATTTTTTATACTTTTTTTTTCTTTCTAAATTTACATAAAACTTCTTTCGACGAAAAAAAAAAATATATATTTGTAAAATGAACGTCAAAACATGATTAATATCACTGTTTCAGGTGGTCTTTTTATTTAAATTACAATAAAATAAAATAAAATATATATTATATCATTTTATAGGAAAACCTAGAAAAATAAAATTTGAAGAAAAAAAAACAAATAGGAAGAAAAAAAACTAGTTTTTGACTTCGAGTAACCTTTAAGGTATTACATTTTATTATTATTTTATTTTATTTCTGGTTAATATTCGATAAATAAAGAAAAAAAATATATAATATATACTCGTGTATATATACATATAGATACATATGTTAAATGCGTGGGTTGAATGTTTTGGAATTTTTGGCAATAAAGTGATAAATAAATAAAAAATAAAATTCTGATGAAGAAAAAGAAAATTCAAATTAAAATGAAGATGTGCTATGTGAGAAAATAAAAACGAGACTAATCTCTATTATATAGATCCTAATTTTATTGAAAGTTTGATCGTATATTAGAAGATTAAGAGACATTTAAATGATTTTTAAAATCAAATTATTATCATCATATTGATATTATCTTAATGTCATATAACTAATAAATAATATATTAAATTTTTATTTTTCATTAAGAAATTTTTTTTTTTATTTGAAATATCATATGTCTTTTAAAATTGTCATAATAATAAATATTATTTATGAAAATATGCTAAATTTCATATTTTTTTTTATAAACTAAAAATACAAAATTTGAATATTGATTTTTTGAGTGTTTTTTGAAATTTATACAATAAAAACGTCATATTATAATGCAATTTTCTTATTCTATTTTTATTCAATTTAAAGGTTATTTTCATAGATTTTTTATTTCAATTTCTTCTTGTTAGTTTTATGTTAAAAACCTTTTTAGTATTTTTTTTTTCTATTTAGAAAATTTCTAATTTTTGTTGTTGTTTAGTTTTGAAAAAAAAAAGCACTTACTATTTTTATTTTTATTTTAAAGAACATGTAAATTGAAGACATAATAAATATACATTTTTTTCCTATTTGTATAAATATATAAATAACAATAGTCATTTTTACTGAATTTATATTCGACGTTCAGATGAGGAAAGATATTATCTTTTGCTTAATAAGAAAAAATTGTTATTTATAAAATTTTTTAATTTTTAAGTACTAATATTGAAATTTAAGTTCATCTTTATTAAATAACTAAAGTATTAAGGACAAAATCAATTACTTCTCAAAACAGACTTGAAATGAAACCCAGAATATGGAAATCTGTTTAAGGACAATCTCTTCTATTTATAATCTGTTTATTTTTATATTCTACCTTAAAACTTAAAAACCAAAATACCCATGACTAGAATAGCCTCTTTAACATAAACATTTTAGTTTCTGCCACAATGGTAATGATTTAAAAAAATACCTGATTTTAAATTGAAAAACAAATTAATTTTCTAAGATTTCTTCTTTTAGTTTATTCTTCAAAATAATTTCTCAAGAGACTACATAGTCTCTGTACATACATTCCATCCACCTTATTTAACCTAAATATCTTATTTCGATAAGTTGTCATCAAATTACCTAATTTGGATATATGTACGTATAAAATTGAAAATTCCTTTGAGCGAAAAAAAAAACAAAAACTAAAAAAAAAAATTTATGCAAATAGTAGATCGCGATTAAAAATATTTACGACGACAAACCTAATTTACAAATTCATATTGCATATTGCACATAAGAACTATATATGTATGTATGATATATACACATCGAATTACAATAACACCTAATGCATTTTTAATGTAATTGATGTTGGGAACATTTTCATTTCACTATACTCACACCTACATTAGATCTTTTCAAATGATACATAAAATTATGACACTAAAGAATTTTTCAATAAAGTCTTAATTTTTCATTTTCACATTTAACGTGTATTTTATTAAAGGTCATATAGTTTGTAATTATTAATCACATTACATTGGTTATAGACACACCATTACTTTTATATAACTCGTATTATTATTATTATAATTTTTTTTTTTTATATTGTAATTGAAATATATGTATGTGAATAAATACGATCGATTTTATAATACACAGATTGAGCATATATGTTTGTATAAATTCATGAATTTATACCCGTAAGGTACTTATTGTGCATTGCAAAATCATCAATGGTTTTATATTTGCTTGAAAACTTAAAATTCCCAATTTTCACAAAGAATTTTATTTCGTTTCTTTAATAAAAACAACTAAAATTTTATGAATTTAAATGAGACAAATTCACCACCTTCAAATTCAAAAGATATTACAGAAAATCCATTTGAAAGATTTTATATGATTTTGATTTCGGTTATAAAATGTATACGATGAGTATTTATGTACCAACAGTAATATTTGTACGATGTACGCATTGTGCTTAAAAAATAAAGATAGCCTTATGAAGACAAGATTTGAATGTGAATTTGAAAATCATTTTTATTTTTATTTTTAAATTTTATAGCACATTTAAAAAAAAAAAACTCGTTCTTTAGAACCCAAACAAATATGTACATACACATTCTTACTATATATGAGGAGGTTTTCATATACATATGTGTAAGCACTCTTTAATAATCAATATCACAGGATAAACATTTCAATTTCGATGGAATTTATTGATCATATCGTATACTGATAGCATAACATACTCATTTAACTTAGAAGGCGTTAAAAAGAATATTGATGTCGTAATAGTTGTCATGTTCATGAAAATGCATTATATAGTTCACATTACGTTTTAATTTATTCCTAATCGATAATATATTTTTTTGTAATATTTGTGAAATGTGTGTGCAATACAGATCAGGTTAAAATGCATCTTTTCAAAACAAGTTGAAAAGTAGTTACATTACACATACGTGATTGAACTATACAATGATGGATAATTAACATTTTTTTTACGTTTAACTTTTACATCAGGCTTATTTCAGATGATTTTCATGTTTTATACTTTTTTCCTTATAGTTTTGCAAATAAATTTCAAATTTATTTTTCAACCCACAAAAGTAAATTGAATTTTTCGTTTTTGATTTGTGGGTTCAAAAATATAAAATGAACTGAATTACGTTTTGAATTATTGCAAATAAAATATGCTAAAGGGTATATAATGTCATATATACTGAAGTATGAATTTTCTGAACTTGATGTAAATGCTTTGGTGGAAAATCTATGAAAACATTTAATGGACTTTCGAATCAGATTATATTGTTACTATCATATATCCAAGAAATATGAGAAAAATTTGGGGAATTTTTAGTTTAGAAAAACTACTTTTGTTATTTCAAGAGGCACTATCTATCTCATGGATTAAAATAATTGTAATTGGCTTGAATCAAGCATCGTCCAGCTGAAAAACCTGAAAAGTGCAAAATATGTAGTTATAATTTGATTTTTTCTTCCTTTTTTTTTCTCATTTCAATTAAATTTGTTTGTTGTTTGACGTTAAACTTCATCATATTTCAAATATTCACTGGGAAAATTTCATTCAAGCATTTTATCGTTTGTTTGCCTATTTAATTTGCTTTGCTCACCCCCTTACTGATTTACTGCTTATTATAGAACAGCTGGGACTTTGTAAAGTACAGTAGATTTAATAAAAAGTACGGAGTTGATGAGGACAAGATAGAATATTATACAAATATTGTTGAGTTTCTTGCTTATTATTTTCTGTAATAAGATTGAAGTAAAATTGGTTTAACTCTCAGGCAAACAGTTTGGCCATAAAAAAGTCATTCGAAAGATGTATAGTTATAAAACGATATTATTCAAATTAAGCCCTCATTAATTCAACAAATCATATGCAAATAAAATAGAAATGTATAGAACAATGCTATATCGCAGTAGATTTATTTTTTCGATAAATTGCAGTTGATCTATTACAAGCACTGTAAATTCCCAGCTTTGTTGTTTATACTCATTATAAAATATTCACATACTATTACTACCTCGTATATATGTAGTAATCTTTTATTAAAAAATAATCGCGAAGTCATAGTGTTTGTTGCAATAAATTTATCGATAATAACAATTAAAGTGATTTGCATAAATTTATCATTTTTCGTTGCATTCATTCGTTTATTTCATATTATTCGTTGTTATGTTGATTTGCATTTTGATATGTCTTACTCATAAACTTTTGCACGCTTGCTTACTATACGCTCACGCAGCTCCCTCGATGACTATGACGACAAGTATCTACTTAAAAAAAAAATAAATAAATAAATAAATAAAATAAAATAAAATTCTATTCAATCAGACTTCATGATAGATATTTAAAATACAGATTCAATCAACTTATGTTTAATACACGTTTTGTCGTTCTACTATTATTATTATTATTATTATTATTATTATTATTATTGTCATATATGAGCTTGAAAAGGATTAAATATGTTGAAGTAAATGTTTTCACATTGCTGCTGTAGCTGTTGATGCTGTTATTGTTGTTTTTATTATTGTTTTATATTATTGTTATATTTTTCCATATTATTTTCGATCACTGGTTTTTCTTTTAATAAAAAAAAAAAGAAACAAAAAAAAAAACACATTTAAATTATAAAATACAACTACAAAATTGCTCTAGGAGGTATCATATTCAAGTAAACCTACTTTATATGTGATATTTTCAAGCACTATTATTATATGTACATACCTTATACTCGTAGATATTGCTGTCAACTTTAAAAACTTTAAAATGTATGATTTTTACTTCGTTTTTGAAAAACTTTTGAAATTTCTATAGCTACTTGAGGCAAATTTTTTGATATTTTTTATGATGTCGTGCATTTCATTATTATTTTCATTGTCATTTTTAGAGTATAAATATAAGAAAACAAAAAAAAAATAAATAAATAAATAAATAAAACAAGTTTATATGAAAATAATTCAGGATTGTGTTACATTAGAAACAAAATGGTAATAATTTTTAATAATATCATATAAAATTGAATTCAAGGGAAATAAAGTAAAAATAAAATGACTGCATATAATATGAAATTCAAAGCATAATATTATATTAGAAGTATCAATAAAGATTATTGCAAATTACACAAAATATATATGTATGTACGTATGTTGAATGCATATATTATTAAAATATTTTTGTGCTTGTATGTGTTTCTATATCTAATTACAATATTTATCAATATTTATAATTATTATATTATAATAATTCATTTGGAAAAAATAATTTATTAATATTTAGAAAATTTATAGATATTTTATGCATAGAAATATAGAATGGTAATTAAATTTTTAAAATAAGAAAATAATTTATATGATGTGAACTTTTTGAATCGTTATTCAAGTGTAAAAAAATGTATTTTGTTATTAAATTTGATTAAAATATAAAAATATCGAACACATTAAAAACATTCTCAAAGATAAATCTGCTTTTAATACTTCTTTTTAATTATTTTATTATTTTATTATTTAATTATTTTGTTTATTTAAGAAACGATGTCAAGAAACACTAAAAGGATCATTCTTTCTTTTACCGCTTAGTAAGGTATCACGTTTTGAAACCGATTTAAAAAAAAGTGTTGGTATAAATATTGATAATTAAATCATTTATCATTATCCTTTGAGATATTTTTGAATTTTTCAATCAATTAATAGTACGTCGGCCTAATTCGCAAACCTCGTAAGTGTGTTTTTGTAAATTTTACAGTAGACAGAAAAAACTCTTGATTTTACCCACATACGTTCATACAAACAAGCAATTCTTTTTTTTTAAATTACTCAATAAATATAAAGTAATAGAAAGGCCCGATATTTCAAAAAGCTGGGTAAACTTATAATTAACCAAATAAAACCAAAAACGTTATTTTTGAAAAAATCAGACTTACGAGGTTTGCGAATTAGGCCGACGAGTAATCATCAATCCAAATTTTTAATATGAAACCTTCATTTATTTTCACCATATCACAAAATTTAAGTTTATTTAAAGTATTTTCTCATATAATTTATTTACATTTTCTACATTTTCCTCTTGTTTATTTTTTAATTAATTTATGTAAGTACCTATGTACATTGAAGGAAATGTAAACATTACCCAATTATGTTTGTTAAATAATAATTTATAATATGTATAGTTTTTTTTTTTAAATATTTCATTAGAAGTTTACTAAGAAACAAGAAAAAATACACAACAAAACAATTTTGGAAAAAAAAATATACACAAAAATGTACACATTTTAATTTCCTTACAAATATTAATAAAAATGTACTGAAAAATTATCTTCCCACATTTTTATTGAAGTTATTTTATCCCATTGTAGATACACACTTCATCTAAATTTCATTGAGGTAAATAAAATGTGCGTTATTACAGCAGACGACTTATTGACAAACAAAAAGTTTAGTTAATTTCTCAATTTAATAATATTTTTGTTTTTTTTTTTTTGCTTTTTGAAAGGTTAAAATGCGTTCAATAATGACGAGTTTGTTCAAATAAAACAAAAATTTATGTAAAATTTCGAAGAATATCTCATCTAATATCATCGTAGATGGGTAAATATAATATAAATTCTTGTTTATTGTACGTAAAAATTGTACAATGTATACGCACTTAGGTTACATATGAAAAAAGAAAAAAAACTGATGAGAAAAGTGTGGATCTGTTTGAATATGACATGAGACAACAATGACGTGGAAGTCAATAAGAATTTAAAAAATAAAAAAAAAAGGTTGTTGATAACATTAAAAAAGGGTATTTATAGATTGTCATAAAAAAAATTATATATTAAAAAAATATATACATATATGTATATAGAAAAAAGATCTTTGGGAAAATTTTCATTGTTTTTGATCATCACCCTATATAATAATGGAGATACGAATTAAAAATGTACCCCAATTTATTGATGATTCTCAATTTAATGTATATGGTCAGTGAACCTTATAAATGATGTTATTTGATTCATTGCAGAAGTAATTCAGAACAATTGCAATAGAAGAATGTATGAAAAGTAAAAAATAAAAATAAAAAAAATAAATAAATAAATAATAATACAAAATAAATTTTTAATGTGAGGAAATACGATTGATTTTGTTATGCATGATAATTTTTTATAAAATAAAAATGAATTATAAAAAAGGAGCAGGAATTGCGGACAATTAATAACACGGTTAAAAAATACCTTGATATACACTTTCAAAAAAAATAGTATGTACATGAATAAGTTATTTGTAAGTACTTCTTAAATTTTATAAATTAAACGTGTTTTATTTAAATGATATATTTTATTGTTCTTTTTGAACTGGCTGTTTTGCATTGAAAATAAATTTAAAAAATTATAATTTAATTACTTTTTCTTTAAAGCATCACAAACTTCACAATGGCATTTTTTTTTATATATATTCAAAACGAATTTTTCAATTAATTTATTTTAATCAAATTAATTTTAAAAAGTTCTTTGTTTTCTAAAAGTTTATTCTAAACCAAAAAAATACGTACAAAAATCAAGAAACTAGTGTGATTTTAAAACAGATTTTGATGAATTATTTTTACTGAATATTTTTTTTTTTGTCGAAAAGTACAAAAAATAAAAATAATAATAAAGGAATTAAAAGTATAACGGCCTTGAATTATAAGATATACACACATAACATATATAGATAAATTTAAGTTATAAGAAAAACAAAACATTTTTAAATAATTACTCTCAATTTAATGTGCTATTATTATTTTTGAATTATTAAATTTTTTAAAGAAAACAACAAAGTTTAAGATTCATGCAATATACATTTTATTGAGTATCACAATTATAATTATGTGTATTATTATTATTATTTTTTTCTTGTATTGTTCATAAACATAATAAAGTTTAGTTGCTTAGTGGCCTACTTTTAACAATAATTTTGATATTATTGATAATATGATGATTTAAACGAGATTTTTTTCCTCTATTACTTTGAACACAAATTCGAAAATAAAATTTTAAATAGAAATAAAAGAAAAATTAACTCAAAAAGAAAAAAGAAAAAAAAAAAACAAGAAACTTAATGCCAATTGTTTACTCTTCATTCATGCTTAACAGTGGCGGAAGACACTAATTATTTTGTCAAACTCTATTCGAATATTTTTAAAACCAATCAACTGGAACATAGTTAGGTACACATTAAAAATAATTAAAATGGGTCAATGGCTTTTAACAGATTTTTTTTCTTTTCTACAAGAGTTTCAATAAAAAATATATTGAAAGTTTTTTTTTTTTTTTTTTCAAAATAATAGTTAAACATTACATTAGAAAAAAATTGATAATAAAACAAATAAAATACATATTAGATTTTTTTTTTTGTGTTGAAAAATTTTTTGTAAAATACAAAATTTACGTGTGTAATTTAAAAAAGAATTGAAGGTTAAAATTTGATATTTTGTTTTTCCTCAAATTTATCGAAAAATTAAGAAAAAATATAAACATATTTTCAAACAATCAGTAAATAAAATTTGGTAAATATTGTTTTATTTAATTATTTTTTTTTTTTCATTTGAAAATATAAATTTTTAGAAATTTGTTTTTGTAATTCATTAAATTTGTGAAATTCTATAAGTGAATTTTTCTTTAATTAAAATAATCATCATTACGACCATTTTGTTTTCATTCAAGCATTTAATTGATTTTTATGTTCTATGATTTTCATTGGATAGAAGAAAATATAATTGTTTTTTGTGTTCTATATGGAGGACATAACATATTTTTGTGTCATGCGTACTGAATATCAGAAAATTTAGTTTACTTTTTGTATTCTATTTTTTACATATATATGTAATATGTAATTATCTATGGCAAGTATTCGTATAAGAGATATTTTTTTTGTTTTGCTTTTGTACATATAAAAATTAAAGACAGATAGATGAATGATTTTATAAAATGTTAATTACATAATAAATTGAAAATTTCAAACTATACTCTAAACATAATTGAACAAAAAACAATAGGAAAAAATTTGAATAATAAATTTTAAGATATGTAGCAAAAAAAAGCGTATCTACAATTTTTTAAATATTCTTTCGAAATTATTCCTTTTTTTTCCAGTTTTTTAATTATTTATCATCGGTCTCTCTATTACAATAGAAATAGTTATTTAAACTTAACAATAATATCCGAATTTGGCAAGTGAAAAGTTTTAAACTTTTTTCTATTTATGTATTTTAATTCAGTACGAGAAATAATGATCTTCAATTGTTTAAAACAGTAATAATTTAAAAAAATTCCAACAAACTCCTAAGCAGAAATGTTGAAAAAAAAATCAAATGCATATGTAGTAAAAATAGTAGTCAAAATCCTCGAATTTGATACACTTTCTCTATTTCCAGTTGTAAAATTTTATTACCACGTATCTTTTGTTATAACATCTATTGGAAACTGTTTAACAAAAAATACAATTTGTTCTCATATAAATTTCTTGCTGAATCAACAATTTAATATTGAATTGAATTTTAAATAATTGAATCAATTCACCCAATAAATTATCGTCAAAGATCAGTTACCATGAATGGATCGTTTGTATCTACTCGTATAAGAATAAAATATAAGGGAAATCGTTTGTCCCTTGTTCATTCTATGTGAAAAAAAAATAGTCATATTACTCGTACATTGTATTATAGTTATAAAGTTTAGTTAGTTGACTGCTTTACAAAATGATAACCAATGATTATCACATTAGAATAACATGAGAATACATATGAAAAACAATGGGCATTTGGTTTCACATTTTTATTCAGATTTTCCTCTTTTGAAAAAAAAAAAATACTAATAAAAAACAAGAATAATATAAAATATATTATTATTCTCTGAATATTTTAGTAAGCATGTAAAAATATTAAAAGTCTTGATTTGATTACGATTTAAGTGAATGTTCAGTAAGCATGAAACGATCGTTTTACATAAAACATTGGTTAACTTCCGTTGAAAATTATATTTAAAAAACAAAAACAACAACAAAAATATATAAAAAAAGGAAAGATAGTAATTTGTCACACATATGTATATGTTTTTATAAAAGTTTCATTATAAACATTATGTAAATACAAATAAAATGCAATTTATCTGGTTGATTTTGCATGTTAGCACTTCTATTCAAATTTCAATAAATATTAAATTTGATGTTAAATAAGAAAAAAAACAAAAAAAAAAAAATATGAAAAATTTATATAAATTTACATATTGTATAAAAATGGTAACAATTTAGTTCGTTACATGCATTTTTATTTCAAAACTTGAAGATATGAAAAAAAATAAGTATTTATAATTAATTCAAATTTGTATTAAATATTCAATGATTTAAAAAAAAACATTTTTTTGTTATGGTTTAGTCATTTTAATGTTCATAGAAAAATATCTAGTCTTAGATGTGTTTGATCATTTCCATTAAATTATAATAATTCCATGAAGAATTTGTAATTTTAATCGGTTATTAGATGTCTTTCAAAACCTCATTTTGATTCCTTGAACAAGAGACCCATAATAATTACTGAAACTAAAGAATCATATGAGTAAATAATAACAATAAAAATGTTTGTATTTTTTTTTTTTTCGAAAAATTAAGCATTCAGAAAAATCAAAACATTAGAATTAGGTTTGCGAATGTCTTCAGAATTATTCCGATTTGAATTCAATTATGGTATTTATGATAATTGTCAGATATGTTAAATAGATTAAACTTAAGCCATTTTTAGTGTAACTAAATTCAATAGACGAGCGGTTAGATATGCATTGAATTAGGTTTCATTATTTAAAAACATCTTCGAACTATGTACATGGATAAGAAGTGTTGAACCTTTAATAAGACTGTGAAGAACCCAATGTAATCTATAAAATGGTTGTAGTTATTAGTTTATACGAGTACATCTTCTAAAAATGTTTAATAATTATACACTTCCTCAAATATACGAGCTTAGAAGGATATTTTTTATTTAAAAATCAAAAACAAAAGTAATTTTGTAATATTTACTGTAACAATATTATTCCAATATTGTACCACTTAAAAGTAATTACCTATATGAATGAGATTATTAGCTATATATTATCTAATTTTAATTATTTTTATTAAGCAATAATTTTAAATTTATTATTTATTTTCACATGAATGAAAATTTTTTTTCCTCTTATATAGAAAAATTAATGGTATCTAAAACTGGACAAAAAAAAAAAACTAATAGGAAAAAATATTTATAGATGATTTTTTAAAACCATTATTAAATACAGATACAAATACACCTTTATTTTATATGTATATTTTCATTAATATATCTAACACTTCATGTATAATGTACAATGTACATACATATATAAAGTTATTTTTTACCTTTTTCTCACGAATACTTTAACCGCAAATTGATCGTAAAAATTGATAAAATTCGATTGATATTAAAAAAAATAGAAAAAAAAAAAAGAAAAAAGAAATAGGTACTTCGAAGAAAAAATGAAAGCAAAATTGCTTGTTACACTTGCGCAATAACAAGCATTTTTTTTTTCGACTTTATTTTTCTTCAGTCTTTCTTGACATTTGAAATTTCGTGATCGCGTATATAAATTATCTTTTTAAACTAATAAACATTCTTTTTTTTTCTTTCTTAGATTTGATTATATGTTATGAATTTGTACCTCTGGAATGGTGTGTATGAGTTTTTTTTTGTTACTCTCACTAATGTGTTATGATTTTTATTGCACAAAATCATTATTTCCATTGAAAATAAAAGCGCCATGTAATTTTTATTCTTATTTTTGATGGATAATAATAAAACTAATTTTAAATAGCAAACTTATTTTGTTTGTTTACCTTTTTCTTTAACAAAGTATTCCACAAAAAAAGTTTTTTTTAAAAATTTTTTCCCGCTTTACATCAAACGATTTGTTTAGCATATAGATATTATATGCTTTCTCAGGAAACATTAAAAAAGAAAATAAAATGTAAAGATAATTCAAACAACAAAAATTTAATTGAATTTTAATTTTTGCATAATCATCTGTACATTGAAAATTATTAATTCATTTTTAAATGATGCTGAAAGATGTGTAAGCTCAATTTGTTTTTTTTTTTAAACATTTAAAAGTCATTCTTAAAAATCATCTTAATCTTGATTTCACACAGATATATACAAAATTGTTTATCTACAATATATGTATGTATATGGTTATATTTTATAATATATCAAATTTACTATAGATACGTTAATCAAGTACTTCATAACATATTGCTAGAAGGCACTGAGCTAAATTACAAATAGATAGTGATAGTGTGTTGCAGATGTTTAACTGTTTGTGGCCAGCAGTATTAGCATCACAAGGTCCGCAAGAGTGTGCTACGTTGATGATATAGGTTTGAAAATTATAACCGCTCGCGTATATACTTAGGTCCATATATACATACATACATATGTATGTATATTATATTCATTTTCATTCATTGATATCCTGCTGCTGATTAATTTGTAACACGATTTGTTATTTTGTAATTTCATATTTCAAATAAAATTATGGTGATTTTTTATGATGAAGATGAAATCGTGTTCATAAGTAACACCGAATAGGTAACTACAAAAAGAAACAAAAATTAATTTAAAAAAAAAAAAAAAAAAAAAGGTTTAATAGAAACATTTTCAAATCTTTGATTTTTTTTTTCTGATGTAGATTTTTCATATTTATTTATTTTTTTTTTTTTTCGTTTTGAAAAATAAAAGTTGTGTTGATTAATTTTACAGGTGAGAGAAGACTATTGAACTTTTAAGAGATGAAGTTTAAAAAGGAAGAAATGCAAAAATTAGCTTTGTTTAATTGTATGAATAAAAGTACATAGATATGAATGTATGTACCTATACATAAATGTTGTATACGGCAAACCAATATTGAAGTGGCACTGGCGATATGTAAAACTGCTGAAATTTGAAAAACTATAAGCCCTACGAAGAAAAAGAGTTGAAACCATAGATTTTCGAATACATTCTGCAAGTTTATACATACATATGTACATATAGATAAGGTTCGTAGATAGGGTCTTTTACGAAAGGACACTGTTCTGTTAATTTCAAATATACATCACCCAACTCTTCTTTTCTTAAAAGTGAATAAAAAATACGAGTAGGAAAACATTTAAAAAAATCTACTTTTACCTTTTATGGATCTACATAATAATTTGTCAAAACGAACAATATAATTAAAGAAAAACTTATGCAATCTTTATTAAGCATTAAAAGCAACTTACATACTTTTTTATTCAATCTTTAATACAATAAATAACAATTTCCGTTACAAATTAATTCTTTTTTTTCTCTCTCTCACATTGCCCATATAAGTAAAATAATTAAATCAATTTAAAATTTTTTTACTTAAAATTTTAAATCTAAGATTATGAGTCATTTATAAACGGTTTTTTTCTATTCTTGATTTTTTTTCTTTTAATTTCTTATTTTTATAGTTTTTCTTCTAATGACTCTTTTTTTTTTTCGAAATCATATCGTTTAATTTGTTTGCATGAATCATGTAATTAATTACGACACCTAAACGAACTCCTAACAACACTTTTTTATTTTGCACTTACAACAATTTTTTTAAGCTTAATAAATCAATGTTTATTCTCAAATAAGGAATGAGTATCTTATATAGTATATTTAATAGAATTGTGAGTATATTATACAGTTAAGACTTTAGAGAAAAAAAAAGAATATCTTATTGCAGTCAACAAAATATTTTCCTCCAGCATCTGCAAATTACCACGCAATATTTACTTACAGAAGCTACTATAAAGCCTATTGGCTAGATCATTAACAGCAGCTTTTGCGATTACACACAAATTGACCCTCTAATAAATGAATATGTATATACAATACATACATACATATGAATTGTATGTGTGTATATCAGTTAGGTGTTTTTGGTGTTGTTTGCATCAGCGGTATCATATATACGTAAGTACCAGTGGCTGCAAACACAGACTGCAAAAAATCAGAAGCTGAAAAATACTACAGGTAAAATAAAACATAAACACAAACAGGTAAAATATATTCTTTTTTTTTTTTCTTACTACAACTGCAGTTAGTAATAAACACTACACTAGCAAGAGATATTAATTTTATAACACTACATAATATATGAAATATGGTAAAGCTTCAATTTTTTTGAATTGAATATATGATAGATGTTGATGGTGATGATGAAGTGATGTTGTTGCAAAATCCGCCAACGCTCATTATTACGTTACTACTTATTTATTTATTTTTTTTATCCAAATTCTATTTATTCTCTTTTCTCTTCTTTTATTTACAATAATATTATATCTTACTTCTCGAAAAATGAAGATCAGTCATCATTGCAAGTATATCTTAGAATAGCATTTTCCTTCCTACACCTTATTTTATCCAAATAATCTAACTAAGCTCTGAACGGGCTATTCTATATGTACATAATATGTACGGTTCCAATACTAAAAATAACTTTTTTTTTCTTATTTTCTAAAGTACGCCTACGAATAAGAAATTCAATTTTAATAGTTAATTTAGATACCTAAGTATATTACCTGTTACAATGAACATTTTGTAATTACCAAGATATTTTTACTGTTTATTATTCGGTATAAGTATATATACTCGTACATATTATATGTATCTAACTACATATGGTTACATAAAGGATATTTAAACATAAAAATCGTATATACTTCATCGTTAAAATGATGATAAAAAATAATATGAAATTTAAAATAGAAGAGTAATGGTAGAAAAAAATATATATTATGAGATTATAAAGATATGATTTTATCTATGAAGTATCTAGTTAATATTATTATTATGATTACAATTAATTTTTTTTCTCTCTTCATTTTAATAGATATTTTAGCTGTAAAATCATTCACTATTAGATTACACGAATATACATACATATATGTGTTTATGGTAGAATAAATATTATAGTATAATTCTTATGAAGAGTATCAGTTATCCTGATGACACAAATTTTTTACTCTGCGTGACTTATACAATTTGGATTATTTTATGGTGCGATAATAATGTCGTTGTACTATCATTGGCTAAAAGTTCTACAAAAAAAAAAAAAAAAACAAAAAAAAAAAAAAAGATAGATACATAAAAAAGGACTGATGATTATTTTCTGATAATATGATAATGACTAACTTTATGGACGATGTACTCACAGTGTGTGACTTGTAATAATCATGGACAATATGATACGATGAATAGCTGCACGAGTCCATTTAATAGCCATTAGCTAATGAAATTTTCAAATATTGAGGGCATTATAAATTATTTTAATATATGATTGGTATGGTATCCCTTAATATGTTTATGAAATGAAAGAAAAAAGTAAAATTTTGTTGTTTAAATTTCTAAAATTTATAGATATAATAAATATGTATTTAAAATGTGCTAAACAGAAATAACCTTCTTTAGCGATTTTTAAACATTAATAAAGTGTATTAAAATATTGTAAAATAGCTATATCTTGATATAAATACATCTAAAATTATATTTAATTTAATTGAAAAAAATATGTGTGGTTATTCAAATCAACAACTAATTCGAATATGAATCTAAAACCAACTGAAGTTAGTTTTAATACAGTACTGCATTACAAATCTGTTGGCATATTTTTTTTTTATTTCTACAATATATCCTTCGTTATAATAAATTTTTTATAGTATCAACAAATTTACCAATAAAAATTTCCTATATAACATATTATTATTATTTTTTTTTCAAAACCATTCAAGCCACTGACATGCATTTTTAAAAACAAAACGTGCATGTTTAATCTATAGTATCGTTTAAATCATAAAAATCAAGGTAAAAATTCCCTTTAACACATTTTTTTTTTTCAACAAAATACCATATCCCATTTAATTATCACCCTCACCCAAGGTGTACATTATTATTTTTACCCTTTTCTTGATAGGTATTATAATAACCAGATGATGACTAATCAGCATATTGCGGTCATCGCAGACAAATATTGTTTCAGAAATTTCACGTTAGAATCCTCTTTTTATCCTAATTACACTCTTTTACACCTTTTATCCTGACTTTTTCACTTAGTTATTGAGCTGTATCAGCTTTGTTCTTTCAAATTCTAAAAAGTACCTTTATGAAATTGAAATGATTTTTGTAATATTTTCCAGGTGATGTTCGTCTCTTGTTAGACTGCTAAAACTATATAAGTGGAATGAAAAAAAAAAAAAGGATCATTGATCCCTATTTTGACTTTTTAAATAATTACAAGATAACACGCAACTGGTGGTGTATGATCATGATGAATGAATCTATTAAAAAATTTAATTAGCAATTCTAATACCGTATTGTACTTATTTTTTTAATATAAATAATGTATGTAGCATACATTATTTTCATATATCGTAGGTATGTAGATTAGGATAACATCGGATAATAAATTACCACTAACATCATCAGAAATATGCTGAAAATGAATTTTCTTTTAAATTCAATAATATTCGAAAAATTTTATTACAAAAAACACAAGGTAATGAGTACATTTTGATTTATTTACTTCTGTGATTATAAAAATCACATCAGAAAATCCGATAAAATAATATCTAATAATTGCCACCAGTATATACCATCGAAATCAAATATTATCTTTTACATACATACCTACATTATATTTATGTTTAATGGTAAAATAAATATCACTATTTTTAAATCTTTATGTAAATCCGTATGTACTCATTTTTAAATCTTATAAGAAATCTACAATTCGTAAATCCAATAAATGGTATGTAGCTAGTATGCACATATTATGTATGATTCAAAGATTCAAAAAAAAAAATGAAGAAAAAAAAACCTTGAAAATTTATAAGAACTTGTAAAATTTGTTATAAAAAAGAGTTAAAAAATATTTTTCAATATTTTGATTTATATTTTACTTTGAAAAATTAAACGCATGCATATTATCTATTACTTTTGTGTACAAAACTATATACATACATTTATCTTTTTAACATCCACGCACCTGCAATATACATTTTCAGCAACTATTTAAAAATTTTTTAAATGGATATTGAATATGCGCGAGTTACCCACAAAAAATGAAGTTATGTCTTTAATAATTTTTATATGAACTGGGTGGTTATGAAGAAAATTATTTTCCACAAAATTTTCTAAAATGTTAGTAACATCGTATCTGCAATTATCGTTCAGGAATTTTTCAATACGATTATTCAGTTTTGCATTGGAACACTGTCATTATAAAAAATGAAATTGGATTAACTCCTTTTTGTTTTTAGTGACCTTTCAATCCATTATATGAGCATTACAGGTGAAAAATGCAGAAAAGATCTTAAAAGCATAATTCCAAACAATTAGAAAGCTTTTCGTGTAGGTATATGATTTATTTTTCTAGATCTCAATTTTTATACTATCAATAAATTTATAAAAATGACTTCTATATTCTTTTGATTCACCTTCCAAACAATTTTAAAAATATTTATTTAAATTTTTATAGTGAATTAATATCTTAAAATGATATAAAGACGCATAATAGTTGCATAATATACGCCATTGATGTCAAATGAAGATCATTTATGAGATTTTGTATACCAGTAAATCTTTATATTCTTTTAGTACTATTATTACATATACGTATACATACATGGAATATGGGAAATTTAAAATTCAATCCCACTATTAATTTTCTGTTTTAGTTTTTACTATAAGTGCAACATAAATAAATGAAAATAAAATAAATTATATAGCTCATATATGAAAATATAAAAATATGTGACGGAACTATTATGGATGAATTGAAATTAAACCTTCACTATAATATCAGACAGACATTATGGCAATTTAATGTACAACATATACATAAATATGTTATACACTCATATATGTACACTTACATATACATATTTATAAAATGTTTCTACATAAACATAGTATTTTGTTATTTAAATGTGGTATATTTTTAATAAATTTCTAAATAAAGAATTAAATATACAGATTACTACATATTGCTGCATATTAGGCCTGTATTGCATAATTGCACATTTGCAATTTGTTTCACTACATCATTTTATGTAGGACATACATTTGGTAAATCCAACATTTTATATTTAATAATAGTTTTAAATTTTCTTTTTTTTTTTTTTTATATACATATTTATAAAGACTTTTATTTGACATGAGTATGAGTCATTTTAATCATCATTAATCGTGGAAATACATGTAACTAAATTTTTCAACATAAAAAATTTTTATGAATTATTTATTAATTTTTTTTTTTGTTAAATATTATGGAACATATCAATTGTATACAATGAATTATGAATATCATAATAAATATATTATTTTAATACTTGTAGATTATTTATGTATGTAAAATAGTATTTTTTTTTTTTTTTTTTTTTATTATCAGAAATAATTTTGGTTGAATATTTCAAAGGAAGTGAAAGTAAAATTTAGAAAAACTTGAATAGTCCTGACTCTTGTTTATCATTTTATTTACATAATATTTTGGTCAAAAATGAAATGAACGGAAAATATTTTGATGAGCATCGTGTGTGGATTATTATCCAAAAATATTTAGTAGTTTTTCTTTTCTTTGAAAAAATTTCAACCTACAATTTGGTCTTTTTTTGGAAAAAAAAAATGTATTTATGAATTATGAAAAAAATCCACTTTGCATATTAGCAAATTATGTATATATGTTGAAATCCTTCAAAAAGTGACAAAAGTGAATGGAAAAAAAAACATTTTCTTAAATTATAATTTTATTGTGGTAAGAAAAAATTAAATATTATGTTTTTTCCAATATTTTCAATTTTTTTTTTTTTGTGTATAAAACACTCACTTGTTTATAGAAAGAAACAGTGTCGGCATTATTAAGTAATTCTAATTATTGAACATGTTGTTGTTATTTTTTTTCACTTCAGATATTTACACTTATCTTTTTTTTCTGCAGAATTTCATGTATCATGTAACACATTTACATTAAATTAATATTAAATTCATAATATATCATAGGAAATTTAACACGATCATAAAATTATAATATAAACAAATTCTCACCGTATCCAATGTGTACAATATGGTATAATTTTGATTATGCACTTCTACCATTTTCATTTGTAAAAATGTAATCGATATTGTATTTTAATGATACAGGTACATTTATGAAAATATACATACATACTATATATGTATGAATGTATTTTGTTATGTTTTCGTTGTTTTTTTTTTTACTATCTTGTTGTTGTTTTTTTTTTCAAATTTCATATTCATACATATTGGATACAACATTAGACTCACATATGTAAAAATACGTCTCGATAACAACATACTAATCACGATCTGCATATATTTTTTATTTTTTTTTTTTTCATAACATGTCTCCATAAACTATTCATGTTTAGTTACATGGAAAAACAAAACGATATAAGCATAATAACAATAATATTACAAGCAATTTTTTAATTTTTTTATTAAAGGCATATTTATTTTTTCAGTTATTTCTTTTTCATTACCTTTTTTGAAATTATTCTTTTTTTTTACTGTTTTATTAATAATTTTTTTTGTTTTTTTTTTTTAGAAAATAGCATTTTCTGTTCACTATTACCATTACAAAAAGGAAAAAAAAAAATGCGCTAAAATTTTTCATGAGTTAAATTGCAGGGAATTATACGTTTTTTCATACAGATGAAAATTTCTTCTAGAATATTTTAAATTATTTATTCTTTAAGAGTTCTTATACGATTTTCTGAAAGTATGTCAAATTTCTATTTCACTTCATTTTTTCTTTTAGACATGATTTAGAAAAAAATTCCAAGATTGGTTTTCTTTTATTCCAAAGGATTTTAAAAGCTTATAAAGTTTCTGTTTAACTGTTAATAATTAGCGTAGTAATTTATTATAATATTTAATGAATTAGATGACATGAATATGAACTCGTATATGAGATTCCCGTTGTGAATAATTTTACGCTATTAAAAGTCATAAATATTTTGTGACTTTTTGAGATTTTATAATCCTTTTCATGTGTGTGCAAATTATTTTGTTGATGTCTAATTTGGTTTTGTCTATGTATGTATTACTAATTATCATTTTCATCGTTATAATAGTATAGGCTAATTTTCAGATAATTTATAATATTGTAGATATATTTATTCAACTAATATGTTTATATATATTTTTCGTGAATTTTCTAAAAAACATATCGACTACCGAATATTTATACATTTTTTTGTTTGTTTCGTATTTATTTTTTCTTATTTTATTTTTTCTCGTAATCAAAGTTATTTTTTTGACGGTATATCATGTTCAATAATATTTTATATGTTAGTATTTTATATATTTAATGTACTTTATGTCTTATAGATTTGATCAAACTAAGTTCGCACATTTTATGACAGACAAAAGTTCGATTTAAAGATAGAATAAATCACAGTTGGGGTCTAATTGCTGTCATTCGTAATATTTTATATTGAGATTTTAATCATTTATGACATTTATTTAAGTTTTTAAATTTTGCAGTATTGCAAGTAAGTAAAAAATAAAAGAAAAAATAACAAATCATATCAAAACATTTTGCAATAAATACTTGAAAAAATAAAAGTGATAAAAAAACATACACACACACACTAAAATCAAAGGAATAAAAGAAATTATGTTTAGTTACTAGTTGAAAATTTGTTAACATCATAAAACTTGTAGATTATTATAAAGGTCCATATGTGGAAATTACATAATATTCAATAAATTTAATGTTGTTATTAGAAAAATTTTATATTTGTTTTTATTATCTTGTTAAATTACTTTAGATAATTTTACACGTGTTTCAGAAATATATACGTATGTTTTTTTTACTACAAATTCAATGTAATTTTAATTAAATTTCAGTATTGCTACACTGAGAGCATGTAAACATTGAATTTAAACAAAAACTTTATTTCAATAAAAAACAAAAACAAGAAACTTGAAATAAATTAAAAATATACAAAAAATTAACTGAAAATTATAATACACTAGATACTTGAAGGAAAATTATAATTTTGATGGAAATACATATTTAAAATTACATATTCAGTTATCACAATCTCGAATGAATTTCTAAACAATAAATAAACTTTTTTTTTAGAACAATTAATCTCTATTATTCATTATTTTTACAAATGTTTGCTTCAATGTTTTTTTATTTACAAATTTCTATTTAAAATTACTTAATAAACTATAATATAAGACTTTGAAAACAATAACTCGATATTTTATGATTTACAATAAAAACAAGAGAAAAAAAAATTCTACACGTTCTTTTTTTGTTTTCTGTAAAAACGTTCAATTTTATTTTTGCGGTGTTAAAAAAGAAAAATTAATCTACATAATACATATATGTATGTACGTAGATATATGTACGTGAGGCTATATCATTTTGAATATAGTTTGTATGCATATTAAAATTTAATAACTAATTCATTATTTACTTAGTAATTAAAATTTAAATATTATTTTTAATGTTCCATTTCAGGTGAGTTTCATAACACTTATCAACAACACAAAGAATACCGACGAATAATTTTTTTCTTTATTTTTAAAAGAAAAAAAGAAAAAAACAACCAAATTTGGTATGAAATGAAAATTTTCTTTTGTTATAGTTTAATTATTTTCAATTCAATGCTCTCGTTTCATAACAAAATTGGAATAAAAGAGCAAAAATAAAATGCATAAACAGTATTTTTAATGATTAAGTTATTTAAAGAAAAAAACAGGCATTTAGTACGTAACTAAAATAAGTAAGTTCTAAAACGTATTAGTCACACAAAACTACTTTTTTTTTTCCTTTTTTTCTCAAAAACAAATTTCATAGTATTGTGTTTCCTTTTTTCAAGAATTTTCAAAATATGTATGTAAATAAAAATTTAAAAATGACCACTGTGACCTTGCTCAACGGTTATTTTAATTTAACCTTCATTACTTTGGGTACGTCTTGAGATACTACAAAAGCTTTTGGTACATTTTCTAGCTAGCACCTTAAAAAAGAAATTAAAGCAAAATTTCAAAAAAGTAAAAAAAAAAAAAAAAAATTATAGTCACAGCATTTTTATCATCTTTTAAATTTCTTTAAAAAAAAAAAATTTTTTATTTAAATTTTTGTTATCGATTTAATTTTTTTCCTTGATATTAGAACTGATAAAACATTCATTACACGTTAAATTACTTTTACAGTTCATTCAAATTTATTAATTAAAAATAATTATAGATAAAAGATAATTTATAAATACATAGTATATATAATATATTTTAAATATTTAATGAACATGTTTCCACTTCATAAAGTAAATAAAATTATTTAGTTCATAAACAAAAGAGATAAAATCGAAAGTTTATTATTATTACCACTATTTTTTTTTCTTTTCTTGATTTAATAGAAACGTTAAGAAACTGAAAGATCTTAATAACAACAAAGACAAACAAACAAAAAACAATTTTCATTAAAAAGATTACCATTAATGATATGTAAAACCTTAATTAGATGTTTTGATAAAAATACGAAACATTTTCCAATTATCACAGTTTTTTTGATTATTATGTTACATTATATATTGCATGAAAATTAACAACAATAAAAAAATTTTAGAAAAAAAAAAAAACAAAGCCATAGTGATGAGAAAAAAATTAAACATTGGATAATAATTTCTTTCTCGTGTAACAAAAAATATTTCAAGAAAAAAAAGGAAAAAAAAGAATGGAAAAAAAAAGTTGAATCTTTTAATCAGTAGTTGCAGACCAGTTAACAAAATGAAAATCAACAATCATATAATGAGCTGTCATCATTAATAATAGAAAATCAAATAAGTTAACTTCATATAAAAAGCATAAGATATTTTTTTTAAAGAAAAAAAAAATAAAATATACTTTAAAAAAATTGAAAAAAAAAATGAAAAAAATCACTAAATTTATGAGTCGTAAATTGTCATTAAATTTTTAAGAATCAATAACATATCACATTCATAACCTGATAGAGATACCATTTCATTTAAAGTCAATCATTCGCTTCTCATACTAACTGATGGCCGTGGCTATATTATCTTCATTCGTTTTATGGCATCTTCTTAGAGAAGTTATAATATCTTTTAAAAGAAAATTCAAATATAACACATAAACATACATACATGCATAGATACTTTGGTCAGCAAATTGTTAATTCTTTTTTTTTTTTTTTTCTGGTCCATTACCGCTGTTTCATCCGTGTCGGTTCATCTTCATTGAAGATATATCTAACTGAAGTCTGCTTATTTTTTACCTACATATAGGTACTTGAACATACTATACATTTATATGTTTTCAATATAAAATACATATATTCAAATATACATATATGTATATATAGTACATGTTTTTTTTTTATATAAAGTTAATTTTCAAAGGTACATCTCATATTTAACCTGATAGACCATTTCAGTCACAAAATACATGAAATTTCACACGTAAAAACTTGTTTATATTATTTTTTTTTTCTTCTTTTTATTTCTGTTTTTGTCATCGGTTTTAAAATTTATATAAGAAAAAGAATATTATTTTTCAAATGGAATGATGTAAAAAAGCGAAAATATATGAAAAACGAAAAAAAATAAAGAAATACCCGAAGATCATGGTGATGATGATGATGATAATAATGTTGATGATGATGGCACATACCTATTACACAGTGTTTCCACTTGTATGCAAGTTTTTTTTTTTCTACATATTTTGTTTTGTTTTGTTTTTTGTTTTTTCATTTCAAATTCATTCAGATTTTACTCTTTTTTTAAATTTATTTAATATTATAAAATCATATGAAAACCAATAATATGTAGATGATGCCGGTCAAAAGAATTTGTCACGGAAAAGACGTTAATGTTGATGTTGTTATCCAGTTGAATTGAATCACCATATTATTGCAAGATACATTATACAAGATTCAATACTCGTGTATCATGAGTATCTGAAGTCATGTTAACAAGATTATCTACAAAAAAATAATAATAAAGAAGAAAAAAAAGAAAAAAAAAAACAAATAAAAATAATATAGGGAGAAGAAAAAAAATTAATAAGAATTAATTTTGTTTTTTGTTTCTGTGTTTGTTTTTTTTTTGTTTTGTTTTTCTTCTTTGTAGATTGAAACACTAACGATTTATATTGTATTTTTTGCCCAAAGATGTTTTACTTTTATAATACTTAAAGTTAACATTAATCTTTTTTTTTTTTTTAAATTTAAAATTGTGGAAATTTTTTTGATCATCGTCAGATAATCTTGTACCTTTAATTAGAGTTTTTTTTAATCATTGTTTTTATTAACTTTTTTTTCTTAAAAAAACGCAAACAACACATTTCATGACAATAAATGTTCATGTCAAGTTTATATTATTATCTAACTGTTTACCCAAAAATTAGGTTCAATTTTAATGATATCATTAAGTAATTTTTAAAAATAATACAAAAATTCAATATCATTATATTTATTTTCAGTTCATGATTGATTTGTATCATTTTTATTTGGGAAAAAACAAAACCAAATGAAGAACAACAAAAAAATTATTGATATTATTTGATTTTAACTATAACCTTCTCCATGACGATAAGTGTAGCTATGGTATTTATTTCATTAAAGTAATTCTCTTTTTATTTATTTGGATTTGCTCATTTTAATTTTAACTTGAAAACAGAAAAAAAAAATTACTTCTTCAGCCTTTTTTTAGGACGTCTGACTTTGAATGAAAATTTAGAAGAAAAAAATTAATAATTTGACATTGACTGTATGTAAGGTTACATAAAGTTGAACAAAAAAAAAAAATCAAAAATAAAAAAAAAAAAAAATAAACTAAGTATTTGTGTACTGATAGATTGAACAAATTGATCTTAGCGCATGTGGTCTGATGGCTCGTGTGGTGGTCCATTTTATGTATACCATTATATAGGTACCATATATTAGATTAAACAAAAAAAAAAAAACCTGTAAGATATCTTTTTTTTTTTTTGTATTATATTCATATCTTTTATCTGATTTGCTGTGGGCGTTATTTGTTAGTGTGTCGATGAAACTAAATTCGAAATTATGTTTTAATGATTTCAGGGCCTTAAGTAATTAATATTGTTAAATAAACGACCACAAAAAAAAAAGCTTTAATATTAGAATGTGTAATTAGAAAATAAGATGAGGGAAAAAAAACGCTAAATAAATAAAACAAAAAATAACAAAAAATAATGTAGATTTAACAAGATGTCAAAAAGACAAAAAAAAAAAACACACACATTTTCCAAATTTTTGTCATGTCATAAAAGACAAAAGTAGATGATCGTGTTGTCAAAATTAATTGAATTTCATACTGAATACTTTCGATTTCATTGGAATGTCAAAAGAATTTGATATGTGTTGTAATTAATTTTCAAATTATGTATATTTCACATATTAGCTTGTGTTTGATTTAAGGACATTCATTTTTCAAACATTTCCTTGTGAAAACTTGTCGAAGTAAATTGCTTAATCTGCGTTTAATAATAAATAATTAAACTTCTAGAAAAATAAATGTTTTTCAAGAGCTGCGAAAAATTGATTTAGCACTGTACTAGGTCCTTATTTTAAAATAAATTATGAATCCTTACTAATATTTTTTGAAAATCAGGCATGTTTTAAAAATAATACATCACATTGGATAACTAAACTAGATTTTAAATAACAATAAAATTTTATAGGATACATTAACATATATGTATGTAAATATGATCTACAAATATAATAAAAGTTATATCAATAGTCCTTCCAAATTGAAAAGAAGAATAAAAGAAGTATGGAAAATTATTTTTTCATAACAATGACGAGTTAATGAGAAAAAAAAACAACATACATATACATATGTATGTAATTGGACATTTAAAGTCATAAAAATTGTAATAATTTGAAAGATAACAACTATTATAACTTTCTCGAAAATTTTATGAATATAATATGTATATGCATGTAAATGATATACAATAACAAAATGGGTGGTTGTTTTTTTTTCTTTTTTTTTCTCTTAAACTTAATTTACCTGTATCTCAAAACAAACATAAACCTTATAGATTTTTTAAAGCTTAATTTTTACTGTAATAGTCAAGAATTGACTTCACTTGAAAATTGTAAATATTGTTGATGAAAAGAAGAGAAAATGTACATATGTACGTATATATAAAATACAATTGGTGTGTGGGCAGCAGTTTTAGTTTTATTATATGCAAACTAAAAAACAAAAAAAAATTTTTTTTCTTACATGTTACCAGATAATATAAGTACGAGTAAAATATGTATGTAAGATGAAGGGAATTTTGTTTTGTGTATTACCTATGAAACCAAAACATACAAGAAAAAAAAACCCATATAAGTAATGTATAATTTTTGATTTTGTACTTCAACAAAAAAGGAAAAAGAGAGTAAAATGTACCTATATGATACACGATACTTAGTCAAATATAATGTACAACTATGCAAATGAATAATTTAAGAGAGATACAAAAAAAAAACAAGAAGAATTTATGTATATGTACATATATATAATGTCGAATATACCCAGTATCGTTCATCTTATTTACAATATTTATGTTTATTTTACGGATTTTGTGCATATTTAAGCTAAATACTATACTTATTGTAATACATACGTACATATTGCATAAAAGACGAATAATAATGTTAATAATAATAACATTGTTGAAGAATTTAAAATATTAAAAAAATAAAAAGCAGTATAATTTTTAAATGACAAACATATGCATTTAATGAGGCACATAACAAAACAACAACAACAACAACAACAAAACCCAAAAAAAATATACCTAAAAATAAATTTTATGGAATTATTCAAGTGTTTTTTCCAATAAACACATAGCTAGGTACATTTTTCTCATCGAATTTTTTTTTTGGTATTTATTTATTGTTAAATAATTCGCCCACGTGTACTTAAATGCAAAAATTTTACTTAAAATTATACGTATGTAAAGCAATATATAAGAATATTGAACAACTGATTAATATATTTTATCATAAACAAAAACCTCTAAATGTTATATAGTATAAATAAAACCTTCTGCTATGTAATTACCTTAATATAGCAATAAAAATTTACGAGGATTGTTTTTTTGTTTAATTTCGTAATGGTCATATTGATGATGTGGTTTAATGGTTACGTAGCTTTTGTTTAAAAAAATATTTAAATTTTTTAGGTGAAATTCAAGGATACATGTAAATTTTCAATATATTTAACTTTCGCACTGATAATATTCGATGTAACCTTTTTTAGGAAAATCCTCTAAAAGCTATTTCGTTTTATGGAAAATTTGTGTTGATTAGGACACAAATATTTGTAAAGGATCGCCTGATACATACTAGCAAGCAGCCCTTTTGGAGTTTTTTCTGTTAATTTTCATTTTAATTTCAATCTTAATGAGAATTTTTCTAACCAATTTGTTTTTTTTTTCTAAATATGATTCACTACTTAGAATTTAAAAGTATTATTGCATTTTTCTTGAGAAAGAGCTGAAACATTCAACACGATTAAAATACAACACCAATATTTGCTCGATATATAAGAAAAATAGACTGATATAAATCAACGCGGCCATGTTGGCGCGTACGAAGCACTCTGGATGAAATATTATTCTCAAGAAACTTAAAATTAACTTTTATTTATTTGCATAAAAACCTTGAAATACAAAAAATATAATCAAATAAAATAATTAATTATGAAAATTCACAAAAATATGTAATTAAATTCAAATATTTAGCTAATTGAAAACTATTCCATAATGTATTACATTGTGCTCATATTATTTTTATATCTAATTAATGTTTCTTATTAATTAATTACAGTTATCTTATCTTGTTTTTGAAATTTGTATTTGATATTAATATTCAATCCTTTTCTCAAGGTGGGACTAATTTACTCATGTTATCATGTTCTTGAATTGTCACACCATAATTTTAAATTCTATTTTTTAACAAGTTTATTAGTTCTAAGTAGTTGTACAATATATTGTAATATTTTGCAGTATTTAGTTTAAGCTTAATCAATATTGCAATCAATTTATTATACCTAGTTACAATTTATGCTTGCATATACACATTCAATATCAAGATCATGAAACTCTATTTCTGATCATAATTATATGGACTATGAGTAAGTCAAAATATCATGAGAAAAATAATAAATTTAAAATACTGCAATTCTATATTAAATATAATACATACATACAAATGTATATAATTTTTTAGAAAAAAAAAAAACAAGAACAAATATTGCAGATATAAAATTTTCACAAAAAAAATTATGAAATCAGCATTGTGTTATTGAACAATTTAATTGTTTTTTGTATAAAAAAAAAAAGAATTATTATTTATGTGGAAGTTCTTATCTGCAATACCATAGATAGATACGAATATCTAAAAAAAAAAAAAAAAAAAACAGTTCAGTGTGAATTATGTTTTGAGTGTGAAATTTTGGGGAGAAAAATAAAAATAAGATAAATATTTAATATTTCACAATTTTCTGTCAAAATGCATATCTTTTTAAATTGGAAAAAAAATAAACAATAAATAAATAAATAAAGATAAAATATACATGATTGCAATAAATTTTCTATTAGAAGTTTTTTTTTTTTTTTTGACACACATTTTAAAAGCGATAAAACATAATTTCAATAATTTACAACAACATTGAATGACATATTATAAGATGGTATAAATCATGTTTCACAAGAAGTTGTTGTTTTCTGTCGTCATTTATGTCTAGGCCTAGTTCATTGTATGTTCACCAAACTTGAGTAACTGAATTGCATCAACCTTTTTTTTTTTTTTTTTTTGTAAGTATCTACATGCATAAGTATGTATATGTTATATTCTATATACTTTAGTACTGTAACATTTTACAAGAAGTATTTTTGTTAAATTCATGAAGATAGTTTTAGTTACATAGTTGGTAATATCACTATGAAACTTGTCTATTTAGTACTTTATCTTAAAAGTCTGATTGAAAAAAAATAAATAAATAAAATAAAATGAAATGAAATAAAAAAAATATCGTAAGAGTCACCAAACTTCTCTCAATTTAACTTTTAAAGTATAGAAAAATAATGTTAAAATTGTAAGATTTTAAGTTATCCTGCGGTACATGGAGTATGTTCATGTAAATCTAACAACTTGTTTTTTTTTTTTCATTTCTTATTTTCAAGTCAAATTCTTATAAGTTTTGTCTAATAGATCGATGTCTTATATTTTACCATTTTATAAAATTTAAATTTAGATATTTCTTGAAAATCAATTTCTTGAAATTTCCTCACATAATCATTCTTTCGTTTTTTTTTATTCAACTTTTTTTTTTTTTTTCAATTCATTTTTATTTTAAACCAAAAATGATTATAGACTGATCTACACATATGTTTGCAGGTTTTCATTATTATAATAATAGTCCACCATCAATAGAGGATTTGAAAGTTGTATTTTAAGATACACAATATTTATACAGGACGTTTTAAAAGTACATTTTGTAAATAATTATATAGAATTTCAAATAATCTTCACTTTAATAGATTTTATTGCAAAATTAGGTAAATTCGAAATATCATCAAAATAATTTCGTCACGGAGTTTAAAGGTTGTATTGTAAAATAAGAAGCTTAAGGTTAAATATCTACATATTTTCGGAAAGTACATTCACCAGATTTAAGTGATTAAAATTCGAATGAAATTTGGAGAACCAATTTCAAAATCAATCTGAATGGAGTATTGATTTAACTTTGATTTATCAATCGATTTTTTGAATATAAACGAACATGATGCTTAAATAAATAATTAAAAATCACGAAATTAATGAAAGGAAAGCTGGATTTATGTTACCTTTCACTTTGTTGTATAAAAAAAAATAGGAATTGCACTTTGTACGAGTAGATATTTTTAGTTCTGAAATCTTCAGAAAAGAAAAGCTAAGCTATAAAAATAATTACAAATAAAGAAAACAATATGGTGTACGAGCGTATTTAAAAAAAATTAATTTAACCAATTAAATTCGGTATAAGACATAATAATATAATTTCTTTACTTTTCGGTTCACACGAAGAATTACATGTATGCTTTTTCTATAAATAAAATTCACCAAGGACGATACATTCAAAAATCTGTTTACACTTTTGTTATGAGGTGGTACCCTGTATCAACAGTTTTTATTACAACTCAAGGTATAGGAAGTAAGTTTTAGTTTCCTTTTTGATTCTTTTATATCATCATGAACTTTTTATGTACAATGTTATTGAAGATACTTTTTTCCCTTTTTATACAATAATATCGATAGATTTTCGATTATTATGGTCATTTTGTGACTCTCTTTTATTTTCTCTATTAATATGTGTATATGTTTACTTGCAGTCGCGTTGTTTTACTTGTTTGGCGTGTGTGGTCCATAAACACAGAGTTAAAAACACTGTTCAATGATGACCTGATATGTACAACTACATGTATTGTCATACCAATCTTTGTTCATTTATTTTCTTTTTTCATTTTTACCTTTTAGATTTTATATTTTTATTTGAATATATTTTTATTTTTTATTTTTTAGTTTACAATGTTAACCATGTTGAAAAAAAAAAATATGTTTGTAAGGATGCCCAAATATATAAAAAATATAATTAAAATCAAACTAGTAATTTTACATGAACTTTATTTTCTTACAGCTGGCGGAAGTGTGTCGCTTTATAATTAATCTAACATTCTTTTAACCTAGGAAAATTGAGATTAGACCTAAACGCATGTAATATTGGTTAATTATTTAGGTCAATTTAAAATAACTTTTAGAATCTACTATAACTCTTACATTCGGCCATCCTGACGGATAATCGATCCCGATTATCCTCAAGATACATCTTTAATTTAGAACATTTCATAAGTATAACGTCATGCGTGAAGGTGCCAAACCCAATTTTATCATTATTATAATTATCTTTTTTTTTCTTCTTTTACATGAGTTTATTCTTACATTACAGAGATTATTAATAAAGCTAAATGAGAATCTACATAATAAAACATACACATATTATGCGTAAAATATTATCAATTATCACTACATATACTTTTTTTTTTCTTTTATTTAATTTTCTTTTAGTTATCCCACTTCTGATTTGTAAGGATGCCCAAATATATAAAAAATATAATTAAAATCAAACTAGTAATTTTACATGAACTTTATTTTCTTACAGCTGGCGGAAGTGTGTCGCTTTATAATTAATCTAACATTCTTTTAACCTAGGAAAATTGAGATTAGACCTAAACGCATGTAATATTGGTTAATTATTTAGGTCAATTTAAAATAACTTTTAGAATCTACTATAACTCTTACATGTTCACAATACAAAAATGTATATGTATCTTAAGATTATGTTTATTGTATCAGAATATATTAAGAACAAATTTCTCAGAATAAATTAGCAATCATTTGATGCTTGTTTTTCCATATTTTTATTTATGAATAACATTTTTTGTACTTTTTTTCTGTAAAATAAAAAAAAAATAATTTTTTCATGCGACACCTTTATAAAAAAAAATGTTTTTATAATTAACGTGCAATATTATAATATCTTGATTTAATTTCATACTAATATCGTATTGTATCTGTATGTAATGTATTACTTATATAATATACCACGCATCGCATGTAATTTGTTTAATAATTCAATGAAATTCTAATTAATTTAAAAATAAAAGTAAAAATTTATAAAGTGAATAAAATTACGAATTAATTAGGAACAATATTTCATGGGTAAAATATAATAAAAATTACCATTTTACATGTATTTTTTGTTGGGTTATTTTTCTTATTTTTTATTTGGTTTTTTTTTTCTGAATAATATTCTTTTTTAAATGTGTATTTTAAAACGTACATAAATATGTAAGCAATTGAATTTTAGAGTGAATGCATTATAATATAATCGAATATTATTTTAAAATAAGCATGTTATAATATTTTTCTTTCTTTTCTTGAAAGAATTTTACTTTTAACGAGCATAAAGAGGTCAAAAGGTGCATGTAATCCATTTTATTGCGCGCTTTATATTTGTCCAATTATCCTAATCTTTTAACTAGCTATGTTCAATTATATTCGTTAGATATTTATAGATTCACATTGCAAGCATTATGTCTCAAATAAAATGTATAAATGAATATTTATCTGGCTATTTATATTATAATGTAATTGGAACATGTTATATATGTATCTTTTGTAACATGTGTACTTTTTTTTTCTTCTTATATACATATGCACATATACATATACATATAAATGAATAATCATCAGCACGAAATTAAAATAGTAGCGGGTTGATCAGTCATTATATATGTATATACACAGGCACATAATCGGTCGGCTATCATCTAAAAGTAAGAAAAAACACAGGTATTGGTTTTCATGACAAGCCCATATATTAAATATATAGCACTAAGTAGCAAAGATGTAATAAGTGATCCCTCTGCATCCCGTTTAATTCAACTTATATCAAATTAACCATTCTTGTATCACCATTCTATTACAAAAAACTCAAATTCCACACATAATAGTAGTCTCTTGCTACACCATTAAAAAATAAAAAAAATAAATTTAAAAAAAAAAACATTTTAACTTTATAACTTTGAAGCACTTTACTTTATTGTCGTTGTAATCATCGTATGTTAGCCTTCATTCAAAATAACTTTTCAAGAAACAAAAAAAAAATAAAAAAAAGCCTTGTCTAATATTCAACCTGAATTGGTCACGATTTTGCTATTTTGAACTGTCCTAGTGCCATACTGTTTAATTTTCTTGCATTATTTTTCACCCGATGGATTTTATTTTTCATCGCGTCTTCCGTAAGAATTATATTTTCTCACACAATCCAACAACTAAGAATACACAACAACGATAGATGAATTACGTTGTCTCTTTAACAAAATTAAATTACACAATTCCTTTTTTTTCTTCAGATTTTCTCCGTCCATGTATGCTTATTTATCACACATTGTAATATATATTATACATTCGTATTTTTTTCTTGTAGTTTTCATGATCGAAAAAGAAAATTAAAATATAATAGGAATTAAAATATGTTTTTTTGCGGTACCTATTCGATTGTAAATAAAAATTTTCCAATTTGACACCTGCAATTCAATTTAAATACTATTCGTTTAAAATAAAACAAGCTGGATAATCCACAATTTAGTTGGAAAAACACAAAAACAAACTTGAGTATCTGGTTGAGATTATTTTTTTAATGTGACTAAATTAAAACGAAAGTGTAGATGTATGTATCTATATATATGTATATGTTTGTATATAGAAATTTTTTTTATTCAAAATTAAAAAAGAAAAACTAAAAACTACTCAATTTGATGATAAAAAACCTCAGTAAAGAAATTTTCTTAAATTTAACAATCTATTTTTCAAGTTGAAGGTTATAGTGCCTAATTTTATTTTTTTTTTTCACTTGATAATTATTATTGACTTTTTCTTTGTTTTTATTCACATATCTATTTTCATTGATAATAATGTTGTTCACGTTAATGCGTGTATAATGTATTTTTTTAATAATAAAAACCTTTTTAAACCATTAATTCTCAACTACTGTTTAAAATAAAACCATCATCTATCATATTTTTTATAATAACTTAAAAAGCATTAGTCTTTTGACATGGACCATATAAGCAATTATTAATGAATTCTTTCTTTAAACAATTTTAGATTTTTTTTTTCTAAGTTTTCAACAACTTTTCAAATTTTTATTCCTAAAAGCATGTTAAAAATTATTAATCTTTATCATCTTAGTCAATATTTTTTTATTCCAAGCTTTTAAAAAGGACGATTTTTCATTATAAAAAATTTTAAAAGTATTACCCATTAATTTTTTATAAGTGCAAAAAAAAAAAAATAATAAATTTAATTCCAACAGAAAATAAAAGACTAATTGTTATTGTCGAAAATATTTTTGCATATATTTTATTTAGAAATATTCTTCTCCATATTAAAAAAAAAAGGTTATTGATCTTGCCTGTTTTTAATTCTAAAAAAAAATACCTTTAAAATTTTGAATTTAACAAGACAAAAGCAGATCTAGTCATCATTTTGTAAATTTTATACATGTAAGTATACGTTTTGGTGATGACGATCTATCTGAAACAAACTGACAATAAATATTTATTTAAAATATTTTTATATGCCTATTATACTTATGTAAAGATATTAAAGCTAATAACCTTTAAAGAGGTCCATGTTAAAAAATTATATAGGAATAAACAACACTAATCAATTTGCTTTAAAGACACAGAAATTACAATATAAAAATATATTAAAAAGAAAAGGTGTATACCTAACATGTCTGAAAAAAAAAGTATCTACGTACGATTATATATAGTTATATGTATGTATGTACATTATATTCTGGTGAAATATTATCCAGCAACATTTTATATAATAGCGTAAAGTTATTATTAAATAAAATTACATATACACATCTGTTCCTCATTTGCATACAATTGATTTAAAAAAAATAAAAAAATAAATAAAATAAAAGTAATAATAAAAATTATGAAGACAAAAAAAAAAGAATATTGACATAAAAGCACGAGTTATAATCATATGTGTAATGGCAACTACAATTAGAATAAAAAAAAACCTTTTTAAATCAGTGTACACACTCACAAGAAATTAAAAAAAAAAAAGAGAAAGTAAAAAATAAGAAAGAAAAACAGTAAATGAAAAAACTATAGGATTATTAAAATCAAAGGATGAATTTTAATAAATACATATTTCGAATAACGAATTACAATATAAAACAAGATAATGTATATTTTATTAATTTTTTTTTCTTAAATTTTTAACCGTTATAAAAATTGCATATTTAAGTTAAAAAACAATGGAACATAATATTCATTCAATTCAAAATTATTTAACCCTGGAAGCATTTTAGAATTTTCATTAAGATTCTTGCAAACAACACACCATGTTTATTTATTATTTAGTGTGAATTTTTTACGCATGAAATTTAATTTTTATCTAAAAATATTTTTGATCACGTTTAATACTACAAACTACTTATAAGTAGTATTAAATATTCACTAATTACAAAAATAATTCAACAAATTAAAATACTAATTCTATTTCCTGAAACTGGAATATATTTAACATTTCCAAACGTACATAATAGCCTTTATTAACTTGAACAAGGTCATCTAAAAAATTCTTCCATTAGAGATCACATCTATAAAATCTTTTTTTTTTTTTTTTTAAATGTATCTGTTCTGATATTTTTAACTAGAATACTTGCTTAATTTATATTATATGTTATAGTCTACTTAAAAAAAAAAAACTACTTAAATAAATTTATAAACATTAATCATTTATAAAAGAAAGAAAGAAAAAAATAACTAACTTGACAGCAGTGTAAGAAATTTCAATTTTACATTAATTTTATGATTAACTTTTCTAGTTCATTATTCGAATATCTAATTAATTAACCTTCAAGTGAAATATACAATACATACTTTGCATGCTTATTAACAATTTGCAACAAATGTTAAATAAATGAAAAAATATACATATGTGATACTTCCTTTACAATTAGACTAATTATTTTTAACTAATACTTAAGTATTATCATGCTAACCATTTAAATCTCCTTACAATTTAGAACAAATTTTTTTTTCCCTATATTATTTTTTATTATTTCTAAATTGAATTTTCTTATTACTAACTGCATTACTCTTGTGTTTATATGATGATAATTGAAAGAAACGCTTTTTTCCTTTAAATAACGTATTTAGATAATTTCATTGGACATAGTATTGAAGAAACAAAACAAAATGTGCTTATACTAAAAAAGTAATAGACATTAATTAAGTACGAACTTTTGTTTGTCTTCTGTTAATATACTTACTGTGTATTTTTTTTCTTAGTTTTTTTTTTCTTCATTTAAATATGTTTTTTCTTCTTTTCTTCTTCTTTTATTTAGATTCAATATCGAATCGCAATAATAATAACAGTATAAAAGCAACAATATTGTATATTAACATATAGATTTCAATTTGATTCGTTTCTTATTATTTTTTTTTTCTAAATGAGTATTAGTTGAAAGATACATTTGTGTAGGTATATGTTTTCGATAGCAAAACACTATATGTACATACATACATAATATATATGCAATATTTATACTTATATGAAAGATATCGTTAGATAAAAATTATATTAAACATATTATACCAATGATTGCATAGATAGATTGTTATTTAAATTCTTGACGCCTGTAGATAATTTTCTAGCACTGGACTCACGGAATATTATTACCTATAGCATAGATATACATATGAAACGACATTAAACTAGACACAATCATCGAATACAATCGACATCGACAATGTCTTCCTTGATACTAAAATTGCATTTTAAAATGTCAAATTGTATTGCAGGCTCATATTTGAATTCAAATTGAAATAGAATTGGCCTCGCGCGTCTTTTTATTTTTATTTTCATGTATTATTTTTTTTTTCTTCTTATTTTTAAGATACATATAATGGATATATTGTATAATTTTGTATGTAAATTATATGCATATACATAGTATATATACAAAAATTACTAGTAATTTACTATTTTTTTTTTTTCGTTTTTAGTTTGTCTATTTGGCTTTTTTTTCTGATTCTTAAATTCCATTTGTATAAGTACATATTAGATTTTAAATAAAAATGAAAAGATCTTTTTACTAAAATTATCTAAATAGCAATACTATATGTTAGTATCTGAAGCCTCAAAGAAATAATATAATAACTATATTATAAATATACAAATAACATAGATATACGTACATACATATAGGTTATATTGATATGGAGTTCTTTGATAGGTTTCTTACAATAATATTGTAATGTATTTTTTTTTTACATAATCGAACAGCAGCAATAATATCAACATTTACTTTGTATGAAGCACTCTTTATATACATATATTGTAGTTGGCGTATGTGTATAAATATTTTTGTTTTACTGAAGGTTATACCGATTGCAAATTTTTGAGCTATTGAATCGAATCAAATTACAATTGAAATAATACAGAGAAATAATACTATATAAAAAATTATATATACAAAAAAAAAAAATGTCTTACTTGTATATCTTTTGAAATCATATAGATAAACTATGTCATAGGTTACATTTTCGTTTGTAATTTTATGTTTTTATTTATTTTTATTTTTTTTCTATTCCCGTTTTTTTTTTATGTTGTTTTTCATTTGAAACTGATGTCTGTTTTCGTAATAATATGTTGCATATATGATATCTTCGTAAAAATATCTATAAAATTGAATTTATTTATTTTTATTTATATTTATATTTGATTTTTAAATTATCCTTTTTGCATTATTTGAATATCATATTGTCATATTTATATAGGAATATTATTATACATACATATATTTCAATTTGAAAATGAAAACTGACTCTTTTTTGATATAATATGCAATTTAATTCGTTTTAGTTTAAAAATAAAGAAAAAACTAATAGCATGCCATTGTTGTTTTTTTTTATAAACAGTAAAAATGATATTTTTGAATAAAAATTAGTATTAATATTTTGAATCATCATGTGATATAACAATGTACTGCAGACAATTTGATATTTTTCAATATGTATGATTATTTAAAATAAAAATAAAAACAAAAACTAAATGAATGAATTTACCATAATTTTATCGATGTAATGATAGTAAATTTATTCATACAGCTTTTTTTGAATTTACTGGACAAAGTTTGAATTTTTATGGATTTTTTTTTTACTATATGACAAATAAATGAATCTTTTGATTTGAAATGATAGTGAAAAATTGATGTTTTGTTGTTTATATATTGTTTTGTGAAATTTAAATGAGTTAATGAAAAATACTCGTATACAGTAATTTTTTTTAACAAAAAAAAATCACTTTTAATTTGCGTATACAATAAAAATTTAAATTTTTTCTTATTTCAGTCAATTCACAAACTAAAATTTTATTAATGTGACAGATTGACAAGACGATAATTGTGAAAAATTGACAAATTATGTTAACTTAATTTTTAATTAATGAACTGGCACGAAAATTATTAATAAAGTTTGTAAAACTTTTTTATATGTAATTTGTTCTTTTTGAACTGAAACTCGTAGATTCTTGAACTTTAAAAATGAATTTACTTTTACCCTTGAAAAAATTCAAAGACTTTTTTTTCAACTCAACTGATAAAAAGAATTAATACATATGTAGTCAGAACTAATGTGTGACGACGTCTATCGCAGACTTTAAAAATTAAGTACTTTGTTTTAAATATTACTGATTTTGTAGCTTTCATTTAGAAACACAAAAATTTCTTTAACACTCTCTTATCAAGAACTCGAAGATTCTAAAAAAAAATTTCAAAAGCCAGAAACCATATGTGATTAAATTAATTTCCTTTTTTTCAGCCAAGTATATTTTATTAAAAAAAAAAAATTTTTAAAAAAACATATCTTGTAATTTAACACTAAGTTTCGATAAAGAAAATATTTTTTTTTTTCTCTTAAAACTTGAAATCACCTACAAAGTAAAATATAATTTGAATACCAAAACAAATTATTAAAAAAAAAAAAGTCTTTTAATGTCTGTTTTTTTTTATTTTTCGAAATCTTAGTCCATATTTTGTGATCAATATATTTTTTTTTCTGAACCCAACCAAGTTGAACATTATGTTAAGAATTTAACACCTAAAAATTATCTTTTTCATTGAATGAAATAAATTAATTAATTTATTGGTCGCTTTTGTTGTACATTCGTCTCAGTTACAAAAAAAAAAGAGCACATGTGTCTGCATACAGGGTGTTTACTTCTCTGTTTATTTTTTAAATAATAAATATGAATAAACCACGTACTGTAATAAGGATCCAACAAACTCGAAAATAATACTGTAAGGACAAAATTGTACTACAGTTTGAATGAAGAATTTTTTCATTATCAGAATTGAGAAAATAAAGTAGTTCAGATGATAGAGGTTTTTCTCTTGTTTTATTCCCTAACGAAATGCTTACCTGGGATACCATTCATTGCACTATCAAGTGTAATACCCTCTACTGTACGTCTACGAATCCTCGTAAAAGTAAACGTCGACTGTAAAACTTGATTGTTTATAAGGTGAGAGAAAACATAAGGTTTTTTTTTTTAATCTTTTAAAGTTTAGGAAATACTTATCATTTTATTCTTAACATGTGTATATTTTTTTGTCCCTAGATGATATGTATTAGTAACTTCTTTATCATATAAGAAAAAAAAAATAAATAAGAAAAAACAATATAAAAAAATTATTTTTCATCTCTTTTACATATTAATGATGATGCATACTAATTGAGATAATTTACGTAAAGGAATAATCTTAATGTTTTTTTTTTTCTTTTTTTGAATTTGCTTTTATAATCAGAACTGTATCGAAAATTTATTAAGATAGGAAATTAAAAATATATGAGAAAAAAATTTAGAACCAGAAAATATTATATAGAAATATAATATAGATAACATACTATACGTGTACGTATAAATGTTTTAAATAAGCATGAAATTTATTGTTTTTATGAAATTCCTACAAGAATATTTAAAATATTTCTGGTTGTGAATGACTATAGGGAAAGATATGACATTAAAATTGTTTGTAGTTGTTATCGATATCATGATGTGTGCTCTTATAAAAGTAAAAAAAATAACTAAGATAGTTATCGATGTGATTTATATGAATCGTAAAATTTTTAATTGATTTAATGTGATAATAAAATTTATTTGGGATTTATTTTTTTCATGATGAAAATAAGAAAAATAATTCGATATATTTTTGATAATGTGTTTTATAATCTTAAAAAGTTTTTATCTAAATAACATAATCTGTTTGTTTTTTTTATTATAAAACAAAAATGATACAAAAGAAAAAAAAACTAAAGCCCAATTAAATGTTTAAAAATGACTTAATTATATTGTTGAAATTATAAAACAAATTACAAAAAAAAAAAAAAAAAAATGATTACAAAGTTTGATTTTACAAGATTTTTTCTATTTTAGAATTATAAATCTATTTTTTTTCAACATACATATACATATAGTTACATATGTACTATATGTTGTGCTGTAACAAAAATTTAATATCAATGGTTTTATTGAAAGGAAATTTGCCTGTGAATTAAACGAATCTTTATTTCTCAAAGTACAAGCGCATGTACAAATAATTTTCGCTTTTAAACATCATGATTATTTGATGTTATTTGTTTGTTAAAATCTATTAAAAGTTTATGTTTATTTTTTTTTATATTTTATATAAAAAAATAAATTGTAATGCAGATATTTAAATAAAAAGAAGAAAAAAAATACATCTAGTCAATTGTCATGAATCGTGCACAATTGAGTTGATTACAAATTTTAATAACACATATCACATTTTGAAACAAATATCCTCCGGTTAATTAAATGTCATTAGCTAAAGCTAAGCTAAGATTATCGTTTAGTGAAATTGAATCATGATTTTTAAACTTGAGTGCACAATTTGTAATTATAACAACGACCGCCGCGCCAGTTAAATTGTGATTTAACCGCATCGCATCTCATGATAGTATTTTTTTTTTGTTTTTTAGCCTCTGGCCCGGAATATTTTGATACAATGATGCAGTATTATTACAATATTTATTACATCATCATTCAGTAGTAGTAAAAACAACAACAAATAGTGTTAGGATGATATTACAAGTATGAGGTAATGCAAAACTATACATGTTTTTAAATGAATTCAGAGTAGTTTTGTTTACATGAAAGTTTAAAGTTGATTTCAACCCCACATGAATTTTGTTAATCTAATTGAAAATCTGTTAAAAAAAAAACACCAATTACATACATGTAAATGATACTTCGTAATTAAAATAATAACAACATGCAGTAACTACATATACTCGTATTTGAAGTCAACTTCAAAATTATTGATATAAACATTGTATTTCAAAGTCCTTATTTTCAGAGAAACAGATAAAATTTGATAATAAGCAAGATGAAGCTATGTTGAAAATTAAAAATTTCAAGACAATCACATATTATCATCATTTTAATCATTTTATTTTCATGGCATGCCAATACATAGTACATCAGTACTTGAAAATGAATAATCTGAAGCAAACTGTTACTTTAAAAGAAAAAATTAATCCTAATAGGTATACTTTTATTTTTTCAACATTTTCTTTTTGTTTTAAATTATTTTTACAATATTAGGTAAATAGGTACAAATAAATTAAGGAGAAAAAAAAATCATGGATCAGTTAATGAAGTGCAGAAAGCTCGCTTTTTCTTATTTGAAAGTGTATTTATCCCTGATATACATACATATGTATGTATGTACTATAATAATAAGAAGAAGGAAATGAAAATATCATCAACAAAGAAAAAATCTCGACATATTTGTGTACGAGTGCATATAACTTCTTTTTTTTTTGTTTTTGTTTTAATTTAAAAAGTTAGGATGTTTTCTTACGTGATTTAGTTGGTGATTTTATTACAACTAAAAATAAAAATATAATATTGAAAATCAAATGATTATGTTGTATAAAAAAAAATGTTGCAATAAGTTCGAATGACGATGATTACGACGATACAATCAAGTAAAAAAGAAATCGTGACAAATATGACCTAATGATCCTTTATTTTATGTTTGAAATACCTGAATCTCGTTGTCGTCCATTATAGTGCAAAAACTCAAACACCACCACCGCGCGCGTTCAAAAAAATTCAAAACAAAAAAAAAAATAAATAATAATAATAATATTAGCAGTCAATTTTATTATGTCTTTGCTCTTTAATTCATGTTATATAGACAGGATATAAATACATTTTTTTTTTATTTCGCTTCACCGTATTATAGAGAAACATTATTTTTTTATTATTATAAATTCAAATCGAAAAAAAAAATTATCTTATAAAAAAAAAAGTTATGTCATCATGCATCCAAATAACATAACTTTGTGCGATTATAATGCATAATGATGTTAGGAAGCATAAAAAATTTATAATGTGATTTTGAATTATAGTACTTTAACCTATAATTCATGTATCTAAAAATTGATTGGAAAAAGAAGACGTTTTTTGTATTTATTTATTGTTATTTTTTTGCTGAATATAATGAGCTGAAGGTGAAAACATGTCAAAGATAAATAATATATAAGTACTCCAAAATAATATGCAGAAATAGAAATACACTATGACAGGAAAACAACAGTGAAAATGACTTAAAAAAAAAAATTACAATTTTATAAAATATGTTTGGTGTTTTTAAAAAATGTTGAAAATATGTATAATAATTGGAAAAAAAAAATGTTTTATTGGCAACAAGTTTTAAGGTTCGAGAAGTTTTAGGAAAATTTAATATGAAACGAAAAAAACAAAATATTAAAAAAATAAAGAATTCAATTTTATTGTTAAAATGTATTTTGCAATTTTTGACTTTTAACGAATTATTCGGATAATATAATGAATGTGTATAGACACTCAATAGTCAAATTTATGTCAGCGGTTTCTCTTTGAAAAAAGGTTGAAATTAAGTAAAACAACAATAAAAATATTAAAGGCCTTACACTATTATACACTATAGATATGTCACATGAAAATTACACACATATTGTTAAATGCTTGAACATGTAAAGAAAATTTCATAAACAAGAAAAATAATTTAAAGCCTGTATTGGAAATTAACTGCCAAACATTTATGTATACTACTATATTTTTCTTTTTTTTTGGAATTTTTTATTTTGATTTGTTTAACCTTTTAAAGTAAACTAGAAAACACATTTCTAATTACTGGAACAATTAAAAATTTCAATAATGCTGTTGGTTGAAAACTGATTGGAATGTTTGGAATTTTTATTTTTGTACTTTTACCATATTCAAAATTTTCATATATACTGTACAATACAACTAAAAATCCCAATTTAATATTTGCTTTATAATTCAAACTATTTATAAACCAAAAAAGCTTTAAAAACACAAAAATAATAATTATTCTGAAAATATTAAAAAAACACGTATAAGTAAGTATGAGTCAGAATATAAATCTGTTTTTTAAATTAAATTTAACGATAACAATGCATTAATATTCTCGATAAGTAATACAGCTATGTTGTGTGAATTTCAAAATTTCAAGTAAAAATGGAAAAATAAAAAATTCAAAACATTTTTAATAAAAAAAGTAATAAAATATTTCCCAAACCTGCAAAACAAATTTTCTAAGAAATGCAAAATTTTTTTTATAAACATCAAATAAATATTTACAATTATTTGATAAGCAAATCATTTTTTTTAAATTCTTCTACGTTAAGTTCTACTTTTTTTTTTTCGACTGACCACAATACAATTATAAATTAACTTGGACTATGACACAACACACATAAAAAGTGTTGCAAAAAAATTTGTTATATTTACTTTTTGATAACAAAATATTTAGATAGATTTCAAGCTATTTTTATTAAAAAAAAGTTATTGATAAGTACTGATAATAAATATACATATTTTCAATTTAGCTTTTTTTTTTTTTATATTTTTGAAGTTTTTTTAATATAAATTTGCATTGATATATCAAATTTATCATATTTATTTTTATACTATATAATGCTTGTCCAAATTGATTAAAAAAAACACTTATGCTTTAAAAATAATTTAGAGGAGGCATAGCTTTCAATCACATTAGTTTTAAATGTGTTATTTAAAAAATAAGTAAACAATTATGTAATTCGAAAATACATATACTTATGAGTCGTTTAACAATACATACATATGTAGGTATACATATAGAAATGCAGTTATAACTTGAATTTTATACTTTTAGAAAACAAACTAATAATAAAGATTTTAATAAATTACATTCGTAGATTAAATAAAAATTTCTATAAATATGAGTCATGACAATATTGATTTTTTACAACAACAATAAATCTTTAATATTTTAAAATTTTCGTACCTATGTACTTTATCAGGTACTCATTATTTAAAAAACTTTGAACATCAATATAAAATTTATATTTGAACATTAAAAATACATATAAACCACAAAAAAAAGTATTAAAGCATGCATATCTTGTTTTTTTTATCTTTTAATCTGAAAAATTATATATTTAATTTCTACGCTGTTGACTTTTTAAACCATGCTAGTTTTTACATAAGTGTTCTCGAAGCTATTTAAAAAAAAATATCTAAAAATATCAAAATTATAAATATTTTTATCTGTATCAAATTGCAATAATATTTTTCTTATAGCACATCAAATATTTAACATAAAATTTTTTTATCAATTTTGCTTTTTCATTTTTTTTTTTTTTAAATAAATTTTTTGGCTTACGAAGCTATTAATTTGCCTTTAACACCTAAATGTCATTAAAATAAGGATATAAAGATATTTTTAAAAAGATATAAAATTTTATAATAGAATGAATCATCAACCAATAACATTATAAAGAAAAAAATGTTAATCTGATGTGATAACCCATGTTTTTAAACGTCACTTTAACGTATAACACACACAATGGATTTCCCAGAAATTTTTTTTTTTTTATAGACTGTTTTGGTCTAGACTTTAAAAATTTCAAATTTTATGTATAAATATGCGAATACGAATTTTTGTATATTCTTAAATACATAAAACATTATATTTTATTCTAATGTTTTAGTAACAAAAATATATTTACTTTTTTTTTTTGTTTTTTTGAAGATATACCTTCAATTCGATTAAATTTAAACCATGATTAATTATATTTATTTTGACAGTTTTAAAAATCATCTTTCAAAATTAATCCCTGATTTATCAAAAAAAAATTCATTATAAAAGGCTTTTTATAATTAATTAATTTCAAATTTTTAAATTAATTTAAAACACATAACGCATACATGAGCATATATGATTTTGCATATAAAAGATAAATAGCTGCATCGGATACACATATGGAACAAAATATACACAAATGTATTGTACATTCCAAGTTTCATTTAAAAAATAAAAAATAAATAATAATAAATAAACCTTATTAAAAATTAATAAATTCAAAAATAAATAAACAAAATCTTTTCCAAAGAAACAATTTTATTTCCGGTTATTAAACCCACACACAAATTTTATTTTTACCTGCATGAATGTACGAGTATATATTAGGTATAATTCTTAAATGACAAAAAAAAAAGAAAGAAAGCGTAAAATGTATAAAAATGAAAAAGAAAATAATAATAATAATAATAATAAAGAACTTAAAATATATCAATGAATAAGAATTTCACATTTATTATGATGATAAACGGTAGCATTAAATTGGATTTCATATAAAAATAACACCAAAAATATGACAACAACAAAAAAAATCGTCTTTATAATTTATATTCATTTTTATTTCATTCTTTATCGTATTTTTATAAAAAATCATTTTTAGTTTTATTCTATAAATCTACATAAAGATATAAGTTATAAAAAAATAATAAAAAAAAAGTGTAATCTACATCTTAAAGATGAGACCATACTGAACAACAAGAAACTGATTTTTTATGCTAATGACCAAAAGACTTCACACTTCGAACTCGATCAGGTATCATATTATCTTTACACTTTTGAAGAACTTTTAGTAAGAGTTCAGAATCAATTAAGTTCTTCAGAAAAAAAAAAAAAGTAATACTCACCACAGGAAAAATAAACAATGTACCTACTATAACAACAACACATTAAGTTAAAATATAAGAAAAAAGAATAAGGGGAAAAAACATACATAGCTATATATACTTATTCTGTCCTATAAAATACTCAAACACCTGGAGATTATTATTGATTTGAATTGTACATAAATCTGTGCAATGGTCCAACATAAAAATTTGTCTTCCAAAGATTTTTGTTTTTTTCATTCTTATTTTTTTTTAAATACTCGTGTTTATATCCCTTTTGAGTTGCATTCACTTTTTTTTTCTCTTCCGTTTCAGCCAGTTTTCCGATCATGGATAAAATTTAAAAGGCCAATAAATTTTGAATTAATCACCTTTCACAGTCTTGTTTTGTTCTTCACATTCAATAATATTCTTTTACTCACTTTTCTAAATTTTTTGTTTCTTTTTCAAAATATAATTTTTGTGGAGTTTTTTGCTCATTTTGAAATATTTTGAAACTTTAGTTGTTTTTTCTTATTTTTATTCCGTTTTTTTAAATTCTAAAATATTTTGTTCTTTTTAGTCACCAGAATTGGATTATCGGCATGAGCTGATGGGAAGGCTTCATAAAATTGAAACAGACATTGAACTCGAAGTATTACCTCACCATAATCAACAACATCATCAACAGCATCATCCTTCATGTTCACCAAATAATTCATGTTCTAGTTATTCTTGTGCATATGCAGGAACACAGTGTTATGATAACTATGGCAAAGAATATTTTATTGGTAAGTATGGTATATTCCAGAAATATAATTTTGCTGGACATTTGTATATTTAATTTTTAATTATTCAATTATTTAGATCCCAAAAGTAAAGAGGCTGTTTGTACGGACCTGGATGATCCATTTTTGCGACCACCATTATGGGAAGATATTACAAGTTCAATACAAAATATTGATCCAGAGAATGCGGTTATGTTGGGATCAACGATTGCACAAGTTAAAATGGAAACAGTTGACGATCCATTATTAGAAACGTTCTCAACACCATTGCTCAGTCCATTAGAGATAAAAACAGAGAAAGCACATCAAACAACACATTTAAATCCAAATAATCAGCTTTCTAATCATCATCAGCAGCAACATGGCAGTCATCATCATCAAGGAGCATGTACTCATCATCATAACAATGGATCACTGCACCATCATAGCTTGATAACTTTAAATAACAACAATCTTCACCATCATCCTCATCATCATACAAACAGTACCGGCAGTAGTGGCAATACAAGTCGAAATAGCAGTAACAATAATAATAATAACAACAATGACAGTATAACAAATAATAATAACAACCATAACAGCAATAATAATAACTCGTATCTTTTAACTGGATCAAATTATCCAGCGGCGCAGTCACAATCAAACAACAATTTGAATAGCTATCTTGGGGCTAATACAAACGGCAGTAGTAATCTAAATCTCCATCACAATAATCAGTCCCAGATACCGCCAAATTGTAATAGCCATAATGGCAATGCCGGTTATAATACATATAATTGGCAAAGTCATTCACAGGTGAGCATGTCCAGAAGAAATGCTAATAAATTTCATTTCGGTGACATAACAAACTAACTTTTTACGTGTTTTCATCATTATTTTATAGACCACCTATCATTCCAAGTATTCACCACAAAGTGGAATTTCACCGAGTCTTTGTCCGCCGCCGCCAATGTCAAGGTTAATGTATGTTCCGCCATTAACGCCACCAAGTTCGGATCCTGGAAGTCCAGGAAGTAATTTAATTGCATCTCGAAGAACTCCACCGCCTCCATATCATCATCAGCAGCAACAGCAACCTACTTTAGCTGGTGCTTGTCCTACTATACTTACTCTTCAGCCTGTTAGCAATCATCACCAGCACCAGCACCAGCAACAACAGCAGCAGCAGCATCCTAATCAAGCAAACAGTGGTACAAATACTGGTGGTGATGTTAATACAAATAATAATCGATCTCTAGGCTCTAGTAGCAACAACAATAGTCTAAGTAGTAATAACAATAGCAATTCTGTGTTATCAAATATAATTTCGACGCCTGTTAAAGGCTTAGGTATCAAATACAATCGAAGAAATAACCCGGAGCTAGAGAAGCGACGGATACATCATTGTGACTTTATGGGTAAGTTGTTCATTGTAGTCAATCAACTTACTTTTTAAGAAACCATTCTCAGAAAATGAGGGTCACTGCCAAGAGTAAAGACTAGACTTGAATCAAAACTCAGTTATCACATTCATAAAAATACATTCCACGAATAGTACCGCAAAACTTGGACTCTTTTCAATTATTTACATTTTTTGAATTTTTTAACAGCACGTTACTCGAATTTTTCTATATTTTCCTTTTTTCTCTCGTGGACATTGCATTGCATTTAAAATATTAAACTACATTTCAATCAGGAAAATTTCAATGGAAACAAAAAAATAAAAACAAATATGTGTAAATAAACAGCTACTATACGTATATCGACAATGACAACTGCGAATACATACAACGATAATAAACTACGGTAATAAATGTAATTGCAACTTTCCTTATGTTCACTAGAAATTCTATTTTTAGTTCGAAAAAATGCATCGGTACATACATACATTGGAAATTTTTTTATATTTTACAACAAATGGCAATTGCAGGTGATTGTACGTTTTTTGGTATACATTAAGGAAAAATGTTCAACAATTAAACGTACAATAGTACTTTTTAAGTTAATGAATTTATACCGTTTGATATTTTGTATAGATCGTTCGAAATCCAATGAAAGAAAACAAAAGATTTAAGCGCGAAACTTGATAAGAACACGAAATAAATTACACAATGTTTAGGAAATCTTTTTTCTTGTTTAAATTACTTTCTGTTACAATAATGTAAAAATTATTGTAGTAAGTAGGTAGCACCATATTTTATTAGTTCATTTTTCATTTTAAATCCTCAATTAGATAAAAAGTAAGTGAACTTTTATATTTCATAGGTGCAAGAAGTTAAGTAAGAATTCTTTTGCAACACATGACAATTTACAACAAGTGCAATCACAAATGCTACTGCTGATTTTTTGTAAAGTTTTCTATTGTTACATTGCTACAGGAATCAAATCAGAATTTCATATTAAAATATGTACAAGTACATAGTTAGTTTCTCTTGTTGTAATCTCTGGTAAAGTACACAGTACACAAATAGGAAAGACAGGCAGACAGGTAGTTCAACATGTCGTTACACTGTTATTACACTACATTGAATGTAATGTATCGTTTCGTAGAAAGAAATTGTTTATAATACCACCTTCCTTTTACTGCAATAGTGCAATTGCAGTTGCTTTAATTTTTCACATATTCTTCAATTCAAGCATATGTAACATGTAGTAGCAAGGTAACATGTACTATAATGTTAAATGTTGCATTTTTTTTCTAGCATAGAGAGTTGAAAGTCACATCGTCATCGTATGGCAAAGTGTATTGAAAGATGTTGTGGCATTTAAACTTTTTCTTCTATTATTTCCTTTTTATTTTCTGATTCTATTAAAATTTTTGTTTTTTGATTATTTTTTTTTCTCTCTCACTTTAATTTATTCTTCATCAATTGTATTGCTACTGTTGTTGAACTTTTGTTGTAAAAAGAAAATAAGAAATTGTACTTTGGCATCTTACAATATAAAAATGCACAACGAAACATGAATGAAAAGAAAAAATATTGTACTTCTTAACGTTCATACATACATACTTAAATATATGTATGTATTTAGTTTTTTGTGCTTGGCTTGAATTCAATAAACTTTTATTAAGTACATTTTCTTTGTGATATTTCTATTCATGATTTAAAAAATAATTAAAAATAAAAAGAAGTAACATTTAATGGACATTCAACACACGTATCACATATTTACTTAACATTTGCATGGATATATGTAGGTAATCATCGTAATTATTGTTGTACCGTATACTTATACATGGTGAATTTGAAGGTTTATTTGTGATGTAATTTCTGTTTTCAGTCAGAATTTATGTTGAAGATTGAATTGTGTACTGATGTGTGTTATACGAACATAATACTTTTTTCACTAAAAATATAGTTACTATAGTAGGCAGACATATTCAAAAACAAATATATGTATTTTGTTGAGACATTTTGGAATTTGACACAAATTCCTGTTTTACATTTTTGTTTACTTCCAATTTATTTTTATTTAAATAAAACAGATTTTTTTCCAAAAGTATTTAACTACCATCTATAAAAGTTTTACGATATTTTTATATAATGATTAGATAAAAATGTTACTAAAAAAGGTCCTTTTCAAGGATGCATCTTCTCTTTACATACTAATTGTTCAGTAGAATGTTTATAAAATTTAAAAAAATCTTCTTTGCATTTCTATGAATTTCAAAAGTGCTAGTGACCTAGTAAAACTAATCTAGGTTTTTTATTCATTTTCTATTTTGAATTAATTTTTACCACAAATTTATTTTAAATTTATTTCCTTCTTTTTTTTCATTTAAAATTAAAGAATTCCAATTTTTGTTGTTTTTTTTGTTTTTAAATTTATGTAAGAACAACAAAATTATGTACAATTTCCATATAATATAAATCATGAACGAATGAAATGAACCACCAGCAAAAGATTTAACAACGGATAACAAAGAAAGACCACAAATCGTGCAGAATGCATTTATTACGAAATAGATTTTATTTTATCTATTTATTTTTTTTTTCCTATAATATACATTTTGTAATTTCTTTTTTTTTACATACTATTTTATATTTCTTCATTTTTTTTCTTTAAATATATATATTTTTTGTAATATTATTTATTTCTATCACCATTATTACAATTTCTATTTCTTGCGCTATAATATCTCTGACAAATAACGGCAATAATAGGATTTACAAATTTTATATTGAAGTTTAAAAGAAATCATAATTTTTATTTTCTTTTTTGTATAGCATACAAATAGACTATTTAGTTATGGTTTAATTTTTTCTTCTTCTTCAATTGTATCTCTTTCCTCTTATAATATGTTCGATGAAATAACGAAAAACAAAGACAAAAAAAAAAAAAGTACAGGATACTGGACTGGAATAGGAACTGAAAAACAACAGACTAAATATAACAAACGATATTCAAGTCTTATATTATAATGTACCTGTTGCACACAGGTTGTATAGATGCATGAAATTAGTACATCGTTTTAATACTTTTTTTTCTTCTTTTTTTTTTCTGTTGTTGAAAATAATGCTACATAATATAGATGAACTCATTGAGAGTGATCATGACGATTGAACAGGCTGATATATGCAATTTATATAGAGAAATTTGTTGAATACCTTTCACTTTTCTCATACCTTTATATTATCTGGTTTTTCATTCGATTAGGTTTTTATTTTATTTTTTAGATTTTTATTATTTTTTTTCTCCTCCTTGTTTTTTTTTTTTTTTTGTATTTATTTCAATACATGATATATATAACTACATACATTTATTTTCTAGTACAAGGCTTTATGTTTCGCATTTTGCCACACTTCATTCGACTAAGAAATTACATACTTTATTTTTCGCTTTATTCCTGATGTATGTATGTTGTTAATATAGTTACAGTAGATAACATTTATATTGAAAATTGTGTAGATACATATATATGTATGTATATACTTTTATAAAATAAAATAATATGCATTATATATCAATATATTATGTCCACTACAAAATGTACTTGCTACCCAAATGGATAACATTCAACCTGTTGCTTACGCTTAACTATACAAGAAGTGTTATTTTTTGTGGTTAAAAAAAAAAGAAGAAAAAAACAAACACCTTTTTATATTTACTTACTAGTACACCACATAAGAAACATTCACTTACTTCATAAAATACGTCTATTACGATTACATTCTTTAAAAAATTCTTTGCGGCACTTAGTAAATTTTTTATATAATTACTCTGGCAAAGTGATTTAATTTTTCTTCAAGTAAATATAATTTCTCTTTAATTTATCAACTGTTACTTTTTTTCTGTTTCAAATTAATCTTAACAATTTATTTATTTTTTTGTTTGTTTTGTTTTGTAGGTTGTACAAAAGTTTATACCAAAAGCTCACATCTGAAGGCCCATCAACGAATTCATACTGGTAAGTAGCTGTAATCAATAATGTATGCTTTAATATCCATGTATTTAGTTAGTAACGCATGCATTGCCCAGTACAAATATTACTAAAAAAAATTTTTACTTTTTAATATTATGCATTTTGTACTACATGAGAAAATATAAATTATATATCTTAAAAAATATCACATCATACGAATGCATTTACAGCACCGTGACATAACGTTTAACATACATAATATGAGTAACTTATGCTTTAAGGTCGAAAGCCTAAAATAATTGAACATAATAATAAACTGCTTACTACAAATATACAAACATACATATGTACGAGTATGTACATGATGTATATATTTTGATTTTTGACTACGTGATACCAACGGTGATATTTTCAGTAGAAAATTAGCTACTATTAAGTTTGTATGTAGGTACGTTTTTTTGCAAATTTTATAGTTATAATTATCTTAGTTTGAACGATTCTAGATACATTAAGTTGACAGCGCTTTAGTCAAAAGTTAATTCAAGTACATCATGTAAACATAATAAGGACCCTTATTTTGTGTACTATGTTACGGTACCTTATTTCTTATTATATGTGTACTACTCACAGAAAATAATAAGTTAATAGTTAGCTGTACATATCGTACACATTTTAATCGAGACCAGGTAAGATTTAACCTTTTTCAATGGAAAATTATGCTTTTTTTCCTTGGTTTTTTACGTTTTTTTTTTTGTTTTTCTGTGTACTTTTTTATCTTATTTTTATTCAATTCGTTCCAACTATTTTTTTTTATCTCAATGTTTGATTATATTTTTTTTTTGCGTTTACGTTATGTTTTTTTTTTTAATCATACACAATATATTCTTTCATGCTTTGACCATTGCAGCAATTAATTGGACGTGTCTCGATGATTTATGCCGTCGATTAATTTTTGAAATTATTAAGGAACACGCTGAAATATTTTCGCTTTTAGCGACTTCAAGTTTGATCCAATTAAATAAGGTTATAATAATGATAATAATAATGAAACTGTGTTGTATTACATACTTGCATATAATAATGTATGGTGATATCTCATATACTGTATGTAGGTAAAATGTAGGTATTAAATTAAAAAAAAAAAAATTGTGTTATTCAAGACTTTCTTTCATAAAAAATTATTGCACGCATTATTCATTTTATTGACTTTGTTTTTGTGATATATTTGACAGTTTTGTAAAAAAAAAAATTGCATATGTTTGTACACATGTACTTTATTACACATAACTCTTTTTTATATAGCTTTTTATTTATTTTTTTTAATTTTTTAAGTATAAAACTGACAAAGTGATTGATTTCTAGAAATTTATTCGAAATATTTTTAATTATTTTCATGTTCTTTTTATTAAAAATAAAATCACAGAATTTTTTATTTATGTGATTTTATAAATGCATTATTAATATTTAATCATGTCTTATGTTTTTTTTTTTTGTACACTGTACTTTTTCTTCCATAATTAGTTGCTTTGTTGACACTTTTATGTTTCGGCATTTTCTAAAATAATTATTTTACTGAAATATTTTTTAACAGAAGAAAGACTTTTTTTGTAAAAAAAAAAAAAAAATTTAAAAATTAAATTTGATAAAGTTGTTGGATGAAATTTATTCCCCATCAACACAAAATTGATAAGTGGACTTTTTATTTTTTGCCAAAGGTGTGAAATTAACTGTAAAATTATTGGAAAATGAATATAAAATTGGTTATCAATTTTTTTTTCGTTGTTTTTTGCTTTTTAATTTCGGAAAAAAGTGAAATTTTAATAAGATCGTTAAGAAATTTAATATGGTTATTCATTTATTTGATTTTATATTTAATTTTCTAATAATACATATGACAAAAAATTGAAATAATATTTCGTACATTAAGTAAAAAAAAAGTACTAAAACGCAAAAGTTTTAAAGAACCACTTAGTTTTTAATGTTGAAAATTCTAAAAAATTGCACAAACTTGTTTAGTTTATTTATAAAAACACTGCAACCAATCTAATGAAAACTCTATTCTGGAAAAGTACAAAAATATGTATTACATAAATATTTCATTTAATATGCAACATATTTGGTAACAAAGGTATATTAAGCAGGAAATATTGCATAAAATCATAATAATAATGGCAACAACAAAAAAATGGAATATCAAAAATAAATAAAAGAAAAATACATATAAGAATTTATTAAGTAAATGTCTCTACAGAACAAAATACTAGTATGAATAAATTTCCCATAACAAAAATATTTTCTTATGTATACTATATAAAATATAATACCTCTTCAAAATTTTCTATAAAATTGTGTTAATAAATGAACCATTCAATGACACCTTTTGGAATGATCCAGCTGTGGAGTGTCATTAGGAATTGCTTTTGAATAATTTCAATGTTGCAGACTGCTGCATTTCAAGTTTTTTGTTGAATTTTATATTGAATAGAATTAAAATCAAATGATAATGATAATGATGAAAGAATATATGAAAGAAGAAAAAAAATGTAAAGAGCTGTAAAGAGTTACACATAATGAATGCAGAAAATAAGAATTGTATAAGCTGTATCAAAAGCAATAATATCTTGAATAGGCACTGAGAAGATCGTTTTATTTTTTTTTACTTTTTTTTTAGATAATAATGGACCACAGTCGTGATTATAATGCTTGACCACATCTGATTAAATTGTGTTTGAGATACATTTTTAAGATATTATAATATCGATATTGTAATATACACTTTACCAAACTGACTTAGTTTTTCATCATCATACATATCATACATATTGTATTATGCTTGTAGTGTTAGATAGTTTAGAAAATACTTTAGTTTTTCAAGAATTGTATTTTGAGTTTTTTTTTTTGCATTACGAGATTGAAAAAAATATTTACTCATATAGGCAAATTATAATTTAAAGAATATTATAATATCTTGGCAATGTATCCACTATATAACTTTCGTAAGTAAATACATACATATATGCATACGAGTATTTATAATGAGAATGAAAAGGTATTTTTATTATTTATCCAAATGATACTCAATAACATTTGTTCAGTGCTGCTGCTTGCTGTTAGTTCTGGTTCAATTCAGGTACTCTTCATGAATTTCTGATCAACAGCACACGAAGTATACTTATACTCTTCAATATTATTCAAATGATTATATTGTGTTTAGTAATGTTGATTTTCGACTTTTTTTTTTTCATGGAAAAATATTCAGTTCATATCTGTATTATGAGTATAGGATGTTCCAATCACTGAGTGTATTAAAATACATTAAAAAACGAAATACCAAGTATTTTATTTTTGACAAATCGTTCTTTTATTTCGGTAAGAATTCTTTAAAATTGAATATGTTAGGCAGAAGTGAGAAATTTTACATACTATAATAGAAAGTTGTTAAGACCTCAACATACGAGTTATTCTATATCGAGCAGAAAACTAAACATCTTTATTTTCTTTGATTTTTCTTTTATAATTTTAACAAAAACACCCTGTGTACTTAATTACGTTATATTTCGTATAAAAATGAAATGGTCAATATTCAAAAGTGTTAAGATATAGTATTTTATTCATTTATGGCTACATGTATATAAATATAACCAAATATATAGTTATTTCATTATTATGATGATCTTAAATAATTGTTATTCTTTTGGGTCTAGTTGGATTTTCATAAATTCAATCAAACCATAGGTGGCAACAAATGTCACAGTAAATTAAAGGATTTTCGTATACATATGTATAATAAAATAAGTTCGTTTAGTGTGCTATCATTGCTATCGCACTCCATGGGATATTATAAAAATGGCACCTCTTTTTGGATAATAAATAATGACCACCAGCAAACCATAATATAACAGAAGCGTATTGTATAAAAATTTAAATATTTTCCTTTAAGAATGTCATTAAATAAAAATTGTAACTCAAAACAAGTTTTTAAAATTACAAATATACAAGAAAATATATAAAAACTATAAAAAGGATAAAAAAAATTTTGACAAAGGAAAGGTGATCTTATTTTTATATAATTTTAAATATAAACATAATTATTTCATGTTTTTTTGGTAGTCAATTTTTTTTTTTTTTTTGTTAGAAAAAAAATTTACATTAAAGATTTAAATTTAAAAAAAATATAAATTAATATTAATTATTATCATTTAATTTGTATTGCAGATTTTTTTTTCTTTAAAGTTTTCTCTTTTTACTTTTACTTTTTTTTTTTTCTGTTTTTGATATGATTTATGTACCATGACTTCCAATACTTTTATAAAAATAATAAAACAGTTTTTATATTATTATTATACGAATATGTATATATAAAATAAAATCTGTATACGTACAACTACAAGCATCTACGAGTATAATAAATTTTTATGTGAATATAAATCATAAATATACTAATATATGTAAACAGAAATTTGCACCTTACTGCTAAAAATTGATGACTATGTGAAGTTGTGAATTAACGCGTTTTATAAAATTTTACATCTTTTTGCAGTTGAATGACATTTTCACTTAATTAACACTATAATTAAAATTTTTATAAATATTGTATTATTTTTTTTTTCTTTCTGTCTTTTATTTTCCACAAATTTTATGACTATTTCAGTTCAAACAACAAATAAGTTTATTATTATAAATCTTATTAAAAAAATATTTTGAAAAATAAAAAAAAATATATTGGTTGTTTATTGATTTCAATAAACCTATTTATTGATAAAAGGAACTCCTTGTGAAAGAAATTTCAACAGAGAAATTTAATGAAATTCACTTTTATTTACTAATAAACAATATTAAAACATTTCACTCTGTTTCTGGGTAGTTTTTTTTTTTTTTTTTGCTTTTACATGCTAATTGGAAATTAAAATTATTATAGTTTTAACTAAAATATAAATATAAGAATTTTGAAAGTCCCCATAGTGTAAAATAAAAAAAAAAATCAAAGATACAAGATATGATTTGCAAAAATTTATAGTGATAGTTGTTTGATTTTTTCATCTCTAAATATTATGTAATCGAATAAATATCATTACTTTCCAATAGAACAACCAAATTCAAAATAAAGTTCAAATTTCTGACGTAAAATCAATAAAGAATTATACAATAATCAAATATTCGCTCAGGTGTGCAGAAAGTATTCTCATCCATATTGAAAAAAAAAAAAATACCTTAGAAATAAAACTTTATATGCTTAATACTAGTCCAATACTTTTCTATCTATCCAGTCTAAACTATAAATTAAGTAAAAAATTCTAAAAATCATAAATAAAAATAATTAATTTATGTAAATATGAAATTATTTATTTAAAAAAAACACGTGATTTTTTATTTCAATATCATTCAAAACTAAACACAGGAAGAAAAAATAAAATAAAATAGGTACCTACATAATAAATATTCATATATGTATAACAGAAAAAAAAAATTTCAAAAATTCCAACTTTTTTTTTTTTTGTTCTTCCAACAAACTTGTTGAAGATCACATTTATTACAAGTATAGCTATACGCAATTATGCGCATAAAATTGAAATTTTAACGATTTATGGAATTCAAATTTTATAAACACAATATTTTACTATTAAATAGTAGCATTTAACGTGGTACTTAAATTTATATATTTTTTTTAAAAAAAACGAAACACAAAAATTCAATACATCATCATTCCAATTCAAATAACACGCATACGTTATTAATTTTTTTTTCATACTTGTACGTACTATAATGAAGAAAAAAAATCTTAACTTTTTCTCATAATCTTAAAAATACTCAGGATTTTTTTTTTTTCATTATAATTTATTTTCTATACAATAAAATGCTGACGACAATTTTCTAGTTATTTTAATTTTAATTTTAATTTTAATAAATCATAATTCATTCACAGGCATCCTATTTAATTTAGCAACAACTTAGTTGTAGTTTTGCTGTTGTTATTGTTGATATGTTGCAGAAAAAAAAAAGAATAAGTAATAAAAAAAAATATGTGTAACAAAAATTATTCTGTAAAATTACATACCTTATGATACAAATGTCTTGTTGTGTCGTCGTTGGGTTGTTACTCTCAACAAGCTTTAAAAATTGAACAAAAAAAATATCAAAAGAAAAAAAAAGTATATATTTTGCAATTTTGCGTAACACTCTTCTACTAAATGATATTTTACCTGTATGTCAAAAATGTATAACGTGTGCTGCACTACAAATTATTATTATCCAGATGGTGGTGAAGTTTTTCTTTAACTAGTTCTTGAACTTACAGCTAATAATATGTGTATAGCTATACATAGTAGTATATTATGCCCAGTTAGGTATAAATAAAGAAAAACTATATACATATGTATGTACATATATAGTTATAAATTTTTTTTCTGTCAAAGTTATGTATTATTTATATGCTAGTGACCAAAATGTATGTGTACACACATATGTATGTATGTATATAATTTTTATACAATAATTGTTGCTGCTGTTATAAATTAATCTTAAGCCTGTTCTTCTGGTATAGCATTTAAATGAGATAATTTTCAATTTTTTTTTTTCTTTTACTTTTTATCTCTTTTTATTTTTTTCAATTTTTGTTTTTATCATTGTCAATATGCTATGTTTTAATATACTGCGACCACACCACTAAGACGCTGAGAATATGTCATTTCGAGTGCTAAAATAATATATGTACCTACAGAAAAAAAAAAATTAAAATAAAACAGAAAAAGAAAAATTCATTACAATATCTACAACTTTTGTGAAAGAAGGATAATTCATTTTATACAAGACAAATGAAGAAAAAAAATGAAAAAAAAAATAAGCAGAAAATCTAAATGAGCATATATTTATTAGAAATCAATAATATGAGTACAAGTACTTTATCTTATAATTTTGTGACATTTTTGTGTTACTTGATGAATAACATCGTAAACAGAGTAGTATATATTATGTAGATAAAATATCATACATTTATTTATATAAGAAAATTGATAATGCAAGTCATTTATTTAACTACTAAACATCGATTTAATTAATTGCTCATTAGATTAAAATCATATATACAGGTTTTATTATAAACCTCTACTACAAAAGTTAATTAGATATGTATGTCTATCTGTATAATGTAAAACTAATAGATAGCATAAATAATATGCCATTTATTCACGTTGTTGTAAGTTCATTATAAACTACACATTATATATTTTAATTAATCTAAAGTAATAATTATATCTATTATGTTGTCATTAATTTATTGCAGATAAAAATTATTCCGTCATCATAACATAGTAATCTCATCATTCTCGTCATTATCGACATCATTTTAATATTTCTTACATATTTTTGACTGTAAAAGAAAAAAAATCAAAGATCCAGGTAATATGAAATGCAACCTGTAGTATATGTATGTACATATGTATATGGTATAAGTTAAATTGTTGTTTTTAAGTTTTTCAAAACTTTTTTTCTTTTAATTTGAGTTTTTTGACTAAAAATTAATATGAATAAAGTTAAATATTTTTCCAATACACATAATTTTCAAAAATAAAAAAGAAAAACCATGTTAATTTTTCAAGAGTTCATCTGATCCATATTCTTGTATTTATGAAATGAAACTTACCATAGCTCAGCTCAACTCTTTATTCAAAACCTTAAAGTTATTGCTTAGTACCTTAACTATAGTTAAGTAATGACTTATTTAAAATATGTGTTAAGTAAATAAATATAAATGTCTGGAAATCAACCATGAGGAATTGATTCATCCAATTCATATATGATATTACCTATTATAGAAGCATTTCATCTAAACCTAACGCTGTGTGTCAAATTAAATTTTTTCACTTGAAAAGTCGACCTTTGAAGAAAAAGAACTATTCTTCAGTAATTTTCATTTACCAGTTCACATCAAACTCTTTTAAATGATGACTTTTTTAATATTCTAGCTCACTCATTTTCATAGTACATCACAATAACTTTTTAAAAAGATCTCGCTTGACACACAACATAAATTCCAACATATTTTATCAGCATATTATATGTACGTTCCTTATATGTACTTAAATTTTATATATGCTATCTGTACATTCAATAAATATAGCACAATATTAAAAGACTTTATGATGAAGAAAGCAATAAATAAAGAAAAAAATAAAAAAATGGTGTCTAATTGATTGACAAAGAGAAACATAACGTTATGTCAAATCTTAAATTTTATTGACATAACTTTTTTTCTTTTTTTTTCATTAAAGTTTAAATTGTGTGCTTAACCGATAGTAGCAGCAACAAGCCTACTTGAAAATTCAGTGATGCTTAGCACTTACTTAGCTTAGATATTCATTTCAATTTTATTTATAAAATGAAATTTTTTGTTTTCTCTTTTATTTTTTTTTTATTTTATGGATTCTCTATATGAAAATACACACAAATATGAATATACATACATAAGTATTTACATGTAAATAATCAATGTAAACATAAAAAAAAATTATTTACAAAAAAGATTTTTTATTGATATTTTGCATAGTTTCTTAGAAAGAAAAAATAAATTTATAATAAGTGAAAATGGAAAAGTCTTATCGTGTAGTAAAATTTCAATTTTCGTTTAATAAAATTATCAATTATTATATTATTTTTTATTTGTAAATAAATTTCTAAGATAAAACAACAAAAAGAACACATAGAAATTATAATGTACTATGTACGACTTTGCGTAGTAAAAATAAGTATAAAAAATGAAGTAGAAAAGTTTTATTGGTCTGAAAAAAACGCTGTAATCCTTGCACAAAACGAAAGATTTAAGCAAGAAACTTAAAAGAATTTTAAACTGAAACTTGATAGAAGTGATAGAATTTTAATTGTCAGTTTTTATATATTCTGCACAAAAAAGAGTCCAAAATCTACAATTTTGTTTTTTAAAGACTTATATTTTTTTATTTAGTTAAATTTTTATTAGATAAGGTTCCAAAATACCTCGAAATATGTAAAAATTGCATTTTTTGTAAAAGAAAAGGATGAATAATGCCTATTGCATATTTTTTGTACGATTTAGTTCTTCAAGTTGTATGTATGTGTATTTGTATTCATATGTTATCACTTTCAAACACAGGCATGTTTAAGTGAAAGTCATTTTTAGATTCATATTGAACCAATAAGCTCTAAAACATGAGCTCTACCATATAACGAGCCTTACTCTCAATATATCATTTCATATAATCGATTTAAGATTGACATAGTCATGGAACTGAAAATTTTTGTGTTTTTTTTTTATTTAATAATTATAAAACAATTATAACTGTTTATTAAGCAATTAAATAAATATTTTTACAACACTTAATAATATAATTATTATCAATGCACATATCATACATTTATTTTTATTCATTCTATGAACAGATGTATCTCGTTTTGTGATTGAATTTAATAAAATCTTTTAAAAAAAATTCCACATTTAATTTTTGTTTGTTTGTTTTTCTGTCTCTGTTTTTTTTTTTTTTTTAAATTTGTATTTATTTTATAAGTTCAGAAAAACTCATAAAAATAAAATCATATTGTTTGACATACTAGGTATAAAAATTTTTCAATACATATGATCATATTGTTACATAGCCACACAATTTGAAAAAAAAAAAAAAAAAAAAAAAAAAAAAAAAAAAAAAAAAAAAACTAAAACAAAACTGAAAATCTTAAGAATGGTAATAAATTTCATGGCCTATTTTCTATTTAGAAAAACAAAAAAAAATAGTATAATATATTATGTGTTCATGCTTATATTTAATAGGTTAGTATATAGATATAAATATATGAAATCTTTTGAGTCATATTTGCTTACAATTTGTTTTTTTTTTTTTTTACTATCCGCAAGCGTTTTCATTAAATTTAGCGTTCAACACATTCCAATCTTAAAGAACAAGAAACAGAAGAGAAAGAAAAAAACTATTTTTGTTATTAAAATTCTATTCTATAGGTTTGAATAACAGAGACATGATATTTTATTTATAACAATTCTTAATTGAGTCCCATATGTGTACGTATGTAGATATATAAAATTTCATGTTAAAGTTCTTGGAGTAGGTACATGTGAAATGTACCAATCAACCTATTAGGTTATCTACTATTAAATGTTCAACTTCTTGTAACTAAAAGGCATTTATAATATAAATTTTCCCTCTATTCTACGATATTACATACATATTATACATATAGAGTATGTACATATATTTATATAAAAATAAAAAAGTATGTATTTTATCTACCTCACATACAATAAAATAAAAAACTGTGATTTTTCGTTGACAATTAGAAAATTATATGCATTTAATAAACGCATGATTGAATGTATTAAAAATGAGGTTAACAATTTTTCGCACTATTCGAAAGTTTACATTTTGAGGACATTTTATTGTATATGCGTAATTTTCAATATAAATTTATTTATTCTTACAAATAATATGTGAGTATTATTATTATTATTATTTTTTCTTTAATATATTAAAAATATGGCAAATCATTAAATGCATGAAAAATCAGAAAAATTTAAACTTAATTACAAATTCTAAGTGTAATTCTTGTCTAGTTTGCTTTAAAAATTTTAATGTACATTTTTATACAATGAAATAAAAACAAAAATATGGGTTTTAAATACCAAAATATTCTGTGTAAATACCGAAAAAAAAAATAAAATAAAATTATGTTGCATACGGTAAATATATGCGTACAGATACTGTTCAATGGATACGTATGTATATGCATGTTAAATGTTTAATGATGCATGAATGATTAAATTTAAATATCAATATACAAAAATAAAATATATATTTTTTATTTTGTACGTAGGTACTCGTATAGGTATATAGTGAAATGGTTATTTTTTCATGTTATCAAGAATTATGATTTAAGCAGCAACAAAAAACTAAGGGAATATTTAAACATAATTACTATATAAGAAATTAGCAGACAATCAATTTGCAGCGATAGCGATGAAGTTATTACACAAAGTATTTTATATCTTTTTTTTTTTTCAAATATTATGAGTATACCTTAACACTCTGTTTAATATTCTCCTTGTATTTATGAAAGTATCTAAATAAATAATTCTGTACGAAATAATAATATTAGTATATACGAGTACAATAGTATGTAATTCTTTAGATCGAAACATTATTACAGCGCCTCTGAGCAGTTAATTAAAATTCCATATGCCTGTTAGGTTATTTGTAGGAATGCTTTTAATTCTATCTTTTTTTTTATTTTGTTTATTTTTTCTTCATTTTTTTTTTATAAATCTTTTTTTTTTTCAATCGATGTGTAGTTTATTTTGTATGGAAGTTGTCATTTAAATCTTTTTGATTTTTAATTTAGATTTTTTTAACCGTTTTTTATTTTAGTAGGTATAAAAAATATGTGATTGCATTAAATGCATATAATATAGATGACAAAGATACTACATTTGATTTGAAAAACATGGTAATTGTTCAATGTGTGTAGTTACTGTGTTCATTTTCTGTATACAAATGCATTGAACAAAAAAAAAAAAAATAGAAACAAATGTTGTGTATTGCTTGTATGAAATTGTTATAGTTGTTTATATAATATGTTACTAATGTACTTATTAATAAAATAGAAAATTCAAAGAGCAGTTATAATTAATTAGAATGTGTTAACATAACCTGTGTAAGAACGTGAATAGCATCAATGAAATAATGAATATACATATACTTATATATATATATATTTTTTTTTTGTTATTTTATTTTAAAAAACAGCACAACATTTGGATTTGAATAAATTAAAATTGTTTATTCATAAACAGATTGTAAATGATACAATATCAGCTATATATGTATGTACATATGTATACGTATGTATGAAGACTAAAGGCGTCATACTTCTCTACAATTTCTTTGTCTTTTTCGTCAAAATATTGATTTTATTGTGTTTTATTTTTACTTTAATTTCCTTACGCTTAACAACAAAACACTATTGAAATGCATGAAATTTTATTTAAATTGTGCATTCATACATTGTTCAATAATTCTCAAGAAAATTAAATACAAACAAAACTTATTTTATTAAGAAAAAAAAAGAACAAAAATAGAAAAATTTTTAAACCTACACATACGTATTCTGTGTCTAATAAGGCAAATTAAAAAATTTTCAGACCCAATTTATGTTTTCAAATTTTTTTTTTTTTAAATGAAAAATTGTGTACAACTTTCTTTAGAATAGTGCAAATTTGTTTTCTTAGGAAGTTAAACCCTTTCTTATCTTCAGATATATTCAAAACAGATGTTAAATATTTATATGTAGTATAGTATATAAGAATAAATAGGTACGCTACGTTAAAGCTTCTAGTTTATTCCCATTCCAAAACAAATGTTACCTGATAAACTTTCTTTTTAAACTTATGTAAATAAAAAGTAGATATCTAATAACATCGTTTTCGCATGAATAGATTGTCTTATAAAAGTAATTAAATTTTTATTTTAAAAACAATACTTTAAAAAATCTGTATAGACATTTGAAATATAATAAAAAAAAAACTTTCTTAATATCTCTCTTCATATTTTTATTTTTTAAATTACAAAAACAAAAAAAAAGAAAAGAAAGAAAGAAAAGACAACTCTTATATTGTAAATTTTGTCACACATTATACATCAGATATTAAAAGTATTTTGAATGTGATTTATGATCGAATCAAACTTTTAATGATTACTACACGTAATTATGAGCATACAAGATAGAAAAAAAAAGAAAATAAAAACGTGACATAATCTCATTATAAGACTGATTCATAAACATAAAACGATTATACGAAATTATTTTACAAAAAAAATAATAATAGTAAAAATAATAAATTTTAGATATCACATTTAAAATTTAAAACCTAAAACAAACAAAATATGTATATAGGCACCAAAATAGAAAGATATAAGTTTTTGAATTAAAAAAAAAAGTTTGAAAATCTTTGAAGAGAAAAAAAATAATTTAATATGTTACGTGCTTTCACTATATATACGATGATAATCATGTTATATTAACAGAAATATTCAACAAAACTAGACAATATAAACTCCTTTTCTAAATGAATCGATTTTAGCAACAAGATAATTCTAAGAAATAAATGTCGTGTACTTTTTGTGTTTTTTTTTTTTTTTGAATAAACTGTTTACTTTTTTATAAATGATATTCCATAGAAAATTCTAACATTATACAAATTTTACCTACATTATATGTATTTTTATACCGTGATCCAATTCAATTAAATAAAATTATAGTGTAGATCTTAGTGTACGTGCATAACGTATACTATCTCTGTACTATTATCGGATATTCATTCATTCATAACTCTTTTTTCCCGTAATATCTATGTCAACTTTTTTTTCGTATTTTTTCCTTTTTTGTCTTTTTGTGAAGAATTCATATTCTCACATTTCATTCACGTTTAAAGTTTGGTCAGTTCTTGTAACAAAAAAAAAAAAAAAAAAAAAAAAAAAGAAGTATCTAGCATCATCGCAACATTACCGATAAAATTTATTTGAAGAAAGGTAACTTACATTCAGAGAAAATTATTGTTCTTTTCATGTTACGTTTAATTTATCGATGATATTATTTAAGCAGTGTGCAACTTATACATATCTTGTTTAAATAATTTTAAAAATGTTGTTCTTTTCTTATATATTCACTATCCGTATTGTGTCCATTCTTCTTTTAAAAAAAATAAAATAAAATAAAATAAAAATTTAAAAAAAATATCTTATTAATGTGCTATAAAGATGAATTTGAAGACTTGAATTATTCGCTCTGAAACCATTCAAAATGATGTGCTCATCCAAGATTAGACATCAAGCGTGCGCTCATTTAACTTCTTTTTTGCGCAGGTAGACAGAAAGAAAAACATAACGAATTCAATATATAAGAAGACATAATTTTAGATCTTGGAAATTAAAGTCTCTTTTCTTCCATACTTTGGAGTAAACATCTTCGATGACGTTAAATATGTGTCAGATTTTACAGGGTGAAGGAATTTTAATTCATTATACAAAAAACTTTTATTGTAAATTGTTTATAACCCGATATAATTTTAAATTTCTTCATAAATTCTCGAAGTTTTCATGCTTGAGAACATTTTTTGAACATCTCTTGCATCAGTCATATGAAATTGAACACCCTCTTTAATAAATAAAACGGTTAATACTATACGACACAGTTTATTTTTGATTCTTATCATGTTGTATTAACCTCAAACATAGGATCCATCCGTAATTTCGAGCTCCACATTCAAACGAAAGATCTTATAACTTCAGATGACAATAAGTTTTATATACATAATTATGTACATAGTACTTATTCAATATGTTCATGAATCAAAGCTATTGGTTCCACATTTACTGTACGTTCAAGTGAGTTTTCCTTTTCTTTTTTTTTTTTTTTTATTTTATATTGGAATGTAACTACGTAAACTCACATAAAGGCGGATTAATACATGCAATTTAATTCATTTTTAAATTCTTTTTCTTTCATTTTTTTCCCCTTTTATTATCTTTCAATAAAAGATTTAAAAAATTATAATAAAAAAAAACTATCGCGCGTGCTTACTTGTCCAACTGGTTTCAACATAATTCTTCTGCTATGTTTTTACATTTCAATCTTTTTTGTTATTTTTATGTTTTTTTTTTTATTTCGTATATCTTGTCATTTTTGTTCTTTTGCGTTCATGTATTCATTTTCTATACTTATAACCATGTATATTCTTTATAAACATTTAAAAACATTACACACCTTTAATGTTTTACAAAAAAAATGTTTTAAATATTTTGTTTTTTTTTTTCTGTTTTATTTCTTTAGAAGAAAAAGTGTTAATTTTTTTATAAAATGAATCTTTCAACAACACATTTATAATTTGGAAATAAACGTTAATTTTTTTAACGCTTCGTTATTGTGTTTTTTTTTATCATTTCTTTTGCAAATATATATCTTTAGAAGAAAAAAAAATTGAAAAAAATAACCGAAAGTGTATATTTTTCAAGAAAAATACTAATTGATTGGTGAAGGTAATGTAATTATGGAAAAAACAGCCGGAAACAAATCAATATTATTTATTTACCATGCACATTAATCTACCATTTACATTTTTCTTTCCAAAAAAATTAGAAAGATAAATAAAAAATATTTAATTAAATTATTAGGCATAATTTGAAACAAACAACATCAAGTTAAAGTTGACTTTACTCATTTTAATAAATTAAAAGTTATCATCAATATTTATAAAATAAAAACGTAATAATAATGATAATAAAATAAATATGTACAAAAATATGAATTTATTTTCAATTAATTTGTAATTTTGAATATAACAAAAAAAAAAAAATTTATGAATATGTTATGTTCATATAAAACAACAAAAAAAATTTATTCATACAGCTGTTAACTTTATTGTTTTATAGATTTTTGTATTGAATTTATAGAATATTTTTATGACTTTAACATGCATGTTGACATCCTATTACTTCGACATCCGAAAAAAATTTTATGTTTAAGCTATCTAGAAAATCAAAACTATATTAATGTTAATCTCGTGTATATACGTAAGATACATATAAACATACTCGTACATATATATTATCTAATAAAATTTTAAAATCAACATAAGGTAATAAAATTATAATAAAGTTATAAAAATTATCACGAGAAACATAAAAAAAAGTAACTAATTTAAATTCGAATTTGTATAATAACATTTTTTCCAATATAGTTACGTTTTGAATTAATATACGATACTTGTATTAAGCTTTTTTTAGGATTAGCCGGAGAGTTTGTTGTTCACTAAAACCATCGACACATTGCAACAGTAAACATTGGTTAAGTCAATTTTCTTGATTGTCTTCACGACTTTAAAAACTCGGATAACCTAAACTAGTTTTACAGACTATTGATAATTAGTTTATCTAGTTAGATGATTTTAAAATCAGATAAATTTTATATGAATATTTGTTTTTTGTCAAATTATTTTGTTACAATTCCTGTATTCAAAGAAATGTCATATATAATCGATCGATAAATTTGTCCTTTTGATTGATTATTGATAAACAGTTTAATCTGGGTTTTTTGATATTGTGTCAAATGTGTAACAAATTTTAATACTGTCCATACATTCATTTTATTCTAGAATTAATTATATAATATATTCATGATAATACCGATAGAAAAAATTATACCTATATCACCTAAATTATTTCACTTTCAAAAACCCTCAGATTTTTTAAAAATAAAACTGTATCGTTTACTTTCAAATTTCAAATTAAATAAACGATTTAATCATTTCTAAATTCGTATATCTAAATCTTTTGTTTTGACATTTTCACACAAAAGACATTATCATATATCAAAGAATTTAAAAAAAAATAGATGTCAACATTATTTTATATAGAATAGATTTTAAAACATATTTTAAATGTTCTCATTATGAGTAATACCATACATAAGTACACTAGTACCACATGTATAGAGGTACTATAAGTATCAAAATTTATCCTTCAACATTGCTTTTAATATTATTCAAGTATTCATAAATCTTCTTACAATCATTTTGTTCTTTAGAATTGACTGTCATTTTAACAACACTATTGTTTGAAAACAAAACTGAATCACGAAAACAAAAACTAAAAGACAAAAAGAACATAAATGAAACCAAGTGAAAGAAGAAAAAAAAACTACAAATTTTTGTTTTTTGATTATTTTTTTTTTATAATTGTAATCTAACAAAGTTCTTAATATTACCATTCTTGTACTATGTTATATTATGTTTTATTTATTTTTAATACATTGTGTAGGCGTTAAAGTACATTGAAAACATTTTGCATGGCGTCTAAATTAGATCAGTTAATTTCCGAACACGCCTACAAAACAAAAAAATCTTATATAAAAAGTTAAATGCCGTAAATTCGTGGAACAATTAATAAATTAGCAAGTAAATATGTCCAATGTTATATATTTTCTTCTTTTTTTTTCTCTACTTTTTTTTTTTAATGTATTATTATGTGCATAGAGAGTATAACATAATAAAACACTTAACAATATTCGACAAATGCAATAAGATAGAATTGTAAAAACAAAAAACAAATAATATATGTATATTTAAATATTTACATGTAAAATGTTTATATAAAAAATATCTGAGTGTGTGTTACATTTACAATGTTACAACTTGCAAAATTATTATTGCAAGAGAAAATGTTTACACTATGCCAAAACAAAATTTTTGATACTTCATATTTCAAACATTGTTTTTTTTCTTTTTCTTTATTAATTTTTTTTTTTTTATATGAATAAATGTTGCAAACAAAAAATGAATCTAGTAAAATAAATAGCAACAAAATAATCAAAAACAAATGAAAAATCACAAAAAAAATTTAAATTCAAGTTTCTCGCTTAAATCTTTTGTTTTTCATTCATATATGAAATAGTAGCCATTCTGTTCAACTTAAATGTCTTTTGCTGCTGCTGGCATGTCTATTTTGTTTTCTTTATACAGAATATTACCTGTAAGTAAAGATAATATTCCATAAAGTATATATAGTGGCTTACTGAACTTTATTATGTGGTGATAAATTACAGTTTCATTTTGAAGTTATCCAGAAAAATAAATGGTGACATTGTGCTGTATGACTAATTTCCATTTGACAGACATTACATTCTTCGTTTATTTTTATTTTTATTTTTTTTTTCTATGAGATTTCTTAATACCTGCATAGGTGTACGATGTACCTTTAAAAATACATTTTATACAATATTTGTTAGGCTATATTATACACTAACAAGAATTAATCAGAAAAAAAAATGAAAACAAAAATTATACATCAGAGTATGCCTCTTACAGTGAACAAAAAGCATTTTTTTTTTCTTCTTCTAATGCTTAAAGCGAAAGGTTACTATTTTGAATAACCCATTACCTATTGGTACATACAAAGTTTTCAAAATCATTTCTGAATATACATACATACAGTACTAACATATTTTTTTTTTTATTTTATACATGCCACAATCTTATGGCACATATTTTACAGAATGAAATTGCTTTAAACGTTTGCAAGTTTTTCTTTTTTTTTTCCATTTTAACTTGCTTTATGTTTTTTTTTTCTTTCTTATGTTTTCCTTTTTATTTTTCTTATAATATTTTACTTGATTCGCTTTTAGTCTAAAAATTTTATTTTGTTTCAGAAACAAAAGCCAAAAAAAAAAAAAACAACTAAAAATAAGAAGAAAAAGTAGGAAAACATCAGAGGCCACTTAAGTTTGACATTTTCCATATAGCAACAATATTAAAGTCGCATTTATCGTTTATTGTTTTTAACAAAAATGTTTTTTTTTCTTTGCTTTTCTCTATGTGATGGGAAAAAAATTACTTTTATTTGAAAAAGTGAAATTTAGACGGATTCGTATTTTTATTATATTTAACATTTTCAAATATTAATGATATTATATTTCCAATAATGTGTATACAATATAAAATCTATATACGATTATATAAGTATACGTATGTATTTATTGTCCATATCGTATTTTTGTTTTGATTTTGTAAGAATTTGATTGTAAAATATTTTAAACAACAAAATTTAATATCATATAAAAAAAATAAATAAAAATTGTTTTTTTTAAAAAAGGTATTCTTTAAATATAAATAATTCAAAGCAATTCATTTTCTGTTGATGATGATTGTTAAGTTATTTTTATGGCTTTTATTTGTTTCAAATGTTGTATTTTATTATTATTTAATGTTTTCGACATTCTTTTACTTAGTATTGAAAATTACAAAAATAAAGATTATAAAAAAATATTTCTTGAAAGCTTCAAAATGCTAATAAAATCTTTAAATTATATCTAGAATGTTATTTCGCGAATCAAATTTCAACGTTAATACAATAGCTTTCAATTTTATTACTCTCTAATTTAAAAACTTTTATTCAACATAAGTTCTGAATTCTAAAACTTCTCTTTTACCATGGAAACAGAGGCAAAGTTTTTTTTCCTACTTTCTATACTGTAATAAATTACCACTTATAAATATAAATATTTTTTTTTTTTTAATTGCTAAAAAAGTTTCTATTGTAAATTTTCACTTTCTTTTCGAACTGTAATAAAAACTCGAAAACTTATATTCAAGTTTTAAAAATTAATTAATCCAGGCAAGTCGTCATACCAAAAAAAAAACACAAAAAATTAAAAACAACACAAATAATAAAAACAAAATCAAATATAAATGGCATATCGTTTGTAAAATACATATATCACGATAATCTGTCACTTCATGATAAAAATGTCAACTCATTAATATAAATTTGAAATCAAAACTTTTAAATAATTTATAGTGAAAGAAATTTAAATTTGAATATAATTTGTATCATACATCGAACATAGGATATATTATATTGAATTGATATGTGTATAAGAACAGAAATATCAAATTTAGCAAAATGTTTTTTTTTTATTTTTATTTTCAAATTCACAACAATTAATTCAAAATAAAATTCGACCAACGATTCAATTTATCATACATTCAAATCTTTGATTAAGATTGATAATCATCCTACATAATATCGTTTTATAACTATATGCTATCTGATACATACTCGTAAAGTTTATATAGAATAATAATCATTATAGAACACACGATTTACTACTTATTTATTCAGTTTTATCGTATTTTTTGATATTTTTTTTTTATATGTAGATACAATATATTAATATGTATATGTATCTATAGATTTTAAAATAAATATATCACATACATTTATATTTAGAGTATATACGTTTGATGACTCACAAACCGCATTCTTAAGTTTTGTGTACAATCTTTAAGATCTTAGGCACTCTGTCTCAAATTTAGGTATATTTAGATAAATGAAAATTTGCAATATTCATACATACATGAACGTATAAAAATATCAAAATAAAATCTAGGTATATTAAATATAATTTTAAACACATAACACCTAAATTTCATATATGTTATGTATGTAAAACATATAGTATAGCATATAAATATCTACCATATGTGAGTCTATTTTAATAAGCGTCCTCCTTAAAGGTATACTTAAAATATTTCATAGCTGCTGTACATACATATGTATATTATATAGTATGATATTAAATAGAACTTGTTCAATTGTGAACATATAGTATATATACGAATGTTTCAGATACACTAGGTAATACTTGCAATAATAATATTTATCTGAGTGTCAAGCTCAACATTTATTTTCTCTATATTAATACTATAATACAAGCTACTACAAATTTACAATATACATATTAGTTTTTTTTTAAATCATATAATACAGTCTCTATGCTCATACATACTCGTACTTTTAGCCTAGACTCAAATTGAAATGCTAAATACTAATAGTTTTAAAAACGTTAAATGATTGGAATGTCACCATTTAGTATCTATACACATATGTATATATGTATGTATGCATATAGTGTATAATATATAATATTATTAAATTTTACCATATATACCATGCCACTATTACACCAGACTGTTTGTAATCCAACATCCGTGTAATATTTTGATCGATAAGCTTCTATTACATACATGGTCATAACATTTAATTGATGGCCAATTAATGCATAATTTGGTTTTCAAACGCTACTACTACTCTTCATGAAAATTGGTTTTTTTATTTTTCTTCTTTACAATTTAAAATTTCCTCAATTAATATTCCTTTTTTTACTAAAAATAAGACCAAAAAAAAATCGCACTCATATGCAAATTCAATAGACTTAATTATGAAATGTTATCGATACAGTACAATTTTAATTTTATTTTGTTTTTTTTTTCTAAGTTTGTTTTTATTTTTATATTTATTTTATTTTTCTACTTTACAAGCTATCATATATGTACATATTATACATATTTTATATACATATATTGTACGATGTAAATTACAATAAAAAATATAAGTATATACCTATATATAGATAATTTGAAAATTAATAAAATTAAACTGCTAATGCAAAATCAATAAATATTTAGTTTTTATTACATAATAATAATAATAATTTTATAATTTAAATGGTTTTTTAAGAAGATAATGTTTTTAATAATTAGAAAAAAATGCTATATAGTATTTAATTTTGAATAAATATTATCTTTTAAATGATAAGATTAAAAGTTGGTATCTTTTGTAGGTTAACTCTTTTTTTCGAAAATTGATATTTTATTTGTATTGATTTCTCACTTCTCTTTTTTTCAATTATAGAAGAAAAAACACTACCACTTTAACAAAAATTGTTTTAGTATTTTTTTTTTTCAATAATGTTTTTTTAACCATTACTATTATTCTTTCTAGTACAAGGACATTTTTATAAAAATATTCGAAAAGTATACTAATCGACTATTTTTTAGGATATTTTATTTCCAATGCTCTTATAATTTTCTTCTAATATATTGTCTTTGTTTTTAATAGTTGTCCTGGAACATACAATTTTACTATAAACAATCTAGTTCTCTAAAATTATAAACATATGTACATAAATATGTACATATATTCCACGAAGGTTATCAAACTATAATCCAATAAGAATTTCTAAACAAATAAAGAACATTCTATAAGAATATCTTACAAGAAAATTCCAGAAACAGTAATCGAATACAATTTGCATTAGCAACAAAAATGTTCATAAAAATGATGTCATATTCAATATCCAGTTCCTCTTGGAAATTATGTTAAATCATTCAAATCTAATCGATATATCTTTTCTTTCACTTTTACGTAATTTTCTCATATAAAATATGATCTTTTAACATAGTTACTACATCAGTTACTTGATTATTCATTCAAAACTAGAAAAAGAGAAAAAAAAAACGAAAAGATTCTTTTAATAATTATATTTTAAAAGATACAGGCTATAAACAAATTACCAATACCACACATCCATTTATTTACTTATATTATTATCTTTTATATAAATTCACTCTAACTCCAACAATTATTACGCAATTTTAACAATAATTGTTTTTAATTCAGTAATGTAGAAAATTATTTATTTCAATAAATTTTAAATGCCAAATAACAGTCTCTTTTTTTTTTTTTTTTTTTTAATAATATTTCCTTTTTTTTCTTCTTTTATTCAATATTAAATTAATTCAATGAAGAAAAATAAAAACAATCATATTATTTACTCGTATAATATAATTAAATTATATTACAAAATATATATGAAACATTTATTGTACTCGTATATGTTAACATTAGATGAAAAAAAAAGAAAAAAGAACGAAGTAAAATATCCAATTATTATTTAATTTTATAGTTTTAAATTCATGTGAGAAAATTGAAAATTGAAAAATACTTAAAACATAATATTATAATATTAAAAAAAAAAAAAAAAATCAATGTAATAAAAATTATTGAAAATACTGTATACTATATACGTTTTGTGTTTTTTTTATTTTTAGCTTATAGTAAAAATTATTCTTTATTTTTTTTTTCATATACAAATAAAATTTTTTTTTTTTTTGCAATCTGATCATATCGTAAAAACTATAGATATCATCTCGAAATCATTTTTTTTTTCTCTTCTAATGTTATTATATACATATGTATATTCATAGTTATTTAAATTTTCATATAAACAGATACATATATTTTTTTTTTTATTTTTTTTCTATTCTGCATGCATTATATTGATCAATGAAAGAAACAAAAAAAAAATATAAAAAAAATTAAAAAAAATGTAATATATATGTGTATTGCGACATCATAAATAAAATAAAATATTATCTTGCAGAAAACAAATAAAATTAATAATAGTAATAATAATGTAACATAATATAATTTATAATAAAAATATACAAAAATAAAATCATAATAGTTAAATAATATGAAAAAAGGAGAAAAATCGAAACAAATTGATTCGTTGCCTTGAAGCTAATGTATCTGTCACGATCAGTTACTTATATCTTTTATACATTTATACTATATACATACTATGTACACACGGTTTTTTAGTATAATTTTCATAATGCAACAATAACAACATTTCATTTGAATTCATTACTGGAAAATTGTATTATAATTGCTTTTATTTATTTTATTTTTTTTTTCCTTTTTAGAATTGAACACTTAATGCTATTATAAACTCTTTAAAGTAATATTTTACGATAGCATACAGGCAAATACGGTGTTTCGTAAAAAGAACTTTTCATATTCTACATTTTTCACTTATTTGTTTTTCAAAATGAAGAAAATAACATTATTTTTTGGGAAAAAATTGCAACTTTAATTTTCTAGGATAAAATATTTCAAAATCATCTAATGCACCAACGTTTTCTATTTATAATGTTAAATCTCTTGTAATCAATTTAAAAACACCCTTTATACACTTAAATTACTTTTTCATTTTTAAATTTAAAATTTCGTTTAAAATTTTGCATTCAATTTGTAATTAGTCAATTCATAGAAAAGCGTTTGTATTTAATTATCCTCTTTTCTACATTTTTCTGTATTTATTTATTTATTTATTTTATTTTTTTTGTAATTTTCTTTTCTTAATAAAATTTGTTTGCATGCACTTTAAATCATAAATAATTGAGATATGCATCATTCATATGATTATCATGTTAAAATTGTGATGACTGATGTTCATCGTGTGCAATTTAGTAATAAAAATAAAACGACATAAAACAAAAAAAAAAATAAAAAATAAATGAAAAAGGAAATAAATACATCTTGAAAATTGATTATATCTTCGATTTAACAAACTACAATTTAAGTAATCACATAATTCATCGATAATAATAATTATAGCACCTATCTGGTAGTTCATCAAATTTGTTAATTTATTAACTTTATGGTTATTACAATGCGGTTTCATGCACTTTTAAATGAATAATTTAATATATGTATGTACGTTTATGTACTTATGTATGTATATACATATGTACAAGAGTATATATAGATACATTATGATACCAAGATATTGTATATTAAATTTTATTTTATTAATTCTTTTAAATGCTACTTAAAGCGTATAATATATTGTACTAATACTATAATACCATATTTTTCATGTTGTAATGGTGGTATTCTTTAAAATGTGTGCGGTTATCTTCAGGATTTCATTTTTTTCATCTTCCATTGATTATTTTTTTTTAAAGATGTACGGTATAAAAGAGCCACACAAGTCATTCAGATATCTGTTTTATTCTTTTGTCATAAAATTTCGTTTTTATTTTTTATTTTTTCAATTTCAGTTCTATTAATTTATCGTTAATGATGATCTTGACCATATTTTATTGACCCATTCATTTTGGTCACGTTTAAATTATTTTTTATTTAATAATATAAAAATATATGTATACATTTATCTTCTTTTACGAAGTAAAAAAAAAACAAACTAATTTTAAAAAGTGATGTATAAAAAGAGAGAAAAAAAATAAAGAGCCGAAAGGGAAATATTTTAGTTTGAAAAAAAAACCAATTTCACTTTGGTAAAGTTTATATTTTTTTTCTTGTTACAAATTTAAAATAAAAAAAAATAAAGCATAAATCTTTTTTTTTTCATTACCCAATGATTAGTCTTTATATACTTTTTTTTTTATTTCTTTGGGACCTTGTAATATAAAAAGACAATTGGATCATTACAATTTACTTTTTTTGTTTATTGATGAGTCTGACTTTTTAGAGTACTTTTTTTTTTTACAATTTTGTGTATTACGAAATAATTTCCATTGATAATTCAGAACAATCTTCAGGTTTCATATTCAATTTATTGTTTACTATAATGTGATTAACAGATTTAAAATAATATTTCCTTTTTTTTTTCAAATAAAATCCCATTTAAGTCCAGCAACTTTAAACTTTAAATTTAAAATTCCAATTTTCTTGAATTTTTTATTTACTTTTGTATCCTGTTTTAAACAGCTATTAAAAATTCTACGAAAAAAAAAAATTTTTAAAAAATTAATTATAGTAGATATATTTAAATTTATTAAAATTGTGTTTTCGTTACTTTCTCTTTTATTTACACACATACTTTTTTTTTAAATAAAATATTTCTTTCATAAAATATATTTCATGTTAATATTGTTCCTTTTTTTTATTGTTTTTTTTCCCACATTTTAGCCAAAATTTTTATTATTATTTCATTTAAAAAAAAAAGTCATACTAAAAGTATACAATTATTATAATTTATAAATTTCCATGAAAGATTTATAATCGGTGTGTTACGAAATGAATACTTTACACGCACGACAATCTTTTAAAAAAAATGTTAATTATATTTGTAAATTTGTAATTCTACACTTTAAGTGAGGGGCATACGCACTAGTATAAACTGTTACACAATGAACATAAACAAAAATTAAAATAACATATTCTCAGCAGTATAGAATTCATATAATATGTATGTACCTGTTGTGTGTAATGGTATATTAGTAAATTATACCTATAACTAATCAAATACAGGATATACAAGAGAATTTCTTGCAAATGTATCGTACATATTCTGTTTTTGGTATATTAGGTAGAAATGATATTAAATTGGAGAAAAAAAATCATATTTATAAAATGCATAACAGAAGTAAGAAAAAACAAAATACCTACATGTAGTATTTATAATGTAATAAAATTCATAAATATATCAATAAATTGTTAATGTAACATAATTTTTAAAATTGCAATTATTTTCATTATGATTTATATTATGAAAATTTGTGTATACATATACATATAATTATTAAACATTTACACATACACGCAAAAGAAAATTAACCATTGACATAATTTTTATTTTATTTTTCTTTAAATTTCTTTCAGGTGAAAAACCGTATACCTGTCAGTGGCCGGAATGCGAATGGAGGTTCGCAAGGTCAGATGAATTAACAAGACACTATCGGAAACATACCGGAGCTAAACCATTTAAATGTGTTGTTTGTGAAAGAAGTTTTGCTCGTAGTGACCATTTGGCCTTACATATGAAACGTCATTTACCGAAGAACAACAAGTGAATAAAATATACTTAAATATAAATTTTCATAATATTGTTCAAATTGACGTGATTATTAGGTAAAAAAAAAAGAAAAAAGAAAAACAAAAATACCTTCATCATCAATGATGATAGTCATCAGCACATTATCAACATATTATGTTATTCTTCAGCGTCACATTACATCTTTATAAAACCATCTTTATATGTATTATCATATGAATTGCATCTTTATGCATATATATGGCAATAATTTTATTCAGATATTGCTTTTTAGATATCTATGTATGTATGTATTTATTTTATTATTCAATTTGACCAGGTGTACAAAAAAAAAAAATCATAATAATAAATTTCAAAATGCTTTTATGAATTTTTACCGATAATGTTCATCAGCAGATGCATTTTTTACAGCTGTTAACAACGGTGTTGTATGAAAATACTTTAGATCATTTGTTATTATTAGATAATTTCAAAAAAAAAAACAAAAAAAAAAATGATTAGAAAAGTATATATGCGAGTGGTTTTGCAAAAGAGTGTTGTAAAAGATAAACGATGAAAATGTTCTTAAAATTTTGTAAAAATTCATAAATTAAAAAAAAAAAACTTGTTTGCAAAAATCGAATTCAGTAATTTTTTTTTTTTTCATCTTAAAAAAATCTGTCTTGAATATTTTAATTTGAATCCTTAAAAAAATAATTCATAAATGTATAGTTGGCTCGAAATCTCCATACTCGAAAAGAAACTGTTATTATTCTTGAAAATTTAGTTACCATGTAAAATTTACATAAGATCAAATAGAATTCAATATGATGGACTAGAACTTGAATACTGTGAAAAATACGTAAGGACTATAGAGATGGTAAAAATTATTAAATTATGTATAAATAAAAATTAAAATTCAGATCACATAGCTAATTAAACACATTAAATGCCATAAATAATCTATCTAATGCTGTTTTATTTATAAATTCTTTTTTAAAAAAAAATCATTTTAATTTCAATGAAATTTAAAAAAAAGACAAACAAACAAAAAAAAACTTTTAATTAATCCATAATTGTATTTTTTTTTTTCTCATTCATCGGTACTTTCAAAATATCATTCAACTTAAATCGAAATTAGAATTTCCAATAAATCATTTAATTATAATTGAAAACTTTAATTGCTATTTTAAAAGAAAAAAAAATCCCAAGAAAAAAAATTCTTTTCAACTACCTAACCATTGAAAAAATGAATATAAATGACAAGTTTTCAAAAAAAAAAAATAAAATAAAACCAAACTTTAATTCAAAGAAGAAAAAAAAATAGGAATAATAATTTTTAAGCCATAAATCAAAACTATGAAATAAGATTAATGATTATTATTATACTGCGAATACTATGAAAAAGAAGAATTTAAAAGATGAAAAAAAAAAGTGTATAATTAAAGCACACGCGTACAACGTATATACCTAATTATTATATTTTAATCTCAATTTCAACATTAGTTTTTTTTTTTTGTTTTGTTTTATGTATGTACATTGTTTGTTTTTTAATTTAGTATGAATTTAAAAAAAAAAACTACACATAACAATAACAGATAAAAATTAATCCACGACAAAGCAAAATGCATTGACAGGTAATGTCATAATCGTTAATTATAAGTTAGTGCATATATTTAATGTATGTATTTATTAGAAAAAAAATATATATATGTATATGTATGTATAAAAATAAAATAAATAATAGAAATAATAATGAAGTAAAAATATAAAAAAAATGACAAAATGACATTAGAAACAAAAACAAAAAATATGTATATAAAAATACACAAATATATATTGTTGTATGACACACATAAATACAATACATACATATATGAATTAACGTATAAACAAAAAAAAATTTATGTAGAAAAGTTTAAAATAAAAAAAATTTAACTATATAATTATGTATAAATTATATAAATTGAATGTACGCGTACCGTGACAATTTATTAAATGTTACAATTTTATGTTATATGTATTTAGTTAGAAAGTAGAATTAAAAAAATAATAATAATTATGAAAAAAACAAAAACAAAAAAAAAACGAACAAAAAACATAAAAACACACATATGTGTAATGTATATAGGTTTATAATATATAATATAATAAATATAATTATATTTGTATTTTAAGTAAGTGTTAAAAATGTGCAAATACCACTAAAACTATGTACGTGTTTTAAATTTTATTGAAAAGTAGCGAAGAAAAAAAAAAACTAAAAACAATTTTGTTTTTTCTCCTTTAAGAGCACCTTATTAATATGTGTATAAATGTTTATGATTGCAATTATTTGATTAAAAAAAAAAAATAATTATTATTATTGAATTATTAAAAAGCAATAAAATTAATTTCAAGTTTTAAAAGCTGTTCTTATCCACAGTTTTTTTACAGTTTTTTTTTCTTTTATTTTTTTAAATATTTTTCGTAATTTCTCTTGTGTATATTATGTATCTGGGTGCAATAGTTTTGAAAATTACCAATAAATTTATATTTAATTTAAAAGATAAAACACTTTCGAGAAAAAATAAATCTTTTTCTAGAGAATATTTCGAAATTTTTCAAATATCGTTTTTGTTTTCAAGAGCTTCGGTACTATCATAGTATAGTATACATATAAAGTACAACTTAAAGTGCAAGGACATTATAGATATAAGCGATATCTTCTCGAAGTGAAACAAAGTTTTCAAGAAAAAAATATTTTGGGAATTAAGTCTTCAAATTAAATAAAATTCTTTTATCAACAGTACTACCACGGACGGATCCTGCTATTTTTTTTTAACGAATACTTTCTCAATTATTTCACTTTTAAGAGTTTCTTTTATATCGTTCTCAACTATTTTTCTCAAAGTAAATTTATAATAAACAAAGGTTATTACTCTCAAATGCAATATGTAATTGGATAATAATTAAATGCAATTATCACTAGCATTACTTTTAAAAAAAATACAGCAACACCGGCCAGGATGTACCTACTACATGTATCTAAAAAAAATAAGAATACAAGATCTACATAATGTATGTAAATTTCAGTATTTCGTTTGTTTTCAATACACATAAAATAGTACAAACCCAACTTACCGTCAGTCTGTATTAAAATAAAATATAATCCTTTTAATTAGGACTTTTCTATCTTATTTATTGCCTTTTTTTGTCTTTTTCACCAAATTTAACAGAACTGTATTTTCCTTCAAATTTTTTTTCTATTTTATATCTCAATTTCGTGATGGAGAAAATAAAACCAAAATATGTAATTAAATTTGTTAATACCGAATTTAAAATATTATGTAAATATATATTTTATTTTTTTTTATAAATTATTTCAAAAATATTAAATAATTTCCGGTGAATTTTTCGTGCCAAAAGCTTTTTTTGTTTTTATTTCAGAAAAAAAAAATAATTCTTGTGTAATCCTTAAAACAAAACAAAATTCAGTTATCATACATACGTATGTATTTTTAACAGGTTGTTTAATCGACAATTATTTCGATGTAAAATTTATAAAGTGGAAAATAGTTAAAATTCTTTTAATATTGAAAAAAAAAAAGTAATAAATAGATTCCTTTATTTATTTAATATTCATACATTATAGATATTGGTATATGTATTTTTAAACAGCTTTTAAAATATTTATATACATATTTATTGATTTTAAATATGACACATAGAAAAAAAAATATGTATTATGAAAAATAACTTATGAACAAAAACATGAAAAACACAAGAAAAAAACAAACAAACAAACAAAAAACATGTATACTTAATAATATATGTAATACAAAAATAACTGATTACAATATAATGTATTATTTATTTACTGTATACTATTAAATTACATATGCTTTAAAATAATAAATTACTATTATAAATAATTAATTAATTAATTAAATTCAATTAAAAAAAATTAAAAAAAATTAAAAATTAAAAAAAAAGATACTTTTGAAAGACAAAAAAAAACAACTATAATATTGTAAATAGGTATTTTATATATACATATGTATGTTTCAAATGTGTGAGCAAATACATAAATTATACATTGAATTTAAAAATTAAAAAAAAAAAAAATACGTGTTCTTATAGATGCCATTAAGATATGTGTACTTATATGTGTTTAATAGTAAAAAAAAAAAAAATTAAAATAATAAATAAATATAAAAAAAATATGAAAGAAACAACAAAATTATTTTCTAATGTTTTCCTGACATCGTTTTTGAAAAAAAAAATTTTTCCTGTAAAATTGCAAAATTGAATTCTTGTGTTTTTAAATCACTTTTATTTTTGTTTGTTTTTATTTTTAGTATAAAATGTATGCACTACATTTTGTTTTCTTGTATGTTTTGTATTTTATTGCATTTTTTTTTAAGTAAGTAGAAGTATGAAAAAAGAAGAAAAGAAACAAGAATTAAATAAATAGTAATTAAATAATTTAATTTTGTATTATTTTTATTTCATTTTGTGTAAAAAGAGAATTTTTTATTTTTATTAGTGTTTGTTTTTTTGTTACATTATTGATTTATTTTATTTTATTTTTTTTATGTAATTTGTACATCATAATTTTGTCTATATATGTATATATATATATATTATATATACATTATATATAAATTTTGTTCAAATGTTTTTTAATTTTTTTTTATATTTTTAAGTAAAATATTGTGAAAATAAATTTGAAAATGATTTATTTGAAGAATTTTTCATTTGTTTATTTTTATGAGTAGATATTTGAAACTATTGTGTTTCAAAGGTCCTGAAAGTACTTACATATGTTGTGTTTATCCACCAATCCAATGGTATAGAACAATGCCCCGGAAAGGCAGACGAATATCGAATATCGGTTTGTTATGTTTTTAGTCTATGTATAGTATATACCATACATATGGATATGTACTAACAAACTTTTTTATGATCGAATTTCGAAAATCTAATTAACTTTTTGCTACGATAGATACTCGAAACTGAAAATTTAATTTAAAAATTGAAGCAAAAATCAGTTCAAAAAGAAGATTTGTTTTTTCATGGAATATCTTGAATTCCAGCGAATAAAAATCATATGATAACATGTATAATGTTAAAAGAAAATAACAAGAATTCAGCTTAGCTTTAAAAGATTCTAACTTGTAAAGACACTTTTAGTACCAACGACAACAATAATGTTGAAAAAAAAAATTATTTTAAATACCTACGTTTTTTTTTCCTATAAAATCTAAATGTCATCAAATTTAAACAAAGAATAATTTTCTGATTAAAATTCTTAATTTTAAATTAAGTGCCAAAATGACTAATTGTTCACCAAGGAAACTTAAAATAAAGAACATTAATAATAAAATAAAATTACTTAATTCTATTTTTCATTCCTTTTTTTATGTTTTTTTTTTTTGTTTTTTCAATAGTCACGACAAAAATCTAAATTTAAATCATCAATAAGACATTCTAAAAATTAATAACTCTCAATTTCGTATAAATAAATTAAGTTATATATGTACATAGGTAGGTATAGTATAAGAGTAGGTATATTCATTAGTACCACCTCACATCATGATTATCTCTCAGTCACTTTTTGACCCATATGAAGAATTATAATATTTCTAACCATCATTAATTCCTATCAATCATTATACAAAAAAAACGTTTAAAAAAAAATTAAAAAAAATTCGCTGCGCAAAAGATAATAATACAGACTTTAAAACAAGTTTCCCTTTCAACTCAAGATCAGGAAAAAAAAAAGTTGGTATTACAACGAAGAAAAATAACACACTTTAAGAAAATTTTAACTTTTAAAATGAAAATTAAAAAAAAAATGTTAAAGAAAAAAACAACACTGTGAGTAAGTAAAAATAATACAGCATTGAATCAGATCTTTTTATTTACCAGTTGTTGGTCGCGTGCATAGTTATAGTAGGTACTATAAATAGATAGATAGATACTCTTATAGTTAATATATTATAACACAGATATCTTAATGTTTTATAAGAAAACTGAGTAAATAAAATCAAACTAGCCAGGTCAGAATTTTCAGATGCTGTTGATGTTGAATATCTTAAGCAATAAGAACATACTGCTATTTGCCATTCTTATTCCAGATTACGTTTAATGTATGTTCCAACTTATTAACTATACCCATTGTACACATAAGTATATTATGTTCTAGTAAGAAATTCCAGTTTAAAAAATTAATATCGATATATGTAGATATAGACATATTATTGCTTACACAATATGTACAATGTATGTATGTTCATATAAATGACAATGTACGAGTATCTGTACAGAATTAGCAGTAATTTTTAATCATGGATAAGTAAAATGTGGTATATGTACGTACACACTAATGCCACAACTATGTCCAGTTTTTTTTTTTTTTTTATTTCTTACGAGACTTGACTTGATTATGGAAAATAATTCAAAGAAATACACAGAAAAACATCATATATTACATCTATGTATCTGGTGTGGGTGAACATTAGTTATGGACCAAAGTTATATAGAGGAAAATCTAAGAGATATATTTATAATTCACGAACGCGCGTACAGTTAGGCCATGACAAACCGGTAGTCCTTGAAATGGAATTGCTTCTTGGGTAGTTTATGACGCATTTTAAAACGTCTCACAACTGATCTTAAACTTTATCTTATTTCTTTCTTTCTTTTTTTTTTTTTGAAATTTATTTCTTATAAAACAGAATATGTATGTATGAAATAATTAAAGTTCCAGATCAATTCATACAAGACTTTGTATGATATTTGTAAATTAAAATGTTGTGTGAGGAATCATAAAATACATACAAATATATATGTAGATATTATTTATATATTTGTATGTATGTTTATAAATCACTATATTATATATAATATTATCTAATTTCTATAGTAAAGACAGTTACAGATATTATGTATTTTACTTCATTTCAAGTTATGTGAAAAGATGTAAAAAATATCTGACTAGACCAACAAGCAGCTAAAAGCTATAGTCATTCTTATGATATCCTATTAGGTGAATACAGGGTATATCACGGCAAGATAATATTATATAGCCGCTAAATTCTAAGTGTTTAACATTCTACCTATCCTTTCATTGAATAAATAGCTTCTCAAGCTATAAAAAGTTTTAGCTTTAACCCACATAGCCAAAAGATCTGCTATATTAATTAATACGTCCTTTGGAAATTTTATGTACGATAGTACGAGCTTTGAACTTCTTTGAAACACTCGTGACATGGTAATTGACTTGAAATTTTTTTCTTAGGGTTATTTTATTTTTTCAAGATTCGAAAATTATTTGCTTCTTTTTGGCGCTATGTCGTAACATACGCGAAAAATAGAGTCATTTAATTACTGAAAGACAGAGATTGTTGTTGAAGGCAATGTTCTACAAAAATAATTTAAAATAAATAATAAATTTTTGAAAGGTAAAAAGAAAGATTTTTTTCTGTGAATTATAAATCTACTTACATAGAAGATGTCTCAAATATGAAGTTAAAATCGAAAATTTCTTGTATGTACATATATACGAAAGCATTTTGTTTAAAAAATCACTTCAATGGTTTATAGTAGACACCCTGTTAAAATGGCTATCTGTTCAAATAGATTATTCACTTACATATTCTGGTCAGTATTACATGTAGTAATTATCAAGATAATATAAAATTTTGGATCACAAATCTCTGTCTATAATAACAAATAATATAATATACACCATTGACGATGACGATACTTATTTACCTCAATTTATAAATGCCTTATAGTATATCGCTGGCTGTAAAGATTTTGATGAAATTAGGTAACGAAGATATATTTTTTTCTTCATTTTAAAAAATAAGTCTTTTTTTTTTTTGCTTTTATCTTACATTTTTTTTTTTCAGTTTAAAAATGATATTATGACCTCAACGTGACCATAAGTTCAAAGTCAAGTTATGACGAATAAATAGATTTTGGTATTACATTCTATTATTTCGTTAAATATATAAGAAGTATTTTATTATATGTTATTATATTGTATTACAGATTTCATGCATATGTCATAGATACAAAAAAACGAGTATCTATGTACACATAGATATCTTTCATCAAAATATACAAACAATTTAAATTCTTTTCAATCAAAACAATATCAAAAAAAAACCTTGCGTTTTTAAAATGATCTCTTATGTATCATATCATATTCACCATGTATGCATACATCATGAACGAACATACACGTATCTCTCTATATAACAACATATTTTCTTTTTTGTATTCATTTGTAAAATATTTCAACAAAGCCTTAAAATACTTCAGATAAAACTACAAAAAAAAAAAAAAAAACAACACACTGTGAATTTTTTACCATGTAGATCTGAACAACAACAAAAATATTAATGCATATATATAATATTATTATCATTTTCTATTTATATTATATATTTTTTTACATGTTTGTTTGTTATGATTGTTACTGGCGTTATTTTTATGATTATTGAAAGTCATTTACACCCACACTCAATTCATAAATCATTAAATTAAGCCAATTTACAATGGTATGATATTATTAGGATTACATTTGAACTACTTATTCATTCACGTAATATTTTTTTTTTCTTTTCAAAATTTATATATTTACATACGTGTAATATTTATATCTTATATGTGGAATTATTCTTATTGTGTACTTTATAAAAAAAAAAAAAGACATTTTATATTTATATGTGAAAAAATTAACATTTGTAAAAAAATATGACAATTTTTGTATCTTGTATTACAATACGAACAATTTAAATTACACATCCAATAATTCTGTTATTTATTTTTTCATTGTAAATAAACAAATATTGTACTTGTAACAAATATAAATTAATTGTAAATACAAAATTTACAATCTAAGTACACAATGTTTAAAAAAAAGAATACATAATATGTACATACATATATGTATACTGTAAAGTTACATATCAAAAGTATTATCAATAATTAAAATGCTACTATAATATCCTTGTTTTTTTTTCGGAAAGAAATATCGGAATTACCAATTTTGGAATTTTGAAAATTTAAAGTGCCGAATTACAAATCTTCTTTGGAAAATTTCATTAGATTAGATACTCAATCGCAAACCTAATTAATATTACTCAATAAAATTTTACAAAATATTAAAAAAGATATCTTTCATTAATAGAAAAAATCATCTATGTTTTCATTATACAAATCAACAATTTCATAAAAAATTAAAAACATTCAGTTCAAATTATCTGTAAAAATCTTCACCTAAAATACAAGTACATACTCGTATATTTTTTCATACATACATTCATACATATTTCTAACAACATATACAAATAAACAAATATAATTCAACAATTTTCAATCTAATTAAATTTCACTTTTATATAAATTACATCTTATTTTGACCTTAAGTTATATATCTGATGATCTTTTTTTGAGAAATATTTGTTTAATTGCACATTGAATTTATACTATAGAAACTAAGATTAATATTAATGAGATTAGTTCGTTAGGATCAATTAAAAATTAAAACTATAAACAAAAATCGTTTAATCAAAATCAGATACAAATAAATCTATCAAAAATATTTATGTATATACATTTTTTTTCTTTTTGCAGTTTTTAATAGCTTTTAATATATTTCTACATAAATTATTTTTTTTTTTTTTTTTTTTGACAAGCATTAATGACTTTTATTCAATAAATTTAAATTGTTTAAATCTAAAATTATATTTTTAAATACAAAAAAAAAAAAAAAAATCTCATAAAATTGTTAAAAATTACGATATAGTATGCACATTGTAACACTTTCACATGTTTATAAGTGTAGTGTTTTTTTTTTGTCTTGATGATGCTTTTTTTTTGTCTATAATTTTCAATCTAATATGGGTTGTCTGTTCAAAGGATTACTTCATCATTTTGTGTTTATTTTTTTTTTTTTTGCCTTAAAATTGACAATTACTGATTTCATATTGCACAATATTTTCTATAATAAAAAAAAAAAAAAAAAACAATATACGAGTATAATAATAAATTCGTTTAATATAGCAACATTATATAATATTACCAATCAAGTTGTTTATTGTTTGGTTTTACAACGTATATTTGTGCTTTCTTTTATCCAAAAATAAAATATACATACATAGATATATAAAATATCTGTGTTTTTAATGAATTTTAAATAGTCTATTAAAAGAATATGGTAAACTTAAAAAAAATGATACTCCTTCACTTTAATGATACATTAACAATAAGAGAAGAAAAAAAACTATATTTCATATAGGTAGAAGCGAGTACTTTTTTTTAATATTGTACATAAATAGTAGCCATCTTATTAGATATTCTTAAATATATAGATATAAGGAAAAAAATAAGGAATTGTATAAAAAAAAAAATATATTTAATATACTGATCAATCGCATATTACTGAAATCATCATCAAGTAAAAAACTTATTTTGTTTGTCTTTTTTGTTGTTGTCTTATTCATTTATTTAACCATTTTTATAAAATAAAAAACTTAAAAAGGTTAAAGATATCCGATATCCAATAATTAGCTATTGTTCTTCAATCACAAGACCAAGTCATTAACCGAATCGGTTAAATTTTGATCACATTTTGGCTTCTCCATTAATCCACTTTTTTTTTTTTTTTAATTTTTAAATGAACAACGTTGTCTTTAAGAGGAGGACTCTTTCTTGGTTTGTTTTTTTTTTTTGTGTAAACTACCAGTAAAGTATATCATATGTTCATACATATAGTAATATATTATAAAAGTGATTATATGGTTAATCACATGTATTCTTTCATTTATTTATTTAAGTATTTATAGACAACATTTTAGTATATCAATTTATATATTATTATTTTTATGGAGAGCTATTAGCTATGAATCTATCTTTTTTTCTTTCAATATACGCTTCATTTTGGTGCATTATAGCGTGACAATAGTATTGTATATATGATATTTATATATGTACTTATGTATGTATATTTAATTCATATAATTTAAACGATTGCAAGACAATCATCGATTTAATTAAATCAAAATCAAAAATCAGTTTATGAGCTTAAATGGCTAAATGTATATAGCTAAATGTTCTATTTAATAAAATTATATCAGTTTATTTAATAACGTAAGATATGTATATACATTTGTGTATTTTTTTTTTTTTTTTGTATAAAGGGTGTAGAGTGGAAAGATCTAAAATGGAATGTTTTTTGTTAAGGCCTCTAAGAATTAAAAAAAAAAAATAAATATAAAAATTCTTCAAACTGTTAACAGTTCATTGCTACATGAAGAAAAATTTCTCAGTTTTTATTTTGTTTGAGGAAATAAATATAAAAATAATTAAGAAATAAGGTAAGATATGTATGATATAGTTTTTTTGTTCCTAAAAAAATTTTACACATACTTATGTACTATATAAAGTAAAACATGGTCTTTTTTTTTCTTCATTTATTCTTCCTTCTATTTTGAAATACCCTATTCTAGTATATTTTAACTCTACTCCAAACACATATACGTAATATATAAATGTATCTATACTACTATACACCACCAACTAAATGAAACTAAAAAAAAGATCCCCATATTACCTATCTTATGTATCTTCAATCTATTTTCATTCCATTGAGGATCAGTATAAGGTTGTAAACAGTAAATCATCTGATTGTAACGGTTCGATGACGATACTTTTGGATCTTTTTCTATAGTTGTGTTATACATACATTTTATTATTGTAATTTAAAAAATGCATTCACGACTTATGTTTATGTACGAGTACAACAATATTATTGTCGCTGTTATATTGACTTTTAAAATGCGGTATTTCATATCATAGATCATTGATAAATCCTAAAAATGGTCGACAAGTTACAAATAAGAAAACCACACTGTAACAATTCATTATATCTGTAAATATAACACATGTACATATAAATAACAAAAATTTTCCTTCTTTTTGATCGTCATCATCATCATCATCATCATCAACAATAACAAGAGCATTATATCGACTGTCGACGTCGTGATAATTGCTAATTATTGTGAGAATTGTCCCGGAAATTTAAAAAACTTTTTTATTTTTGTTTTTTTTATATATATTGCTTGAAAAAAAAATTAATTAATGTTCGTTAATTGATGAAAATTGAAAATTTCAGTATGTTGAAAAATTAGATTTAATTTACCATGAAAACCGATTCTAATTTGCTGAGTAAATTTGCTTTTAGAGATCATTAATCTACTTCTTTTTTTTTCTTTTTTAAAGACATGTGCCGTTTATTATTCATCACTGATGGCAATATAACATGGCAATTATTTTGCAAAAAAAAAAAAAAATTACTATGTATATCACCTATATTATATTATATTTCAGATAAAAAGATAAAAATATAAACTTCGAAAATTTTTTTGCATTTTCAGATACTCAAAATGACAAATTTAAATTTGCTAATCCAACTTGAGCCTGAAGACCATCAAAATTGTTCAAATATTTTCACTCTTTTACTTTAGTTGGAAAACTTTTGAAGTATCTGATAAGTCAGAATAATGTGATTAGCATTTACAACAGAAAATTTTGTGTAATTTCCACGCTAATTTTTTTAAATTATTTTAATTAAGTGTAACGGTCTCTCTCATGTGCGTATTTAATTTTTAAAAAATTTAAAAATCAAGTACGAGTGGTACGAGTAAAGCGTACAATCCTACAACGATAATTTTTATATGAAAAACAAAATTATCCAAATCGGTTTATAGATACATTCAAAACGTACGTACAAACTTACAAAATCAAATAATTGCATAGGTCAAAGGTATATAACGTCGCATTTTTCTTCGAGACCTTCGAGACTGCAAAAAAAAATATTCTGAGACAAAGAATGTCACTTTGACCATTTTTAGAAATATCTAAAAAAAATAATAAATAAAAGTTACTCACTATTGAAGTTTGATTTAATTTTCGTAAACTTAGTCAGAAACTGGAATATTGCACACCATTCTCCTTCGAATATTCTCCAAGGAAATGTTATCTTATTCAGTTTTTATATGCGACATTTATTCAAAGATATAATTGAAATTTGTGTCACTTTAATAATGATGTTTCAGACATTTATTGGTACCTACAAATTTCATTATTTTTGATTATAAAACTAATTACATAATAATTTAAAAATTTCTTACATAATTTGTCACAATTATAATATATGTATCGCAATTTTTTTTTTCAGATTTACGTTCACTTTCATTAATTTTGAATATAAATTGTGTGATGTATTTTGTTCATTAGAGTCGATTTTCTTTTATCAGATTTTATTCAAAACCTGAATTTAAAAAAAAAAATTTTTAAAAAAACATCCAACTTCCACAGTTTATACTTTTATTTCGAAAAAGAAAAAAAAATTTACACCTCATAGATAAAACAGTTTTTATTCAAATAAATTTACGCAAAACTTTCTATAAACTTTTCAATTAAAAATGTTAAGAGATGTTTTATCAAAAAATTTACTTACTACAATTATTATTATCATAGTTAACCTACCAGACAATTTATACCTTTAATCTAAAAATAACAATAATAATTAGCAACAACAACAAAAAAAAATATCTACTCCTAATAATTTCATTTGATCACGGTATGACATCTTAAAAATTTTTACATACATAATTCATTTAAAAATAACTCTTTTGTTGTCAAAACTGAAACAAAATTGAGTTTAAAAAAAAAAGAAAAAACAGCACAAACATATTATAATAATATGAAAAATCTTTCTTCAATGTCAAATTCAAAAATTAGATTGTGGTTAGATAAAAATCTTTTGCAAGAAAACTTACCTGTATGTACTAATTTTATTTTTTAAATTTTTTGTTTTTTTTTTTTGTACGTAGGTACTACATACATATTACAATAATATATGTGATGGAGGTCATAATACTGGCACTTTTGTTTCGTGACTTCAATTTACTAAATCAAGAGGTTGTACATAAGTCGTGCACTTTAGATGACTACTAGTTTAATATTATGTACTACATCTAACTTCTTTGTTAGTACCTACATAAATAACTATTTTATTTACTACAATTTTTACCTTATACCCAAACTACACATTACATACATTACTTTTGAAAAATGAAAATAATATCTACAAACAAAATATTAGCCATATACATAGTTAGCAATAATATTTTGTTACATCTATGTAACATGTACATATGTATCTTCTAATTCACCTCATTTTAAACATTCATTATTATTATTATTAGTATATTGATCGTATATCGATGATCATTAGGTGATCATTTTCTTGAAGAAAGCGAAATGTAATACACAATATGCAATTATCGCCATCATATATGTACTATGATACAATGCACACGCAGAGGCTTCTAATAATCGCACTAAATTATTATACTCTTATATTATATGAATTTTTATATTGGTATTTATGTATTTATAAACAACATAGAAGGACCTACTTTTTGTTTTTAACTATGTAAGAAATAAAAGAGTATATATACATGAATATAATATTTTTGAAATATCAAATTATTTATAAAACCTGAATACCAAAATCTGCAGCACGTCATCTTAGGCATTTAAACTTTAGGTGCATAGATATATTTTATATACATACATATGTAGGTATGTACTTATACTTTTTGCATATAGTGTTTTATATCTACTTATATTTTGATATTCACTTAAATTTTAAATTCATAATACCTGTAATATATTATGAACTTTTTACGATGTCGTCTGGACTATACCTAATCTACACTATGAGGTATATATACGTACATGTATATACTCGTATGTACCTACATATTAAAAATATTTTTTGAATTAGTGCGATTATCCGCAACATGATTGCACAATATTCTAATCGTTACGCGAATAATCCTTTAGTTAAAAATGAAATTTATAACTGAAATTATGTCAAACTGTTTTTATCAGAAATAATGTATTTTTTATATAATTATATCATTTAGTTATTATTATTATTATTATTTTAAAAACTTGATATATCAAACTTACATACATAGGTACAGATAAATACTAACTATATAATTATTATTATATTGCTGGACTTCAATTTAAATCTGTCAATGTTTTGAGGGTGTTCAATTTTATATACATACATATTACTTTACCTCACTTGAATTTTTTGTTTTTCTGTAATAATAAATATCGTTATTTTTAAAATGCAGTTACACCAGAAACATTATAAATCTATCATTTTAGAAGTAAAAAAAGAAAAACAAAGTAAAAATAACAACAATACTCTCTGTTTGAGATTGAAAAGTTCAGTGGCTACCTATCGTGATTGACTTCATATTCTTATATATGTACGTACTCTCGTACCTTTGACTGTTTTAAATAAAATATGTACATATATACATATGTATGTTAGTATATGTAAGATAGTTTTTTTGCACACACGTTTCAATAAGACAATTACGTTTTTTGAACATGCTTTCAATTTTTCATATTTTCTGACGAGTTATAATTTGCTGACTAAGTGCTCGTGTCATGTGCAATTGATTTTTGCACTACATAACTAAATTGTGCATACCTACCAATAATATGCAGAAATTATTGTGGTTAATAATGGATAACACTAATAACACTGCGGTATACCACGTTTAAAAACAATATATGTACACGCTATACCAGCGCTGCTGTTGTTTCTGATCTAAATGTGTATTTGTTATTATTATGGGTACGTTCAATTTATCTCATCCATATTATCATTACATTGACTTTTTCTATTGCTTAAACATTATTTTCATTTGAGAAAATATTATCTATATTTTTCTTTTCTGTATAAATTTTCCAAAATGGATGATCCTTAAATGAATATTTGTACTAAAATGTGTCAGTCAGTCATTTGTACTAAATTTCATCATTTATATTGAGTTTTCTATGAGCATGTAACAAATTTTCTTCCTTGATCAGCAATACTGCTAACTGAACGTACCCAATTGATGTATGCACATATTCATAAATAAATTGAAAATCCTAGAAATTTTGATTTTCCTATAAGTTCTTGTCAGCGGGAAATAATTATGAAAAATCAAGTCAATAAGTTGAGATTATAACAAATATATTCAGAAAAAAGTTGAAATAGCCAAGTTTATATATTATAAACAATTGTGAAATAGAGGAAAAAATTCAAAAATTGAAAAAACAGAAAAAAAAATACATATTTTACTAACCGCAGAATCAAATTTGCAATCCTATATAAACATTTATAAATTACTGGTTCTATGTAATAGCTATGTAGGTCACTTCACATGGTCCGTTTGATATTTTGGAGAGTCCGTTGTTGATTGCTCCCAATCATCCTTTTTGTCAAATCTACTCTAAACAAACATACTTTTGATGTAGGACGAAAGTTTATTTCTCCTTTTTTTCCGATAAAAGATAACAATTTTCCAAAGATATCTCGTTTCAATCATTACAATCTTCCAACCGTGGATTTTGAGAAAAAAACTTCAATCAAATTTTATTTATTCAACTTAACTTTACTGGAAAAATGAAAACTTCTCATGTGAAAGGACCTAATACAAATACAAACTTATTTATTACATTTATTATGATAAAATAAAATACGTGACGCACTGCAATAATTTTTTTTTGTTTCTATTTTTTGCACGGCTAAGTGACAGTTTCCAATAATCTGACAATATAAAGTTATTGTGATAAATCAATGCAGTAGCAACAGCAACAAAATAGTTCAAAAAATGCAATTACTTTTTTTTTTCGCATTTATATACATTGCGTTGCATTGATGTTGCATTTTTGTTATCTTGTCTTGTCATTATTATTACTATTTCTTTTTTTCCTAGTGTTTTTGTGATTTTTTTTAACATATAGGTACTACGATAAACAATGCTGATATGTGAAGTATATCGCCAACTGATGCTGATTGTATATCAGTCACCCTGAGCGACTACTAATTAATATTTAGAAGGTAGGCGGTAGAGTTGTTTTTTATTCCGTCCCATTATAACGGATTTAATAAGATCAAGAAAGGTTGATTTTATATATACATTATACACCTATGTATGTATATTTTTTTTTAAAATAAATAATAAGAAACCGCGTGCGCGTATTCAGATATAAACTAAACTAAAAATATAGTTCACATATCACATATGAAAATATCTAAACATAATAATACGTGTGTCTTTTAGATATGAAAAAAAAATTTCTTTTTTTTTAGAAAAACAAAAAAACAATCTTTTTTTTGTGACATTTATGTTTTTAAAATGAAAATAATGTTTTGATATCTGAATGCATCACATTCATACAAACATATAGATAGGTCTCTTTTAAAATCATGATAACGGAATATGTTTATAAAATATAACTTTTTAACGAGATACTAGAACCATATATGACAGGTAAACGATGGCAAATTGATAAACTTTTATAATATCTACCAATAGTAGAAAAAAGAAAATAACAATCTTACATTCATTTTAATTCTGTATAACATAAAGAAACCTTTTGATTTTGAAACATAATTACAGATGCTGGAAGAATACTAAAAGAATTTCAATTTTTTTTTAAATTTATAATAAATTTATGTTTGAAACAATGAAAAAAAAACGGAAAAACAAATGAAAAAATATTGTTTCTAATTGAATTTTATATACATTAACAGTCTTGCTTGTTTTCCCATATTAAAACTTCTTCCTTATATAATTTAAAATTATTCCAATGTCTTAACTTAAAGTCAATCATAAAATCAATTAATACATAAAAAGATACAATTTCCTTTTTGTAAAATTGAAAAAAAATTATGAATCAAATATAATAAGCCATCATTGACAGTTTCATCAAATAAATGTCTTCAAAGTTTTTAATTATTTTAACTTTTATTTGTCACAAAAAAACAAAAAGATACATAATGACTAAATGAAACAGTTAATCTTTATAATTTTTATTATTTTGATTATTAATATAATAAAATATACACCTACGATCTATTTTAAAATACAGCTTGACCAATATATACTATCAATAGTATAACTTGTAGCTAAAAGATGTAGCTTAAACTTGAGATCTTTCTTTCAATCTAAACACAGGTTTCACAACTTAACATAACTTTTAGATATTTTTAAAAATTTGTCAAAATAATCGCATTCAATTAATAGATAAACACAGTGTGAACTAATTGGTTTATAATAGCTACTAATTTTTTCATGTAATCAAATGAATAAATAAATCTATTATTAAAAAATTTAAATTGTTAAAAATGTTTAGGTCACAAAACCATATACCTCTGCACGAAAAATTTCACCATGCAGATACTCGTACAAATTATGGAATACATACATGTGTGAGTTTAAAGTGAATAGATGTTGTGAAACTTTTAAAAATATTTTAAAAATTATAATAAATTCATATTTATATTCATAAAATTAACAAAGAGCACACAAAAAATTTTAAACAGAAAAAAAGCTACATTTTATGTTTGGCATTTGCATCATTTTGTTCTCTTTTGTTTAGAATACAGAAAAGATAAAAAATCTTTTGTAATGAAGTTTTTACAAAATCCTATCTGAATGTTGTTGTTATATTTTATTATTGTTGCTAGAATATTTTGTCCTTTAAAAATTTTTGAACTTTTGAAAAAACTAAAGTTTCTATTTTATTGTAGAGTACCTAATATATGTATATACATATACATAGTACATATCTTAAGATCTGAACGTGGTACACAAAGTTTGCTAAAAAAAAAAAAGATCTGATAGATATTGAAAAAAAAGAACAAAGTTAAAGTTCTTTACCTTTTTCGAAATAATAATAAAAAGCGATAAAATAAAATTAAAATGATAAATAAACAAATGGACTTAATAAATTGATTTCAAAGCCAATACCCTTCATATGATGTACATGTGTATACACATACATACATATATTCAAAAAAAAATAAAAGAAACAAAAAAGGTTAATCACTAATGTATGCATATGTATGAACTTTATTTTTTTTCTTTCTCACTTTTTCTGCTTTAATTTTAGACATTAAAAAAAAATAAATAAATTTGTGATGATGAAGTGATGATTTACAACAAATTATTCATTCACATAAATTTGATTAACTGTCAATAAACTATATAAAAACCTGTCAAAATAACATGAATACAAATGTGTAGGTGTTTTTCCTTTCTTTTTCGGATTTCTGATTTTAATTTTTATTCATTATTACTTTGTATTTTTTTTAATTTTTTTTTAAATGATTTTATTAATGTTTTCATATGCTGTCGATTCCCTATTGTGCTTGTTTCGTTTGTTTCTATGCATGTCAGCAGATATATATTCTGACAGACACCCCCAACCATTTTTTTCTTTTTTTTTTTGTACATATTTTTTTTTTTTAAAGATTGAACATCTTCCTTTCACAACTTTCTTTTTATTATTGCTTTTTAGTTTTCTTTGTTTTTCATAATACATATATTATTTTTAAATGTTGAAAAAAAAAATATTTATCTCTTCGTACTTTTATAACTAGTACATTAGTATATACCTATATATTTTTTTTAAATTAGGTACTCGTATGAATATAATATACATACATATGAACGAATGTTAAAGAATAACAATATCCTAATTGCTTTTAATATGCATATAATTTTTCATTCATGTAAACAATAGTTAAATTAGCTCACATGTGTGAATAATAATTATAAATATACATACTAAGTAAAAGATGTTCTATAATTTTTTTCTTGTTTCAAAAATATGTATCTTTTTTTTTTATTCTTGAAAATTATGAAGAAGATACAGCAATTTGTGCTTTATAATATTTTTTTTTTTTTAGTTTTATTAATAAATTTAGTTTAAGTCATGCATCAGTTTTGTTATTTACAAGTACTTTTAATAAATTCATCTTGGATTTTTTTTTTTTTTTTTTTTTTCATAAGTACATAATAATAATGAAGAACTCATATTCTACATATGTATGTACATATGTATGTTTTGTTTTAAATTGCCGTAAAACCTAATATTATTTCAATTTATTCTATTTAAGAAAAAAAAAATTATAATACCTGAAGCAATTTTATTTAAACAAAAATATCAGGTACACAAGATAGAGTGGGTTTTAATGTTTTATATGATTTTATGGTGATTATGTTTTTTAATATGACGATGAAATTCAAGTGAACAAAGTAGGACAATACATACATACATTATAAACACTCAATATATGCGATTATGATGATGATGATGATAATAATGATGATTCTGTGAATGAAATAAGTATATGCTTCATTATATACCTACATTATATTTTTATATATGTACATATGTACAAACATACATATTAGTCTTGTATGTTTTAAGAAAATTGTTCATGATTCGAAGAAAAAAATTATATATATAGACAAAAAAAAAAAAAAAACAAACAAACAAAAAAAGCAAGACATCAGTAATGTTCAATAGAAAAATAATTAACTCGTAGTGCAGGCGTAGCAAAACTATAAGAAATATAGTAAAGTTCTTATTGTATTTTTTTTTTCTTCTTTTTCTTCTTTTTGAATCAGTTAAATATCGCCTACATTTCCTCAATCAGAGATCGATTAGTTCATCGACATCGGAAATAGCATGTTTTTATATATTGTTTTGTTGATTGTTGTAATAGAAAATTTAAAGGGAAATAGCAAAAAAACGAAAAAAAAAACAACAACAAAAATAACAAACAAACAAAAAATAATAAGATTTGTTAGATATACTTATAATAAACGAGAGATAGATGATGATGATGATGAATCAGAGTATCTATAATAATAAATGCTGTAATATTTATAATATGTATCATTATTATGCTATACATATATGTATGTACATATATTTTTATTTTCATTTCTTGCACAACACCATCATCAACATCAAGTTTGCAACAATAGGTGTTGATTGATACCTTTGCGTGTACAATTAACGGCTTGTGTCGGCTGTGAAAATGCTGAAATCTTTAATTTAAACGAAAAAAAAACAACATACGAGTAGATAACTATAATAGAATATAAGAATTACTGAATAATTTTAGTCATCAGTAACATCAAAAATTAAAAAAATACAAAATTAACTTTTCTATGTTGTAAATAACCACAAAAAAAGTATTTGTAAATAAAAAGTTATGTTTTATTTAATAACAAAAAAAAAAAAAAAAGAATTCATATAAGGTTGTGATTGATTTGTAATTTTGATATTTATTAGATATTTTGACATATTTTTGCTTAAACTGTGACATTATACAGACGATTGCAAAAACTTGATTAAATTCTTTTATGTCTGAAAAGTAATGACAAAAATTAATTAATTTTCGTGCAGACAACATGTCAATAAAACTATAAGATACAAATGTAACTCCTTTTTTAAAATTTTTATCCTTTTTTAATAAATGAAATATTCTTTGTCTTAAAATAAATTCGAAAATTCTTAAAAAGTGCTTATATTCTTGTAGTTCTATAAATTTACAAAAAATAAATAAGCTAATTCTATGTTCTTAAAATACAGTACCGGATTAGCGCAGTACCCCGCGTTTTTGGGAGCCCCGCGCATAGAGAAGAAATAGACAAGAGACAAGAAACAAGAGCAGGAGATAAGCGACAAAAGACAAGAGATAAGCGACAAAAGATAAACGGCAAGAGACAAGTGACAAGAGACAAAAGTAGTCAAGTAACAAGCGACAAGAGACAAGAAACAAGAGACAAACGACAAGCGACAAGAGACAAGCGTCAAGCGACAAGAGACAAGAGACAAGCGACGAGAGACAAGCGACAAGAGACAAGAGACAAGCGACAAGCGACAAGCGACAAGAGACAAGAGACAAGAGATAAGCAACAAGCGACAAGAGCCGCCTTGAACTGAATTCAAATTTAAAGAAAAAAGTTAAAAATAAAAAAAAAATTATGGGTTTTACCATAAAATTGAAAATTTTCATACATTTAAGAAATACATAATTCGATTTATTTTGCACAATATAAAATATTGACCTTGTTTTTTTTGCTCATTAGAAAATTCGTCAGAAAATTCTAGGGGCCCCGAGCATAGAGAAGAAATTGACCTTTTTTTGTTGTTTTTTTTATGAGTTATGAGTTAACAGCCGTAAAATAACATATTTTGCTACCGGCCCCGCGCTGGCTTCATCCGGCACTGTTAAAATATTAAGAATTTGATGTCTAATTAATATAGATATTTTCATATGTGGAGGAAAAAAAAAATTATCAATCCGCTATTATTAAATAATCAAATAATAATTGGCACGATATAATTTTCATGATTTTTTGCATGAAAATCAAATAATTATTTTATCAAGGAAAATATTATAATTAATTGACATGTTGATCTATAAAATACTTAACTTATACATTAATGTGTTTTTAACAGATTTTTTCATATGTATAAATAATTTATTCATGTATTTATTTTTTATTTTTTATTATTATATTATTATTATTAATATTAACTGTGGACATACACAAATTGTAATTTTATTTCTGCAAATTGTCCATTTTATTTATTTTATATATATACCTACAAGTCTTAAAAGCATTATGCAGTGAATGTCAAAAATTTAAACAAGTTTCTTTTATTAAACAATATCAGAAATTAATTATCTGTCGAGATATTCAATACGTTATTTTAAAATGAAAAAAAAAAATAAAAAAATAATCAAATAAAGAAAAAATCACATTGGACGCCAATTTGACGCCAATTTGTTAAATTAAGTATTTTTCTTTTATTTTAGTATATTTTTTTCTTCCCTTTATGAAAAGAACAATTCACTATAAAGTTAACAACTACTTTAACAATTTTAAGCATTTGCTTTTATAATACAATTTATTTGCTGCTGTTATTTACATTCTCTTCTCTTTTTTTGCATATATTTTACAACAACAAAAAGAGAAGAAGAAAAAAAAAGAACTCCAGCAACAAAAAAAAAAAATTAATATCGCAATAATATGCAATATAATACTTTTTTTGCGCAATGATATTTTTTTTAAATTTAAAAATAATGGTCAATCTTTTAGTGTAAATTGTGAATATCAATAATTTTTTTTAAAAAAAAATGCAAAAATTTGTATACCTGTAAAAGTCGTTGATTTTTTTGTTTTTTTGTTTTGGGTTTTTTACTTTATGTACCATATGTAATGAAAAAAAAAAAAATAATGAATTGAGTTATCGTAATGAATCTTGCTATTTAAGTTGTAACCAATTTCATTCATGAATTTTTATAATTTTATGCCATTTTAATGCCTTTTTTTTTTTTTTTGACCATCATTTCGGGATATCTCATGAGATAATGAAATTAAATTTTTTTTTTTTTTTAAAAAAAGAAAGGAATATTAAATAAATAAATTATAAAAACAAAAAATTTTTTTAACATCTTTAAGAGAGAGAAGAAGAAAAAAAATGTCAAAGAATATTTGTGTGTGGGAGGATGTGACGTTAAATGCGACATCTTTTTACCATCACAATCAATGAATTGTCGTTGAATTTGACATAAACATTTCTTTGAGATCTTGTTTATTAACAGAAGAATTGAAGAAAAAAAACAATTTTTAAATAAAAAAGAAAAAAACATATTTTTTTTAACAGATAAGAAATATAAATAATTTTTCCTTTTAAATTACCATCACGATAAATATATTGAATTTACATTTATGTGTATTCTTTTATTTTTTTTTTTCGTGTTTGTTTTTTTTTTTAAGGAATGTTTTATATTATTTACAATATGATTTTACGCACGAGATAAAAATAAAATTTTTGATATATTACCTGCCAAGATAAATCGTATATTTCATTATTATAATTTTGTGATATTTGAATGCTTTAAACTACTGGAATTCATTTTTTTTTATATTAAAGATGAATATTTTGTTAGTGTACAAAAACATTAGTGACAAAAATGTCAAATAAAATAATTTTTTTCTTTATAGAAAAGTTTATGTGAATAAATTTGAATATCAAAAAATTACATTCAAGTAAGCTATTAGGAAATTTGTATGCAATGTGAATAATATTTTGATAAAAATATTGAAAAGCTTTCCTTCAGAAGGATAATGGAAAATACATATATGGATTCTTAAAACAATAGAATCTGTATCTTCAAAATTATATTAATGATTAATTTAAGGACATTCCGTTTCAGATAAAATTTCTTTAGAATAATAAAAAAGTATATTTTTTCGAAATATTGTTTGTTTTAATTTTAAAAAAAATGATTGTTTTTTCTCACACATGTGAATTTTTTTGAGGACTCTGTAAGCACATATTGTAATTTTATTTTAGTTTTAGTTAAAAAAAAAATAACACACACATACTCAATTCATTACAAAATAAAATCATTGATTTAATGGACATTAATTGATTTTTACAATAAATTTCAATATTCAATTACATTTTTACCAAAAATATATTTACGTACATTTTTATATAAGTAACATTATGTTTAATAATATATCGTAATTTTTTTACAGTAGGTGGCGCCATATTTTTCACAATTACTTAATTTAAAACCATTGTAAATTTACAAAATTCGAAAGATTTTTCTTTAAAAAAAATGTTTTTTTGACCATACTCTTGTATTTAAGCACTTTCAAAAAATTTATATTTATTTCATTATTTAATTTATTTATTAACATAATATTTTTTTTTTGTTTTTCAATTATTTTATTTATTTTTCTTGTTTGTTTGTTTTTTTTTTATCTCAACTTGTGCAACAAAAATAATAAATAATAAACATCATGTAATGCAATTTAGTGAAATTCGTATATTTAAATGTAATAATTATTTTTATAGATTTTCTTTTTTTTCTTTTTCAAAATATTGTTTTATTTAACTTTCAATGATCTATTGTTTCAACTACAATAGAAACATGAATTTTGACTTTCAACAAACAAACGCCCATCCAGCCAAAATGAAATTATTATATATACTTATAATACATATTACATCCCATTGATAAAAGGGGTATAAATTGTGAGAATTTTCTTAATGTTTTGCGTTTTATTTTTTTCTTAATAAAATTTATTTATTTTACAGTTTTTTTTTTTCTCAAAACATCTTTCACCATCTCTATCTTATATACGTATATTTAAAAGTTATATTTGGTGGTCTTTCATATAATTCTTAATAAAAAGATACTTCCTTTGCCTGAAGCGTCCCATTCAAATTTCTTCTTCCTCGACCAAAATGGTCCATTTACAGCATTTCCCTGTGGTCTTTGTAGAATATGCATAGATATATCTACGCAGATAAATAGATATACATACATAAATTTATTTATAATAATATATGTAATTATAATTATGTTTTTTTTTTTTTTTTAGTTAAACATTATGGGTATATTACAGTTTGTCTTCATTTCTATGGAGTTTTTCTTTTTTTCTTTTTTCAATTTCCATCTTACTTCTAATTGTGTCTTATTGTATTCGGATTATAAGGTACAAATAACATATAGTACATACAAAATATTCATGTGTGGAAAAAGAGAGTTATATTGAAATGGAGTTCTTTCACTAAAAACATACTAAAGTCAAATTTATTTCTTGTATGTTTTCAAGTAGATACTTTTAAAAAATTTTTAGATATGAATTTATCAATACTAGTATTTCCGTTAGCAATTTAATAATGTTATACAACATTAAGTTTAAAGTCATTAAATAGATACTGATCATAATCAAGTATGTATGTACAATTTAAATAATCTTCAATTATTATATTAATGATGTATGTATGTATTGTTTTATGTAATTCCTCGAAAAAAAATATTCTTCTTTTTTTTTGTTTTTTTGTCTTTTATCATTGTTCGTTTGTTCATAGACATTTTGTTTTTATATTTGTACAACCAGCAGTAGATACTTTGTTTCATGATGATAAGAAAATAATTTACATATGATTGTTTCTGTTATGTTTAGCATTGTGTAAATTGTACAAGTAATTGGCTAAAGCTTTTTTTGTGGAAATCTTTTAAATACATAAAATGAATGAAAATTTCTCATGCTTTTTGAATGCTTTTTTTACGCTTTATATCGAATAAAGTGGTAACATAATTATTGTTCTTTTAATTTTAATTTTCAATTTTAATTTATTTTAATTTTACTTTTTAATTCTAAAAATGTCATAAAATAATTAAACGTCACAAATAATTGAAAACAATTAAAAAAATTTAATTAAACTGAAAAAATGAAATTGAAGTTAAATTGAATTAAAAAAAACAATTTTAAAAAGAAATTTTTAATCATTAAATTTGTTACACAAAATTAAATTAAATATCTACAATAATTTACATTCAAATGTATTATAAAAGATTGTAAAATAAAATAACATTTCTTTTAAAACCATAAAAAAAAAGTACATATTACTGAACAAGTAATTTAATTTTAATTCATCTTGAATTTGTTTTTTATTTTCTTTTTATTTTTAAATGAATTTTTACTATATTCATATAAGAAATCTTATATATGATAAAAATAAACATAACATCACAGATTATTTTCATTTTCAATTTTAAATTGTAATCCATTCTTTATAATGTCCATTCACTTATTTATATTTACTATTAACAAAATAAAAAGAGAGAAGAAGAAAAAAAAAAGTTCATTTTACACGTATTTATATTTTAATATTATAAAGAGTGTGAGGTCTAAAATATTATTTCATCGGAAAAAAAAAGATATGTACAATCTCTATCATCCATATAGATAGTATACACGGTATAAAATAAAATAAAATAAAATAAAAAAAAAAGTAAAAAGGCGGAGAAAGAGAATGAATTGTGTGATTTGGTCAACATTATATATGTATGGACTTATATATACAGCTAATCCAATTCAAATAGCTTCAAGGTGTAAAAGTTGTAATTGAATTCAATTGAATTAAAGATTTGAATTAAATTGTGTGATTCTTCTGTATGTTATATCGTATAAGTAGATATTTAGATATAGTAGATATGTAGATATTCCAGCATGTATACAATGTATGAGCATATATAGCGTAGTACAATATCATGTACTTAAGTTGTTTTATCTGTTTTCCATATAAGGTTTAACAAAATAATATTGAAACATGGTTGTAGTGTCAAAAGGATTTTAGTTACGCAAATGTAAATGTCATATAAGGTTAAAAGCTGATATAAAATTGATATTTCTATTGAAAAATTATTATGCTACTGTTATTGTTTTGATTATTTATTAGTGATTATTGGTTATAATATATTTTAATAATAAAAAATTTGACATTTTTGTCTTTTGTTGATTTACTAAAATTTAAATATTGAACTTCCTTTTAACACGTGACATTTTACCAAAAAACAAGGAAAAAAACAAATGTGTGATTCCACTATAGCACCATCATTCATGTATCTATGTATCTATAGCATCTAAACATTTTTTATTTCTAGAATATATTTTCTATATAAGATATTATAATAATATAGTATAATACCGTCTACAAAAACAATAAGCAACATTTGAAACAAAAAAAAGTCGGTCTAATGATGTATTGGTTACAATTTATCCAAACAACTAATAAAGGGTCCGCTAAAATAAATCACCACCTCTCTTTTGAAATAAACATAAGAATTAAATGCCGACCATATAGGTCGTAATCAAAAAGTTCCTTTTTTTATTTTACAAGACCAACAATTTCAATGAACAATCACAAAACATTAAATTGCAACATTTTTCTTTTTGCATGAAAACATCGTATTTCACATCATGCATGTAGGTATTAATAGAAGAACATACAATATAAGAGAAGAGAAATGATGAGTTGTTGCAATGTTGAGATGATGAAGCACGAAGGGCCACGCGCCATTCCATTGTGAAAAATTACAAGAAAAATTGCTTATTGTCTTACATCTTCAATATTAATTCACATTCAAGGTAAGTCAAAATTATTGTATGTTGATAGAGTGTTATGAATCTTTTCTGTATGATTGGTTTAAGCAATTATGAATAAGGTTTTTATTATGTACGAAATCGAATATTGACCGAGTATCATAATAATTTTCATGAATTTTCAACTTCATTCACTTATTCTAAATCTTTGCAGGTTATACCAGCCGACTGTTTCTACCTTTCTGGCTATAGCCAGTCTTATCAAACATTGAAGGTCTTGTCTCTAGAGAAATTTGGTATTGTGTTAGAAAATGCAGGTTTAAAAATTGATATATGGAAGGACTCCTTCATTCAGGAATCATTTTAAATTCCATAAAGCTATTAAGCTTCTTATATGTATACACACTTATGGTAGACGAAATGATGACACCTTTGAGAATACACAAATGTGGTCCAATTATAAAGTTATTAGAACTTTTTTCCACAACGAGAGAGAACGAGTAGTTTTCGCATAGTCTTGAGTTCTACAACAAAAAAAAGGAGTCAAATGCCAAGAAAGGATCCTTCGCAATATTTCCATGAAACATATCTACTCAATCCTATTCATTTTTTTGTCATACCATCCAGAAACAACACTAACAAATTTTGTGCAGATTTGACTGGGTGAAGTTACAAAGTTTACAATATATTTTTGAGTTCTAGAACAATTTTCTGAGTAAATATAAATTTTTTTTTGTTTTTTTGTTTAATAATTTGTTTACACTATAATATACCATACGTATTATCTTTAAATTTGAGTAAATTTAAACTTTACGTATAGTACGTTATTATCTCACGCATCATCCAATAATTTTGTTTCCGAAAATCTTCATTTTTTTTTCTACTTTTTTAAAAAAAAAATTAAAATGACTCATTTTCGATAAAACTTTTTTTTTTTTTTTTAGAAATCATTCAATCATCTTCCCACAAAATCCACGGTATTTACACAAATTGTACGTTTTGTGATAGCTGATGACAGCCAATATATGTTATTATTGTGCATGGACGTTAATCTTCGGCCTGTCATCATTGTCTCACATTATGATCATCATAATCATTATCAAAAAGCATTATACGGCTGGTAAATAACTTAGATACCTGCAGTATGCAATGTTGCATATACATATGTACATATATAGCAACATTCAGCAAAAAGATACATGATTGTTGCCTAATGATATATCTCTGAACCTGATAGTAATAATGAACACTGGGTTCATTACATGTACAAACAGCATGATTTACTCATACGTAGGCTTTTTTCTACTTATTTTTTTTTCCTTCTTTTCTTTCTTAAATTGTGAAGTTCATATTTAATGTATTTATTCGCAATTCACAACATAAACATCATACCTGACATCTTCTTTTTTCAACCTGTTATTATAATATTCTTAATCCTTTGTGTAAATATCTGATAGAGTATTCACATCCACTACGATTTAAGACCCTCTACGCGCTTCTTTAACTTTTTGTTTTTTAAATTTTTTTTTCCCCTTACATTAGAAAATTTATTATATTGTACGTACAATAATTTGACACACAATTTTATATTATTTTTCTTTGGTAACGTGTACCTGCATACAGAATTTCTATTTTAAAAAATAATAATAATAAAATAAAATATAATATTATCATCCAACTGGTAGGTTCTTGTTTATCAAAGAGTTGTATTCTTATAGCAAATAGAAATATATACTTTGTTTTTGTACTATTATGTATTTTAAGAGTAATTTTTCTGTAAAACATGACGTCTTTTTTATTTAAAAAATCGTATAACATCAACTATGTCCAAAATTTGAATACAGATATATTGTATATATATAGATATATACAATACATATATGTATAATGCTGTTTTTTAAACTTTTTCTTTCTGGGTTAGATTTTCCCCAATAATTCCAGAATATTCTATATTTAAATTCCATGAATTAGCATTAAATATCATTTGAATTTAATTATATGTTATGTGAAAAATTAACAGTTTAAAATGTGCAATATTTTATTTAACACATTTCAAAACACAAAAACAGTTAAGCGGAAAACTTTAACATAGCTTATTTTATTATTAACCAGAGCCCCCTATTATTACTTCAAAATTTAATCATTTTTATATTGTGTGTATTATCCAAGTTTCATACCTGTCATCAACAGGTAAACAAAAAACAGTTATAAAGAAAAAATTTCAAATATCCATGAACTGGTAGATCAAACGTTGAGCCATTGTATATGAATTATGAATCTAAATATAAATTTATATACAATGGCTGAGTCATAAGCATTTTGGTATTTCTACCTTAAAAGCAAAAATCAATCATTAGAAAAATCAATTCCCAAACAATATTGAAAAAAAAACAAAAACAAATACTTACATACATATAAAGGAAAATGCAGAAAAGAAGCTTTTTGAAGTGAAAAAAAATGTTAAACTTGAATTTAACTCTTTGGCTTAAGAAATATGTATTAAAATACTGATGCAGAAAAATTAAAAAAACAGAAATACCTACAGGTCGGAGAGAAAGTACAGTTAATAAATGATAAGATCACTGCGTGCCACTGAAAAATCGAAATAACCAAATTAAGTAGAACACTGGTTGAAATTTGATAAACTTAAAGCGGGTGCTAAGAAAAAAAGGATTCATTTTAAGGATATTGACTAAAATTATACCACTTTCAAATGGCAAAGAATTATTTTCATGATTGGAAAAAGACTTTTTTTTCTATTTCAATCAAATGCAATTGAAACTATTAAAACTACATTAGTATCTATTACATAATTTGAAATTATATAATTTTATTATAGATTACAAAATAAACTCATACATATTTCAAATTATACATAACGTGTATTTGTGAACTGGACGAATGTGTAGCATTCAAACAATAAAAATTAGTAGTTCATTTGTTTTGGACATCTTTTGGTCTCGAATGAATTGAATCTGAAGCAAGCCATTGTTAGTATTGGATGCATGTTTCCTAAAAGACGTCTTATTATGATAAAACTGTAAAGAGGTTCAAATAAAAATAGATTAAAAATTTAAAATAACACAAAAAATTATTTTATTCAAGAAACTATATAACAACAGGTAGATTTTACTTTTTGCTGTGTTAGGAAAATTTTCAAAGTTATTTCATCGAGCTCTACATGTACTCGTATCGTATACATATGAAAAATTTCTAAATCGTATTATTGCCATTATTTGTCAGAGATATTATAGCAAGAAAGAAAAATTGTAACATTGAAGATAGAAATACATAATATTACAAAAATTGTATAAAATATGAAATAATAATAAAACGAAGTGGAAAAAAAAAAAGAAATAATAAAATATGAAAAATATACATATTTAAAAAAAATTGCAGATAAACTGGAATCTATTTCGCAATGAATGCATTCTGCACGAATTGTGGTCTTTCTTTGTTATCTGTTGTTAAATCTTTTGCTGGTGGTTCATTTCATTCGTATACATGATTTATATTATATAGAAATTTTACAAAAATTTTATTCTTACATAAATTTCTAAAAAAAATTTCAAATTCTTTCACAAAAAAGATATAAACTTGTTTACCTTCGTTGTTATGATACTTTTATTCATTCATATAATAAAATTCAAAATAAGTTCTAGATGTGAAATTATTTATAAAAAATTTGTATCGAGAAGTATTAAATATTAAATAAATACTAGATTTAAATTTAAAAAAAAACAAACATGTAAAAAAAGAATTTGTGTCAAATTCCAAAATGTCTCAACAAAATGTATACATTTGTTTTTGAATATGTTTTAGTGAAATAAGTATTAATATGTTCAATTCAAGTATAATTCAATCTTCAACATAAATTCTGACTGAAAACAGAAATTACATCACAAATAAACCTTCAAATTCACCATGTATAAGTATACGGTACAACAATAATTACGATGATTACCTATATCCATGCAAATGTTAAGTAAATATGTGATACGTGTGTTGAATGTCCATTAAATGTTACTTCTTTTTATTTTTAATTTTTGTTTTTTTTAAATCATGAATAGAAATATCACAAAGAAAATGTACTTAATAAAAGTTTCTTGAATTCAAGCCAAGCACAAAAAACTAAATACATACATATATTTAAGTATCTATGTATGAACGTTAAGAAGTACAATATTTTTCTTTTCATTCATGTTTCGTTGTGCATTTTTATATTGTAAGATGCCAAAGTACAATTTCTTATTTTCTTTTTACAACAAAAGTTCAACAACAGTAGCAATACAATTGATGAAGAATAAATTAAAGTGAGAGAGAAAAAAAATAATCAAAAAACAAAAATTTTAATAGAATCAGAAAATAAAAAGGAAATAATAGAAGAAAATGTTTAGATGCCACAACATCTTTCAATACACTTTGCCATACGATGACGATGTGACTTTCAACTCTATGCTAGAAAAAAAATGCAACATTTAACATTATAGTACATGTTACCTTGCTACTATATGTTACATATGCTTGAATTGAAGAATATGTGAAAAATTAAAGCAACTGCAATTGCACTATTGCAGTAAAAGGAAGGTGGTATTATAAACAATTTCTTTCTACGAAACGATACATTACATTCAATGTAGTGTAATAACAGTGTAACGACATGTTGAACTACCTGTCTGCCTGTCTTTCCTATTTGTGTACTGTGTACTTTACCAGAGATTACAACAAGAGAAACTAACTATGTACTTGTACATATTTTAATATGAAATTCTGATTTGATTCCTGTAGCAATGTAACAATAGAAAACTTTACAAAAAATCAGCAGTAGCATTTGTGATTGCACTTGTTGTAAATTGTCATGTGTTGCAAAAGAATTCTTACTTAACTTCTTGCACCTATGAAATATAAAAGTTCACTTACTTTTTATCTAATTGAGGATTTAAAATGAAAAATGAACTAATAAAATATGGTGCTACCTACTTACTACAATAATTTTTACATTATTGTAACAGAAAGTACCTACTTTAAACAAGAAAAAAAGATTCCCTAAACATTGTGTAATTTATTTCGTGTTCTTATCAAGTTTCGCGCTTAAATCTTTTGTTTTTTTTCATGGGATTTCAAACGATCTATACAAAATATAAAACGGTACAAATGCATTATGCTCATAATATTATTATACATTTAATCATTGAACATTTCTCATAAAATATCTACAATGTTTATATTTAATAATTAATAATAAGAATTGATACTATTATTACCTACGCTATTGTTGCAGCTACTGAAGCTTAGAAATCGATTAATCCTTGTATTATTGGTTGTTTGGTTATTATCTGCTGTTGTTGTTGTTAACTTATTGTTGATGATTATCACCTTGCAGAAAATTAAATAAAGTAGAACATATACCAGTTAAAGTAGGTCACCGTTTCTATTATTAAGTAATCCATTTTCGTACAAATACTCGTATTCCATATATATTTTGAAGACCTAAATTATTAAATAATTACAAATTAAATTTATGTATGTAAAGTAGTTAGACTTAACATTTAATACCTCCATCAACTTCAAATTTTACAACATGTGTTACTTGCCAAACTTGACGTCTTTTTAAATTTCACGGAAGCTTCACATCAGTTAATCTTTATAAACCAATTTTGGTGACTAAAAAAAAAAAAAAAATAAAAAAAATAAAGTGTTATGGTAACTGTACTGGTATTAAATATTAGAAAAGAAAATTAATAAATAATTTGAAAATTATTGGGCTTCTAAATTTTATCCGTAATCTGAAAACTATAGCTAAAACGGTGGTGAGTATTGTATTTTTACTCTGGAGAACTTATGTGATTCTGAACTCTTGCTAAAAGTTCTTCAAAAATGTAAAGATAATGTTGTACCTAGTAGAGTTCGAAGTGTGAAGTCTTTTGGTCATTAACATTTAAAATACTGTGTTTTCCTATTTGATCTTGTTTCACTTTTTATTATTACCTATAGCACCTATAGTTTAAATGAATTTTTTAAAAATAAAAGTGAAAATAAGCTTTTATACAAAAACGATAAAAAAAAGACGCTTTATAATTCTGGCTTATCTTCAGTGTCAAATAAATCTTTCAACCATTTTTTTGATATGTTTTTAGTGTTTTATTTTTACATGAAAACAAATTTAATGCTATACAGTTTGTCATCAAAATAAATGTTAAATTCTTATTCATTAGTACCTTTTTTTAAGATTCCTTATTATTTTTTATTTATCCTATCTTGTAGGTGGAAATAAAAATTGTGTGTGGGTTAAATAACCGGAAGTACATTTTTTATAGAATAAATATTTTTTTTGTTTGAAATTTATTAATATTTTTTAAAGTCAAATAAGTTTTCATTAATTTTCGATACGTGTGCTTGTATATATACATATACATTTATATATATATATGTACATATGTATGTATATATATTTTTTTTTTTGCAAAATATTTCTCTTATTTAAATTCATAAATTGGTATATCATGTAAATTAAAATTATGATTTTTTTTTAAATTTCGGTGTTGTGCTTTTATAACATTTTTTTTTTTTTGTCAACATTTTATCTTTGACATATCTTCAACTCAAGATCATTTATTATATTCAAAATGAAAAACACAAAAAATGTCTTATTTTTCTAATCAAATTTTTAGACACATGAATTATAGGTTAAAGCACTAATATTCAAAATCACATTATAAATTTCTTATGTCTCTTATAGCATCATTATGCATTATAATCGAGCAAAGTTATGTTGTTGAGAAGAAAATTGATATAAAACTTTTACAATAAAAAAAAAGGTCTCCATACAGAAAAATAAGAAAAAAAAATATTTGTAATCTGTCTACATAAGTATATAATACCATGGATCAAAGAGCAAAGACAAAAAAATATCTGAAATTCGACGTTTAGGTAGTCTTCAACTGACATAATAAAATTGGCTGCTGATGTTAGTTTTTTTTTATTCTTTTTTAAAAGTAAGCAGTGGTGTTTAATTTTTGAGCTACAACGGACGACAAATGAAAGTTAGGAATTCCGCTTCAGACATACAATAAAGGATCATTAGGTCATATTTGTCACGATTTCTTCTACTTGACTGCACATTTTATTCTTGTTGTAATATGAAGTAAATTATATAATAAAAATCATTTAATTAAAAAAGTTATGTGTGAAAAAAATGTTGATGTTTTTTTTTTTGATGATGATACCTGATAGCGTATACCTCTGCCCTTTATATAAGTATTAACAGATTATTGTACATGAAGCGAAAGCTTTGTAAATTCTAATATTATTTATAAACTCATTAATTTGTAATTTTCATTAAAAATGTGTGTTTTATTCTTCATTTTCCTATTATATTTTGTACCAGTTCGTTAATTAAAAATCAAGTTAACATAATTTGTCAATTTTTCAAAACTACTATCGTCTTGTCAATGTGTCATATTAATAAAGTTTTAAGTTGTGAATTAACTGAATTATGAAAATTTAAATTTTTATTGTATTAAAAAATAATTTTTCTATAAAAAGAAAACCAAATTACTGTATGTATTCTTCATTAATTTATTAATATTTTATATTTCATAACACAATATATGTACATATGTATGTATGTAAATAACAAAACATCAATTTTTCACTATCATTTCAAATTAGCATTAGCAAGTAAAAATCTTGTGTCCAGTAAATTGAAAAAAGATGTATGAATAAATTTACTATCATTACATCGATAAAATTATGGTAAATTCATTCATTTTTAATCATACATATTGAAAATATCAAATTGTCTGTACATATGATTTTATCATGATAATTCAAAATATGAATACTAATTTTTATTCAAAAATATAATTTTACTGCCTGCAAAATATACGATAAAAAAAACAACTATTAAAAAACAACGATCATATTACATCAGAAATGTTAATTTTCATATAAAAGTCAAAAACAAGTAGTAAAAAGTTATGACAACATGATATGCAAATAATGTAAAAAGGATCACTTAAAAATCAAATATTTATAAGCACAATTAGATAAAAAAATAATCAGATATGTATGTATGTACTTTTTAGAAAATATCATATAATCCATACATTACGGCAACTAGTTTTGTCAGTTTGAAATAAAATGCAACACAAAAAAAAAACAAAATAAAGATACATACATACCTATATAAAGTTAAAAACCAAAATGTGACCTATGACATACATACATAGTTATCAAAGATTTCAATAGACTTACAAAAAAAAAAAACCTTTAAATTTTATGCACATTTTGAAGCACATAGTCTATTATTTCAATTGCAATTTGATTCGATCCGATTTAATAGCTTAAAATTTGCAAAAGCTTTCGAGAAAAAAATTTACATACATATAGGGGAAGGTGGGGCAAGATGAGCTACTTAAGCTTCAATGTCGAATTTTGTGGAAACCAAGTACACAATAAAATAAGTGATTAGAAAAATTGAATTGTTATTCGGTTACATGTTTAATATGACTTATAATAAACCACAAATTTCTCACTGAAAAAGTATTTTTTGAGTTTTACAAGTTGAGGTCAAATTGCCCATCTTGCCCCGTAGGTAGGGTCAAATGGGCTACCACGCGGGGCAAAATAGTCTGAGTGAAAATTCAAGTCTTATTCAATCAAAATTTTATTGTTTTTATTTTTTAAAACATAAAAAATAAGTTAAATTTAAATTCAAAATCCATACACGCAGTCTTTACCAGCTAATCCCTTTTCTTTGTTGAAAGGATGTGGAATTTGATTTTTCTCAGTCAACTGGAAAGCTTTTAGACGTAAATTTGATATTGTCACACCAAAAAAATATTTTTTCTTGGTCCAAAATACATATATTCCACCACCTTTTTTTTGATTTAAAGTGTAAACACTCTTATGTCGTTTAAGTAAAAACTACTTTTTTTTGTTCCTAAGCGCCTCTAAATTGTTGTACGAGGTACATTCGGGGTAAAACGGGTCACTAGCTCATATTGCCCCATTGAAATTGCCCGTGTTGCCCCTATATGACTTTTTTCATAAATATATTAAATAGTATATTTAAAAATATTCTATTTACTTTGTTTAATTCAAATTCATTGAACAAAATGAACTATGATGAATAAAAATTTAATCGCATTTCACTTCATCTAAACGAAAATGAAAAAACACTCCGAACGTTGGCGGTAAAAATTAGATCAGAACTGTCAAAAATTTGTTTTTCAGGATTGTATGAAAACAAACAATACGATTGATTTGAAAATTACAGAAATGTGTAATAGTACAATAATAAAACATAATTCAATTCTAAATATTAAATGTCACTATTCTAAATAAGGAAAATAAAGCTAGCCCATTTGACTCGCCTAGCCTAACTTGCCCCACCTTCCCCTACATATGTTTTTTTTCTTATTCGATTAGGTAATAACAAATTCATTATTACGGACACGTTCTGTTCATCTTAAGAATGCAAAATTCCTTACTGTACTCGTATATATATACATACAATGTATGTAAAAACTAAAAAAGCAATTTAGCGAATAGCGAAATTCAATTGGAATTCACCCGTAATACATTACGGTTATAAAAAAATTTGTATTTTGTAAATTTTGAAAATTCTTGGAATCTACTTGAAATTAGTTTAATATAAAAAATTGCTATTCATTATTTTATCGCTAAGCTTAAGGCCATATGAGATGAACTAAAAAAGTACAAACTCATATACACACATACATACATGTGTTCTTTAGATATTCACTTTATTATTTCTTTAAGAATTCAAATGATATCTATTAACATATCGTTATTTTATTAAATAAATTTTAGTCATCATTTAAAATTTAACATATAAGTGGAATTTTAATACTCAAATATAAAAAAAAAACTACTAAAGTATTGGAAGAAAAAATGAGACAGTAAATTAGTAAAACTTTTATAAGCACTTTTATATGCAAATCACAAACAAAATTGAATAAAATCTAATTTTGTTTTAATTTGAATTCAAATATGAGCCTGCAGTACAATTTGACATTTTAAAATACAATTTTATTTTCAAGGAAGACATTGTCGATGTCGATTGTATTCGATGATTGTGTCTAGTTTAATGTCGTTTGTTAGATCTAGAGGTAGCAAGCATTCCGCGAATCCATTGATAGAAAATTCCTACAACTGTCAAGAATTTCAATAAAAATTTATCTAAATTTTTTTTATATATACATATCTTATGTACATATACAGCGTCGTATGTATATATGTACGAAAATACAGATGCATATGTAAAAAAATGACAATATAGATACACATATGCTTCTAAATGTAACAAATACTCTTCTAAAAAGTATTCAACTGAAATCTTTATGTTAATGATTCGTAATTGATATTATTTTTAATCATTTTTAATTCAAAAATATTTAAAATCAAAAAAAATTAAAATTTTGCATTAATAAAAACTAAACTATTAAAAAAAGCAATATATATTATCTTTTAACAATACAAACACGTTTCAAAAAACCGAAAACCCATAAATAAATCAACAAACAAAAAATTTAAAATACACTTGATTAATTTAAAAAATTGCCGAAAATTGATTAAAGTATTCAATTCAACGTTTTTATAAAATCCATTAATATAATAAATTGCTTATGATTCCCATTCATGTGGTCCATAATGTCAAAATACCAATAATGCTTTTTAAGTTACCATAAAAAATGATAGATGATGGTTTTATCTTGAACAGTAGTTGAGAATTAATGTTTTTAAATTCTTGCTTTTTGTCATAATGAGACAAAAAAAAATTAAGTGAAAAATTGTACTTAAATGCTGTTGATGACGTGATGACATTCATTTATTATTGAAATACGTTAAAAATATGCATGATGTTAAAATACAAAAAATTCACTGCATTGAAAAAAAAAATAAACTATTAAAATAAAATATAACAACAACAAAATTAGGAGAGAGATTGAACTTAAAATTTTGCAACATATTACTTAATTGATTTTCAACTACTATGTAGTTTCCCTTGATCTAAAAGATTTTCTACACCCTTAACGCTTAACCAACAAATATGAAATATGTAGTAGATACATAATATTGAAATATAATTCTTGACAGATAAAATTCAAATTTTGAACTCAATTTTGAAATATTCAATATTCAGTGTGTTTATTAAAAATTTATCTTTAGCATTTTCAATTTATCAAAATATTCTAATAAATTTGAATAAATTTTGAAGGCGCTAAAAACTTCATATGGTAAAAAAAAACATTCGATACATATCATCGAATTTTTAAATTCACTTTGAATTATTCATCTTTTATTGAAAGTAAAAGTTGTAACGATTTATTTGAATGTCTTTTATATTTAATGATACTCGTATTTATTTTGTCTTATTCTTATATTAGCGATAATAAAAACAAAACAATTCATGAATTGCAGGTGTCAAATCGGAAAATTTTTATTCACACTGTCGAATCCTATATAAAAAATAAATTTTCATTCTTTTTTTTTCTGTGCTCGTAAAATCTTTAAGAGAGAAAAAAATCAAAATACATAATAAATAAATATGTTGAGGGACGAAGAAAATGAACAACAACAAAAAAAACATGTTTATCATTGCTGGGTAATCTAAGTTGTGTTGAATTTTGTGAGAAAATATTATTCCTTTGGAGAACGCAAAGAAAAATAAAATTCATTCGGTGAAAAATAATGGTAAAGAATTAAACAGTATGGCAGTGGGACAGTTCAAAATAGCAAAATCGTGACCGATTCAGGTGGAATATTTAGACAAAGCTTATTTTTCATGAAAAGTTATTATGAATGCAAAAATGATAATGCCTTCATGATGATAGTAAAGTGTTTGAAAATTGAAGTGAATTCATAATGGTGTACTGGAAGACTAATAGTTGTGGAATTTGAATTTTTCTAAAAGAATGGTTAATTAAATTAAGTGGATTGCAAAAGGATAATATTTTATATTATTAATGTTACTTAATACCTATACGTAATTCGATTTTGCCATGAAAGCAAATTTTTTTATTATTTTTAAATGATAAATGATTGATCATGTGTATAAGGTATTGAATGATCAACTCTATATTACTTAATTTCGTGCTAATGATTATAACTATAATGATACAAATATTATTCTTGAAAAGATACGTGTAGCATATTCCAGTTAATATGAAAAATCACATCAACATTCATTTCAACACTTCATCATCCCCAACAGGTAAATTGAAAACTAGTTGAGAGAATAGGATTCATCATAAGTTCACAAAATTCAATTGTGGGACTCGTAGAAAGCGTTAGCAAAAGCTTTCAAAAAATTTGGGCAAACCTACATTATGTGCCTATATTCAAAATTTCATTTGGAATAACTTCTGTCGAAAACTTCAGAAACTTTTGTCAATAATTTCGAAAATGATTTTTTCGAATGTTCAAAAATTGTTTTTCCAAAAAACTTCAAAATTAATTTAACATTTTTTTCATTTTCTTTTGAAAAGAATTTCAATTAAAATTCGAATGACTATTTAAATGAAATTCAAACATAAATTTTCAATTTTGAGTCACATATGTACATGTATGTATGTAATTTTTTTACATATATTATTTTAAAATTAATTAGAATTTTATTGAATTATTAAACAAATTATAGACAAATGATATACATCAGATGTAAGTAAGTAAATGCAATATTAGTCTGAAGTAAAATCAAGATACTGTCATATTGAGCTTTCATTATAAAAACATATTCTTATGTAATAAAAGTGTCACATGACAATTATTTTTATTTAATTAAAAAAAGAGTAAATAATCTCATGCTCAATACACAAGCTTAATATAAAAAAAAAATTAAATAAAAATCAATTTAAAATTGAAATGAAAGAAATAAAATTACTAAAGATTGGTCAACAATACGTGTAGTTATTCACAGCAGGTCATCATTGAAAAGTGCTATCAACTTAATGGTTATGGACCACACACGCCAAGTAAATAAAACACGACTGTAAAAATACTCAGGTACATTAAAAAAAAAAAACTGATAATAATAATAATAATAAAAGAGAGTCACAAAATGATCATAATAATTGAAATTTTTCGAAAATGATACATGAAAAAAAAAATTATCTTCAATAACTTCAGGCTCATTTATCATTCAGAAGTACTATTATTAATTAATCTTTATTTATTTATTTTTTTACTAAACTTGTTTTTGTACGTTATACTCTTAAAAATGACAATTAAAATAATAATGAATAATACAACATCAACATCATAAAAAAATATCAAAAATTTGCTTTTAATTTAAAATATTTTTTATAGTTTTTTCAAAAACAAAATATCATATCATATGAATATTTCAAAATTTTTTGAAGTTGACAGTAAAATGTAGGTAGATATATCTCAAAGTTCATATATGATAATATTACTTATGTAGAATATATTTATGTACTTGAATATAATAATATATGTATCTCCTAGAGCAATATTATAGCCGCATTTTAATAATTTGAATAAGTTTTTCAATTTCGTTATTAAAACTAGTTATCAAAAATGTCATTAAATAATAACAATATGTATATACGTATATACTCGTATGTATGTATATGAAACAGCAGTAGCAGGCACCTATCTGCACACAATTATTCAAACATATTTAATCTTTTTAAATTCATATATGGTACGTATGTGAAAATAAAAAAGAAATAATAACAACATATAAAGACAAAACGTGTATTATACATACATAAGTTGATTGAATCTGTATTTTTATCTATCATGAAATCTGATTGAACAGAATTTTATTTTATATTATTTCATTTTATAGTCGACAAGGGGACTGCGTCAGCATATGGTAAACAAACAAACGTATACAAAGTAAGACATATCAAAAATGCAAATCAAAAACAAACGAAATAAACGAATGAATGCAACGAAAAATGATAAATTTATGCAAATTATTTTAATTGTTATTATCAATAAATTTATTGCAACAAACACTATGGCTTTGTTAATTTTTTTTGTTTAAAGTTGTTTGGTGTACAATTGTATGTGACATTTTTATAAAGAATAAAAATTGCCATTGCAATAGATATAATATATATACTACTATCACTACAAAAACAATTGCATAAAAACAATACTGCAAAATAGAAAAATATGTTCAAGTCCTCGTAAAGAGATAAATCGATAAGCGTCTAAAACAAAGCAAATTAAACAAGCAAAACAATTGATAAGATAAGTAGTTGAGAAAAAAAATGTTCAACTAATTTTCTAATAATGATGTTTAACATCACATAACAGATAATTCTGGTGTTCTGGTAGAAATAACAGCCCTTAAAATTTTTTTTCTAAATATTGGTCATTTATCTTGCATTTTTACGTTAAAAAGAAAAACTTTTCCAATCTAATAAATGTAACTTGGCTTCCACGTAACTTTTTTTATTCTAAGACGAAAGATTTTTCTCTACTTATTTTTATTCTCTGTATGAAACAGGGAAGTCAACTTATTGTTGACAGAAGGCCAAGACTGTACAACGCATTGTAGAACTATTGAGGAAAAGAAGAGACTTGCTAGGAAAAATATACGCAAAAATTTATACTATGAATTTATAAAAATAGCACACACATATTTGTGGTCTGATCACCTCAATATATAATCATCGATTTGATATGAAAAAATTCATTTTTATTGATTTGGTATTACACACTGACCACAAACATTTTCCCGATTAAGAATAATTTATGACGTATAATGTGAACGCAATGTATTTTCATGAACATCAACTACTATACGATATCGATAGTTCTTCAAACGCCTCTTATACTTGAGTGAGTATGTTAGTCAGTACGCCATTATCGATAAATTTCATCGAAATTGAAATTTCTTATTCCGATATTGATCATTGAAAAGTGTTTATGATTATCTCATGTGCAAGTGAAATATGCGTTTCCACCATTCAGTATATTCCTCTGGATCCTAAAAACAAAAAACGAGTTATTTGAATATACGAGTGCTGCTCAAATTTAAAAGCTTGTCTCTATTGATATATCTTTAAAAATATTATGTGCTATATGTGAACTTAATTGTTGTGGTACATGAATATTCGTTGCACATTTTACAATCAAAATCATATAAAATATTTGAAGTGAAATTATCGTAATATCTTATAAATTACAATAAATGGTCTCACCTGGATTCATCAGATCTTGGATTTTCGAAAGACTGAAAAATTTAATTTTTTCAAAGCACAAAATTAAATATCTTACAGGTGCAAAAATAAATACGTACATACCTATATTATGTATATTTATAAAATCGATCGTATTTACATATTTTTACTTATTTCAGAATTTATAAAAAATTAATATTATGGTGTATCTCTAACCTGTAATGTGATCGATAACTATAAATTTTATGACCTTTTATAAAATATCTATTAAAATTTGAAAATGAATAGTTAAGACTTCATTAAAAAATTCTTTAGTATCATCAATTTTTAAAAGATCCAATATATAGGTGTATGTATGTAATGTATATGTTGTACGGTTATATGAAAATGTTCTCAACATCAATTACACTTAAAATGCATTAGGTGTTAATTTTAATTATAATATGCAGTATATGCAATATTCATTTTATAAATTAGGTTCTTAATCGTGAGCGTTTTTAATCGTCATTTTATTTTACTAAAAGGAATTTTTAATTTGAGAAATATGTAAATAATAAGAAAATTCAATAATATATTATGTTCAATGATTTTTTAAATTTTACGGCATTCAAATTGTTTTTATTTGAAAAAAGTAATATCAACATTTAAATATTTCTTCGGTCGTTTTGATTTCGAAATTCTTGTCTTTAAAAATTAAAAAAAAATAATAAAAATAATATATTTCAATAAAAGTTTCAAAAATTGTGAATAAAACTATAAAAATTAATTTTTTAAATAATTTTAATAACACCTCCATTTCTGTTTATATGATCATTATTTTTAATATATAGAAAGATCTTTAGAAAATCTTGTATGAAATTATATCTGAATATACATATTTACATACATAAATTTCCATTACACACATACACTGTTTTCTATATATAATACCGGTTTATATGTACGATAAAGGATATTGATTCATTCATTTATTTTCAATTACTTATAGATAGTTCATTTTTTTTTGTAACATACATGCATAGATAAGATTTCATTAATGTCATTGATAAAAGATTCGAAATTATAATATTTTATCTATGTACCTAGAAAAAAAAAAATAATGAAACGAATTGAAATAAGCCGATAGATAAATTTTTACACGCATTACACGCATGTTATTACAAAAAAAATTGTTTTTAACTATATCACAGATTCAATTGCTTGACAGATCATTAAATTGAAGAAATAGCTATAATCAATAAATTAATTAGAATTGCAAAATTTTACCATAAATACATTAATTTAATTGATTACTTTGTCGTCATGAAATTAAAATACTTAGTTTTTAGTTGGTTTTTTTTTTTTTTTAGATATTTTTAGCTTATTTTACAAGTCAATCAATATTATACTGTTATGCGTACTTTCATTTTTGAGCTAAACAAGTATACTAAATTCCTTATCAAATTGAGACGGCTTCGTTTTTTCTAAGTTTTTTTATTAGTGCATAAGTGTATTTGATTTTTTATTTTTATTCCTAGTAAATGTTTTTAAATTTGTTTAACTGAATACCTTTACTGAGAAGTTCATTATGTAGAATTTTAATTTTTTTTTTTTTTTTTAAATCAATGTATAAGAAGATTGAACATACAAAAAATATTTATACGTGTAAGAATTTCTTGGAAATCACCATTAAAACAGTAATAAAAAAAAATTTATTAAATTGGTATCATGTAGGTATGTTTTATAATGCATTACCTAATATGTATACACTATACATGCTTGTTTGTATCTTCTGTATTAAAGAGCACATTGCAAGAAGACCGATCAAGAACAGATCGCAAAATAAAAAGCATAGAAGAAAAAATATTTTGTTGCGAATTATTTACATCGAAATTTCATAGAGTGCTGGATTCTTTTCAAATTTACCATACACGAGTACATTTCTTAGGTATTTGTTACTGTTAGAGAAAGAATTTATGTATTATAAATCTTTTCAAAAAATACACTTAACCTAATTTATTTTCCAATAAAATAAAAAACTAAATAATTTCTTAGGTATATATTCTTACTTACTTGTTATCGTCATTTTTCCTTTTCAATTTCACAATAATTTGTCCATACTATACGATTTATTCACCTACAATCGTCCTACAGTATCTGTATACATGTTCAAATATAATATTTTACTGCACTTAACACGATTTCGATACAAATAATTCAAAAACTTTTTGTAATTTTTGATCAAGGGGATCTTTTTTTTAATTCGAAAACTATCATATTTACAAAAAAGCTTTTTTCCAAAAAAATGTCAGCAAAATTTGTTTCAAACTATTCATTACATCATTTTCTTAAAATTAATTTTTTTTTTATTCAAGTTGTTATTAAAATGACATTACTGATGTAATTCAATTAATGTGTGAAAAAATTTTGTGGAAGCACTTTTCTTAAATTAAATTAACGATCAATTAATCTCGGTACCATATTTACATATAAGTACAATACATGAATTCGATCACTTAATTATATAATTGATCATTTTACGCGTATACAGTCAAATTATAACTATCCGTTATACTTTTTTATACCGAGTTACCTTCATGGATACCTAGGCGAAACTGACTAGTTAAACATAAGCTTGATTCTTCAATTCGCTGGAACTTCAGGTGAAAACTCTTATACAAAAGTAAGATAACCAGGTGAACTAAAAGTAAGATGGTAAACAGTAATCATGATGTTTGATGTGTGTATGTACTCGTAAATAGTATATCTCATATAAGATACATATAAAAATGCACGCCATGCAACAATTTCTTTAATTCATATTTTGTATCTAAAAAGACAACAAAGAAAAACTATAACACATGAAGAATAAGAATATTCAATGAAAAAAAAAAAAATTGAAAATATTTTTGTATTTTATTTAAATTGAAAATTTACAAAATGGCCAAATATGAATCAAATTATGTAAACTCACCACAAACTGTAGATTGGATAAAATTCGATACGGAATTAATGTATTTTATAAATTGAATTGTAATACACCTAAGTTGCAATTTTTACAGGTAAATTAAAATCTTATACGTTAAGAGAGGAAAAAAGAGATAATAAAAAGAGACCTTACAGTTTATATACAAGGCAAGGTAAATTATAGAAATTTTCTAATAAAATACTTGTAATTTTAATGAGCTTTATTACTAGAGAATTTAAGCATAAATTCAAAGTATATATTTTTAATTGAAAATAAATTTAAAGAATTACAAAAAATCTTCACTTTACATTTATTTATGTAGCTCCCGTGAAAAGCGCTTATTTAAAGAATAGAAAATGTTTGCCAAAAGCTGCTTAAATCCTTTGTTCTCAATGTTTTGATAAGAATCGTCTGTTAAATTATGAAAAAATTAATTTCAACTCATAGTAACAATTTTTGCAGATATTTTTCCTTCTTTAATTATTTTTTAAGTAAGAATTGATCTCCAACTGATTTAACACTGAAAAATAACAACATTACATGATAACTATAGATAAAACCTTGATAACAATTAAGTTAACGATTTTATTTAGTAAATAACATCGCAAATAATATTTAAATTCACCCCCAGCTGAGTAGTTCTATAAAGATACAAATCTTTCAATGTTTTTAACGATCGAAAAATAAAATTTTATTCTTAAAAAGGTGTTAATTGATTTATTTATGTCAATTTTAATACAAATTTATTCTACAATCACATACTAATACTGCAATTAAATTCATGAATAATCTAATAGCAAATAAAATGCACGAATCGATTTGCACGAATTCTTCTTACTTCATTTTAATTCCCATCATCAATATTTACACCATTAACTTGCTTTTATAGATCTTATTTCATCAGAATATCAATTATTTTTTTTGCAATTTTCACATATTATGTCGATAAAAAAACATTTGTTTTTTTTTCTGCTTTTGTAGCAAAAATAAAAATCACAATATTATGTTTTTATCTCATGAAGTTTGCACTATACCGTGTAGGAGTTGTTTATTCTAAGTAAGTCACGTCTTCCAGAAATCATTAAATTCCCATAAAGTGTAATAATTTATGGATTTCATTTTTATTTTTTATTATTATAAAAATAATCAAGAAATTAATGAAAATATTTCAAATATTTTTATTTCACATGTAAGATTTTTTTTAAATAATTAAAACTCCTTTTTAATTTCTTAAAACAACGTTTGAATCGCTAATATTGAAATTAATGACTTTCTATTGTGTCAGTTATGAATCTTTTTAATAAATTCAAATTGTTCATCTTTTAAATTTTGGCAAAGTGACCTACAATGTAGTACTTTACAAAATTTGAATTTTGTATCCTTTTGTATCTGAAATAGATATCATCATCAATTTTGCTTAATAATTAATAATTTCAAATTCCACAATCTTTCCACATTTTTTTTTATTTGCTACAACTTTCACAATATATCTTTATGCGTTCTTTAATTCCAAGAAAAATATCTGTTTTTTTTATTTTCATTTTTTTTTACAAATTTTAAATGCTCTGCTAAAATAACATGAAAAACTTAGAAAAAAAAACTTCTTTATATATAGCGTGTATGTTATAATATTTCACATAAACAGTAACCATACAAAATTAAATAGCTCTCCATGACATAATATTAAAAAGTCATCATTATAAGTGTACAACTTAACCATATTTTTATAAAATAAGAAAGTTAAAGATATCCAATATCCAATAATTAACTATTGTTCTTCAATCATATGGCCAAATCATTAACTGAAACGGTTAAATTTTGCTCATTTTTTTTCCATTAATCCACTTCATAAGAAATAAACTTTTAAAAGGATGATTGCTTTTCTTGTGGTCTTTAGACTAATAAAATAATAATAATTGTACAGGTAATTATACATAGAACTATTCCTTTACTTACATACATATATATTCATTTATTTATTGATAACGTTTTAGTATCTGAATTTATTATTATGTGGCTACCTATGGTGGTTGCCTTACCTGTGATTGTTTCAAATGAATTAATACAAAAAGTTATTTTTATAGCCACACGTTTCAATATTGCGTTTTCTGAATATGCTTTCAATTTTTTTGTATTTTCTGACAATCTATAATTTTTTTTTAACTATAAGTACTCATGTCATGTGTCATGAATTTTTACACTATATATGTATAACTACTAAATTGTACATACCATTAATATGCAGAAATTATTGCGGTTAACAATGAATAACACTGATAACTCTGCGGTATACCAGATTCGTGAACAATGTGTTCATACTACCAGCACTACTGTATCTATCTATGCAATATTACAATCTATTTGTCATAAAAAATTTAAAAGTTCTTGTCAGCGGGATATAATTATACATAAATACTTACGATTACATAACAATTCAAAAATTTGAGAAGAAAAAAATTAAAACAGTTGCAAAAAACAGTTAAAATAATTAAATTTGAAATCAACGATAAAACTCGAAATATTTCATTATAAATTTCTGGTTTTTTGCAATTATTAGGTCATTTAACATATGGTCTATTTGATCTTTGATTATTTTGAAAATAATGCGATTAACAATAAACTAATTTTTATTTTTCAATTGTTTTTCATCTAAATATTATCTTTGTTCGTTTTAACAAAATGTTAATCAGCAGCTTCAAAACACAATCACATTATCATGGAAAAGGACATATGATATGATAAAATAAAAAAATATTTTCATTAATATATAAAATACGTGACGCACTTGCAACAAGTTTTTTATTTTTATTTTTTCTATTTAGTAGTTTGACACGATTAAGTGACAGTTTCCAATAATCTGAAAATGTGAAGTTATTTCGATAAAAATCAATGCAGTAGCAATAGCAATAATAAAATACTCGTATGTTCTACTATCACAACTGCTTTTTTTCTCCCCTTCAATTACATAACGTTGCGTTTTTTTTTTTTTTTTTGGTCCTGTCATTATTACTATTGTTATTTATTTTTTTCTGTCGTTTTTCAAAATGCTACGATACAATAAACAATGCTGATATGTGGAGCCTATCGCCAACTGATTCTAAGTCAACGTATATATCAGTGTATCATAGTCACCCTGGGCCCTAGGCAACTGAAAAGTGGTAGCGTTACATTTTTTTCTGTTCCATAATAATGAATTAAAAAATCTTAAAAACAAATTCAATTTTATATTGAAAGCATTAAATTAAAACGCTTACCTACTCTTGTAATTAAATATGTGTATCAAAAATATATAAAAAAAAAACCAATAATGTAGTTCACCTATTGCATGCGTTCCCGTATTAAGAATGTTTAAACGTACATAATACGTGTGCCTTTCAGATGAAAAGAAATTTTTTTGTGACATTTCATTTTATTTATTTATTTTTTTTTTTAATAAAAACATAATGTTTTAATATCTGAATGTATTACATAAGCATAAACAAATAGTTTTTACAATCATGATTATGTTCAAAATTGAACATACTATAAAGTAAATTTTTAACGAGATACTAGAACCATATATGACATCCAGGTATAAGTTGTATGGCAAATTGATAATCTTTTATAATTTATACATCGCTACCGGAGAAAAAAAAAGACAATCATGTCAATTCTACGTATAAAACTCTTTGATTTTTAATACATAATTACAAGTGCTGAAAGAATACTAAAAAATATCTCTATTTTTAAATTTATTAATAAAGTTTTATAAATGAAAATTTGTAACTTCTTTTTTTCTTTTTTTCTTTTTTAAATTTAATTTTGTATGCAGCACACGTTAACAATTGCATGATTTCCCACATAAAACTTGTCCTTTAATATAAAATTATTTCAATGTCTTAACTTAAAAAGTCAATCATAAGATCAATAATTAATACCTGAATAGATAAAATTTTCTTCTCTTTAATAAATTGCAATAAAAAAAAATATAAGAAATCATTATTGAAAAACTAGTTTTTCATCATTCAATAATGTCTTCGAAGTCTTCAATTATTTTAATTTTTACTATATGCGATGTGACTAATACCACATTTATCGTCCATCAGAAAAGATGTTTGAGCAAAAGAATTTCCTATCATCGAACAAATATTATTTCATAAGTTTTTTTCACAAAGCTTTCATATCCCACCAACACTTTCTCTCCTTTTCATTATTCTAGTTATTTATTTATTTTTTTTTTTTTTTTTTTTAGAAAAAAACAATTTTAATGATGAAGTAATGATTTACAAAAAAAAATATTCATTCACATAAATTTGATTAACTATCAATAATGAATAAACTATGAAACACAAAAGCCGGCCAGTATAAAATAAGTAAAAATGTGTAGGTGTTTTCCTTTCTTTTTGTATTTCTGACTTTATTTTTGGTAATCCTTTTTTATATTATCTTTTTCCCTATTGTGTTTATTTCGTTTTTTTTTATACATGTCAGATGCAAATTTTGATAGGCACCGTTATGTATGTCAATAATTTGAAAATATTGATGTATGTGTATACATTATACATATTAGTACAGTAGTATATTATTATTTCTTATTCATATGAAAAGTAGTTAAATTATTAGATTGTCTGTGCAAATATTGTTGAAGTGGCTTCAGACGCCTTCAAAAATTACGAAAATAACAATTGTTTAGTCTTTGCAGACAAATTGTAATTTATGAATAGAATTTATGTAATACATATTATGTAGATATACCTTTTTGTTCATCAACAATATCATAAAAGGTAAGCTTCGTTGGCTATAATTTATGCGAAAAACTAAAAAGGATTCGCTGAAATAAATTACCACCTCTCTGGCTCTCTCCTTTGAAATAAATGTAAGAATTAAATGCCGACCACAGGTCGCAATCACATTGTTTTTTTTTACTATGCGCCAGAACAAAGAACAATAATTTGTTGATGATATGAGGATGAAGTATGAAGGGCCACGTGCCATAACAAAGAATTGCAAGAAAAATTGCTCATTGTCTTGTATCTTCAATATACCACATACACACTTACAATAATTTTACATTCAATGAAAATCAAAATTATATAGATAATCGAATGTGATGAACATATTTATTTTTTCTTATGTAGAATTAATAAACGAATAAAATATCCTTAACATATTATTTTCATAAAATTTGAACATTATTTTTTCTTAAGCTTTTTATCTTTAAATTTAAACCTTAGCATGTATACGTTATTATCTCATGTATTATCCGAAAATTTGTTTGTTTTTCAACCACTTTTTTTCAAGATCAAAATGACTTATTTTCCATTTATATTTTTTTAATTTTTTTTTGTTTTTTAAAAATCATTATCAATCATCTTCTCACAAAATCCACAGTATTTACACAAATTGTACGTTTTGTGATAACTGATGACAGTCAATATACTTGTATGTACATATTATGTTATTATTGTGCATGGACATTAATCTTCGGCGTGTCATCATTGTCTTATACTATGATCATCATTATCATCATCATCATTGTCAAAACATATTTTGTGAAAAGTAAATAATTCATACAAATATAAGAAATCCAGCATACATAATAATACACAACTAAAGATACATACATGACTGTTACCTGCTCTACACCTGATGATAATAATGAAACTTTGTATGCTGGATTTATTATAGTGTACATGATGAAACTTAAATGTGGGCTTTTAATTTTTTTTTTTCCGTTTTAAAATTATGAAGTTTGCGTGTTTATTGCAATTGTGCGAAATTTGCAACATAAACATCATATCTGACGTCATCTTAATTTTTACCTGTTAAAATATGCTTAATTGCTTGTACAAACATAAAAAATGTATTCGCATTCATTACAATTTTAAAGCCCACCACGTCCTCACATTGTTTTTTTTTCTCTTTTTTTGTTACATTAAATAATGTATTATATTTTAAAGGTATAATAATTTTTCAAGCAATTTTCAGTAGTTAGTTTTCTTTTTCATTTTTTTTTATAAGTACATGTATGTATGTATGTAGTAACTAGTACGTAATGTGATTCGAACGTTCTTGAGTTAATTTATAAATATTATACTTTTGATTAGAACTAAACTACCCAATGTTGTGTTGTGACATGTACAATATTTTTATGTTTTAGCAGAATTAATCGTAAATTACCTTTTTATGCAACAAAAACGACATCAATCTTTTTGAGTTTTTGTTTCAAATAATAAGCAAACTTAAATCAACCTTTTTTTTTTCCTTTCAAAAATACTGTACATCAAGAATTAAAATTGTAAATATGTATGATTTTTTTATATATGTATGTATGTATTTTTCATTTAATAAAATATAAAAATAATTTTTGGTTCTTCAATTCAATTAATATTATAATTATAATTATAAGACTAAAATATTGCAACTTTTGAATAAATGCATACCAAGTCTTTTTTTTTTCTCTAAAGTTCATTAAAAATAAATTCGGATTTTATAATTTAAAAAAAAATAATAATAATAATAAAGGCTAACACAAATATAATGTAAATTATTTGAAATTTGTTAATTTAGTAATTTAATTTAAAATTAAGTTGGTAGGCAGTTGCACACCACAAAAAAATGTATAATTTTTTGTTGTAATTTTCGTATCAATTTCCGAAAATTGCACTATGGAAAATCGATTCTAGAAATATCGTGGATTTAGATATTTAAAACTATGAAATTTTAAAAATTACGAGTATATTTATTAATTTTAAATAAGTATTCCGAGTGTTTACAAAGAGAAATTTTTACTTGTTAACAGAATGAATTTAACCCTTTCAGATTCACGTGAAATATAAAATAATAAAAAAGATGATTTCCTAAAATCAAATTGTATTTTTCAAAGTCAAAGACAAAAATTTTATTAACTAGGAAAAATTTTACTTCTAAAAGGGTTAAAAGCCATTAAAATTACTACAATGTTTCGCTATTTAAAAATTAATTTTAAAAATATTTCATTTTAAATTTTTAATAAAAAATATATATTTTATTTAATTTCTGGCACAAAAGAAATTCAATTTTTTAGTTACAAATTTATTTTTGGTAATTAATAAATTGGACAAACACCAGTCCAAACATCACCATGAGCCATTTGTGGTGTAACTTGTTGTATACTATCACCAATTTTTATATTACGTATACAACCATAATATGGTTTACGTACTTTAATACCAGGTACTCGATTATCTCTTCTTAAAAATTGATGACCACCTAAGAATAATGGTCTCCATGTTGCTGTATTTATTTTTGTTGCATTACCAATAGCTGGCGTTGCACTTATATCATTAACAGCTAATGTTATTACATATAATGATTTAATTGCTTGAACTTTTCTCCATTGTCCATCACAAAAACTTTCATTTGCTAATGAAAATTTAACTTCTAATTCTTGTCCAGCAGTCATAACATTGAAATATAATGAACCATTATATAATTGTAACATTAAATAATTTGTTTTACTTCCATGTACTGACATAATTAAACCATTTTCAACACGTGGTCTCATTTCAAATGTTATTGTTAATTCTGTACCAACAGTGAAATTTTGATGTAATTTGACATATGAATCTTCATTATGACCAAAGAATACACCAGTTTCAGCATCATCTGAACATGATATTACATTATATGGTGAATATGTTGTTAAACCTTTACCACCGATGTTTATATTACGTATACAACCGGCATAATATGTTGCACTTTCAAATTTAATATTATTAATAACTTCTTGTGTTATATTCTTTGATTGTGTACCAGGTCCAATACCACCAAAATATGTTGGTGATTGAATATTCATTTGTTTTGGGCATCTTGGTTCAGAAATATATTCTAATTTTTCATCGATCACTAGACGTGTTATAGAATTATTTCGTGCAAATTGAACCTGATGCCATACATTATCATAGTATGTACCTTCTGACATAAGATTTACAACTTCTGTACCACATCTTAAGACATGATGCAACTGTAACAGAATGTAAAAAAAAAAAACAATTCAAATGAAAATAATAATTTGATGATTTTTAAATTTTTCAACTCTATACTTACATGTCCATGTCTCATAAACAATGCAAAGAAATCAATATGTTGTGCATCTGATGCATAGAATAACATTCCATCATCTTGATTTGTTTTAAATTCAAATGTGATATCATATCTTTTATGTACTTTCATTGCCACTTCAAGTCGACTCTGTTGCTTAGTACCAAATCTAAAACCAGAAGTAAATTCTTCATCGTATTGTGGATCAATTGGTAATGCACATTGTTCATCATCTTTTTTCGGTGGTTTTGTAATTGGTCTAGGCTTTTGTGTTGGAACTGTTGGTTTCACTTTTGGAGTTGGTTTAGTTGTTGGTGGTCTTCTTTGTGTTATTGTTGAAGGTGCATCAGTTATAGTTATGTCTTCAGGTAGGAATGGTGGTGCTGTTGTATATTCAGGTATTGGTGCAGGAATTTCAATTGGTCTATGAGTTTGTTCTGGTATTATGTGTGTTTCAAGAGTTTCTCCAGGATAATGAATTGGCACTCTAGATGGATCATAATCTATAGAAAAAATATAAGCATTTAAAATTACATTTTAAAATATAAATAAAAATTTAAACTTACTAAACATCTCAGGTGGACAAGAATCCAGATAACCAGACATTTTTTCAGTTGTATTCGCGAAATTCACAATTTGACCATTAATTGTTACTTGACTAATGCATCCTATGAAATATGCTAATGTTGATAAAGCATTTTTAGGTGGTCTAAAGTTCATTGGTAATCCACCAAAGTAAATGTCACCAGGTGCAATATATAAGAATGGTGGTGAATAAGATCTGAAATAAACAAATATAAAATGAATTTATAATTTAAGTACAATTAAATATATATTATTTTCCGCTTACATTTTGTCTTCTTTATCATCAATACTTAATCTCAATCGAGAACCATCATGTGATGCTGTAACTATATGTTTTTGTCCGTCATTATATCCATATCCTGATGATGAAACTTCTATTCCTCCACTTCGTAATCTCAAAGCACCATCATGAATTGTTAAGCCAATTGTTGAACTTTGATTATAATTTGCTGCATAGAATATAACACCTTCATTTTGTAGTGTTCTAAACTCTAAATGAACTTGGAAATTGTTATATGAATAAATATTTGGTTTTTTCAAATAACCATATTGTTCTGGTGGGAATGATAAAATGGTAGTAAATTTATCTGGACAACCAGGCCTTACTGCAAGTGCTTCTTTATTATTAGTTAAATCGACTGTTGTTCCAGATATTGTTACATTATCGATACAACCATCAAAATTTCTATTAACAACTTGTGGAGGCCTTAAGTAATCTTTAACTCCACCAAAGTACAATAAATCATCAATACGAAGATTCTCTTCAGCTCCTAATGGCGCTTCTTCTTGATAAATAAGTTTGTCATCAACACGAAGTTTTCCTTTACGTCCATCACGTTCAGCTTCAACTGTATGCCATGCATCATCATTAAATGCCCTATCTAATTCAGTTTTCATTTGTACTAAATGCTGTCCCATTTGATATTGATACCTTACACCACCATTTATTAATTCAATTGCAATAAAATGATTATTTTTACCAGAATAGAACATTAAACCATCTTTAGATTCTCTTGATGCTTTGAATTTAAATACAATTCGTGATCGTTTTGTAAAACTGTATGGACTAGCACTGATAGAAACGAAACCATTTCCATTGAATCGATAACCAGTTGATTGTTGATCTTCAGCAAGGAATGTATTTCTTCCCATTGCACCTTCATAATTGTTTTCAGCATCTATGAAATTCCATAGACCAACTTCTTCATCGCCAATTTTTAAACCTTCAATTTGACCTTGAAATGAGCTTTTTGTTATATCTTCTGGTGGAATAAAATCTGGTGGATAGCCACCAACGAATAAACGACTATTCTTATCAACACTGAAAATATTTCCTAGAAGAGATTTTTCTTCAACATGCTGTCGAATATATTTCTCTTTTCCATCTTCAATTTGTTCTCGAATAATGAATTGAACATTATCTCCTGTACGATCAACAACTGCTTGATACCAACGACCGTCTGCTACGTATTTATTACTGTTTATTCTTTCAGGACCTTTTCCTAAGTCAATTGTAAGTACTGGATAACCATTTTCAATTTCAATTGCCATAAAATCAGGATCTTTTCCTTGATGAGTTTCAGTTTTATTATCATTACCCAAATACATAAGAAATCCATTTGGATTTGATGTATTGAAATAAAAAGAAACTTTTGATTTACTTTCTAACAATGGAACAGTTTCCGGTGTTTTCAATTCTAAAACAGTTTTTTCATTAAATGTAACACCAACTTTAATCCGATTTGCAATATTACGCGCCATTTCTATTTGACGTTTTGTATCTTCAATTTTTGAACGAAGATCATTACTAATAACGGCTACGTTATGTTGATATTTTTCTAGTGAATCAGTAAAATTTTTCAAATCCGGTGTTACTCCTATGACACGATTAACTTGATTACGTATTTCTACAATATCTTTATCTGTTGTGTCAACATGTTTTGAAATATTTTTTGCTTTTTCTGAATCCAAATCAACATCTTTAACAACTGGTTTTAAAAGGTCGACAGTTTTTCTAGCATCGAATAATGCTGTTTCAGCTGCATCATTTGCATTAATCCATAATGAAGACTGTTCAGAAGTTTGTGGAAGCTGTTCTAAAAGCCTTTGAAATTAATAAAAAAAAGTGTATTTATAGTAGAAAAAATTTTAAAAAAAAAACAATAAAATGAAAATAAAACTTACTTATTGATTTCAAGTAATTTTGCATTCGAATTATTTTGTGAATCTGAAAGTGTTTCAACAGTTTCCACAGATTTATTTAAACGTGGTTTTAATTCAGTTAGCACTTTATTCAATATTCTATGTGCATCATTCAAAAGTTCTGCAGAATTTTCATTACTAGCTCCTGCTTTGTCTTCTAATCCTTTTGCCTAAGTAAAAATAAATTAGTAAATAATTTTAGAAAATTATATTATAATAAGATAATGTGTATGTATGTATATACCAATTCAGTTGCATTTCCTATTGCTTCTTTTGCTTCTGTTACATTTTTACGAGCATCAATCACAGTGTCATGAATATAACTATAAGCATTTGCAGCTAAAATTGCTGTTTCACTATTTTCTTTTATATTTGCATATTGATCTACTAAATGATCAGCTATTTCTTCCAATCTAAGTGCATGTGGATAGGCTTCATTATCAATTCTATTTTTCAATATAATATGTTCATTGTCTAATAACGGTAATAATTTATCAGCATTCATATTATCATTCTTTAAAACATCAAATGTTTGCATTAATCCATTTAAACGTTGATCAATTGCATTACATGTTGAATTACCATTGAATGCAAGCTTTTTTGTTTCATCATTATTTCGATCGATTTCAACAGTCTGATTTGCAACTGTGTCAAATTTTGCAGCATCAAACGATTTTTTGTTCATTTGATTCATTTGATTAACAACAAAACTATTTTCAATTGCAATTACACTCCAATTTTTTAAATCATTTAATTTATTTTCAAATTCTGTAATATTATTTTTTAAGTGATCAAGAACATTTGTTTGTCTTTTTACTGGTAATATAAAATTATCAATTTCATTTGTAAATTCTAGAGTATTTTGCATTGCATTTTCAACTGGTCGTAAATCAATTGATTCTGATAGTAATTTTTCTAAATTTGCTTCAGCTTCTTTTGTTGCATTCTCTGTTATTGTATTCACTGATGTATCAAAGCTATGTGCAAGATTTTCAACTTCCTTAATTGTATTTCTTGCATTAATTCCAGCAAAACGACTTAGATCTAAAACAACTAAAGCATCATTTAAAATTTTGTCAGAATTCATTGCATTATCTTTAGATCCTTGTTCAGCAGATGAAATGAATTTTGTTAAATTCTTAACTTCACTTTCTAATTGAAGAACATTGTTACGTGATGGAATCAAATTAATTTTATTTGGATCAAGTTGTCTCACTTCTGGTAATAATTTTAATGCTGTTGAATTATAATTTTCCAATTTCAAAAGTGTAAAATGAGCATGAGCTACACTTTGAAATTCATGAAAAACTGGATTTAACATCGTGTAAAGATCATCTGTGGTATTTAATAATGCATGCTGACAATCATCACATATTGAACATCCTCGATCTTGTTCTAAAACCCATCTGTGTGGACAGGCATCACATTTTTCACCAATAACACCTGGTAAACATTCACATTGTCCTGTAAGTGCATTGCAACCAAATCCTCTTGAAAATCCTTTATTACATAAACAAGGAATACATCCATCAGCTGTATAATTCCAATGATCAACTGCACAACGATCACATTGTCTGCCAGTAACTCCTGGTTTACATAAACAAGCTCCTGTATCATCATTACATTGTGAGCTATACGATGCTGAACCACAATCACATGGTCTACAACCCAATCCTGATACATGTCCATAATGATCCGGTTTACAACGATCACATTCTTCTCCAATAACATTTTCATGACATACACAAGTACCAGTCGTTGAATTACAATATGCAGTTCCAATTTCTTCACAACGACAAGATTTACAATCTTTTAATTTGATAGCGTCTCCATAGTACCCAGGAGCACATAAATTACAAGCTTTTCCATAAGTATTGTTCAAACACATTAAACATTCTCCAGTTATTGTATCACATGATCCTGGTGTTGAAGGATCAATGTTTCCAGAACATTCACAAGGTTTACAGTAATCACCTACTTGCCTTGGTTGCCCATAATATCCAGCAGCACAACTTTCACATTGTGCTCCTGTATAACCGGGCTTACATTCACAGTGAATTTCTCTGCCTGTTTCTGATATTTCACAACTTTTCGCAAAACTACATTACAGAAAAAAAAAATAAAATAAATAAATACATACGTTATATGTTATTAACAGTTAAAATAATAAATAAAAATTCATTTCTTACGTACTTATTACTATCGTACGGTAAAGGACATGCACAAATCATACAATCGTAAGGTGTACCATATGTCGCATTTCCGTGATATCCTTCAATACATATTTCACAGTGATCTCCAGTAGTGTTATGCATACAATTCTAAAACATAATTTTTTCGATTTTAACAAATTTAATATTGAAAACATTCGTTATTTTCTTTTTTAATTTATAAGGATTTATATTCGTTTACATACTTTCAGGCTTACGCTTATCTTTAAAAATGTTTTTTCTAATGTTATATTTTCAACTTGTACAGTAGCATGAAAGTCTGTCTATACTTATTATTATTACTTTTTCTTTTTCATTTTTTTTTTTTTTTCAAAATAAAAGAAATATTTCTATTTAAACTTACCGTACACTTTCCAGTATTACAATCACAAGTATCAGCGTGACCATGACATTGGCATGGCATACAATAACCTCCATAAGGGCCATCAGAAACTCTAAAATATCCTTGTGCACAATTTTCACATGATAAACCTGTATATCCAGGAGGACATTCACAACTTTCAACTGGAAGTAACTGATATAAATGATAATTATCTTCATCTTCTGCTCCAAGGGTTAAATAAACATCAGATAATTGACTTAAAACTGTTTGCTCTTTATAATTTGCTCTAATATATATCATATGTAAATCTCTTAGTACAATCATAAAATCTCCTTTACTAACTGGTTTTTTATCTAATGTCTGGAAATTAGTTTCAATCATTTGAAGTGATTTTTTAAAATTAAGTTGTGATGATGGTTGCTCATAACTTTCATGAATTAAAACTGTATCTTTTCCATATAAAATTACATCAGGTGCATAAAGTAATTTTCCAAATGGACCAGTTGTATAATATAAAGTATAAACTAAATATCCACCATATGCAGTTAAATGATTATTTTGAGATGCAAAATAATCTAGAACACCAAAATAAATTAAATCTGTGTCATTATCATAATCTTGGAAATCAGCTTGTAAAGTAGTTTCATTAATTAGAATTTTATTTGGTAAAAGATCTGCCCACATTTCAAATGAAATTGAATTTGAATAAATATTAACAGTATTTACAGAGACATTTTTCAATAAACTAACATTGAAAACTCTTAAGAAAGCACTTTCACATCGTTGTGATTTATCAAAACAGAAACATTTTGTACAACCTTCTGGATTTGAAGCTTGTAAATTATATGTTCCATCTAGACATCTATTACATAAACCTCCAACAACATTCTTTTTACAAAAACAAGTTCCATCAATTTTGTCACAAACTTCAAATGTTGTACCATTTTTATTACATCGACATTCATCACACATTGGAAAATTAAAGTATCCATTAGAACACTGATCACAAGTACGTCCTTCAATATATTCTTTACATTGACAAGTTCCATTATTCAAATCACATTGACGGTTGTAATTTTTAACACCTAATTCATTACAATTACATTCTTCGCACCCAATAATCTGATGGAATCCATAAGTATATGGTTCACATTGGTCACATTTTTCACCAACAACATGTGGTGGGCAAATACATTTTCCAGTATCCTTCTCACAAAGTGCTGTTAATGGGCAGTCGCAATGTTTACAATCCGGGAATCCCCAGTATCCTGTACGACATGCTTCACAACGTCTACCAATTACATTTGGCTTACATTGACATTGTCCTCCAAATGGATCACATTCGAAACTATGTGATCCATCATAATCGCAATTACATTGCAATGCTCCACCATTATAATCGGCCGTTAATGAAAATACCGCTTTTTTACAATATTCTGAAGCATTCAATTGAATATGAAAATGATCTTGTCCACATTGTTTAATAAATTCTTTGGTTTGATCAAAGGTTTCCTCTTCAAGTAAATCATCATAGTATTGATTAACAGGAACAAGAAGGAAATAATCAAGCCATACACCTCGAGATCGATTATTCTGACAGGAAAAAATCAATATTTAGTAAGAATGTAAAAATCTCAAATAATTTTTAACCTACAATAAACGTAATGTTGAATTCTCCATCAATATCGAACCACATATTTTCATCTTCAGGTCGAATTATACCACGACATCCAGAGCTAGATGGACAATGATTAACATCAAATTTTCCAACATAAATTTGTTTACCAGCCAATAAACGGAATAGTACTTGAAATTTTGGATGATATGGTTGATAATATTGAATAATGATCACATAACGACCTGGTTCAGGGACTTTTGATCTGAAAAATTTTTTTTTTTTAAATGTCCATTTTCTTTTTTATAATTAAATCAAAATATAAGTTGTAAAAATTACTGAATCTTAATTTCTGCATTATGATCTGATAAATAGATCAATTTCACTGAATCATCTTCTTTAGTATACGCTGGTTTTGTTTTTGAAACTATTTCATTATGACCATGTTCCAATTCAACCTAGAAAGAAATTTTAAATTGAAGTTTTTCTTAGTTTTTAAAACAAGAAGCATAATACCTTCTTTGAACCCGCAGCGATCCTGAAAACTGATGGTACACATTCTGAATCTTTTATTACACAAACTGAACGTGGCTGTATAAAATCAACAGACCATTCTTCAATTGGAATTGCAGTTATGGACACAATAGGAATTTGATGGTCATCACTATCATCATAAATAATTTCAAATGGAAATTGATTTCTTTCATCGATAAAGAATATTTTTTCACGTGATACATCATCAATAACTGGTTGACGACATATCATCGAATATAAACATGGATAAAGTAATACTGATCCAAAATCAGGATTATCTACAGGTGGCTGTGTTGAAATTTGAACTTTTGCGTAATATAATGAATTTTCGTAATAACGATGCGAAATATAATCAATTACGATAATATAATATCCAGAACGTGATACAATTACAGGATATTTAAGTGATTGTGTACCGACTGTTAAAACTGGAACACTGTCATTGTATGATACAAGATTCAAATGTTCCGTATCATTATAGACTTTCATTTTATTTGATATTTGTAATCCATCAATAAATGGTTTTTTAACTGGCTCATATCTTTAAAAATAAATTCAAATAAATTATTTATATAAAGAAAAAATATTAGGTAAATGACTTACTCATCCAAAGAAGGATATTTATAATGACGGCATAATTTTAAATTACCCAATACACAGGGTGTTTCGATTTTTCTAGTTAAAATTGAAGCTTCATAGTATGCAGCTGGTAGCAGAACAAAATAGTCCTAAAGTATTGTTTTCATCATTACTATTATTATTATTTTTCATTTTACAAATTCAACTTACCAAAAGGATATTTTTATCAGTTTTAATGCTGAAAGTATACCTTCCAGGATCCAAGACAATAGGTGATGGTATATCGCCCTTTGCACCAGCAACAGTAACAAATTGTGGATGATACGTTGGTTTGAATAAAACTCTAGCTCTGTGAAAAAGAACATAAAAATATGAGAGAAGAAAAAAAAACCCTTGTTATTTAAAAACATAAAAAAACGTAGATTTTATTCTAAAGAATTCTTTTAATTATAAGTTAAAAGAATATCTCTGAATTAAGAAAAATAAAAAATTTAAAAAAAAAAACAACGACTATCTTTCTTACGTTTGATCAAGTTCCAAAGGATTATCGGATGTAATCAAAATTTTTGCTGTTACATTTGCTTCTGTTGGATTATGATATCTGATTACCATACGATAAACCGATGATTTGAAAATATTAACTTCATTTATAACTTCATTTTGAATATTTGAAAAAACTGCGTATCCTTTACCACTGAATTCAGGAAAACTATGATCATTGTATTGATATCGAACATGCGCTCCAGATGGTGTATAACCATCTTCATATTCAAATTGAAATTGATGAAGCGTTGGGAAATAATGTGTTGTTAATGGTTGTGAACAAGTACGTCCTGTTATACGTTGATGACATGGACATTGACCGTTTATTTTATCACACACCAGATTTGTTGAACCACCAATATCACAATTACAATCCTTGCAACCGAATAAACTTGTACCTTCTAGTTCATATGTACCGTCAGCACATTGATTACATTGTCTTCCTTGTGTTGAAGGTTTACAAACACATTGTCCTGATTTCGTATCACATGTTTCTAAACTGCTTATTGTTCCGTCCAAATGGCAATTACATGATTCACAACCTTCTGGATTACTTATAGTTAAATTCCAAAATAACGGCCTGCACTGATTACATATACGGCCAGTAACACGTTCTTTACATTGACATAATTCACCTTGTGGTACTGATCCACATCCTCCAAATCTTGGTATCAATCCAGCTGGGTCACAATTACATTCTTCACACGTTGGATGATTATAAAATCCTTTTTTACAAACATCACATAATTTTCCATCAAAATTTGGTAAACATGAACATTGACCTTCAGAATTACAAGAAACACCCTGAGATCCATAAGTACTACAGTTGCAAGCTACATATATAAGAATAAATGAGAAATGCATGTTCACTTTATTTTTAAACCAATATTATAGTACAAATAACATACATATACAATCAGGATATTTATAATTTCCAGTCGAACAAGAATTACACTGTTTTCCAGCAAAATTTTGAAGACAATCACATTTTCCAAAAGCATCACAAGTTATTGCACGACTTCCCTCAGGAGAACAACTGCATGGTATACAATTTGGATAGTTATAGAATCCTGGAGCACATTGATTACAGCGTACTCCCGTATATCCTTCGCGACATAAACATACACCACTTTCCTTATCACAAACTTCTGGTAATGTTCCTTGGTTATCACAATCACAATCTGTAAAAGAAAAACAAGAGCAAAAAGATTTTGCATTCAAATCTTTCATAATCATACAATTTTATAAACTTACAGAGGCAAGAAGGATACAAATAGTAACTATCTTTACAAGTTTCACAGTTTTTCCCGCCGAAATTACTTTTACACAAACATTGTCCCGATACCGAATCACAATCATTCTTTACAGTGCCTTCTGAATTGCAATTACATGCTGTAAAAGAAAAACTATTATTCCTGAAACTCAACGTTTTTCACTTCAGTTTATTTACGTTCACAAAGAGGGTAGTTGAAATATCCTGGTGCACATTGTTTACAATAATTTCCCCCAAAGTTAGCCTTACAAGGACATCTTCCATCAGCACCAACTTGACAGTGATATCCATCAGTTCCATTTAAATTACATTCACATTCACGACATTGTGGAAATCCGAAATAACCGTAAGCACACGATTGGCAATCGGGTCGCTGATATTCTGGACGGCATTCACAACGTCCAGTTCCTTCTTCACAATTGCCGGTCGAATAAAATTTATTACAGTCACAAGCTTGAATTTAAAAACGACAAAATAAGTTTAAATCGAAATGTTTATTGTAACAGAATCTTACGTCTGCAAACATCAGTTTCATTCAAATTTTTCTCCCAAGGACGATAAAACTTTGGTTGACATTTGTTACAATTAATTCCGGCAGTGTTGTGTTGACAATCTTGACAAACACCTCCACCTTCATAATTTCCATGAATATCCAAAGATAATCCATTATCATCGACATTTTCATCATAAACACAACGATCTGAATGTCCGAAACAGTTACATGCTAGAATCAACAAAAATTAAAATAAATTCTCCGTAATCAAAAAAGAAAAAATCATTTTCATAAAATAATGCTTACGTTCACATTTGAATGGTCTTGCATTTGTATTTTGTCTCCATTTCTTTTGTTCAAATCCAGGACAACATTCATTACATTGAATACCACATGTATGATGTTGACATCTACAAGCAAGAATTCTTACAGGATTTGTTGGATCTAAAACATCACAAGTATCTGCATGTCCATTACACATACAACGTCCACCAATCGATATATCCTTGATCGAATAAAAATACTACAAAAAGGAAAAAATAACATTGAACGACTCATTTTTCTCAAAAACTATCAAGTTCAAAATTTAACTAACTCTTCGTGTAACCGTTGGATCCTGTCTAGCAACAGACATTAAATGTCCCAATAAATTTTTAGTTCTTAATAAACGAATTCGAACATTTGTAGCACGTGTCCATTCTTGTAAAACTGTTGAATTAAAATAATTATTTGCCGATGGACGATTATTTAACAACATAACGGGAATCTAAGAGAAAATTTATTGAAAAAAAGTGTTGAAATAATAGAAAAACTCATTTAAATAAAATTATTTACTTCTCCATTTTCAAGTGGTACAATTTTTGAAAATTGTGTATCACAAATTACATCATCATCTCTAGTAATTTGTTTTAAACTATTTTTTCCAAAATAAATTTCACAATCAGCTGGTGTATCAGAAAAATGTTGCCATGGTGTCCATGTTTTACCATAATCCGTTGATTTCTCTAATGTCCATAATCCTGGACGTGGTGAATTTGCCATTCGAATAAACACATATGCTACATGAAATTCCTATACAGGCAAAAAAAAGATTTAATTTTAATAATTAAAATCTAATTTAAAAAACAAAAAAATTAATATAGGAATTCGAAGGTATAAATTTAGAGGACTCTTTCAAATTTGGAACTTTGTGACCATACGTCCATACGACAGATAACAAGAAAGACATACATATAGTGCGTGATACCGGAATAAAAATGTAGGTACATATGTATGTATTGTGATGTCTTTTTATAACAATTCCAATACAGACTCTATACAATATGCCATTCCTTAGAAACAAGGCTGGTTTTCTGGATGTACATATTTTAAAATCTTGTAAAAAAGTCTGGACTTTTTAAGCATTATTGTATGAATTTGAATATGTTTCATTTTAATAATCAAATACATAAAATACATTGACTTTTTTTTTTTCACAATATTTGAATAAAATTTTATGAAAATTTATTTTTTTTTAGAATAGAATTTTTCTCATCGTTTAACATAAATATGTATTAAAAATTAAAAAGTACTTTGACATCATATTTTCAAGCATTTTATCAGTCATTTCTTCCGGTTTCAGATCAAAGTGTTATCAAAACGACAAAAAAAAAAAATTATCAACGAAAGGAAATTTAAAACAGTCTAATGCGGTATAACAACAATATTTTCACTTAAAAACGTCTCAAAAATAAGAAAAAAAAAACATGTGTGTATAAAATAAATGTATGTACATACTCGTATAGTATGTGTTCTCATTTTTCAACTTGCGGTTAAATAAAAATGAAATATGAATAAAAATATTATTTTTTGTATTCTTCTCAACTTATTTCTTTCTACCATGATAATCAAAATTTGTTTACTTTTTACAATGCAATTCAATTTATTATAAAATTCATTCTATAAGATATTAAATCCACAGCATAAGCAAAATGATAATATCACGCCTTCAATGGATATATAAGTTTAATGTAAGTATATGCTTTTTAATTAAATGCTGACTTTACAGAAAATAAATATACACACAGTCATATCAAATGAATGAAGTCTAATAAAGTGAATAACACGTACGAACCATTAAAATTTTAAGCCCTATTCTGAATGCATTTTCTTTTAAAGGAAGAGAAATAATTTAACTATGTATGTATTTACATAATTTGAAAACTATTAGTAAATAAATCGTACTATTGCAAATTTAAAATAAGTATTCAATTATGAAAATCAATAAAAATCATAAAAAGTGGAAAAGTAAAGAAACGAAATTACCACAATATGTTAAAAAAAATAGTAATTTACTTGAAAATTAAAATATGTAATAAAAGCAACAACAACAAAAAAATCTGACTTTCAATTTTTTTTTTCTCTCCTGTATTTTTTTTTTTCGTTTCAAGAATGCACACACCTCTATTTAACGTATAATGACGAGCATATAAGATCATTTTCATTCTCCATATATGTATCTATGTACATATTATAATTTTGTAGATATTTTCTAAAGTACAAAATATATTATAAGTAAAAGATCACGTTTTCGTAATACATATGCAGAAAAACAAAACAAAAATATTCCATTTAACTCGTAAAATTTATCGTATTTAATTTGAATAAAAATAAACATAAAATTTATTTGTGCATTATAGATTACGAATTATTATGAAAATTTAAACTTTTTTTTAAAAAAAAAACTCCTATATTAATTTTATATGTGTGTACATTACATGCATGCATAGATTTTACATGTAATACTTGCTAATGAATGCATTTCATTTAGATACTTACTTGACCAAAATCAATAGTCAAATTGACTTCATTATATTTCATTCCTCTAGATAATGGAGGACTCTGCCACCATGCTTCTGTACCATCAATAGCATATTCTGGAGGATGATTCTTATCCGGACGAGAAGGGTCACATGTGTCACAGACCTAAAAATAGATTTAAAGAGATATGTATGTAGATAATTTTCATTTTTTTTTTTCACATCTTTTCAAATTTAGAGCTCCATATGCAACAAAATATGCTGATGAAAAATTTAAAATTTAATTACAAAAATTTGAAAATTTGTTGAATATAGTAACTATATACATTTCTTCTCAATGCTCTTATCTTTTATGTTGATAAGAATTCTTGGAAATGTATAATTCTAAAATTTTCATTTGAAGAAAAAAAAAGAAATTAAATTTTTTGTCGTTTGACAGTAAAAACAAGAAAAAAAACAGGCAATGAAGATACTAATAAATTGTGAGATAAAGAATTTTCAAATTTTATATATAATAAACATACGTACATACATAGATGTATAAATATGTCGATAGATAGTTTTTGTAACGGAAATTTATAAAAAATTAGAACTTATAGCTAAACTTGTGCTCAAATTTTTTCATTTAAATATGCACTAAATATTTAAAAATAGAAACTAAAGTAGGTAAAATTTGGAGGAAACTATATATGTAAATAGAATTTTGAAAAACTTGTCTTCTGGAATTTAGAGTTTTCTTGTTCATAAACATTTACAAATTCTTTCTAAAGAAAAATTAAAATTGGAATATTGGAAAATTATGAAATTTTAAGGTTTTTTTTATATAATTCAATTATTTTCCACCATTTTTAAAACTTATATCGCAAGTATTTACATTAAAAATATAATTTTATACTTTTTTTTAACGGGCCCTCGCGTTCTAAACATGCACAGATTTTGAAAACTTTAACTTAACTTTATTTTTCAAATTTTCCGTTTTTTTAATCATCAAGTAGAAACATACTAGGTACCTACTTGTTTTTACATTTGATTATGAAAATTTCATGCGAAATTTTTAAGGATTTCATATCTAATTATTTGAAACTATGTAAAAATACATTACACAATAAAGAAAAACCTCTGCAAAAGAAAATACTACAAAAATCTATTTTATTAATCTCAGATTACAAAATGTTGAGTTTTAATTTTATTTTCCATTTCTCATACAAACAATTTAGAAATTCATCTGTCTTTTTCAAATCATCATTTAAATTTAAAATTTGTAATTGATGTTTGTGTACATAGATCTAAAAAAACTAAAAAATCTAAGGATATTAAAGGATAGCACATCTCAAAATTAAAGATTTGTAAAATTTCTGAAGAGTGAATTTAGCTCCTAAAAATTTATTCCCAGTCCCAATTGGTTAAAAAAAATATTTTAATAGATTTTACCTGTCCTTGTATAACCGAAAAAAAATTATTATCATTTTCTGTATTAGCTCCAACTAATTTACAAAACAATTCAGGCTCATCAACTCCAACACCGCATGTTGCTGTTGCATAAATTTTACGACCAGTAGCCAAATTAAAATATGGTGGTGTTAATTCAGCTTTAATACAATCCAAATGCAATATAATAAAAATAACTAATTTTAATAATATCGAAAAGGATTTAGCTTTATTTGGGTGTGGCTGTTCAGATCCAAAAACTGAACCCAATCCTCTAAAGAAACCCATTCTAATGGATATTTAATTTTAATATTTTTTCACTGGTATCCAACAATATCCTGTTTTGTTTTTTTTTTATTTCTAAGAACTCTTTTTTATTTTTTCACATGCACTTTTTCACTTCATATTTTCAAATATCTTTTTTAAATTTCTATATTTTTATTATTTTTTTCTCAAACACTATAATTTAAAAAATTTAAAAAAAAAAAGAATATTTTTGCCTACTTTATTCCTGTGAACGCTAAAATCCAATTTGAACTGGATTCAATTATTCTTTTTTTTTTATTTTTTCATTCTACACCGTTCTTCACTCTTAATTACTTTTTTTCACATGCACATATGTATTTTTTTTTCAATCTTCACTAACTAACTTGAAAAGAATTATTTAAAAAACACATCACATTTTCAATTCAGAATTTTTTTATTTACTTTAATTCTCTAAACTCAATATTATTCAACCGGACCAATTGATATTTTCATCCGTTCAGGTCGGTCCTCTTCTCGAAACTAAAAATTTTTTCAAAATCTTTTTAAAATTCCAAACGGCTCTAACTTAGATAAAAGCCAGTTATGTATTTAGATGATTAAAAAAAAAATGACTCTCAGCAGCAACAACAATCTTGATATTTTTGTTTTTGTTCTCAGTTTTTTTTTTTAAATCTTCCGGCGTTTTCTGTATGTCGTCACAATCATCATTACAATCATATGAACGAGCAGCTCCCACATCGTTGATTTCTCACTTTTTGTATGTTCTTCTTATCATCATCAACAAAAGAATGAATATGTTACACATATCTATGTATATCTGTTTGAAAAATGTTTATTTTCTTCACATATGATGCAAGATTTAAGTAGCATCACAAGCATCATACTAACAAAATGTTCATAAGTATGTATATGAAAAATAAAAATAAAAATATGTATGTACAATAACTTTATGTAAATATGTGATAAGTTCAATAGCAACAAAAAGATACTAAAATACTAAAGCAAGAATATATATAATGCAACATTAAAAATCTTCGGATTCAGATCTAGAATGCAAATGCATCCATAAAAATGTCCAAAACCTCAAAGTATCAGATGTTGTAGGTGCTGGTTAATCTTCCTTATAATAATATTTTTTCACATGTATATATTGTAAAGATACATGGATTTTTCAGATCATACCTGGACAATATACACATTTTAAAGAATATAACCGGCTTTATATATAGTATAGCTATACCATTTTTTTATAACAACAATACGGGTATGTATTATTGTAAAAAGTAAAACAAATCTCACACATGAATTTCATTCAGGAAAACATAAATAAACAATTTGTTGTTGTTGAAGCGGATTCAATCGAACGAAATCGATTGAATTCTTTTACAAAATACATTTCATATGCTGTCCAAGTGCATAAAATTCCTTTTTTTTAATGTCCAAGATTGAGATTTGAGACTTGAATACGATCATCTTTTTTTTTTTTTTTCTTTCTTTCATTCTTATTCCAGTCTCATGCTGATGCTGCTGATCCTGTATGTGATCTTTAAAAATGTTTCATCTGGTCTGGATTTCTAACTTTTTACAATGCACCCTTTTTTAAAAATCATTAGTTGTTTTTTTTTTTTCCTTCCTTCTATTTTGTCTTCATCGATTAAGAATGAACTTGAAATATATTTTTTTAGCAAAGGAAGAGAACTGAAAGAATATGTTTGTTTTTTTTTTATTCATTTTTCGAGAAGAAACAAGTCTTCATGCTGTTTTGTGACCTGCAAAAGAATGCAACGCGATGTTGTTCGCTGTTGTACATGAATTGAATTTTTTTTTTATAATTTGTATCTTGTTTTATTATTTTTGCAAAACTATAGAAAATTATTATTATTTATGTACTCGTTGTTTTTTTTTGCCAGATAAATTTTTAAGTATATCTACGAGTTTAATTCTCTATTTTCATTCTCATATATTGTGAGATTAAATATTAAAACTTTGATAACAAATTCTGATAAGCAAAAAAATGTGTTAATATCCATGTATGTATGTATGTACACTTTTTTTGCATAATAGATATGAAATCTTATTTATAAATGATTCAATGTAAATATTTAAAAAGTTAACAGAGAGGTTTTGGATTTTATTTTATTTAGGTTCATTTGTATGTAAAATTAATATTTGCATATTAATAATAGCGAAAGTGTAGGGTGACTTTTTTATACACACAAATGTACCTCTAGTATATTTAAAGAAAGTGGAGTAGCTAGTACACAAGTGATTTTTTTAAAAATATAATATAGTATAAGGATTTTAACATTTATGTACTTTCAAATCAGGTGGACTTTGAAATAATAATAATAAAAAGAACAACATTTTTCACGTGAAGACGTATGATGTGTACGTATGTACGTTTAAAATTATTTTTTTAATTTTTAAAATTCTTAAATTTAAATTTCTTATTTCTAATTTTAAAACAAAACACGAATTGATATAAAATAGGTTTTTCATTCAAATTTACAATATCGTAAAAAAAAGTATTCGGAGTCGGAAACAAAAAAACTTTAAAGTTTTCCACTTCAACTAAAACAACATCCGATTTCCGGTAGTAGTTGCTTCCTATTTAAATTTCAGTGATACCAAATAAACATTACTATAATTTAACATATCTGAAAAAATATGTTTGGTTATAAAAAAACTACCTAATTTCCTGCCATAGTATATTTTCTTTTCTTACATCTCAAGATTTTTCAGAAACAATTATCAGAAAAAGTTTTACAATACGTCGTAATTACACAAAAATTTCAAAAGAAAAATGAATTTACTTAAAAAACAACAAAAACTGTCAGAGTGTTTGTGAAAAATTTTAAAAATAAATCCAATACTCACTAAAGAGAAAATTTTATAATTTCACTATTTTTAATTTTTTTATGTTTTTTTCATATGAGCGAAGAAAGTATATTTAGTTTTTAATCGTTATTAAATTTTTTAAATTTTTTCGTAAGCCTTAGTCACAACCCTGAATGTCATTTACATTTCTATACGAACGGTAACACGTTTGTGCGCAAACAAACAGGATGAAATAAACTATTCTATGTGTCTCTTTTCTATTCCCAATTCACAACACCAACCAAATAGTAGGGACCGCCAAAATTATACTGGATTTTTGACTACTATTTTTTTTTATATGTACATTTGTAGAATGAACGGTAACTCAACTTTTCTTTGTGACGTGTGACGTTTATCGTTTTATCCCTTCACTTTATTTATTAATTACATATTTCCTATAATAAACTTGTAAAGTAGGTCTTCAATTAAAGTTTTATTTTCACATTTTTAAAATAAAATGGATAAAGTAGAACAACAGAAAAGTTCTAAAATTACTATAAAATTAAGTGATTTAGATTTCACTCCAGTTGTAATAGCATTTTTATTAGTTTTACTTACAATTGGTAAGTACATACATACATTCTAAAATTCATAGGTTATAAAATCATTTTCACTATTAAAAATCCAAAAACCTTTCTAATTTTTTTTTTTAGTTATTTATTATATTTACAAAAAAAGTAAAGGAGCTCGAACTGATTTTCTATTAACTGGATTATGTGATTCTGGTAAAACATTTGTATTTTCACAGCTCCTTTATAATAAAGGAAGAGAAACATATACATCAATTTCGGAAAATATTGGTGAATATCAATGTGGAAGAGGAACAGTTCGCATTATTGACATTCCAGGACATGAGAGATTAAGAGCAAAATTCTTTGAACAATATAAGAATACAGCTAAAGGAATTGTTTTTGTTATAGACAGTGTAACATTACAAAAAGATGTTAGAGATGTTGCTGATTATTTATATACGATTTTATCAGATAATTCTACATCATCCGTTCCAATATTAATTTTATGTAATAAACAAGATGAGACTATGGCAAAAGCACCGGGAGCTGTTAAAGTAATTTTAGAAAAGGAATTAAATTTAATACGAACAACACGTGCTAGTCAATTAAAATCTGTTGATAATTCTGAAGGAAAGAATATTTTCCTTGGAAAAGAAGGAAAAGATTTTGAATTTTCACATTTAACACAAAATATACAGATTTTAGAAAGTTCAGCACTTAAAAGAGAATTGAATCATTTATCAGATTGGATTGATCGTGTGGTTTAAATTGTTTATTTTTTTTTTAAAAAAAGAATATTTGCCTACAGTTAATGTTGATAAATTTAAATTATAAAAAATTTTGTAACTTCTAAACATACTGGTCTCATTTTCTTTAAAAATAAATAAAATATGTGATGAAAATTTTAAAATTTTTAAACGATATTGACTAAAAACATCTCAAAGGTACTTTTATTTAATATTTGTTGTGACTCTTCATTCGTTCAGCATTTTTTTTGTTCAAATTATCCAATTGGAACATTTCGGTTGACTAGTTTTTCAGTGATGAAGAAAAAGCAAATTGAAATTCTTCACATATGAAACTTCTTTGGAAAACTTTCAGTTCCACAACAAATTAAAAACTGTTCCATGTTTTTAAACGAGCAGAAGTAATCAACCGGACAACAAACCTAAAAATCATTTGAAGAGATAAAATGTACTTTTAGCGCTTCCTTCTACAGGCAATTGAGATTTGCCGGGTCATTTCAGTCAGTATAATTCAATTATTGAAAAGAAATACTCAAAGTTTAGGTATTGTGGATATATAGACTGAATTTTATTGCTGTGCTGTGATAATTCTTTTGATCGATCTCAAACAACTACTTAATTCTGAATGTCGATAAATGATTTCAGTTCCATTGAATTATTACTATGTATATCTGCAATATTCATTATTGTTTTACATTACCTCTCTCCTCTCTGTTTATATGTTTAGCTAATTATTAATTAAATAAATCTATTGGTTTTTTATTTTAGATTTTACTAATTATGTTATTAAATCTTATTAATTGAAATTTATGAATAAATTGCAAATAAACTTTCACAGTAAATTACCTGACTCTTCCATGTTTATGTTTTTTACTATTTATGATTTTCATTTTTTTAAATATCATGTTCCCGTAGGACTAGAAACTAGAAATTTCGACAGGAAAGGTTTTCTACGAAACAAACCTTGTTTCATAAGAATCATTCCAATATGATCTAAGGTAAGTATATTAATCAATGGGGAATTAGGTCTTGCCTGCTGTGACACTTCTACATTTTTATTTTTTTTGTACCTTGAACGTGAAAAAAAGTTGTCTATGTCTTCGAAAGAAATTTAGATAATTTTTCGCACTTTCTTGTGAAAGTAGTACCAGTTCAATACCTTTTATCATTTAGAAGTTATAATGCTTCAAACTCACATAACCACTATTTTGTTTACATAACGCACATAAGAAAATATGATTTTCCAGGTGAAATCCAAAAATAATTATGCACAATTTAGTTTTTTATTCATAAAATTACATGTATTTAATGAATTTAAAACAATTTATAAGATATTTTTAAAAAAAATTTAGATTCACGAAATTTCAACTTCAAAACGGGGTCCAGTTCATAGTTACTTACTGCATCTTGAAGATGTTTTTTTGCACAACCTAGCAAAAACTATTTTTCTTGTGAATTAGTGGCGGAAAATGTGAAAATATTATTGGTAAACATTTTAAATTGTATTTAAACGGTTTTCTATTATGAATTAATCTTTATTTTAAAGAGAATAATTAAAAAATTGATATTTTAGAAAATCAGAAAATTTCCCATTTCGGGATTTTCTCTTTTGGAATTAAAAATGTTCCGAAGAGGAATAAAAGAGATATCTGATAGCACTGATTTCAAATTGTTCAAATAAATTTCGAAAAAAAATAAAATTATTGCATATGCACAGGTGTTTGCATTCCGTACTCCAAAAGCCAGAATAAAATATCGATCATTTTGAAGAGAGCCATCTAAATGGAAATAATATAACGAAACATTTGAAAAAATAAATTCAAACGAAAAATTATTTTGAAAAAAACGTGGAGTTCCTATCGTTTTTGAAATATTGTTTAAAAATGGAGAAAAAATAGTAGGTAAAAGAATGATTACAATTTTTGAAAATAAATTTTAAAAGTAATAAAATCTCTGAGATTAACCTTACGTTACGTCTCCACAAAAACCAATATTACTTTCTCCCAACCCCATTGAATTTGACAATTATTTAAATCACTTTTTTAAAATAAGTTTTCTTGTTTACAATTTCCAGAAAGGATTGAAAAATTTAGTTAACTACATTTATTTGATATGTGGTGAGTTTTTTTACAAGTTTTACCATTTGTTTAATTCAATTCATTTAAATAAATATCAAGTTTAGAATTTTCTCTTAAATATAATTTTGAAAATGTATTCATTATAATTGTGTTAATTTTTTGACCATATAAATGTAATCGTTTTTTTTTTTTTTTTTAAAGTGCCTACGATATACTTAATTAAATATTTCAATGAGAAATCAGTAAAAGGAAATTAGTGACTGTACTTAATTACCCAATTGGAAAGTTGAATGATTTCAAGCTCCTACATTAAAAAATTTTGTTTTTATATATATACATCACACTTATTACACTCAAAGTACCACACATATTTATAATACATATTTAACTTTTTATTTTTCGATTGACTTTGAATATGGGGCGGGTAATGAATGCTCTTCATTCATCTTATCTGACAAATTCTGCAAACTTTATTTTCTTAGAGACCTCCTCCACTTAATGTGCCACCATATAAAATAAAATTGAATCGTAGGTCTCTGAGAAACAATTTTTTTTTTTTTGCTTTTCCTTTTTAAAATCACGAAACAACATACGTATATATACGTCTGAACCTGAACGTGAACACATATGTCACCTTATTAAGAGTCATTCATTAAGTAGAGTGGGTCTGTAATTTTTACTTCATTTTTTATTATTACATATTATTATTATTATTTTATATTACTTTATTTTCTTTAAAAAAGGTAATATATATAAAAGTGAGTGTATTATTTGGGAGTACATTGCTGGTGGAAAACACCAACGATTTAAATATAGTCAGTCATGATGTCTAGTTTTGATTGTTGAATGGACCACAAATTTAATGTTATGCAAATATTATTATTGCATTTCATATAAGATTTTAAATAGTTATTTGATTAGTCCACTGTTTAGGTGTCATGAATGTGAATGTTATTTATGTGGCGCTCATACATACATGCATCTTGTTATGCATTTTATTTTATTTTCAATTTAATATTTCCACCCGCTTTTTGAATTACGATGACCTTTTTTTTATATTATTTTTGTACAAATAAAATTTCATACTAAAGATAATATGGAAGATTGTTTTATTTTTCCGATTCAAGAGATATTGTGTATATTATGTACTTTCCGTTATCATAGCCACTGCAGTATGTATGTTGGCGGTTAAAGGTTTTAAAATAAAATCAACAAACACCATATATAGAGAAATACGCACGATAAATATCTTGAATATGTTCGGATATTATAAAGCAAATTTCTATAAGAAATTCAATTCAAATATGTATTTATATTTTTTTCTCTTCAAAATACATATCATAATAAAAATGTTCCATGGAAATAAGTGTAAAAAGTAATTTTTGTTTTTTTTTTTTTTTATTATATGACACATTCATAGAAAATTGTTAGACAATTTATGGTAATTGCCGTCATATCGATATACTTTGAAATGAAATACTATGAATGTGTTATAAGAACATATTGAAGAGCCATAATAATAATAATAATAATAATATGAATCATTATTTATGATAAAATGTATGTATGTAAGTATAACAATATAATCAATTATTTATAAACAAAAATTTATGGAAATTTTTTATGAATATGTGTAAATTGAAATTGCTTTTCATTTTGAATGATGAATTTATTTGACTTTGCAAAATTGTTATACCTATACAAATACAAAACAAACTATGGAACTAGAAATTTCATAATGATGAAAAAAATTTACTTACAAGTTGTATGTAAATAAAACAAAAGAATAATAATTTTTAGTAATTTATTATATTTCTTCATAAACTGTCTTTCGGAAATTGATTGCACTTTCGGTAAAACTGAGTTCAAAAGTGCACTTTGTTCGCAATGTGTCTAGTTTTTTATGTGGGAATAGATTATTGTTTGTAAGCTTTGGTTTTCAAAAGCAATGACTTTTATAGGAATAAGTGCTAACTCAGGACAGTTACAAGTTCTTAAAGTCAAGAAATTTAGATTCCGATTTTCTGGTTTTATTTTAAGATTTTTTTAAATCTTACCATCAATGTTTACATATTATGTAACTAAAAACAGCAAGCGACATGGTATTCTGTAGCTCAATGGTAAGAGAAATGCCTCGGAAAGGCAGAGGTCTGTGGTTCGATTCCCAGCCAAGTCGAATGTCGTTTTTTCTGTCCTTAGTCTACTATAGCCATTAATTTCTAAAATAAATTAGAAATATAGAGATTAAGTAACCACTAAAAAAATACTCTCGATCAATATACCACTGCTATTGAGATTTGAAAATTTATGTTAGGACTCCTAACTTTAAACTTTTACTTTTATTCACATTTGAAAGACTATAACCTTTTGGCATTATTCTTCACTTAATTGAATTGAAACGTCTTCGATTTTTTTTTTAAATGGTTAAAAAATAAAATAAATAGAAACATTCTACTTACAAATTTCTACATGAGTAGAATTACAAGGTATAAAAGGATTCTTGATTAAACTAAATTTAAAATACCCGTAGGGCTAAATTAGTATTTTTTTTATTCTTCTTTGTTTTTCTTCCTTGAACCAAAAACATGTCTTAATTTGTCGTCATGCTAATAATAAAAAAAAAATAATAAAATAAAATTGACTTTACTCACAATTTCAATTGATAGATTATTCCAATTAGCACATCCTGTCTTCTTGACGTCATTTACTATCTCTTTTCAGTTAGCATATTTAACGTGAAACCTAAAATCATGGAATAAAATTCGAAAAAAAAAAAAGAAAATTATCTGTCGTCCACATTTTCAATTCCAATTTTATTTACTTTTTTTCTTCCTTTTATAATTTATTTAAAAAAATTAAATATATAATTAGGGACATATTTCTTATTTAAAATTGTTTTTTTTTTTTTTTACATTTTATAAAAACAATCGTGTTTTGTTTACATATCCAAAATCAGTGCTATAGTTGATGTTATTGTAAAGAGATATACCAATATAGGTAGTAATCATCATATAAGTATGTATATGTAATATGTATGTGCATTTTACACGCATGCATACTTTATGTAGCCAGTAGTCATGCTATAAAATGTTAAGAATTCATCGTGTCTTGAACAAATATGAATTGCAGTAGTAGCTTCCAGCTAATTAACGCTTTTATTGGATGCATTTTGTTTGATTAAAGACTTAAAAATGGTCCCATAGGTAATATCACGTTTATTACGATCAGCATCAGAAAGATATATCAGACGACAACTTTAGTTTAACAACACCTATTGCTTGTAAGATTCTGTTGTTGTATCACACAAAATCTGAAACAGCATCGCATCTGAAACAGCATCATATTATATAAAGTTTTTTTTTTTTTTAGTTTCATTATTATTATTTTATTTTACTTTTTTTTTTTTTACATACATATTACGGAATTGCATGCGTGTATCGTAGATACGTGAAATAATACTGTTTTGTATCTGCTGCTGCTGTTTTTACCATGATGTTACTACTGTTGACTGTTGTGCAGTGTTGTTTCTGTCCACCTTGGAAATCTGTCGTCGGACAAACGAAAAGAAATAATTTCTTTAATTTCGAATTTCTCGCATTCCAGTTTTAGCGTTTAATTGAGCTTCAAGAATCGTATAAGATGCATTTTTTTTATGTGTTCACTTTACAAAAAAAAAATACTTATTTTTTTTGGTTTTTTTAATTTATGTAATTTTGTTTTTTTTTTTGTACAATTTATCCTCGCAACATGATGCATACTGTTGCACATATCTTTTCTCGTACACGAGAGAATTTTGTTTTGTGCACTTTTAGCGTGTTTTTATGCAGTAATTGATGCGAGAATTACATCAAAAATGCACCTGCATATCAAGGTTATAAGATATCTTTTACTGTTTTGCTGTGAGTGAGCGAGCAGTGATTGATTGCGTACGAAGGCAATTTACGAATTGGCCTGTCACAACAACTTTTCTGTTTTTATATCACAAAACAGAATGTATGGTACGCACGAACTTACATTGATTTAAGGAGAATAAAAAAACGAAAAATATTTTACATTAATCTTATTTTTTTTCCTTTTTTTTTTAAATATTATTTTAAGCTTTTATTTCTTGAATGAATAAGATTTTTATTGGAATTTTTTAATCGAAATTATGTGAACGATTCCGATGATTTCGGTTTAATATGAAATCATAAGGTTCGTTCATTATCAGCTGTTCATTTCTTTCATATCAGAGTTTTTTTTTTTTTTAAATACATAATACACATACATATGTGTACGAGTATGTAATATATTTTCTTTGAGCTTCTTTTAAAACAAAAATTGTTTTCTTGTTATTAAATGTAATAAAAAAATAATTCGTAAAACGTGTGGCGTCTTTTGCTTTGACCTCGTAGTGTTCATTAAATATTGGCCACGAATCATATTGATTTTAGAGCTAAGATAAAAACAAAAGCAGTAAATATAATAACAACAACAAGAATGATAAGAGCACTAAAAAACGGTAAAAAATAATAATAAGAATTTCAGAGATGATGATTGTAATGGCAATTGCAAAAAAAAAAAAAAGAAAACGTACTATATAGTATATTGAACGAAAAAAAAAAATTTCTTTACTTTATGGCATCCAAAGATACAAAAGGTGCTGTAATTGTATCTTATGCTAAATTTAAAATATAATCATGTGCTGTCGCCCCAAAATCATATTATATACGAGGCAGGTAATTTTATTGTAATTGAATGGCCTACAAAATCAGATCCTGAAATCTCCTGATCCATACTTTCTTTTTGAGAAAAAACAATTTTGTTTTTTATGTTTTTACATTCACGTACTATAACAATAAAAAAACCAGTTGAATAATACCAAAGATAGAGGAACTCTGATTATAATGTGTAGTACATACTTATATGTACTTACATATATGGATACTGCACTGTATCTATATACTTATAATGTATAGGTACATATAGTACATACTTTATATAAATGCAAAAATCTGTGATATTGAAGGTTCCTAAAAATGTGATTGTTCTCTTGTTGTGCTCTGATATAAAAAGTGTATATATACACATATGTACAGATATGTATATATGCATAAAAATAAATGAAAGATACATATTTCGAAATTATACAAAAAACGTATTGCACAAACAGTTGTTTTTATTGTTGTTTTTCTGTTAAATCTCAGAAATGAAAAACCTTGTAATTTGATGTAAAGAATTGAATTTGTATTTTGTGCTTTTTTTTCATGTAGTACAATGCATTTTTTGAAAATCTTGAAAGAAAGTTGAATTTTTTACTTTTTTTTTTTTGTGGAATGAGTGAAGGGCAAAAATTAATTTTTTAGATTGTTTATTCACTTTGGTCACTAACTGCCAACTGGTTACTAAGTGCTAAAAAAACTTGTTTTATTTTTCATAAAGTATTATTGTTTTTAAAAACGAATTTAACATTTTTTTTTTAAATAATTTGGTGAATTTTCGTTCACAAAAATGTTTTTCTTAACTAAATTTTACCATATTGTAATAAAATACTAAATTATGTACTAAGATTTTAGAAAGGTTCCGGTCGCTTACAAAATGTGCTGAAAAAGGATCTGAGTAAATTGTACTGAATTTTTTTTGAGCTAAAGTACGAGTACTAATATCCACTCTACTATGAAATTCAAAATTTAATATCTATCTTGAATATTTCTACATTTTATTCTTGTACCTACATACACTGTATGTATGTGTATAAAACAATTGAATTTATGTCTTTCAATTAAAAAGAAGTTATAAATTTTAAATTGACTTGAAATGAAAATGAGTACACGCAGTACAAAATATGCAAATAATATTAATTTGTTAGTTGATAGAAAAAAAAATAAAATAAACAATTTGTCTTATTATTATTTTTTTTTTTGGCAAGTTTAAAAGATCAATATTTTGATAAATGTTCCTATAGTACACAAAATTTAAATGATTGTATTGTGTAAGTTAAATTGCGTGGTCATAATATGATTTCGGGGGTGTGACATGTGTTACAGACATGAAAATAATATATTTTCGTCTTACAATTTGCATTATTTCAGTAATGAAAATTGATTTTTAATATAATATTAAAAAATGTATATACTATCTGTATATACTTATATCAAACTGCGGGCGTACATTTCTCGGTAATTGTGGTAACATTAACCGTCTGTCTATATGCGAAATACAATCGATATCTTCTTATAACATATTGTCTCCTTTCTCATATAAACTTTTTTTTTTTTCAACATATTGTTGTCAAACGACCATTATCAAGTGATATAAGCACGTGCTTTCGATATTTAATATCTTATTTTTTTTTTTTTTTACATATTTCAATAATATTTTCATTGATCATTTTTATTAGTTGGCAGAATGAGATCAATTGATCATGATAAAATGATTCAAGATTCATGTCATGCTGTGAGTGCTTTGCACTATGCCGTAATGTGAAAATTTTGATATGTACATATTTAATATCGTTTTTTTTTTTTTTTAAATAATATTATGTAGCTAAAATTATTGTTTTATATTTTTTATTATGTGAGTTATTCAGATATAGTATATTTTTTTATGAATATTATGATGCATGTTAACCCGCCCGCTTATATTTACAAACATCTAAAACAATATAACTAAATCAATATACATATTTTAATGCATTATGCATAAATATTACATTATAGAATATTGATCTTGATTTGTTGCTGCTGCTGTTGCCTGATGTTTTTTATTTTTTTTTTAATATGTCATATATTTATGTATAAACGTACATACGTACTACATATACGAGTAAAAAGATACATTTCTGTATTCGAATGCTACATTTTTTAGCTAGAAATTCAGCTGCCGCGATACAATTAATGATTGATCAATATCGATAAACTTTGTAGGTGGCAGTCACGATTGTTATTATTCGTAGGAGCGTACAATATAATCAAGACAAAATAAAAGAGAAAAGAAAACAACAACAAAAAAATAAACTGAATATTAGTTTTAAAAAATTTATTTTGTCACAATAAAAATATTTGTTTATCATATGAGTGTGTCATACCATTTTTCACACTCTATATATAGCGTATATAAAACAAATAATATATAGATTACAAACTAATTTTATATTATTATGTATGCGTGTTACTATACATATATTTTTTTTAATTTATTTATAAATTTAAAATTGAAATGTTATGATTTTTCAAATGTAAAATATGAATGTATTAATATTTAAATTTGTTTTCCTAGTAAATTTTTTGTACGAATGAAACTAGTAAGTGGCCACAAAATGAGATGAAATTTTCATGTTGGTATCGAAAAATAACAATGGATTTTCTCATTTGGAATTTCATTTTCAAAGAATTTATAAATCAATCTTCAAATAAGAAAAATTAAGATTCAAGAAAATATAATGACCCCTCGATAAATATCAAGTTTTAAATCGAAGGTTTCCAGTTACATGGTTGGTTTGAATCTTGGTAATCTGAGCATGATTTCGAAATATTTTTGGATTTATTTTTGTGGAATCGAGTTAAGCTTGAGTTCATGAGAAATCAATTTCGAAAAACAAAATGAAAATTGTACTTCAATTAATGGTTTTTGGGTTTCAGATTTTGGTTTGGTTCGAAATTCTGACATCTGACATAATTCGTTGAAAATTAATTGGAAAACCATGAAACAAGAAAGAGTCAGGAAAAACTAGAAAGAAATTCAAACTGAGAGGAATTTTCTTTTAAAATTATATCACGAAAAGATGTCAATTCACCTCAAGTTTTCGGTAAATTTTCTTGTGATGAAAGTTAGAGTTATAATTTTCTACTATTGCAGAAAATATGAATTTTTTAATGCAAATTTAAAAGTGTCACATTTGTGACCATCTGCAAACACACGCTAAACAGTTCAGACAATATCACCGGTTTGATTGAAAAACAAAATTTCTTTTGTGCCCACTTACCTACTGAAAGAATGCTTTAAGAAAGGATATTATGTTTCGTATATGTATGTAATAATTTGATCCTTCGCATTAAAATACTTTTTTTTTCTTTCTTCTCTTTATCATATTTTATGTATTTATATGGAGTATTCATTTCAATAAAGTCGATACATATTGATAGAACTTCTTTTCTATTAAAATGCCCACGATAATTGTGTAGGCGAAATTGGACATTGTATATTCTTACAAACAAATTTCTTCATTTAGGTATGAGTAAACGTTTACTACATGGTCAGTTTGTTCACTTTTTGTTAGATATATTCTTAATGTTAAGTGCATATAATACTTATGTATATCTGATTAATATTTTTATTTTGCGTCTTATATTATATGTACCTATGTAGGTACATACAATACACATACATACCATTAATAGTTTATTTTAATCTCCATAAAAACGTCTTTTAAGAAATTGTTTTAGTACTGTGTATAGTTAAAATTATACATGCATACTACATTATTAGAAATTATGTGTAAATATTTTTGTTATTTGAAAAAAATAAAATAAAATAAAAATAAAAAATAAAAGAAGATAAGATTTTGTACTTTATAAGGGAATACATATAATAATCCTCTTGTCTTGATTCTTTGTAAAAAGGTAACAAAATAACACAGCAATGAGAAATAAACAGCATCATAGCTTTATAGATCGATGCGAACACCTGCCTAAAGCAATTAACGGAGGCGCTCGTGTTAAATCTGGCTGACCAAAGAAGTAATATGTGATGTTATTACTGTAGCACACATATCTATTTATACATATTCATCTAAATTATTATTAAACAGATATATGTATGTATACATAAAAATGAAGACACAATATTAAGGTGTATTTGTTGAGTACTGATGCTGTATCTTCTTAACAGTAGACAGATTAAGATTTACTGACCAAATATATAACTAAACTACATGTATGAAATGAAGTTTGCAAAAGAAGATCTCTGTTTTTACTTTTTTCTTCTTCTTCTGTTTTCTTTGTTGCATTTTCAATTTTACAATCTGGTAGGTAGCTGATGAAGTTAAAATTTTCCTTCTTTTTTCTTATTTTATTTTTTATTTTCTTTCTGTTTTTAATTTTTATTACATTTTTATATTTTATATTATTGGTACATATATATATACCAGTGGTTGATGTGTTATTAGTTATATATTTTTCTTATTTAAAAGTGTGGGTGGATTATAAAAAAAAAAAAAAAATAACAAGTATGTATGTATGTTGAAATCGAATTGGAGCATTTTTCAGCTCGTTAATTGATGTCTTGCTTCCAAGAAAATAAAATTTCATGTAATAAATTACCAATACATTAATTTATACGATTTGATTATTATCAACAAAAAAACAAAAAAAAAAATGAAAACCAAAGAAAAAAAATAAAGATTTTTATTCTAGGAACATATTAAATTGCTTTATATATATCGTGAGTATATTTTGAAGATGTGTTAAAGATACTTTAAAGATACTTTAGGATTAATTTGAAATATTATTGTTTTTTTTTCATCAATTATATTTAATTGATAGCTTTTCTTATTATATGATTACAATACAAAATTTTGTTATTCTTTTAATTTTTATTAACTCTTTTTTTTTTTTTTTTCATTTATGTGTTGTGCACGATCATAAAAATATAAGTAATTACAAAATGACATAAACATATTTAAACTTAAACATTTTTAAGATCATTATAAATTATACATTATCTTATCACCAGTTTTAAAAATTTATAATATCCATTTGGCATTTTCAATATTTAAAAAAAAAAAAAAACCAATAATTAAAAAACAAAAATGTAAAATTTAATTTAATTTAAAAAAAAAAAAAGATTTTAAAAAAATCCCTTCACCATTATTTTAATGAGAATAAACAGATCTTTGTGTTATGCAAAAATCGTTTGATGTCATCAATGTTGATCATGAATTGATTTTATATTTATTTACGGGGAAACAATTTTTTTTCTTTTAATTTTTTTTTTTATTATTTAACAAAAATAAAAGTACATACGTGTAAATTTTTGCGTATGGAAATTTTTTTCTTTTTTTTTTGTACATGTATGTACACATACTTTTACATAAATGTATATGCATGATATATAATAATGAGTTTTCAGTGGCGAAATGTATGAAAATGATTATTATTATATGTTTTAAAAAAAAATTACATATGTGAAAAAATTATATACATATATTATCTACATATGTACCTACGTATATAAAGTAAAATATAAAAGGAAACGATGCGACAACGAGGAACATACAAGATAATAAGTACACTTATCACACCTTTGAAGTGCATAAGTGACTAAAATAGCACTTTACGCGTTCCATTGGATGCTAAGTCATTTAGAAATATTTTTTTTTTTTTCGAAACTTTACATTAAACAATCATGCAAACGAGTTGACAACAAGATTTTTACATTTTCATGTACATTTTACTTATTATAGGTACCTTTATAATTCAATGATGATAATAATATAATAATGATGGTAATGATGATGGTGTAATAGCTTCATAAGATAATATTCTTTTAAAAAATATAGGTATGTATATAAGTATGTAAACATACGTACATACATATTAACACATAGCTATATTATTATAAATTGTGTTAATTAATTTTAATTTTCAATGAATTTAAAACAAAAATTGTTGTTTTTTTTATTTTTAAATAATTGAATGTGAATATTCGTGCAGTTAGGTAGTTTAGTTGGGTATAGTGTTTAAAATAGAGTAGATCTGAAGAATTTATAAGAATAAATGATATATGGAAAGATGGTAATGGATTTTCAAAAAGAAAACGAAAAAAAAAAATCAAACAATTTTCAAGTTATATGTACGAAATTCCTTTCTAGTAAAATTATTTTCAAAGATACAAAGATTTCACAGTTAGTGAAGAAAACATGGTATGTAAAGTAAAACCAAAAAAGTTGAGGTATTTTCGCGAATGTCTTACATGTCCTAATGATCTTCTTGTGTATATATACATGTACGAAAGAAGAAACCTCTTTCATAGAATCAACAACAACAAAAATGCAAGTATCTTTTCTTGTGTGCATAATTTTGTAGTATATAATACACGATCCCTCAACTTTTTTGGTTTAAGGTATACACGGTGTATAATCGGTTAGAATTTTAAAATTCTTACTGAATCCATTAATAATTTCTATTCTATTGATTAAATTAAATTTCTATAGATAGTATCTGTTAGAGTAAGTTATTATTAAATTTCAGTATAGTTAAATGGTTTTCCATTAATAATTTTTTAATTAATATTTTTTTTTACGCTATAAAAAAGTACTTGTACTTTTCATAAAAATTTTTGTAATTACTTGTATTAACAATATAACAAAACAATTTATTGTGGTAATTATAGTAATTAATTATAGACTTATCAATGATTTTAAATGATTTATTGTTATCGATTAAAGTGCCTTAAGAAGGACAAAATCCGCTTTTTAAGCATCAGTTTTTAGAAATCAAAAAAAAGCTGATTTTTGTTGGCAATTAAAAACTCTATACAAAATGTCTTTTTATATGTATTTATAATTTTAAATTACTTTATTTTTTTTTTTTTTTTGGTTAATTAAAAAGCAATTTTTTTATTTACTGACAAAAAAACACCATATTTTTCTTCCTACTTTGTAATCTTTAACAACAGAAATGTCTCAAAAAAAAAAAAAAAATAATAATTAAAAATCTCAAAGAAAAAAAAAAAACACATCCAATAAAAAATATAAAAGTCAATTTTTAATATGCCCACGTAAATCAAAATATGTAATTATTATTTTCATTATTATTCCGTTTTTTTTTGTTTGTGTGTGTATGTGTTTTTTTTTAATTTTTACTTTCTGTTGGTATCAGATCCTTGTAAATGTTATGTACATAATGTATTTAAAATTATCATGTACACATCAGAGAATATGTATAATATATGTATATGTACATACTTGCAAATGTATATATAAAGAATCATTAAAAATAATGGTATTCAATAATGTTTTGTTTACCTTAAAATTACTATAGTTTTACACAATGATATCAAAATGAAATTGTCGATCGTCACCTTTTTCTCTTTGTAGGTAAGTGAAATAAATTGCGTAAAATTTCATACTTGCATGTACTATACAATATAATGATCATGCATCCTTATATGAATCAAGATGCAAGTTTATTATTATTATTATCATTATTTTTGTTGTTGTTTTTTGTTAATTTTTTCTTCTTCTTCTTCTTCTTCTCTTTAATATTTTTAATTTAATTGCAACTATATACAATATGCAGTTTTGGACAGTGTCTGTTTTTGTTGTTGTTGTTTTTAGTTGTTTTTTTTTTGTGTCATTACCTTAATTGGAATGAGAGCAAACATTAAATTTTATGTTTCAATTTTCAAAAAAAATTTTAACTGCTGATGTTTTTGATGCGTTTTAATGTGAAGCAATTGACTACATCACCTACATAAATTACATTTAAAAAATTTTATAAATGAAAAAAAAAAAATTGTTACATGAAAATTTTATTTTATTTATTTTTTTTTTATTATTATTACTTTTTTTTTAAAGTTTAAATTATATTTTTTACTTAAAGATGAATTAAATTTTGTATACATACATATGTATGTATAATGTTTTATTTTTTTTATTTACATAGAAGAAAACATAATTTTATTTGTGCATTGTATACAGGTGGTATAATTTATGCATAAATAATGAAAATTGTATCACACGCAAAAATTATTATTATGATTCCCTTTAGGTACAGATAAATCTGTCAGTTTAAAGTGTAATCATTAAATGTAATTTTATTTTATTTTTATTTTTTATTTTTTTTTGTGTTGAACTCGTTTTATAGTATGTACAAAAAATAATAATGTGTATTCATATGTATGTGAACATATGAAAATGATTTTTAAATTTTTTTCCAATAAAAGTAAACAACTTTTATTATAAAGTTTTTTTAAATAAAAATTTTGAATGAAAGTAGTTATTGAGAGAGACAAAAAACAAGCAAACAAAAAAAGTTGAAAGGTTTAATTTATTTCTTTAATTTAAAAGATTTATATGATTATTTAAAAATAATAATAAAATAAAATCAAGGTTTTGTGTTTTTTAAATTTTTACATAATTTAGGACACATTATTCTAAGCAAAAAAATAAGAAAGCAATAAGAAACTTTTTTTTTTCAATCCACACTCTCAGTTTCATAATTTTAAACTGAAATTTCTGATGAATTTTTTATTTTGGAATTTTATAAAATTTCATAACTTTTGATTGTAATTAATTCCCGAATGATTCACAAAAAAAAATAATAACTTATTCGAAAATTTTTCATTTATCAAAAGAATTTTTTGCCGAATTGGTCATTCGTCATCAATGAATTGTGAATTTAGATTATTCAATTTTACTTTTTTTGTCAAACATATATAAGTTTTTAATTTTATGACTAAATTTTATTAATTTATCGATTTTCAGAAATCATTAATGTGTAGTTTTTTATTTCTTTGAAATTTATCAACAATAAAATTTAAAAAAAAAAAATCAAACTTAAAAGATTAAATAGGAAAATCAGGAAATACCTTTTAAATTCTTCTGTGAGTTTGTTTTTTCTGTTGATATATACATATATAAGTACAGATATACTAATTTTTGCAAATAGCTAATCAAATTACATACATATGTACATGATTTTATGAAATTAAAGAAGAACAATTTATAAAAATTTACATGCTATAACACGTGCCATTTTAATTTTTTTTCAAATTTTTTCTCTTTTTAAAAATTAACTTTATTGTTTTTTATTAAACATGTAATTGGATCTAATATTGATGTGATAAAAAAATAAAAATGTAAATTGTTTCATTTAATTAAACCATTTTTCAAAGCATTTTTTCAATTTGAAATTTTAATCATTTTCAATTTTACTGTAGTAAGCTTTTTATTTTCGTTACATAATTTTTAATGTTATTTAGTGATATATGTATGTACGAATAAGTGTTTTATTCATGATGTACAGGAGAATATATATGTAGTTCATGCCAATTTTTGGATAAATTTTCTTTCAGAAGATACATATCGTCACCTTGGTTCTTTTTTGTGGTATTCGACAAAATCTGCTTTAGAGAAAAATGAACACAAAGTTTGGAAGAATAAAAACACTACTATATGTAAGATATTTTGAATTTGGAAAAATATTAATTATTCATTGGCATAATAAAAATAATTTTGCGTTTAATTTTTTCATTTTCGTGATATATTTTATAAGCCATTTCATTTTTAAATTTTTAATCTCGTGCATATACGATACAATTCTCAATAATTTTTCTGGTAACATGCGTATACCACAAAAACGACTTCAATTTTGTATGGTATGTCAAGAAAGCACCAAAAGGTGCGTATACGTGGTATATGTCAGACAAGCACCAAAGTTCAAAACCAATTTGAGTAGATTTTTGTTGTTGTTTTATACATAAAATGCATATAAAGCAAAAAAGAACTGAAAATTATTTTGAAATTTGCATATACAACAAAGTATACACTGATTATTTTAAAAACGGAGAGAGATAGAGAAATTTCGATTGCAGTTACAGAAAGAGCACAAAAATTCAAAATTTTTGTTGTACATAGTTCAAAATTGACCAAAATGCGTATACCACAAAAAAGAACCAAGGTGACGATATGTATGCTGCAACATTTCTACATTCCTGTAGGTGGGAGATTCGAGTTTTTTTCATCAATGTTTACGTATAGTAACTAAGAACAACAAGCGACATGGCATTCGATAGTTTAATTGGTAAAATAGCACCCCGGCAAGGGAAAGGTCTTGGGTCCGAATCCCATTTGAATCCAATATCGTTTTTTCTATTCTTAGTCTACTACAAGTACCTACAAACTTTGAAAGGATATTTTAATTATAACAGATGTGAAAACAGTTAACTTAAATGTAATTTGTGTAGTTAGATCTTGTCTACTGTGCTGCATGTTGAGGGAATCCTTCAACTGAGGAAAACATGAAGAAAATTTTATTTTTTGGCTGAGGAATTGAGGAAGTCCTATGGGGACAGTCCAGTTTCAAAAACGTTAACAAAAAAGTAGGGCTTAAATTGCATTTTTCTTAAAAATTTTGTTAATCTTATAAGTATATAATATGTATGTTCAAAAAAATATGTACCTTCTTTTTCCATCATCAAAAATCTGAATTTCCAAAATTATACTTATAACATACATATAAGCATCTATTTTATGGATATGTATATTTATTTATCCTAGAATCATCATTAAACCCAAATGTGTATTATGTATTGCTTAAATATCAAATTTTCATGTTTAAACATACTTAAAATAAAATATACGTATATGTATAAATGCAAAGTATCATACAATATTTGCCAATTCTACCATATTTTTTTTCATATTATTTTAATTTATCACTAATTAATCACATGATTTACTGCATATTCGTCTTTAAAGCCAATAATTATTTTGGAAAAAAAAACATTAAGAATATATACAATATTTTTTTTTTTTCCTTTAACATTCAGATACTCAAATTGTATTGTGTTACCATGAGAAAAACAAATTTTATAAATATGTATTGTATGTATATTGATAAATGAACGTATTTATATTATTACCATATAATAATTATGCAAAAATGATATATTTATTTATTTACGTGTTTAATTATTTTTATCACTTTGCTAAAGCATCCAATACTAATAAAATTCAATCCAAATTTGCGAAATAAAATAAAATAAAAATTCCAAGAATTTATTTTTTAAAATAAACATATTTTATATTTGATTTGCTGATACAGAGATAATTCGTTTATGCAGCATTTTCATTGTCAAATAATTTTTTGATTAGAATATCAATTATTTTTGTCGCATACCGTAATTAAAAATTAAAAATAAACTTTTTATCGATGCAAAAAAAAAGTTGCATATATTATGTAGATATACATATATATGTATTTAAAGCTATGTATGCATATGTTAAGTATATATGTATGAGTATTTATAGATACATTTCACTACCTGTATATGCTGCTACCATTAAATCAAAAGGTATATGGCACATACGCCAAAAATTAACATTTGCTCACAGTTGAAAGGTGATCTGTAATCAATTTTTTTTTTTTTATTATAAAATCTTTCATCAGAAAAAAATTTCAATATAATATATTTTTTTTGCTGCTATCGCATATTAGCAAAACCGCAATCATCCAGTGATCAACAAAATGTAGAAGTTGAAGTCGTGCCATATGACACATTAACAATATGACGTCAATAACAAAAAAAAAAAAAAAAAAAAAATTCCGATGATTGGCAATCCATTTTGAAAAAAATAAAAAATAAATATTTTGTATATAAGCTACACATACACCTTTATAATATAAGCTCAAAGGTACATATTTTATACACCTTTTATCCATATTGTGCTAATTACTTGTTTATCGCCATCAAATCAAAATGTGTTGCTGATTTTGCTATAACACTTTTTTTTTTTTAAATTTTTGATTTTTAATTAAGGAACATTTTTTTTTTGTTTCTGTTAATCTTGCATAATAAATTTTTTTTATAATTTAACAATGACTTTGAGTTTTTTGCAAACTCGATCAAATTTTTAATTTAACACGTGGACAAATGCCTGATTTTTTGATGATCGATCAACTTATTATAGATACGCTTTTTTTTTTGGGTTTTTTTTCCAATGATAATGATGACTGTTATTGATCCGGAAAGTATCAAAATTCAATTTGTTTTTTGCTTATTCCAGCAGAGGTTTAACTAACTGTTAAAAGATTTCTATTCCGGTATATGATATTATATAAATAGAACAGTTTTTTTAAATCTACCTGTACACAAGGTGTACATGCAATATTTTTGAGCCAGATTTTTTGACAGAAGAAATAATATGAGTTAGTGACCTTTTTTGACCAATAATACAATTTAAAATTTACATACATCCTGTACAAACGTAAAAGATTATAGAAGATACATAGATCTTTTAAAATCTTGATTAAGTATATACCAGATGATAATTTCATCATCTTGTTGTACGATTATAGCCTCTAGTTCAATATTGGAATTTGGTTTTTAATGAAAGGGTAGGCAAAAACAGGTGGTCAAAAAGTCATGGAAAAAAATTTGTATCTTCTATCATAGATTCAGATTAAAAACAACAAATTAAGTCGGTATTAGTCAAAGCCAAGGGCGATTATCATCGCAAATATCTTAAAGGTCCTGATTATTATCATCATCTTCATCAATATATGATCTCATTTTTTATAATATGTGATATGATATTTATTTTAAACAATAATTTTTCTTAGAATTCTTCTAAAAAAAAGGAATTAATAATTATGATTATTCTAAAAAACACAGATGGTTTTTAAGATGTTCTTTGAGAAAAATTTGCCAATGATTCAGGGAAAACTCTTATAAAAATCTGATCCATTTCCAACTTTACATGTTATGATTATCATAATTTTTTTTAAGATAACAATTTTAGATCTTTCTGTTTTATGTATTTTAACCCTACCTTTTTTTTCATAGAATTTTTTTAGTTTTATGTGATATATTAAATTTTTTTTTTTTTGCTTTTTAAATTGTGCTTTTATTTTGTAAATTTTTATACATAAAAAAAAAAAAACACAAAAATCACAAGAAAAACCTAAATGAACAAATAAATGACCTCATTTCCTGTGCTTGACAAGTGCTTAAAAACTTTCAAGAGATAAAAAAGGATAAGGGCTTGATTTATGGTCATATTGTAGCGAAATCACCAACGTAAATTACAGTCTTCTCAACTAAACTCTTTTTTTTTTTCTTCTTCAATTTAATTGAAAAGAAATACAAAGGTAGATTTAGTGATCTTTTAGTAGTTTCTTTTTGTTTTTCATTTTTTTTTTCTTTTTTTTTTTTAAACTTTTGTATGTGTGTCAATACTTTTAACAACGACAAATTAGGAAATCTTGAATATTTTTAGTCGGTAGCTGGTTTTAAAAAATAAAAGATTTTTTTTTTGTTTTTTTTTTTGCAACAATTTTGGGATTTTGCGGCGGTTTTTTAAAATTAATTTTTTTCTTATAGTACTAGTTAGGTATATCTAAAATTTTTGTATTAATTAAAGTTATTATGAAAATAACGTATAAAAAATATCTTTTTGAAATATATTTTTTGGTAGTAGAAAAAAAAATGATACTTTTGTTAAAAATAAATTTTTGTTTTTTGCCCTTGTACCGTTTTTATTATATTGACAACTTTTTTTTTTCTTTCATAAATTTTTCAAAATGAATATAACATAACGTACCTCTAACAACGTCTGAAGATTTAAAATTTTTATTTGTTAAAAAGTCGATTAGGATAAAAGACTGTTCTTAGAAATTTAAATTTATATTTACTTTTATCAGAATTTTTACATGTTCGAAGTGGTAACAGAATTTGTTAAAACATCAGGAACCTTAATTAGCAGTATGATGAAAGATAAAATTTAAAGATGAATTATTACGGATTACAGATAGCAATTAGCAACTATTTTAAAATTTTTAATTTAAAAAATGTAATCATAAAAACTAAATGTATCATTTAAATCTTCATCTATATCTTAACTTACGGTCGTCGTGAATGTTGAACACCCTTTAAGGACGGTAAAGATTTCTTGCTTCATTTTAAGAAATTTGTTTCATGAAAGAGAAATAAATTTAATTATTTGTTGCCAAGTCGTATGATATGACAAAGTCCTTATGATTGTGAAGCTTTGGAATTTGCTAAATGTATACATTCATGGTTTAATAGTTAATTAAAAATTATCTTTTTTTCATTGTTAAATTTTTTTGTAGGAAATCCCTTTAAAAATAACTGAGTACCCTGTGTAGTTTGTTCCTTTTAACAAAACTTATTGAATAAAAGAAATGAAAAGATTATTAAATGAAAGAATTCTAATCTTAAAAAGTGATCAAAAGATTCGAACTTTTGTTGACCTCACGCTTATATTTTTCTTTACACGTTCCTGTTTAAACATATTTCAGTTTGAATGTAATTCATTTTAATCTAAAGTTATGTGCTATTCACCTAGGTTAACTATGCTATACATATGTATGTAGTGTATGTATATGAACAATTGAAATTCACATCTTTTCAATTTTATTATTAACATACTATTCATGTAATGTATCTAACTAGCTATAAATATTACACTTTTTTTTTTTTCGTATTAAGAAAGCATCAAAGGAAAATTTACAATTTATTCATAATTCACGTTAACATTATACCATATATACAAATATGATGGTCAGGTAACTCTGTCACGTACGACGGACGACGTCATGCAGTTGTAGATATCAGGTGAAACTTTAGTAAAAATTAAAAATGAAAAAAAAAAAAATAAACAAATTAAAAAAAAGATAAATATGCGTACAAAGGTCTTACATGAAAACTACAACAGCATATCGTGTCTAAAAGATGTTTCTATAGCTGTTATTGTTGCTCCTGCTGCAGCCCAACATATAACACTATGCGCAATAACATCTTTTAAAGTCAAAACTATTTATTAAAAAATAAAAACGGCAATGCAACATACATAAGAAGATTAATTCCAATCACAGCATAACAAATAAACAATGCATAAGATCAAAATTACCCACTATGGGGGCTGTAAAAGATGAAATTAAAGATCCTTTCCTATAACTAAACATTTTATATGCCTTATACATACAATATTACCTTATAGGAAAACTAACTTTAACTGGAATTTCTAATATTTTTTTTATTTATTTCTTTGTTTAAAACTAACAAACGTACTGTAATTATACATAGTATAAAATTCGTCATTATAAGCATGACTTGGCTTACATAAATACAAACATACATACATACGAGTATATATACTTGACACAGAGTTATGATAGTTGAGAAAACATGTCATGCTAAAGAATTTTTTTGAGGAGTGATTGTCATATATGAGTTGAGCTTCTTCCCACGGAACTAGCTTCAATTTACGTACGTGGGTATATATGTTATCATGATCATGATTATGATGATGCATATATGTACATATGTACGCGTAAAATAAAAAATCCCAACAAAATCAAAATTCTCAAATTCAGTTTCTTTATATGTACAAGTATGTGTTTTTTTTCTGGATTGAATAAAGTAAAACCTAACATTTATATATCATTCCAAAAATGTCATAAGATTTTCAACTATGAAAACTGAGATTCACGTGAATAAAAAAGTAGTTGACACCAAAGATAAACTTGATATCAAAATGCATGTGCATAACTTGCCACATACATGTGATATGTAGATGCATGTTCAGTATAAAGAAATTTAAACTCTAGTCAAAAACTCGCACTTATTTTTATTATTATTTTTGTATACACATATATAGGGTTTATCGTTTATCAGGCGTGTGTCATCGTTAAAAGAAATTGTATATTATATACTTTTTGTTAGTCATATTAAATTTTTATTTTACTGTAGGTTGTTTATGTCAATCAACATCCTGTCTTGTTATAATAGTAGAAATGGTCATCATATAAGTACTAACACCTCATACTGATCTTTTCTTTTTATTACCATAAAAAGATGCATGCATGCATTTTTATGGATTCTCTATGGAATATTTTTCAATCATTTTTCATAATCTTTATGAAAAAGTCAAAGTCAAAGTGGTCGGTCAAACTACAATGTATAGGAGGACTTTTCGATGATTTATCAATGTTCTCCATGGAAATGGTTTATCTTTTTTTTACATTATTAAAATATCTTTGTGATGATAAAAATTTCTTGAAAGTGCTGATCCATCTTAGAATAAGATTTTTTTGTTTTTTTAACATAAAATTTATATTTAAATTTGGAAAAAAAAGACACAGCGGGTGATTGCTGTTAGAATTGAAAAATTTAAAATGAAACGCGAATGTTTTAAATTCTAATGATAAAATTAGAGTATATGTATACACTATTAGATGTCATCTTTTGTCATTTTGTAAATTTTCGCAAAACTATTTCGATATGTAAACATGCAGGTTTATTGGAAACACCAAAAAGTACGATATATTAACCTTACAATATTATCGTCAAGTTAAGTGATGACCATGGAGTTTTTCACTATATAAACTCAATTAACGATCAGTTGTGCTATACAGAGTTGATATATTATTATCCATGGTTGGTATATATTATTTTGCTATCGGCAAAAGTATCTAATTTTAATGTACTTGTTCATTATAATATAGTACAGAAACCAGATCAAGTTTACAGTGAAAATTGGCTGCATGATTGCTCAGCGTGGAATCTAAAGATCATTTTTAGAATTAATTCACAATGACGAATAATATCTAAGATTTTCTTGAGAAATTCTTTCATTGATAATAATAATATATTATAAAAAAAAAAATAAATAAGTAAGAAAATCTTAAAACCTGTGGTCTCAGGCGATCACAGAGGGTCTTTTTTAGCTGCTGTGGCTGCTTCTTATTTTTCTATATACATAATATACAAACTTATTCACGACTAGCTGGATACCTTGTTAGACTTAAAGACGGCGCGTGTGCAGCACTCTAATATAAAATATATACACTTGATTATTATGATGATTTTTTTTTCCCTTGTATATTCTACTATCTCTAATAATACATGTTTCCTATAAATAGATTCTTATGGTGCACTGTCGTTTCAAAACTACTTCATCATTTCATTATATATGGGCGTAAATATTATTTGGCTTTATCTTTGTCGTATTTCAAATAACTTTCTAAATTTCTCACGATCTTTAAAAGCACGTTTTGTATGATGATAATGATGATGATGATGATTGTTAACAATTGTTGTTGTTAGGTTGGGTGTATTAGATTATCATAATAAATTTGTGCTTGCTTGTGGCATTGGGTACCAATTATTATTTTAAGTTCTATAGATAAAAAAAAAAACTTGTTGTTGAAGAAATCATAATCTCAATCGCATATACCAAGTACATATAGAAAATTTAATATTATTAAAACATCATCTAGAAATTCATTAGTAAAAGTAAAAGATACAGATACATAATATCATAACTATATACATTTAATACACATACGAGTAGGAGTACTCGTATTACCACAGCATTGGACATTGGATGATTCCTATTTGAGTTATTTTTCAGTATTCATGTCAATGGAGATTGGTGTAGTGTATGAAGGGCACTTTAAAGCTCTTGACTTTGCATAATTTATACATTATGTATACCTGTGTAATTTTAGTACTAATTATGTCATTTTCAGAATTTTCAAACTTATCAAAGATATAATATGTACATTTAAAATGAATGTGTTTTTTTTTTCTTTTTTCTTTATTGTAAATAAAAAATATCTACATACCTTTATGAAATCTTTATACCCAAAATATTTTTATTTATCTTTTAATGCCAAATAATTTTTTTCTTTCTTTTTCTTTTTCTGTAATATGAATGCATTATTACTACGGTCATTACACACATTTTCATTTTATGTCACATTAAATTTCTTTTGACGTTATGAGCAACACAAGTTATCAACGAATTGCGTGAGGTAAATACCTTCTTCTTATAATTGCACGTTAACGTATATACCATACATTTGGACTTGTAAAATCTTCTTATATTTTTGTGCTTAATATCCGATTTTTTTTTGTACGTTTGTTGTTGTCGCTTTGTTTTTGTTTCTCGTTAAGCTCATCTTTTTTATTTTTATTTTACATGAAAATCCAGAAAAAAAAAAACCATAATTTTATCTGAGTTAAATTTTCATTTAACCATGATAATCATAATTGAATATATGTACATATGTATGTATGTGTGTATAGTAATTATATTTATATATTATTATTAAAAATATGTATATACCAATCTTTTATATTATGAATATGGTGTTTATAATAAACCAGTTTAAATTCATATCTTTCATAATTTTTATAATCATGTATATTTTATTATTTATTTTTATTTTTTTTTTTAAATTTTTTTTTTATTGTTTGTTTTAAATTAAACTAAACTGAAAGTTGAAAACTTTGAATTTTAATACTCAGTCAAAAGTATCCGATTTCATCTTGTCTTATCATATCAATAATTTACGCTCCATTTGATCATATTTTAAACAGACGCAGAGAGTTTTGAATTACAAAAAAAAAATAAGTAAAACGGAATAATAATAATTTTTTTTTTTTTAAACTTTTTTAAAATTTAAGCCTTTGAATTTGATTGAATTTTAAAAATTTCGTTAAATCTCAGATTTTTAAAATTAAACATTAAAATTTGACGATATGATTCCCAGTATCTATACATGAATTAATTTCTTACATAAAATTCACATTAGCTATATGAATTCTATATTTGAATTTTTTGTAGTTTTTTGAACTATCTATTTTGGATGGTATTCAAATTTATCAATCAGCTGATTACACAAGATTCTTGAACTTTCTTGAATTGAACTGAAATATGTATTCCCCAAAGGATACCAGTTTTTTATTGAAAAATCTTCATACTATGGTATGGTATGGTATGAAGGACTGTTTGCTTCTGAGAAGCAATTTCCTTCGGAGGCCTAAAGGCCCATTGTGAATGCCCTTTAATTTTGTTGTGGGAGCTTTCTTATTGGCTTATCCTGAAAACTATTTCGATTTTTGAATAAATTTGTTCATACTAAATTTAGTTGTAAATAATTCGCTGTAACAATAAATTTCACTTTGCACAATACATACTTACTCCTTTGTTGTAAGAAATTTCAGCCACAACACATAACGTATCAAAAAAATAATGAATTTTCACTTGAGTACTATTTTCTTTTCTTTCCTTTTTAAAAATTGATCATTCGCCAATTACACGCTTGATTTCTGGTTGAGCCTGGCCGCGTCTGGATGCGCAAATTATAAATTTATAAAAAAAACATATAATTTTCAAACTTTTTGATCATTACATTCACAAAACAGTCAAAATTTAAAAAAAAAAAAAAAAAAAGAAAACAAAAAAACTAAACGAATTATTATTTTTTCAAAAAATTTGTATGGTTATTTCATATTGATTACCTGTTTTATTTTATTGTCGATTATTAAAGTGTGACTAATTCAAGAAAATTGGAATTTTTTAAAAAATTGTTTAGCGGCATAAAAAACATAAATTTCAAAAAAAAAAAAAAAAATGAAGAAGAATAAAATTAAATCTACAAGAAACACGCTATAAGAGTATATACATACATAAGTTTAGAAATCAAAATTGATTAATTAACACAAGGCGCGTGGAAATAAAAATCAGAAAAGAGAACTGAAATAAATTTATTTACAAAGATATTAAATATTTTATTTAAACATCATCTTTAGATTCAAGAATAAAAAAAAAAACTAAAAAACAAAAAAATGGAAAAGAATATTTGATTTAGTTATTGGCTATCATAATTTTTTTTTCCTGTTTTTTGTTTTATTGACTTTAAAAAAATTGATGTTGTGGTAAGACTTTTTTTGTCTTTGGAATTCAACCTTAGCTATACATGAGAACGAGATTCATCTTGGGAAATGCAAACATTTTGGTTTAATTTAAATTTTAGAAGAATTTACGTAGGCAGGTTAAATATTAAAAAAGTGTATATCACTGTCAAAATAATTGGTAACTTTTTTATAAGTATAAAGTTATAGTATACGGTAATAAACAGCAAATAATACGGAAGCGTTTAAATTTTATTACATTTATTTAAAAGTTTTGATAGGTAGGTTGCAAAAAAAAAAATTAGCGAAAGAAGAGTGTTTTTACTTTTCAGTATCTTCATAAGTACATGATGAATTTTCATGAGATATTTTGTTAACATCTGGAGATAAAGTTAAAAGCCGTTAAACAAAAATGAAATTTTTAATGAACCTAAACTTCTGGAGAAAAAAAAACAGTAATTGTTATACGTATGTATTTGTATACCTATTGGTACTTTATTTTTTTTTTTTTTGTTTGATTCAATCTTTTAAAGAAAAAGTGTGTTAAAGAATCAAAACCGGCTATAAATTTTCTTATTGAGGCCATTTATCTTTCAAGTGTTCATCGCGATTTTAATCCTTAAACAAAGAATCTTTGAAGATATAGTATATAAACACACATAGGATAGACATTTTACCGCTGTACTGTATATAAACTCTCGTCATAAGAATGAAGAAAAAAATGACTTTGGTACTTTTAGTAATCTTTCAAACCAGAAGTTCTGATATCACAGAAATTGGAAAAGAAATTTTGTTTAATCGCCGCTTCCATTGTCTGTTTGCTCATAGTATAATAAATGTTTATATACATTTATATGTATATATAGTACATATATGTATGATTATTTATGTACCTGTATAAACTCGTACAATATATTCTTCATATCATGAAAGATCGGGAACTATAAAAGTTTCACATTTAAAGATTGATAACCATTTCTGGCTAACTCGTACTTTTTTCCATATATCAACCTTTTCATCGTTATATTCCTTAAGATTTGTATAATATGTTGAATACCATTGAATTCGATTGAAAATGAAAAATCAATCTAAAATGTGAAGTAAATAACAAATAACAAAAAATATTCATATACATATATGTATATATACATAAATAAAATGAAAGGTTGTGAAGTAAGCAGGCCAAACTATCAAGGATTACAGCTTATATGTAGTGAGTAAACATCAATACCATTCAACAATATGCATCACAGCATCATGGACCACTATTATACAAGTTATTCGTCGGTACGATTAAGTAAAATAAAGCAATCATCATTGTCGGAGGCTTAAAGAAAACTTTATACATACTTATGTGATTAAAGAGAGTGGTTAAAGGCATGCGCAAATGATGTCTGTGCCTTCTTTGATTCATAAAAGAAGAACTCCTGTTTAGTTAAAGATACTTTTAAAGATGCTATAAGTTTTAAAGGTATAAGATTTTTTTGTATGTTTGCAATACCATAAATAGGTGGAGGAAAAAGTCAATTCTCACCAGTATTTACCTTATGCGGAGGTGCATTTAAACATTTTTAGCTTCTTTAGGAGGGTTTTCTTGCCACGACGACACGATCCACCGATGTCGATTCGATCAAAGTCGTTTATCTTGCACACGCTTCCATACGCCAAAGTATCTTCAGTTTTATATGGTCATGCAGCAGCAATCAACATTGTCTAGTTGAAACTTGGATGCAATTTTCATTTCTATAATACATAAATAAAAATGTACTATAACAACAAGTATGTGATTAATATTTAGGTAAGCATATGTATAAGAACATAGTCTAAAGAGAATGCCAAGGATTTAGTAATGGTTATGGATGGTTGGTTATAGTTTTATTATTGTTCAAGTCTATATACAGGCTGTCTAGTTATTTGCTAGAAGTAAAGTCTGCTTGTTGTTTCTTAAAGAGTGGATTGCAAAGTAAACGAGATTCAGATGAAATCTTGGAAGAAGAAAAAAATTATATCTTTGAGTCATACAAAGGCCGTGAGAACAGTCTGCGAATGCCGGTTCCCAGGCTCGTGCTCTATACTATATTATAAACTACACAATCATCATATCAACTTAACTTCTTAACGTAAAGAAGTATTTTTTAACATTCATAGTAAATATGTGCAGATATAGATAGATACATACGTATGTATACGTTATATCATATACAAATCATTGCGATATCAGGTGTGGATGAAGCAAAAAATAGTGATCGCTTTAAATCATGATAAGAATGACTTTCGATGATAGGATTAGTTGCCTTTTTTCTATCATATTTTATACTTTTTTTTTTATTTTAGGGTCAAATTGCAAGGTCAACTACTTCACAGTATTGAATTCTTTTTCATGTATAAATAAAATAGGTATGGTTATTTTATTTTTATTTATTAAAATAATTATATTATACAGTGTGTGTCTTATGTATTTTCTAATCTTAAACTCTTTGAACATAGTATCTACATCAATTCATTTTGCTAATTTTTATTTTTTATATGAGATATTTTTTATTCAAATCATGTACATTTCAAATGAGTAATAAAACAAATAACATAAAGATATTTTTAATATCTAAAATCTTTTATTATTCAAAACAATGTTAGACACACGACAAAATACACAAATAATATTTTTTATATCGCGTAAATGAAATAAAAAAATTAAATTTTATACATAAATTGACTTTTGAAATTTTTTTTTTTTTTTTTAAATTATTATGCCTAGGAGCACTAGTTGTTTTTATGAAAACTATACATAAAGATTCGTTGTGAATGCTACCGTCGTCTGTAGCTAATCTCCACATGAGTAATTTTCATAATTTAAAAAACAAAAAAAAGAGGAGAAAAAAAGAACAATCATTATATAAAATGAAATATAAACCAACAGCATCTTAAACAGGTAAACGTTGAAGGTAAACAAAGAAAAGAATATATTTTTTGTTGTGTTTAAATTTTAAACTAAAGATTTGACCTTTGTTAGAATACACACATACCACATACATATGTATATTTATTTAGTGTTGTATGTACAATGTACATATATGATTGGAGATACATGGTTGATGCTGTGTGGTTTAGTTTGACTTTAACACATCATAACAAAAACCAAATTCTAAAAACGAAAAAAAGAAAAAAACCAACTGAAAATGTTAAAAGCACCTCAGTGAGGAGCGGCTGATGCTGTGGTATTTATTATTATTTTTATATACCTAAAAAGTTGATTATTGTTTGCAGTGATCTGTCATTTCATTGTTGTTGCCATCAACGCAAAGCATTTTTATGTAAATTTTTTTTTTTTCAATTTTTTTGTGATTTTAAATTTTTATACAATATTCAACGGAATGTATCTTTAATTTGTTTTCTTTCATTTTATATTCTTTTAATCTTTTTAAGTTTTTTTTTTTATTTTTTGTCTCTCATTCAACAGTTTATTGTTATGATATTTTTAAATTTCAATATGTGATTGTAAAATGACATTATATACTATATACATGAACAGCAGCCGCATGCAGGAGCAACATCAGTTCAATACAAAAAAAAAAAAGATTTAAGAAAAAATCTATACAGCATCCGATCTATAAGTGTTGTATGTCATCGACATTAAATTAATTCACATTTATTTAATAAAAAAAAAGATGAAAAAGAAAATAGATAAAGTTTAGTAATTGGATTCTTTAAATTGTAATGTTACTAATAAAATCTAAGGCGTCAGTTACAAACTAAACTACATAGCATTTCATGCTGAATGAATATCTAAAATTGTTTCTATTCACCTGACTTATGTTAAGTAGTTAATGATGGTGTCTTATTATTATTGTATTTTTCTTTTATATTAGCATCACCTGTGTGTCTGCTAACTGCTTCGTATAAATGCACGGTTGGCGTATTAGTAACAAACATTGAACAAACGTACCGAATACATTTTATATGATTTTGAAAATGAATAGTCATCATTATTATTTTTTAGATACATTTATTAAGAAAATAAAAAAACTAATTTCTTTTATTCGAAATTATTTATTTTTTGATAAAATTTAAAAGAAATCACAAAGTTGTATATGTATGTGGTGTGGTCAAAATTGATTTCTTTTGTTGTACAAAAAATTTTTACTTTTTAATGTATTTTTTTTTCTTTCCTAAAGTGTTATCTTTTTAAGTATTTATAAATTTTACTTTATTAGTACCTAATAAAAAAAAGAAAAATTAAAAATGTTTTTTTTTAAGATGTTACCTCAGTTATAAATGGAATTATTAAAATTAAATGTATCTTGATGTATCATAGTTTCAATCTTATCAGCGGTATTCAAGAGACTACTAATTATTTTTAGCAGAGTAATCTCAAAATAATTCCCTTTTTTTAAATCTTGAAATTATATTAGAACTCATTAGTTTTCTTCTTTTGAATTTTCAAAACTTTCACAGAATTCAACTTTTCCTTTTTTTTAAAACACACTAACAACAAATTTTTTTTACCTAAAAAAGAATATGTTTTGATGTTTGTAGTCTTAATTAAACACAAAACACACATATAGGATCCCTTGTAGCAATCAATTTTGATCAGTAAAATTTATTTTATATTTTTAAGCTAAATCTTTAGAATTCTGATCACAAAATTGAGAAAAAAAAAGAAAACATAAACACAATTCAGAATAATTTTGCATGATAATAGATAATAAACAAAAATATAACTTGGGGTAACAATAATAAGAAGAAGAAAAAAAATGCATGAATTTACAATGGCATATAACAACGAAAAACCAATAACGTGAAATGCCTTTTAAAATTGCTCCACAAAAAGAAAACATATATTCCTTTATGTTGTATATGTATGTATGTGGAGATTTATATAAGAAAAGATGCACTGTGTAAGAATGAATATAAGCGCCGTGGGTCATGAAATAAAAATGAGGGCATACAAACGTCGTATTGTACAATAAATGAAAAATTACAAAAAAATAAGAAGAACAAAAAGAAGAAAACACACTTCAAAGAAAGAAGACAATGGAAAGAATCCTCGTAGCTTCGTGTTGGAATGAAGCGTGGCGCGTGGGAGGCCACTTTATATACATAGGTACATTGTATTGTAAGTATGTTTTAGTTTTAGATGGGTTGTATCTTGTTAACTGAATTGGTTATTTAGAATCTATAACGTTCATTAAATTATACCAAATTATACATAATATAAAATGAATTATACAATTAAAAAACGATATTCTAAATACGTATTCTAAATTTTTTTTTAAATTTTAACAAAAGCAAAAAAAGTTAAATGCAGAATTTCAAAAAGTATCTGTAATCGTATAATAAATCAATAAAAAAAATAATTTTCTGGTTTCTTAAGTTTATTCTCAAATGTTTAAAATTTCAAATCTAATTTTAATTAGACCTACATATCTATATACATACTTATACCTAGCTTTAAAGCTTAAATTCTTTTTCGAAAAAAAAAACAAAAATTCTTCTCACGATCTTGTTTATTTGTGTGATATTATTTTAAAATACACTTTATCAAGAACAACAGCATATTTATCACCTGTTTACCAGTGGAAAATTTTTTTTCATTTCTTGCATATGTATGTTTGTACACTTATTATCACGAGACAGTGAATATTCAAACTGATAATAGAAAAACACTGTGAAATTGACGCACGACAAACAAATGTATTAAATTTTTATTTCATGTTTTCTATTTTTTTTCCTGACAAACAGACAACAATTTTTATTATTTCATTTATTTTTTTTGTTGTTGTTTATCTTTCGTTTTTTCGACTTTTTTTTTTAAATATTTTTTTTTATAAAAATTATGAAGAAGAAAAAAAATATAACTTGTGCTCTAGAACCAATCAATTTTTATCAATAATGATGATGTGTACACAACATGATACCATCATACATACATTCAGACATATTATAGACGACCGCACCTGATTTTGATAAGAAATCATAATGTAAAAATATAAATACAGCAGTGTGTGTATTTGCCAGCAGCGATCTATCTGGTCATTGATTTATAGCAAAAAGATTAGAAGAATAGCGATATCACTTTTTTTTTTATAACAGGTATGTTTTCTTTATAAAAATTTATATACATAAGTAAATATACTACATGTACTACATACGTAGAAAATTTAGTACCCACACCCTAAGATTTATGAATCATTTTTTTTTTCGTTCAAGTAAAATGTACTTTTTGATGAAAAGAAAAACAAAAAAACTTTTGTCAAGATAAGCAGGGAAAAATATTTCACAGGTAAAACATGTATAAAGTATGTATAAAAATTTCATAGTTATAAAAAAATGTATATAATCAAGAAATTTGTCATGATCATAGATAAAATATATTTGACGTGTGCCATAAAGGAATGACGTATAAAATAGTGAACATGAGGTATATAATTATTATTATCATGAAATCAAAAAATAAATTTAAAATTAGGTTCTAATTTGTTATATAAATAAATTGAAAAATAATCTATTTATTTTGTTACCTTGTGTCATTTTTTTTTGACAAGTTTTGATTAATTCACGTGATATAATGTTAGTTTTTGTAATTTGAAAAAATTTCCATAAACTTTTATGGGATTTTTTGTAATATGAAATACATAAGGATACCACAATGTATAGAAAAATGTAACATTTGTTCATTTTTATTAAATCTGTATGTGTTTGTGTTCAAAATTTTCATACATATTTATGTAGAACAGAACTAACTCCATTAGTACCTTAGAGAATAACTATATAGGAAGTTTTCAAGATACTTTACTAAACTGTAAAAAATCAGATGGAGAAGTAGGTTGAATTTTCTGTTTAAAAGCGTCAATTATATTGAATTCTAAAATATCTATCTTTCAACGTTTTTAGCACAGATTTATTATTTCGAAACAAAATTTCGTATCTAAATAAATAATATGCAAAAAATTTAAATATTCTTGCGTTTTTCAGTTACACAAAAAAATTCTTAGGAAACTATTATAAGTACTTCCTCAATATTTTCAGAAATGTAAAAAAGGCTTATTGATTGCATTAACGTGTATTGAAAATATTGTACACAAAAAAATGATGATTTTGCAAGAAAAAAATAAAACGTACATTATATTCCCCCTTAAATAAAAATATCTTTGCAATGTATCTGTTGCAATTCAAATTTGATGCAAATCCAAAAAAAAAAAAAATACAAAATTCATGACATAACATAAAATACCACGGAAAAATAACGTAATAAATTGAATTTATTCAAAGGAATTTTAATAATAAATGATTTTTTAATAATTTTTTCTGCAAAATCAATCGATCTTGTTTGATAAAAAAAAAAAAGAATCAAATCGATGTGAATGACTTCTTGATGAAATCATGATTATGCAAGTTTTTTTCTTGAAGAAACAAAAAAAAAAACGATTCTTTTTTTTCTTTTGGGGAAAATGGAAAGAGCAAAAAAGTATATAAGCATTTTGTAACTTAACCCTTTCATTTTTTATAATGTTATATACACGCAAATTTTTTATCACCTTCATTAAATGATATCAGGGTAGGCATGTGATAAATTACTTCCAATGCTGACTGTAATGAAATTCAGTTACCTAAAAATAGTGATGCAACTAAAATGATTTCTTTTTGTTTTGAGAACAAAAGGAAATGATGAAAGGGATGAATTATTTTTTATGAATATTCATAAGCATAAATGCATAGATTAATTTTTTTCTTCTTCTAAATTGTCTAATGAATTCAAACAGGATGATGATATTTAGTTTTTTTAGAGAAAAAAAAAGAATATACAACATGTTAGTTTAATGAACATAACAATGAATTTTTTTTATAATGATTTTCAGTAATTTTTGCTACCTTTTTTTTCTTCTGATTTTTTCAATTCAATTTTAAAATTTAAATCAGTTACAACTTTTTTTTTTTTTGTTCAGTTCATGCAACAAACGAAATCTTTGAATATAAAATACAACCACTATAAGCGCAATATCATCAATAACTTCTTCAGTAGCACACCCTCCGGAATTTAATATTTGAAAATTCATTAAAATTCACAACAGAGAGTCTTGTCCAATTTCCAAAAAGCTAATATGCAAGTTGAAAAAAAAAAAAAGAACACGCGAAAAAAAAAAAAATTAAATCTAATGATCAAAGCCATTATGATCGTTTTATGTATCCTTTTTTTTTTTGTTGTTGTTCGAATGGAGACTTTTTTTGGAATAAAAAAAGGTAATTTAAAAAAATTAAAACGATAAAAATTCAATTTTACAAGAATATTATGTATAGAAAAAAAAATGGATTATGTGTGTTATTTATTTTTATTATTTTTGTTATTTTCGTTTAAAAAACACAAGATCAGAAAATTTATGTGTCTGAATATCTTTTGCGTAACAAATTCCGTGTATCACTATCATATTATAATGTTGCTAAAATACGAATAAAAACTTTAAAAAAAAATGCAAGGACAAGAAAAAAATAGGTTTTTTGTATTTTATTTTAGGTGTGTATAAAAAAAAAATTTTCCAAAATGTAGCTGTAGGGGAATATGTGAATATTATTATCAAAGAGGTATTAATAAAAGATATATATTCTTCTGACCAAGATAACACAATAAAGTATAATAAAAAAAAAATAAATAAATAAATAAAGTATAGTAGATACATGTGGCATGCTCTGTATATTGCCTGATTCTATTCTAAGTCTAATTATTTGAATACTGATTAAAAAAAAAAAATTTATGCAAATTTTAATTAAATTTGTTGAAAAAAGGGTCTTGTGAAGGACAAAGAATAATATTTAAAAGTAGTCATCTTTATCGGCAATAAATTTTGTGATTATTTGGAATCATGTCTTTTTTTAAGTCATTTTTTTTTCATGAAAAAGGAAAAAAATACTGCAAAAGGATATAAGTAAAAATGATTTTTTCAAAAATTTTCAACGGTAGGAAGCTGAAAAAGTAAATGTATTAGCTTCTTAGAAGAGTATGCTAAGCATAAAAGAGTACCAATTAATTTGAATTACATATGAAAAAGTTCTCTATCAAGCAATTCGTGGTTCACAATCCTCGTAAAATTATGCAAACAACAACTCAATGAATTTGACTTTACTTTAAAAAATGTTTGCTTTTGTTTTGAAATATACATATATTTTTTTAAAATTTCAATTGAGTGACCATAATCACAATTATTAGACAAATTTTCAAATCTTGATTATACCACATCCTCATTAAAAGTAATTTTGATTCAGATTCCTGATTATTTAAAAGGCAGACACGAGTCCTTTTGATTAACCGTTCTCATATGTTTTTTAAGCGGATATGTACCTTCAATTTAGGTATTTGCACACATTGTAATTAATATATGCACTGTAAAGTTACATGTATGGAAAAAAAATTAAACATGTTATAATTAAAAAAAAAATTTTTTTTTTCGTGTAAAATAAAATCAATGTAAGAAAAAATTCAAATTTCCTTTTTATTGTTGTGGTGTGGTCCTTAAATTGTTCATGATATTTAACATGGTTGAAGAGAAGAAAAAGTTAATGAGATGGAATTCATGATGGAAAGGTATTATAATAATGAATATCATTTTGCTTCCGAAATAAAATATGTAGATGTACATACTCGTATGTATACGTATAATATGTACAGGTATTATAATATTGTAAGATATACATAATATACTTGCATATAATAATTATTGGTTGTCTTGATGTTAACATGAGCATTGAATGTAGTACATAAGTAAGTCCCTCCATAAATATTAACTTTAGTTTTTGAACTTATTTTGATAAAAAAAAAAATTAAAATAAGGGAAACGATTTTTAAAAGTCATCCTTCTTTTATTTTTCTTCTTCTTTTTTCAATGTCTACTTTATAAGAGATAACTTAATTGGTTTTTAATCAAAAAAAAAAAAAAAATCCACAATTGAGTAATTTCAACTTCATTTAATTTCCCTACCTTCTTATCAAAAGTAATACGAGAGTAAAAAAAATTTAAATTAAATTATCAAAAAATGATATCAGTCCAGTGTGTTAAAAAAAGATACACATATGTATGTGAAATATATAAAAAAAATTATGTTGTTATTTGCATTGAAAGTTTAAATGAAACTGACAGAAATGAAAGTTTAAACATTTTTATGTGCAAACCATAATATATTGCAATCGCTTATACAACAGTCCAAAAAAGTGAAAAAAAAAAAAAGAAAAAAAAAAGGAATTGAATGACATTTTATTCGCTTGAAATTAAATATTTCATTTTGAATTTATCTTATTAGCAATGTGTGTGTGTGTGTGTGGGTTTTTTTTTTTTTGCGTAAGGATATTGTTATGGTATATAGTTATTATCATTGTTTTTTTTTTCATTTGCATGTCGATAATTTTTCATAATTATGAAATTGAAAAATAATAATTAGATTTTATAATTTTTTCATGCTTCTATAGTTAACAAAATTCATTTAGATAATTTTGGATTTTTTTTTAATGAAAACTATTATCATCACATACTCATAAATCTAATAATTATCTTGTAATGCATATTATTTTTATAAACGCATATATTACGCCTTTGAATGTATGTATGTAAATACATTGTTGTTGATTTTATGTATAATATAATTTTTTGGTTCATTCTAGATTTTTGTTGTTGTTCTGTTTAAGTAATTTTTAAACTATTTTTTTCCAGCTTGGTTTGAACGTATGTATGCATCGTTTCGAAACATTAATTTTCCATATGAGTGCATAATTAAATAAAATGTCGGCATTACTGAAAACTAATCACATCTCCATTCCACCACGAATCTTTATTGATAACCGCATATGCATTAAATATAGTAAATCTACATATGATAATATGAGATGATGATGATCAGCTTCAAATACAGCTTCTGTTTGGTGTATTTTAAAAAAACAACAAAATATAGCAATAGTTTTTTTTTTTCAATTCTAAATTCTATTAAAAGTTATTAATATATTTTCAAATGTAATGAATCTTTTAACCTTTGTAAATGTTTATTTACATGCATACATATTTCTTACAGATAGGCTACTTCTTCTGTTTCAATCATTTTTTGTTAGATATTTAAACAAGTTTATTCTAATCCAAGAGAAATAAGAATCTTGATGCTAAAGTTAAAGAAATCAGAAAACAGGCACTCAGGTGGAATACGTAAATGAATCTTCTATGAAGTGTGCAAATCCTTGGACTAGAACCCTTTTTATTGTTATTCTCCTTGGATGAAATCATTTTTGCGCACAGTAGTGTGTATTGGAATAATAAAAATAATTTACATGAAAAACTTTTTAAGCGTTTTTCTTTTTTTCTTTTTTGGGTGCATTGTTTGGGGTCAATTGGTTGTTATAGGTACATAAAGGAAATACAGTAGTAAAAAAGTTATGCTAGTTTTACTAAGTTTTTGGGTTCGAAATCAGTTCAGAACAAGAAGATAAAGAAAGAAATAGGTATGTAAAGAAGTTTAGAATATTTGGGTACGGTTTTGGGTTTGCCAAATCATTGGATGACTGGTTGACTGCTGATGCATCCATCGTCACTCAATATACTCGACTAGCCAAGCAAAAATTGACGGTAATGACACGGTGATCGCGCGACTTATGTGTAACGAACCAAATTGTTGTACATGTTAGTGGTAATACACCAAACTATGTGAGCGTATCGTAATGTATCGTTATCACATGAGTTGATTTCAATATTATGTATAAATAATAAAATGAAATGTGAATATTTTTATTGTGAATATACGAATACGAAAAGCCGGTTACACACTCTGCCGAATTTGGTGTGTACACGCGCGGTCAGTCGAGTGCGGTGTTAAGCATCCGAATGCATCCTAATGTATCGTATTTTGTTTATTCATATAAAAATTTTCATTTAATTTTGATGTTATTTTCATATATTTACAAAGATATTTTTTAAAGTAGCAATCAGGTTGTCCATCCTTTTCACAACGTCAATCTTCTCATATTTTATTTGAAGAAAAAACATAAAATAAAATAAAAATAAAACATCATGTATAGTTTATAGCATAAATATAATTGACTTGGTCATTTGCTTGCTTTGTTCTATTTCCCAGTTTCGGTAAGCGTGAAAACAAAGAAAATTGCATGCCAATAATATTGGGGAAAAAAATAAGTGATTTGAACATTTTTCTTGACCATATTGTATGATTTTGCTTTTTATTTTTAATTTAGAGAAATATAAAATTAGTCTTTGTAAAAATTAATAAATTTTATTTCAATGCATACATTCCGATGTATGATGTTTTTTTTCTAAATAAACAAAAATTTATCTAATATGTAAACAAAAATATTCTCTGTCGGGATGATCAGGAAATAAACCGCTCTTTTAAAATTTTTTTTAATCTTAAATCCAAGTTAAAATTCACTTGAAATGGCATTAAATGAATTTGTAATTACGCGTGTCAATTGTATACAAAAAAAAAAAACTGTTCATGCTGTGAACACCGCCTACGTTGAAGCTGTAAGGAATTAAAATTTTTCTGTTTTTTTTTTCGAAAACAAAATAAATCAAATAAAAACAAAAAGAAATATAAAAAAAAAACCAATAAACTAGTTATTCCATTATTTCACATCCACCATAAGGATGCTGTGTTATTGGAGGTGGTGCAGCAGTAAGTAAATTCATAGGATGCGATGGTGGTAGCGGAGGCGATTTTTATCACTGATGATCCCACATTTTTAAAAATAAAAAAAAAAATAAAAAATTTGCATGCATAACCATATAAAATCATCTTTCACTGCAAGTCTGACAGTGATAGTAAATCCAAGTAAAGTGGTTTTTATACACAAAAAGGCATTATAAAAGATATCGCAAATTTTTGTTTTTTTTTTCTTTTTGTTCACCAAAGTACATATTATATTGTATATAAAGTATAAAAAAATTGATTTAAGATTCAGGCATGATCGTCATCTTCTCATCGTAATGTGGTGTGGGTCTCAAAAGATAAAAAATTATATTTCTTACAGCTTAAGGGTCTGATCTGTATAAAATTTAGTAGATATATTTATTGTATATGAAATTCGTGCGGTATCACTTCTATAAATTTTTTTTCCAACTGAATTTTAATTTCAATTGCACGGTCTCAATCTTCTTGATATTTTGCACTTTATCTCTATTTTTTTTTTAAATTTTTTTTGCATTCATTTTAAATTTTGTTTATTTGCAGGTTATATCATTTTTAAAACATATAAGTACTGAATTTGGAATAGCATGATAAAAAATAAAAAACAAAAAGAAGGGGGGATCGCATCGATTTTTTGATTTGAACAAATCGACCATTGCTGGACGACCGTGTGGCACTCATGTTTGTCGTATGTTTTTTAACTTAGATGGTCGCGTAATTGTAATCCTCATAAAATGATAGCATGTTTGTTATATATCCTTATAACATAAAATTTGTGGCATGTGCTTATTGTTTTTTATATATTCGTATAAAGGAATAACAGAAATGCGCATGCTTCATTTAAAAGCAAAAAAGAAAATTATCTGCGTTTTCCTTTTTTTTGTTTTTTCTTTTTCTTTTTGTATCACAAATCGCAATGTCTTTTATCTACCATAATATAACACTTTTTGAAGTAAAACCAAAACTTAAAGATATGTCGATCTTTTGTGGTGACTTCTTTTGAACTGATCCGCATTTTTATATATTTTTTAAGTAGGCGGAAATGTATTGCCCACTGTTTAATGTATTTTTATGCAAACTTCAAGATTTCTGATGAGATAAGATGAGAAGCATTCACGAAACATTTCTAGATAGACATAAGTTATGCCATTTAATGTTCAAAATATACTTTGAGTAATTGATGGCATACATTCCATGAGAATTTTTTTAAACTAAATTTATAAACATTTTTTTTGTTTGTTTTTTGTTTTTTGAATTTTATTTTCTAATCTTTTATTAATGTTTTTTTTTTGTAATTAATTTCTAAAATTAAAAAAACGAATTTTAAAATTTAATTTTTAATTTATTGCGACATTGTAACAGCCTAATTCATACTAAATTTATTCATTTGTCATTGTGTGTGTGTTTACATGCGTGTATTTATTTTGTTTTTGTTATTCATTGTTACAATTAAACAATAAACAAAAATTCGAATTACGTAATTAGTATTCAATAATATAGATAATTAAAAATTTACTTTTATTAATGTGTTTAAAATTAGAAAGAAAAATTAGAAATAACAACAAAAAAAACAACAACAATATTTTTAAATTTTTAAATGTCTAGACTGTATAGACTTTTGTTTAAATATTTGAACAAAATTTGATATTTAAAAAAATTGCATATAATTTCAGCTTATTTGCGTCACAATGAAAAATTATAATTTTAAATATTTTGTATTTACTTAAACTTGTTTCTATTTTTTTTTTTTTTTTTTTTTTTTTTTAATAACAAAGAAATTATAATTTGTACGACTAGTTTTAAACATTATTTAACTTTTATTACTATTTTAATTTCGGACTCTATTTTTACTTATATGTATATAAATAGTTTTTACACAGCTTACAAAGATCAATTCAATATTTTTAAGCAGCTTCAAGCGAAGAACGAAACAAGAAATTCATAAATTTGGTATTTAAAAAGGTAATTGTATTTTTTAAGCATATATTTTAGCAGAGCAAAACGAACTAAACAGATAATTTGAAAAACAAAACTGTTTCTGATTTCTAGTAATAGATATAATACATAAAACGTTGCCTTAGTCTTTTTCAATGTTTAAATCCTCGAATGACATAGAATCAATTACAACTTTTTTTTCTTCTTTTTACAACCATGAGAAATCTATGTAGCTGCTGAAAACCTTATCTCTGTTGTAATTTTTTCCTAGTTTTATAGGTTTTGGAATTCTATTAACTAAGATTCAATTTTGAAGATACTTCAGCAGCCTATATAATATATTTTCAAAACTGAGAGATTGAAACTAATCAGAAAACAAGATTATTTGTCTTTGGTCATTAAATGATTTGGCCACTAATGATTAAATAAGTCCTTAAAAAATGAAAGCTCTTAAAATTATTCAAAAAATTAAAGTAATCCTTCGAATATAAAAAAAGTTAATACATATGTAATAACTTTTCCTATCTTGTATTCCTTTTAACATGTCTAATAAATTAAACTTAAATATAATTGTCGATTTAAAATTGTGTTATAAAGTTGAAACTACTTTCAATTTAATTTAATATGTTCACTTTCATTTATAGTAATTAATATTAATCAGATTTTTGCACCACATACATTGAAAACTTTAAAAAAAAAAACAAAAAACAAATTATTAAAAATCACATAATATGCAAATATGTTTTTGTATGACATATAAAAATTAATTATGATCATCTTATAACTGTTAAATTATTTTCCTTTTTTTCTTCTTTTTTTTTTGCATTATCTAATAAACCCAGATATCATAATGACAGACTTGAAATTGCTAATGAAGTTTATAAAAGCCGCCCCTTTTGTCGCATTTAATGATTTTGTTCGCTGTTAATTAATTTTAAGGTGGTAACTTGGCCTTTCAAATATCAAAAGTATATAATTATGATGACCGAATATGATTATAATGAAGGATTTTTAATTTTAGCAGTTATACCACATTGCACATTATTGCAAAATGTATACATATACATACTTAGGTATGTACCTATAATGTATGTATATATATCTACATATAGTACATACATTCAAAACCGCAATCAACATTAAGTTACAAGTTATAAGTAGTTAAGTTAAGACTTGTGTCGCGTGATTGACAGCAAAACGAATGAGTGAAAAACATATCTACAATACAACTTTAAGGAAAAAAAAAAAAAACAGATTTTTTTTTTGTAAACACATAAAAACAAAAAAATATTAATAAATATAAATAAATAAAAAGAAAATTCATTTTGGTTATTTTAATAATTTGCGGTTATAAGAAATTTATGAGAAAATTTGAGATGAATGCGGCTCACTTTGTGGTGGTTGAAATGACCATCATTCGTTGTGTTGGATGTTGTATCATTACTTTTTTTTTATTTTATTTTGTCATTTTTCTTTTTTTTTTCTTTTTTAGGTGACTTGGTAATGGAATATGTACATATATAAGGTTTTACTGAAAAAATTATGAATTAGGATGTTTATTGGGTTATTATGAAATATATATTTGTTGTTGTTGTTGTTGTTGTTGTTGTTGTCAACAAGGCAAACGATTGCGGTGGGCTCATAATATAATAATGACAAGCCCAAACCAACCCATTTAATATACATTTTAATAGAATACAAAGAGAGGTAGTAATAACAGTAGAATTTGTATATTGCAACAGTTCCATAAGTTAAATGAAAATGTATCTTTCAACATATACATATATGTATTATGTATCCATACATATATACAAGTTTATATAGCTATATAATATATTGAGAAATATATATACTGCGGCACTTTCAAGAACAAAAAAAAAACAACAATATAATATTTTGTGTATTTATTTTTCCTTTTAATTTTAATTCACGCTTTTTTGCATACAAAAAAAAAAAAAAAAGTGAAAAATACATCATCAACACTTGCCACACATGTTGGTTTTTTGGATATGCACAATATAAGATTAAAAATGAAAATTCGGGTTATAATATTCATTGGATACGCATCTCATATCAAACAAAAAAAATTGCAAAATTTCGGTCAAAAGATATGAGGAAATGCAATAAAACACGCAACATCAACATTAAAATACGAAAATGCATAAAATTATTATTTGACTTTTATATTTTAAGGTTGAATCACGATTTTATATATATTTCATCGTGTTTTTTTTTTTTATTGTTTTTTTTTTTTTTTCTCTATAGTTTGGACAAAATTTTATATTGCATGCAAGCAAAATATAACACAGGCTTTAAGTTGTAAATGAATGCTTCTGATTGCATTTTTATGCACTTGCTTTATAGGAAATAAAAAATTGAAGAGGAAAAAAAAGGGGCATATTTTTAAATGTGAAAATAAAAAAACGAAATAAAATATATAAAGAAAAAAAAAAAAGAATCCTGCAGCATTATCAGAAAAGTTATAAAATGTCTAAAGTGGGTGCCGTCATCATATTTATGCTGAATGTTAGGGTGTTATAAAACTGGCTACCCATCACACATTCTCGAGCTCATTTACACCATGTTGTTATATTTCGCGTGAGATTTCAATTTATGCTTTTCTCATCATTAAAAAAAAAAAAAAAAAAAAAAAAAAAAAAAAAAAAAAAACAGAAAAAAATTAAAGTGTGATTTAAGAATTTTTAAATTCTTATTGAGAAAAGGTATGTATAGATCTTTTCGATTTGTGATGTTATACTGTTACTTAGTTAAAATGAAATTCACGTTATATTTGAATGTATGTAATACTTAAAAACATACAATTAGTCTTTAATTAACAAAACACCAGAAAATTGTCTTAAGTCTGTTGTAAGATTACGGTCTCATAAATTTTATAAGTGGATCGCTAAAATTGTTTATCTCAGATAAAATAAGAATCATTTACTTACAAATATAAAAAAAATTACATACCAATGTATGTACATACATATGTATGTACATATGTAATATGAAAAGTTGAGAAGAATACAAATGGATCATGTAAAAAAAAAATATCGACCAAGAAAAACGTTATGTGGAAATATAAAAAAATTATTTTAAGATTTAGCTTTAAAATTCATTTTAGATACATGTGTGTATAAAACAGGGTGTCCGGAGCATAACAAAATAAATTCACAGATGCAGGCCTCCACGATTCATATGATTCAGGACAGTGAAGGTGATAGTTATTTGAACTACTAAAATCTTTTCTATTCTGAAGATTCTAGATATTCTGAACATTTGGTTCAAATCCAAAGTACATACCTAATTTTTATAAAAGAGGTAGTTGATTTATTTTTGAAACTTAAACACTTAATTACAAAAGAAATAAAATTAATGCACCCATTTTGCAATCAATGAAAACATGCATTAACACCTCCATGAAATTCACATCAAAAAGTACTTTTTAAAGCATTCACATTTTTCATTATTCACGTCAGATACTTCATTTTAGATTTTTTTTAAATTTTCTGCTTTAGTTTCGGTAATTTAAAACTATTAATTTATTAAGTCAAATGTATTCAATTTCATACAATGCAGAAAATTTTCGATATCATTCAACAGAAATTTGTTTAATACTTATTTAATGTGAATTTATCTGATTTGTGATTTGAAGCTTGAAATTGTTTTTCAGAACCTTCTTTTTCCGGATCATTTTTTAAATTTTTTCTAATTTTACCTTTTCTTTTGTTTGAATTTTCATTTTTTGAATGCAATCTTTATGAATAGCTCTGTTTCTAATTTTTAAAAATCTTTATGTATTTTTTTTAAGTAATCTATCGTGAATATATTCTTGTGATACAGGTGATTTTTTATTTTGCAAAAATTCATTAATTTCATTTCATATCAACATTCATGATCCTTAAAAAAGTTCTCTAAATCTGTGTTATCATATGGTCTCTTGTAAAATTGTAAATGATCTAGAAAATTTTATAAATTATCCATTTTAATCAAGATCTCAGGTGAAAACATGACAAATTGTGAATTATTCGACCTATATTTTCTTTCAAATATTAGGCTTGGTTATCAAGGATCACTCCTAAGGTCCTAAGAATAATTAGGTCTAAAAAATTTTATTTAAAAAAAAAGACTGCAACCAGTTCAACGAAGCCAAGTGTGTTTAATCAAATTGTAGGAAAAAGTATGCAGTTTAGTAGCTTCAAGCAGGCTTAAACGATTTTCGAGAACTCTTTAAATTGAACCTTATTATTTAATTGAAGTTAAAAGGTGTCAATGTTCATATCTGCAACAACAAGAAACTAAAAATAAATAAACAAATAAAATAAAAGGAAAATTCTGACTAACATACAGGTGTAGAAAGAATCCTCCAAAACATAATCAAATAGCTAAATTGAAGTATTAATTGTTCATAAAATATGTGTCTGATTACAAAAAAAAAAGGGTGGAATAAAAAGAAAAATTATTATTATCGATTATTTTGATCAAAAAGATTTTGATTACGTATATTAAATCGATGATCAATTAATTTTTTATTGATTTTATATATTCGTACTTTTGTACACAATCAATAAGAAAAGAAAAGAAAAGAAAAAAATGAAGAATAAAATTTAAAAGTAAAACAGTGTGTTTTTTTTTTAAATTTTTTTGATTACATTTCAGTGTAACATTTTACTTTAATAATTACGATCAATAAAAATCATGTATACAAATTGTTTAATATCAATTTACAAATTATTTCATCATAAATATAAAAATGTTATGATCGCAATTCAATCTTCAATTTTAATCGACCTTCATTAAAAAAAAAAAAAAAAAAAGTGGATGATAACATTCATTACCTGATGCATCATACTATAAATATTGTATGTTACGCATAAATGATGATGATGATGATGATTTTGTTTCATTTATTTCGGGGGTTTTTTAAGTTCTTTACATTTGTTTTATTTTTTATTTTTTTAATATATACCTACATTAAAACGATAAAATAATATTTCATAATTATATGAATTGAGAAAATTTACCATAAATATCATAAATGACTTAGCTAATTTATTTTTTTCTTATTTGGTTTTTTTTTTTTTTTTTCGGATGATAACCACTTAAATTTCTCGATAATAAACTAATTTTGTTTCGATTGAACTCAAATCGGTTGGTTCTCTTATAACTGGGGAATACTATAAAATTAAAAAAGAATTAAGGTGGTTCTTTTCTTAATATAGGGATTTTACACATATATATTTTTATTATAATTTTCTTTTGCACAATTTTTGTGTTGTTTTCCTTTTCTTTTTCTTTTTCTTAAGACGCGACGACCATATTGTATTTACGTGTGTACATATATACGATAGAAAATATTAAGAATGGATTTTTTTTTTGATTTTTTAAATTCACAATTCACCTGCATTTATCACAAATTAGTCTGGTTTAAAGTATAATTGAGAGCATCCTAATTATATGTTATCAAAATGAGAATATTATGATATGTCTTGTCTGTTAAGTTTGTAATATTAAAACATGTTTATATGTGTACATAAACTTTTAACATGATTTTAAATCCTTTTATGTTGCTATTATATATATTTTAAAAAAAAAAAAAATTATACCTTCTATACATATTAAGTATTTTAGATTTTTTGGAATATTTTTCATTTTAAAATTTGATTTGGTGGTCTCTGTTTTAGTATAATAATAGGTTGTCTGTGATTTAGTCGTATAGAAACTTAATGTTTGTTAAAATATTTGAAAAAGTAAAAAAAAAAAAGAAAAGTTAAAAAATAAATCCCGTTTTAATATTTAAACATGTCTTCTTCTTCTAAAAATTATAAAATTTAAAAATTTATTGATGTTTAATATTTTTGATTGGCATTATATTATATTTGTGTTATGAAACAACTACAACAGGAAGTAACATCTAGAAAGAAAGCAACAACAAAAAAATTAATGAAAAATAAAAAACGTACTAACCACTTAAAAATTTTTAGCCTGAATCCTTTTCATTACTTTTTTAAAGATATACACACGCCAACAGAAGATGCAATTATATTGAATCATGTTTACATTTTTATCTTTGACATGATCCCATTCAGGATTACACACTCTTGGTGGTCTCAAGATACATATATTTTTTTATTTCTGGTTTTTTGTTATTTTTTTTCTCTTCTTCTTTTTTTTTTTTTTTGAACCATGGATGATGGACTTCAAAATGTTGTCTACAGACATAATAAAAAATCATGTACCATGTACCAAAAAATCATATCGTTTGTAATACCCTTTTATTTGTTATTTCTAGAGTTTATATTTTTTTTTGTTTTTGTTTTATTTTTGTTCAATTAGAGGTCCAAAAACAAAAATATTATATATTTTTTTTTTTGAAGACCCATCCTCAGAAGGGATCATCATCATCATCAAGAAAAAATCAAAACTAGAATGATAAAAAAAAAAAAAAAACATACAAGAAAAAGGTCGCTGTTGGCAGTAAGTCATGTTGTACACACACACACACACACACACATGAACATACAATTCACTTGAGACAAAAAAAAAAAGAATAATATTAAGTCACGATTTTTCTTGAGGGTGAAATAAATTCAGTAAGTTTTTTAGGTTAAATATTTTTTGAATGTTTCTTAAAAGATGACCCTTTTATTAAAGTCGTGTGGTGGCCGATTATTACTATACAAAATTTATTTTGTTTTTTTATTTTTCGTCCTTTTTTTTTTTGGTTTGGTTTTTTTTTTTCCTTAATTTTATCATCGATGGGTCTCTCGATTAATCGAAAAATAAAAGGAAACAAAACAAAAGAATTACTTTCAATTTTTTTTAATAAATTATTCGAATATCAGATTTGATCGTTATAAACACGCCTACGAAAAGAAATCAATATTTAAAAAAAAAAAAAAACATGAATAAAAGTGTGTCGTTATTATGTGATATTTTTACGGTGCGTTAAAGATCATAAATTTTGTTTTTTGTTTAAAGGATAAAAATAATTCTATGGCCAATTTTTTATTTCCTTTCAATACAATCGATTTTTTTAGAATTTACATGAATGTATTTTTTTTTTTTTTTTTTTTTTTTTTGTTTATTAGTAATAAAAATTAAATTTATTGTTTTTGTTTTTTTATCACTGTAATTTTAAGTCACATCATTTTGTATTAATAATCCTCATGTAAAATAGAGAAGAAGAAAAAAATGACTGATATAATAAAGTGAAGAAAAGAATGAATCATAAATTAAAGAATTATTATTAACATTGTAAATACATTACATTATATGTATGTACTTTGTTATAATTCTTTTGAATTACAATTTTCAAACGTGGGAAATATAATAAAAAAAAAAAAAAAGAAAAAAAAAAGGAGAACTGACTTGTATGATTTTGAGTTGACTAATCATCAGAGATGATCATAAAAAAAAACCAAAAAGTCACGTAATATAATGTCATTTTAAAAAATCTACCACGCATTGCCTACATCGACTCATATTCCTTTAGGCGCTAATAATTTCACCGTCATTGACCACAAAACACCTACTCCTCTTCAAATCATTACATTTTATTTAAGCTTCATATAGCTTATGCGTCATTTCACATACATACATATATAATATAACGTACGTACATTTATTCAAAAAACTATAAAGATCAATTCAAATAAAATGTACATTAGACGAGAGCGTAAAATCTTGATGAGGTCGGGCCACCATCATCATCCAAGTATCCATCCATTCAAGAAGTTATCGTATACATTTTATTCAACTTACGTCAAAGAGAAACACAATTAAACCATTTCTTATGGACCTTAAGAACTTTATAATAACAACAGGGTCAACAGCATCACTTTCGGGAGCCCACATAAGAACTCTAATTGTCATGTCACGTACGTTTATTTCTTTTAAAAAAATAAAATAAAAAAAACACAAATGAAAAAAAAAGAATATTTCTTCATGTATCTGGGGAATGACCGATCTTTGGATAATTACTACAGAGGTAGTGTTACAAAGTTGAGCACTTTCTATTTAACAGTCGAGCAATATCCAGCATATAGATACAAAATTATGTGTTATAGCTTATAGTAATAACAGCAGCAGTTAAAAGCTGGTTATTACAAGCACCACGTAGAAAACATCTTGGTCATCATAAAGGTAATATTGTATTTCATTAGTGTTGTAAGGGTGGTCTTTACGTGCCTTCAGACAATGAAACGTGTGTAGGACGATTCAGATATACATACATAGTAGGTATACTATATTCTATTTGTCGGTCAATCATTCATAAATAAATAAAAAAATGAACCGAAGGCGAAAATAGTAAATGACAGGTATCAAAATTTTAAGATTTTCAATTTTTATGTTTTATGTACTCGAAATTATTTTCGGGAGTGTTCTGGCTTATAAAATTTTAAATTTTCAAATGTTAACGGTCGTGTGTGAGAACAGAATTAACTTCTCTCTCTCTGGTTTTTTCCCTTTTTTCATATTTTTTTTTTATTTGAAGTCGATTTTCAAAAAAACCAATTAATATACCATAATTAAACTGATACGCGTATTTCCGTGGGCAATTCATTCAGTATTTTTATATGTTTTTATGAAAATTTTTAGTACCATACAGAAAGAATAAATAAAATAATTCGAATGATTTGAAACGTGTGTGTCCTGCCATTTTTTTTTTTAAACTACCGATCAATATATAACTTACTATTAATCATTAGACATGGAGCCTTGTCAGTCGTGTCGTTCATGATTTTTTGATACTCAAAACGTTTTTTTAGAGTAAAAACTTATATTTTGCTTCAGGTATAGTTTAAACTTTTTCTGTACATTCACTCTTAGGTACATATTTTTTGAACTGACTAATAATTAACCAATAACGGATATATATGAACGTATATTTATGTATACAAAATGTTCCTAAATGTTCCTGTGGTCTTGAAAAATATCATCTACTCTTTGTGTGAGGCAATTTAACAACACAACATCAATAGCAGTAATTTTGCTTTTGCTACTGATTGAATTTCAAATTGCTCAATTTTTGGCCCACCACACAACCAAAAAACAACATTCAATAAAAGAGGTTATCGTATCTTTTATGAACAATTTTAAAAGAAAACGGATTTAAAAAAAAAACCAAAATTATTCTGGACCATTACCACCAGCAGCACCAACAACAATAAAATCACATCAGTTTATTCAAAAAATTACAAAAAAAAGGATAACTACAAAAATTTAATGAAACTACAAGTTGTATGTTGTGTTGGTGATGTACACACGCAAAATTTAAAATTCTAATATTTGAATATTGAAAATTGTAGTAACTCCAGTCACAGACGATCCTGATAACTTAATTGGTGTACAATAAGAAATTTATTCAAAGTGTGGAGGGTCTGGAAAATTATTTCATCCATGTAATGTTTGTTTTCATTCAGATTGATTAAACAATATAATAATTAATCTAATCTAATGAATCCATTCTATCCAAGTTATTTTATTTTCAATATGTAAATCGAATACATATATAGTACGATGATGATTATTCATATAATTCCAAGATAAGATTTTAAAACAATTGGCATGCAATTTTCAAGATGTAGCAGCTGTTTTTGTTAATTTCAAAATAAAATATTATTTAAATCACTTTTGTTGATAATGATAATATGCCTAAGTCGGACAAAAAATCATAAGTAAATAAATAAAACTACTTATCACACAGGTGGGTTCTTATATTTGTATACTAAAAATGTATTACTTATGACTTTTGTGCAATTAAAAAGCAAAAAAAAAACTAGAAGAAAAAAAAACAAATTACGGCGACAGACGATAAGTACATATTTTTAAAATTTAAACTTTTATATACATATGTACATACATAAATTACCTAACGTACATATAAGTATTTTACTTACCTTACCGTCAAAATGATTACCATAATCACCTGAATGAGCAAAAAATTTTCCATCGTTGTTGAATTGAAAAAAAAATAATAATTATTAACTGTTAGCCAGGTTAATTAGCACTTTAAAAGTTTTAGCCAGCAATTTTTGTTATTATTATTACTTTTTTTTTTTTCATATTTATTGTAGTTTATATATTTTGCCACACGCTTCCTATAATATATTTTTAAAATGCGTACTCACGTATTTACCTGAAGAAAAAAAAATGTTATTATATACTTTTCAAAATATTAAACATTTTATTCACAATACACGGATTATATGCGGTGGTGATAAGAAATTGTAAGTAACAAACCTGGCTATTTTATTTATTTTAGTCATTCGTTTTTTTTTTTTTAATTTTACTTACTATTCCTGCTGCTTTTTTTGCATTTTATTTATTGGAAAAGTTTAAGTCGTATAATATGTGACTTCCTAGTTTTTAGAAATTAATTCTAGTTAAACACAATTTTGTTTAGAAAATTTATGGTTTTTATTTCGAAAAAAAAAAAAAATAATAAATTATGTTCAAATTTCAAAACTTGTTTTTGTTTTTTTTTTATTTGATTTTTTATTGAGTTATTATGATATTTATGACACAGATCAACCCGTACGAAACAAAAGAATTTAATTGTATAGGTATTAGGTACATAGTATGTTTTTAAATTATAATAATCATTTATTTAGAAAGTGAACCAGTCAAAACAAACTCTTACGTCAATTAACATTTTTTTGCAGTAAACAATTTATTAAAAAAAAAAAGTTTGCAAATTGTTTCTAACTTAAAATACACAGGAGAATATTGTTATTGTTAATGATGTCTACGTCTCAAATGTGTTTAAATCGAGAGAAAAACATTTTAATTTTGTGCTATATAAAATATTGGAGGTAACAGAATTTAAAAGTATTTCTATTTTTTTCAACAGTCTCAAACATTAAGAACAAGAACACATATAATGTATGTATGTATATGTAAATAAATAATACACACTCGTATAAATACAAATATTATAAATTTCTTATCAATATAATGTGAAATAAACACTCTCCGCCGCCTCTTTATCATATTATGTGGAGCTTTATTCTTATGATCTAATGAAAGTCCGAACAGAATACCCTTCATAACAATCTATCTATCCTTAAATGACCTTTTTTATACCCTTGTTTCTTTCTATGTAGATCAATGCTGAGCTTTTAAAAAGTCAAGAATAAAGTTTCGTTTTTACGTCCTAGTTTTAGAACTTCAATTTTTGTGAAGAGATTACAGTTTTCATTAAGCTCTTTGTTAGAAATTATTACATTAATTTACATCGTTCTTCATTTAGAAGTTGGAATGAAAATGACTCTATGATTCGAAATGAAAATTTTGCAAAAGCCGCTTTAACAATGAAAAAAAAAAAAGGTTAAATAAAACTTAGAATGTGAAAATTTATTCGATTATGAAATAATGACCTAAAATTAAATATAAACAAAAAAATACGGTTATTAAAAAAAGCTTAAAATATTATACGTACATATTATTGTAAATTCAAAACAACAGCAAAAAAAAATAAAATAGGTATAACAATAAAATAAATTTTTCTCACCGTGAAAAGATGAATTACCAGATAATCATTTAAAAATACATTTTTACACCTGTATATTAATTAATTTTAAAAACCTGTATCAATGCTACATATAATATGCAAATTATATATAAAAAATGCATTTATCCATTTAACATATAATTGCTGTATATTGCAGAGATTTCTTTTCTTTTTTTTTTTGTAAATTTGTAATAATTTAAAAATTAAAATGAATGGCCACACATGATGTTTAAGTAATTCGTAAATGTTTTTTTTTTTAAATTTTTTGTTGTCTTACCTTGCATAATATTTTTTTTTCTTTTATATAAAAAAAAAAATGACTTTTAACCTGTGATAAAAAAACAAACCTTGAAAAGAAAAAAATAATAATAAACGGAAACAAAGAGAAAATACACATAAATATATTTTTTTATTTAATGTTTTTCTTTTTCTTAAGTTTTTACTATAATAATTCAATAACTATAACGAATCCCAGTTTTTTTGCTCGCCTGATCGTTTTGCTGACCCTTTTAGGAGCCTTTATAAAGCCTGCACATATTACATACGTATATATATGTATATGTAGATATATATTAACTTGTTATCAAAAAAAAAAAAATATGAAAACAACAAAATAAAAAAGTGAAGATGAAATATAACGAAGAAAAACAGAATTTTCTAATTAATTAATGCCCAACTTTGATTGATGTTTCTACGTGTGTGGTGTAGTTCTGTAAAAGAGGTGTTGCAGGTGGACGGCTCTTTGACGTATGTATATTGTGTTTATAATATTATGTATACTGAGTATATAGATCGACAACCGAATTGATCTATCACTTTTCAGCAAAAGTATCTATAAATATACAGTAACAGTTAGGGAACTACTACACTAGTTATATACGTACTAATGGATTTTAAGATCTGGTAGTGTTGGTTTTTGTTCTTGTTTTTAGTAATCAAGCGGTACCTTTGTGGCTAAAAACATTTAAATCATCAAATCTGTAGATTTTTGCGGTTTTATTTCATGATGATGGCCTGAATAAGAACTAAAAAAATAAGTTAAAGGTTTTTAGGTCATGATGGAAAAGTAAAATCGAAAAAAAAACAACTGTAGTTTTACACTAAGAAAAAATATGCATATTGTTTTTCTATTAAGATATCACATTGAATTCGATCTTTTTTTTTAACACAGCATTGATTGATTGAATTCTAATTAAATAAATATGTATGTGTAAGCTAATATATATTTTTATGGTATTTTTTTTTAAAAAATATAGGTACATAAATATTATTCTAGAACGTGTTAATTATTTCAAGTTGATTTATTTATAGTATAAAAAAAAAATAAAATATAAAAAAGTACAATGTTCATACGTGCATTAAAGCATGAAGGACAACAAAAAGAACTCATATGTGATTACTGATAAGAAGCAGAAAAAAAAAATCAATCTTGTCAATGCCCTTACCATCTTTAGATAAAGTATTTGTCCGTTTGTTATTATAATATATTCAATGCTATCAGTTAATGGAAAAAAACCAAAATTGATATGTGTTCCAATTTAATTTCATTGTCCGACATTTAAAAAAAATTGTTATTTTGTTGGCAGAATTGTTATTTGATTTTTTTTTTCAATTTTTTTTTTTTATTTTCTACATTTGTTCACTTCGCGTGGCTAAACCGCTAAGCTTTTATTAATATTTGATCATTCGATTGATCAAGCCGCACTATGTATGTATAACGCGTGTAAGTATTTTTATATAATAAAAAAAAATTATGTAGGTAGCTATATACATACATATATGTACAATACATATGTATATATTAAAAATTCACATAGATACAAAATATCAATACCGCAACCAACAACAAGTCAACCAGAACAAATTTTTCATCGGTGGTCGTCGATAAGATTAATTATAGTTCACCTAATTGAAGATGATTTTTAATTTAGTAATACAACAAATATCTGGTAAAGTTAGCAAAAAAAAAAAAAAACTAATGCAATTAAAAAAACGAAGTTATGTATTGCATTTTCATACAGGATATAAAAAATTTACAATGCATCTTAAGAAACATGATAAAATTTTGGCTTTGAATCAAAAATGAAATATGTACTCAATTTTTTTTTTATGATATACAGGATGTTTCTAATCAAGCTAGAGAAGAAATATATCTGTGTTAAAATTCGGTATAAAATTATGGTTTAGTTTGGGTTGTGTGTGGAAGGATTTAGAAGCACTCAGACAGGAGAGTCCATTGTACTCATATACCTCGTCTCTGGTATAATCTTATCGTTTTCTTAATACAATTAGGGGTTGAAAATATATGTTTTTAATGCTCATTACGTCAGAGCTCCATGTACGTATCTTATCTTCATCATAGAAAAAGTCGGGCAGCAACAGAGGTGGTACTCTGTTATTTCAATCTCCTCTAGGTAGGCTCCGCATGTGGGATCTCTGACAACTTGTGGTTAGCCCAACAAGAGCCCGACAGTTTCTTCTGTTGAGGCTTAGAAATTAGAAGAAGTCTAGCTGTTCTCTCTTCATAGTTTTTCACAAAGCGTTTTGTACCACTACATTTAGATAGGGCAGGCTACCTTTCCGCCCGCATAGAGTTTCTCCATATGATTGATGATCCATTCACTGATCGAAGATTCCCATACAGAGTTAAAAAATTCAATTACTTATAAACTTGTTTAATTAATTTATTTAAAAAATTACCATTCACACGACCGCTTCCATCGCGAGCTCTAAACTTATTAAGTAAAATTATATTTATATCTGAAACCTGTTCTATATTCTTGATATTTCACGAATTTACAGAATTCAAAAATAATGTAATACACCCTGTATTTATGTATAAAACATAGGTGGAAAATAAATAGATGTATGTATAGTGATTGAAATTTTATTATAAAATCGCATCATCAATCGACTAACCAACCACCCACCCTTCCGCCACACAGTCGATATAATATTTAAGTCGTTCGTCGTCAGTATAAAAAATTGCTTTTATTCGGAGGCGGTACGGTACACGCGTGTTCAAGTTAATGGTATGTAGATTGTATCGTCACAATATATATGAACCAACGCGTAAGTGGAGGCTAATGATCGAGTTCATCGTAATCACAAATCCAATTCATATTATGATCTCACTCTATATATGTATAATACATTTCATATTATATTATTTCTACATAATGAAAGAATTTTGGATCAGATCTCTTTTCATACATACATACATATTATGTCTGTACATATATCTAAAATTAAGAGTTTAGTTGACTGTGCTGAATACCAGATACTACCTAGTATTTTTTTGGATCAAAAGGGAGTTCCTTTATACATGGCATGTAAAATAAAAATTTAAAAAAAAACCAAAAATAAAAGTAATATGCATGGGCGGTTGATTGTTAATCAAAAATACATTGAAGGAGTAGGTTTATTAGGAAATTGGTCAACAAACAACAACAACAAAAGAAAAAACGAAAAAAAGATATATTTTATGACAATTTAAATTCATATCATCGTCCTCAATGGATTAATTATTATTATGTATAAAGGATAATAAATTGGTAACAAATATTACATTGTAATTGGTATACAACGAATGGGCGGAACATAATCTTGACTTTTAATGATTACTTATGTTAATAAATTTTATATTAATTCTTTTCCTGTTTATACCAGAAATATTCTAATTTGTTTTTTCTTCTTCTTCTTCTTCTTATTTTTACATTTTAAAGGTCAATAAAAATATTTGTATAGCTGAAACTTTTATTTTTAAAACACTGTTGTTTCAAGGAAACAAGATTTAGATTTTAACTCTAGAAAAGACTAACCGTATATATACATACATATTTGTAATTCGAGTCTAAAGTATTTTAAACTATATCCTTGAAACTTCATCAATTTTTCCACTGACAGATTCTTCAAAAACCACCCGAATTCTCAAAGTCCTACCTCAAAATCGGTATCCGTTTTTTCAAGAAAAAAACCACAAAACTAGCAGTGGGTCAACGCGTCACAACGTAGTTAAACGCATCTTGACGTGAGTAGCAAAAATTTGAGAACTTCCACATAAAATGTATAATATACAGTGCTTTACGTACCGACAGTTTTCCAGTCCTAGGGTTAAATAATACTCCTATATTTTTATTTGATAAAGCCATAAATGTTTTTTCTAAAGTTTTTTTTAATTATTGAATAACCTACAACAAACAAGAAAAAGATATAGAATTGTGTTGTTTTTTTATTTTGCTAAAGCTTCAAATAATCAAAAAACTATGCACGAGCTACAATTAAAAATTCGTGGTCATGTACAATGTACATACATATATTCATCAGTAGCTCATAATTATTATCATTGACTTATGAACTTTTGTGTATAAAAAAAATATAAGAACCAGAAAAATAAATTAAAAATAATTTTATAATAAATTCATAAATACTGTACGTACTCGTATGTATGTATATTATTTCTAATACTGATATGTCATATTATGTGCTACAAACTCATATTAAATTAGTATTTTTTATTGTTAAGCACACTTATTTCCATTGTTGTTGACAGATTATGTAATATTACCACACGCTCACATTTTGCTGTTGTTGTTCTTTTGTAATTTCAATTTATCTAAAAAAATAATAATATGATTAAAATAAAAAAAAAAAAAAACAAAACTAGGTGAACACAATGTGTACTTGTTGATATGTGTACGAAAACAACAACTATAATTTTTTTTTGTATTTTTAATAATCATATTGTCGTACAAAATCTAAAACGATTCATTATTATGTTAATAATATATACATTATATATACATATATGTATGTATGTAATTCGCGCATAACATATTGGTTGTGATTATCATAACATCCGGAATCATCCACAAGATACTCAATGATAATGTTAAAAAGATACTCACGTGGTATCTTCCATTATGACATATAATTCATGTGAATAAATTTAAAAAGTGGTAATACCAGAAGCTTTAAAATTCGAAAAAAAAAAATAAAAAATAAAAAATAGAAGAAGAGAAAAAAAAATAATTCTATTAGTGGTATAACTAAATCGTTTTCTAGTTGACAACTATATTTAACTAGTATTTAAAAATTGACAACAATCTGATTTATAACCGAATAGTTTTAGTTAAATATAGTGTGTAGAGGGTGTTACTGAAAAATGACTTGATGAAATACATGTGTAGCATTATAACAACATTTTGATAGATGTGTATGAAATTTTTCATCTTCATTTTAATTTTTACATACTTAGCTTTGTTTCCATCTTAAGTTTTTTTTGTTATTAAATTAGTTTTCTTTTGGCATGTTGACAAGTATACAAGTATATAATACGGGTTCACGTGAAATATTTACGAGTTACAACAACAAAGTAGTTATTACTCAATTTAATTGAAAAAAACAATGAAATCAACGTTTCTTTTCTTTGATTCTTTAACAAAGACAGAGATCTTAAGAAAAAGGTTGCTAGAAAACAAATCATAATTGGTATTTTACCGTCAGTCTTTAAGTCAATCACTATTTTCTAGAAAATCAAAAATCATGATTTATTAGACCATGTATGTACGATATTTTTATTTACAGTAAAAAAATATTAGTACTTTGATTGTTTACGGAAATAAGTAAGGAGTTGAAGCACTCTGCCGAGGACGTTTCTGGGACAGTTAATATGACCGTTGTAGAATGAATTAGATAACATGAATTAAAAGGTAATTGGCACATCTCAAGGTAAATAATGAAAGAATTGTGGAAGAATCGGAATTTCAAAAAGAAAACACCAACTGATAGACCAAGAATACTTTTTGATGGGATAACATTATACTGACAACATTTTTGTCCTTAAAACGGTCATTTAGAAGTATCTAAAAACTGGCGAATAAAGAAAAATGAAAAATGAAGAATGGAGAAGGTCGTTTTCGAAATTTAGCTAGTCGCCATTTTTTTTGTAAATACTTTAATTGATTTTGAATTGTTTTTTTTTCAACTTAATCTACACATTAATCGCATTACTTAAATCAGAAAATTAGCTTCACACAGACATAATACCGGATCATTTTCAACTAAATTCATTATAAATTATAAAACGTCATTTGAAAATAAAAAACAAAACTATTCGTTAATTTTTTTTTTTAATTGTAAGATCAAAATTCTTTTGTCTTTTTTGAACTTGACATTATGTATACACTATACACATTCTCTCGTATAATATGATTTAACTCGATCTTGTCGTCCTCAAGGCCGTTACACCTGAGTAATATTTTATTTGCCACGCGTTTTGAAAACAATAAAAAAAAAAGAGTAAAGAAATGAAAATGAAAGAAGAAAAAAAAATCAATTTAAAAAAAAAACAGATTATTCACTCATAAATATTTTTCATCTTATTATTTTATTAATGAAAAATAATTCAAAAAAATAACGTACACATATAATTCATGTATGAACATTTGTTGTAAATATTATTTATATTGATGTTGATATGTGAATAAAATTGTAAATATATTTTCATATTGAAAATGTAAAAATATTTTTGTTAATTTAATCTGTCTTACATATATGATGGCACGTGCAGATCGTTGTTATTTTATTAAATTATTATTTTTTCTGTTAAATTTATTTTTAGTTTTTATTTATTCCGTTTTTAGATTATGATTATAAAATATAATATGAAAATTTAACAATAACACAAAAATTAAACATATATGAGATCATATGTGTAGTAGGATTTATGTATCAATAAAATATGTGTGTAAATTGGTATTTCTTGTAAGATAAAGATGTATGTTATACATCTATTTAGATACTTTTATATATGGAAATATACATAATATATGTATCTACATGCATTGTGTATTTTTATAAATATTAACTGATACCGACTGGTTGATATCATGTGCTTTTTTTAAAGATTTGTAAACATGATTGTTTTCTTGATCAAAATATTAAAAAAAAAAAAAAAAGCAATAATAAAATTGAATAAAAAAAAATTTGAAATCCACTTCTCAATTATCGATCAACATCATGTACAATAATTTCTAAAGGTATGTACATAGGTAACATGGGTGTTGTATAATATATGATAAATAAAATACGACATTTAAGTATATTGTAAGAATTTTTACTTTATCTATAGATACATACATCAGTAATATTGTATGTACAATTCATCAAACTTGAAAACAAACAAAAATAAAAACTTAAGTTGCTCGTGTTATGTTTGATAAGCACAATGAAGATAAAATATTTATATCGATGATTACATTTCAATGCTGAAATAATAATAATAATTTTTTTTTGTTGTTGCTCAATTTAAAGTTATTTTTGGAAAACTATCTAATTAATTAATAAACAATATATAGGGTAAAAAGCTCTCTAATCTGGTTAGTTCAAGTTTCTGGTCTACAATGTTTTAGAAAAATAAATATAAAGTTTTTGATAGCACTTAAAGAAAATACATTAAATATCAATTTAAATATGAAAAAAACAGTTTAAAAAAATATGTGCAATTTTGAAGAAAATATATATGTATAGGTACGCATGCGTTAATGGAATGTAGACTAGAACAATTACCCTACTAATCTTATTTTGATAATATTCGATGGAAAATGTTATCAAAATGTATGTATGTATTATAAAGTGTGTCATTGAATTTAAAATATTTCTGGAAAAATTCTAACAAAATAACAAAATAGTTATAACATACATACATTATGTCATATAATAATTATATTACACCCTTTTTCTTGTGTAACAACAATATATTGTACAATAGCAGGAGGTTAAAGAGTTCTATTTGGTATTAACTCTTTCAATTTCTGTGTTTGAGCTTCCAAGGATCTAATTTTAGGCATCTGTATATCATAATCTGAATTTTTTAAAAACCTACTAGTTCTTTTTTGCATTTTAACCTTTGACCTTTCGTTCCAATTATATTAAAATCTTTCTAGAAATTGTTCAGTTCCAAAATAATTCCATCATCCATTATTTTGTATTAAAAATTGAAGAAAAAAAACTAGATAAATTATACGGGTCCAGTTATAAATTATTTACAGTTCTGTTCCAACAACAAAAAATTAAATCCTAAATTTTTCGTCCAAGATTTTAATGGTTAGATAATTTAAAAAAAAAAAAAAAAAACGAAGAAAAGAAAAAATCAATTGTCATTAAAAAGTATCAAATGTCTATTAAAAACTTTTAAATGAATAAATAAAAAAAAATTTTTCCACAAAATAAGAAAAGAAAGAAAAACAAAAACCAATAAGTTATTATGTCCTACACCTTATAAATATTATAGTTTTTTTTTTGTTTTGTTTTTAAATTCAAAGTCATGATAGATTTTCAAATTTAGATAAAGATTTTGTAAGAAAACAAAGTCACATAGAAAGAGTAATCTTAAATACAAATCGAATAAAATTTTTTTGAACTATTCAAACAAACGAGTTTATAATCCAAAAAAAAAAAAAAAATACCAATGGCGCCTTTAATGCACAACAAAATACTAAATTATAACCTTAAAATTTATGTTTTTTTATCAATTAATTTTACTTATCATACACAGTGAATTTTCAATAAGGATTCACTTTTCCATTTTTATTTTTTATTTTTATAATGGTTTTTTTTTTCACTCAAAAATGAATTCTTTTCTAATCACATATTGATTTTCAATAGAACATAAATTCCTTGTCACACGAACGTGACTTGAATTATTAGGAACAAAATATATAATATAAAATAAAGGATTCTTACAACGGATGTTTTGTTTTTTTTTATTAATTATACTTTTTTTTTTTTAGATACATCTTTCTTTCAACAAACAAACCGACGTATAAACACAAGATGATAATTTTGAGTGTTGAAAGAATGATGTTTTATCCAGACATTTTTACAAAAAGGATTTAGTTTAAAAAAAAATCTAAAAAATAAATAAAGTGGAATTTAAGGATATGTGAAATATTTATTGAGTATGTTTTTTTTGTCTTAGAAGAAGTAAAGTCAAAAGATTTTCAATTTGAAAGATTTTATTAGCAATGGAGCTTTTTTTTAAAAAAAAAAAATGTACTCCTTGATCCTTATCTGATCAACTGTGTCGTTGCCATTATTACATTTGCAAGAAAACTCATATTTTTATCCTCTTTTTGTTTTTCCAGCTTTGTTCTCATGTTTTAAATTTAAATAAAATTGATCATCGTGCCACATCAAAAGTGTGTACGTCAATCTAATTTTGCAATTATACATAATAAAAATGAAAAATTATATTAAATGATACCGATTGATAACAAACAGTCAATTTGTTAAAATAAAATTTGTACTTTGTGCTATTTTAAAAATACGAGACACAACAAGTTCCATGAATTAATGATAAATTTTTTGATATACAAAAAAAAACAACAAATTTTTCCATTTTTTATTAAATCATTCGATACTTTGCAACATTAAAAATTTGCTGATATATAATTTTTATTAATAAAAATTTCTTTGTCATATAAATTGACGCAAATACATACATATATTACAAAAATATTATTTTTAAGCTTTTATTGTACACATTACTTACATGATTTTCATATTTTTAAAATTCAAAATTATTATCGAAATTTTTGTTAACACGGCTTAATTTTTTTTTTTGACTACGTGACATTTAAAAAAATCAAAATTTTTTAATATTATTATTTGTTTTTGTTTTTCAAGCTAAATATGACAATCATATACAGTAATTATCTTGAAATTGGATAAATTTAATTGCATTTTGATTATAGCACCTCAATTATACTCGTTTTGATATTTATTCACCCAAAAAAAAACACTTATACACAAAATACGTAAATGAATTTATTTTGATTTTTTTTTCAATAAATTTTGTTTGTATATGATCGTATTTTTTAAAAGGGGTGGACAAATATTATATAATAAATTTTTTTAAACAAGAAATTTAAATTACAATATTTCTTTCTTTCAATATGTTATTAACAGTACTTTAGTACCCTAAAGGGTAATATCTGAATTTAAACTTCTTGAAATGAATATGTATAGGATTGTATTGAATTTCGTTACTTATACGAAACGGTAAATATGTAATTAGAAAAAAAAAATGTCAGTTCATTATATTTGTAGTTTTTTTTTAACATTAAAATAACTTGAAATTACAATATTTTGACATATAGGTAGTGTCAAAACGAAAAGGACGAAAAATTTTAAGGTATTATAGTTCTTCAAAAAATTTGACAGCGCTTATAAAATTTATGAAGTTTATCTTTCGAAATATCTTGGAATTAGATTATTTCTTGATGATTTCGAAGGATATGTTTTTTAATAGCCTTTTGGATCAGATTCTTTTCCAGAAGCATCCAAACCTACTGTTCAGTATACAGATATTGTAATGTGTATGTATATATGTATGCTCAAAAGATACAAATTATGGACAAAAAAAAAATGTAGCTAATTATTTTGCCTATATGATCATATAAGTTTCTAACCATTTAACAGATATTTGCCTATGAGATTAAGATGTTTTTAGCCTGATAAATAAACTATGTGCGTCTCGTGTTTTTTTTTTTCATATTTTCTTCTTAATTAAATATTCTACTTAAATCTAAAAAATATATGGTAAAAAAAAAACAAAATTATTTATAATAATAATTAACGACGAGTATCAAGTTTTCAAACGAAACGACAAAACAAAAAAAAGTTGTATCATTTTTTGTTGATATTTACATTATTTTATTCAGTCATCTCAAACTGGCACGACGACTGGAAAACTTCCATTATGATTAAAACATATACGTTCAACTGATATGAAATTATAATTATAATAAATTTTTTTTTTTTTGTTATACATACTTATTATTTTGTGTGAAAAAAAATATTATATTTTGTTACTATTATTAATAAATTACGTATATCATGGCGCTGCTAAATAGCATGTGACTTGTGCAAGGCACGTTCATTCAAAAAAACAAACGTCTGATATTCTTTTTTTTTTTATTTTTCTCTCTCATTATTATTATTATTATTTTTTTTACATGATATGGTTAAAGGTCATCTTTTGATTATTATCATAAAATATTTTTCATGTTATTGAAAAATTACAAAAAAAAAATACAAAAAAAAATTTATGATAGAATATTTGAATTGAAGAAAAAGTTACAGAAATGTTTTAACAGAACCATATATTCTGTCACGTATACCACCTTTGTATGACGTGTGTGAATATATTATATAGATATCGACGCTGATAAAATGAATAACAGCTTTTGATTGATTTTAAATTTTAAAAAAAAAAGTTATCTTTAATTCATTTTTTATTTTGTTTCTGTTTAATTTTTTACTTTTCATTTAATTTTATCAGAAATTTAGTATCATACCTAAAATGAGTATATAATCACTACATACGTACACATTTCATTTACAAAACAAACAAATAAAATTCGTGTACACGAGCACGTAGGATCATTTATTAAGAATTTTCTAAGGTTTTTTTTACAATTTAAATGTTATACAAAATGTTAACCCACCAGCCGCCACCTCCACAAAATACAGATTTTTTCAACCTGATTTTTTTTTGTTTTCTTAAAATACAGAATTTTAATTAAAAATAAATTATTATTTAATTACACTTTGTTTTTCTCCTAAAAATAATTTTTATTGCAAATTTTTTTGTATTTTATTTTAAAACGTGATTATTAAATAAATCACAAAATATATTTACTAAATATCATAAAATTTATACATATATACATACATATACATACATACATAAATATATAATTATTTAAAATTACAAAGAAAACAATGTTAAATAAATAAATAAACAAAAATTTGAAAAATTTCCATTCTCTGTATAAACAATATTTTATATGATAGGCCTAATTCCAGTTACCACCAGAGCACCACCTCCGGCATCGTTATCACATTAACAAGTACTCCAGTTCGCGCGGTATATAATATTTTTTCTCGTATTTCATTAATTATAATCTTTGTTAATAATCATCATTTAATTTCCCGTTTTTTCTTTAGTAAACAAGATAAGAAATTTCATCGTTTCGCAAAAAAAAATTCGATTTTAATTCTAAAATCACGAGTTTATCGTCATCTTAAAGTCTCTAATATGCAAATTTTATGAATTTCATCTATGATATTTAACACATTGCATACAGAAATAAAAGTCTGTTAGAAATACTATTTATTGTGCAGATACCTACACACACACATACAAGAAATTCCAAAGCATTAGAGGTGTTTTGAAGACATCGACTATAAATACCTGAATAAAATAAATTCAAAGCAATTGTAATTGTTCATTTTTTTAAATTAGATCCCTGAATTATTTAATGTATCTACATTGTATGTGTGATTTTTTTTCAAGTAATACAAGATACTTTTGCGTGTGCCATATATTTCTTAGAGAAATTTTCCAGAATTTGTTTACTTAAGCGGTTATCAGTACTTTGTTGTGCTTATACACATGATATCATACAGAGAAAATGTAAAAAAAAAAATAAAAATAAATAACAACAAGATTACGATAGATTTACAGTACATACTCGTATGTGCTTTTATAGAATAGATATAAAGTCGTCTATTAAAATGTCTGAGATTACTTTTTTTTCTCTATATTGCAGAGGTATTCAATTGCAACAAACTGTTGTTTTTTTTACCTTGGTATACACTTTACTGTAAAATTAAGAAGAAAATAATTTAGACGCAAATCTGAAAAGATGAGAAATTTTAACAAAATATTTTTAAAATAAGTTGTTGTTGTTGTTGTTGTTGTTCGTTTTCTTTAATATGGAAAATTCCATTATTGAAAAAATTACGAAAATCATTGATAAGAGATTCAAAAACGAACTATTTCGAAAAGAAGAAGAGAAAAAAAGATAACTTTTGTTCTGAGACTTGCACTGCATTCTTATATTATGACAATTCATTTACATATTAATCGATTAGTAGATTGCGTATGCGCACATAAGTGCTAAAATGTAAAAAATTGATTAATAAATTTTATTCATTAAAAAGTCGAAACGGCTCAATGATAACTTTAATTGTTCATTCACACTGATTTTGTAACAAGGGTTACAAATTTTTTTTAAAAATAAAAATTTAAATACACGATGTCTTTCTTATCGAAAATTCTTACTTTTTTTAAAATTTAAAGTTAAAGGTCAATCAAGTTAAGTACTTTATGATTGTTACAATAAGTTGGAATTATGTATGTATTTTTTTATTGAATAAAATAGCTAATTATAATTTTTGTCACTTCAGCAGATGTGAAACAATAATTGCAATCCCAAAAAAATAAAATAGGAAATTTGTGATGCTTTAAAAATAATTTTTTTAAAAACATACTGTAAGCATTTTTCTATGACTTAAAGGTTCATTATTGATTTCATTCACTATATACAAATTCAGCTGTAGACTTGTAGGAATCTGATAATGGGTATGGTATGGTATGAAGGGCTGTTTGCTTCTGAGAAGCAATTTTATTCGGAGGCCTAAAGGCACATTGTGTATTGTGGGAGTTGTCTTGGCTTATTCTGAAAATTGTTCAAGTTTTTTAGTGCTATTTCTGCTAAGCCGTCTAGAACCCTGCTCTCCCAAACAAGCGAACCTTCGTTCTTTTAGAGCTGGACATTCGCAGAGTAGATAATTAATTAAATTTGTTTTGTTTTCTTTTTCATTTTGTTTATTTTACATATAAGAAAATTAATCACATACAATATTGATGCGATAAAAAAATTTGCTGTCAACAAAACAATTATGAAAAAAAATAAATAGGAATCTGGAATTACATTATGCACTTTGATTTGTAATTATTCCTGCTTTATAAACAATTTTAAATGAATTTGTAAAATTAATTATTATTAAGCACCTGTAGGACAGGTAAATGGAAACAATATTTTTTTTCTCAATTGCACAGTAAAAAAACCATTAAATAGGTCTTGTTTTTATTATTATTTTTTTTTTTTATTGAATATATTTTGATAAATATCAATTTTTTCGCCCGACCTAGGCATTATTACATAAAAACATTTTTTTTTTTTTACAAATTAAATTATTGAAACCTAATATGTTTATTGATACCTTTTCCGTTTCATATGATTTCCTCAAAATTTGTCTGTGAAAATAATTTTCTTTTTAAAAAAAATTTATTTATTGTTTATCGGTTTTTTTTTTTTTGAAAAAAATATTTTTTAGGTTTTCACGAATTACTTATTATTTCTTTTTTTATTTATTTGTATATTAATTAAAAAGTATACAAAATAAATAAATAAAATGCAATTTATCGCATACATATCAGAAAATCAGGTCACACTTTTAGTCACATTTTCGTGTTGTATGTCATTTTTTTTTTGCTCTAAAAAATGTATAAAAATAAAAATAAATAAATAAATTGCATACAAAATAAAATAATCACAAAAAAAGTATAATTGGAATTATTTATGTCGCCTTCCGTCTACGTAAAACAACAATAACAAAAATTCTAGCGAAAATACTTGTTTTTTTTAAAAAAAAAAAATTCAATTATTTTTTTTATTTTTCCTTAAATTTCCGTTTGTTCAAAAATTCCCCAAAATTTTAATGTGTGTGATTAAATTAATAAAATTATTTTGAATGGCACCTTAGAAAATATTGTACCTACAATAAAATTAATTTTGTTAAATTATTTTCTATTAGAACAATATATACAGTCTTCAAGGTATGTAGGTAAGTATGTATGTACTATGTATGTACATATCTTCTTGACCATTATGCTGGTTAAATATACATTAATTTTCTGTCTTTGTATATATTATAATTATTTAATTCCATTTGGGTAGATAGTTTTTATTTTATTTTTTACTTGTATATATGACATATGTCATTTTTATACCATCAAAAAAAATAAAAAATAAAAAAAATTATTTTTTTCTTTTTTTAAAATTCTAGTCACATTTTTATTTCTCATGTATAATACATGATACATAATGTACGGTATATAAAAATGGTAAATTATACAAGTCACCTTGCAAGTAACGCGACAGTAACAAAAACAGTGTTCCGGTAACATATTAAAGTGGAATTATTTATCATTAAAAAGAAAATAAAATGTGATTCTTAAAAGTCTGTATTGTACTACAAAAAAATATATATACTTGTACACAGATACAAAATTATAATGTATACATATGTATATATATATATATATATATGTATGTATGTATAATAGGTCAAAATCGAGCAAGAATGTTTTTTAGGCATATATTGTAAAATTTTAAGAAAAATGTACAAATTTTAAAACTGGACGCGGTTTTCAGTGATCATGTTACTGAATAATTCAATCTTCATTTTCAAGAAAATTTTTATATACATATTTTATATATGTACATATGTATGTATGTATAAATACCTATATATTTCTTCTTGATCTGTTTAATATAAGCACGTGTCCTCATATGTATACAAAATTTCAGATAAATTATATTAATGACGTTGACAATTTTATATAATTCAACAATGATCATATAAAAACATAATAATTTATTTTTATTGTTATATTAATGACCTATAATATAATTTAGTCACAATATTATTATAAAAATAAAATTGCAATGTGCAAATAAATTTTGTTATTTTTTAAATATACATACTACGTACATACATATGTATAGCAACGACCCCGCAACATATGTACATACATACATTTCAAAAATATTTGTACATACCAATAGAATAAAAATCAACCTTGAGAATATGTGTAATGAGGTGTGCTCTTCTTCGTATTTTTTTTTTGTTGAAACAATAAAAGTCACATAATTTTAAAATAAAATCGAAAAATTCTTCAGATACATTTTCGTTTTATTTTTCTTTTTTTATTTGAAAAATGACATTTATAATTATTTAAAGCACACACTCTGTTGTCTATATGAACAAATAAAAACGTTCGTTTGTGCAGTTAAACTTATTTTGCATAATTTTCTTATCATTTTAAATTTAAAATTTTAATTAATTAAGTTTAAAATAAAAAATACAATTACAATTTCTATAGAATTTGCAACACTTTTGTTTTTTTGTTTTTTTGACGTCATACATAACTGTTCTATTTTTTATTCTGATAATAAATTTACCATATATGTATTTTTTTTTCGATAGTGATTCAGTTTAATTTTATTTTTCTTTTGTTGCGTATGCAAAATTTGCTTTTCAGATATTCAAAATCACTGGTCAAGGATTTAAAATTTAAAAAAAAAAAAAAAAAAACGACATACATACTCGTATAAGTGAATTCATTTGAATAACAAATCCGAAAATGTATTCAACAAAGTAATTTTATTTTAAGGAAATAAAATGGACTCTATTTTAGTCATAAAAATTTTTGCATTGCAAATTTATTTGCAATTTTTTTTTCTTGAATTTCTTTGCTTTTTATATTTTTTGAAGTCTTCTATTTCTATAGTTTCTATTGGTTTCTATAGTTTACCCTTTCCATGTATTTTTTTTATATTCTCTATTTAAAACTTTGCTCAGAAACGAAAAATAATTAATTTTATTGTCTTTAATTTCTCAGAGATGTTTGTAAAAATATGCATTAATCATTTTATTTGCAATATTTTATCATATTTAAATGAATTGAAAATGAATGTGAGAACGACCTTATAAAATATAAATAGTAAATAAAGTTTAAAAAAGAACTGTTTTTTTTTGAATTTATTATGATAAAAAAAAAAAAACAATAATTCCAAATTAGTAATATTGTCGTGTGTCAATAAACACAGGTACACGCTTATTTTATTTTTTTTTCTTTTTTATTATCGTACATACAATACAATTGTTGTTTATAAAAAACTAGAAATAAACTTCAAAAAAATTTATTAAGAGTTTATGATTAATTTTTTTTTCTCTCTTGTTATATTAAAATTCAAAACAATAACGAAATAGAAATATAGTGAAAGTTCCGAAAATGTGTGTTGTAAAATATTGAAAAATTACATAAATACAAAAACCTTTTCAAAGATTTTTGATTATCATGAAATTATTGGATTGGACCAAGGATCCAAAAGGATCTGAAAATTTTTAAGATTAAAATTTCAACTTTAAAACATTGACATTTTATACTATTTTTCTTTTCGGATGTCAGTACAGGCAAGATAGGCATACTTTTCTATATTCTTTCACAAATTGTTTGAATAAATCTGTCTCGTGTGTGGGGTGATCAGATCTCAATTTCAATCGAGGGAAATCTTTTAAATTGAATATTACCAAGGCAAAAAACTCATCGAGTACTGCCTCCACAAGCACAATACTGACTTCCAAAAAGAAAAATACTATAGTAATAAATGGATGTTCCTTTAATGAGATAAGAAACTTTAATAAGAAAATAGAAATCTTAAAAGATGATTGAAAAAAAAAATGAAGAACAAACTCAGTTGTTTAAAAATAAAAAACCGAAAACTTGAAACTTAATTCAATACCATGATCGTTCTGAACACCACGATAGTTTAAGATATTTTTGCAACAAGTCGTAACACATTTTCGGAACTTTATTCATATATGTTTTTATCGGTTAAGTTTTTGTTTTAAATTTGTGAATAATTTTTGTGTATAGTTTCTCGTGTATTGAATGCAAATTTAAAATGGGCACGTGGAAGGTGGTTTTTTTCTTTCTCACGACGTTTTTTATGATGTATATGTAGTTAACATTAAAAAACAGACAAAACATTCCAAACAAATATTTTACGGGAAATCCATTGACGTTATTAGGTATATCAAATATTTTAGAATTGAATATTAGATACTACGTTTGTTGTATATTTTAAAGGAAATAGATAAAAATATGTATTTGTAGACGTTGCGAATATATAGAAGAAAATTTTTATTACATTTTAATGATTAATAAAAAATAAAACAAATAATGAACTAAATACGTTCGAAAAAAAATTTTAAAATAAAAAAAAATTATTTTTCTAGTTTTCTGATTAGATTAACTATTAAAATACAATTTGAAATTATATTATGCAAATTAGATATCTTATACCAAAACTGATGGACAAAAAATATTTTAATTAATTGAACATTTTTGGTTGTCATTCGACATGAAAATCTTTGAACTTATGTGAAAGTTTCTCTCAATGTATATAGATATACACGTATATATACATATGTATATTTTGCAAACCTTGTCATTAATGTGTAATTTTTGTCTATTCATTGACAATAATGTGTTTTTTATTTAATTTATTTGGTGTCAAGTAGATTTAAACAAGTTTGAGATCAGCTATTGGATCGGTTTTTTTTTCGACACACAGACAGGTAAGACAAAACATACTTAATTTTCTCTTTGGCAATTTTTTACTTGAATGAAATAATAGGCCAATCATTTTTAATAAATTTTGGAATTAAGTGTAGTTTGTTATTAAAATGTATCTTTTCAATTGAAAGAATTGTTATTATTCTTAAAATTGTTAATTTCAATAATGAATATGACACTTTTTATTGCAAACGATGACATACATTTTCTAGTTTAAAATATAAAATATGCGTCAATAACAGGCATTTTGATGGTATTTTTTTTTTCTAATTATTATTCTGAACATTAATTATTATTTTTGACAATTTTTAGTAGCAGTGTAAATACCTACTTTAAAACTTTTCTTACATCATTTTGATTTATTTGAAAATTACACGTCTTAAAAGTATTCCAACAAAAACAAAAAAAACTATTTAGACGCCAAATCACATGAGAATAAAAAAAAATCAATGACGTCGACGTCTGAGAACTTTTGTAAATAAAATTCTTTGCCAATGTTTTTTTTCATTTTGTTCTGGTCATTTTTGTTCGAAAACAACAAATTGTTAAAGTTAATAATTATATTTTAATGATTTTTTTGTTTGTTTAAAAATAAAAAAAAAACACAATAATCATGATCAAATGATTTTTATTTATTTCTTTTATGTTTTTTTTTTTTTATATAAAGATTTTTTATTTATTTTTTTTTTTTTTAAATCTTATTCAACTAGATTTTGCATATATCTATATACTATATACATATACATAAATTTACATAAAAACTATCATCACAATCTTAAATATTCTTTTTTTTTTCTTTTTTGACTTAACAAATTATTTTTTTTTTGTATTTTTTTCTCACATACTAAATTATTATACCTATATACAAAATACATAACTTAAAATAAAATTTTCATTTTTATTGCTATTGTTATTTAAAATAGTTTTTTATTATTTTTATTTTTAAATAAATTATAAAAAAAAATATATTTAGGTATACATATTATTTTTTTTTAAAGAACATGTCATTTTAATGAGAATTGAAAAAATTTAATAAAAAGAATACATATAAACAAAATTCCGTTCCAAATATACATTTTTTTTTTTCAATTTCAAATTCTTAACTACTGAATTCATTGACATGTTTACGTTTTTATTTTTAATTTAATTCTGTTTTTTTTTTTCTTTGTGTACAACACAATTCATAATTTTTTTCTATAAAAAAAAAAAAATAAGAAAAAAACAAACAATTAAGCAATGGAAGACATTCGTGATTATTGTCGACATTTTGAAATAATTTGCAACAAATTATTTGTTATTATTATTTCTTTTATTTTTTTTTTCTTCTTCTTCTTTTAATTTATAATATATGGCTTCAATTTTCTTTTATACAAAACTTATTTTTAAAACTTAACACCTAATATTATTCTTATAAATGTAAAAGGATTAGAAAACTATATATACTCTATTTCTACACTATCACGACCCTACATTTTGCTTTCTTTCTTTTATTTTTATTTTTATTATTTTTTTTTCAAAATACACAACATTTACAAAAGTTTCAAAATAGGTAGAAAATCAAAAAACAAAAAAAAAGTAAAATAAAAGAAAGTTAAAAATTAATTCACAGCATTCAAAAAAAATTCAAAATTTTGAAATTTTATTTATGTATTTTTGCATTTATTTCAAAATTCCACAAAAAAAAAAAGATGAGGTTGAATAAAAATTTAGTGCAAAAAAAGGTCAATATGAAAATATTTATTTTTTTGTTGTTGGTTTTTTTTTCTACTTTCAATAAAATTGATTGATATATTTGATATTGCAATCATTTTTGATAATTCTCGTAATCAGCGAAAAATATTTTCATTTTAATTTGTTTTATCAATGCCATGTAAATATGTATGGCTGTATATGTATACGAGTATGTATAATATATTTCAAAAATTAAAAAGAAAAAAAAATGTTTCCATGAAAAATGAAAGTGTACACGTAAATCTATCAGTGACGTGTTATCTCATCATATTTTTACTATCAAATCAACCCTTTGGAATGACATATGTATACATATTTATGTAATTTTTTGCTTTACATTTAGTAATACATATTTGAATTTTGTTATAATTTTAAATTAGATTACAAATTAACGTATTTTATTACATTAACTACTTTCTTATCATAATTGAAATTTTAATTCGCGATCAATTCACCTTACTACAAACAATATTCTATATTTCAATGATCAAGATATTTTTAAGTAATTTACCGTATATTTTTTTTTTATAAGATGACAAAATTCTAAAAATATTTACCTACATTAAATTCCACACGTGAATTTACTTTTTTTTTGTTTTTTACAAATAAATACCTTGGGATTTCGGCAAGCTTTTGTGTATATTGTGTAGTACTCAAGAATGATGGAAAGCACGATTAAAAGGATTATCGTGCATATTTTTCTCATAAGTATATTTTTTTATTAATTCAATGCTTATCTAATTACTAATGGTTCATTTCAGCTTAAGAGATTGATAGCACAACAAAAAAAATTTTAGTAATTCATAAAAACAAGATATGAAAATAATAAACTTGTTGTGAAAAATAACAAACAAAAAACGTTGCAAAAAAAAAAAAATAGAAAAATAAAATCTACCACTTTTTTAGTACATACATATGTACATACATATCTAAGTTAATTCAGTAGACAAACAATAAAAATATAATTAAAAAGGAAAAATAAAAATAAAATTAAATGACTCAACAGACTAGGTAATTATTGTGCTCGTGCGCCACTATCGACCTTGTGTGAATTATAATCTGCTACCTATTATACATTCGTTATTCGCTACAGTACATTACACCGAACGTCACTATCATCTTATATTTATTCGCGGTCTAATGCAGAGAAGCGTATCAAATATGTTTTGTTTGTTTGTTGAAACTAAATTGAATTGAAAGTAAATTTAAACAAGATAAGTACTTGTAGAAATTAAAAAATAAATATATATTGTATTTTTTTAGCACCACCAAATGGCACCTCATCTCAATGGAATTTTGTTTAATCTAATCAGCTTCTATTATTTATAAATTTGTTAATTGATTCAGGTAAACAAAATATCTATAAAAATGTTAAGTATGTATGTATCTGTGGAAGTAAATTATTTGTTAAGGCAAATATTAAGAAATTATGCATATGTATCTTTAAAGTTGCACTTGTTGGAGAGTTAGTGCACATTATAAGTCTGATAAGTCTGATGGACTTTAAAATTTAAATGTAGACAGTCTTTTTTATTATTATTATTATTATTATTATTTTTTATATTATAAATTATTTGACTTGCTCTGCTTACCATGGTCGCCAAGGTTGATCTTCATCTTTGATTTTCTTTATTACTAAAGATAAAGGTGCTACATCTGATGAATTATAAGATTGTTGCATATAATGTGGAGAATGAGAATGATGATGATTATGATGACTATGGGATGATGAAGCATGTTGAATAACTGAAGGTTGACAATCCATGGCTTCATAAGAATTAGCTGGACTAGGTGGGGCATACATTGTAGGTGAAATTGTGTTATCTCTTGAAATGCGTTCATAATTTATAGAAGATGTTGATGCAGCTGAACTTGTTGATGATGTACGACTAGGAATTGGTACAAGTGTAGGAATTTGATTTGTTTGAGGTATACTCTGTGGAAGTACTAATGCAATATTTCCATTTGGAAGACGTGTTGGAATAACTTGTACTCCATTTGGTAAATAATATCCATTAACTGTAGCTTGAATTTGATTTGTATGATGATGAATCATCTGATTTGAATGATCTTGTTCAGGTGAACTAGGTGGTGATGGAAGCATATGAACCTGAACTGACTGTGTAGTATTTTGATTATTTATATTTCTGGTATTTTGAGGTGAGTCAGTTTTAACACCATTTATGCAATTGCTAAGATGCTGAAGTAGACGTCTTTTTACATTGGGATCAATACCAGGAAATCGACTAACTTCATTTGCACATTCAGCAAATCCAGCTTTGAATTTATTTACAACTTTTGGATCAGCTGCCTGAGTCATAGCAGCTTGTTGACGTTGTAGATCCTGAAGATGTTTTACAGTTTTTTCTAAAATATCAGCTTTTTCTAGTTTTGAATGACGAGCAGGCTATAAAAGATAGATACAAAAAATATTCATAAATATTTTGGTGTCTAAAGATATACTCCATATAAAATATCTTTAACAAAATTTTAAAATATTCAAAAAGTACGATATATGACATTTAAAAAATCCAATAATAAATCTCATAAATACTAAAAAAAAAATTACAATGAGAAATATACTTACATCTTTTTTTGTTGCATCCAAAATCAATGTTTTCAATTCATTTAGGCAATTATTGATCCTTGCTCGTCTGCGTTTTTCCATAATTGGTTTATTGGACTGTAAATATTTAAAAACAAAAAATGATTGTTTATTTGATTGCATGTGTCATGGAAAAAAAAAAGATAAATTAAGGCAATATTTTTTAATCAAGGACATATTTTATCAAGATCAATTTCGATTCATTTAACTTAAATAACCAAAAATGGACACGAGTAAATGAATTCATGACGAACAAGACGAGAAAAAAAAATTTATCATGTATGATGACCTTTCAATGAATGAACGTACGGCATGATAGAAAGTGCGCGCATATCACACATACATATATGTACATACATATACTACAAGCAATATCGTCATCAAAATCTTTACAATACAATAATATTTTTTTCCACCCTCATTCTTCCCACTAATCTACCACCTCTTCATAATAATTATATATTATTCTACGCAAACGACACAGATCTTTTATAGTCTTTCTTTCCTTTATGCGTTAGCCAAATACCTAATTATTTATTATTTGATGGCCTATACCTAAAGTTAGTATCTCGAAGTATTCGTTCATCATTTACATACAACGATGTTGTAACCAATTCAACATTATTTCCCCTACACATTCATTAGCCAAAAATATTCTTGGCTTTTATTCAATATTTTTGGGATAATATAGAATATGATGATGAAAATTTTTTACAAAACAAAATTTTTGATAATTTGCCAAAAATTTTAAGCATAATACGCGAGGGCGATCGCGTGCGCTCTAGGCCTTCTTTTTTAATGATCATCGAAAATATGTATTATTAAGAAGAAATACGAAAGTAAACGATCTCATTCCTTGTGTATACTGTACATATGTTTATGTTAATATAATGTTAATGCCAAAAATATGGTTTTATAAAATTCAAAAATACATTGTGGTCAAGTTATAAATAATTTTATTCAATAAAATTTCTTGTTATTTTTCAAAATAACAACTCAAGTATGATACATACATATATAGAATATAAACGACTACACAAGGAAGATGAATTAATGAAAAAAAAACTAAATATATATCGCCTGTTAGTCGTCAGAAGAATTTTACGTGGAAGCATCCCCGCATTTTTTTTTCTTTCTTTCTAAATTTTCTTTATTTTGTTTTGGTTATTAGTAATTTTTTTTTTCAATATTTTCAGTTGAGTCGTAATGATGTGTTTATTTTTTATTTTATCGTGGGAGGCAAAAAATAAAAAAAAAATTAATGTGTGAGCTCAAAAAGCACATGACTGACAATGATGATTGACTATTCCTTAAATGAAATATGTAGGTATATGTACGTTGGATTCTTTTTTTTGTTGTTTTTTTAATATACATTTTTTTTTTATTTATGAAGATGGTCTTAAAAATATAAAATTGAATGTGGATGAAATATTTCAGAGGAAATACAACATCTTATACATAATATGTACATATGTATAAAAATCAATTATTTCAACGAAGATTTTCGTATACATATGTACCTAGTAGGTATATTTTTTTTTTTAGAAATTTACAAAGGTGTTTTAATTGTTGTTGCATTAAGAAAAAAAAAAAAACGATAAAATTGAAATAATAATCAAACAAAGTGACCAACATTATGATGCTAATGATGAGCAATATAGAAATCTTATTTTTTCTATACAATTACCTACAAACTTTACGCCTTTGTAAAAATAAAAAAAAATAAAAGTACGATTTACGTTACTATCCACTTATTTAGTATACGTTTTAAAAGTAATTTTTTAAATGAAAGAAGGCGAATTTGCCACCGACGCTACTAGACGGTCATAGCAAAAATTTGTTTTTTTTGCTTTTTTTTCTGAATTGATGTCGCGTTATATAGTCATATTGCGAAGGTTGAGATCACACGACAATCATATATAGGTATTATTGATAATATAAACATACATACGTAACTATATGTACCTACGTTACTTTTAGAGAGTACCTATTTACTTTTAAAATTTAAAAGGTAAATTGAATAATGATATTTTGTGAAGGTGGCAAATATTTGCGTGTTCTAATTTCAGAGAAATACAATTAATTCAATGTAAAACTGAATATATGACAAAATCATGAAATAATTTTAAATTAAACTTAGTTCGTTTTAATATTGAATTTTAAATAATTAAAAAGATATTTTATTTTTGAAAATTAATTTTTAACAGTAAACATAATATGTAATTATTCTACTGATTTTTTTAAATGTATTTTACGTTTATATTACAGTAATAAAATATCAGAAATATTTAAAAAAATTAGTTTAAAACAAAGAAGTATCTAAGTATGTAATTATGTATAAATTTTCAATTGAATTCGATTTTTTGCCGACACTTAACTTATGAAAAAAAAATGAATAAATCAGTTTAAATTATTGTTACTGTCTGGAAACTTATCTATCGTTTCTAATGTGAAAAAATATGGAAAAAAAAAGCTTATAATTCAAAATTACACATTTGTAGATAATATGTCAACATACCTACATTTTTTTTTTTGAAAATATAAAAACAAAGATATCATTTCAAAATTAATTTTTTTTTTCTAATTACATACTTATATCACGTTTTTACTTCAAAACAAAAAAATTTCTCATTATTAAAAATTGATAACATTTTGAATGGAAAAGCACGTGGAAATTCAATTGAAAATATTTTTTATAAGTTATAATTGCAGCAGACGAATTCTATAAAAAATAAATGACTGAAAACGTGATCGTGTTTATTATTTTTTTTTTTTTTACAAAAAATTGTTTACAATTTGTTAAATTTGTTTTTTTTTTTTTAATTTTAACACAAATTATGAAAATAATGATGGTGAGAAAAATTTTACGATCTTGCCTTAATTTTTGCTATTGCAATAATTTTTTAATTATTCATATTTTTATTAGAAAAAAATAAACACTTACCCGTCGATCACTTTTGACGGGCTCCTTAACTGGTATTTGTGAATTTCCAACATTATTAATCATATTTCCTCCTGTTGGTGGTGATTGTGTTGATATAGCTCCTATTCCAGTAACCATTTTTATATAAAATATTTTTTTTTCCTAATTTATATTATATATGTATTTATTTTTTTTTTTTCAAAAAATAATTTTTTTTTTTCAACAGTTTATTTTTCACAATTTTCAAATATTGTTTATTAAAATTCACTATTATTTTTTAAACATCAGAAATTTTCAAATTCTAAGTTTACAAGTTATCAATGAATTTAAAATTTCACTTTTATTTTTTTCTAAAATATTCAAAACTTTTATTTTTAAATTCCATTAGATAAATTTTTTAAAAAAATTGTCACAAAAATACATTTGATTTTCCTTTTCAAATGTATCTTTTATTTTTTTTTTTCAAAATTAATAAATCACTCATTCAAAATTCCGATAGTGTTCATAATATCAAAAATATATTTTTAAAATAAAATTTAATATTAAACGCGTGATATATCACTTAAGTTCTTAACTGTACAACAAACCGTACTATTCTGAACGACGTCCGGTATACGAATGTGGCATACAGTGCTGTTGCCTGTAAGGTAAATCTGAGCGATAACACCGAATTGTTCAATTTTCAAAATTTAAAAAAAAAATCTACTAGTGCTGGCTTATACTTGCTGGCATGGCACTGTTATTATTATAATATTCATATAACACAAATACATTCACAATACGGTATCGAATTGAATTATCATTATCAGTCGGATCTGTATCTTCAAAACCTGTGACTCTGTGAGTTTCATTTGAATTTTATCAACGTTGTTATGCGGCTGTTGCTGATGCTTTTTAAGAATAAGGTTGAGTTGAGACTTTTGAGTGATGTTTGGTGGTGTCGATGTAAACATTAAAAATAAGAAATGTATGTTGTATGTATAGGTATTTGTATGTTATATTCTGTCTATAGATAGATATAGATACAAATAATATCTATATCTGATCAATGACTGTTTGCCTACCTGGCTGATGCCAAATAAAACCTTGGGAATATTAACTTCAAAATGCGCGACTTACTAGCTTACTACCACTACTGTATAGTTGTGCGATGCGATTATTATAGTACTGTGATTTTTAAACGTGCTTATTGCTATGAATACGTGAGGTGAAAAAATTCTGACGAGACGACGAAGATAACAAACGAAGCCAGGTAGACACAAGGTAGATAGATATTGTATGCCACTAGCAGCACTGCAGTACATTATTGTCGGAAAGAAAGTTGAGCAAAATATTAGAACAGGTATCGGTATGTGGTTAATTTAAACAAACCGCACTTTTAGGTGAGGTAACACAAAAACTTTGAAAAAAATAATGATACAGTACTCATTAAAATTAAACGGATACTATGGAATGAATTAAGTTTTAAGTATAGAAAAAAATATACAAAAATGGACAGAAGAACCACATAGAAACAATTTCCACGAAATCATGCTATATTGTATATACATAATATATACTTAGATGTAAAGGAATGTTAACGTAAGGTGGATCATGTAATGTTAGTAGTCCATTATAATTATTGGGTGGAATGGTAGATGAATATGAATAAATGCCAGTACATACATTATAGAAATTCAATGTTCATAATAAAGCTGGTGGCTGGACGCGTGGGAAACTGTAAAAGTATCTATGCTATATCATATACATGTTGAAGAAAAGAAAATCAAGAAATTCATTGAATCGAAGTTCGGAAGACGAGGTTCTTCTTTAATTTATGTAATAAAGTAAATGCATCGGCATTGGTATTGGTAGCATGATATTTTAGTTTTCTTCATTCAGTACAGAGATGGTATCTGAAGAGATCGAACATATTAAGTATCTCTTTGAAAAAAATCATGATGTATAGAACAATATTCGAATTATTTATTGTACGCAGAATCTGTTTTTTTTTTAAATTATTATTTAAAAAGATAACAGGCGTTTATGGCTAACTATTTTTAAAGATAAAAAGTTGAAAACCGAGATCAAATGTTAGTATTTTTTGGAGAGATAATAACACTATAATATGTTTAAAATTAGAAAACTACTCAATTTAACAAATTATAAGTTTGAAATAATTTAAACACTCTGTTTGAATAAGAGGTGTTAATTCAAATACATATGTACAATGTTTCAATTTGTTTGCCAAATACCTATGTAATAAAAAATTATTTTGAAATGTAGGTAATTGACTCTTAATAGAAACAATATAAAAATGTATATTGTTATCATGATAAAAACACATGATTTTATTTTCAATAATATACACGTGTTGCTGTATAAGATATGGTGATACACGTATGTACATCATAAGCATATGTGTGTACAATTGATTCTTGTCGATAAATTAGTAAGTTTTTTTTTATAATAAATCAACAAAAAAAAATATGGATAAGTATTACTAATTGTTTTTTTTTCACTCAATTTTCTATTTCAAATTCTAAACCTTTAAGCAAAAATAAAATAATATTGATATGAGAAGAATTCTCATCAAGTCGGAAACTTGAAAAAGTTTACAATATTCCACTAGAACTTTTTTTTTATTATGAGGCATAAGGTGAAAAAAAAAACATATACGAGTATATGTAAGTTGTTTTGGATGGAATTCGAGACATTGAAAATGTCGATCAAAAAGTTTCCAAGACTATCATGGTAATTTATTGAAAGTATCTTTTATGTAGAAAATTGTTATAATTTTCTTCTTTCATTTTTAGGTTAACAACAATTTTGTTACAATACCTTTTAAATCATCTAATAGCTCAATTTTAATATATTTAAATTATTATTATTATTTTTTTTTTTAATAAAATTTTATAAAGTAAACCAGTAAAACCAGAAAATAAAACCTGAGGGAGATGTATGTACATACAATATGTGTATATGTATATGTATATATAAAGCGCGTGATAAAGAATATTAAAATGCGAGAATATTGGCACACACTTGATGAGTTTAATTTATAGGTTTGCTGATTTTTAAATTATCATATTACGATATATTGATGGTGTTTTAATGCCTTAATTGAAGGTAAAAATTTGCCTTAAACCTGATATTGTCTCGTCAATAGAGATATTTAATAAAAGATATGGTTGTGTTAAACGTAAATTTAAGAAAAAAACAAGAAGAAGAAAAAAATATCATACATGGAAATGATAAAATCAGTGCATTAATATGTTGCATATCTAGGTATGCTTGGGAAGAAAATATATCTATAGATTTTTTTTTTTCGTTATTGAATTTAAACATTGAGAAATGAAATCAATGTCATTAAAATGCATGTAAGATAAGTACGAACGTTGTTATTTTAAACGAAGCATTGTTTAAATATTAAAGTGTTTACTCTGTCTTGTGTTAATTGATTTCCTTGTAGTAGCAAAAAATAATATGCATATTTTTTTTTTTTTTTTTTTTTGTAGATTATCATTTCATTCGGTGAAACTTCCGATCAACCGGACCCAGTCAACCTATAGCTGTAATAAAGAGTATCTATTAGGTTAAGTATTTCCGTTGAAATGGTTTTCTAGAACCACTTTTCTTTTTAAAAAACAAAAAAAAAAACATTTTCTAAAAAACTAAATTTACCTGTTAAAAATCACATTTTTATTTATCGAAAAGAATTTTTGTGAATTTTTTCAGTTGCAAATTGTTATGCATTTTTTCAGATTTTTCTTTAATTTTTTTTTTCATTTGTTTGCTTTGAGTCATTAAATTAATTGGATGTTTTTAACTTTAATTTTTCATAATAGACATAATTAACTGATTCCTGCTGATTACTTTTCAAATTTTACGCTGCAACAAATTTCATTTAAAATTTATTAATATATGTAATATATATTATGAACATACAAGAATACAAGTCAAAATTCACGCATATTTGAATAATTTTAGAATATCAATCATATAATCAGACAAAGATTTCTCATAAAATTAAACTATTCCTTTTTCATGGTTGATATAAGATCACAATATGCTCACATGCGATGCGCGCTTTAGACTTCACTATTCGTGATATCAATTCAAGAAAACAGGTAAACAGTAAATTGAAAGAGTAAAATAAAATGAAAAAGAAAAAAAAACATGTTGGTGATATTTATATAAGTATGTACATTTATTTAGTTAATATGATTGGATTTGATTGCCGTCAAAAGCAAGAATATTAACTTGATTTGGAGTAAAATAGTCACAGAAAAAAAAAAAAAAGAAACAATTATCAGAATTTTGATGATACTACCTACGACGTACGACATTCGCTTTCGAAGGTAACTGAAATAAATATCGTACAGGTAAACGATTCATATGATGACATTTTTTAAACTGTAGTCATTTATCGTCATTTTGAAATTAATAGTGTTTTTCTTTGGTCAGAAAAAATATATAACATTTAAAAGTAAAATTGTGATAAAAAATACGAAAAATACATACATACGTATGCATACATATATGTATGTATTTAAGCATACGTAACATATTCAGCAAGAAACGATTAAGAGTTATGTAGGTATAACAGCGAATTTACTATATAATTTTTCATGAATCACGATGATCATACACCCAGTATGAATCAAATCATTTTTAAAACAAAACAAAACAATGAAGAAAAAAAAGGGTTAACGTTAAATAAGTTTGATTTGCTTTATAAAAGTGTGGGAATTGTTAAAATCTTTAAATTATTGAAAAAAAGAATAGGAACATTTTCATGAATCAAAGGTATAATAGCTAGGCAGCATTCGGTTAATTCAACGAAAATATTTCTACATGTCCATTTTCAGAATGAATCTTCTGTTTTTAACTATATGGCATTATTCGTGTGAGCATTCAAGGCTCTCTTTTAATCGTGATCATGTAATCAAGTTTAAGGATTGCTGTTGGTTCTTGATACCATTTTTTTTTTTTTTTTTTGTTTATATTAATGTATAAAACTCAAATCTCACATATTATATATGACAAAAGGTTATTTTTCTTTGAATCATCACAATTTATAAGTACCAACATATCTTTCAACTAAACCACTAAAAGAAAAAACAAAAATGCGGGCCTCTTATGGATATTTTTGAAAATATATAAAAAATAAAATGATGATTTATTGAAAAGAAATATAATGAATCTTTTTAGAGATTTATGATTATTTATGAAAAAAGTAAAGCCATAGAATTTTTTTCTTCTGTAAATGGAAAAATGGTCCTTTTAATAAGACAATTATGTCAAAAATATAATTTCATTGAATGTCTTTTTAAGAAACTTGTTGTTTTCCCTATAAAAAGCTGAAATTTAATTTAAAATTAAAATATGTGCATATGTGAAGAAGGAAAAAATTTTAAACTTCAATAATATATGTTCCACTTTTATTGGTAAATTATTTATTGATAGCATATTTCAGTCTGCTCTGAAAAATGAAATCAAAAAAAAAAATTAAATAAAAAGGAAAAAAAGGAGAACATTTGCATCCACTATATAGATAATCTTGTTTAAAAGCGTAACAAATTTATAATGAGAATATATCAAAAAAAATTTTTTTTTTATTTTGCTCAATAATATGCATAAAATATTTAAAAAAAAAAAAATTTATGAAAATATAAACTTAATTTTAAAATCATCTTGCATATTGGCTTAAATGTACAGTACATACATATACATATGTAGATACATATGTGGTATGTGCATCATCATATTATAAAAAAGATGCCGATAATTTTTGCTGTAATAACGACCAATTTTAAGACAAAACTCTATAAGCTTCCTCATTTCAAAAGAATTTTCAACGGTTTATTCTGAAAATTGTTCATTTTTGTGGTGTATGGTATGATCATGAGAGATACAAAGATATTATGTACATATGTACGAGTATAATCAAAAGGTAAGATATATGAATATATTATGTAGAAACAGCATTTTAGCAACAGGTATACACGCACTGTAAATTTATCCAGATGCCAATTTAATTGGCGGATCAAGAGAAGTATGCTTTCACAAAAATCTGTTGTCTACATTATTACATACTGTGTACTTGTTGTATGTATGTAGACGCGGTAAGTTTGCAATCACCTTCGCTAATTAAAGGTGCAGCAGTCTCTTCTTTTAAACGAGTGCATTACCGATATTGAATTGGACATTAGGTTGTTGACTGGGCATCTTTTGATTTGGTTTTTAAGTAAACTAGGTACATTTATATACACATAATTATATAGATACATATATATAGTATAGTCCATATATGAATGTTGTTTGGTATTGCCTTGTAGCATAAAGTACTTAACAGAAAGTTGAATTGTGGCACATGTACGGATTTTAGATGATCACCTCCCTCTAGTCCTCGACACTATAAAATCTTTAATAATGTTAAATGAACAATGCAGATAAATAAATACAGAACGAACGTTTTCTCCAAAGACATAAGATAAAAAATGTTATATATACAACATACATACAACAGGTACACAGCATAGTAAAATTTGTTTTAAGTGATCGTTTACGATAATGAGCATATGCTTTTGCATTTATACGTACATACGTCGTACTTGATGTAGGCAGTTTTATCCATCGTAAGTTTTAACGGTCATCATATAAGATTGAATTTTTTTTTTATTTTATACAATGTATCCGCCACAAAATGTATCCCAATTCCCAACAAGCCATACACCAACAATCGTTTTGACGTTATCAGTAAAAATTCATCCGTGAATGGGCTTTTGAACAAGGTGTTCACATACTTCTTTTTGGTTCACTTCAAAGAAGTAAAAAAAAAACAACAAAAATTTAAATAAAAAATATTACCTATATCCATCCCCAATCTTTGAAATTATTGTAAAAAATTTAAAAACAAGCTACATACATATATACTGTATATAGTATTGTACAATATGCATCTATTATATTGTTTGCTGTTCAAAAAGCTTAAAAAGTGCCGCATCATTGCTTTACAATCGCAAACCGAAAAAATTCATTCGATGTAATATTGTGTATCTTTTTAACATTAACCATCAGAAAATCTTTTGCTGACATGTAATAAACTTTAAAACGTGCTTAAGTGTTTGATGAACGTTAATGTTGATTATGCGCGCACCTGTTGGTGATCGTGGCTGATATTAATGTTATTGATGGCTTTAAAAGTAAAAAAAGAAATAAATAAAAAAAAAAAAATAAATAAATATAAAATTATGATAACAGTAATAATAATAATAATAATAAAAAATAATAATAATAAGAGAAAATTAAAGATAGCCGAGAAATTTTTCGTACAATATTGAAAATAATTGATAACATTCAATTAAAGATTACGTACGTGTACGAGTACATACAGAGATCAGGTTTTAAATTAAAGTTTACCTTGTAGTCCTTGTATTTTGTTTGTTTGTAGGAAACATAAGCGACTCTAAAAGTAATTATTGTATACAGGCACATATTTGTATTGAAAAATCAATTATTATGCATGATTTCAAGAAATTTTTAAAAGATAATAAATAAGGTGTATTGACTTTGTATTTATCCTAATTAAATTTAATTTGTCCTAATTGATTAGTCTAGAATTTTCGGTTAAAAGTTCAATAATTCATTTTTGATGAATCCCGTTACATTAATTCGAACTTCCTGAGTTATTCCTACTTAAAGAAAAACTAACAACATATGTATCTATAGTTTAATTACTTAGTCGAGTCCAGTATTAATTTAAAAAAAAGCGTATGTGTATACATACTCGTATAAAAAGTGAAAGGCCATATATGATTTCATGTAAAGGAAGTATACATCATTTTTTATTATTATGATACAATAATGTAAAAGATTTTAATTACTTTTTGTAATAATTTTTTCATCAGTATGTGAAATCTGTAAATTTATAGAAACTCAAAATTATGTACAATATATTTAAAAGCAGAATTTTTTCATGAGATTTTAACAATTTTATTTTTATTTATGTATTTATTTACCTGAAGGTCTTCGTTTAACATATATAATCAAATATATATAAACCCCAATAATAAACCTACATAATCAGTTCGTTTATTTATTTATTTTTTATTTTTTTGAAAGCCCTTCACTTTACCATTTATGGCCACGCGAATGATTTTCAACAGAATATAAATGGGGCACACGATCGATTAACATAGAACAATGAAAGTCCTTCAAGTTCCTTTTTGTATTTGTTCATTCAACAGACATTATATATTTTGTTGTGTTGTGTTACTGATGATGATGGTGCTGCTATGTCTGGATGCTGCTTTTGCTGGATCACTAAACAACAATTTCGATTGTTTTATTGAGATTTAAAAAAAAATAAACCAAGAAAAAAAATCTATAATAAGAAAGAATTGCAGAATAAAAAGATAGATGGACAGACAATGATCATCATGTTGAATGGTCGATCGACCTCAACAAAATACAATGATCGCATTTTATGAAAATTACAAAAAAAAAAAAAAAAAAAAAAAAAGAAGCTAAAAACTCAAAGAACAAATATAAGCAGCATTGAAATAAAAAAAAAAAATAATAAGAAAAAGTTTAAATCAAAAACACAAAAGTTGTCTGAAAAAATAAAGTATAAGATAAATAAGAGGAAAAAGGTTAAAAAGGTTGCAATATATTGACATGAAAATATTTCGAGGGAATAATAATGGTTATGAGGTTCACAGAATTTCTAATGCAGTAGTATACAACTTTAGATATTTTCTAATGATCACAATTAGTACTGCCAGATTGAATTATTATTTTTAAAAATTTTTCTAATATGGATCTTTTGAAAAAAAAATGAAAATTTCTGGAAATACTACTACCACACTACCCACAATCAGAGAGCCAGATACATATATCATCAAGAGAAATTGACTCATAGAATATTATTTATAATCTAAAAAGAAGGTGTCCATTCGAAAAGTAAACAGGATGCCATCATTACATTCAGAAAACATAGAATTTTCGATGGTAATAAGAAAATTCTTGAAATCTTCAAAATACAAATAAAAAATCTAAAAACCAAAAATAATTTTCAAAACAGAGCATTAATGTTTCCCACGCAAAAGATGATCCTCACGAAGATCTTATTCCATTAATGACGTGACCACTTCACTATTTGATTACGTTTGTGAATCATGATGATGATGATACTGATGATGATAGGCTTGTGTATACATTTTAATATGAAATACATTCACATACAATAATATTTTCTTTCAATTTTATTTTTTAACCCTTTCAATACTGATGTGAGGCATATATGACGCAATGTGGTTTTCTAACTTTTTAGACTGATGACTGATCTTTTTTAAATTGGTGTGCAGAATTATAATGATATCGTCTTGAATATTAATCGTAAAATGACACTCACTAGGTTTTTTTCCGGGGTTGATGCTAATTAGAGACTAATTAAATAGTTTACGTACAAGAGGCAAGAGATGACTGTTAAGAATTTTTTTTGGGAAAAATTTGGCGCTTATCTTTTAGGAAAGAACCTTGAAAGAACTTCAATTGGAATAATGTGATTTTATACGTTACTTTAAAAATTATGTTTATATCTTAAATTTTAGTTTATTCACAATATAAAAATCTGGACTGTTTCTTTAACATTCTATTTAAAAAATTTAATGATATTTATTTTTGGAATCACTTTTAAAAAAGTCTAAAAACACCTTTACATTTTTTGCAAATATTTTCACAAATAAATTTCTCATAAATTAGAAAAATGAAAATAAATAAATAATTGTAAAAGATACTTAATACAAGTCTATGTACAATATGAAAATAAAAATAACAAAAAAAAAAAATCAATAATTTGTGGATGATATTGAAATTTTTATGTGTATACCATTAAAAATTATAAACAAATTTAAAATTTTTTATGCATAAGCATGAATGTTAACTCTTTAAACTTTTTTTTTCTTTAAATATTTAAAAAAAAGCACTTAAATACCTGTAGTGTTTTTGTATTCTTTAAAAACAAATAAGATAAACAAATGCAAAAGAATTTAAATGTTTCAAGATGAAAAGAAGAAGAAGAAAAAAAATAATATAAATTACAAACACCAAATAATGGACATTTAAATTCAAAAATGCTTCAAGGGGGTGAGGCGTAAACAATCAACAATAACACATTAAGTAAGTTAAATTTTTACCAGAAGCAAAATTACAACAACAATAACAACAAAAACAAAACTATTAATAAAAATAAAGGAACTTAAAACGATCCATAGTTATAATCCTTAAAGTATAATTATTATAAAAATGTAAGTGCTGGTCTTACACTCCATGAAAGCTTATTTAAATTTCTTTGTTTTCTTTTTCTTGTGTGTTAAAAAGAAATATGAGACTGAGGAGTGTGCCTTCTGGCATACCACAACCCAAAACAATAATATATATTAATAGAATTTGTATAATGTAAACGATATGTTAAATATAAAATGAAATATTTACTATAGAAAAACTAAATGATATGTGATATAAAAGTAACCTAAATCAAAGAGTATAACAGATGAAAAAATAAGTAGATACATACATACATATTTACATCACAATGTACGTAGTGTAATCGTGATTTATTATTATAAACTTATACATCCTTTATTTATTGAAAAGTAAGGAGGAAATTTTATTTTTAAATGATATTGAAGGATCTTTTTATATAATATGCTACATACATATATACGTACATATTTGGCATATATACAAGTAGTAAAAAAGGTTTGGCTAATTCAATAAATAATAAACTTTTAAACCGATCTTTACGAATAATAAAAATAAATTGAGAAAAAAAATGAAAAAAAAAAAAAAAACTGATAAAAATCTTAATTTTTATCGTTTCTTTATAAAAGATTTAAATTAAAAATTTGAATAAGAAGAAGAAAAAGAAAAAAACCGAGGATTGTTAATCTTTAATGTTTCAACATTAATAAAATAAAACAGAAAATAACATTTTCAATAAAATGTTAAACCTAAACGTTGTATTATAGTAGAAAGCCGGAAAAATGTAAATTTAAATATACGTACATAATGTATTTCCTACTTTTTTTTACTTTCCGACTTGAATTTTATGAATTCCATACAGCATATTCGCATTTTTCTAATTAGTCGTACTTTATGCAAGCTGTTCAATTTATTTTTATACTTAAGCAAACATTAAGTAAATTACAATATATAATATGTACATATATGTATGTATGTACGAGTAGGTGAATTTTATCGTTTAAAGAATAAGGTGTACATCAGGTATTAATGAAATAATTATCGCAAGCAATAAAATTGTTTTTTTTGTTGTTGTAAATCATTTTTAAAAATATCTTTTTAGTAGATATTTTGAATTTTGATTGAAAAAAAAATTCATAATCATTGAAAAATTAATTTTGAATAGAAGTTCAAATTGTTGTATGTAATAATCTTACAATCAATTTTACTACCGTTATTTAAACTTGACAATTTGTATACCTTTGACACACCTTAGTGATTAGAATCAATCTTATTTTTCCAAATTGTAGAACAACTCTGGTAAACGTGTGTACAATTGAAATTACCAATTTTCCAGTTTATCCATAGATGACGTCAATCCATAAGTAATCAGTCTTGAAGAGTTTTCTCATCCAATCATCTGTGTTTCGTATTAAACGTTAAACGTCAATGATAACCGTATTCCAAATTGATAAGCTACAATAACCGAGTTTTAGAAACCATTATTTATTTCAAAATTCATTTATCGTGATCATAACCAAGAAAATCTAGATAACTATATAAAGTTTATCTTTTCTGTTTTATTTTTATTTTTATTTTTTTTTAAAGATTTAACATTTATTTACGTTAATCTTTGAACAAATGATTGTATAATTTGCGATGATCATGCGACATTTTTTAATAAAATCTTGATAAGATGATTATTTATTTGCGATTTTTATCGATATAATGTGTGGTTTCACTTGCAGTACGTACGTTTTTTTCTTTTGAAGTGCACATACAAATGTATGTATAAGAGAAAAAAAAACAAAATAGCATTAACACACGTTCTACATTTATATTTTGTCATTTTTATATGTTTGCGTGTAGGCGGTTATGCGAACCGCACAATTTCCTTGAACACATAACATACATGTAAGTATGTATGTTTTTATGTACATATATCTATTGGATGTATGTTTTCTTGAACCGTTTTTATTGCTCTCATTTGCATATTTCAAACATCTTAATAGACATCGTCATTTGGTACAGTTTGCTAAAAAATTCTTTGTTGATGCTGCTATGAAACAATATACTAATCTGTGTTTATTTATTTCGTATTTTAAAACAGTAAAATATTTAAATTGAGGTTGATGGTGTACGATAAGCCACATATAGCACATACCGCATTATGACTTCTATTTTTTTTCAAATTCGTTCACACTTTATTTGAACTTAGCAACAGGTGTGGTTTTTTAAAAGTTTTAATTATAATTTGCAAACTTATTATAGAGAAGAAAAAAAATGACATTAACCTTTTCCAATAATTTCTTAGAAAAAAGTGTATATTTTTTCCAATCATGAAATTCCATGACTTTGTAGTATACATAACTATAACTAACTAAAGTTTATGTTAAGCTTTAATTTATTCATATACAAGTATGTACTATATGCTTGTAATTAACATTTAAAATGTGAATTGCAAAAAAAAAAAAAAAACAGTAAGTGCGTTAATCTGTTTTACTGAGTAGTTTTTTAAAAAAAAAAAAAACTTACCTGTTAAATTTAAATTTCAGATATATTTACATGCATTTCACATTCCAAGTGCATGAATATCGTTTTCATTAGTTTTTATTTTCTTTTTCTTTTTCTTTTTGTTTGTTTTTTTTTTAATTACCATTTTTTCTTTAAATTTTGCAAAAAGTAAAGAATGAAACGTGGTTTAATATTTGCCTGTTTAATCGTGACTTACCAAAAATCGTGGTATGATGCTTATAAAACTTGTTTTTTTGCTTTTAATTTATGAACGAAAAATAAAAATTTTAAAGAAGGTAAAAAAAAAACAGAAAAAAAAAAAAAAGAAAGCACAGGTGAAACAGCATAAGTACACGAATAAAATTTAAAAGTAATACAAAGTATATACGAGTATATACCAGTATATATGTACGGACGTGTGTACATATCGATATATATTTAAAGACACGATCAATTGGCGTTTCTTAAAAAGCGTGCCAAAAGGCATCGTACGCACAACAACGGATGGTATAAATATATTCAATATTACTTTACAATATTGTATATACTGGTTGTAATATAATAATAATATAATGTAATGTACTGGTTCGTAATTTGATCAATCAGAGTTGTTTTTATACACAGGTACTCATAATATTTTTTTTTCTTCAATTTTTTCCCCCTGTTGATCTCTGATGAATAAAAAACAGTAAGAAAAAACTTATTATGATATCGCGAATATTTTCTATATACTCATCATCATTTAATAATATAACAGACCAACCATTGCCCACAATACTCTTCTTTGAAAACAGGTATGCTACAATAATATGTATACTCATCGTACTTATGTACGATCCTAACATTAAGATATATGTATTGTATAGGTAAATGTAGGTGATATCTTATAACATAAAGTTACAAAAATGAAGAAAAAAAAGTTATATTCAACAAAATAGAACAGGATTAACATCAATTTACTGATCTATCATCATTGATTGTAGCAAGTAAGTGAATTTATAAACTATGATTGCACTATTGATCTAGTAGGTGTGAAATTTATCTGATAGATACTTCTATATGATTTTTACACTACCATGAATATAGTATATAGAAAAAAGATAAGATTGAATTGAAAGTGTTCAATAAATACATTATTTTCATTGTAAATTCCTGCAGATACGTTAATATATAAGTGCTCAAATTTTGTTTTCTTTTTTAGTATCAGAGAAAATTACAAAAAAAAAAAAATGACTGTAGATAATTTTTAAAAAACCAAAAAATACTGAACGTTTGAAGATCAGGTCACGATCTGTTAATCTTGATACCTTAAAGTCACGAATTGATTACATTATCGACGAAGTGTTTATTTTTGACCTTCACTTTATATAACCTTTAAGGGATTTGAATTATTTAATGTATAAAAGCAACAACAACAAATAACTATACCAAAAACAACAATACAAAACTAAAAATGAAACAGACAAATTGAAATATTGCAAAATGAATTTCCCACGGTTTTACGGTAGAACTATGTGTATAACTGGTATAACACATCAAATGTTCAAATTAAAATAATTCAATTTTGAGTCATTATATTTTTAAGATTGTGTATTTTAAATTTAGCGCACTTACAAGTATTTACAATTTACAACATTCTTCTATTGAAATTATTTTTAAAATGAATCTATTTTGTTTTGTTTTTTCTCTTTAATTTTTTTTTTTATCTGTTTAAATTCATATGACATATTCACGTGGGCAAGCAAAGCATAAAATATTGGCAAATTATTTACGATCAAATGCCAAATTACATTTAACATTTTCAGCATCTATAAAAATAAAATAAATATTGACAGAATTGTATTCTAGTTATAGTTAAATTGACATTTTAAATATTTTAAGAGGGCACCTATGGCGGTTTTTTTGTTTTCTTCAAAAATATGATTTTGTTTTTGAGAATGAAACGTGGATTTCTTTAAAAGTATTTTGCAATCACTTTTTTTTATATTATTTATAATATTTACTTACCTTTTTTATAATTGAAATGTTTAGTTTAGAAGAACAAACATTTTTTGAATTTTTCAAAATATATCGTTTCTTAAAGGTTGGATGTGGGATAACTGTAAAAATTTTAAGGAAATCGATTTTTGGAACACGCTATACGCATAGAAAAGCTTTATAAATTACAAAATTCAAAATATGTACTTGGTAATTTGTCTCATGCTATAAGCATGTGCCATCTTAAGTTTCCTATTTTTGGTTTCTAAACAGATATAAGTACTTTGTTTTTACTTGTCTTATCTAAAGTATAGCGCTGGCGATATGTAATTTATAATTTTTGTTTTTGGCATTTTGTTTTCAAACTCATATAGGATAAAAAAAATTTAATTTTCCACTTTAAATTAGAAAAACACCTCCACACACAGGTTTCTTCGGATTTACTTATATACTGTTCATAAAAATATACTTGTTTTTTTTCTATTAAGTACACAAAATAACAATTTATTTTTGGCACAAAAAGGCGCAAATAATTATAAATTTTCTTTAAGAATTATTTGACTATCGTATAATACATATATTACCTAATACTCTAAAACATTCTGTATAGTATACGATCAGCGTACATATATGTGTATGTATAAATATCTAATATATGTATACATTAATTAAGTTTGATGCGCGATTCATCTGATGATTGGAAAGACGATGAAAATGAGGTTTGGAATGCAATTAAATAGGTGGTATCTGAAAATAGAATAAAATTTCGCCTCGAACATCCAAAAATAATTTGCGAATGTTATTAAAATAGAATGTTTTTCGTTTCGAAAAATTTTTGTATAATATTTTTAATTATGTGAATTATAATAGATATACTAAACAAAAGAAAATATTTTATACGATTATAAAAGATTTAGTAGAAAGATACAATTTTGAATGAAATAAACAAATTTTTTTTTTTATTAAATGAAAAATTATAACAATCATAAAGAAAAAGAAGAAAAAAGGCCAATGTATTTTTAAATTTTCTAATGTTATTTTTATTTTTAATTTGAAGGAAAACAAAAAAGTTTTTTTTTTTTTTTTTTGAAAAAACATACTTGTGCATATGGACTTTTTATACTTATGTATTGTAGTATATGTGTGTGTAAATATAAGTCTATAGATATCATAAATATGCAGCTACTTCGCAGATTTTTGTTTTTCTTTAAATTGTCCTAAATATTGACTTCCGTTGAAGAATAGAATTCCTTTTCAAAAACTTAATCCTTTTTCTGACATGCTACCGTATGGTCAGTTATTTCTTTTTAATTTATTAATCCTATAATCAATGAAACAATAGTATTCACTTATTAAAAGGATTAAAAATTTTGTTTCAAAAGGGTTAAAGTCAAATCCAATTATTGAATTATGTGTGTAAGATAATAAAAATATTATAAACAGGTAGGTTTACTAACAAAAGTCAAGAAATAACTAAAAGAAACTGATCTTTCATCAATAATAGAATGGTATTCATCAATGTAAATAACATTTTTTTTTTTTTTTAGTTTACTATATTATACTACTTATTTTGCGTTTAACCCTTACAATAAATCTTTTATAACCCTTTTTAACTCTTTCTCAAATAAACTCTTTTTTTCTTGCTTTCATATTTAAAAATTAATATGCATAAGCTATGGCAAGGCAAAAAAAAATGCACATATACATAGGTACAAATTTTTTTGCAAACACACGCGTTTAGTTATATTTTGAATTTCCGTTAAATCCAATTATACGGTAATAAAATTTATTTATTTTTTCAAGAGAAAAATAGAAATAGATATATAAAACCTTGAATATGTTATTTTTCGAAAGATGTACCTCAATATAGGCAAATTGTCTTGGTAAAGAAGAATTATGTGTGGGAAGAGTTGTGATTGAAATCCTTTTAATTTTCGTTGAAAGTGAAATATAAAATTTATACCTAAGGTTTTGTTGTCACCGTTGTTTGAAGGTATTTTATATTGTGTTTCTTTATTAAAATCAAAACAGTTATATGGAAAAAATGACAAATACTTTGTTGTATTTAATGTTACAGTAAAAGATTTTATTACGCGAATCCTAGAAAGAATTTTCCAGTTTAGTTCTCTATTTTTTTTAAAGTACCGCTAAGCCTTCTAATATATAAATTGATTGTATATTTTATTTGATACAATGAATATCTAGTAAAATGACTGTTAAAATAACCGTAAAAACCGCTTTGTCATACTGTATAAATAACGGATGATAATTAATTTCAAGGTTTTCTTACTTTTCAACCCTTAACGGTCCTTGGTAAAAGATATATGTACATATATAAATTCTAAATGTAACGGGTAAATGTAATTTTGCAAATATTGCTTACTAATTGAAAAGGTTATATACGTTGCAAATTTATTTCATACTTATATGTGTGTAATTATTCAATTCTTATTTATAACAGTAAAGGAGTATACATACACGTACATAAATACGAATAAATTTTTACTTGGAATCCTTGGAAGCAAGTTGAAAAGATACATACCTAAAAGATAATTTGCAAAAATATACGAAACTCATAAAAACATGCATATGTAGAAGAATTTGAAAAAAATTGTGTTCGAAAGTAACATACATTATTTAAAAAGGGGTTGTTACGATTTTATTACTTTATTGAGGTAACACATCCCTTTACTTAATCATTACAACCCTTGAAGTAATAAACAAATTTTGCATCGTAACACTTTAGTGAAAAATTTCAAATGGATATACATATCTGCAATCAGGTAGTTTTTAGCTTATATATCATTATCCTTGTGTTTAAAGGATAACAGTCGGCAATATAGATTTATCTGTTGATTGTTTATTAACTCGTTTTAGTATTTGTCATTTTACAAAAAAAGGATTTCACACAGATGCATTTACAAATTCCAAGAATTGGGTACATTGGATTGGAACAGGACTTTAAATATATTTTTCAAATATAGAATTCTATTTAATTATTTTTGTTTTTTGGTAACCGACTTTTGCCTTTCTTCTAAAATTGAAAAATTTTTCTTAACATTCAAAATAAGCAACAAAAGTGCGGCAATGAATAAATTTTCCAATTAAATTGGGTTTTTTCAAAAACGCGTGATTGATACGTCATACACTTATTTATTTTAAAAATAATTGACGCAAGTCATGAGTCATGGATTTCTAAACAAACCCACACATAAATTTCATGCGCATGTGATATGAGGATTATGTTGATTCAGGGTATTGATCTTTTACGAGTACTACATAATACCACTTCGAATTGTTACTATTCAATTTTTAATTATTATTTTTTGTATCACCAACATGCTGCTTAAACATTTGTTAAAATAATTATCATAAACTCTGCACTGAACAGTGAACATAAAAATTTTCTTTATTTTGGTCAAATTGGCGTAGAGTATTATTTGTTTCTGTGAATATAAAAAAAACTTTTATTGAAACAGCAGTTTTTTGAATAAACTTCATTGTCTGGTGTTTCATACATCTTTTTATTTGGGGGATTTTTTAAAGCAAGATTTCCGATGATTGCTGCTTTAACAAAAAGCCGTGTATTTCAAGTCACACAATGTGCCATTATATATCTCCAAGAATGTCCTTTTCTTGAATGTATTTTTAATGGCATGTGGCTTCATTTATTGGTGGGTCGTAAGTTATCTTTTTTTTTTCGTGCACATTTAAATATCCTTTTAATCCTAAAAATTAAGTTCATATTTTAGAGCAATGTCTTTTTCTACATATTAAAAAACTTATAACTACAGCCATTATTATTATTTATTAAAATTAAAATTGTGATTTTTGGACCCAGTGATTTTTTTTCCTTACTCCATTTTCTTTTTAGTCATTTATCCTAGTACGGTAAATAGTAGGTTAGAATAAAACAAATGAATTTAAGTAGTTTCAGACCGTCAAACAAAAACAAAAATAGCAAAATACGCTTTGTAACTTCCTTTAGGTCTTCTGAAGCCAAATAATTATCATACCTAATAATTTTGTGTCCATTAATTTTAGATCTTTTGTTTTAAAAATACCAATTTAGCTATTATACCATATTAAAATTTGCACTGAAAAAACAATACCATAGGTATTTTTTTATTTATTGATTTTTTTTTATATTTTTAAGTAAAAATATTCATTTATGTCACAAATTATGTTGTTTTGGCACGCAATATTTTGTATAGCTTGAAGCTTGAGGGTCATCTTTTATACAGAGGTATGCACGAAAAATCTTAATTGTTTTTTTCTTCTAATTTTTTTATAAAATCTCATGCAATGAAGGTACAATTTTTTGTTTATTTGCCCTTATTTCTTTGAAAATTTTTAAAAATTCATATTACATATATTTATTTTATTTTTTTTCTATTCTCTTGTGAATTTTTGCAACAAATATTGTGACAACCGTCAGGACAATAATTAATAAAATATGGCTCAAAAATTTGAATTTTTATGCTGATGCCGCATCATTTATTAGATTCCAAGAACACTGTTTATGCATCATTGCATAATTTTAAAGAAACGAAAAAATATGACTGTAAAAATAGTAGGATGTTTTTTTTAACGTATTGTGTGTATCGTTTGCAAAAATGAAATTATTGTTTTTTTTTGGTGCGATTTTATGACGGTCAGAAAAAATTTTAATATTTTTATTATAGAAAATGACCTTTTTTTTTCTTTCTTTTTTGTGTATTTTGAATATGAATTTTGAAAAAGTCATTAAAAATTCAATTTCGTTTTTTTTTTCTTTTCTCAAATGTTATTTCTACATATATTCATTTTCTTACTTAGTAACAAACATATAAAACTTTTTTAACAAATTAACATGAATAATAAAATTAAAAAAAAAAAAAACAACATTCGAACATAAAATTCATGGTAAAGAAAATAAAAAAATTAAAAATCATTTTCCAAAAAAAAATAATAATAATAATAATTTAGTTTTGGTTTGAACTTATTTTCATTTTTTTTTTTTAGATTTAGACGATTATTAGGTCATTTTTATTTTTTGCATATTATTTACTAAATGTACAAAAAACTGAATAAACAATGTTAGGACCTCTGTTTTGACTACTTTAAAAATTGTATTCTTTTAGTTGTTTTTTTTTGTTTATGTTTTTTGGTCAGTTTTTTGTTGTTTGCATCTAATAAAAATTTAAAACGTGCTGCTCTCATTATTAGAATTGTCCAATTTTTTGTGGTTTTTTTTTTTATTGAATTCAAGATGTTTTTTTTTGTGCCATCATAAAAAAATTCGATATTTTTATATTGTATTCGAAATAAAAAGTAAAACAATATCCTTTGTTATACTTAAAGAATGATCATTTTTAATGGTTAAATTTTTTTCTTTTAAATTTAATGACATACCTTATACTTGATAGGAATCCGTTGGTTGGTTTCTTGTTTATAATGTTTGTTTTGTTATTTTCAACAGTTCTTTTTTTTTTTGTCAAAATGATTTTAACCCTTTATGAAAATCAAAATAATAAATAAAATTACAGAAAGTTAATTGAGTGCAACCGTAAACAATTTACAAATGTTCTGTTTTTTTCTTTCTTTAAATTATAAAATCTTTGATTAATTCTTGTTAACGAGTTTTTCATCAGTTTTTTTTTTGCTTCTCAGAATAAACATAATTTTTAATGAATAGTTATTTTTTTTATTTCTAAAAATATTTATATGTATTTTTTTTCTCACATGATCATTATTCAAATCATTATTTTCTCACCTGTGACAATGACGCTATACATATGTATATACACATTTATAGGTGTGTTTTATATGCAAATAAGCTTAGCAACAATTAATCCTTCATGAACATCAATTATATGATAACGATATAGAACCCTTTTATTTTCTTATAATAATTATCTATTACCAACCGCATTTTTTTTGTCAATTTCTTATTTGCATATGTAAAATTGAATAAATGATTTTCTCATATTGACAACAAACATTTAATTTGAATATTTGAATGTAAATATTTAATATCACCCCAAATAAAAATTGACTTGGTGACACAGTAATGCAAAAAAAAAAATATATATATAGATAGGTACCTAAAATTCAAAGTTGTTTTTTTTTCTAATATGCGTCAAACATAAAAAAATAAACGTAATGTATAATTTTAGAATAATATCTTCTACGACAACAATAAATACACGTTTTTTTTTTAAATGAATCTTAATCATATCACATCACTAAATTATGTTAAATAATATTGATTAGAATAAGATGGTTTTTGATTTAAAATATAGAAAAAAAAAACAATATGGTAATATGTATGATTTTTCTGTCATCTACATATGCAAAAGTAATTTAGAATTTTATTAGATTTTTATACATTTAAATTTTTAGTTCGGCAGTACTGGTTTTTAAAATTATTTAAAAAAAAACAACAATATTTTCATAATAATGATTGATTGATTGAACAGTATGTGGTTAACAGGATAATAAAAAAAAAAAACAAAAAAAATTTGAATAGAATAAAAAATTAACAAAAGAAGCGAAACACAATCAAAGTAGGATAATAAAATTCGAAATGTTATTTTTTTTTCTACTTCCGTAATTTAAATTTTTTATCTTTACAAAATATGTCTAGTAATTCAAATTTTGTTCGGTTTCTTTAAAAATTTTCTCAATGGAAATTAAAGACATTAAATTTTCTAGATTACTTCATATTATGAGAAAATTTTGTCATGCAATTGCAATTTTTTTAAAAATTAACATCATACGAAAAAGCTTAAAGCTGAAATAATAACACTTGTTAAAATACGAAACATACGGTTTTTTTCTTTTATTTACAAAGTAAAGTAAGCGGCCTAAAACTTACATACAGACTATACACATTATGTATATGAATATTTTTTATTTATATATAAAGGAGTAAATATTTATGTATTTGAAATTTCAAATTGAATTCAATTGAATTAGAATTTTTATTTATTAACATTTTTGAAATAAGTAGGTAATTTCATTTTATTGTAGAGTTTTGTTTAAAAAATAAATTTGTCATAAAATTCTCATACATAAGTAATATTTTGCAAAAATATTATAACGTATTTTAAGTTACATATTTTAGAAAATACGTGGGTAAGTTCAATAACACAATTTGTTATCCCTCAAATTGTTTTCTAGGAATTTTATATAGAGTAAGTTCGGGTATTGTGGTATACCCTTTTTATTATTAACGATATTTCGCAAAAAAAAAGGCTGAAATGTTCAATATTTTGCATAGTTATGCGATGTTTTGTTTATTTATCATTTAATTTTGAAAGAAAACAGTATCGTTATTTATAATAAAATTATTAATGAAAATACCACGAAAGGTAAAAAACTACGATCTTGAAACATGGCGGATAATGTGGTACACACCCGGTGGGTAATGTGGTATAGCATTACACGTTACATGAAGTAATGCCAAATTAAGTAGAAATAATATTTAACAATATTTTTTACTTATAAAATAACCAAAAATTATAAAAAAGTAAAAACGAAGCTTCTTTGATGTGAAACTAACAACTTTGGCAAGGTTCGCATATGAAAATAGAATGTTTCTTAGGAATGCAGTTTTCGTGATGCCAAATCATATCACACTGCAAGAATCGTGTTTTTTTTTCAATACTTTCTTCTAATTCCTTTTTATAATATGGTGATGTAGTCAACACAGTGGCTGTTGTAGGAGTAGTGTGTTGGAATAGTATACCACATTACCCTCTCGCAGGTATACCACATTGACCGACATTTGGTTGAAAAACTTAATATAAAATTAGGATATACCCGTTGATAAAGTAGACAAACAGAGCTCAAAAAATAAAAATACAAATGCTGGAATAACATCAAATATAAATCAGTACTTTATACATTAGCAAATTTTTGTTTATAACCAGTTTTTATAAGCACTTAAAAAAAAGTGAACTCATCACCAAAAGGTATAATAACAAAATATTACAAAACGAAACAGAAACTGAACATTTTACATCAGGTTATAAGTTATTAATCTGAATCACTAACTAACGATGATTCTACAGCTGACGTAGACAATTAAACGGAGGAGATATGCAGATATACCACATTACCCGAACTTAGGGAGACATCTTCGATCGGCTAGCAAGCAAGCAAGTAATTATACTTGCTAGCTGAAATGATAGAATTGGTATCCTCGATTGTTTTTGCTCTCGCAAGTAAGCAAATTAACCGTCAAAATTTGCGATCGCAAAGTTGGTGTCGCAAACTCAGTTAACAGAGCACATAACCTCAAATTTCTTATAAATATAAGTAGAAACTCAAACCCAAATACTTATGTTATCAATATAACCAAAGAAACTTAAATACTTACATATAGAATTTTCAACACGTACTGAAGCAAGAAATAATTTTCCTCGCATCGACTATCAGTGATGCATCCCATAAGCTTTTAATTTTTATTCGTTACTTTATTTTCGATAAAGAACATTTTAAAATTTAAAATAAATTTCGAAAGTTTTCGAAACCATTGTTTTTTTTTTATTATTCATCGGACATATGATTTAACATTGATACGCATTTGTTGTTGCTTTCTAATGTAAAAAAAATGCTACAGTCCAGTCACAGCTGCAATAATCAATATGTACATATGTATATTGTTTTTGTTATAGCAACTGTAATTTTTTTTAGGTTTTTTACCAAGTAGGTAGGTAGGCACATTCATTCATCATTGTGCTTATGAAATTCTAAATATTTATCAGCAAAGCAAAATTTAATTTTTGTTTAGTGTTCAATAGCGAAGCAACTTTTTTCACCACTCGCTCTCGTAATAAAAATATATTTTTGAGATTTTTTTAATTTCTAATTTTTTGTAGGAGTATCAGTTATTTTCATAACTATTTTTAATTATTACAAATTTTGTTTGTAATTTTCAAAACGTATCTTCTTATTCCTTTTGTTGACACAAATCAGTTATTTTCATAACTACCTTTATTCAGAATTGTTGAATATACATATATCTATATATATACCTACACTTTTTACAAAACTATTCAATTTTTTCAAATAAAAAAAATATGGATAGTAAAAAATCTGATAAAAGGGTATGGGGTGTGAAATGTGAGTTATCATTTTGCGGAAATACTAAAAGAAAATTTCCATCAATGAAATTTTTAAAGTTTCCTCCTAGAAATACAGATTCTTTCGAAAAATGGATGAATATTTTGGGTCTTTCTACACCACCAAAAGCTAAAAATGCATACCTATGTGAAAAACATTTTGCTGTTGGTACTTTTAATAACCGAAAAAGAAAAAATGTTATTCCTTCCTTAAATTTATCTCCTATTGTTGAAGAAAATCAAGGTAATTCCATGGAAAATTCGAACAGAATTTCGTTAGAAAGTTCAGCAATAGTAGTAAATTTCTCTGGAAAAACGTATTCGAATAAAAGAAATGATGATCTTACACTTGAAGAATTTGCAGAAATGGATCCTTATAAATACAAGGAAGAAGATTTATCAATCATTGGTAAATGTGAGGCGTGCAAAAAGTCTGTAAAGGCAGTTCAATATTACAGGAAACTTTACTCCACTGTTTTAAGAAAATATAGAATTATTAAGTCGAAATTAAAAACTCATTCCAAAAATATGTCTGCACAAAAGTTTCGTCTTAAAAAGAAAAGTATTAAACAAGAAAATCAAAAAATTCCTGAAAAGAAAATTCTACACGAAATCGATATCTTAGAACATGTGAGCACTCAAGGAAAAGTTCTAGCAAAAATGTTAATTAAAAAACGCCAGAATAACTCTCCATGGACAGATGAAGAAAAAAAATTAGCTCAGACAATTAACTACAAATCGGGATCGTGCTATAGATTCATGAAGGAAAAACTGAATTTGTCAATTCCATCATATGTGTCCTTGTATCGTTGGTCATTATTTAAGAATATGACACCAGGATTTTACCAGAAAAGTTTGAGCTATTTGGCGAGCAGTGTGCCTGAATGGACAAATGTTTTAAAAGAGTGTATATTAATTTTCGATGAAATATCAATTAGATCAGATATAACGTATGACAAAACACTAGATAGAATAGTTGGTTTCGAGGATTTAGGAGACCACAGAAGTAATAAATTTGGGAAATATATTACAGTTTTTATGATTCGCGGCACGCTTTCTCACTGGACATACATTTTAAGTTACTTTGTTACGGAGAAAACAATTAGTGGAGAGCAACTAAAAGTTAAAGTAGAAGAAAATATTTCTGTGTGTGAGTCTATAGGTTTAAATGTTGGTTTCATTGTTTGTGACCAGGGTTCTAACAATAGAAAATGTATGAAAATACTAAATGTAAGTTGTGAAAAACCTTATTTCATATTTAATGATAAAAAAATATATGCAGCATACGACGCACCTCATTTAATTAAATCAGTGAGAAACACTTTAATAAAAAAAGATATAAACACAAACAATGGAACCGTCTCTTGGAAGTGTATAGAGGAATTATACCATTTAGAAAAAAATAATACGACAAAAATGGGAACGAAATTAACTTCTAAACACATATACCCAAATGCGTGGCAAAAAATGAGAGTCTCCTATGCTACCCAAGTGTTTAGCCATACCTGTAGCACCGCAATTTCTACAGCTTACGATAAAGACTTATTTTCAAATAATGCAGCAGAAAAAGCTATACCAACAGCAAAATTTTCAGACTTTTTGAATAAATGTTTTGATTGTTTGAATTCAAAATCTCCTTATCACCGAAGCCTTTATAAGCGAGGACTACGTCGAAACAACAATGTTAGAAAATTTCTAGAAGAATGTTCTCAGCTACTTAATGACGTTCAAAATAAAAATAATTTTTCCAAAATTTATTGTTTTAAAGGCCTTATTCAAACAATTAAAGCAGTTCTAGAATATTCTTCAACCATATTCGAAAAGCATCCACATATTTTATTTGTTCTCACAAAAAAATTAAATCAAGATTGTATTGAAAATTTATTTGCTTTAATAAGAGGCAGAGGTGGATATAAAAAAAATCCTTCTGTCTACGAGTTTGGAAATACATTGCAAAAAATTATTGAAAATAAATTTCTGTTCTACATACCAACAACAAGCAATTGTTTGCAAGAAATTGAAAATAATGAAATTCAAATGCAAGAACTATGTAATAAAACAAATACTTCACAAAGTGATAGGATTTCAGAAATTCTGAATAACTTGGAAAAGGAAACTGTTGTTGGAAATGAAGAAGACTTGCAATTACTGAATTTAGAAGGCAATAGTATAAATTTTGCTGTTGAAGAATCTTCACTGAGATATTTTGCTGGGTTTGTTCTTTTTAGAACTTTAGGAAAAATAAAGTGTTCACTTTGTGAACAAGTTTTAAAAAAAGAAGGAAATGTATTAGAAGACCCATCTGAACTTTTTATGTTTCATAAAAATTTTTCAGCAAATACAGACTTTGGAAGCCTATACGCACCTACAGAATTTTTCTTTAAAATATGCAAAATCTATTCATGCTCTTTTCGGAAAATTTTTAACGAACAACCTAGCAAACTTTCCATAAAAAATCTTATTAAATTAGAATGCATTAAAAAAATAAAAACAAATGATGAGCTTCAAAATATTTTTGCCGAAAATAATCCCTGCTATGACCATCACATTAAAATTTTAGATTATTTTGTTCTAGTTTTGCTCAGAAAAAACTGTTTGTGGAAAAATAATAGTATCAATAAAAATTCTAGTGCATTTTTTAAAAATCCTAAATTAAATATTTTAAATCATAATTAGATTGAAAAGATATTGTTTTTTTTTAATTAAAAGCCAAATTATTTCATTCAAACTTTCATTTTTTAAATTATAATAAAAAAACTAAAAACATTATACCTATGTATGATACATGTATTTTTTTGAAGAAAATGAATTACATACTTGTCATTTACATATATGTACATTTCCTTTTCCTTAAAAATAACATAAATGAACAACGTGAAAAAATGTTCATACATTTAATTTTCTACTACAGGTATTTACAAATATTTGAAAATATGTAAATAAAAATTAAAACAAAATGTTCAATAATACAATACAATATAAAAAATACCAAAGATTAAAAAATAAAAAAAATCTCTCGTGTTATAGGTATAAATTATTCAATTTAATTTATTCTTGCATACCACACACGTACATACATATGTATGTATACTCATCGTTACCCTATCATATACATATATGTATGTACATATTGCTTATACAACTTCTACATATTATAATATATATACGTACTCATTATTATTGCTGTGACTGGACTGTAGCATTTTTTTTACATTAGAAAGCAACAACAAATGCGTATCAATGTTAAATCATATGTCCGATGAATAATAAAAAAAAAACAATGGTTTCGAAAACTTTCGAAATTTATTTTAAATTTTAAAATGTTCTTTATCGAAAATAAAGTAACGAATAAAAATTAAAAGCTTATGGGATGCATCACTGATAGTCGATGCGAGGAAAATTATTTCTTGCTTCAGTACGTGTTGAAAATTCTATATGTAAGTATTTAAGTTTCTTTGATATAACTAATATAACTTGAATATTTTTTTCTTGTAATGGATAGAATTGGTTAGTAAGACCATTGTATATGAATTTATAAATTTATACACAATTATGAGACTGTAGAAATTAATAAAATTGAAAAAAAAATAGTTCATGATAAACAAAATAATTTCGGTTATGATTTAAAATTTTAAAATTTCAAAATTTGAATAAAAAAAACGAATTTTTAACGTAATATAATAGAAAGTTATAGGTTATGTATGTAAAAACTTATTCAGCAAAATTGCTTACAAAATAAAAATGGTTGACTTGCGATTACAATCGAGGATGTGATTTTTTGTAATCGCAATTAGCAATCGCAAATCCGCCATATTTGCTAGTCGCAATTTGCTTAATTGCTAGCTGATCGAAGATGTCCCCCTTACTCTAGTGTACATATTTTTACACATGTCGTTTTTGTCATATAAAAATGTTTTTCAATAACCAAAATAGGTAACTAAGGTATATTTAACGCACGTATAAGCATAAAACTATAATAAACATTTGAAAAAACAGATAATTGGATAATTTCATGTGTCAATAACTCAAATTTAGTAACATTTTAGAGATAAATGCATATAGTATTCAGTATATCTTTTAATTTGTAGTAAAATTCATCACTTTCTTAATTTTCCCTCATAACGTCACGTCATCTTATTTATATTTCCATTAACATGCACCAGCAGCGCTGTGCTTATCAAAAATAATGTGAAAGTGTAATGCTGTGGTTACAAATGAGCACGAAAAAGTCCAAAATGTCGCATTCCTTAGTACAAATGCACTAAAAATCGCTGTTTACAATAAACACACGATAAAATCGCACCCGACATTTTTTTAATTTGAATTGAAATTTGTCACAAAAATAAACTCTTCTTCTTCTTGATAAAATTTTCATACGAAGTACATACTCCTAATTTATCAAATCTGCAGTTTGATATTTCAATGTCGTAGTCATTGCAATTTGCAAGTGCACTGCGATTTGTCGTCGAAAAATCGTGTCGTGTATGTACATATTATGTATTATGTATGTAGATTTTTTATAGTTTTTTTTTCATACCTGTTGTTTTTCAAAGCTATAAAAGCTTTTTTGCTTAACTTAAAACTTAATATGCTTTTATAAGTTATACATACATACATAAATATGTAATAAGGTAAAGTATGGTACAATTTTATAGATATTCTTACTCTTCTTCCTTAATCGCTACCTACTGTAGATTAATGGTGATGTAGAATAGAAGAATGTAGGACAATTTTTCATTTATTGTAGTACCTACCGGTTTTTTTCACAAATTTTGATTTAAATATTTATACAAATAATAAACTGTGAAATAATATTATACCGGAAACAAAAATTATTGTTGTACAGTGAGACACAACAAAATTTAAATAAAGAAATACAGTAAACATCTGATAGAACGAATGCCCCAGTCGAGTGAACAACCTTTTCTATTGATTGCGTTACAGATTAAAAACATATTTTTTTTCACTGCAATGAAGTTTTTTTTTATTGTACCAGACTTTCAGAACAGAGTAGGTAACATAGGAAAGAGTAAACACAGAGTAGGTGGAAATTTATATAGGTAGTCATTGCTTTCAGTGTGCATCGGAATTAAGTTTAAAAAATTTTATTAAAAGAAACTACCTACTGAATAATAAAAAATAGAATGTTTTAATGATTTCATTCCGATAAATTTCTTGGTCTGCATACTTTTGGAAGTTACTGTAGTTTACCGACATAATATGTATCACTATTTTTATTCAACTGAACTGTTGTAATGTTTTTTTTGCCCTACTAGTTTTGTTATACGTCATAATTAAGCATATATAACGAGTGATCTCTTATCTGTACATCTTTTTTTTTTTACCAAATAAAAGTTTAATTATATAACTATATATTTTAGTTAGTGTGTGTGTGATGTTAATACGTATATACATATATTATATATATGTATATATATATATACATACAAACGTATGTTTGAATTCATTCGAACGTCCGCGACAATTGTATGTGTTCCTACACATTTTCTTTGCTTCTCTATCTAACGACAAAAAATAAGTATGTATTACTTAAGGCGGATTTCTTCACAACTATACTCGCTAACCTGCTTACAACTAGAATAAAATGAATTTTGATTTAAAAGGAAAGAACTATGATTTTCTGCATAATAGCTTTTGGCAGTTTTTCAACGTTCACCCTGGAAAATTTAAAAATAAAATACATACAAAACAATAAAGTTTAAAAAATAAAAAGACAATTATGTAATTTGTTTTCTATGACCCAGCATCGATCGATATAACCAAATTATAACTGAGCCTTCAGATAGCCGATACCTAGTCTTCGTGCTATATTCTGTCAGCCGCTAAGTTCTAGCTAAAGGTGAAAAAAAAACAACAATGTGTTTATGACGTTCAAAATTATTTTAGCCATAACATATGTACATAGCCGCCGGTGAAGAAATCCGTCATTAGATATATACTAAACAATTTAAAAAGTTATAAATATTTAAAATTTAAATAATATTTTCATATCCGTTATGCAAAACACATAGAAAATTATTATAATTAATTGGAGAATATAAAATTCAACTGTCAAAGTAGGTGACATATGAGAAATGTTATTTAAACCTATGTACCTATATGTGGTGAAAAATTCAATCACAATTTTCAAATATGAATTTTTAAATTTAAAATACCATAAAAAAAACTTAAAACATTATCAGTTCAATAGAATTGAATTTTAAAATCAACTGTTTCTCAAATCAACAAAAATTGATATAAGATATTTTTGCTATGAATTTGGTACTCAGTTATCCTACAAAACAAATTTGAAAGATACATCATGTTTAAATGAAATACACAACATTTCACATTCCCCCCAATCTTTATGCTGTATTTTAAAAATAAAATTTACTGAAAGAATTAAAATTGTTCATTTTGAAGGCAACCGCAGCTAAAAAAGTGAAATTGTTTTTGTAAAATACATTGTGTTTTGTTAGCTATAAAAGCACTGCTACGATAGCAAGTATCATAGAACAGCAGGCGACAGCTGCTGCTATTATTGGCAACAGTATAAGACCACTTTGAATTTTCAACAAAACAATAAAAATAGGTTTTCGGAAAGGGGAATTACTTAAAGACGTCTTTAAAATTATGAAAAAATCTTGCGCGTACATGGGTATACAAACAATTTCTTCACGTCCTCTGCTTGTATTGATTTTCATACATATACAAAAGATACAAGTATGTATATATTTTATCAGTGGGGTCAATTTTATATGCCCTGTTGTTTAATACCTCTTTCCCGTCTACCTAAAGTGCTATGGGTAATGTGACTCAGAGTCAGAAGCACAACACTGCGAATAAAACAGAAGAAAAAACCGTTTCATATGGAAAGTATAAAAAAAGATGGCTGTATATTGTGGATTATGGTATACATACAAAACTTGGGTACGTGCGGTCTGCTACACAAATACAATCTTATGATGGTGTGCTATGCTGACTTTGCTATATTAATGTACATCATGTGAATGATGCATGACACAACGACCGTCAATCGACCGGTTTTATATAGGTAATATTGTAAGTGCGCACTTTTGCTTGTGTGGCAGGCAACGTTTTATAGGGGTTCGGTTCAATGTAGACGAGCAATGTGTAAGACGACTGTAAGCAGTTTTGTAGGTAGTTTTGGTCTGACTGTACATACAATATTGTTGAGTGGAAATTTTTCGTTTAATATTTTTAATAAAATAATTGAATTCAAAGGGAAATAAATATATTTTGAAATATTATTTAAACACAAAATGGATGAATTAGTTGAGATCCAACTTCTTCCAAAGGTAAAATTTATTATTTTATTTTATAATAATAAAATTAAAATTTAATGATTTAAAAAAAAAACTAATTTTTTCTGAATTTCTAGAAACAACGAAAAGAGAAAAAAGTTCTCACTTTTGAAGAGCGCATTAAAGTAATTCTTGAACATGAGGAAACATCTCCAAGCGCTCGAATATTATCTGAAAAATATGGATGTGGTAAAACTCAAATTTTGAATATATTACGTAGTAAAGAAGAATACTTGGAACAATGGAGAAATTCTAAGCCTCGTCATATTCGAAGGCCATCGGGTCTTTTTGTATCATTAGGTGTCATTTTGAATGAATGGATAGAAAGAGCAAAAGCATATAATAAAATTATAACAGATGATGATCTTCGAATAATGAGTAAAGAGATTTCAAGTATTTTAAATATTCCATCTTTTTACCCTTCAAATAGATGGCTAGAACGTTTCAAAATTAAATATAATATAACTGATGATAATATGAAACCACATCCAAATAATAGAATATCTTTACCAATAAAATCATTAAAATTGGATGATATTATAATTGATATTAAAGGTGTTTTATCATCAGATGTACTTACGCCTGTTGGAACAAATGATGAAACAGAAATTCATTCATCCGAATATTTATCAAGTATAGGTAGTGATGATGATAATAATTCATCAAATAATATAGACTATATTCTACCAAGTATGGAATCTACAAGTCCAATTAATCAAAAATTTTATGATACAGATGAAAATGAAGCAATGGATTTTGTAGAAATTTCATTTGATGAAAATCAACAAAATTCAGAAGATACTTCATCACGAAATAATGAAAATGTACGTGAATTATCTAGTTATTCAGAAGTTTTGGAACATTTGAAAGTATTAGAATCTTTTGCTATGGAAAAAGAGGACATAAGAGCTATTGGATTGATCAATCAGTTAGAGAATTATCTTAAGAGAAAAGCGGCCGAAGAATATTAAATTTGATTTTAGATTTAGGACACAAAAACACATATATGTATTTTGATTATTATTTTCATGTAAACGATAAAATGTAAAATGTAAATACATACTTATATGTATGTATGTATGTGTAATCTTTTTTTTTTTTTCAAATGAATTCATAATAAAATTAAAAATGTACTTACAAATTTATTGTGTATAATTTTTGAGAAATTTTTTCAAGGATTTTTTAAATTTTAACTCTTTTACTTTCTCGTTCATAAAATTGGTATTTTTTTTCACTTTGAAGGATTTTGGTTATTTATGTGGTTTTAAGGACATTCAGCGGAAATTATGCATTGAATTTTATTATCAACCCAAACATTATTACATTAAGGTATAAAATCCTTTTTTTAAGTAATACTTTTTTTATGATGGTTATTTTGCTTGTAGTATCATAATCCTTTACTACAACGCGCACTTGGGTTTTGTGTTTTAGAATAAAACCATTATTTTTTTGTTTCTTAACAAAATAAACCAAAACGTATAAAAATTTAATAGTAAGACTGGTATTTCTAGAATAATTCCTATGTATGTAACATATTTAGTTTGGATTCTAAGAAAATATATTTTTGTTGAAATAACGAAATTTACCCTTTAGAATCCTTTACAGACCGACAAAATAATTTTTAAATTTTTACATATTCGGGTTAAAATTGTTTTATTGCATCAGCAAGAACCACACCACACATTATTTGAAAGAAAAAAAAAGGTTATTTAGCCTTGAAGAGCTAAAATAATTAGAATGGAAATTATAATATATACATATATGTACATAGATCTGAATACGCATGGACGTAAACACATTATGCAAATGATTTCGTTATGAAAGTGAGATTTAAGTGATTGAACAAAACAAATAGACAATGTTTGTTTTAAAGGTAAATAAGCAGATATACCTATGCACTTATATTGAAATCGAGGTTAAACTGTAATAATTTACGGTAGGGTTTATCATGAAAGTAAGTATCTATTCAAATTCTATGAAAAATTAGGGTATATTGAAAATTTTAACAGTTATTTTCCTTATTCTTATTACTAAGGAATTTTATTTTAACCCAATTTATTTTTGTAGCAAGTATTTAACACATTTCAAGGAATTTGGAAAGGATAAGTGTTAAGTATACGTATTCGTAAACGAAGATTTCACTTTTTTTAAAACGCAAAAAACATTTGCATTTAAGATAAGTATGTACCTATTATATGTACTATTTTTCAACCCTTCACTTTTAGTTCGAAAACGTAATGTAGAAATCTTATAATACATTTTCTATACATAATATCTACATATATGTAGTACATTTATATTGATTAAGCATTACTCCGAAAAAAGCTTAAAAGCTCATATATACTATTTTATATTAAAGTTCTATTTTTATATCGAATTTTCAAGTATGTTGAAGGACAATCTTTACGATAACTCTTTAATTGGTGAAAATGCAATGTGTGTTTTAAAACTGTTCCAGTATGTGTGCAATGCTCACTAAGTAAAAAAATTTAAAAAAATCTTAAATTCGAATGAATCGAACAAAAAAAATGTATGGGTATAATTTGTGATATCTACATTCTAAAATGTTTCACTTTTATTAATACAAAAAATCATACCACAAAAACATCAATTAAATGACATTAAATGATTAAAAAAAAAAAAAATAAGAGGTACCTATATTAAATATTATTACATCTGTTGAAGAATTTTAAAAACTTGTTTCAATTATATTTTATTATTTTAATGATTTTGAAATAATTTTCATTTTTACAAACATACTTTATTAAATTAAATTTTAATTGCTTGCAATTTCTTATCTATAGAGATAATAAAAATAATTGCAAACAATTATTACAAATTTTGCAAGAATATTTTCTTACAAGAAAAATAAAAATATTTTTCTTCTTCTTTTTTTTTTTCGTTTCGTATCATACATATGTATGTACATTGTACATATATGCAAATAATCCAAAGAAAATTATTTGAGGTTAATCAAATAAATTGATTTTATGTATCTTATTGAGTTCAATCTTTTTTTTTTTATTTTTGCTGATTCGTTGTTTGCTTTTTAAACCATTTACCTACCTACATAAATTCTTTTTTTTTTAATTTGTTTATATTGTTTTTATCGTATGTCGCTTGTTCATATGGCAATCGAAGGTGTTTAACACAAACTAATTTAATTTAATAACACATCATTTTTTTAAACAGTTCATTAATATTTTAATTTAAAGAAAACAACATTCTAGAAGTGTCTCATCAGATCATTTCTTTTGAAAATACTTGTAGGTACATATTTACATTATAGTATCTGCAAACAGAGAGCTGTAAAACAGCATTATTGGACGAGAAAAAGATGTAATAATTGTGAAGAACAAAATACTTATAATAATTATGAAATTTGTGATAAGATTTAAATTACCAGCATTATACAAAATTTAATTTAAATTCAAATAAAATTATATTTTGTGCAAAATGATAATAATTATATCGTATAAAATATTCGAGTAAAATTTGTTGATAATTATAGACGAAATGTGTACAAAAAATTTTATAAACCTCAATTTTATTAGCAGCTTTTAGTATTTTATGTGTCAATACATTGAAAATAACCAAAACACTTTAATTACTTATTAATAATTTTTTTTCTTTCGTTTTTTCTCAATCATCAGATTTTAAGATTTTAGGAATTCTAATATGTTCTTTTTTTTTCAACAGGATTTTTAATTTTTTTACCTTTGTGAAATACAAGGACATTATACCTATATAATGTTTTTTTATTGTACATGATAAAATAATCACCACAATATATTCACATTATTTGTCAACAAAACAATACACAAAAATTAAAGAAAACCAAAAAATAATTTTTTTCTTAAAAAAAAAATACTTAAAAAAATAAAATTAAATGAAAAAACAAAAAAAATATATACTGAATAATGGCAAGGTATGTAGTTTATTATGGTGTATGATTTGGATGTGGTAAAAATGTTTCGAAGGTCAAATTAAAAACAATTCCACGAAAGTAAGATTAACACAACAAATATTTAAACCAATATTTAAAATGGTAAAAAAAAAAAAAAGAACGTTCAATAATTACCATGGCAGGGACATGGAATTCATGGAGTCATAAACAACAACTTCTGAAAGATGCTGTTTAACAAAAAACTTACCAGATACACGAATACATAAAAATTATGTACATATTAAATGCAATATCCATGTACATACAGGATAGACTTATATATATTTAATTTCTTATACTAACTAAACTGAGATTTTTTGACTCTGTTTGATATCTTCAATGTTTTAATTTTTCTTTTTCTTGAGAATTTTTTTTTCTTTAACTTTTTGTTTTTGTTATTCTTTTGGTTTTTTAATTTATTCTTTGAACAGAAAAATACCATAAAGATAGTATGTTTGTCCATAGGATCGTAAATTGTATCTGCTGTTACGGATGCAGTCTTAAAAAAATTAAGCAAAAAAAAAGAAGAGATACAACACGATCAATGAATAAATGTTGTATGCACTACATATACATATTATATTGTATACAGGGCAGTATAGATAGACAGAGAAGTGCGACTAAAATGTAATTGGGTTTGGCGAAAAAATAAAAAAAAAAAATAAAAAATCATGTGTAAAAAATTTGACAGTATTGCTGACTGTTGACATGCAGTTTGTGGCTACCCCCAGTTGACCTTATCTTTTATCTTTTTAGTCTTGTGGATGATGATGGTGAAAAACCACTCTAAACACTTAAATTGTAGAAAATCAAAAGAGAAAAAATAAAAAAAAAAATAAAACCAAAACAAAACGATGGTGATTGTATGTATGTTATATCGTTAAAAACGGTTAAAAAGAAAATATACAGGAACATATCATTTTGGTTGTCCATTGATCTTCCTGTTGAGTTAACTTATTTGTTTCGCAGTTGGTGGCGAAAAGTCTTCTTAGAAAATTTATGAATTTTTCTGTCAAGGAGCGAAGATAATTGAAAATATTATTAAATTATTACAAAAAAAAAAAAAAAAAGTTGTTTTGAATACCTAGGATTATAGGATTAAATTGAAATTAGGAATGGATCGCCGCGAAACAAATTCATTTACATATTTTTTCTTTTTGTTTCAATGTAATTGCGGTTTACATTATATTTTTTTCACACTTTATTATGAAGAAAAAAAAAAAATGTATTTTTTACCAATTATCTATTATCCTTGGTTGTATTATGTGGGGTTAAATCGTGCGTTTTTTAAATAAATGGGGTTTTTTTTCTCCAACTCTAATAGGTATACTATCGTTTGTTTTTATAAATCGCAAATTAGTAGATATGAAATATATGCTATAAGAAACATCTTATTTCTAATCTTTTTAAATCCTATCCTCAAAAAAACAAATAATCCTCAAGATGATCTTTTAGACATAATAATATTATCACTAATATAGAATGTTAATGACATTGTAGTTATTTTAAAATGCATTGCAGATTATAATTCATATAAAAAGCTATAGTAGTGCTATTTTTCATGCGTGAGTCCAGTGTCAACTTAATTTCAAATAATCTTGTTGAATATTTATTTCATTTTTTACACTTATTTTTCTACAAAAAACTCAAAACTATGCTTTAAAATATTTTCATTTTAAGTTAAATTATTTTTATTTATGTAAGCACATTCAATTGAATTTACATTTTTATAAATAATTTAACTGTCAAATAATGAATAAATAACGATAATTACACGAAATTCTGTTTAAACGTAAATTTTAAATTGTTTTTGATTGACCATTGTTTTCATATCATTCACAACATGATGGCAAAAGTAATTGTTTTCTTTTTGTTATTTTTTTTTTTTTTTTATCAATTTAAATTTAAATTCGAATCAAAGAATTGATCGTGATTTAAATTAAACAATTTTTTTAATGTTTTGCAAAGAAACGTTTTGTTTTTTTCTTTTCTTTTTTTTGCTTTTCTTAATTTTTTTTGTAGATGTTTTTATTTTGGCACCCTTAAACCAGATGTCACGTTTCGTTTCTTATTATGAATTCAAAATTACGTATTCATATGAGTATAAATTATTTGAGTTAATAAAGCATTAATTTGTATTTTTTAAAGAAAACAAAAAAAATAAATAAAAAAGTATTCAATATATTGAAAGACGATTTAGTTGGTGCAAAAGCCTGTGGATTTACAAACGATCAAAAGCGTTATTACATAAAATTAAGTATAATCCCATACAAAAGACATTTTTTTTTTTTTAATTTGGAAAATTTTCATGAGATCTTTATGAAATAAAAAATTTTAAGGAAATATTCTTGATTTTTGTATTTTTTTGCACAAAATCATTACATTATGCTTCATTGAAGTTCGACGCCCTGATGCACGTAATATTGCATACAATAAAAAAAAACATAGGGGAAGTTATGGATGATTGAAGCATTTTTTGTGAGAAAATATTTAATTGCCAAATTAGAATTTTCTTTTTCTTAATTGTTTATTCGTTTTTTTTTGCACGAGAAATAACTCATATTTGTGTAATGGATAAAAAAGAGCCATTGAAAAGGAAAAAACATTGAATAAGTTATATAAACTGTCCTCTTTAATGGTTTAAGATTATGATTATATTAATTTCAAAAAATCAATGTTCCAATCTTTCTAGTATTACCGTTTATATTTCAATCATTCCCCAGTCTCCCGTACTTAGCTATGTTGGGCATGTTATGCTACATGAATGTGCATAATTTTAAATTTTACACAAGGTCTCCTTTCACTTCCTGTATTATTTTATTATTTTTGTGGTTTGTTTCGTCTTCATCATAAATGATACACAAAAAATCATACTTAAAGTGCAATTGGATATAATAATAACCTATTAGACTGCATGCTGTTCTTAAAACTGACTACGTTATTATACATATAGATACTTACGTTTATTGAAAATTAAAAAAGTAGAGAAAATTTGTATACATATAATCTTAAAAAATCATGACATATTATGAAATTGTCACGAATGCCCTAAATCCTTTTGGTTCATTTAAAAGGTGTTACAAAAATGTATTTATAGTTAAAATTAGTCTTAAATTTCCAACACTTTTTGAGCAATTTTGTAACAATGAATCCTTTTTTAGGCTTTTTGATTTATTTTTATTAAAACTTATGACAGACTTAATTTTCCTGTTTTCTTTTTTTAAAAAGATTTTTCTTAGTGTTTGTATTAAATTTATATGTACATCAGGAAACATAATTATATATGTAGTTGCACTGACACGCACCTCAAAAACATAAGATGGTCATTATAGCAGACACCTTTGTTTTTTTGTTCTTCTTCATTTCATATTTATTATAAGATTTTTAAATGCAGTAAGTATATAAGGTGATATTATTTCAATATAATGAGCCATTTTCTGAAATGTAATCAGTCGAAAATTGTCGGTTGAATACACCTAATTCAATGTTTAATGAGCCGTAATTCGCATCAGAATTGCAACCGAGACCTAGAATTTCGGCACCTTGTTGAGCGAGAAATCTCAGGTGACTATGTTCTGAAGTACAAAAAAAAAATAAAAATAAAAAAAATAAGTAACAAGAAAACAAATGTGTTACCTTCCAGTTTTATTAAGTCAGATATTTTTTAATTTTTTTTTTACTTTTTTATTTTTTTTTATTACAAAATTGTATCGTATTCAAGTGTGTATCAAATATTTAATATAGGCTTTATATGCATCTAAAATCTTTGTGTTCCTAAATTCTATACACGTATATATGTATATATGCTCATCATATTTTATTTTATTGTTACTTTATATGTAAATTATATACTTGTATCATCAATTTACATACTTACCTTGTTAAAAACATCTTTAAAAAAATGTAAAATTGCAACAGCAGCACAACAGCACCACAACATCATTATATAAATTTTTTTTTTTTTTTTTTTGATTGAACGTGTCCAACAATCACTCATCAATCTTTTTGTTTCAAGTTGTTGATGTTTTCATGAATGATTTTATAACATTGCCACAATTTTTAATATTACATATGTACATATGTACATATGTATGTATAGAAATTTCAGAGGTGAGATTTTAGTTTAAAATCCGTCATCCTTAAAATTATAAATTAAGACAGAAACCAACAGAAAAAGAAAAAAAAAAACAAAAAGAAAAATTCAGATTATAGCCATACTCGTTAACAATCACACTTAAAATTGGTATGTACATATACATAGGTATATATAAACGTATTACAGATGAATGTGATTTCCTTCGATTAATTTATGATGAAATAAAAACAGAGTAATTAAGGCAAATATAAATTGTATGAATGTGTTGTATATAATTGTCTATAATTTTCGATTATAAAAAGCGTCAAAAAATGAGTAATCAAAAGAAGCAAGAAAAATCGACAATTTTTTTCTTCTTCTTTATTTTAAAATTACTTTTGTATTTTGATCAACAACCTACCACCTGATTTTAATTTAAAAATTTTTTTAAAAAAAGGAAAAAAAACCTTCATTTATTTAAGTTTTATTTTATTGTATTTTTTTTTTAAATTCTTTAAAATAATACCTGACAAAAATCATACAACATTCGCGTGCAAAATGTTTATAAAGGTATTTTCGTATTCTGTATTGTTTGGTTCTTTTTGTCTGTAGATAATTCACCGTTATTCATAAAAAAAAGGATTTATTTTAAAATTTATATATATATGTATATTTTTTTTAAACGAAAATATCAAATTACAACATAAATATTTTTAAAAAATTATCTTCACTTTTAAAAAAGGAAATTCAAGCATAAAAAATCAAAAAAAATATTTCACGTTATACTCTAATTACTTTATCACTTCTTACATAAATCTTTAAATTACAATTATAAAGAATTATTATTATCAAAAAGCTTTCACTATAAAATAAAATGGTGTCAGATTTCTTTTTCAAAAAAGGATTTTATAATATGTCATACTTTCACAATATAATTATGTATGTATGTAATGTTTGCTTTCACTTCAAACAATTATCTGATGGGTAAAATATAACAACAACAACAAAAAAAATATGTTTTTTTTTGTTTTTACAAAGGAAAAATGTTAAATGATGGTTTCTTATGTGAATTAAATTTTTACATAGGTAATAGGTATGTATGTGATTAATTTATTAAGATTAAAAGATTTTTAAATTTAAGATCAAGGTTTTTTAGAAAAGAAAAAAAAATAGTATGTACTTAATAAAATTCACATATAATCGCTTACATAAGATTTAAAATTATAAAACAAACAAAAAAAAAATAATCTTATTTATTGACAAAATTTTGCAATCTGAACGAATTTACATTAAAATGTATTTCATGTCAGATGTTTTTCTTATATAAAATGGTGTTTTTTTGTTTATTTTCGTTTTTTTTTTTTTTAAATTTAAATTTAAAAACTATACTTTTCTTTCGATTTTTTTTTTTTAACAATTTTTTATTAAAAAAAATTCCAATAAAAATTTTTAAAAATAAAAAACAAACTGGGTCAATGTCTTTCTTAAGAGATACATATATGTATACGTATCTATTTATACCGGAACTACATTTCCTCATTGTCTATTTTTATAATTCACTCTGTTTTAGTACGTGTTAATATAAAATACACATTCGCAGACAGTCAGTCGCATATATACATTGCATTTTTTGTTGTTGCTGTTTATTGTTTTTTTCTTTTTTTTGACTTATCAATTATTCGCGACTTCAACATCCTTGATTGATGCAGAAATTCAAAAAGCAATAAATTAACAGAATTAATAAAAAAAAAAAAAAAAAAAACAGAGTTTGAATTCAATTATATTCGTTCGTTAAACCTTCTTTCTATTGATAAACTGATGTTGTTGTATTTTTTTTGCAAATCACATGCAAATGTGAATTTTTCAAATTAGATTTTAATTTTTTGTTTTGTTTTTTTTTTTTGCATTGTATTTGATGAGGCAAGATGGATAATGGTGTATGTTGGTTAAGGCTCATTATCAATGCCGTCAAACGGTCAACAAACAGAAGAGAGGAGTCATTACTTATATTCTATATTACTGAAAAGAAAGAAAAAAAACTATATAATAATATTGTCAATTTGATTTTATATAAAATGTATCTATATCTACTTATATCTATCTTTTGTATTTATGAATAAATACAGCAGCGATTCACTTTTGATATGCAAATTGACCTCAACCAATGCCTTTTTAAAATTTCTTCGTCTTCATAAAAATCTATTGTGCTTATTGATGATGATGATGATGATGATGATAATGGGCTCATCATCAATGCAATATCAAATTATGTGTGCCGCATAAATTTTTTACTAAAACATGTATATTATGTTGTTTTTTTTTTCTTCCTTTCTATTCTTTATATTCTCTTTTTTTTTATTATTATTTAGTTTCTGTTTTATTCTTGTAAAGTAATTTGGAAAAAAATACAGAATGAAGATGGTCAAGCGGTCTATTGTATGTAATTACAAATAAAAATATGGATTTTACTTTGATTATACCTAGTATCCCATTGATGTGAAAATTTATTTTTCATACATTAGATATCTTTTATGAGAAAACTATGTATGTACATATGTGTTATTAACCTCAAAGGTAAACCGCTAAATAGTTAAATAATAAAATTAAAAATATACAGTAAAAAGTATCTATTATTTTTCTGTCAAAAATAACTATAAAGTTCTAAATAAAATATGTTAAACGTGCGAGTGAAAAATACATAGATGAATAGTATATTGAATAGAAAAGAAATGAATACAAACATTATGATGATAGGTAATATTACAAGATTTTGAATGTTTGAAATTAAAAGTGCATTAGATCTTTCATTTGATTACGTATATATACTATATAGAATTAGCTTCTGATCGAAAATAGATGTTAATATGGAGACAAAACGGCGTCTTTATTGATCTTAAATTTAGTGAGAACTGATGAAGAGAACCCTTTGATGATACCGTATAAATTTCTGTAGGTGAATGTGTGATAATGAGAAGACACCCACTGAGAATTAAAATCATTTTTGTCTCCTCCTATATCTTGTGAATCACTATTAGAAATCATTTTTTTCAAAGATATATACACAGGTATCTTGACAAAAATCTCATTATGATCTCTTAATTTATATATTTTTTATTTATAGATATATGCTAGAAGATATTAAAAGAAAACATTTTAAATCTAAACCCTTTTTCTTTTTTCTTTCAATAAAATTAATTTTAAAATTTCGTATAAAATAGAAGAAAAAAAAGTTAATTGTTGTATTATATTTTTTGATTTTTCTTGAGAAAATTTACACAACAAAACATTAATGAATTTGTAATAAGCTAAAAGACACAAAATTTAAATGGAAAATCCCGCATTTTTTATATTTAAAATATAAAATTTACATGAAACATATTGGTTATCATTTAAGGTTAAAGGTATACAGTTTTAGTTTAATAGCATTTTCTAGTAAATTGTTTGAAAAAAAAAAAAAAAAATACTTTTAAATTTTAAATTTATTTGAAATAATTTAAGCCATTACATTTATTGAATATTTTTGTTTAAAATTATGAATACTATATACTTTGAAAAACCATAACAAACAATTCAAGCCTATGAACCATGGATAAAATTAACATGAACATAGTTTTTATTCAAAATATCGTGTTATTGGATAGTGTATGGAAATGTATAAAGTTTTGATTCCCAAAAGATACAATAACCTCTTTTACCATTCGGTTTAGAGAACAAAACGTCAAAAATTATTTACATGGAAGTTTTTTTTTTTACAGAAAATACAAACATAAACTTTATTATTCAAACAGATTAGATTTTTGGAAAATGTGGCTAGTAAGTGTTTAAAAAATAAAACTTGTAGAAAATACATAATTAGTCGAACAATTACCTTCTTAAGTAGCCGTCCAATTGATTTTCATTTATGATTTTTTTTCTCTTCACATAAAAAGGATCTGTTTTGCTTGTACATAGGTTTATTTTTGAAAAATAAATGCAACCTGTAAAGTCAACAAGTAAGCCGAAAAAATATAGGGTAGTTATAACAATCTCGATCTTAGATAGGTACATTTGCTCGCAATCTCCTATGGACAAAACTCAGCAGTAGGATACAATTTCAACAAAAAATACGTGTATGGTATGTATTAGCAAAAGTTTTCCTAAAAGCTATTATTAAACTTATACCATTAAACCACATAATTTCTTCTGAATTTTACTTATAAATCCTTCCAAAATTTTCAATTACATTTTTTTCACACTGTCTTAAGGCTCAGAACTGATACCGTTACCCTAAATTGTTTTTATTTCTTTATTTCCAAAAGAATTAGTTTCATATTTGAAATTTTTAAATTCTAAATAAACAACTTTAAATTATCAAAAGGAAATAAAAAAGGACTTCTGCATGAGTGTGGTCCTGTGTATGCAAACACAGTATGTTTTTGTAGATATAACGGGGTAAGTTCAAATATTTTTAAATTCCAAAGTTATTTTGTTTATTTTAATATTTAAAATAATACCAAAAGTAAATAAATAAAATTATAAAAAGGAAAATATTGCAAAATGTGTTTTTATGCTTGAATATAGTTTTTTGTTTTTCGAAGCCTCTGATTCTTCAAATAAATTGTGCATGAAACACAATAAAAGAATTACAAACATATATAATTTTTTTTTTTTTTGTAATTTTTTAAAAAGACCAAGTATTATAGATAAGAAACTATAAATTTCATTTAACACATTCAACTTTCTTAGAAGATTATACATATTTTATCCAGATAAGAAATTGATTATATTTGTCAATTAATTAATGTATACTAATTAATTTCACGTGAAAAAAATAACCTATTTTTCACATAAACAAAGTTTATTTTAAAATAAAAAACGTATCTATGAAAACTTTTTAAAAACAATATAATTAGGATTTTATTCAAAATAGATATGTTTTTTCCGCTATCACATTTTATTAAAAATATTTATCTTTTTCCACTTTTCAATGAATGAAAATTATTCAAATTCAGGTTCCAAATGATTTAAATGATATCTTTAGATCTGAATTATCTAATGTCATATACCGAAATGATAATATTGTTTTAATATTTCTTATTTTCTATTATTTTATATTAATGGATTTTTGTTTTAATTAAATATGTATCTAATCTAAAAAAAAACAAAAATTTTCTATCAAGATTATAACACTGTAGGTGTTACTTTAAATAAAAATTAAAAGATGTTCGGAATTTTTTAAAAGAGAAAAAAATATGTATAATTATTTATTAGAAGTGGGTTGAAAGATATATATTTTTAACGTTTTATAATATAACGGAAAAAAGTGGTGTTTTGTTTGATGTTTGATCACAAAAAAAGTGATTTTATTCAATGATTATTCATTAGAGTACGTTGAGCTTGAAAATATTAGTAGCTATGTAGTGTACAATTAAAATAATACATATTATTTTCAATCTGTTTAATCTTATGTGGATTCTAAAGATATACATAGAACTGATTCAATAAATATTTCAAGATTTTTCTAGAAGATTCTTTTTAGATTTGGAAGATATTTACATAAAAGTATTTTAAAATGTGTTAACTACAAAAACATATAACTTTTTTTATCGGACATTATGTTTTCAAGGATTAAAAACCCTTTGAGTCACGTGGTCTACAAGAATCATAAAAAAATTTGGCGTTATAAAAATTTCCGGATGTTTTAATGAGTGGTATAAAGATTTTTGCAATTTGATACAGATAAAGCACAGATTTTAATTATTTTAATTTACAAATTTTGTTCTTTTAATGTTTAAATTGAAGAAAGATAAAAACATAATAATAATAAGATCCTAAATTGTTCAGATTTTCATATTTTTATTACTTTGCATCCGTATGTGCAAAGAATATGTGAATAATTTGTGTATGTTATAATGCGCTTTTGCAAAGAATTTTATTATAAGTATATTTTTTTTTATACCGATGCGATGATGATGATTCTGGGAAGAAAAAAATAAAATAAATGATAATGAAGCTTATAAGGCTATCAAAATAAATGTAAGTATATCAGGCTTCAGGCTATATATATAATTTTATATACAAAAGGTAAGATAGTTTAAAATAAAAATATTTATAGTTTGGAGTTTGAATGAAGATTGAAATTATCAGATTTGGTAAAATAACACAAAAAAAAAAAAAAGAAAAGAAAACAAAACCTTGAATCTTGTATTGGTAGAAGCTATAAACACATCCAATTAGCAGAATTTTATGATCGTCGAATTACGTTCACACTCCTTTTTAATGTGACGGTTGAAAAACTAAAACATACATACATATAAACAACAATACAACTCGGGAATAAGATAAAACTTGAATAAAAGTAAGCAGGTGCTAACGATTTAGTCGTTGATGATATTTATAGTTACTGTGTTGATTGTTGATAGTAGAAAGAATATACCATAATATAATGTGATATATATACTAAGAAAATCAAAGATCGGATCTTTTATTAAGATCACATTGATTTGATTTTGCACTTTGCAGTAACATACTAAAAATACCCAGAGTGTAATTTAGGAATAATACGATTTAAAAAAAACAACAACAAAACAATGAAACAAAAATCTATAAGAAGGAATTTGTTATCAAAAAAATAGTCAATATATTATGAAATGACGACAAAAAAGGGTCAGGACGTCCTTTACGACATGTGCATCATACAAATCACTGAAATATTTTAAACGCCTACAGGATCCGATATCCTATATATTATATATGTATATAAATTTATATTGAAGGTACATAGGATTGTGTTTTGCGGTGTCTTTTTGGTTTTTTGTTTTTTCTTTTTTTCAAGATTTTAAGATACACATAATTGTGAGATGTAAATGGTTCTTTAACTTTTTTTTCTTCTTCTGTTTCTTAAAGAATAGTTTTTTTTTTTGTTCTTGTTAAACTTGAGATTTTGATTTCAGTCTGAGTGTTGTTTTTAGGTTTTTTTTTGCAAGTAAAGCCGACATAATTAATGACTTCTCATTAGGATAATGTACGTGCCAAAATAACTGAAACGTGTACACAAAAATTGAATTTAATTTTAACTTCGACACATTTGTATCTACATATGTGATTGAATGAGAAAAAAAAGAGCTATAAAATATTACTATAAATGCAGAGAAATACGGATGAAAAACTAGAAATTTGTTTCGTAAAATGTTTTGGTAAAAAGTGTCAAAAGTGCCGACTTGCTTGTAATTTTTTGCATCTTTTACAATAAAACGTTTCCAAATATTTGACATATGGTATGGTACATTAGATTTTTTATACCTGATTAGAATTGTATTAGAAATTATGTGTTTTTTGATGGAAATAGTTTTTTTAGTTGTTGGTTTTTCAATTAAAAAAGGATTAATTTCGCACTTTGTTTCGATAAGGATTACAATAATATTAATTACACCTAGAAATTTAAAAAGAAGCAAATATGCCACATTTTCCATGAATTTTTTTTGATAACACGATTTTTCAATTCGAAATTTCCTTAAACACAAGTTTAAGAAGAAAACAAACACGCGCATTTATCAAAAGCTGAATTACGATATACTTAAAATAAATTTAATCATGAATCAAAAATTAAGTCTGAACTTAAATTGAATTTATGATTATGATTATTTTTGAAATCTACGAGTATTTTATTTTTAATCAATCTTCGTACAAATCAGCTCATAGTAGCTAATGTTATGTACACATAATATGTAGCTATTTTTATTTATTATGAATTTAAAATTAATAATATGTAGATGAAATGGTCGTTGAAATGTCAGGGGAAATTAATAAACTGATTGTGATTTTTGAAATCGTTTTTACAAAACTCACTGAAGCAATTTAAGTGTAAAAAATTGTAAATTAAATTAACCTTTTGAAAAGAATCTGTATCTGATGCTTATACATATATGGAGTATACTCATACATTTCGTGTTTTGAAATATACTTATATATATTTTTTTAATTTTTGCAAATGCAAAAATATGTCATTTAATGATGAAACCTGTTTGCATGTTTTTTATGAAATTTTTAAATCGTTTTAACAATGTTATGCTTTTATACTGTTTTACTGCTGTGTTTTGTTGTATAATTATTGTTCCAGTATCATTCATTTTACTATATGATTTTTTTATTTTTTTTTGATTTGGATATACATATGTACATATATATATGTAGTTACATACATGTATTGTAATAAAATAATATGAATATGTCACCCTAGGAATCAGACAGACATAACAGATTTAGATGGTACATTATCTTTTAGTGTGGTTAATTACCACCTGCTGAGATGCTACTGGCTGATTTATTCTCTTGAAATAAACACACAAAACAGACCAACTAAATGATGGAAGCTGTCGTACCTATGGAGAACTTATGCTGTTTTTTTTCCTTCTTATTCTTGTTTTTTTTTTACTTATTTAATATTTTGAATGGTGGAAAATATTTCAACAAAATACATAGTAGTAATAAAAAATATTTTTTTTTTTTATTTAAATTTGAAGTGTACATATAATATTTTTCTCAGACACTACTTGTTATAAATGTATTTTTATTTTGTTACTTTTCTGACTGAATTGCTGGAAACGGGCAATCAAAAATGAAAAAAAAAAAAAAAATTCCTATGGGAAATTATACATTCTATAGTTGTTATTTCATATGGTAATCCTTTAATGATTTGATAATAAATATCTTATATGGTGGTTAATCAGTATGACAAATAATAATAAGAATGAATTAAGTGAAATTCAATGGCATAAACATTACACAAAGTACTTAAAAGAAATTGTATGACTGCAATTTGAATATTCTTTTTTTTGTGTTTATATTTTAAGATAGTTTAATGTATAAAATATAAATAATACACAAAAAAAAGCTCATTACAAAACAAAAAGCCAAAAAAATACAATCAGAATAAAACAGGTTCAATAATATATAGTACGTATTGTAGTTAAACAGGTCCATTTACTAATCCTCATATCCCCGAAAGAATATATCTGTAAAGAAAAATATCTAAAAAACAAAAAAAAACAGAAAAACATAAAAAAAAAAGATGATCGTTCATCCGTATTTTCATTCAGTATCTCATTCAGTTAAGAGGATTAAAATTTAAGGATTGATCGCGTGTTTGTTGCTATTTTCAATATATAATGGTTAATGGTTAAAACTGTTAACTGATGCTAACATATTCATTTCATGTTTTATTGCATACAATATAAGTAGTAATGTAACATATTATATAAAATACAACATTGACTATAGTATAATAAATTCATGGTTAGTTTAAAACGGTTAAAAATATGTTTAAGAAATGTATTTATTGCATGCCTAATGGACTGTTTAAAGATGACTTCTGTTAGTATAATTATCAATAATTATGAGGATTTAAAATCTGAGATATTATGTACTGTAAGAAACTTAAAAAAAAGAAAAAACATATTAAATTTGCATGAAAAATGATAAGCTGAAGTAATGGATAACAATTTATCGTTTTGTATTTAAAAAAGTATCAACAACAATCTTACAGATACATCTTGATAATATTATCTTTATATATGTATAAAAAGTACATAGTATATTTTATTAATAATTTTTAAACTTGTATTGATTGGAAAAAAGAAAAAAAAAGTTTGTTAATATCTAATTATATTTTATGACATAAAAATTGTAGATAATTTCGAAAATTTTATTATATTTTTGTAATATTTCAAATAGATTAATGTTTAGTATATTTTGTAATTTTCATTTTAAAAGAAAAAATATATTTCCTGTTTTCTTGAATATTATCTTATCGTATAGTCACAATCTTTAATCTTTAAATATATATAAAAAAAAAAAACGTATTAAAAGTGTGTGTATCGAAATATTGTCTAAATATTGAATATAATTCGAATTTAATAGTTTAACTACCTGCTAAAGCCCATTTCCAAATGAATGATTTTATTTTCTTTTGACCATATACATATAATCTGTATATGGGTATTTAAAAATCTTTTATCCTTTCACCGAAAGGAATCATCAACTTAAAAAATTAAAATCTTTAAATAATTCTGTTTCATTTTATGTATCTTTTTTATAGATTATTTCAATATATGTATGTACATATATAATATAAACATGTGTTTTCAATTCAAAAATTATTATGGGTCCAGTTTTTGCTACTTTGATTTTTACTCAGCCGTGAAAATTGAAAAAAAAAATATTACAAAAAAAACTGTTACATTATTCATTTGTATCTGAACACTTAAAAATGTGTCATAGTGGTATTAGATACATATATGATTGCTGTCGACCACACGACCAAGAAAATGTTGAAATTCAGAAAGAAAAAAAAAATATTTTCAATTGAGTGCTATGTTATCTTCTCCAGTTACCCACTAATTGAAAAAAAAAATAAAAAAGATTTTGGAAATTTGAGCAGATACTAAAAACGAATAAAAAAAAAACCATCAATACTCATTATAGGGGTTATATTAGTTACTCAATGATCTGCATTTTATTGGCGCTGATTTCTTCATTTTTAAAACAAAAATTCTAAATCTGTATATGGTATATGTTTTCTTTGATATTAATGGGAACAATATTGCATTTTTGTCTTTCAACCCAAGAATAAACAATAAATAATGTGAATTGTGTTGTATAAGATGCTGTACGAGTATAGGCTATGAATGTAGAACAACAACAAAAAAAAATAAATAAATGATGATCACTGGTATACTGTTTAGTGTAGTGCATTCAAAAGAAGATGATGTTTTCGTGGTCCATTGAAACCGACAGGAAATGAGGGCGGAGATCTCTTATTTTTTGACTGACATTTATTCTTATGTTTTTTTTTTTTCATATAATGTATGGATTGACCTAATGTTATATTCTTATTTGCAGATTGCTAAAATTCTAAAGAAATTCTTGAGGCATCCTATTGTATGGATGATTATAATGGTTTTTCAGTTTGTATAGTGGTCAAATAAACTTTTATTTAAAAATATTTAAGATGTTGTGGTTAAGATTCATAATTTTAGATAATGTTAGCGGAAGTTATGTCGTGTGTCTTTTTTTTGTTTTTTTGTTTTGTTTTTGTTCTTTAAAGTTTTCTTTTGTTTTTTATGTTTTTTTTTCTTTTTTATTTTTTATTTAAATTTATCTTATTGTCGTAAGAATAAAGATTATGTCAATTTTTGTTGGAGGTTTTAGACAGTATCTGTATTCTGTAGCTCATTTTCCAAAAGAGTTGAAGAAATGAATTTAGAATGAAATTTCAAACCCCCTAAAAAACCGATTTTAATGAAGTTTAGAATACATAGGTATATTATCTATCCAAAATTTCAAGCTTATTATTATGGGCTTAAAAAAGTTCTAAAATCCAAAATTTACGCGTTCAAATTGCGTAAATCTTAGTACATTTTAATTCAAGAAGAATCATCAAAAAATTTGATTGTTCAAAGCCTGAAAAAAAAAAACATTTTTAACCAATATCACTTGGTGTTAAAATTTATTTCAACAAAATCATATGGAATTTTAAAAATAAAGCATTTTTTTTGTTGTTGTTGAAATTTTTCAATTTAACTTAATTTTTTTTTTTTGCGAATTTGTATTAAAGTTGCTATTAAAAATCAATTTTTGTACTATAGTGTACAAAATGTAATTTATTTATGGAAATTTTTTTGCAATATATCATTAAACTGAAACATGAAAATATAATTATGTGTTTCATTGAATAAAAAACAATTGTTTTTTAAATGTTGATTTGAAAATTAATGTAGTTTAATGAAAACCGAGAGTACTACTTCATATAATGATTATAAATAAAGCATTCATGAAATGACCTTATTAAAATAATGAAATCAAAATATTATTATGATAAAAAAGTTAAATAATGAACAAAAAATATTTTTATAAAGCTTAATGTCTTTTTTTTTAACATAGAATTTTTTTTTTCTTCAAAGGGTTAAAGATAAATACGTAAAAGCACAAAGGAGGTAATATATGTAGGTTGGTAAATTTATATAGTCATTGGTAAAAGTATGTAAATACATATATAATTTCGGCATGCATACAGGTTTTCTTTCTTAAAAACGGCTTTTTATTACTATTTTGTTTAATGTCATGACAGGACTTTTTATTATTTTTATTATTTTTTTTCTTTTCAAGAATAATTTTTCTAAATGAAATATTTTTCGTTGCGAAAAACCTTCATTAAAAATTTGTAAATTAAGCAAAAAAAAATCTTTTAATGCACGAAAAAACATAATATGAAAATAAAACACTGATATTTTTGCTCAATTTTCTTTAAAAAAAAACATTTGGCTCAAAGATAGTTTTTTTTTGCAAATGGTCTGGTTATACTATACAAACTCATATACCTGCAAAAGAATATCTGTAAACTGTTGTACTATATAATTAGGTACTTGAAAAGTTTGTTTTTCATGTTGCTGCTATACAGAAAGTCATCAATGTTGGTTAAATTAATAATAATTTTTTCTTGATGGAATATACTTTTTTTTCTTTTCTTTGAAACGATAAATAACAGGGTATTGTGTCGATGAGAACATCAATTTTTGGTGCGAATCTTCACACAGGGCTGTGTGTGAATACTTTGATAACGTCACTTTTTATTGTAGCTTGTTTTTTGTTGAAATTATTATTTTTTTTACATTTAAAAAATAAAAAATATATTATTTTCCTTTCCGGTTTTAACAAATTTTAAGTATATCGACGATAAGATTGATACTTATGTGAAATAAACAAGATAAGCGGTTATTTGATCGATTTTTTAATATAAAATCTGATGATTTGTTAGTTTTTCATTTAATGAGGATAATAACAAGGAACTTGAAATCAATTTTGTTGGCTTTTTTGTTTTTTTTTTTTATTTCAATGATTTTTATTATTTAATTTGAACTTACCGCAACGCAATGGTTTAATATTGAAAAATCACATGAAAAGTATATATTTTATAAAAATATAGGGTTTGGAATTATTTTGTTGTTGTTGTTCTTTTTTTTCCCCCAGTGCTTTTTTCTGAATGAAATACAATTTTATTTATAATCAGATTATGATTACATAGTATATGTTTACACAAAAGAAGAAAAGAAAGCAGAAGAGAAAAAAAAAGGATTAAATTGAAGTATAAAGTAAATAAATAATCGAATAAATCAATTTTTAAATGGTAAATAACCTTTGAATTTAAATTTTTGTTTTTGTTTTTTTTATTTCCATTTTTCATTCCTACACCTGTAAATTTTCATAATAAGTTTTTAAGAAATGATATCAAGTATCTACTAAGTATATATGTAGCCATATACGTATCTGTACATGTATGTATAGTGTGTTTAAATCAAAAAAAAATTCATGTTTTCAAAATAATAATTTATGTAATTGCGGCACTCACTGTATATTTTACATTTTGAAAAATATTTTAAATTGATGACGATGATTCAAATGGGTTGCCAATTTAAAAATATCGGATTATTTTGTACCATTGCACTGTAACTGGTACATTAAAATTACAGAAAAAAAAAAAAGGAGCTACCTCAATAGAAATATATGTATATAAATTGATGACATTTTGATGTATGAGTGTTAATTTAATATCATAAATTAGTTTATACTATTTATCTTGGTCTTTCAAAAATAATTTAAATAACAAATTAGAGGTGACATTTTTATTTAAATTTTTATATTATTTTATTTTTTTATTTTGTCTAAGTTGAACAAAATTCAAAAATTATAATACCCTACTTGTATATAATTCACAGTAGTTTAATTATTAACTCACGTGATACATGATGAAACTCATTTAAAATTACCAGATCATTTAGATAGGTATTTTCTTGTTTATGCTCATATTTATGTGAGAAATGATGTATGAGGAGTGTAAGAAAATCCTTGTCACCTAAAGGTAAATGTTAACCACTGAACAATTTCTCTTTTACATTTTCTTATAATTTTGTTTATCATTTTCTTTTTTGTTCTTTTTTTTTTCTTTTTTTTTTCTTTTCTTTTTTGAAAATTATTTAACATTTAAATTAGTGTTAAAACAAGTTCTCCAGAGGCTCTCTTTTGCCTAAAGAATATTTAAAATATCTTTCAACAAAAGAAAACAAGAAGAAAAGACGACAAAAATTGTTTTACATGTTAAAAAAAAAATTTCTGAATGTTGAAATTCACAGAATGTGTAACTTAAAAAAACATACGACATTATTTCAACGCGGTATTAAAACTTTTTAAAATAATGTCCTTTAGGTGAAACAAAAAAATTTTAAATCAAATAACTGAAGGCTGTAACAGTGTTTAATTTTAAAATGAATGTACATGACACTTATTTTTGAGTATAAAACTGAAAAAATTTGATAAATTATATTTTTAATGTATATATTATATAGTATAAGAAAAAGCTGTAATTTTTTTTATAAAGATAACCAACCATATTGTGATAATGATATTAAAGAAAAGATAATGTACATGTGTATATCTTTTAGCAAAAAGATAAATCACTTTATTTTTAAAATTTATATGTCCGGACAATCTTAAATTATCATTAAATAAAAATAAAAAAAAAATTTTTTTTTTCCGTGAAATAAAAACATTAAAAAAAAAACATTTCAAAGAAATGATTTGTCATCAAAATATTTTTTCGATTGAAAGGGTTATTTAATATCACAAATTTTCAAATGATATAATAATACTTAATAATATTATATAGCTTATGTGAAATTAAATAAATAAAAAGATAATTTGTTTGTTGTTGTTGTTTTTTTTTAAATCATGGACACAGAAAATACTTATACGTAATAATGAAAATATTTTTCACTTTGGACACACCTTACACACCTATAATACTATTATATGAATTACTTTAAATCCTATATATACGAGTATTTTGTACATACATATATACTTACATACTGTATAATCTATTCTTTATTTATCCGATGATAATTTGATATCACAACATAATTAAGTTATTGAAGTCATTTGTTACCGCTGATCTTTGACTTTGACTAGGAGAAGAAAAAAAAAATCATCTAGTGTTATTGTCATTTTTACAATATACCAAAACTATCATAGTATCTAAGAAATAGGTACTACATACTACTACATGTAGTTGACTCGTGTTTGGTATGTGGTCTCGTGTTAGGATGATGAAGATGATGGAAACCAGAAAAAAATAGATATTATTATTATCTATACATTAGACATACGTATATGTACATATAGGTATGTGTAAATATAAAGTTTACAGAATATGAAGTAAAAGAGGAAATAATGTCATGTAGTGTGATTTAAACGACTGATTGTGGGAGGTATGCGTGCATATAAGAATTAAATATCCCATAGGCATTTTTCACACTTTAAAAAGTATATATGTAAGGTAAGAAGAAAAAACCTTTACATACATATGTAGGAAAAAGAAAACTGAAAAAAAAAAAGATTCATTTTAGACATGGATTAATGCATCCATTTAGATTGGAATTTTTTTTGAAAAATTATTTCTCACAGTCAAAAGTAATAATTTGTCTGCATATACATCGAATATAATAAAAGAAACGATATATGAACTTGTATCATAAATGTATATAAAGTGCAATTAATAATAACTGAATTATGCACAAGTATAATATATTGATTTTTATGCTTGAAGGTGGTATTTATGACTAATTATACCTATTTTATAATGTATCTGTTCAATGGAGGAAAAAAAATTATATAAGTATAGATTTAGGTTAAAACGGAGAAAAAGTGAAAGTTTTAAGTTTTTAGGACATTCAATTTTATATAGTACGTTTAGTGAATGATTTGAAAAATCATGACTTTTGACCTCTTTTTGACAATCAATCAAAAAATAGATTAAGAATAATTGTTAGACTTATTCTAAACACGTTTGTTTAGATTATCTTCGCAAAAAACAGCCAGTTCATAGAATCTCTTTAAAAATTGAAATAAAACCATTAAAAACAACACTATCTAACGAATTTTTCAAAAGGATAATAGACAACAATACATTAAGTATTTATTTTCGTTTCCATATTCAAGTGATAATATTTACTTTGTTTTTAATTAAAATTTAATCATCATGTTAAAGATGAAAAAGGTTTTTTTTTCTAAGTAGATAAATTTGAAATTTCACGCCTCGTTTCTAACACATTAATTTCACGTATCGCATTATATTGAATTGAATGTTTTGAATTTTTCTTTTTCTCTGAAATCATTTGTGTGTAATTTAAAATTAATCGTAGGTTTGATCTACACATATACCATTCAACAATCTACATATTATACATACTTAAAATACATGAAACATGATCTAAGGATTTAGTCACATTTAAAAATAGAAATCAAAAACAGTTAATTTTATCTGAGATAGAAAAAAAGAATTAACGCCTTTAAGTGTTAAACTTCTATGATTAATGAGAAATTGATTACACACATGATTAAAAAAAATGTATGTATATCTTTGTTTTGTCTTTTTTTTTTAGATTTTTATTACAATTAAAATTTAAAAAAAAAAGATCCAAAAAAAATTTCAAATAAAAATACTATTTTTTAAAATTTGAAAATATAAAAAAATTTTAATAGCTTGAAGTATCCGTTTTATTACAAAAAAAAAAAATGAATTTCGATAAGAAGCATTTAAAATTCATTCAAACTCCTAATTTGCATCTCTTTTATATATTTTTTTTTCTCTTAAATGATATGTTTTTCTTTTTTAAATTTGTTGTTTTTTTTTTAATATTTAGGCTTGATTTATTAATAATTTCTGGTCGATTAATTCTTATCATTTTTAGTTTATATAATTCTGCAAGATTAAAAAAATTATTGTGAATTAGTTTTATAAAAAAAAAATACCATACTGAATCCATAAAATAAATGACCATTAGCAATCACATTCTACTTACTGTTGTTGCTTCTGATGATGCCTTACTGTGCTGAAATTATGTTCATATTTAAGATCTTCAATTTCCATTAACAAGGACGACAGGTGCAAAAGAATATATATCGTATCTATATGCTTACTGAGTGCTTGCTCATGCGTATATTATTCGGATGTTGTTGATGATTATGATGATGGTCATCGGAATTGGTAGCTTCATCATTCACCCCAGAGCAATAAACTCAGAGAATAACATTACACCAATTTACAGATATAATAAATATTTTATATAGAATAATGTGTAACATATATACTCGTATGTACCTACATATATGGAGATATACATATATGTATCTATATTTATATTTAAAGAGAATTAATGTGCATTGCTAAAAATCTGGATAACATCACTATATGTATGATATTATAAAATTGCCTGATATATTTTACTTTTATTAGTTATAAACACCTGAACAAAAAAAAAAAAAAATCTTTTTACCTAATCACCCATTTACCATTCGTTCATTTAGAATGAGTTTAAAGGCTTTAGGCGAAAATTATATCAAGTGCTAAAAAGTTTTTCGCTTTCTTTTGTTTTTATTGTACAACTAACTTTAAAAGATTGAAGTCAAAAAAAACGAAAAAAAGTAAAAGGTTTTCTATATAGAAGTAGGCGTTCAAACATACAATTTAATTCGTTTAACAAAACAAAACCTGTCTCATATTTGAACCTTTTAAAAAATGTAGATTTATAATAAAAAAATGGTAAAATGTAAATTGTGAATAAAATTGCACAAAAATATGTATATACATATATGTATATATCTGCACACGCGTATACGTACATATACGTATAGATACATATACATATATAGTACATACATACATGAATATTTTATATGGTTAAAAAGAAAAATAATTTTATAGACGCATTTATGACATCGTATCGTTTGATAAATACCAAAATTCACTGCTGTAAATTTTTGTTAGTTCATCATTATATATTTTGCAAGATATCGATGTCGGCATAAACCTTTCATTAAGATCTTGAAATTATGATTTGTTGAAGAAGTTTTTTTTAGGTTATTCACATTTTTTTTTTCTTCCTTCTCATATTTTTTTTACATATTTATCTTACAGTCGTGTGTAATCTTTATTTCAATGTTAAAATATAATTTCTGAAGAAAACTTTTGTTTCACAATGCCTAAAGGTTCTTCGAATGGTGTAAGTTTTGGCACGTTTAAATATTATTCCATTCAAAAACGTATAAATAATAATCTATGTATAAATTTTGACCTTTTTTGTATTCGTATAATACAGATTTTTCTTCTTAAAAAAAAAAAATCTGTGAAATTCTTTATATGCTTAAATAGGTAACAGAGTAGATACATCAAAATGATGAATTTTGATTTTTCTTCTTGGTTTTTTTATATTTTTTTTTGAAGGATCATCTTCATATTCAAGGTACGTATATGCATATTTTGCCGCCTGCTTATAATATGATGACTATGATTTTTTCGTATTGATGAACAGACAGAAGGGCGGTTACCTTATTTTTAAATCCACTTTTTTTTTTTCTTCTTTTTTTTTTTTTTTAAATTGCACCTTTGCAAAGTGGCGAACGAAAGTAATTAAATTGCTAGCAAGTTCTACTGATTTTGTTTTATGATTATGTTTTTGAAAATTTTGCAATGTAAATTACAAAAAAAGTATTGTAAAGTGGATTTTTAAATTAGAACTTAAATGTAAACAAATATAATATGTAATTGGAAAATGTGGAAACAAATTCATTCAATTTTGAATTTATACTGAAAATTTGTGTATGTATACAATGTACATAATATTAAAAGGCCCTATTGCAGTCCCTGAGATTCCATTACATGACTTATTGAAGGATCTTTGAAATATAAAGAAATGATATTTCGTAAAATATAAAACAATTATGTATTTGGTATATTAACCCTTGAACCCTGCAATCTGCAATAGATTAATTTTTCCGCGATCCACTCCGAGAATTCACTAAAGCATCATGAGAATCATAGAAATCTCAAGTGCAAATATTAAGGCAAAAAATAGTAAGAAACCTGAATTATCTCGATTTATCCTAATACCCATGACCTTCCTCAACTAATAACCGAATAATCAGCGGTATAAATATTAACAAGAGAATCCCATCCACAATCAGCCAATTGACCTTTTCTTTTCGAATTCCAACAAACATCATTCACAACATCCAAGTGAGAATTTATAACTTTGCCCGAATCGACATTATTCGTAACATCCCAAATTCTAAAAAAGAAAAGAAAAACGTTTAAAAAAATGAAAATACAAACTGATAATTCAATCCTTTAAAAATTTTCACCTTGTAGTACAATCGAATCCGGTTGAAGTCAAAATCGTAGAAGAAAATGGTGAAAATTTCACTTTTCTTACTGCATGTTCATTTCCTCGACATTCAAAAACAAAATCTTTTAATTGTCTGATATCCCAAATACGAATTAATTTATCTGAACCTCCTGTAGCTAGAAAAAATGGATGAAAACAATTCCAACTAGAAGTGAGAACTTCACCAGCATGAGCTTGGATTGATGCTATTGGCTTATCTGAAAAATTCAAAGAATTCCATAACTTTAAATTACCATTGATACTTACCGCAGAAAAAATATTTGGAATAAGTGGAGAAAAACGTGAACAATAAATAGGTGTTAAGTCATCACATAAAAATGTACGAATGGAACTAGGTCTCCCTGAATCCCAGAGTTTAATTGATCCATCCCAACTACCACTTAAAATTTGCTGATTCAACCATTCAACTGAATTCCAATCAATACTATAAATTTCCTTTTTGTGCTCTTGTAAACATATTAAAGGTTTCTTTTTCTCCGGATGTGAAATATTCCAAATTTGTATACTTCCATCTCCTGAAGAAGTCGCTATTACTTCGCTGTTTTGCTTGGACCATACCTATAGTATCATTAAAAAAATTTTTTAATAATGTGTCTAAAGGATATTCAACATTTGAAAAACCCACCAAATTAAATAAACCATCAGTCCATTTAAATTTACAAATTTCATTAATACAATCATCAGCCAATACTTCTAAAAGAAAAATTGTTCCACCTCCTGAAGATCCGAAAAATCTGCTGGAAACTATGGCTAATAAATTTTCATCGAATGGTGAAAATTCAAGAGCATATCCATGTCTGTTTGGTAATTGGAAAGTCTTCATTTTTCCTAAGGATGAAAAATTATTATTTTAAAATAAATTCTGTAGAGATGTGATCATAAATATCAGTTTTTAACGTCTAAAGATATGCAAAGTTAATTTCAGAAAATGTTAATAAAGCCTAGAAGTTGCCAAACAATTTAAGATTTATTTAACTGTCTAAAATCCGGTCCAATATGTGTATGCCTACGGTGTTGTTGTTGTGAATTGGGCATAGAAAAGAGATACATAAAATAGAATAGAAAAGAGAAGACATGAATGAATCTGTTCAATATTTGAAAATTTATTACCTCAATAATTGAATAAATTTATTTTTGTTAATTTTAAAAAACAATAATTCCATTCTAAGTGCTTTAATTAAATAATATTGTTCAGACATTAATCGCTTATACAATTTTAAGGATTCTTTACAATTACGTTGTAAGTATAATATTCAATGTCATAATAAATTAGAAATCTATCGTATTTAAGAAGTATTTTATTTTGAAACCTTCTTTTTTTTTTTTTTTTTTTTTTGTAACACAATTTCATAAAATTATTATTTTTCCATTCTCTCTCAATTTATCAGGTCTACAAAAATTGTGTAACAAAATTATTTAATTCCTTTCAATTGAATATGTACTTTTTCTTTTTATATAATCGTTAAAATAAATTAATTACGATCTATTTAAAAACAAAAAGAAAGTTCTGATAAATTTAATTAAAACATAATTTGCGTTTTAGTTTTTGCATAAAAATTAAAAAATTACACCTACATTTTTACATTATACCCACATAATCAAAGAGTTAGCAAAAATTCACCACAAAATAGCAATTTAGAAGAAAGAAAAACAACATACATATTGTGTAATTTTATTATGGACAAGGACATTTTCTTTCCTCTCTACATACAGTTTTCGCGTACTCGAAAAAACCCAAAGTATCCTAAAATTGCAATTTGTTTTCATATTGAAAAGCAGAATCTGGATTGTGTTAGTGAAAGAATAATTTTTGTTTTGTTTTATTTTTTCTTTCAAAAAGATATTTACAGAATTCATTAACAGAAAAACGTGCATTTAAAATTTTTTCTCTCTTAATTTATTATTTTGCATAAGAGTGTACCTTCACTTTTTTCACGCAAACAATTCATAAATAAATTTATAAATCGGATTAGAAATAATCAATTGGAACAGCATATACTTCGTATGTATGTACATATATGTACTCATATGTCTGGATAGAAAAATCAACCTTTTAAAATGCCAAGAAACATGCAAGTGCATGCAATATAAATATAACGTACGTTCATCGACAACAAATTCTAACAAAAGTATCATTCAATAATTAATCCATTTAGTTTGAAGCCCTTTTAATGCAGAAGGTATAAAAGTAGCTGTTAAACTCTTAAATGACACACTTACGGTACACAATTGAAACGTTAAAGTTCTAAATTAGAAAAAAGAAAAAAAAAACTATAAAATAATATTCTAAAATATAAGTGGTGGTACAAAAGTTCATTCACGAAGGATAATTTTAATTTTACTTTTTTTTTTCCAAAGTGTGAATTCGAATTGTGAAACAAAAAAATCAAAAACAAAAATCAACATGGTTGTATCTATGAAAGTTTTCAAAAAAACGACCCCAAATGGAAAAATAACTTTCTATTTGGGAAGAAGAGATTTTATTGATCATTTAGATTATGTTGATCCAATTGATGGTGTTATTGTTGTTGATCCAGATTATTTAAAAGGACGAAAAGTATTTGGACAATTAATTACAGTTTATCGTTATGGACGAGAAGAAGATGAAATTATGGGAGTTAAATTTTCAAAAGAAATGATAATTTCTAAAGGACAAATTGCACCATTGGTTGATCAAAAAATGGAAATGACACCAACACAAGAAAAACTTGTACGTAAATTAGGTGCAAATGCATATCCATTTTTATTTCAATTTCCACCAAATTCACCAAGTTCAGTTACATTACAAGCAGGTGAGGATGATGGTGGTAAACCATTAGGTATTGAATATTATTTAAAAGCATATGTTGGTGATAATGAAGATGATCGTCAGCACAAGAGAAGTCTTGTAACATTAACAATTAAAAAATTACAATATGCTCCATCAAAACGTGGTCAACGTTTACCAAGTTCATTGGTTAGTAAAGGATTTACATTTTCATCAGGTAAATTAAATTTAGAAGTAACACTTGATCGAGAAATTTATTATCATGGAGAAAAAGTTGGAGCAACTGTTCAAATTAGTAATAATTCAAAAAAAGCAGTGAAAAATATTAAAGTTTATGTAGTACAACATTGTGAGATAACAATGACAAATAATCAATTCAGTAAACATGTTGCATCATTGGAAACACGAGAAGGTTGTCCAATAACTCCAGGTGCAAGTTTAAATAAAACATTCTATATGGTACCATTAGCATCAAGTAATAAGGATAGAAGAGGTTTGTTTAAAAAATAAAATAAAGAAAAATAATTTAGTAGAAAAAACAATATTTATAATTAAAATGTTATTAACAGGTATTGCACTTGATGGACATTTGAAGGATGAAGATGTAAATCTTGCATCTTCAACAATGGTACAAGAAGGAAAATCCACAAGCGAAGCAATGGGTATTATAATTTCGTATACTGTCCGTGTAAAATTATGCTGTGGAACATTGGGTGGAGAATTAGTTACTGATGTTCCATTTAAATTAATGAATCCAGCACCAGGTAAAACATTAAAAAAAATTTTTTTCAAATTCTCATAAAGGTGATATTTATATAATGTTTTTTTTTGTTGTTGCAATTTTAGGAGCTGTCGAAAACAAACGGGTCAATGCAATGAAAAAGATGAAATCAATTGAACAACATCGTTACGATAAATCTTATTATGCAGATGATGATGATAATATAGTATTTGAAGATTTTGCAAAAATGAGAATGAGTGCAGTACAGAATGATGGCGAATGAAAAATTTTAAATTAATTTATATGAATCATAATGTATTTTAGGTAATACATATTAGGTTGAATATTTCTTGTTAAAAATTATTTTATAAAAAAAAAAAAAAAGATTCAATTTTTTGTTAAGAATATATGTAGAGTATTTACGATATTATATGTGAAAAAGAATTATTTAAATTGAAAATTTAATAAAAAAACAACATAATTTAGTTTAATTGGCTGCTAAAATATATCCTTCGTACTTTATTCAGACTGTTTTATTGATCATCACTTTGTACTACAAATAAGATTAATAATAAACAAAAAGTATTAAAGTATATTATTTGTTGAAATTAGTTGAATTTTAAGTAAGATTTTATAATATTTAATGAACCCTCAATTACTGATGTATATACTTCTGAATTTTGCAACGTCTCATCACAGAAAGGCTATGAGATGATTTATCGTTATTAAATTATTTTATAGTCACCACCAGATCCACCAGTCCACAAAAAACTACAAGAACTATTAGTACCAAGACCTGTCATACGATTAAAAAAATTCGTTCTCTACCAACGAATTTAGTGGTTAGCATTTCACTTTAAACTGTAGGTGCATGTATGACAGAAGGGCTTACAACCCTCTTACTCGACAACTGCGAGGTGTATCAAAACGGCACGGTTAGTGCTCTTTGGGTCTTCGAAAGTAATCAAAAGAACCGCCACGTCGAACATCCAACCAACCACTAACAGATTTAATTTGTAACGAATATCGTGAATGAATATTCATTTTCCGAAAGTTCTTTTAATTTTATTTTGTATCTTTTGTAAGTATCGCATAGCCTATAATTGTTTTGCAATATTTTTAAATTTTGTATGAAATAAAGAAACTTTTATTGTTGGTTGTTAAATTTACGACGGTTCAGTGTTTATATGTACATTCAAGAAAATAAGTTGAGTAGTTAAGGGTTAAAATTAATCTCATTTGAAAATTATTCAAAGCACATAAATAATTCCGACAACTTTCCGTAAACATCAAACAATCAAGATACTTTAAAAATAAAGAAATACATATAATTTAGACTTTTGAAGACACTTTTCTTTTCAAACTAAAACAATAAACACATAAATTTTTTAAACACTAGTTTTATCTCAATAATTTCACATAATTAATAAATAAAACAATGTATTACAGTTTAATTCTTCGTATTGATTTGAAAAAAGTTAATTAAACAATAAAAATTTTTATAAAATAATGCTCCATACTTACACTGATTATTTAATCACTTTATTTACACCTAAATAATTCTTTAATTAATTTCATTAAATTTAAACTGTAAAAAAAAAAAAAACCAAATATATTTAAAAAAAAGGAATTGTTCGTAGTTCTTTATCAAGCAAAATTTTAGAGAAAATCATATGACTTCTTTTTACTTCGAAAATTTCAAGTCAAATGATAGCCAAGAATATGTTTTAACCTTCCATTTAAACCTCTCTTGAAAAATCGTTATTTAACGGTCAAAGTTCATAAATGATTATTATAATTAATTTTAATATTCGTTAAAAAATAATTGAAACTTATTTTTTTTTTGTTCAGAAAATCTTTGTCTTTTTATTTTATTTTTATTTTTTAAATTGATATCCTTAAAGAAAATACCTTGTACATAGTATATAAGACTCCCTAAACTAAAATTCAACCCCTTGTTTAAATTTTCTACTTCTATACAGTAAATATAAAAAGTAAATAACATGAAATTGCACCAATTGTACTTGAAGGGAGGGCTTTTCTTAACCCTTTTTTAATTTGATAAACTTGAAAATGTAGTTTAAAAATGAATAAAACATCGAATATGAATACATCGAAATATGTTAGTTGAAAAGGTATTTGTGCCTTAGAAGATACGAATGTCCTTAAAAGTTTAGACATTTGGGAAAAATACGAAAGAAAAGACGATACATTCAAGTAAGTAACATACATAAATTATAATTCGTTTTTATTTTAAACACTTTTTTTTTCAAATTTCAAATTAAACATTTGAACAAAAAATAACAAATTTTGTAAAACAAAAATACAGTACAGTTTTCTTTTTCTTAAATTTTATCTAAAAATTACATTTTCTTGAAAACTATAAAAATTTTATTGGGCTTTGGCGTGTCCGAGATCCCAATATTGTTCACCATATCCTCCCCGTTTATCATTCCATATTACCTATATATGAATTGAATAGGACCAAAAAAAAATTATAAAAAAAAAAAGAAAATAAATAAATACATTAAATTTGTTCCATAACATAAGTAACAATGTATCGAACTCTTTTTTGATGTTTTCCCTTATCCTTTGGTAAAGCTTTTTGATTTGTTTCAGTGTTACTCTTTTTCATTCCAGAATTATATGTGTCAGGATTTTGAGCATTAGCGTATCTATGTGTAAAACAGTGATAAAAAGCAACAAATGATAATAAAGCATTTAAAAATTAAGCAAAAATTAAATTTAAAAAAAAATAAAGTTTAAAGCAAATAAGGCAAATGAGGTTACAAAATAGAAAAAAGAGAAAAAAATAATTGAATGCCAAAGCAGAAAGCATGTTCTTTTTTGCACTTCAAAATATTAACTATTAGCTAAGCTAATTTGCGTATTACTTTTCCTTGATATCTATGATTTTTTCTATCATTTTTTTCGAATCTTTCCTCTGTTAAATTTGGGGAATCCAAAACATGTCCAAATTCCAATTCAAAGGGGGTTTTTTGAGCAATGAAAATATCTCTTAACGCACAAGAAAATTAATTAACAATTTAAGTAAAAAAAACAAAAACAAAATTACTCTAATTAAACAATATAATATACTCACTGAAAATATCGTATTTCCTCAGATATTGCTTTAGCAGCAGCATCCATTTCTGGTTTTTCTTTATTTCTTGTTTTTTCATTCTTTAAATTTTCTTCATTAAAATTTTCTTGGGAGCTAACAAGCGGTAAAGGTGTAACATTTTTAAATATTTCCAATCCTTTAGAATTTTTATGAAGCTGAGGAATTATATTCTCTATTTTTACAGATTCTGCTTCTTCCGGTTTCTCCCACTTCGATTTATCTTCTTCAACTTTAATATAAAGTGGTGCTTGTGTTGTAGTTGATGTGACACTTTTGTATTTGACTTTAGTTTCTTGCAATTCTTCTTCTACATTGTAAGAATCCTCGCCAGAAGTATCTTCAGTCTCATCATCAGGATATGCTGCAGTATATCGATCGTCATGATAGATAACATTATCCAACAAAAGTGTCTTCGTGGGTGATTCATGAATTAGTACTTCATTATTTGGATGATTCGTGTGAGGTGTATGATGATGATAATTCTGTTTATTGTATTTAATTGGATTTCTATAATAATTTCTATCATCGTGCATAGTTAAAGCTTCATAGTACGGTTGATTTGGATTTCGTGGTGGTAAACGTTTCATATGATCATTGAGAAAATTTGATGGTCGTGGGGCAGTTAAGGCTTCAAAATGTGGAGCTACGTTAGTAGGACCTGTACTTCCTGGATAAATCTCAGTTTTTGGTGGCTTCTTTTGAGATGTGAAAGGTGCAGGAGCAGATATGAAATAATTTTGAGGAACTGGTGTTGGACGATGTTTTGGATTTGGAGTATTAAAGTACTGAGTGTATGCGTGATGATTATAATGAAACTTTGGTCTCCATGTAGTTGGTAGAAATGGTGGTGGAGTTGTTGTAAATACTTTATGACGATAAGATGAAGGATGAGTAGTTCGCAATTTTTGTGGTGGATGAGCCGTTAGTGCTTGATGTTGAAATTTATGTAACGATGGAAAAGATGGAAAAGCAGTTAATGACTCAAAATGAGGTTTTGGGGGAGGCAACCCAGTAAGTGCTTCAAAACGAGGTTTTGTAGAAGGAAATCCTGTAAGTGCTTCAAAGTGAGGTTGTGAGGAAAGAAATCCAGTAAGTGCTTCGAAATGAGGTTTTGAAGAAGATGAACTAGTGCCTGCCGGATTATAATGTGATGTAACTTGCTGTTGTGTTGTGAATGGCTGCTGATATGTTGTTGTATGTTTCTTCTTGGAGATTTTTGGTTTTTTTAGTGGAGTGAATGCGGTAGGAGATGCTAAATCTGTAGAAATTCTTCCTGCATAGGTCATGGAAGATTTAGTAACAGGAGGAGATTTTTGATTTTGATTATTCGACGATCGTGGTACATAAATACTAAAATCCAAAACATCGAAATCTTTGTTAGCAGCAGCTTGATGCTTTTTTGTTGGTAAGAAATTCACATTTTTAAGAACTAAATGCACTGGATTCGATTCTTTTGCACTTGAACTGTAAACACTATTTATTTCTATAAAAAGTAATGTTATCAAAATAATAGATAACATTATGATTTAAATTTCACAAAATAACGGCGTCGTTCATCTAACGTTATTATCTCTACGATTCTTTTATTCGAACTGAAATTGATCAACCATTTCTTGATCAATTTATATCATGTCCGGAAAAAAAAAGAATTTGGGAAAAAATTTCTTTTATCACAAGTTTATGTAGGTATATCTATTACTTATGTACCTATATTGATTAAAATGATACAGCAGAATCGAAATGTACCTGTAAAAGTGTATATAGGTATAATATAAATGTCTCGTGTTTACGAGATCAATTTTAAATTATGGAATTTCAATCAATTGATGCAGTCTAATGTACCATGAAAAAAAATTTGGTTTTTGTTGTCTTGCTACCGTTTGTACACGTAATAATATTAAACACAAAAAAAAAAACAACAACAAAATTGTAACTGTTCTATTGATTGAATTCAACGCAAATTATTTCATGATTTAAAATATTGTACAAAAGGGTTAACAAAATTTTATGAGCTATACCTATTTACTACTGTAAATTGTAAAGGTTTTTTTTATTTAAAAACAAAAACACGGTTAAATTTAGTATCTATAATAAGGGAATTGACATCTGATTAAAATAAATTCATTTTAGTGTTGTTTTTTTTTTTCATTTTAATTTTTGCTTGTGTACGTGCTTGTAAAAAGAAAACAATAAAAAATGTGATCACAATTAAATATTTGAATTTACACCAAATTTAACTTTCTCCAATGTTATTGACAAAAACAGATTTACTAATTTGAAAATATCTTTTTACTTTTTTTTTTTTTTCATGTGAAGATATATTGTGCCCATTGATCTAAATTTAAAAATATATAAACAGTTGAGAAATATTTAAAATGAAATTGAAAACTAATTAGAGTAAATAAAAAAAATATCCAAAATGATTAATTAGATTTAAGTTAAAATGTAAACAAACCTATGATCACGTTGAATCTATCAAGTTAAGTAAATTAAAGTTTAAAAAAAAAAGTGAAATTTTCTAGAAATGTAAATTTTTCAGTGAAGTAAATAAATTGTTCTTCTCTGATTTGTTCTTTTAGAAAATACTTGTGTATGACCTATGACCCTAGGAGTCATACAATAAAAATGGATACTATCACACTTCTTTCTATATATTATTGTACTTTTTATTTCCGTATTAATTAAAATGAGTCTAAAAACAAAAACAGAATAGTTTGAATATTAAAAGTTTTGGATAGGTATAGATAAAAAAGATACTTCCAGGTGTATTTAACGTTTTTAATATAAAACAAAACATTATGAAAACACATTTTTTTGACATCTTTCAATTTTTAATTTTTCAAATTAATTTATTATAAAATATCAACGCTATATGCTGTTTAGTACATATTTAATAAATAGTCATCTACAAAAAAACGTAATTTTTATGACTTTTTTTTTTTCATAACAATGAAAAAGTATTATTTAAACAAATTTTAATTGAAAAAAAGTGTTACATGTAATAAGTTTCATAATAATACTAAAAAAATTGCAAGCCACTTTTTTTTTTTTTCAATTGCATAACATGAGAAAGAAATTATTCGATTGTATGAAAAAAACATAAAAAATAAATAAAAACTAAAAGTTCATATACAAAAACATCATAATTTCTTTATTTTATAACTGTAAATTAAAATATATACGAGTATATATATGGTAATTCAACACTCCTTTTATAAAGTTCATGATAAAATTTATAGTTCCGAATCATTGACCATGTAATAATTATATATAGGAATTATTATTATTATGTTTTTACGATGACAATTTAAATTTCAATATAAAAATCACTATTTTTTTTTTTGTTTAAATATTTATTATTTAAAAAAAAAATTTGTTTTTTTTATTGTTTTATCTACATAATAGATGTAAATCTGCAATAATCTAAATCACGTAATAAAACTTTCAACATTCTTTTTTTTTTCTCTTTCACAAATCACAATATTTGTTTTTTTCAACTAATCTATAAAAGTAATGAAATAGATAAAAATAAAAGTAGTTGAAAATAGTTATTTATCACGATTAGAAGTGTGAAATGTACTTTTCATTATGTACAAAAATATTTTTCAATTTTATTATAATAATAATTAGTGTCGGATTTAATGGAGCTAAAGGAATAATTATTACACATGGTACAGGTATGATCATTTTCAATTGATTTTTAAAAAAAGTATATTAGTGAAACATTTAGAAGTCGGATCAAGATACTCAGAAATTGAAGTTCATACGATCGGCTGTTCTTAATAAATACGAGTATATCTGAAGGCATATCAATAAAACTCATCCATTAAATATGTATGAAAAATGATCCATCTTCTGAATAAAAAAAAAAATATCAACTTTAAGTATATTTACTTCATTGTGGAAAATGACACCTGAAATAATAGTTATTTTGTATCTTGAACAGAATATAATAATTATATAAGTTTCAATAATCTTCATCACCTTTTTTTTTTACAATATTATTTAGATTATACAACACCTGCAATTGTATTTATTCCAACCCCATCACCACCTTCACCATCATCTCCAACACCACCAATTCTATATAAATATCGACGACCAATAGGTCCAGTTTTTACAATTGTCAAGACAGATTCGAATGGTAACGTAAAATGGGGTGTGAGGCATTACGCTGGCGCTGGTAATAAATATTAATTAAAATATATTTTTAGAGTAAAAAAAATTATGAATCAAAGATGTGATAATATTTAATAATATTTTTAAAATACCCGTACATATCCAGGGTATTCGTGACTAAATAGTAAAAAATAAAAATTTGCTTTTAACATATTCATATTCGTTCCGTATTTAAAACTTAACAGTCGTTTTTCTCTCTTATGATTTTTTTTTTTGCTTGCCTCATAGAGATTTATTTACAGTTTTAATGTTCAATAATTAGTCCCGGATATCCTGTATATATATGCTTTATAAATTTAGTTATTAATTTTAATCAATTAAGAATAATTTGTTTTGAATTACATTTACATTTACAATCTAAGAAATTCAAAGAAATTTGCAATAGCCTCTACATATACATATACATATGTATATGATAAACGACTTATGTAAATTACTTTTGTGGTTTATAAAATTTTAATTCAAAAATACTGGAAATAATTATAATAATGTATGTATAAAGAAGAAATTAAATTTAATTATAATATCTAAAATATTATTGTGGTAATTTCCCAAAGAAGAAAAATTTAATAAAAGCATTCAAACTATGTACAAATACAATTTTTTTTTTTTTGTAAAGTCTTAAAGAATCCTTATGAGTTCTTAGTTACTTTTGAATCACAATGAATCAAGTTGAAAATATCACACTGTGCAAAAAAACGAATAAAAACAGATTGACGTACATACATATCTCTTCTTTGAAAATAATAATAATAATGAGTATTGCTGTAATAATTAAAAAAATATACGGAAATCCATTTAAAAAATATATTTAAGACGAAAACAATAAATATGATTCAGTACTACCTATAGATCTACAAAATGTTATATACATATATGTATGTATATCTAGTTTGAAAAAATATGAGAAAAAAATACATAATTTCAAAGTGAGCGGAATATTCTGCAAAGATACAGTCAACTTAATCATTTTATACTCTTACTTATATACTTATGTGAATAATTCGTGGAACCACAAAATAAAATATCTTTGAAAGTATGTCTGAATTGAACAACCTTGAAATGACAAATTTTATAATATGTAAGTAATTTGCTATTACTTTAAGAACATGTGCTTTATTATATTATATTATACATATTTACAATCTCACCACACCTTTCTAAACACAACGATACAGTCGAAATTGATTTGGTGCATTGAAAAATATTCAATATTATATTATTAACCCTAAGTAGTGTTAAATAGAAACTGTTTGTAAAACGAAAGGCGTTTATGGAATCAATTTTTTATTGAAATTTGACAATTGTTTTATGTGAAAGGCACTAATTTCTTTATAGCACGGTTTCATCACAACAGCTCTTTGAGAAATTTAATTTGGCACATGTTCGGTTTAATTTTATCGTCAAAAGTTCGGTATAATAAAAATTACATACATTTTCTTCTTAGTAATTTTTCTTAAAATTGTACTGATTAATGAGCTTTTTTCATATCTTGGAGTATTTTGACACCTTTAGTTTTTATCGATGTGCTCGACATGATTATATACTTTCCCAATGTCTCAAGGTCAAAATAACGTTGATTATCTTTGTCATCATCTTTAGTATCTCATTGAAGTATGTTTCTATCAAAAAACGTATCTATAAAATCGAATCACTTTTAAGTTCAATAAAAATGATCATAAAGTGAAATTTAATTACGTTAAAGATTTCATCGTGTCAATAAAATTTCTTTGAAAATACCTATATTGTTCACAATATTATATGTTTTTACGAAAGAAGACGAAAAAAATTCAAAATACAAGAAAAACGTTTTAATGGATAATGTAGGACATAACCGGAGTTGAATATAAATCAAATGTTATAGGTTTTTGTTATTAAGTATATACATATGTACGTATCTATTATTATTTATAAGATCTTGACCCTTCCACTAAACTTCATTTATTTTTATTTTTATTCATGTATATAATCTTCATTATTTTCCAGTATGATGATGAAATATTTTTACACTTCTACAATAATTATAATAACGTACTGTAATCGTCGTATCCATTGACCTATTCAAACAAAACACCATTCAAAAGGTCAACATCTTATACAATAAAAATCAAAATGATTCTAAAATTAAAATAAGATGCTATTAGACCGCCAATAAGTATTAACTAAAATTTATGTAGTATATATAGGTAATAATGTTACCGTAGAATTTGTTTAACGCTATTTAAAATTTTCGAAATACTGTATAGTAATATTTTTTAACAATAATAAAATTAAAATACCAATCTAATATATTATCTGTTTTACGAATTTTTATAATCTTTCACAGTGTTGCAGATACATTATAACAAAAGAAGGTTTTATATATATGTAGTAGCTCATCTATATCTATCTTTGTATAATATTTTTTTATCTATAGTATGACAATGATGATGATGATGATGACGACAATAATAAAATCAATTGTTGTACATTATTTTTTTGTGTATATGCGAAAATTAAGAAAGCTTAAGGCAAAAATCGTGATTTGAATGATTTTAGCAATAAAAAAAAAAAAAGAAAAAAGGTAATTTAATGATAGTCATGACAACGAAAATAATACAAAAAATATCATGTACAAGAAAATAAAAGTAGTATCTTTTTTTATTTTTATTTATTACACAAGTACAACTATGTACATGTAGGTACATATAAAAACAGTGGGACATTTTTTGTTTTTTTATTAACAAAATATTGCAAGATATTTTTTTTATTTTCTTTGTGATTGGGTGAATAAATGAAGATCGTGAGATTTTTATTGACAAGTATATTTTTGAACTATTAAAATAATTTATTTTTGGTGAATTAAATTTTATGCAAAATTGAATTGCGGTTAAATTATTTTTTTTTTTTTTTTGTAAAAAGTATATTTTGGAATATTAAATTTACAGAATGGCACTTTCAATTAACTTAATTCAACAAAATAAAAACTACTCTACAAACACAAATGCATTTTGTTAAAATTAAAATGCAATTTCTCTACTAATTATTTCACAACTAAAACATTATTTAAATATTAAAATCTATAATATGTTTGAAAACAACCAAAAGATTCACTTTCATTTTTAATATGAATAAAAATCACATCACACGTGAATTAGTAAAAAAAATATTTCAATAATAGAATTCCTTTTGTTAAATCAACTCTTTGAGTTTTTTGAATTCTATAACGTGACATTTTCAAAATGTAAAGTCTTATAGGAAATTTATTTCAAGACAGCTATCTATGTGAAAAGGTTACCTTTTTTTTACCTTACAAATGAAAGACGAACAAAAAAAAATAAATACAAATATTTCATTTTTATTTTATATTTATTATTGCCTTTTAAACCCGGAAGAATTTTTATTTTCCCACGAAAACTGGCCAGTCCAGTTTTGTAAAATGTTTTATATGATGTCTCTTATGTATCATCATCAAATAAATATTTATTATGCGAAAAAAAGGGTCAAATTCTATCTTCAAAGGATTAAAAAGGATTCACAATTCATAATTTCATATATACGAAAACCAGTTTTAATGATGACCTTAAATGTCCTTAGTTTTCATGACCAATTCATTTATACATTTATACACAATACAATAAATGGGTGAAAGAAAAATAAAAAAGGGTCTAACAGTATTCACATATAAATATAATTTATACAAGAATATGAAAATAAAAAGGGTTATCTATTTATTATTGAGAAAAGGAAATATGTATGACAACAACAAGAAGGCATTTGCAAGTGGCGACTTAATTAATTATGCAAAAATTCTTAGTTAAATTTGATGTATCTTTACTTTATTTAATTTAAGAAAAAATTTTCCCTTTTCTTGTATATAGATTATTTTTCTTATAGAAATATTTCATTGCTTTCCACCTTGAATATGGGTCATACACGTACATACATACATACAGTTTTTTAATGTTGTGTCCATAACCGGTTTTTTTTATTGAAAAATATCATTTGAAATAGGGTCGGTCATTTAAAGATATATACATACATAATGATAAATCCCTTATAATGTTTGTCTCTGTATATAATTTGTAAAAGATTTTCAAAATTACCCTTTTTTCCCATCGTATTCATATTTAAGGACATAATCATCACCATTCAGGACATTCCCATACTCGGACTTTAAAAATTTAATTTATGCAAAATAATTTCATTCAGAAAAATGACAAACCGGTTTGACCGGTTAAAAATGACCAAGAAAAAGGATTACAGGTATATAAAGTTTATGAAAAGGATTTCTTTAGGAGTCCTTTACGAATTTGATGATCTATTGTGTATCATATGATAATTTTTTGTTGTCTTGTATTATAAATGATTTCTAAGATAAGAATTTGTAATTTTCTGAGAATGTGTTACATGAATTCAAAATTATGCAAAAGATTTTGAATTTTGTGTAAAATTTCATGGAAATTATATTAGATACTATACGAGTAATGTATTGTAAATCAATTATGATTTATTTAAATTTATATATAATTTTATTTTTTCAACATGAAAAAATGAAATATTTTTATTAAAATTTTCTTAAAACAAATAAAATATTGTTTCTTATGAAATTATTGCATGAAAAGACAAAGAACTATTTGACCTTCCAAAAGTCTTAACTTCAAACTAAAAGTGAACAAAAAAAAATAATAGAAAAAAAAAATACTTGCATTAAAGTACTTACCATTCGATTTGACCTATTGAATATTTGAAATGTATTGTACATACATATATTAAAATTATAAGACATCAAAAAGATTAAAGGTAAGGTAATTCCTCAACACCTTCGCAGTTTTGTCTGACTAAGCGTTTAGGTATAAAGTAGATCTCTATTCGAAAAAAAAAAATTACAATAAAAATCATTTTTATTGAATATCTGCTATTATGCACATAAAGAAAATTCAAACCGGTTGTCTTTTAAAAGAAAAAAAAATATGCTTTTTTCTTATAAGCTTAAAAAACAAACGTTTATGCATTATTGTTATAATATTATCTTAACTGCAACATATTTTTCAGCATACTCACATTTTATCCACATCGATAAAATGTTCCAATACATACAACGTGACATTCATGGCATTATTACCTATGACGTCATATTCATTGGAGCTGTATTACAGGGTGTTTTTTTCTCTCTTTTTAAATTAAATATCCATTATCTTACTAGCATTGTTCATATATAACATGGACCATTTCCATTCCTGCCAAAATGTCAAAATACCCCCCCACAAATTTACAAAATACATTTGAAGAGTGGAACTAAAATCTTCGACTATTTAAATAACCACATTGCGGGTACCAGAGCAGAGGGTCGTTGTTGAGTGTTCATGAAATATTAAAATTGTGAGTTGTTTGTGATATATACAAGGAAAACGGATATTATAATCGGAAGTGTTAAAATTGTTTTGTTAAATCAATAATAAAAAAAAATTTAAGAATAAAAAATAATTAAAATTTTGTTTTTTGTTAATTTTTTTCTATTTTAAAATTATTAAACGTGTAAAAATGTTCAATTCAAAATTAATAATTACGATAATTGGTTTATATACTACATTAACAATTGCACAACATCAGCAAACTGTTGATCCTGCTTATCTTCAACAATTTTATCAACAAGTTGCTGCACAAGCAGGAGCAAGAGCTGCAGCAAATCAACAAGATGGCACACCCATTTATGAATCAGAGCCTGAACCACAACCACAATATGTAAATCCAGGACAACAAATAAGAATTAAGGATAACGTACAAGATCAGGTAATTAATAGGGTTCAAAAATATTATATGTATTAAAATAAATATATAAGGGGTGAATAAACGTATGTTAATATAAAAAAAAATTTCCATCCTTTATTTTTATTTCTTATAAAATCATCCTTAAATAATATATAGGTTCGTGCACAACAGAATCAAGCACCACAGCATACACAAGCTTATGTTGCACCATCCGTTAGGCAATACATACATCAGCCACAGCCTCAGCAGGTAAATAAATATAATTTATTATATAAATTTAATTTAAATGGCAGTTAAATTAAGGGCTTTCAAATTTACAATTTTAAAGTATCTTTTTTACTTAAGTTTTATTTTATTTTATAAAAGATACACACGAACTAGCATTTAAATGAAATATGTTGGTAGATTATTATAGATATCGAAAGTGTTTCTCTATATATTATGTACTATAATATTTAAATGTTACTATAGGTGAAGATTTATTGTGACTTTTGTGATGTGTTACATCTTACATTGAGATTTTTGCATTTAAGAAAAGTATAAATACATTTTTTGTGAGAAAAATCAATGAAGAATATACAACAGAAAAAAAAGTGATCGTGAGAAACTAATTGCGAAATCTATTGAAGAAACAAAAATGAATAAATGTGAACAAATTTATGTAAAATTAAATTATTTTTTTTTTGTTAAATGTAATCAAAAATATTTTCGAAAAAAAAACATATAATAGTTTTGAAATTTTCACAGCAAAAACGGAAAAAAGTCTCTACTTTGTTGTTATACATTTCAACTTCCTAAAAAAAAAAATTTGGTTTATATAAGTAATTTTGTTTTTTTTAAATACCTAATTTCCCATAATTTAATCTAATTAAATACTTTCATTAGACCTAATTCAATTTTCATGCATTCGACTCTAATAAATTTTCATAAATAAATGGACCGTATAATCAAATTATAATGAAATGTAAACTTTCTCGATAAAAAAACAAAAAATATCTCACACGTAATGTAAAAGAAAAAATAAAAATAAAAAAACGCATCATTATAAAATTCTATAATTTGTAAATTAGATGTGAATTTTTACAATATTCGTATATATACTTTTTTTTTTTTTTTGTAAATACTCTCAATTATAACATATCATGTACCATAACATAATTACAGATTCATTAATTTTTTTTCTTTTTAAATCCAAAATTCACATACATTTTAAAATTCATTCATTTTTTTTTCCACCTGAATTATTTCTAGTTAACATAAAAAAATAATAGATTTTCTTTTTTTTTTTTTTCATATTTTTATTTTTAATGTTTTGTAATTCAATTTTCTCATCTTTTAAATTCATTATGCATACTCGTGCATACGAATACCGACATTGTATTGTATTTTAATTCATAATTTTCATCATCTCATTATTAATTAATTGCATTAAAGAAAAAAATAATAACGAAAAAAAATTTCCAATTATAATTTTTTTAAATTATCATTTTTTTGTTTGTTTATTTTTTTAAAATAATATTCTCACTTTCAGATTCAATATGTACCACAACAGCCACAACAACAAATTTATAAATCATCACCACCAAAACAACAATTACTTCGTCGACCTCAATTAGAATATCAAGATGGTGGTAAATTTGATAAGGAAGACGCTGATGATTACGATGTAAGTAATTTTTTTTTTCCTCAATTAAAAAAAATTTATATAGTTTTTTAACAAGAGAGAAGAAAAAAAAAAAATTAGCAAACAACTCGTTTGAATGAACAATATTTTTTTCTTTAAATAAATAAATAAATAAAAAATCATTTTCACATTGACCATCATATTTGAAGAAGGTAATAAAGCAATTAAAATTATACGATTACGATAATCATTAGCATTGATACTTATCCTCTCACTATTTTAATAACCAAAGATACTTTTTTTAATAATGATGGTTTTTTTCTTCTTCTTCTTCTTCTTTCTATTTATTTATTTATTTATTATAACTATTTTTTTTTCCACTTTACAATTCCATTTAACGATAATATACATATGAAATTTTTAAATTGCATTGAGTGCTAATATGGTATATGTATATATACATATAATCGCAGTTGCAACATATGTATTGCAAACTTTCTTTATAGATTACATACATACACATACATACATATGTACATATGTATATGAATAATTATCTTGATAAATTCAATAAAAATTTTTTACGGAAGCTTTAAAACTAATAAACTATAAAAAAAAGAAGAAATAATAAAAACTATATGATGTATATAATAAAGTAATGTATATGTATATTGTATATATACATGTAAGTATATATTTACAGATAAAATGAACACTTATTATTAAAGATAATAATGCAACAAGGTTAATAAACTATTAAATAAAAAAAATAAAAAGTAATATTCACAACAACAACTTCATATCATATATGAATGAATGCGATAATGCGATGACGTTAGTATCAATTTTTAGATATAAAATTTAGAAGATTAACTTATAAGCAATAGGCTTTAACCAGTTTTAAATAGAAAATCAAATAAACAAAAAAAAAGAAAATATAAAAACATGTAAAATTTTGTGAACTGATATTTTGTTGTATTAGAGAAAGTTATAAAAATCCTATATTGTAAGCTTACAACTCTGAATAGATTCAAATTTATCATTTAAATATAAGATTTTATTAAATTTATTAATAATTATTTGAACAATTGAAGAAATATTTCTATTAAATAATTACTTCTACGGAATGGCCCACACAATTGAAAATTGATAGGTCAAAAAACTTAAAACAAAAGCACTAAAAGATAATCAATTCTATAGATGTTTATAAATCTTTATCTTTGCGATACTAAATAAAACATTAAGCCATTAAGCGATTGAATAATGAGGTCTACAATTTTTATGATAAAGTACATACTTATTTTTCACTCTAAGTGAATTTTAATAATTTTCAATATTTCTTTAACTTTATAGGTAAAAAAAAAATATTACCAATCCAGTATTACTTGAATAATTTGAATTAGAAATTGATTTCTACCTTAAACAACGACAGACTAGAATTATCTTACAATCAAATTAGACCAAGGTCTCAGACTTGTGAAAGGAATAAGTTCGTTTTTGTTTTTTTTTTTTTCACTTTTAGGTACCATAGCTGATCAAAAACTGAATTTTATTTTAAATCACAGTTCTGCCGATAAAAAAAATCGTTTGACTAGATTTGCACTGTTGTATCTATTACAAAAGGATTTTCTGATTTATTTGGAAATTTAAAAAAATTTTCCTGGGAAAACGTTTTCTTTTAGAAATTTTTCATTTAAAAATATCAAAAAATATAAATCTGTTGAAACATAAAATATTGAAAATATCTTTTGCAAAATTAATTATGATATCTATAGCCTTGAATTAAAAATTTTTTCCAGGAACTCTTTAAAAGACATTTCACATTAATTCGTTGACTAATTTATTATTTACTTTTTTTTTCTTTATTTTTGATTTAAAAAAAAAAACAAACTATTTCATAAAAAATTTTCCTTAATTATATTAAATAACAAAAATTACATAAGATATGTACTTACAAAAATACTTTTTAAAATTTTTTCGAACTTACAAATACGATTTTCATAATCCTTCCACTTAATATTGCATGCATACGTGTAAAACTATCTATAGAGATATTGTAAGTATATAACAATTTTTTTTTTTCTCATAAAGTTACATGTAGTAATCAACATTAATATGAAACTTGACCAGACCACATCATTCAACTTAAGGTATTTCTCTTTATTTTTCTGCAATTTTTTTTTTTTGTCATCAACTCAGTCAGTATTTTACAGATGACAAAAATAACAAATCATGTAACTCAAAACTTTAATTTCAAAAAAAAAATAATAATAATAATAATAAGAAAAATACTTGAAGAAGTACTCGAATGCATTTTAAGTCTCACCTTAATTGTCATGCAACTCGACACACCTTTTATTTAAAAATTGAAAAGAAAAAAGAAAAAAAAATACTTTTATTCCTTAATAAATATGCAATTTGTTAAATTTTTGGTGTACGACCTTCGAATATAACATTTTATTTAAATTTGTTTGATACACATATATACTTTCTTGTTACCATGCAGTAGATTTGTACATAAGTAAAAAAGACAGGTAAATAAGTATCTAAAATTTTGTTATGTGGCACACGACTAAAATTCATTATAATTTATGTTATACGCGTATTTAAAGTATATTTTTATGTACTTACTTACGGTATATACAAAAATTCATCAGTGTAAATTAAAAGCAGAGAAACCCATTAAAACTCGATCATATTAAAAGAGAATATAAATTATAAAAAGTAAAAAAAGAAAAATTGTTATATACTCTGTATGTAGTTAAAAAAAAAAACGTAACATAAAATTTAAAAGTAAGTTGATCTGATTTACTTTCACTGGAAAAAAAAGAAAAAAAACATGAAAAACATTATTTGAAAACTTGTTTCCTTATGCGCGCCTACAAAATAAGTTATAAAAAGGTAGATTTTTCTTATATAGGTAGGTATATGTATTTTTATTTTTCATTTTTATTTCTGTCTGTATAGATAAGTTAAAATGTATCTCTAGCATGTGCGCAAAAATTACGTGATTAGATTTGGATTACATGATCATATGTTTTGTTGACTTTTTTTATGCTGATGTATAGAAAACTAAAAAAGATTGTTATTAAATCTTTGTAAAAGTCTATTCACTGTTTTTTTTTCTACTGAAGACAATAATATGAAATCTACATAAATAAGAAACGCGTAAACTATAAAATTAAAGGTAAACACATATGTATATAGAAAGAAAATTTTCTTATGATGATATGTTACATATTTGAAAGTAGAAAAAACAAACGCATCTTGCATTATATAGCTTTTTTTCCTACTATGTGTACATACATTAAACAATATAGGTAACCACAAAGACGCTTGTAAAACCAGGAAATTTTGTATAATTGCATAGTTTTGTGTTTTATAAGTTAAAATAAAATAAATAAATAGAATTTGATATATATATTTGTAATTACAAAACAGATGAAATTTATTCACGCATGAATATCTTCTTTTTTTTTCTTTTTCTGTTTTTTTTTGCAATTTCATTTTACATTTTTAATGTTTATATAATAATTTCATTATTTTGTTATTAATATTTTTAATATGTAATTTATTTATTTTTATTTCTTACATCTTTTTTCATCTTAAAGCCAAATCCTTCATATCAATTCGGTTTTGATGTTAAAGATGATGAATTTACAAATTATCAAAATCGTAAAGAAGTACGTGATGGAAATGTAATTAAAGGTAGTTATTCAGTTGTTGATTCAGATGGTTTTATTCGAACTGTTAAATATACAGCTGATCCAAAAGAAGGTTTTAAAGCTGAAGTTATTAGAGAACCAACTGATATTGTTGTTAAAATACCAACACCACAGCCACAACATCAACAATTATTAAGACATCAAAATATTGGAGGACAACAACAATATTTACAACAACATCAACCTAAAGCAGCACCTCAACCTCAATATCAATATCAACATCAACAATAAATTGAATTTTGAAAAAAAAAAAAATTCAACAACAAAAAAAAAAAAAAACAATTAATAAAAATTAAATAAATTAAATTTAAAACATATTTCTTCAAAAAACAAAAATAAGTCATTGATTTCCTTGTTAATGAGTTTTCTTTATACTATACAACAAACTCATCTAACTATATATCTAATTTACATAATTTACTTTTTTTATATTAGAATTACATAGTTATCTATTATTATTGAAAACATTTAAATTGTAGATACATTTTTTTTTTTTTTTTTTTTGCATAAAGATTGTTTTATATCTATGTAGTGCATAAGAGATATTGTGAATGGATGAGAAGCGGCCGCTTATTTATCCTATACTTTTTTAATTAAAATAATAATTTCTACTTTAGAGTGAATGTGTTTTTAATTGGTCCCTTACAATAATTTTAGAAGAAAAAAAAACATTCCCCTAATACATATATTGTTTAAAACTCCCGGTAACCAACAAGCGAAGGAGTTCATTAAACTACTCAACCTCAATAGGAAGGAGCTAAGAACCATCACAGGTCTCTTAACCGGACACTGTCCACTCAGATACCATAGTTAAGTAGAATGATAGGCTTACAGGAGGCTGCAAATAGGCCAAAGAAACCTCAAAATATATTTTGTGTGAATGCGAGGCATTGGCCTCCAAAAGAATGCGACACATGCACCAATTCTTTCTCAAGTCTGGGGAAATATGGTGTGCATCTTCTAATAGAATCGTAGGATTTTTCAAATAGACTAAATCTATGAGAAGCACGGGCGGCACAAAAGATCTCTTTATAGGTCGAAGTGCAAATAGCCCAATTAATCTTAATCTTAATATTGTTTAGATTGCTCTATATTATGATATTTCAAGATGATGCCTTTTGAGATGAAACTTTAAACATGTGTTTGCGAATGGTTTTATGAGAATCATCAAAATCATTATGGGTTCGAAAAGAGACGAACATTATACACACATTTTGAACATTTTTTTTGAAATAAACAAAAAACGAATTTGATCAAAAATAAATATTTATTTTTCAATAGATTCATAATAAATTATGTATGTATGTTACAAATCCTCTTAAAATATGTATTTTTTTCTATAATTTCATTTTATTTGTTTTTTTTTTTTATATACGTGTTTTCTTATTATAAAAAAAAATTTCTTTTTTTTACACACATTTAAATTTTAGAAAAAAGAAAAAAAAATAATAATGAATATGATATCTATTATTTTCTCTGATAACTATTGTAGCTATATTACATATTATATAAATATGATAAGATTATATAGAACAACGTAAAATGATTTTAAATTGTATATTTAACAGTTTTGACTAGATTTTTTCACTCATATCCATTTTTCTTTATAAATAATGAAAATGTAACAAAACAAGAAGAAAAGAAAAAAAAACTATAAATAAAAATAATAAAATTACATCTATAGTTATTTTTTTTTTTTTGTTTGTTTTATATTTTATTTAATTTTCATTTAATTTTTTTTTTTTTAAACTTAGTATTGTAGAAGCATATTATCTATGTTAATTCAAAAAAAAAAAAAAAAATTAGATAGAAAATTTTTTAAAGGAGTTATTTAAATTTATTTTAAAAAATATATATATATATAATTTTTTTTTATTACACTTTGTTCGTTTTTTAAAAGCATTTTTTTATGTGATATTTTTGAAATTATTTTTTACACTAAAACAGAGAAAAAAATGTCTAATTAAATTTAGCAAACTATATTTTTATTTTTTTTTTTCATGTAACTACATCTAATCCAAATAATGAGCAATTTTTGATGTTGTTGTTTTTAAATTTATTTTATATTGAAAAAAATTGTACAGCGTTTTGTTTTCAGCTCTTTTAGGCGCTTCCAGCTACTTTTTTCTTTACTTTTTATGATTTGATAAAAAGAGGAAAGTACATATACGGATATGTATTACAATTTAGAACAAAAATATAATTATAAATTGAATTATAAATAAAAATAGCTACGTTATATAAAAAAATAATTTTTCTTTTTCATTTATTAAGTAGAATTTGTTTTCTATACAAATTAAAGAATCTATTGATTTCGATAAAGTTCATTTAAAAAAAAAAAAAAAAAATTAATTCGATTCAAAAATTAATTATTTTGATATTTGTTCGTAAGTTTTTGTTGGTAAATCAAAAGAAAAATAAAAGATGTAATTTTAATAATCAGTTTCTCCTAAAACGCTGTACATAAGTCGTTTAAATGAACCACTTTGTTGAATTGATTCATCGGGTTGACCACATGAATTTACCTGTGTTTAAAATGAACAAAAAAATATATATTATTATATGGGAAATATTAATTTAAAAGACAAAAAAAGAAAAAGGTTACAAAAATAATGAAGCATATGATTTAAAGCAAAAATTAATACTTGAAAAGATGTTTTTTATTGTGTGTGAGAACAATGTACATACATATATGTAAAATATGAAAATGAATTTTTGAAATTTGTACTTGAAAACTCCATAAGTACAATTATTATACAAAATCTTTTCATCTTTCTTGAGTTAGAATATCATAATTAATTGTAAACGATGTCATTATGTGATTAGTAGTACATACAATGTTTTTTGTAAAATTTTAATTGTATATAATTCGCAATCATAATAAATATTAGTTATTATATATGTTAGTATTTTTAGGTTGGTATTTTTTTTCCCTTAGAATTTCACTTATTCTAAGAATAAAGTACTAAAAAAATAGAAAATCCATTTTATGAATCGAAAAAGTTTTAAATTTGAATATGAGATAGATTTTAAATGATTTTTTACATACATATATGAGAAAAATTGTTAGTTAAATGAAAATATGAAATTTTTAATATGTGATAAATTTAAATTATATTGTCATTATAGCATTTTTTTAAACTGCAGCAAAAGCTTATCAATTAGAGAAGCTTTGTTGATCATCGCATAATCCTCTTTGAAAAGGCGTAAACGTAATATATATTTACTCACATGTAAGTACGCCGGGGAGGAAGGATTCGGTGCTGGACGGGGCGATACTGATGGCTTCTATATATATTTTTATATGAAAATAAATTGAAATGAATCGAGAAAAAAAAATAATTTTTTTTAAAAAAAATGATAAATAATAAATTCTATATTACTATTATGTTTTTTTTTTTTGTCTGAAAAATGTTGATTGGTTGTTGGTTGTTTTTATATTGTTTTTAGTAAAGACATTTCTATAAAAGCATCGATCTTACCTTCCCTGGAATCATCCGGTTCGGATGAAAGACCTTCGTTTGAACTGGATTCAAAACTTCTTGGACGTAATCACCATAACCTTCTTCTTGGATTGCTCGATATGTTTCACTTCTAGATGGATCATAATTGACTGTCTTCTTATGACTGTATTTTTTTCATTTTTTTGAAGTGATTATTGAAGATTTTTCGCCATTTTTTTTTTTTAAATCATTTGAAGATTTTTTTTTTTTTTTTTTTTTGAAAATTTATTGTAGAGGTAGAAGTAAGTGGTGACGGTATTGATTACGGTTGGTGATGATGGTAGTAGTTATATAAATAAAATAGTAGTGGTGTGGTGGTGTGATAAAGGAGATTCGTTACGCGATTTTATTTTTTAATTTTATATATATTTTTTTTTTCAAACAAAGTAGAAAAAAATGTGAAAAAAAAAAAGAAAAAAATAATGCAAGAATGCGTTAGATATGATTGATCTACAAATCTCTTTTTTTATATATTATTTTTCTAGTTTATTGTTTTAAAATATATTTTATGATTAAAAATGATTAATTACATATCTACAATATACGAAGTGATTTAAAAAACAAATTTTTAAATATTTTCTACATCATAAGATAAAAAAGGATCAGTCTTGATTTTTTACAACATTTTATTTTTTCTAACAATTTTTTATTATTACCTATTTGAAATAATTTCACTAACAGACAATTTATCCTTTTTTATCCTTTTAGATATAGAATAATTATAATTTGATAAGCTTGCACGTAATAATTTTAGTTTTATTATTATAAAGACCATTCATCAATTAATATTGATTTACATACATATTTATCTTTAAAAAAACTACTTTTAATTGAATAAAGATAAATAAATAAATACAAAAAAAAAAAATATGCTTATATTAATTGATGAATATGGACTTTATGTTTTTTAGGGCGCGTGCGTCATTTGTTGTTTTATAAAACATTTTCATTAAATAATGACTTTTAAAAAAAGTTCTCAGTTGGCACACGCTCTTAATTTCATTTTAAAAAAAATTTTAACAATAAAACATCCAAAAAAATACAACGAGATCACAATTATTCAAAATTTTGTCTTGTAATTTTTTCTTTTGTAGAATTTTCATGAAAATAAATGACTTTTATAGTGCAAAAGAGAGAAAAAAAAATGTTTAAAACTTTTCAATAAAAATAAAAATATAATCAAGTCTTTTAAATTACATACATATGTCTACGTATAAGTAAAATGTCTTTTGTTAGCAAATCCTTGTTAAGTTTATATAATTTTTTTTAATTGTTAAAACTTTCATTTGAATTTTCATATTCAAATTTTCATGAATTTAAAGATAAAATTCATTTTTTATGTAAAAGAACAAAAAAAAGTTATATTGTGCATTTGCGATTTTAAAAAGTATAAAAAAAGGATGAATTTTATCTCAAATTCTTTAAGTTCCTTTTTTTAATATGTGGTGTTAATTTTATTATCATAAACTGATTCAAAATCTTCAAAAATGTAAGGAATTTATGGGACATAAAATATAATTGCTTTTTTTTTTTTTTCAAAATACAAAAATCAAAATTTACCAATTGGTTTTTTTTTCATCGTTTTTTCTTTAAAATTTTTATCAAAAATCAAAATCTTTTAATTATCTAGTTGTTTAATTATTATTTTATCCAAACTTTTATTAAATAAAATTTTGTTTAGGAACTTTTTGGACTTTTTAAAACGAATGGTTAGTATTAATAAATATATGTACGTATATAATGTTAGATAAAATTCCATATTTAAGGAATTTTTAATGAACGAAATTTTATGATATAATTATTAAAAGTTATTTACTTTTTTTTTTTTTTAAATATAATTTTTCATAAATGTTAATATTAATAAAGAACAGAAATTTTCTATCAACAATAAAATAATTTATAATACATATATGTATAAATAATATTAATGAAAAAAAAAGTTGTAATTAAGCTACGTGGGACGATCAAAGGACGTTGGATAATAATAAGATGGAGGGATATTTCATATAAACGAAGAGGATGCTGTTGATGATGATGGTGATGATGTTGTATGACGATTAAAAGAATTATTATGTGAACGTTGTTGTTGACGTTGATGTTCTTCTTGTAGTTGTTTTTGTTGCTCCAAAATTTTATTTTTTTGTTCCAGGAAAGATAGATCGATGAAAATTCTAAGATTAATTGTGCAGCCAAGTTCATAAACACACTCAAAAATAATTATTTACTAAATTCTAACTACTCTAAATTCTATTATTATATATTAATTAAAGGATTAATTTTGAAAAAAAATATTTAATAATATCAATTTCTATTTTAATTCAGAAACTATATTTAAAATTCATTAGTTCCAAACAATTATTAATAAATATCAGAAGCCAATTCATTGTGTGTTAGTTGTATTTAGAAATTTTGAAAAAAAAAAAAAAGATCAATATTAATAATTAATTATTTTTCATGAGCTAAATTTAATTTATACTGACAATTTTTTACTGGAATTTTAAAAAAGATTTGCATGAAAAAAGAAGTGTAACATATCGAATCTTCTTAACATTAAAAAAAAAAATAAAATACTCCTATCAGTATAATTTAAATTGAACTTTACTTTACCCTGAAGAAATTAATTTCCAAGCAAATTAGATATAATTTTGACACGTGGATATGTACGAGTATAAAAAAAAAGTGAGCAACAAATATATTGAAAAATATAACGGAAGAAAAACTATATGTATTTACAAAGTTTTGGAAAAAATGTTCCTCAAAGGAATCAAATAAAAAGTGCTGCTTAAAAAACAAAAAAACCAATAGAATTTTCAATTCGTTGCTCAATGAAAATTTAAAAACACGTCTTTTTGTTCTTCAAAATCCTATGCTCGACTTTCAGGATAATAAATATTAAACAATAATTTTGTGGTCGTTTTTCGTATATCTAAACTAACTAAATTCTGGCTTTGTCCTTGTTTTTCTTTTTTTTCCATTATTTTTTTAACAAAAAAAAAACTGAAAAATGTCATTTGAAATTTTAATTAAAAAAAAAACGTACAACATGTTAAATAATAGCATATCTATATGACATAATGAAAAAAAAAACAATACATATGTGGGACAAATAAATACATAAAAACAAAAACAGTGAAACATGTCACATTTTGATAAAATAGAATAATACAACAAGCAAGCAACAACAAGCTTTTATATATAAAATACATTTTTTTTTTGTCTTTTGAAATTTTATTTAAATTAATTATAAAATGTAATTAAAATTTGCCACGATACAATATAGCAAAACAATTTTGTCGAGTCATACAGACAACAATTTAATTTTTAATTTTTTTTTTAAATGAAATATGTGTGGTCTATAGAATATTGAAAGAATATTTTCATAGGAGCAACAATACATCGCAGTACATATAAATTATTAATTTGTGTATAATATGAAAAAAATAAATAAATAATTACACGCAACATTTACAGGATAGAATATATGTATGTATAATGTATGTACGAGTATGTATGAAAAAAAAAAGTATAAGTGATCATTCCACATACGTATGATTATATTAATTGTATATTTTGCTGTTTTCCTTCAATTATATCAAACATTTGTTTTGATATTTCATTGATTTTTCTCTTACAGTGTAGTATAATCACGCATACTTTTGTATAAATAAAAAAAAATATATGTTTATAATTTGGATTTAATTAGGACAATTGGATTCATGCCACGTAACAAAATTAGTTTTCTATTTGCTTGGATAAAATAATATAAACACAAGGCAAATATAAAAAAAAAATTGTGTACTAAATTAAATAAAGTAAACAAATTTAAATATGTATGTTTTTTTTCTTTCTGTTTTTCATTTTTTAATTTTCTTTTTAATATAAACTTCCTTTAAAATATTTTAAAACTCGCAATATATTTTTTTTTAATGTTTTCCATGGATCAATTTTAATTAGCAATTTTTATCTATTTTATGTCTAAAATTTTTCTTTTTATGTTTTAATTTTAAGGTGGAAAATTTGATGCAAAAGCACATCAAGACCAAAAATCGATCATCATTCATAAAAAAATAAAAATAAAATAAAAACCAAAATAAAATAAATAAATGAATTTTTTGATAATTAAATTTTTAAATAAAAATGAAATATTTTTTTTCATTGAAATTTTATTTTTTCATATAAAAATTGAATCGTTTATTTTTTTCATTTTTTTCTGTTTACCCTTGAATTTTCGATGGTAGTGGTCGAAATAGTGGACTAGCGTTACTTTTTAATCTAAAGAGTTTAAAATTTTTTTATTTTTATTTTATTTATTTTTTAAAAAATATAAATATATATTTTTTTCTAATTTTAAATAAGCAATGAATGATATTTTTTTTTCTTGCCAATTTTTTTGTTTAGAAAGCAGACAGTTCTGATAAATTAGAACTATTTTTGGAAATAAAAAAAAAATAATTATTCAATAGATATTTATGAATCAGAAATGTCTTCTTAAAAAAGATTCTACTTTTTTTTTTTTAAATTAATGAAAATCTGCGAGCATATCTACTAATACTTTATACCAATTTGTTTTTCTTCATTTTAGAAAAAAATTTATTCTATAACTAAAAACTAAATTTTCTAGTACAAAAATAATTAATAGAATATTAAAAACATAACAAAAATCAAATACTTACGGAACTGTTTGCCTAATTGTATTCTCGATATTGTTTTCTGAATAGAGACCAATTGGTGAATTAAATTGCTTATGGAAGACCTAAAAATTTCAATTAATTATTTAATTAAATTCATTAAAAGTATATATTTTTTAATAATTTACCCTGCCAGTTTGTGCATCTTCTCCTACTACTCGATGCAATACTGTATCGGCGACCTATAGGTATACAAAACAAACAAAATGTTATTAATTAAAAAGGAAATTTAAAGAAAATTCAATATTTTTTTAAAAAATGTTTCTACCTTTTGTTTCATAAGGACATCATGAAAATCTTGATGTACTGGTCCACGCATTGCTGGATTTGGATGATGTCTCAAATAAGATTCTGTTGTAACATTTTCTCTTTTAACTTTGGCACCAGGAAGAACCAAAGGAGTTGTTCGGTATGGCTGAAAAATTACAATAATTATTGTGAGAATATAGAATATGAAGTTTAATAAAAGAGTAGATAGTCTTCAATTATTCTCTAATTAATCAAATCAAAATTAACCTTTTAATTACTATTTTTTTTTTCCAGTATAGAGTTCATATTGAATATTTCAAATAATTGAAAATAAATAGTTGAAAAAAATAATTTTTCTAATTAAAATTTTGACCTTCAGTAAATGTCAAAATAATAAAAATACAAAATTTTTATTGGCTTACACCCGACAACCTATAATTAAATGTTGAGTAATAATATATATTGTATATAATATGTACATATATAAAAAAATTTACTCAAAATATTCTTCTTATTTTTTTTTTCATCCGCCTTGAAAAACTTATTTATAAATTCCACATACATATTAACATTTAATTTTTTTTTTTTTTGCACAACTACATAGATTATAAATATGTGCTTTTATAATTTTCTTAATGAATAAAACATATTCGTAAATTATACGTACATACAAGATATGGAATCATTCGCTTATACTAAAATGAATCATTTTTATTTTTTCAATTAAAATTATTTTAATTTAAAAAGAAATGAAATTATTCTAATTGTAATTTTAAAAATTCTGAATTATATTTTTCTTTTAAATCTATTTTTGTATAATGTTTAAAAAAAGAAAAGAAAAGAAAACCAAAAACATTTTTGTTTTTTATAAACTATTTTTAAAAATAACCACAGAATACACATATGCAAAAAAGAAAAATTGAAAATTGATATGAAGAAAAAAGCTCTATTGGCTTCTATAAAATATAGAAACTGTGTATTTATATGTGTATATATACATATTTACATATGTGTAGACAAAATAATATTATAGCTAAAAAGAATATTTTATCAGGAGATGTGTGTTATATTTTCAGAAAATGACGTAAATCCAGTCTAAAATGGTGGAATAAAATTCAAAATTTATAAATTATTCTTTTGAAATATTTTTTTTTCCTTTTTTTTTAAAATTCTTTTAATTTTGATTCGAATTCATTGAACATTAGTTCATAAGTTTCGTTCTAAATTGTTTTGTTTTTTTTTTATCAATAAAGGAATATGAATAAATCAAAACGTAAGTAAAATTATATTACATATTTAATTCGACATCGTCACCATATAGCATTTCAAAGCCTTGTAAATTATTTTTTAATTAATAAATACAGAAAATTAGATTTTCTATTAAGCATTTTTAAATGATTGATTTAAAATTCGCAACATTTGAGAATTTTGCTATAAATTAGAACTTCTTTAACGATCTATCTATAAAAGAATGGAAAATTCACCAATTATCTTCGAAAAAAAAAAAAATTGATTGCAAAATTAAAATAATAAATGTTTCTAATAAAAAATTATCTATTTAATTTGAAATGAAATTTGATTTAAATTTTAAATTTTTCAAATAACGATGTATCGACGGTTTTTCTACAAATATGGCATTACCATTAACTGGCGTTTATTGCCAACTTCAGTAGAGTTGTCATTAACAGTCATCAGCTGTCTCTGACAATTGTTATATATTGTGTTTTTTGTTGTTTTAAAAACTTCACATTACTTTCCAGTTTTGGCGCCAATATCATTCTATAAATCATCAAGTTGTCATTAGTTCATCATGCCACTGATTTTAGTTTAATTATTCTTAAAATATTTAATTTTTATTGTGTTCAAGTGTTAAATTAAGTTTTATTTTATTAAATTTTATAAAAATGTTAACAGATCGTGTAACAAGATCATCGTCGAAAAATGAAAAGCACATTTCTTATACTGAAAAAAATTCAATCTTGTTGAGTGATTCTGATGATGAAATTCTAAATCATAAAAGATCAACACGAAATTCTAAGAAAGTGACTTCAATAATGAGAACACCATCAAGACGTGAAACTAAAAATAAAAGAAAAAGTGATACTGATACTGAAAGTAGCAACAGTGCTGACAGTGAATCTGATAAAACACAAATTACTCCTCCAAAGCAACGTAAGCAACATCAGCAACAACAACATAAGCAAAACGTAGACAATTTATTTAGTCCTTCGAGATTAATTGGTAGATTAAGTATTGAAGATAGTGATGATGACGATGATGATGATGAAGACAAAATTGTACAGACGCCAACGACTCAAACAAAGAATAAATATCAAAGTGCAAAAATATCACTTGCTTGTACAGAAACTAATTATTTACCAGGTCGTGAAGATGAAATAAAACAATTGTATGATTTTATGTTAGAACATTTAAATGAATCAAAATCTGGAAGTTTATATGTATCTGGTCAACCAGGAACTGGAAAAACTGCCTGTTTATCAAATATTCTACAAGATGAAGATTTCGCTAATAAATTTACAAAATTGTACATAAATTGTACTTCGATATCTTCAATTGGAAATATTTATAAGAAAATTTGCACTGAATTACATTTAAAACCAAATGGAAAGACTGAAAAAGATTGTTTAAATGCAATTGAAAAATTTATCACAGGTAAAATTGAAGATCTATTTATTAATTTTTGTATGATGAAGGTAAAGATGAATTAATATTTATTTTACAGGTAACCGAAAAATGACTTTACTGGTTTTGGATGAGATTGATCAATTGATTGGTAAGAAACAATCAGTTTTATATACAATATTTGAATGGCCTTCTAAACGAAATGCAAAAATTATCATTATCGGTATTGCAAATAGTTTAGATTTAACAGATCGTTTATTAACACGCTTAAATTCTAAATGTGATCTTAAACCAAAATTATTACATTTTGCTCCATACACAAAACAACAAATTATTGATATTTTTAAATCACGACTTGAGAATGCTGGTGTTATAGAAATTTTTCCACCTGTTACTATACAGCTATTGGCAGCAAAAGTGGCTGCAATTAGTGGTGATGTTCGAAAGGCATTAGATATTGGACGTCGTGTAATTGAAATAGCTGAACATCAAAGAAGTGGTGCAAATATTAGAAAATTTCTAGAATTAAGCGATATTGATGGGATTAGTCCATTAACATTTGATGAAAATGAAGATGAAAATTCAGTCCAACCAATACAAGTAAAACAAGTTGTTGATGTACTTAGTAATGTTTATGGTGTATCACAAAAACTTCAAGATGATATCGAAGATTCATTTCCTCTACAACAAAAAATACTTATTTGTACATTAATGTTAATGTTGAAAAAAAGCAAAAACAAAGATATCACAATTGGTCGACTACATGATGTGTATAAAAGGGTGTGTCAGAAACGTAATATTCTTGCTATTGATCAAGCTGAATTCGTTGGTGTTTGTTTTTTAGTTGAAACTCGTGGTATTATAAGAATTGCATGTAAAAAAGAACCAAGATTGAGTAAAGTATTTTTACAATGGGACGAAGAAGAAGTAATGGCTGCTTTGAAAGATAAACAATTAATAGCTACCATTCTAGAAGATATTTCATGTCTTGGGAAATAGTTTTTTTTTTTAAATTAATTTGATTTTATAAAAATTATTGTGAACTTTTTTGTGTTCTAGACTAGACTAATTGTATTAAAACCGTGACTATTACTTTTTTTTTAACTTCAGTTTTCATAAATTTTCTTATTATTCTTTTACTTAAACTTTTCTTGTTACCAATAAACAGAATTGAGAAATATTTTGTTTTTTTTTTTATTTTTTTGGCTCAAATTCATTTTTTATTATGAAATAAAAATTCAATTTAAAAATTCTTACATCGATTTTCTCGAACAAAAAAAAGAATTTCTTAATTTTTAAATATTTTCCATTTTGTTTTAAAAATGTTCAAAAAGAATTTTTTCATACACATTGCCCCACCAACGCGTGTTCGTGTGGATTTGTGAAAGGAAGGTGACTCATATAAAAAGAATTGAATAATCACACGTGCCTTAATCTATCTATGTATCTGAATTATAGATTTATATCGAGAGAATTATTTAATTTAGCATGTAATTGTTTCGAATGTACCTTAAAAATCTTTAGAAAAAAATGGAAACAAAATATTTTTCTTTTCTAAAGTTCTAAACTCTTAAAAATATAAAACAAAAAAATTTTTTTTCGCTAATGACTAAATAACTCATAAATTTAAGAAAAAATAAACAAAACAAAAATTTAAAAATAGTTGTATTATTTCATTTTTTACAACAACAAAAAAAACTTATTGATACAAGTCCTAAATTAAACGCAAAAAGAAGCTTTCTAGAGGAAAATTTCAGTTGTTGACTAAAAAGAAAAATTTTTTTAGGCAAGACAGAAAATAATGGTGTAATTATGTAAGGTGGACCAAATTTTGCATAGGAATTTGTTTTCAGTTTTAGTGAAGTTTTAAAACAATGAAAAAAGAAAGTTTTAATGAATTAAAGGCCGAATCAAAAATAATAATTTGCAAATGAAACATTAAAATATCTGCCAAAAAAAAGAGGTCAGCTGCAAAAAGCTTTTTTTACGTAAAAACATCAATATTCTGCTCTATAAAATATTCAAGGTACATTTAGGGTTAATGTACTATAACATTTTTTTTGGCAAATGTATTAGGTTTAGGTCAAATCAAGGAAAGATCTATAGGAGAGAAATATTTGATTTAATTTTGTTTTTTCAAAACTAAAAAATTCAGTAAATTTAAATTAGAAAGTATTGCTTTGAAGTATGACAGAAAATTAGTCTTAAAAATTCAAGTTAACTTAATCAAATCCTGGCTCGATTTGTAAGTTAAAGCCCCATTCAAAGGAAAGAATGAAAATTATTTCACTAATAGTTTTTTTAAATTTCAAAATATCAAGGAAAATTTTTATATACCTACTTAAACATTTAAAATTTAAATAAATTTTCTATTGTACAATATTTAAAATTTTTACTCTACTTTGGTTTCACATTACAATAATAATTTCATTAATTTTATTAATTTGTTGCTGACAACTGCTTTTAAATGTAATCTCTTAACAACAACAAAAAACGAACGTATTTTTTTTGTTTTTTTTTTTAAACAAAATGTATGAAAATTCTCGAAAAATATAAAAATAGAACATAATTTTTTAAATAATCATACACACACACACACACACACACACATTCAAAATTGATTATCATATATTGTAGAATATTCATCAATTTTATTTTAATTTTCAACCTTCTCTCCATTTTTCACATAAATTTTATGTATAAGTGCAAAAGTATTAATTTATTTAAGAATTTTTTATTTATGCCATGTTAATGTTGAAAATTTAGTAAATCTTATTATTATTTTGGGTATTTGAATAATATCAGAAAAATTAAAAAAAGAATAAATGACGCGATATTATTATGACATTAAAATAACGTGTCCGTTTAATTTTTGTTTTTTTTGTTTCTTTTTTTATTTGGTCGCACATAAAATTTTCGTCAATGATGACCTCAAAGCCATATCATACGCAAAATAGAATGTGGTATATTTAATTTTTGTCCAAGACACACAGAAAAAAATATGAAAAATCACAACAAGTTACGCAAGCAATAAAATAGAAAAAAAAAATATTTTCAAACTTTTTCTTTTTTGATCTAAGATTATTTTACTCCTTAAAAACTTAAAATTTTGAAGAAAAAAAAAAAGAAAAAATATGATAAGGATATTCTTACTTGATATTGAATTTGTGCATTAGGGTCTGGTTGTTCTCTATATTGTGAATAATGTGGTAATCCGTTTTTAAATTGAACGTATGTTGTCATTTTTGATGATTTGTTCTGTTTTAAATTTTATTCAATTTATAATTTTCACTTGTATTTTATTTATTAAAAAAAATTAAATGTTGTGTTCTTTTTTCAAGATCACTCAATATTTCACAGATAACTGTAAATATACATAAGATTATTTTAAAATTAGCTATTTTTGCTAAAATATTTTCAAATTTTAGCTAAAACTTTTAAATATTCAAAAACAAAAAAAAAAAAGCTAATTTCAAAATAAAATTATTTTTTTTGGAAAAAAATCTTCAATTAATAAATTCACGATCGATAATTTTTTTCCAAAAAGAAACAAAAAATCTTTTTTTTTTATATTATAACGACCTGTTAATTTAATTTTCCTCTTTAGATTTTTATTTTTTATTATTATTTTCAAAAAATTAAGTATAATTTTTCTAATTGCGTTGTAAATATATTTTCGATATCTATTTCGTATGGAATGAGATGTTAATGTAACAATTTTCCGAAAGCAACTGATTCAAAATGTGAAAAACTTTTTTAAAATTTTCCTAAAAGTATAAGAAAGTTGTTATTATATTATGTGGATGACATGCTATATAACATATTTTGATTGCTGTTGCTATATTCATTCACATAACAAAAAAAAAAAAATATTAAAAAAAATAAAGAACATTTGCTCAATAATCTGACATCAAGATTTTCTAAATATTTTCACATATCAATGTAAAATATGAATGTATTTGTTTAATTTTAAATTTGATGATCGCCAAATTATATATTAGGAGAAAAATTAATTTTTTTTTCTATATTTTTGATGATGACTTTTCCTTTCTGTAAGTATTTATGTATGTTCAATAAAATAACAGTATATATAAGTAGTATAAGGTTATCATTTTAATACACATATTAATATGTATGTGCGTATATGTATATGTTGAACATAAAAATCTATTTAAATTGATGAATATAGGCATTTGAAAGGAAATCCATTTTATTTTGTTATCTGATTTGAATTTTCCAATGCATAAACACACGGAAAATATTCATACATATATAAAAATGAATTTTCATTCGAAAAATAAACAAAAAAAAAAAAAATTCTGAATGAGAATGCTAAGTAATTTTATTTCTTTGTGTTTGATTTTCATTAAAACTTTTTTGTTTATTGTGGAAAAGTGTGGGTGATTAATAAAATAACTTTCTTTGAAAAGACAAGTTTTTAAAGATAATATAGCAGAAAATGCATTTACATTCCAATCATTTTTAAAATTAAATTCATCTGAAAAATTCATATGATATTCTAATTGAAAATTGAATATTTTAAAACAGTTTAAAATGTCTTCAAAAACCATTTAGAATAATTTACTGTCTACAATTAGCAATAAAATACGAGTACCATTTCCCATATTGTATAATGTACTTTTTTTTTTTTTTAATTTATTTTAATTTCTTTTAAATTATAGAAATATCTAATATAATTTTTATGATATAAATAATTGCCAAAAATATATTTTGAATAAAAAAATTTCTATATGTACATGTGTTGCACATGTCATCATAAAATTTTTATTGTATTTGTTATTCACGTATATGCATTTTAATACATTATTATTATCCTTGGCCAAATTATGATTTAACAAATGAATAACTTTTGGAAGGTTGTCTATTTTTTGAAAATATTCATTCTTGAAAATTTTAATTGAACGTTTTGATGTGTATGTATGTGTTTTCGTTACATAGTAGAATAAATTTTTAAATATTTAACAGGTTGTTGATACTCAAATATAAAATTACAGTTCAAGGTATTCTTTATATCACATGAGGTGTGTAACATTATAGTTCATTTGGTGTGTACTACGAACTAAGGGAGAGATAAAAAGAAATCTAACAAGAAAAATTTCTTTAAAGCCTTTTTTCTACTAAAAAAATCAGTAAATTTTTATTTTAAATTGAAATTTTTACGCAAATTCGATTTTTTATTATTGCAAGAGAAAAAGAAGGATTTAAAGATAACATATTTTGTTTTCAAATTTATTTTAATTTCATATAGAAAAAAAAATTTATTTAGTTTTACATCACCTACGCTTTTTGGATATTATCCAATAGTTGTTCCGGTTAAAAATATATAAATTAATAAAAGCAACAACAACAAAAAATTCAAGCGAATAAATTTGTTTTTTCAATCGTTAAAATAACTTTTATTTCTTAATTTTCTTTTTGATTTAAATTCATCACAAATGTATTACATATTCACATATAAATGACACACATAAAAAAAAATCAACAAAAAATAAATAAATAAAAATTTAGAAATAATTTCATCAAAATTTTCATTCATTGTCATGGATTAGAAAGAAATTTGATATATTTAAAATTCTAAATTTTTCCAGCTATAATTATTTTTTTTTTCTCAAGATAAAAAAACAAAAGAAGGTCAAAGGGGTTTTTCAAATGATAAATAAAAAGTATTTTTTTATCACAGAAAAAATTTAAGTTTATTAAACTTTCAAGGTGTAGTTTTTTTGTTTTTAAATAAAAACTAATGGAGTTAAACTACGATATTTTTACTAAAAATTTATGTTTTGTTTAGCAAATGAAATCATTTAATTTATTTATGAAATATTTTGTTTTCTCAGACAGAAATATGTTTCAAATTTTGTATATTATATTGTTACAAAATTTTATTAGAAAATTAGTACAACAATAAAAAACGATAAAAGCATTTCTCATTTTAATTTTACATCGTCACAATTTTTTAAAATTAAACTGAAACGTGAGGAAATTTTATTTAAAGAAATATAAGATCTTAATTTTCTAAAATTGAAAAATTATTATTATTATTTTTTTTTTTATTTAAATAATAAATATCTCACTTGATTCAATCAGACGAAAAAAATAGTCGTGGGAATATTTTTAAACCAAAAAAATATATTTCAAGGACATAGGATGATAAAAAAAAAAACTTAAAAATAATTCTCTGATGTATGTACATATATTGTATTATCATGGGATCAAAAAATATATAAAAACTCCAAGGTAGTTCGAAAAGTCTATCGCTTTAAAGGAATCACAATACTTAATTTACTGAACCAGAATCATAATTTTCACCAATATTAAAAAATTTGCCATGTTTATCAGGTTTGTTAGAATTGAAAAAAACAAATCATGTTTTTCTTTTGCTTTTGAAGGCTGCATAAAATTTGTCAGGAAAGATCTCAACTACGTAAAATCAGTTCTGAGTAGCTCAATTACTACATTTTTCAGAATTACAGATAATGACCACAAGAATCTATTTATGGGTGTCGGAAATAAGAGATTATAACAATTTGTAAATCTTACATACGATATTTGCTTCTTCTGTGACATAACAACTCATTGTGAACCAAAACCTTATACCCAAGTTAACTTGAGTTCTAGACGATATATGTATGAACCAATATTTTATAATTCTATGTATTTTGTTATTAATTTGAAGATACTATGACTTTTAGTTTTCTAATTAATTAAATAATTATAATTTTCAACCGAAATGCAGAAAAAGAAAAAAATATAAACACTTAATTTGACATTTATACAAAACAAAAACATTTAAAGATAAATAAAAAAAAATTGTATCTTTAAATTAGTTACTTATATTTCTTGAAAATCGAAAATATTTCAAACAAAGTTTGTAGTTAAAATATTATATATGTATTAAATTACAACTATACTTTCAATGACAGTGTTGATTTCTTTCCCTGCATCTCGTTACTAATTTGTTAAAATTGAAATATCTGAAAATATTACGCTAGACACTGAACAAAAACTAGGATCTCATAATTTCTTATTCAATTGAAGTATTTAATCTTACGAGAATAAAGCATAAGTTTGTTCAAGACATTGTATTTTTTTTTTAGATCACATATGTACTTTCAGTAACAGCATTGCAATCGATTATTTGGTGACTATTGTAATATTTTCAGATACAATTTACTATTTCGTGTAGTTTTTACAATTCTTTCATGTAATATTATATCAAAGAGCTCACCTGATTTACTATAGCTGTTTGCTCTTCTTGAACTTCTTGTTGATGATCTCTTGTTGGTTTCGGACTAAATCTTGATGATGCAGATGAATCTGGTCTCGGTGGTGGTATATAACCTCCAGATTCATTCAAATATGGAAATACTGTGTGAGGTAATGTGTTAATTGGTGATGCTATTGCAGCTTCATATTGTCCAGGACCAGGAAGAAATGGTGAAGGTGCTCTGAATTATAAAAAATATTGAAATTTATTATAAATTGAAATGAAAAACAAAATTAAAGTATGTATAATGTATATATACATATTACATACCTATGTGGTGTATTTGAAGATTGTTGATTTGGGCTTAATAAATTGACTGGACTAACAGGTGGAACTGTTGATGAACATCTTGATGAATCATTACTAAGTCCTTGTGTGTAAGCAATTTTATTATCTCTAAAAAATAATTAGATATTAATATGAAAATTATTCAATTTTTTATAAATTCTTTAATATGTGAAGTATATACATATGTACATATGTACATTGTACACACATACATACGAGTATATTCCACTTACCTATGAACCACTAATCTTATTTCATTTCCTGATGTTTTAAATAACATTTGTGCATCTTCATGTCTCAGATCTCTAGCATCATAGTCACCAACTTTAGATATCACATCACCTCGAAGAAGTTCTCCAAATGCAGGACTTCCAACTTGTACCTGAAGGTGTAAACATATATAATTTAATTTTATAATCGTACTGTAAGTAAGGAAGATGACTTTTAAATCATCTTTTTTAATTCAAGCTCTACAAAATGAAATCATTTTAGAAATTCTTTTGTAAAATTATTTTCCCACAAGGTTCCTTAGGATTTTAAGTTTTATTTCACATTTCTCAGCCGTTAAAAGTGTTGATTCTTATTTTTATTATTATGTATTTTTCATAATATTATAAAATCAATTTGAATTCGAAGTTCACGATAAACTTTGAACTGAAATTTCAATTAGCTACAATGTAGTTTACCTGAAATATTTTGTAAACTTCTCGAAATTATTTTAAAAATTCAATGTTATTTTTAAATTACAATTTAACAAGAATTCATTGTAATTTAAGCTTTTTAGGTATGAAAATAAAATATATTTTTAAATTATAACAACAAATTTTTCAATTGTTTATTTTTAAATTATTTTAAATAGATTCCTAATAAAATAAATTCAGTTACATATTTTGTATACCTAATGAATTATTTTTAAATTCGATTAAAATACGTTTTAAAAATAGTTATTCAATTAAAATAATTTAATCGAGATGATTCAACTGTTATTAAATTCATTCACAGAAAAACAAATTTGATAAAAATACAAACAAATTAAACAATTAATCATTTGTTCACAAGATTAAAAAAAGTCATTAAATGAAAAATTCTTGTAAAAAATTTTAAAAAAAGAAAATTTTTGTAAAACTTTCACATTTCTTTTACAAAATAATTAATCAAAGGGATATTCCCTAGGTAAACAATAATGTTTTTTTATTGTTTTTGTTTTTGTAGGTGTGTTAAACAAATAAAACACTTTAAAATTATAGTTTTCTCAATGACCTTAAGGTTTACATCTGTTTCGTTCTTCTAAAATATACATATACACGTATATATGTGTAAATATAATATATATTATACATCTTAATATTTTGTTTGTCACATAATATATGTAATAAAAAAGTTTTCTGATGATGTTGATTAGGAGTATATTTTTTTTTCTCTTGAAATTTCTGGCAAGATCTTTTGCATGTGTCTCATGCACTTTATGCACATGATGCATTCATTCTTATGTAACTTTTATTTTTATTTAATTTTCATCAATGCTGTAATAAAAACAATTTATGTTCTAACAGATATTTACATACATATGTATGTATTTAATGTAACTATACATATATACATAATCTCATCAAATAGTATGTGGATTGCCTCATTTATGACATAAAATCTGAAATTACTAAAATTTATTAGATACAAGTAAGAAGAAATTTTGTATTTTTTTTTTTTTTTTGTATTCGTCAGATTTGAAAGTGCAGCACATATGCAATTGTTAATATGCTGCATTATAAGTGAAAAGAAACGCAAAAGTATATAAATGTTTAAAAATATATATACATATACATACATATGTAATGAAAATCATTTACATATACGTACACCTATTTATCAGAACAAGAAAAACAGTTTTTTTTTTAAATTTTCTTTTTATATAAAATATATTGCCAAGCCATTTTGGCTTCATTATAGTCTTTTAAGCATTTTATATATTTTTTTTCTTCATACAAACATATTCATGTATGTATGTTGGTATATTGTGAAAAATTTTATTTTTGGAACGTAATCGATTGGCTCGAATTTTCTATAAAAATCATATCTTAAACAGTTTTGTTGAATAATGTTTTTGTACACGGAGCTATTGAGAAAAACATAACAACAACAACAACAAAAAACAATAAAGACAAAAGTGTGTTTTGATTTGCTTTTTCTTTGGATTTTTTCTATTTACATGTTTATTTTTAATTTATTTTATTTTTCTTCTATTTCAAGTGTTTTTTTCTTCCTTTTTTACAAAATAAAGAGTACATCAGTAATAAAATTTACTTTCTAATGAATCATTTTTAATTTATTTTTAAATTCTGGTTGAGATACTTTCTAAACGTAACTAATTTTTCAATTTAATTTCGTTTCAGTTACATTATTTTGTTTTTTTTTCTTTCTTTCTTTTCATTTCATTATTTTGCGCATTTGCAAAATTTCAGGTAAACAATAAAAACAGTTTTACAAAAAAATATTTAATATATCTTTTGGAAAATATCCATTTTTTAAATTAAAATAAATACACTGTGAAAAAAATTTACGTCAATGAGCAAAAATTTTAGAAAAAGAAAAAATAAATTTCTAAAAAGTTTTCTAAGAGGAAAATTACACGTTTTTTTTTTTTGGAAAATACAAAATAAATTCAATTTTGAAATATTTTGGAAATCTGGACCACATATGTAATTTCTTGACATCAATTTTATTAAGACACAACTAAAAATAAATTTCTATTTTAAAAGTGTTTTTTTTTTAATTAAATTTTCAAAAACATATAACATATATACCAAATTTATAAAAGTGTATTGGAAATTTATCACAAAATTATTTTAACCTTCAGATGATCTCATTTTTGTGTACGTGCTGTGTCAAAATTTTTGTCAATACTTCTCATAATTTTGAAAAATAGTTCGAAATCAATTTGTATGATTAATATAGTATATTCTCATCACAAAATCGAATCCTTGTTTCTGCTTTTAAAAGATTTAATATTTTGCCTGATGACAAGAATTTATTTAATTCTTAATCTTTTGTCTTTTAATTTAAATTAAAAGTTTTTCGATGAATTTAACTTTTTATTTATTGATAAAGTTTTTAAATAATTTAAAAATGATAACAAAATCTTTAATTATGAATCAGTTGAATGATTTCCATTTATATTATTCAATTTTCATATACATAATTCAGTACCAGGTTTATTTCATAATCGCTCTTATGTCAATTTGTCACTTCAATCTAGGCCATATCCAAAATTTTAGGATATGAACTAAATTTTCCATAATTTTAGAAAAACATTTCTTCTCTGCATTAAATGAAAACAAAACTGGTCTTTTTGAAAAAGTTCTACTGGAAAATTTTTAAATTGAAAAAATATAAAAATGTACCTAAATATATTTTTTTCATTTAAAAAACACTTTGTTTAAATAATATTCAAATGAATTAGGTAGATGTATAGTTACACTTTTTCTTTCTTTTTTGTTTAATTTTAAATGTAAATATTTAACAAAAGATAGAAAAAACATTTTTCATTTCTTTTGTTTTTTATTTACAAAAATATCATTGAATGCCATTGTAGTCTGCCAAAAGCGACAACTATTAATTTGGCACCAATTACGAACGTCTTGTCTATCTTCTTACAACAATATTACATATTTCTCAGATAACTGATACAGAATGAATCTTTCAATACTAATTCATATACCAATATTCTTCTACATACACAGTATATATTATATCTACAAAAAACACAAAAACAAAAAAAGAATTTCAAAAAAAAAAAAAAAAACTTTACAAGTATGCTGTTGATGCAACAGATAATTAAATGCTCTTGTCCTAAATACTTCGTTTAATAGTTTTCAAACTTAAAAAAGAAAATAATAAATATAAAAGAAAAACAAAAAAACAAAAAAAAAACCTCTAAAAAACTTAAACGAGAAACAAAAATCTTCTTTGACTATATGACAAAAAAAAAAATTTGTCTTTAATTATTTGACATTAATATAGGTCAAGGACAACAGGTGAAAATATAAGTCATTCTTTTTTTTTCTCTCTTTGTTTTGTGTTATTATAAAAATAATTTATCATCTTAATTTAAATGTCTTACCCGTGTTATAATTAAAGGAGTATCTAAATCACTACCTCCAACAAGACGAATGCCCCATGGTGTTTGTGGTCCATCTCTTCGAAGGACAACAACAAATTCATGCAATTTGGGGCTCATATTTTTTTTTTTTTGGCCCCTTATATTAATCGAATATTATATTATCGAAAAATTAATTTAAAGTATAGAAAAAAATTCAAATAAAATCGATCTTAAACTCAGCAATTTTGTTCACAAAACAATTTTCTTTAAACAAAACTTCAATTATATATGCACTTCTTTATTTTATTTATTCACACTATATTATTTTTCCCTCTTTTTAAAAAAGAAAACTCGATTTCGAAAACTTAACTCAATTAAAATTCTGTTTTTTTTTTGTTGTCTCGAAAAATAAATAATGAAAAAAAAAAAACAATTTATTTTTCTTTCTTTCACTTTCTTTATATTTTTTTAGGTATAATTTTTTTTTTTTTTGCAATTAAATATTGCAATTAGCGACCATTTTAATTAACCGTTTTGTTCAAACTGAGAGCTGCCCAAGTACTAATTTTAAAATATCATCAGAGAGATTTACATTAAAAATTTTTATATTGTAAAGACGTTGAATATAATATACTATTAATACAAAACCGATGGATGCTAATATATAGACTGTAAATTATATATTCACACGTGTACCTATATATACATATTTATATTGATTCGATCTATCTATCGTACATACATATAATTTGTCTTCTATATACGATGATAGCTATATTAACCAAAAAAAAAAAAAAAAAACAACAACAAAATGTATAAAAGAACAAAAAAATAAATATATAAAATAAAATATATCTGCAACAAATATCACTTTTTTTCTTGAAACGAAATAAACAATTCTCTCTCAATAAATTTTCAATGAAAATTATTTGTTGTCATTTGTTTAGACCTACTTAATATAATATATATATGTACGTACGTATAATGTATGTACTAAATTTTCAGAAGAAAAAAATAAATAAATAGAAACGAAGCTTTTTTATAATAAACATTATCCCAGATATAAAATCCACCTCCTATAGTATAACCTCTTTTAAAAAAAAAATCCTAGAACACACAAAGATGCATCATATTTTGCGATCTTATAGCTAATAAAAACATAAAATGATGATGAAACAGCAACAAATTAAAGCGTAATAAAAATGATGATAAAAAGAAGTGTTCAAAATTTTAATTAAATAATAATTATTAAAAAAAAAAAAAAAAGGACTATCATATAATTTTTGTGTTATATACAAAGTGTATAAAAATTTAATCGTAAAATAAAAATTAAATTACGTATTTTTGTCGAAATAAATTCAATTTAATTTTTCATCTAGGACAATGCTAGATATACTTTGTTGTTTTTTTGTATTTTTAAAAATTAAATGATATATTTTTAAGTAGATATTTTTTATTCGCAAAGTTAAACAAACTTTAAGGTCATTGACTTTATATGTAAGAACATACTGATATTGTCAAATTTTCGCATATATATTTTTAATTGTAATTTTTTGTGCAGAAAATTTAAAAATGTACTTTTTTTAAAAACCATTGTCTGGGATTTTTAAATTTTTTTAAACAAATAAAATTAAATAAGAAAAAAATAAATGAAAAATGATAAGAATATCTTTTGTTTTTATGATCGTGATTTTTTTTTTCAAAGTAAATTTTCAAGAGAAATAATAGAAAAAATACATCAGACTGTATTGATTTAATATTTTTCTTAAATTTAAATTAAGAAAAATTATGTTTTATTTTTTTAGAGACACTTAACATGTGCTAAATGATTGAAAATATTAAACAAAAAACAAATTATTTCCTGGTAAAATGTTTAAAAATTGAAATTGAAAAAAAGAAAATCATACGAAAAAAAAACAATTGTAAAGAAAGAATCTATTTTTGTTTAGACAGTTTGGAATTTAAACAAAAATTCAAATACATATATTTTGCTAATTATAATGTACATTTCTCTCAATATTTTTTAACTAAAAAATGCATATAATGAATATTGACAAATAATTTTCATAAATGAAACCAAATTATTTTTTTCTCTATTTTTTCAAATAATTTAACAGACATTCAATGTTATTTTAGCATTTAACCTGATTTGTAGTCATAATTTTCTCATTCAAATTATACAAAAAACTGCTGTCTAATGTTTATTTTCTTAAAAATTTTTTTTTTTTTTAATGCAAAAATCATACATACTGCTGACATTAATCTATACGGATCTAGAATAAATAAACGAAAATTTATTTAGAATTTATTTGAAAATTTGTTCTTAGCCACACGTACGTATTTTCTTTTTATTTTTATTTTTATTTTTTTTCTATGAACCCAACTATTGCACTTTAAATGATGCCGTAATATGAGTAAGATTAACGTACATTTTACACATGATGTAGTGTTTATTAAAATTAACATGGTATGTAAAAATTGTGTTTACATTATGCATACACACTACACCGTAGAAATTAATCAGAAAAAATCTATTTTTGAAAAAAATATTTTGTTTAACTTGACCACACGAATGAAATTGCAACATTTTAAATTTTACATACATATGTGTATGCATTTTCATCTGTTAACGATTAGATGCGGAGTGTTACATTACACAATGCAAAGTGTAAGATTTCTTATAACAATACATATAATCGTTATAATTACAATTTCGTCTGGTGCCATTATTATTATTATTATTATTATTATTTCAAAAGTATTATTTGATTATGTTTTTTTCTTATATGCAAAATGAAAAATTTTTTATGTATTTTTGTATGTTCAAAGTTATGTGATTCCATCAACCATTTAGCATACACCAACGCATGCATATTTTTATTCTTATTATTTTTTTTTTTCATTTTGAAAATTTCAATATTAGATATAAAAAGATTTTGAATTTATTAAACATCTGTTAAACAATTAAATTTAAATTGAAAATTATACGACAAATAAACAGTTTAAGTATGTACGAGTAAAAAATAAATAAAATTATATGATTCTCTTTGAAGATATCAATAAGCTTTCCATATACATTTAAAAATAATTCTAATCTGATTTTTATTTTTGACTCGAAGCCAATGCACTGAAAAATGAAAAAAAATTATTTCTGTACTGTTGGACAGAAATTGTATATATAAATGAATGAAAAAAATTTAATGAATTTAAGAAAACATTAAATTTGTACTGGATAAAAAGTACAAAGTGTTTTTGAATAATAACTTTTTTTTTTTTTTAATTTTCCTTGAATTTTAACACATAATTCGTTTTTCTAATAAAAACTTCAAAGTTAAACAAGGAAAAGCGCCATAAAAACAAAATAAATAAATGTTCTAAACAAATTCAGAACGGAGTATTTTAAAAAATGTGCTTGAAATTTTTTAAATTATATTTATTCAACCTTTGCGTAATTTTGCAATATTTTTACAATTAAACTTCATCATCCACATAATAAAAGATCTGTGCAATCATTAGTAGATTATTTTTCATTTTGAAATTAATTTGACAAAATTGTAAGAATAATTTTAATCTAAAGATCTTGTATATGAATTTTTATATATTATGTACATATATACATACATATGATAAATTCATATGAAGAGCTAAAGATTTGCGAAATTTATAAAATTTTTTTAACTGTATCGTAATCACAACAACAACAACAACAAAAATACTTAAAATAAAAACATATTAATTTTTATTTTAATTATTTGGCAACAAAAAATGAAATTCTATTTGAACTCTTGTACATTTTATTAATATTGTATATGTAAATTTAAAAATGAAAAACATACATGACCCAAATTGTTTCCTCCCTATAACATAATTTTTTTTTTTTTTTTAATATAAGAGCAACGAATTCTAATACTTGAAGGTTATAATCGAGTGTGTACACAAATTATGAATAGATTACCTAAATTTTAGATGATTTCTATATGAAAACAAAAATTAAATAAAAATTTTAACTAAAATTATTATAATAATATTCCACTACATACAAAATTAAAATATACATATATATATGTACATACATACTTACTTCATCTTTAAAATGAACTCTTTTTTTAATTTGCGGTCTGCTAAGGTCTAAATTTTGAATTTTTATTTCAGGCGGTATTTTCCAAAAAGCTGGACGTTTATATTCTTCTTCTTGTTGATAACTTCTTGATGAAATCATTTAAAATTAAAATTTTTTTTTCTTTTAAAAATTTAAACAACAACAACAAAAACAGATTTCCCGTCTAAATTAATATCACTTTTTTTTTTTATATTCGGACTATAAAAACAAATATTCAATGGAAATCACCTGTGTGCCGGTTATTCTTTTATTATTAGTTACGATTTTTTTTTCTTCTATTCTAAATTTTCCTTTTGAAAGAAAAAATAATAAAAAGTAAATTAATGATAATATATACGTAACAACGTGGAACTTTTCCAGAATTTTGTTTTTTTTATTCACTTGAAAACATTGCTTACACTTTTCGTATTCGTGATCTAATAAGCTCTACGTGATCGTGAAAATTAATATTTTTAAAAAGTTTTATTGAACTTTTTGGATTTTGCAAAATCTTAAAAACAAAAAGATGAAAAAAATATAAAAAAGATGTAGAAAAAAAAACAGAAATTCCTTCACTTAATAATTATTCCGACAGCGTAACATAACAGAGGAAATAGTGTTCTGGTTAAATCCTCTTGAAAAGTTTTCTTCTTGTGCCATTCATCTGGCAGCAATTTTCAAAATATGTAATAATGTATGTATGTACTCCTAATATAATTTTTTGTTCTTTGGTGGATATACATATAATAATATAGGTAATTTGTATGTAAGCTAATATAAGTGTTTTTTTTGTTGCTTCTGTCTAGCTATATATTTCGCTGATTTTAAATATGTATTTTTGAAAAACAAAAAAAAAATAATATAGGTTGTACTCTATTTTATAATATTCAGCGCATGATCATAAATCTTTTATGAAAATTAATTTCTGAAATTTTTATTTGTTTTTTTCATTTTATCATAAAATAAAAATTTTTATTATGAATATTGCTTTTAAAACAACATTTGATTTCAATAATTTAATTGATTTTTCCGAGGGGTGATATTAATAAATATAAATAGCTTGGATTTTGGAAACGGACATACATTATTAATCAAATTCATTTAAAAGCTTTTCAAATTACTTGTAAGTTAATTTTTCATATAAGATATAAATGACATCTTGAAAAAAATGAATTATACGAGTATGCATGTATAGATTTATGTACTCGTATATGTTTTTTATAAGTTAAGATAGTATAAAAAAAAAAACATTGATCCAATTTTTCATATTTAAAATTCAACAGAGAAATTCGATATTATATCTTCCGAAAATATAAAATCCTGTCTGATCTTTTAAAAATTAAGTCAGTATATAGTAATCCTCACTTGAAATTCTATTTATTTTGTTTAACATTTTTTATTGTGATCTGTAGAAAATGTTAATTATTAATTAATTAGTCCAACTGTTTGAGAAAGCAATAAAATATGATTCCTTAAAGGTCCCATATTTAAAAAATTTCAATCCTCGAAGGATAAGTACTCCAAATTTATTGTATTTCCAGAATTTATCATTTGAGAAAATTTCAAACAGCTTTTGCTGTTCAAGATTTTTCTTGAGAATTTCAATATAATAGATAATTTTGGAAATTTCATATGAATTCCAATCTTTTTCATTTTTTTTAACTTTTGATTTTAAATTTGATTTAAAAATTATTTAGTTAATTAATTTTCTTCTGAAAACGTATCAAAAATCTAATTAACTGGCGGGATAATTATAAATTAAACCGGTATAAACAATTTCAAAAAATGATTGGTTCAAATATTAAATGTATACAGAAATCACATTCCACTTATATTTGCTACTTTGCTACTTTGCTTTGCCCCTATATCCACACATCCACTTTTGCCACATTCGCTTAATTTCACTTTCACCGCTTTCTCGTTGGTTGTCATCGTCATCAGCTGTTGTTGGATTTGTATGTGATTATTGTGATTTGTGAGTATGGACAACAAACGATGAAAACATGTCAATGTACAAAGCAAGGTAACTATAACTATTCACATTTACCTTTTAACTTTTTAAGATTTTTATAAATTTTATCATATTTTCTTTATTTCAGAGTGAAAGAATTTGAAGATGCACTATCACATGAAGTTATAGATTTTGAACATTTAAGAGCTCTCTGTTTTAATGGTACGTTAATCAGTTCACTTACATTTGCACTTTTTAATGTAATTTGTGGGCGTTTTAATTGTAAATATGTTTTTTTTTTTTTTTTCTCTAAAGGAATACCAGATTGTAATGGATTTCGTGCTCTCTGTTGGAAACTTTTACTTGGTTATTTAAGTAATAAAAAAAGTACATGGACAGAAACTTTAATAAAAAAACGTAATTTATATAAACAGTTTATAGAAGAACTTGTTATACCACCTGGAAGTGATGGTACAACAGAATGTAATGATCATCCATTAAGTGAAGGTCCAGAAAGTGCATGGAGTACATTTTTTAAAGATAATGAATTCCTTTTACAAATTGATAAAGATGTTAGAAGATTATGCCCAGATATATCATTTTTTCAACAACCAACAGAATATCCATGTGAAATAGTTGTTAATAGTAAAGGTGAAAGAAGATTACATCAACGTGTTGTACCATCTGTTTTAAGTTCAGCTAATGTTGAAAGAAAGGGTTTAGGCATAACAAAGGTAAGAAATTATTTAAATATTTCTTAGTACAGACATATTTTGGTTTAATTTTTAAAAGTTAACATTTTCAAACTGTCATATATGGATAAATTTAGCAAGTAAGTTTGCTTGAAATACAATATGTACTTAATTGTGGAAAATAAAAATCATAACTCTATTGTAATAAACATGTAATGGATTCCTAATGTTTAGAAACAAATGTTTTTTTCTAGATAAATCTTATTACAAAAAGATCAATTGAAAATTATGAAGCAATGGATGAGGGTCAAGAAGCACATTGGGAAGTTGTACAAAGAATACTTTTCTTATATGCAAAATTAAATCCTGGACAAGGATATGTTCAAGGAATGAATGAAATTGTTGGTCCAATTTATTATGTAATGGCTTCCGATCCCAATCCAGAATATAGAAGTATGTTTTTATTTTCAATATTTGAATTCACCTTTATTTATTTATTTTTCTTCTAAAAATAGAGTACGCAGAAGCAGATTGCTTTTTTTGTTTTACTGCTTTAATGGCTGAAATACGAGATTTTTTCATAAAAACTCTTGATGATTCTGAATGTGGTATTAAATTTATGATGACCAAGTTATCAAAAATGTTAAAAGAAAAAGATTCTGATGTATTTAATTTATTAAAGGACCAAGAACTTCATCCACATTATTATAGTTTCAGGTAAGAATTAAAGTTTATTTTTTTTCTTGTGTACCTAATTAAATTGGTACTAAGTATGTATTTAACGCTTTCATTTCAGATGGATAACATTACTTTTATCACAAGAGTTTCCACTGCCTGATGTTGTACGCATTTGGGATTCAGTTTTTGCTGATGAAAATCGATTTAGTTTTTTAATTGAAGTTTGTTGTGCAATGATAGTGTAAGTATTTCTATTCATTATTATTTCTTTAATATTATTTGTTTTTGTTTTAAAGGATTCTTCGTGAGCAATTATTGGAAAATGATTTTGGAACAAACGTTAAATTATTGCAAAACTTTCCTCCAATTGATATCAATATTGTACTTTTTAAGGCTGTAGAATTAAGAAAGCAATAGATAAAAATTACTAATATGTAAGTAAAAAGAGAGATTTTCTATTTAATAAAAAAAAAAAATACTAAATAAATAAATAAATACTGTACTATGTAAGTATATAGATTAGAAGTACTATCAACTCATTTATTTTTTTTATCAAACACATTTTTAAAAAGTGTAATATTTGTTGATTGATAAGCAAGTAAAATTTTTATTTGATTTTTTATACAGTTATTTGTTTTATTAATATATTTCTTATGAACATAAATGGGTGGTGTAGTACATATTAATTTTCAGATAAAATATTTGAATTATTAAATAGTTTACCAAGTTTATTTATTCCATTTTGTTTACATTTATCACACATTTAAACTAATAATGAAATAATTCATAATAATTTTCATCCTACAACTTTAGGTTGATTATCAAAACAAACTGTTTGTGCCAAAAATTCAACAATTGTTCTTGCAGGTCTTCCAGCCATACCTTCTCGAAGATAATTGAAATCAACACCATTTGTTGTCATAACATTTGTCGTTTCCTGAAAATTATAAAAATCACTTTTATTTCACTTATTAATTATTATACAATACTGTAACTTACAATATGCATCCATTGTCCACATGGGACGAATTCATGTAAAAATGCCGCCATTTTACAAGGAACACCACCCCATCCTAAGCCTAAATTTTGAACATCAACATTCGGAGAAGAGCATATTTGTCTAGTGAAATATCCCCATAACGGGAATCTCCAAACTCTACAACCAGTATGCATACTAGCATTCTTAATTTGTTGCCATAATACTTCTGAATTTGTAAAAATTGCTGTTGCAGCATCATCTAAAACTTTAGTCATATCATATGAAGCATTTCCAATATCAATAATAAATTTTGGACTGAAATTTTGAGCATAGGTTAGTGCATCAATCAAAATCAGAGCATCTTCACAATTTGTACGTTGAACTTCGATACATTTTCCACTCATTGTTCTATAGATATCACCCGGTTTAAATGCATTACATCCAATCACATTCTCACAAAGTGGAATCAACCCTCTGATGTTAATTGGTAATCTAAGAGCTGCAATGGCTCTACAACATGCTACAACAATTGCAGCTCCTGTCATACTTCCTCGCATATGTTTCAGTTGATCATATTCTCTGAGATTTAAACCGCCACTGTCAAAAGTAACACCTTGCCCTATGATCACAATAGGTCTTTCATCGGGCTTGGCTCCATAGTAGCTCAATTCAAGAAAAATTGGGGTTTCACATGAAGCTCTTGAAACAGCCAAAAAAGAATTCATTTGTTGACTTTCTGCCCAACCACTTACTTTAACCTCTACATTCACACCAGATTTACAAAGTATTTCGACAGCAGTTTGAGCAAAACTTGTTGGTGTTAAAAGATTGGCTGGAGTTTCTTGAAGTTGTCGTACTAAATTTTGTGCAGCAGCTTTATGTATTCCAATTCTCCATCCATCAATATCATATTCGATTCCTTTGGCATTATACAAATGAATATTAGGAATTAATTTTCTTTGTTTCTTTTGTTTTAGTTCCTGATAACACCAAATTCCTAGAGCAGCACCTTCTGCTGCTGATTCAGCATCACCGAATGATTCAATCACAATTTTTGTTGTTCTTAAAGCTTGAAGTGCCATTACACCAGCTGCTGATGCTCTTCTAATTGCTTCTTTACTTTCATCCATCATTTCATATGAATTATATCCTAGACATTCCTGTCCAAGTCCTACAACTGCTACTGCTGAAAAGCTTTTTGTTGGAACTGTTTCTATATCAAAAAATAAACGAGCCTCCCCTATTTTTGGCATTGCTCCAGAAATTCTTATAAGATCATGTAAACGACCTCTAGTAAAATGCTTAAAAGATTAAAAATATTAGCGGTTATTTTCTTTCAAAATTCATTGTATAGTTAGATGTATTAAATATCATACTGACTTAGTAATAAAGACTGATCTAATATTTTTAGAATTACATTTCAAACCTTATCATAGTATATTCCTGTTGGTGTTAAAACACCCGGATCTGAAATATCATCCGGATCTGCATATATTCCTACAACAAGTCCTCTAGAACTTGCTTCTGAACATCCTTCCCTTTTATCATGTAATGAAAATTCAGGTCCTGTTTCCGAATATTTTCGAACATTCGGAATACCAAATTGTAAATTATAAAAATTTGATCTCATTAATTGAGTCAAATGTTTTGGAATAAACGAACGTAAAATTAATGACATAACTGTAAATAAATTACTACATAAATAATTATGAAATAGATAAGATTAATCAAATAAAAAATAAATAGCTACTCTTGGATTTTTGAAAATTTGACAGTATAATTCATGAGAATTTGTCATTAATTTTCATTCGCTTACTTATTCAAATAGTGCTTTTATTTGATTTTTCAGAAAACTCTTTTTAAGTTTGTTGCCAAAATGTTAAACCAATTTGGGTTAATTAATTTTGTTTTTTATAATTTGGAAATTCACTTTTTCAGGGAAATTAAAAAAAAAAAAAAGACTTTCATGGTAATAAAAAGAAATTAAATAATTTTTCTTTTAATTTTTATTTTACGTTTTTAGTGATACAATAAATAATTTTATATTATTACATAGTATCATCATATTATATTTTTTTTGTTTTATTTTTATAATTATTAATTAATTTGAAATCGTACTAACATGATGAAAAAATACATTTTTATTTAATTTTAAATTAAGTAAAGAAATATTTAAATAGTGAAAGAAATAATTAAGTAATTTTATTTTATTCCAATTTTTCAAGAATTTCAAAATAAAATCGATCTATATTTTCGACAAATAAAAAATAATTTAAAATTCGAATTATGTTTGTTTAAAAATGATTGATTTTTATTTAAAAAGAACAAAAATGTGATTCATTTTGTACTTGGTGTATGATCGTTCTAAAATCACACCCTTATTTAATATATTAGAATTTATTTTTAATCCTTTTTTTTTAAATTTTATTAAAGTATTTTATTCAATACAAATTTTTTGGGTATAATTTTAAAATTTATTAGGCACGAAATAATATTTTTTTTCATTTAAGAAGAAAAAACAAATAATGAGAAAAAGTAAAAAAAAAGTAGAATGTTCTACTTAGAAATAAATATATTTTCTAATTGGCACGTAGAAAAGTCCAAATTAATTTTTTTTTTCATATTTTTCAGTTTCCTAATTTTAAAGTTTTTTTTTATAATTTTGAAAAAAACCAAAAGAGTAACGTTAGAACATAAAAACAATTAAAAAATGTTGTGTGGTTGCAATTCAGTCATACATAATGAGATATGCCTTTGTTTTCAATAAGCTGAACCAAAATGATATAAAGTAATGTTTTTTTCCGTAAAATAATTTTAGGTCAGCCAAAATAATTCTTTATTTTTAAAATTTCAATTATATGATTATGTTATTTTTCAACATTATTTATTTTTAATTTAATCGAAAAACTGTTCCCTATTGGTTTAATTCTCATATGTGATTTATAAAAAATATGTTTTTATTTCTTTGTCTAAGAATTCTGATCTAATTTTTTTTTTTTTTTTGTCTAAATCTACAAAACCAAAGTCTATGTTTGAAATAATTGATTCCAGATTCCATTGAATATTTCTTGAAATTCAGATTAATTAAATAATTTAATTTGTGATGACATGATGTATTATTATTCAAGTGTGCTAAGAGTTAATAAATAATTTCATTCATAAAATCTCTTTTTTTTATACAAAACTAAATAACATATTTTAATTCTGAGTTCTTTAAGTAGATGAGTTTAATTAAACAAATTAGGCACTATACAAAATATCTCTTAATTTATTTTGAAATGGTATGTTGTACTTAATATTTATACATTCGTAGCTAAAATTTCGAATTTATAGGACTTCAATCGAGTAATATACGTTATTTAATTAAATTTGAATTTGTTATCGCATCGCATAATACAATAAAAAGCGGCTTTAATTAAAACAATCTAATTTTCAAAAATGTTAATGAAGAAGTAAGGCTTAAAAATGTGTTTTTGTTGTTGTTGTTGCTGTTGAGCTTTTTCAACAGAAAAATTGAAATTCTTATAACATCAAACTCCTATTAAATAATCTAACTAACAATTTTAAATTCAAGAATTCTAAGTAAGTATGTATTTTATTTTTTTTTTCTAATTTTTCCAATTTCTTGTGAGAAAAATTTTCTAGATTAACTCTGTCAAATGTCATGTTTTCTTTGTGTGATGCATTCTTATTCCTTAATGTCAAATTTTCATTTTCACTAATTTACATAAATTGAATGTGAACAAATATAAGTTATATTTAATAGCAGATTTTGCCATTGATAAACGTCTTTATATATGACATTGAATTCTAACAGGTAAAAGAATTATCACAAAATTAAAAACAGTAGATATCTAAATATGTATGCTATTTTAATTCTATACATGACAAAAATTCAATTGTTTAAAAACTTTTATAATTAATTATTAAAATATTTCAAAGTTTCTTTTAAAAATTCGTGTTTTTTGATTTGAAGGGTTTGGGGTTTAATTTTTTTTTTTCTTCTAATAAAATGCATGCAATTAAAAATATTTATCTTTTTTTTTTTCAATAATATCATGTCTAATTTCAAACATATACTAGTAGGTATATATTTTTAAATACAATAATTTTTTTCTGATTTTTAAATGTGTAACAAGATCCACTTCAAGTACGAACATGAAATATTATATTTAATTTTTTATTAGTGATTTTTTCTTTTAAAATTTATAGTTTTTTTTTTTCCTAATGTTTTTTAAATATAATATATTTTATTTTCATGTACATAATTGTTATCCTATACGAGTATATGTACACTTTGTAAATCTGTTAACATCAAATTTGAGGTCCTACAATTGAGCACCTTGCTTCAAGAAGGAGGTATCTCCGTTTTTAACAATTTTTGGGAAATAAGAAAAAACTGTTTATAAAAGTTCCGATTTAAATTAAGATAAAAAAAAATTATCACAGTCAAAAGGTAAAATGACAATATGTAAACGTTGGTTGTTTTTTAGCTAATACTAGCTTACCTCTGAACGATTAGTGAGTTTTACAAAATTGCAGCTACCCCCTTTCTTGTACCAAAAAATGACAAAACGAGTAAATTTTTACACTTTTAAACAATAAAAAATGTAGTTTTTGATATTTTAATTTATTAATACTTCAAAATGCCTCTAAACAATAAAAAAAAAACGAAAGTATATGTATATTTGGTGTAAATAAGAGGTAACTCAGGCGCTGACATCCTTATGACACCCAACGATAAAGAGAGCAGATCCAAAATTTGCTATACCTTTGTTATTTATTCTTGGACTTGATTCATTTTTCCACTAATCGATTCAGAATTTTTCTTAAAATTTAGTAAAATTATTAAGTGAAAATCTTTCAAAAATGGATCTGTCTCCTTCTTGAAGCAAGGTCCTCAATTAAGTATGTACAATAATTGTAATCATTGTTATCCTATATACTAGATTTATGAAAATATTTAATAACAGTAGTAGGTACTGAATAATTCATATAATAATTTGTTTTTATTTTTCGTAATATCAATAGTTTTCTTTTTCATTATTATTATTAATTTTTTTTAATATAACATACTTACAATATATTTTGTGATATGATCAACAGCGTGTATGCTTTTTATTTTGTTTTTTAAATTCAAATTTTTTTTTCTTTTTTCTCAAATATATGGACTATTGAATATAACATGTGTAATGTAGGTATAATATTTTTTATTCTATTAAAATCTGAATTGATATTTTATTTTTGTTGTTTCAAATACTAAATTTTTTTTTAAATTTAAAATTTTTAATTATAATTTTCAATCAAATATTCCATATCATTTTATTATTTGTGAAATTCGTCATATGAAAAAATAAATATATCAGAAAAAATAGCTAATTTTCACATAAAGTGATTTCAAATTTCGAGTTTAAGATTTTAACTTTTTATTTAGTACTATTTTTTTTTTTTAAATTTGTTTATGTATTTAAAATAGAACATTTTATTTATTCAGGAGACAAATTTTTTCCCTCAGTTTTTTTTTGTCTTTAAATTATGATTAGAAAAAGCATAATTAAATTATGTTGTATTTGCAAAAATTTATTTAATTTGAATTATAATAACACGAGTAAATCTTACTTACATTGAGTTTATCAATTAACGACTATGAATATTTCTTTGTTTTGTTTGTTTGTTGAATTTTTTAAACACAATGTCTGAACAAAAAAACTTAAAGCTCATGAAAATTTATTTTTTATTTTTAAAAATGAAAATTTATAATCCTCGAGTGACACAAAATCATTCTTTTCATTCAGATGAGTGTCCTTATTCCTTACTACTACTTGAAAACATATTCACCTGAAATACCAAAAAATAAATTACATAATTTTTATTTAGTCTTCTTTTTTTTTTTCCTTGATATGTCAGCGCTTCAGTTAGGTCCTTAAAGGGAAACCCTTACCAGTCGTACAACAAAAAAAAACTTTAATTTTAAATTTAATTTACATAATAAAAAACTATCACAAAAACATAGAAGGATTCAAAGTCGTTTATTGAAAAATTAGATGTTTTCTTTTAATTAAAAAATTAAAGATTCCATAACATTTTAAGACAAGGCTCAATATTTTTTTTCTTTTTTTGATAATTAATATTGATATAGGATATTAATAAAACATTTAAGTAATTCAAATTTAATTCATTATAAATTTGAGTCTAAAGTATTTGATATAATTAATGTTTTTTTTTGTTTGTTATTTTACTAAATTACGATTTGTGCAACAAATTCGTATGTTAAATTTGTTCCTTTTTTTTTCCCCAAAGCTTTTTGAAGAAGCTAGCTATAATATAAGTAATCTTTCATATACATATTTATTCATAGTTTAGAAAAATATTTTTAATACTGAATTTATTTTTTTATTTATTTAAAACCATATAATATACATTAAACAAAAAAAGAAAAGAAAAACAAATAAAAAACCCATATGATTTATTGCATCCCCAAAAGCCTCCATGAAAGTAATTAACATCAGCAAGTACATATCAACATTTTTTTTTACACAAAATCTCGCCAGACACAAAATTTCACTTTGCACTTTCCTATATACAATTCACATGAAAAATAAATAAAAAGTTTTATAAGCTCATAAAAAAAAACTTTTAACTCCATTTTAAATAATAGTCTAAATCAATCTCATTTCACATTCATATTTTCATTTTTAATTAATTATACTATTTAATTCTTTTCTTAAGTATTTTTGTATTTTCTATAAAAATAAATATGTAATTCTATTTATTTAGGTATTTTTTGTTTTCCATTTTTTTTTTTTTTTATTATAATTAGACTTGATTCTCTTTTCATTTTTCTATCTTTTTCATTATGTTTTCTTTTCTTTTATTTTTTTTTAAATTTACTTCTTAAAACTGAACTTCAGCTTGCTTACAAAAAAGCTTACTTACTATCTATACTTTTGAATTTCATAGCAAATTCTTTCTTCAGCAATTTTTTTTTTTTAATTTAAAATTGTTTTTTGTTTGTTTGTTTGTTTTTGTAATTTTCAAATTTACATAAATACAATAAATGGCAGAAAATATCTTAATACTAAATGATGAAAAAAATCTGATCACAAGATAGTTGTTACAGTAATTTGAGCACCATCTGATCCTAAATAATGTTCAGTTTCTATTTTAGGTGCACAATTTGTTGTTGAAGGTGTATTAGGTTGTGATGAAGAATTTACAATATTATTAGCATTGCTATAATTACCAGCTATTGTATTAGTCATATTATTTCCTTTCGATTGTACATGAGAACATACTGATGACGATGAAGGACCCGGACCAGAATTAATGATAATAGCATCAGTTACAAAACCACCACCAGCTGCACCACTACTATAACTTTTTACAATGTTATTAGTATTAGTACCACCACCTGCTCCTCCTCTTTCACTATTATTTTCAGAAGTTCTTGCAGATTTTTCATTTTTTGTATGATGATGATGATGGTGATGATGATGATTCCCATGATGGTGGCAATTACCATGATGACTTTTTTCTCCTCCTCCTCCTCCTCCATTTCCACTTCCACCAACACCACTTGCATTGCTGCTACCATGATATGCACCTCCACCATGGGAGGAAGCTGATTGCTATATGTGTGAATGTGAATGCGCCATAGAAAGTGAATATGGGCTTAAATCATCCTTTTGAATATCCAAAGAATCATAGAGTGGAAATTCACAGCATAGAATAAATTTTAAAGCACTTGGTACTTCAATGTAAATTGATGGTGGAATGGGTATTAATGGAGAAGTAGATGCCTTGTATTTTCGGTATTCAATATTGCTGCAAACCAGACGATCAAAGAAATGTATAAATTAGTTTTAATTTGAATTTTCATTGCAATTACATGAATTTCAAAAAGGATGTGTAGGAAATTAATGTATATACATAAACATGAATGACCGAATTCTGGTCTCTTAAGTGCAAGACTGTGACAGGCGATTAAGTCAATGGATAAACAATAAAAAAAGGATATACAATATTTGTTTTAAAAAATAAATAGTAAAACTTTTGAATAAAATTTAATTTTACAACTAAAACTTTTATACTTAAAAATTACGGAAATAATTTTTTAAAAAAGCAAATTTTATTTAAATATTTAGAATACTTTTTTCTCCATTTTCAGTTTCATTTTAATTATTCATTATGCATTTTACATTGATTGCTTTGAAAACATCTGTAGTACTAAAAGTACGTACTATAGATTTTTTTTTTTTTAAATGAAATAATAAAAATAAAAAATAAAATGAAACGCAACAATGAAATTATGAGAAAAATTGTGTTGAATAATTCAATTTCCTATATCGAAATTTAATTTATGTTCGGTTTTTTATACATTTTTTTTTTCCATCGACATGGAAATGAAGTCCTTGGCAACATCAAATATAAGAAGAAAAAGAAAAAATAATTATTACACTGTACAACATTAAAATTGAACAACAACTTGTTACATTTGAAAAATTGGAAAATTGCCAAATAATGTTTATTGAAAAAAAGAAATAAATGTATTGAAGGCAAAGATAAATTTAAAAAAAAAAAAAGAAGATAAATATGAAAAGATTCGTTTTTTTTCATTTCTGTTGAAGTACATGCAATAGTAGTTAACAGTTGGAAAAATGATATTTTTTTTTTTTACTTTAAAAGGAAATAAATTTTTACACTTTGTAAATTTTAAACGATGTGCATTTTAAAGGTGTTTAAGTTTTTCACAATTGCCCACTTTTTATTAAAATGTGTACTTGAATATGATTTTCTCTTTCTTTTTAATCTGATATTAAATATGAACAGAAAATAAATGTTAAAAATGGAAAAGTTTAAGAAAATTATATAATTTTTGAAATGTGAAGTGAAAATTCAATTTTTAATAATAAATTTTCTTTCCTATCTGAATCTGTTAACTATGTTCCAGCCAAACAAAACGTCGAAAATAATATGTTTCTTGATAATTAATTTTTTTCTTTCTAAATTGCCTTGAGGATGTAGCTTCTTAAGATAATTCTAGAAGATAACATTCAAGATTTTTTGTTTTTGTAATTAATAATAGGTTTAAACTAATTAACATGAAAGAAAAATTGTTTTTTATAATGTCGCTGTATTGTGAACTTTAATAGAACCTGACAATTTAGCTATAGGCCGCTAAATCATAGTCAGTTTTTTTTTTTTTAAATTACTTTAAGAAAATTAAACACATTTTCTTATTTTTTTGGCATACAAATTGAAATGGTTTTTTAATTATGAAAAAATTTTTAAAAATCACACTTTTTCTTTGAAGTTCTCCACTTCTTCGGAAGAAGCTTTTCTGTTTAATGAAATTTTAATAATTAATTATTTTTTCATAAAAAAAAGAAAAATAATTTCCATGGCAGATTATTCCATTATAATTTTTATTTTTCGCTTAACTTCAAATTGTTTCTTTTTTTTGTTCAGGATGTTGCACAAGTCATTGTTATCTTCTAATTTAAATAATTTTATAATTGAAAGCTTTTTTTCTCAAAATTTTTCATTTACATTACAAAACAAAAACAAGAATTTTAAAAAAACAAACAAAAGAAGGAAATAATATTATAAATTCACTCAAACATTTTAGTTTGAATGGTCATTTAATTTTGAAGTATACCTTATTTAAGAGAACTTATAAAATTTCTACCCTCTCTTACTTCAAGTTTTTTTTTTTACGTTTCGTAATTTGAATACTTTTTTTTATCATCATCATCATCATTGTTTACAATTTTTGCAGTTTTATGCTTTTTTATTATTATTTTTTTTTAAAAAGTTTGAAATGTATGTACGTTAACATTTTTTATTCGTAATTTGTTTCAATTTTGTTTGCCAAATTACAATTCAATCTTGATTAAATGTTTATTTTGAATTAAATGTAAAAATAAATAAAATGGAAATTAAAAAAATATAGAAAAGAAAAGGAATTTTAAATTAGTAATCCTTACTCCTTATATTTTTCATCTGCTGATCTTTCTCTTAATGGAATTCCAGATAGGAATAATATAATTAATGATGTGAAAATTGGTGACATTATTGCCACCCATTCAGCTCCTTGAATTACATTTAATGATATCACAAATATACCCCACCATATTACAATTTCACCAAAATAATTCGGATGACGAGACATCCTCCAGAGGCCTGAAAACGAAAACAAAATATCAAATAAATAATAATATACAAAATTTCAATCCAATATTCGTACATACATACATACGAGTACATAATATATGTACAATGTACATATGTACATATATTCTGATAGTACTCATATAACAAAAAAAAATAAATAAATAACAGAAAAAAGAAAACAAGAAATAAAATGACGGAAAATAATATATGAAATATCATATTTCCGAAAAATACATAATATGTGGTTTACTGGTTTCAGTTTCTGTGTGTTTACGCATCCGAAACTATATACATAAGTATTTTAAAATTCGCATAGCAATTTTCATCTGTTGGCCGTTGGGGATTGTCTGGCATTGATTTCATATCTGAAAAATATTTTATTCTTCGAATACAGTTCAGAAAAATGAATAAAATAGCAACTGTAAGTTAATTAAAAACCACAGAAACTTGTATTGTAGCATTTCGCTACATGTAACTATACATTTTCGAATTAATTAAACACGACATTTTCAAAAATACATTTAAGTATTCAAAATTTATGAAATACATAATTTAATAAGTTGGAAGTAAAATAATTTCAGTATCAATTATGAAATAAATATGTAATTTTAGGTTTTAAAAAATTTAAAAATTTTTTTTTTCTTCACTCAATATAGTCCTCAGGGATAAAGTGTGCAGAAGCTTTAAATCAGATAGTCAAAATTAATGTAAAACTTATTAATAATTTATGAAAATAATAATATAATTACATATGTAGGTATATCAAGATGCTACATGGTGTCTTAATGAAAGCGAATATGAAGATATCTATAATAAGTGAATTTTAAAAGAAAAAGAAAAATTTATAATTACCATCATTACAGAATTTTCCTTGATTAGCTGGATCCTGACGGAACGAGAACTTTTGCAGATCAGCATAAGTTTCAGCTAAAAGACCAACAACGAACATACCAGTTCCAGTTGAATCTAATGTTGTCATTGTTTTTGGTGCATGCGGTTGTGAATGACGTGGTGAATTAATTATAATTACAGGTAAAGATACAACAAATACCCATACAGCCTACAAATGAATAAAAGCAATCAAAAAATAATAATTTGTACTACAATCGTGATTCTCTATAGCAATTTTTTGTTCAAAAAATATATACAACTAAAATTACAAAAATTATCTAAAAAAACTTATACTATGCTTATACATTAGATATGTATAAAAACAAATCAAAGTCACAATTTTAATTGATTTAAAAATTATTATTTTTTTATTATTTTGATTACTTTAAACTTTGTTTTAACTTTTCTCTTTATATTTTCAGTATATTGTTCCTTTAAACTATACTTTAAGAAATTTAATTTCATTTTGAACACTAAATTTGTGCAATTTTGAATTTTAATATTTTTATGTACATAATTAGATGTTAAAATTCAACTTAATTAATTTAATCCTTGAAGGCACGTACAGTGAGTGTAGCTAATTAGTTATGCAAACGTAATTTTTTATGTGTAAAATTATACATAATTTTAATTTATTATTCTTCCATAGATTGTCGATGTTGCCAGAAGGTAAAGTATGCGCTATAATTTGTTTTCACTAATTTTTTGGATTATATTTTTTAATTATATTTTGGTATTTTAAACGGAATAAAGGTAAAATACACAAATACCAAAAAAAAGTAAATAAGCAAAAATAATTGTCAAGGATAAAAGTAAAAAGAAAAATTTGATTATTTTTCCTAGCATTTTATTTTTTACAAAAGATGGTGGTTGTGTGAGCGAAAGTTTAAGATTTGATTAAAAGTAAGTAATCATGTCTTCAACATCAAAATCATCGTAAATCAAATTAAATTGAAATGTAAAATATCGTTTGCTTCATGCGAAACGTTCTTTGTATATGGTCACTTAATTTAGTATACTTTTGAATTTAATTATTAAAAATTGCTCACACGTAAAACACTTTCCTGCTGTGTGAATGCGTGAGACTTTATTCACATAGCATTAAAAATATATTCTGAAAGTTAATACAATCAATAGAGTTTATTACCAATCATGTAATGCACGACATATGTACATATAGGTACATACATATATACTTACATATCTACAATGAGTTGAACAATAAAAAGTACTCAAAAGTTTGAAATTTATATAAACTGCAATTTCTTCAAATTTGTAAAGTTTTCTTGTTACATTATATGAGAACGTTTTTTTTTTGTTGTTTTTCTAAATAAAAATGTTTTTGTATTGTGAATAAGGACTTTTCAATAGACATTCGAAAATCTAGTCAGCACTTGTTAACAACAAAATCAAATTCACTTTATTCAGAACATTCTGATTTTCTTAGAAAATACTTATATAACTAATAACAATTTGTATAGAAATTTATACAAGAAAAAAAAAAACTTTGAAATTAGTCGAAAGTTCTTAAACTAAATAATACAGTTTAAAATATTTGAATTTTTTATATACTATACATAATTGAATAAGTTACTAAAGTATAGTACTCGTACTTCAAATTTGAATAAGTAATGACGATTTTCTTTCAATCTTATAAATTAGCAACTTTTTTTTTTCATGTCCAATTAAATTGAAAATCAAGAAAAATTCAAAATAATTTACAAAATGGACGAAATTATAAATAATTCATTCTGAGGAAATAAATGTTTTTTTGTAAAGTTTAAAATAGTTATATAAGTATTGTAAATTTCTGTAAGGATAATTTGTAGAAAATTATATGTATATACGTTATTATGAGTTTATTCTATATTCTATTCCGAAATAGTACAAGATATTTTGCTGAACATAACTCCAAAAACAAAATTATTAAAATAATAAAACTAAAATGACCACAGATAAAATCTTTTTTTGATTGTTAATAATGTTCTAAACCACGTTCACATAAACGAAAAATGCTTCTAGGCATTGGCTGCTACTTTTCTACACAAAGTAAAAAACGATTATAATGTTTGACTTATTCCATTTTTTTTCTTTTTTAATTTTAAAGAGAAAAAATTCTCTTTTATTTTTTCTTCAATAAAACATTTTTCCTATTAAGTTTTCCCATCACAAGTGACATTTTTGATTTATTACAAGCATTTTTTTTTTTTTTCATAAACAGAATTCCTCTTTGAATTTTCATTTTACATTTTTTTTTTTTTATAGTTTATAAAATCATAAATAAGACAAAACAACAAATTTTTTTTATGATAAAAAAAAAAGGATGTCCTTAAAGAGCCATTTATTTCAAATCAATATGTTTTTATTATTTATTAAAGAAAAATGACATATTTCGCGTGTATTAAATTGACTGCAATAGTCACATGTATAATATAATGTACTATATTAATAAAAATAATGACCTATGTATGTTCTAGTATATAAATGAATACTTTAGTTATTTTTAAAATTTCATTTTAAAGCTGAATTCTATACATGAAATATCCTTTATTAAAATATTGACAGTATGACATTTGCATTCTATATTAAAGTAGGTACATACTTTTTTTTATTTTTCCAATATATGATATATTTTCTATTAAAATTTAGTTTTAGATGTACATATGAACAATGCAATAAGATCGATATGAACATATACACTATATATACATTAGTACATACATATGTACATGTATAGATAGTTTTATATAGATATTAGATACTCTATAGTTTTTAGTTTTTTAAACTGTCCAAGGCAATATGTTTTTTTTTCCAATATTTTTTCAAAGAATGCAACTAAATAGAATGACAATACAATCTTTAACAAAATTTGAAATATAAAAATTATTTTACGTAGGTTTACTGGTGAACAGTGGGAGGATAAAATGATTGGTTTATAAATACACCTATATTGTATAGTAAGTTTCTGTGGACATGAAATACATATTAATAGTTTAAATTAACCGTTGCCGCATATAAATATTTCAATAGCAAAGATAATTTTAATAAATTTATTATTGTAAATTATATGAATATAATCTGTGTATTACCCTTTAGGTTCACCCACGTAAGTACAATATGTATAAGAAAAATCATATGTTAGTTAAAACAGTTGTGGTTTTTTCTTTCATGTAGAAAAGTTATTAAAAATTTATTTTACTTTTCTTTAAAAGTAGAGAATTGAATACAAAAGGTTAAAGTGGTTTTCTTTTAAATGTTAAAGACGTTTCTTTTTTGTAAGTTGTAAATTGTCATTTATTTTTTTGTAAAATATTTTTTTTAGTATATGATAAATTTACAATCCACTGGATAATTATCAAAAATTAATATTTTTATTGAAAAATATAATTTTCATTTATTGCAAAAAATTATTCAATTTGAATTTTTAAAATTTGCTAATGGATGCTTCAATAACTTAAAAACTCATTTATAGGAATTTAAAAAAGGATCAATTTTTTTTTTTTTGTATGTATTGGAAATACTTATGTATTTTTAATGAATCTTTAATCTATACATTTATATAATTTATAAATTTTTCATTTATTTATTAAATTACAATACAATTTATGTGTGCTGTATAATACAACAACATCAAATTTGATATTCTTTAATCCTTTTTTTTACTCCTACAGTATCTATACAGACACTAGACAGTATACATCCCATACATAGTTATGTATGTGTACATTAAATTTAAAAGCATCAACAATAAATAACACATTAGTCTTCGTATGTAATTTAAAAAAAAAATCTATTGATATTCCGTAATTTTTACATAAATACTATAAAAATAGCTATGAAGATACATTTTAGTATTATGTATATTAAATATTTACAACCTAGAAAAAAATGTTGTACCGTCATCATTTTAAAATATTCGGAAAATGTATTAAAAAATTAATCATTTTTCTTCTACCCATATTATGTCCTTCGGAAATCTTTTTCTTCTCGTTTTTTTCTTTTCTTCGTGAAGGATTTAATATAAGATAATGAAAATTTCAAGCATAGAAATAAATAAAAAAATCAGATGTTTCGTTACAATGTAATTTTTTGCACACTTTAATACAGAATTTCACAATTAATTATGTAATATAAATAAAATAAAATAATAAATTAGATTCAGAGGGAAATTTTTTACTAAATTCTGTATTATATCGATTTTTTTCTCTTGTAAAAATTGTCTGTAAACGGTGTTTTTTCTAAATTTAAGTAAAGAAAAAAAAACAAAAATTTCAATACAAGAGGAATTTACAAATATGCTTGAAAATAATTTGAAATTATTTAAAAATCTTTTGAATTCTATAACAGAAAATTAAAAAAATTTCCATAACAAAAAAATAAAAGTTCATATACATAAAAAATCATATATGTATGTATATGTTCTTCTGTTGTTGAAGCAATAAAAACAATCTAGAAAATAAAGGTAAAATCAATTTACACATTATTCACAGTCATTTTAAAGTCAGAGTTCACTTTTGTATTATAAAAAAAACAAGGGTTAAAAAAAATTCCTCAAAACATGCATTTCGTGTGGCGCCAACAACTCATTTTTTATTTTCTTCATTATATTCATATATGTATTCATATATGAAAAAGAAAATTTGAATTTTAAATACTACCTTTTCTGTATAAATGTGCAAGTATTAAGCGAAAGGATTAATATGAATTCCTTATACATAATTGCATTTTTGCATATATTTTTTTCCATACTGTGTGAAATTAATGCAAATATGTATATTTGTCCATGAAAATATGCACAAAGGCTCTTAAAGTAATAGTTTCAATGAAGTTACCAGTAAATGATTTATATAACAGAACAGTCTACATACATGTAATATGTTGTAATGGAATATAAATTACATACATATGTTTTTGAAAAAACATGTATGTTTCATAATTGAAAAATTTTCGATTTTATTTTTAAGAAGATATTTCTCGAAAGCCTAACACCATCGAATTGACTGATTTTTAATATTCATAATTTTTGAAGCAGAACAGAAATTATAATAAGAACACATACACATAATTTTCAGGACATTTTAAAAGTCCTTCAATTTTCTAGACCAATAATTATTTAGTATGCTTAATTATATGTAATTAAATATTTTATTATAAAATTGATAATTAATTTTTTAAATTATTTTTACGTTAATTATCTTCTTCTTTTTTTAATAATTATTAAAATAATAAATAATTTACAGCACTAATGATTGATGGAAGATAAATGTTTTTTCATTTTTTTTTAATAATCTATAAATTTATTCATATGTATACATTACACATATGTATGTACATATTTTTTTATGATACTTTAGATTAATTAAGGATACATAAATTAAAGCTTTCACTTATAAAGATATTAAATTCACATACATAGTATCTTTGTATCGTTGTTTTTGTTTTTAACCCTAAAACACCCTAATTTATCCTGCTTATTAAGGTGCATGAAAGCTGCTATTATTTCGTTTATAAATTCAGTTTATGTTTATGTACTATGAAATTTTAAAAAAATATTGAAGGTGTTGAAATAAGACAAGAAAGAAAATTCAAATTCTACCTGTTGGTGAAATTTCTACAAAATTTCACCTTAATATTTCAGATTCAGGGTTAATTTATTTTTACATTGAAAATCATGAAGTGTTAACTGAATCGTTAATTGTGATAGAGACAAGAATATAGCAGAATATAACATACATATGTAGTCATTTGTTTGTTCCTTTTTTTTTCTATTTTATATTCAATAGAGAATAGTGTAATTGCGGTTAAATATAATGTAAATTACTAATGTTAGTTCTTATTAGTGTGTATATCTATATAATATGTATCTATTATGCTGGAAGTATATTGAAGAAAATTATATTATCAATTTTAATGTGTAGAAAATTATCATTTGGTTATTTTATAACGTGAAAAATAAAAATCCATCATCATAAAATAGACTGAATGAGTATGTTCTAATTTACATACGTATATACATATAATTAGAATATGGGGTGTCCATAAATTAAAAAAAAATATTTTTAAAATAAAACTCAATGATAATTTAAATCACTCACGATAAAAATTCGACACTTTTATGAAAAAAAAAAATGAAAAAGATATTTTTATCAAAAATTCGATTCTTAAAACGAATAAAAAAACTCTTTTTTTTTAAGAAAAGAAATTTTTTTTTCTTCTTCAAAAAAAAACCAAATAAATAAAAGCACTATAAATATAGAGGTAATATTATATATGTACATATGTATCTATTTATGATATTACTTATTGTCCTTTTTGTCATTCTTGTCCAGACATTATTATTTTCATAAGTGAATTTGTCTGCCATTAAAAATATTTTTTTCGCAATTTTTCACTTTTTTCTTTCTTACAATTTTGTAAATAAGAAAAACGAAAAATCTTTATCCTTTGTACAATTTTATAAAAAAAAAAATATTTGTGAAGAAAAACATTTCAAAATAAATTCGAAAACATAATTTGAAAGACAAAAGAAAAGGTGATTGAAATCAAATTTTGAGTGGGTAAAAAGCAATATCAAGGAAAGCTTTTAATTTGTATATTGTATTTGTATATCTTTTTTTTTTTAATTAATCAAAGGACATTCTATTGATCATATTATCATTTATTTATTATATTCATTCATATTACGTATTTTTTATTTTATGTACATACATACATATACATACGTAATGTACATTAAATTTTGTTTACAATTTCTAAATAAGTTTTAATACAAAATGTGTAGGTGGTACACACAAAATGAAAATTTTGTCATGTGGAAAAATATCCTTAATAACAACAAAAAAAGGACATTCTAATAAAACTAATAATTTAATATATAAAATGAAGCTTTATATGAAATATATGTACAAGTAGATACACATTCTTGTGTTTATTATTCATTTTCATACATGAACATATATATATATCTTTTAATGGAATTTTCCATATATAACATGGATGTACATTATACGTCATGTATTTCCAATAAATTTTATTTATCAATTATTTATATGAGAATGTGTGTATACATAATTTTATTGACAGTTATTGTCACAGTTTTCAAAACAACTTATGAAAGGTGAAATCATAAAATTTATTCTGTTAGGTATATTTATGTTTAACAAATGCTAAGTATATATATAAGTATGTAAGTATGTATACATATTTTACATACATGAATATAAAATTTATAAATGATTTCGTGAATCATGTATTTATTATGTTGTATTGAATTGTTGAAATATATTCAAAAGTTTAATGTACATACATACGTATATACATAGTTGGATAGCACATAGATACAATATTTTCGAATTAAAGATTCATATCTTTAGATACATTTACAAAATTTTCAGATTTATCTCATAACATCTTTATAACAAAATTAAAATAAGTTTCACGTGTATTCATATTTTTTTTTTTGTTCTAAAAATAAAATTAAATTGGATCAGAAGTAATTTTCGAATTTTTTAGTTTAAATGATAAAAATAATAATAATTTTTTTTTTGAGTCAGTTTAATTCTCTTTGTCTTATTTAATTTTAAAATACATAAAAATAAAATTTTTTTAAAAGTAATGTTTTACATCAATTGCTCCGCCTTGTTGAGTTCTGAGGTTAAAAACTGCATTGTTTAGAAAATATATTTTTTATCATTGGGAATTAACTACCTAATTCATGTAACACATATTCATTACGTAAATAACACCTGATTAGTTGTACCAGTTAATTTTTTTTTAATGCCGTAATTATATTCAAATGAAATTTTTAAAATAAGATAGAAATAAAACTCTATGCATTTGTTGTGAAAATTTTTGGTTAATTACAGTATTCAGAGTAATTACTACTAAATTGTAACATGTATGCCAAATTCAAATGAATTTGTATCTGTATCTAAGTAAAATTGCGGCGGAAGTTGAACTTTAAATTTCTAATATCAAAAGCCACAGTATTTTATTATTACTTTCACAAGTCCGGTTACAATGTGAAAATTGTCCGTTTCTAATAAATTCTAGGTAATGAATAAATTAAATTCTAGTTACTTTTTTTTTCTCCTTTAGGAAAACCTTGCTATTTAAAACTGCTGAATATTTTATGATATTTTTAAAAAGCCATTATTTTTCTTTCAAAATATTCTACTGTGAAGTTTTTTATATTTTCTATTATTCAAACAGTTTATATGTATGTATGTATGTATCTACATTAGTTTTATGTAAAAATGTGGGTGTATACATATACATACATACTTATATGTTTACATTACTATATCTACAATATTTTTAGTATAAATTGCACATCCCTCCAATAATAACGAACATTTGCACACAAATAGAAAAACAAAATCTGTTTCACACTTTTTTTAGATTTTTTTTTTGTATGATATTTGTATTTTTAAAGAATAAGGGTGAATAGGGTAACAATTGCAACATTCAAATTGACTGACTGTTTTCATTTAATAGTTGCATATAATACCTACATATATGTATGTATGTACATATGTATGTATATGAGAGAAAAAAAAAACAAGCTTTAAAATTGCCTTTTGGCTAAAAGATTTGTTGTAATTGCAATGAAAAAATTGTATAAAAAAAAGTGCACTAGACAAATAATGTCAATGTAAGTGTTGGTGAAGTATGGTATATAGAATATATATGTATATATCATATATATACATACATATGTACTAATAAAACAATAAAAACAATATGTGGGAAGCCATGGGTGATGAATTATGAATTTTGAAAATATACATATAAATTCTACAATAAAAAAAAAACGTGCAAGGTTATTTGATAAGTTAAACAAAAATTATATTTTGCACTAGACCATTTTCAGGACTTGGCAACTAGGACTGCTTATAATTTTTAAATTATGAGCTCTAGTCTGCTAGTATACATATACATATGTATAGAACAATATCAATATTATAGGAAAAAATATATAAGCCCTGAAATTTCTTGTATCGAAAGGTATTGGTTGACAACAACAAAGAAAATTCTTGAAAAAATTACTTGGACATTGATGATATCAGATTTCAAAAAAAAAAAAAAAAAAAACTAAGTGGATTTATTTGAATTTAATTAATTAAATATGTAGTATTCTTTTTATGTGTATAACAGGTAAGTGATAATGCTACAATACTACATATAATGACCAATTGCATTTTATCTATTATTTAATATCAACCATGGCACATTTATATATTATTAATTCAACAAATGAATTTAGCCACGCGACAATAAAATACTTGAATAATGTCTAAACAAGCTTATATGTTACATATAGGTGTTATATATGTATGTATTTTACAATACCATACATTAACATTAGCATTATCTTAATATTCTAATTGAAAGTTAATGTATGTTAGTGTTTCTTTAATGTGCCAAAATTTATATTTGGCATAAAAAAAACATTATTTAAGGAAAAAGATTAGCAAAACAAAGTGTTTCACTGAAAGCTAGAAAGCATATATGAGGAGGATTTTTGTATAACAATTAATTTCAAATTCATTAGCTTCCCATTAAGTAGCAATAAAGAAAGTATGTATTTCACCAACGGGCGATTTTTCAAAGTTTATCAAGAGATCTACATACGAGTACATATACATATGTATATATGCATATAGTATAGTATATTCAGCTTTATATCATTACGAAGTGTGAAGAAATGTTGTGCATACAAATGAGTACAGGCATAAATAAGGACTTAATTTAATTTTTCATGTCTTCTTAGTAATATATGGACTCAGTTTTCAATGTACAAGTTAATAAGTTCAAAGGATAATACATATATTTTCACAAAAATCATTACACATTCTGTGAATGAAATTTTAAGAAATCAAAAAAGAATTAGAAATATCTGGATATAATTTTAAATTAATTTTTTTTTAAGTAGAGTTACCTGTAATTAAGTAAATTTAGGAAAAAATCTTGTAAAATTACCATAAGAAAAAAAATCTTACCTGAAATGTCCAAAATATTGCATATCTAATAACATTACGACGATTATCTTCGAACTGTTTATCACGGCCAATTTTTATAATTCTATACAATAAATATCCAGATAATCTGGCTCCCCATAGACAAACAAATACTGTCACCATTAATTGTCGACTGTCATAAGCCTAAAAATCAAAATATTCATGTATTTAAAATAAAATCATTCTAAATATACATATGTATGTAGTTATATTTTTATTATTATTATTATTATTATTATTATTATTATGTATGACAGAATAAATAATGAACAAAGGCTGTCATCATATGTTCATCGTCATCATCATCATCTTTTAATCTGATTTGAAAATGAAGTAAAAATGACTAAGACTTTGTGACATGAGTATAGATTAAATAATATAAAAAATTATAATTTGTTCAACAACAAAAAAAAAAAAAATATTAAAATGGAATAATAGAATAATACTTATTACTCCTACAACATATTGTTCATAAATAATTGAATAGTTGCAAAATAAACATTTGAAAAAAAAAAAAAAAATTAATACTTTATAGAACAAAATTCTTGCAAAACATTTAATTGAATTTCATAAATACTTATATTATTTATTCATGGAATAAATAAAATACTCAAGTATTAAAAAAAAAATGAATATTACGAAAATACCACAAGCAAAAAATATAAAAATGATCATTTGTCCAAGACCCAAGACTGTTATTGTTCTTCTACACAACGTTTTTATTTTTATATTATCCTTTTAAATGTGAACAACAACATTCACTGAAAATTTAAATTAATCCTCTACAATCTGCTTAACATTATGCTTTTTTTTTTATAATGGCTTAACTTTTCAATATATTCTAATGAATAATCGTATTGCAGGTAAACTAAGATTGTATAATTGTCGAGATTTTTAATTTTCACAAACTACATCTTTTAACAAAATACAATTTAAATTTGAAAAAAAAAAAAAATTATTGGATGACTACTAATACCAATGAATTGTAATTGCTTTAGAAAATTACAAAATGTTTTTTCTTTCTGACTATTATACAAAGCTTTCAACTCAACAGGTGTTCTTCTTTTTGTTCTTAATTTAATATTATACACCTACATTCGTATACAGTAGTTAAACTAAGGAAAAAATTGACATTTTATCTGTTGATGTACATATTTCACAATTTAATTAATGTCAACATGCAAATATTGTATAGAAGTTTTTCTAATTCTTTATATACATACATACATTTATGCATACCTGTGTTATTAAAGGACGATAGAAGATAATTAATTTCAAACTTTATTAAATCGTATCTACTATATAAATATTACAACGATGAATATTAAGTCATTTATAAGGTGTCTCAGGAAGAACTAATTTATTCTAAAAATTCATGTCTTTCTTGTTTTTCAATATCTTTCTAATCATTTTCTGAATAATTGAACACATTTCCAACAATTTATTTATATTTATCAGAATTTTACTTTGAAAAATTCTAAATCTATATTATTTAGTTCAGTCTTTTTTTGAAACACCATGTTCAAATATGTTTTTTTTCACCTCCATCTTTTGAGTACAAGTAAATACAAGAATAATTATATTGATTCGATGAAAGAGAAAAAATTAAACAGAAATTCTATTAAAAGCCTCCAGAATTTTTTTTTTATTGAAATATTCATATTATTCTATATTATTTTTAGTTCCAAATAAAAAGCAAATAAAAAAAAAATACGCATGACTCTGATGGATAAAAACATGAACGTAATTAATACATTTCTATAATGTAAATTAAGATAATTCTTTTAGCTAGAAATTAATTTTGTAGATGTATTCTTTAATTTAATTCAAAATTTTAATCTATTTACGAACACATGCATGGGTGGTTTATTTAAAATATATTTAATTATCATTTTGAATTAGTCACAAAAATTCTATATTCGAAATTATATATATTTATATGAATATTTTAATTACTACATATATACATATAATATACATGAATTTATTGTATGAAAATGATAATGCATTAAATTTGAATTTGTGGTTTTAATTGCAATTTACTGATATTCAAAATTTTACTTAGATGCACAAAATAATTGAATAATTGAATCTTAAATTTTACATTTAGGACTAAATACATTTAACTCCTTCCTATTTACAGAAAATTAATTGTCATCTAGAGACCTTGAATTTTATTTGCAAAATCAACTAATTATGAACAAGAATATAGAGATACATACATATATGTAAATAAATACGAGTATATGGATGTTTCTAAATGTACACTATAGAAGCTTTAGACACCCACAAACATATATAATGTATGTATGTGCATATATATATACTACTTATGTTCAATTACAATACAATTATTTGATATTCATATATGTTTTATAAGCATGTTGTACGCATACATTATTAAAGAAATTATCGTCTTTTAAGTTTGTCATTGAAAATATTTTAAAAGAATTTAATATTTCTATTGAGTATCTGTTGTCTGAATAATTAATCGATGAGAAATCATATATGGTAAAAAATTTAATGAAAGTCTCATATGAGACCACTTCAAAAGATAAAAGGTATAGAAGCAATGACGTATAAATAAGAACAAACAAAAATCAAAGAATAAAAACCTTATAATGAACGTTAAAAGATTAGAAGATTGAAAAGATTAAGAGGCAGTTATTGCAAGTTTCAATATAACTATCATATATAAGAAATTCCATTGTTATAGATATTTTTTATCTTCATTTACGATTTATTATTCACAGAATTTTGTTGTTTTTATTTACCGACATTTTTTTGTTAGTACTTTTCTATAAAGAGATCTTTGATGACTACTCTCTTAACGATTTAATTCTACCAGATTTTACAAATGAAAATTCAATAAAATATTATATGTATTTAAAAAACGATAAATTATTCGAAAACGTAAATTTTTTTTCCTATATTTTCCACAATCGAAAATTTTTATTTCTATAATGTTGCGATTAAAAACAAATTATTAATTTAAAATTTCAATTTTACAGAAAATTAAACATTACTGTTTACTTAATTCATTTCATTTGTATTCATAACAAAATTCAAATCAAATTTCTAAATAATCTTTGCTATATTTTATGTTCTTATATAAATAAAAATTGTAATAAAAAAAAAGTAAATATTCTCATTTCCTTATTATATTTCTTTTTAATATTTTCGCAACATTAAACTGTGTGTCGAGTATAAATTCATTGTACTGTACTTTCTTTTTTTTCAGACATTGCCGTTTTTAATTTTTTTTTTCGAGGAGGATTTTAGTAATATTTTTCTTGATTTTACTTAGAGAACTCGTTTACGTTCTGAGTTTTTTTTTTTACTTCACTGAAAATATTTTAACATTTTGATTTTTCTTGAGTTTCAACAGAAAAATATTAAGAATTTACATAATTTGTTTGTTTTTAGCAACACTGTTTCTGACGTTAAAATTTTATGAATTGGAAATTGTTTTAATAAAATTTTCTTTATTTTCTAGTTCTTTTTGTTTTTGTTTTTTCTACGATTTGGCACGTTAAAAAACTGAAAATTGAGTCATGTATGTATATAATCGAAGAAAAAAACTCATTATAGTTCCAGACTTTTCGCCTCCATTAAATTTAATTTAAACATTGAATGAAAACTCATATACCTACTATAATTTATTTAGAGGTTTGTGAATATTAAAATACATATTGCATTGATCAAAATATTTAAATTATATTATTTTACCCTTTTTAAAAAGCTCATATAACTTAAAACTTTCTTTTTAGAAATAGAATAACTATACTCGTAATTTAGTACGTAAAAAGATGAATCATAAATTAAAGTTCATATGGAATATAAACTAAAATTTATTTCGAAATAATTATATTAAAAAGAAGATTAAAAATAATGTGTTATTTAATGAAATGAATTACAAAAAGTAGATAAACCACAAAAAGTTTGGAAAAAAAAAATAATGAACTTTTTTTTTTGGCAGAAATTCAAATTCACAAAAACGAAACCTTACATTTCCTTGAAAAGAAATTTACAATAAATGTGTGTACGTGTATATCAGAAAAACACAAGTGGAGTACAGAAAATAATTTTAAAATAATACAACTGCAATTTAATTTCATTACAATTAAAGTATAAAAAAAAACGTCCTTGTTTATTATATACACTTAGTTTTAGGTTTACTGTATCCTACTTGTAATCTTATGTTCATTTTATACACCCACCTGCAACTTCCTATCCAATTACTTGATAAAAAAAATGTTCCATTTCATTTTTATCAAATTTACCTTGTAATACATTTTTGCTAACAAAAATTTAAATTATAAAATCGGAAAAAAATTAAAAATAACTATCAATAAATCAACATTGGCATAAAGTTATTTGTAATATCCTGTATTAAAAGTTTTAATCATCTATACATATTCCTGTATACACATACGAAAATAGCAAAGCAATAAATATTAATGTGAATTTATTATGAAAAGCAAAACATTAAAAATCAATTTAAATTTTGAATACGATGAGTATATTTATTTAAAAGATATATATGAACTTTTTAAATTGAATTTTTCATTGATGGACTTTCTATTTTTTTTTTTTTGTATTTTTATTACCAACACTTGAATTGAATCTGATGTCAATCAATTGAAATGAATGATTGTAATGCATTTGTAAATATTTATCATACATATAAATAATGAACGAAAAATGGACCAGACACCAAAAAAAATAATGTACACATTGATTTTCATTTAAGGTCATAAGTTGATATGGTGAATGAGAAAACTTTGAACAATGTAGAAAAACTAAATATATCTATACAAATAGTCGTATTGTATTGTATTGTATGTATGTATTTACAATAAAAGTATAAAGGGAAATCCTTTTTTATTTCTTTTATAAAAGATAAAAGCATAATATATACCTATCAATGATGTTTGATAAAGCATTAATCTTGTTTTTATAGACACACACACTTATTTATTTTCAGACAAAATTGACCCAGTTATATTAAGTTTCGTATCATATCATATTATTGTACATTATGGATATAATGTGAAGTTATACATATATTACGTATTATGTATATATATAATTGATTTTATATCAAAAACAATCCATCATAAGAACATCTATAATGTACTATATATGATTCATAAATATATTTTAATACACAAAGGAATTTTTTTAATTCATTGTTGAGAAAATATATAAAAATGTATTTCTTCTTCTTCTTTTAAAAATTTTTATTCAATTTTTTATATTTATACATAAATTCCTGAATCTATTTATGAAAAAAAAACATAAATTAAATATTTTTATTTAAATAAAAACAAAAAAGACTTTCTAGAGCGGTATAAGATGCTCTCAATATAATGTTATTGTGATGACGTTGGAATGACGATGATACATATATACACATATTTTTTTTAATGAAAATATCTTGATAAACACGTGTCGAATATGTATTAATCACATCCATATATATACGACCGTATTTAAATATTGAATAAAAAAAAATATTCATTAATTCCAGTATGACAATTTATTGACAGTGTTTTTTTTTTGTTTTTAATTTTTTAAATTCTCATTTGTAATTCATTATTTGAATTTATAATATTTTTTTTTTTTAAATTCAGAATAATGAAATTTATCAAGGATTAATGTTAAATGTAATTAACCTTGACTTTTGCCTTGATTCCCATTGCAAATATTTAACAAATAAATTTTAATACCAATAGATTTTGTTATTGTTGTTGTTAAATACAAATTTGAAATTTCGAATTAATTTGAAAATCAAATTTTACTGCTGCTGTTGTTTAAATCCGGTGAAGGCTAATGTTTTTACAATGGATAAATTTTTCGAAAATGTTTTCTAATTTTCTACCACAAAATAAGATTTTTCCGTCAATGCGAATATCGTTGGTCTTGTATTTCATGAAAAATTTTATTTTCTCTGACGTACAAATGATTTATTTGAGTAATACAATTTGTATTTTGTCAAGATAGAATTAATATCACACAACAGGATTAAATGTCAATTAATTTAGTATCAATGGTATCAATTTTATTTATAAAAAAAAATTAATTTCACAATAGAATTTACAAAACCAAAATTGTATTAAATTCAAAGAATCGTTTTATAATGAACTTAAAAAACAAAATATTCTATAGCAACCGAGTTTTTCAAGAGATTAAAGAAAGATGTACTATATATATGTATTATACATTAGCTTCCATAGCAACGATATGTTATTTAAATTAGAAAGCTTAGATGAAATTTCTTTAAATTTTCTTTTGTAAAGAAAAACTTTAAAATATCCCTATAGAATTCTTTGTAAATGATTAAAAATTTAAAGTTTTAAAATGGAAATGAGAATATATACCGTTTACAAAAATCTAAATTATTAAAAATAATTCAATATGGTTTCAAAAAAATCTCTCTCTTTATAGATTATCTTAAAAATTCATTAAAAAAAAAAATCTGAATTAAAATGAAAAACTTTAATCACTTGATTATCTAAACTAAAAGAAAAATATTTGCACAATACAAATAAGATTCAACTATACAGACAAGGGGTTTTTTTTTAAAATTATAAAAAGTACTTTAATTCATTAAATTTAACGAGAATTTTTCTTAGTGTTCTTGAAATACCTACTTAATTTAATGATTAATTTTTTATTTTTCTAATTAATTTTTGCTTAATAAAATTATAAAATATCTCTTCTACGACAAAAATTCGTGTTTGTATATGCATCAATCTACTTTTTCCATGAAATTAACTTGTAAAACGGTTTTTTTTATATATATATAATTTTTTGCATAGCATAATATCATTTTAAAGATTTTATTAAATTTCTTCTTATACTTTCTTTTTTCTTTAAATATATGTACATAGTACATACATATGTTATAAGTCATAATACAACAATGAAAGTACCACTGAATAAAATCAATGTCAAGAGATACTTCAAGGAAAGATACATTTTGAATGCTTAAGTAAGAGTAACGAATCTTTAGAATTCATTTATTATTTTTTTCTTCTTCTTTTTTTTTGTCTGGAAATTGATTAGAATAAGAGAATGAGTAACTTATTCATCCATTGTTTATAAAGATTTCAAGAAAATATGTAGTATTAGATTCAAAGATTAAATAATATCTTGATAATGACAATGAATAATGATGACTCAAAATCAGTTACGTAACTTTTTATGTGATGAAAACATAAATCTTACTTTAAGAAAAAGAAAAAAATCTATTAAAAGTTAATTTTCTTAAAAGAATTTAATTTTTTTTTTAGACTTACCTTAACAGTACGATCAATTTGTCCTAGAAAGAATGTTAATAGAGCCACTATTATAAAATTTACACCACCAGCAAAATCTGTTAATTTATCCAAATGAAATAATGAATTTATAATAAAAAATGTCACTTGCATCACAACAGTTACAATTGCACTAATTGCAAAATGATCAACGTCTAAGATACGAACTGCCATTTTTTTTTCTTCGATATTTTTAATTTCGTTTTTTCAAATTATTTATGATTCACTTTCATATCTTTTCTTTTTCTAAGATGATATATATATATTTTTTTTTATAATATTTTTCGAATTTTATTTGTCTTTCTCATAATGCTTCACATCAAATTTACAAGAAAAACTCTAAAAAAAAAATAAATTAATAAATTTGTTAACTTTGAAAATAACAACTATATACATAGATATCAGATTATCTCAGTTTGTAGCTATAGATACATTTTTTTTTTATTCACTTAAAACACTTTTGATGTTGCAAAGCAATATCCTTAAATGTTGTAGAAAATAATATCTTCCGTAATAATAATAATGTTTTCATTGTTTTTATTTTATTTAACTCTTTTTCCAAGCATTTGATTTTCATGCTTGAATTACTGTTCTTTTTTTATTGTGATTTACTGTTTAAGGATAAAAATAATAAAATGATGACGACGATGATGATATTTCTTTTGTTTTTTTATTTTTTTATTAGTACTTATTTCTTGCTCATTCTTTGCTTTAGATGTTCACATTCCAAGGATATAAATACTTTCTTTTTTCTCTCTATTTTCTGTCAGTGTGTTCATGTAATATAATGTGTACGTATGTGTGTAAATAATCATATAGAGATCAAGAAAAAATAAATATAAAAATAAAATTGTATACAAATTGTACAAAAAAAGATACTCATATATTGAAAAGAAAATTTGCTACAAAATTAAAATTAAAGGGAAAACAATATTATATTACTTCTACTTTTTATTTTTACGAGTGCCTTTTGAAATTAATATTTGTCCGTAGTTTTATTATTATTACTATTATTTTCTTTTTCTTGATTAAATAAAACTGTATTAAATTTCCACTTGTCAAATAAATATAATTGTAATTGTTAGTAATTAAGTATTTGTTAAAGAAATAAATTTAAACAAAACAAAGTAAAATATAATTTTGTAACCTTGTGTATTTTTTTATTTGGATATCACTTTTTTTTTGCAATTTTTTTTATTTCAACAATTTCAATGGTTTTATCATGTCATCATTAATTCATATTTTTTAAATATATGTATGTACATATTTGAATTTTTGTATTTTCAAAAAGTTGTATCATAATAATATTAAAAATTATGAAAACACAACACATCCACTGAAAAACGTATACGTATATTATTTTTCAGATAATATGAGCAGACAATATAATCAATCGTACCTGCAGTAACGAACTTCTTAAGTTTTGTCCTTAAATCATTTATATGTACATATACATATATGTATGTAGATAGAACAAAAAACTAAAATCAAACTTTATTATATTCAGTTCACATAAAATACTCGACTGTTGTGAGTCGTAAATAAATTTACGATTAGTAGTTTATGTTGAATATATCTTTGGTGATACTCAAGAGAAATTCCATAAAATTTTTCAACATAAAACATATATAATATTTTCTTATATAAAAAATTTTAAATCTATTTTTTTTTCCGCTAAAAAGGAATTATGTATAACTATAAGTATCATATGTACACATAAAGTCTTACACCTACCAAATGTCATAACAATAAAAACATATTTTAAAAAGGCTGTAATGTTTTTTAATAAAAATCAATAAGTTGAAAAAAAAAAATAAATAAATAAATGACAAAAAAACAAAAAATTTTCAGAATATACCTAAATACAAATAAAAAATTTAAATAAATTTAAAAATATAAAAAATATTTAAGTATAAAAATAAATATTATGAAATTTTAAGGGAAAATTTATGATAAGTTTTTTATATTTTGTTTTTTTTTTGTTTCTGATATTATTCATTTGTGTAGATAGGATAGGTAGGTACATGTTATATCCAATTAATTGTCGAAACAAAATACATGGTCAAAAATTATTTTCAGAAAATCGAAATTTTTTAATTTTTCGTATATCATTTATCATAAATATATAGAGGAATGATATTAAAATAAAATCACATATAAAAATGCCGTTTAAATTATTATCATTGGCATAATTCCAATTAAATATTATTTTTTTATTCTGATACTTGATGATTTATTGATAGAAATATGTTGTTATATTTAATTGTAATTAAAAATGATATTACATGTATGTACATATACATATGTATATGTATGTATACATAAATGATATTCTGTTTTATTGTTGAAAACTTTAATTTTAAATAATTAAAACAGGTATAAATCCATGTAATTATACATAAATAATTTTAAATCATAATTTAAAAAAAAAAAAGAATTTAATAATTTTTATATTATTCAAATATTGTATTTCGATTTATTTAATAATAAATACACACATAATTAATATGTACATAAGAATTAATACACATAAGGTAAAGATACCACTAACAAACCCTTTTGCATCATAAATTTTATTCATAATCATAATTTTCCACTAATATTCATAACAAAAAATTAAAATTAAAGATCCTCTCGTTATAAAAATTCAATGTTTTTCTCAAGTTCTTCTTTTTTTCAATAATTAAGAAGCTATTTAAATCTTCTAAAATATAATGAACTAAAAAATTAATTTAAACATCTCATGACTGGTATTATTTCCCTATATCTCTAAACATACCCCTTTAATGTATTAATAAATCATTAAAAACAACATGACATAGCTATTTATAATGGATATTTTTTTATTGAAAATATAATATTATAATCTTTTAATCATTTATCTAGATTAAAATATGATATACATAATGTGAATTAGAAATTTAATGTTTTAATTAATAAGAAAATCAGTATTTAAGATGTTTTCTATAGTAAAAACAAAAACAAAGGAAAAAAAACTTGTAAACTTCAAGAAAAAAATTTTGTTACGTATACGGAACAACAGTTTATATTTCACTTTTAAAATCAATAAATACGTACTATGTTAACGCACATTATTGGAAAGTTTTTGATATCTTACAGGTGTCTAATATGAGGAATTTGTAATGGATAAACATACATATATGTACATACAGATTTATACTCGATATGTAATCGAAACATACATAAATCATATAATGAGATATGTACATATAGTTATATGTACCTTATTTGTATGGAATGTGTATTACAAAAAAGATTTAAGGTATTAAAACTCCGTAAAAAATAAAGTACAGAATATGTATGTAGGTACATATAATATAATACATATTTTGTTTATTTTGAAAAATTTTACTTAATAATATTGAATAAGAGAATATAAGGAAACTTATGCTCAATATAATCAGGCTTTTTTTCTTTTTTTGGAATTTTATAAAGTATTTTCAAAATCCAATTTTTTTAAAATCCTTTATTGAATTAAAACAATAAACATGCACATCAAATACTGTTGTATAATAATATGAACAAATATACGCTTTTTTCAATTTATTTTATTTATTCTTTTTTTTTTACAGTTTTTGTGCAAATGCAATAATTGTGCAATAATCGAAAAAAAAACACAATAAAAAAATTTCTACTGCATGTTTGAGGTGATTCTATTTTTTTCCCTTGTAATAATCTCATGACCATTATTTCATTTTACACCTTTAGAATGTGTGAACATTTTTAAATTGGTTTATTACAAAATTATAGAGGAAAAATAAATTTATTTAATAAAGATGTGTATTAAAAAAAAAAAAAATGAAAAAACAAATTATTTTGAAAAATTAACATATGAGTTGAATAAATATAATTCCTATAACTACATCGATGTTAGTTAAAAGATTGTTCTGCTCGATTTAATTTTATACCTTTAATCACCTATACTCGTACCATTGAAGCTTATTAGTGTGAATTTTTTAAACTTCGTTTTTCCAAGATAATTTACTATAGACACTTATATAGTATGTATGTATATACATATAATAATATAAAATTATATACCCTCATATGTTACAATATAATCCTCTTACAGGTATTTTTTTATTGAAATATAATTACATTGAGTAGATTGAATTTAAACTGAATAGGTACATGAATTACTGAACTTTTAGCAAATAAACTTGTATTTTAATTACATTTCACCGCTGCTGCTGCTATCAAAGTAATAAACAAAACTTTTTATAAGGCTTTAGCTTCATATGAAGTAAGTTCAGTATATTAGATTATGTATAGATAAAAATAAAATTAAACTTCTTTGAATAAATAAGTATCCTTGAAAAAGTAAATACGGACTATTATTTTAAAATGTGAAGGGTTTTTAGTTTTTTATTTTGTTTTATTTATTACAAATTGGTTTTATAAGTTGAACAAAAACTGAAAATGAACATTTTCGATTTATATCAAAATTAACAGCAAAATACATTATCCCTTTTGGAAATTTCTCGCCTATTGAAATGTTAATCCTTAGAGTATATTTTGTATTGTACTACCAATTGATTTTTTATTTAAAACTATTTTTAAAAATTACAAAAAAAAAAAAAAATGAAGTGAAGTACTATTGTTATAAAATTATTTTTTTTTATACATAATTTTAGTAGAAATTTTAGTCGAAATTTGTAAGAATTTCCAAATAGTGTATTCATAAAAGAATTTTAATAAAATAATCAATACCAGCAGGTATTTCAACACCTTTTTGTATATAAAAGAAAACATATTGCAGAAATTGATTTTCTTCTGTGGTGTTTTTTTTTTGGCGAAATTATTCAAGTACAGATAATAGTTTTAAAAAAATCTTTAGTCTCATTGTTTCGTTTTTTATTAAAATAGCGAAACAAAAAAATTTATGGAATTTTTATTAAACTTTCGGACTTATTCTATATTTTTTTAACTAATATTTAGAAATTAAAGTATTTTAGATGAAATTTTGCCTTTTTTTCTGAAACTTTTAAAAAATCAACTATTTACACAATATGTCCTTATATAATTTTTCCTACCTAATCCCGTTCTGTTTCTCTTATATTCTAATTAAATATAATCTTATATGACAGTGAAAATATTACTTGTATTTAAAAATTTAGTAGTTTCATCCAATTTTTAGAGCTTCCTTCTTTGCAATATCTCTAAATCTACAATATAAATTCATTGTGAATCAGATTAGACAATTCAAAATAAATAAAGATATCTATATGTATTTTATGTATACTTGTAATTAAGTAATAAAAAATTAAGCATCAGATAAGAGCAAACTTTCAGATATTTGTATATACACAAAAAATATTATGACTTTTATGGTTTTATATTGAACTAATTTCAATCTAAAGATAATAATTAAGATAATTTTAAATTTATCTAAAACTAGTATAACTTTTCTTTTTTTAATTTTCATATTTTATGACCTTAATACCAATTTAAATATTTGATATCTTTTCTTAAAACAAGAATTTTCTATTATCCTTTCTATAAGACACTATAAAATACTCATCTTTTCATGTTATTATTTTAGGTCACATATGAGATTATGAACACTTTACAAGAATCTATTCATTCATTCAGAAATTTTTTAAAAAAGGATTTCATATGTTTTGTCGTATTCTTATCGTACCATTATCTGTTTTTGATGTTTTTTTTTCTTCTTTCATCATTTATAGTTACACTTCTACATGAATCAATTTCAAAAAGGATGAAGAAATATATTATAAAAAGAAGTGGTAAATTCCTGCTATAGATTATGTTTTTTTATATAATTTTTTTTTTCTACACTAATTTCAAATTGAAAATCATCTGTGCGGGATACCACAAAAGATGCTAGTAGTAATGGTACTAAGCTGAAATTTTTCATGAGTATTTATTTGTACGCAAGCATGTACTATAAAAGTATCTATGCATGGTAATGTATGTTCACCTATTATACATACATACATATATGTATTTTGTTTTTAGAAGTATATCATTTTTATAACCTTATTACCCTTACAATAAAATATCATATACTATATATACAAAACAAATGGATTCTATATAGCCAGTATTTTAAATAAACATACTCCACAGGCTAAAAGGAGCATGTCCTCAAGTCTCAACATCTTTTATATACTTTTTTCTAAATGTAAGTATTTTTATATGTATGTATTTTTCTCATATATATTATTTAAAATGTTATATACATGTGTATTTTATATAGAAATTATTTTCTTCTTGAATTTTACTCCCCGGTTCCAATGATATAAAACTTTTCAAAATTTGCCTTGACACTTTTGCTCGGTTTGGTATTTAGTATATGTAGTTTGTTATTTTATTCTTGTTTTATGAAAACAAAAACAAAACAAAAAAAAGAAAATATTTCTATTCTATATAGGTAGGTACAACATCTCTAAAATAATGTGTACTTAGATGAATAGCGAATTTTCCTTCATTTTAGAATTTTCACCATTCACCATAAATAGTTATGTATACTTAAATTATTTTTTGTGTAGCAATTTTTCTTTTCTTTGTATTTTATTTTTTTTGTTGTTTTTTTTTGTTGTTTTTTATTTTCTCCACAACGTTATATTATGCATCTTAGTAGCATCATATGATTACATCTTCTCAAATGTACAAAATATATTTTTTATCTGAGGGTTTTCAATTCAATAAATGTTTTTATAATAATAAATGTAGGTATGTATGTACATGTAAACATGTGTGTATACACATTTGTTTTTTTTCTCTTTATTATATTTTTCTATTTAATTTTCTTTTTTTTTTTTTAATTTATTCAATTTTCTTCATCACTTCAGATTCTATACTAGAATTTAAAAAAAAAATTATTTTTGTTTTCTATTTTTCTTTTTTTTAAACACATATTTTAAAAAATCACTTAAATATTTATTTTTACTTTTAAATAACCACTTACAAAATAGATTTAATAAATTTAATATGTATGTATGTACATATATAATTTTTTTTGAGCTTATATCGTGCAAAAAAGCGCTGTTTTTTCACAATTCTTTTTTATTTTTTTTTTTTCAAAAGAAAAGTAAAAATGAAAAATAAAATTGAGACATTTCAACTTGAAATTAACACAGATTCTGAACTAACATTTTTTTTTTGTGTAGTATATGTAATCAGTTTTCCACACAATAAAAGTTTTCCCGGATGCATTTACTACACATCGCGACGTCTCACAACAGACTAATTTTCTTTTGGACTGGTATAGATTTTTCATTTCTGAGAAAGAAAATATTCATGTATGTATTGTTATCAATTCTCATTAGAGGAAAATTTTTTATATATTTCAGGTTTATTTTCCGTTCACATTTAAACTCATGAATTTTCATTTGAAATTCTCTTTTTTTTTTTTTTTAGCAAGAAATTATCTTGTTTTTGGACATGTGTGAGTTGTTGAGTATTGGTTTAATAGTAAAATTAATAAGTACAATACAATACAATAAATAGATAGGTATATAATATTATAAAGAGCGCGAAAAAAAGGAGTACAGAAACAAAACCATATAAAATTTTATTTAAAATTTATTTAATTTTGAATTTAAAAAAAAAAAAAACGTGTTTGCTTTTATTTCGTTTTGAAAATTCAGAATAAATATGGTTTTAATTCAATAGGTGATTCGAGTATATATTTTCTTCAGAAAATATAACTAGATATTTATTAAAATAAATATTTCTTAAATTTTGGTTCTATACCACTTTTATTATTTGTATACATATTTTACAGTTCATACATATAGTACAAGTTATACTACACAGACGCAACTTATATGATATTTTTCTCTTAAAATAGACAATTTTTATTAATTAATTCGTTGTTTTTCAAATTGTATTAATATATCTTCATTTATCCGAATCCGAGTCGAGGTATTTTAGAAAAATAATGCTATGAAATGAAATACTGTTACATATTTGTGGAAACTGTGTTAAGGATAAGAATTTGATTTTATGAGCTGAATAAGGAAATTACAATGATTTTAAATTTATTTAACAAATAATCTAAAATGAAAAAAGTCATCATTTTCGTAATGTATTCAATTTTTTCATTATTTTAAATTAAATGTACTTTATCAATAAATTGTCGAACACCCTATTAAGCCTCCTTACTCCACAGACTCGATACATCGAATGTGTAGGAATCGATACAAGTTTTGTATCGCCCGTCAATTATTATTAGCTGTGGTGGCTCGATACTTTCAATTTATAGAGCCAGAATACATTGGTAGTATAGTTCGATTCAAAAAAGATGGCATTTCGTATTACACTAGAGAAACATGCGCAGAAGAAAAGATACTTACACACACGCATTTTTGTTGTTGTAAATTCTAAGAAAGAGGTTTCCTCCTTCGTATATGTATACACAAGAAGATCATTAACACATGTAAGACATGCGCGAACCTGTGCCATCTTTTTTGAATCGTACTATAATGCGCTAGTTGTAACAATTTTTCTCCTACTTGGTATTTGGTATAATAAGAATATGTAGTCTAAAATAATTTTAGCTGACGGTTGTAATACACTCACGCTCGTTACAACTTGGTCGTGCCACCATCAGGTGTATTTTCAGGAGTTGTTAAAACCGGTTATAAACTCGTTTGCGACGGTGGCAGTAGTCATAGTCTACGTTCACTGATAGAATTCAGGACATCAGGACTATCAGGAGTCAGGACATAAGCTGAAAATAGACTAGGTCTACTGCCACCGTCGCAAACGAGTTTATAACCGGTTTTAACAACTCCTGAAAATACACCTGATGGTGGCACGACCAAGTTGTAACGAGCGTGAGTGTATTACAACCGTCAGCTAAAATTATTTTAGACTATTCTTATTATACCAAATACCAAGTAGGAAAAAAATTGTTACAACTAGCGCATTCCTACCAATGTATTTTGGCTAATACATACTTGATTTTTCTAAATTTTGTAAATTATAAGTAACTATTATAAGCATGTGAAACATATCAGAAATCATATTCAAATTAGTTTTTAAATTAAAATACATACCTATTCTTTTGAATATCGGTTAATCGTTTTTATTTAAAATCCAAAGTCAACAAGTGAACAAAAAATAAAAATTGACTTTTCTTTTTCTCATATGTTTTAAATTAACAGTGCCGCACAAAAGTCAAATAGTGTCTTTTTTTGTTTTATTTTTTATTTTGACATTGATTTTTTGAGTGGAGGTCGGGTCGGATAAATTTCACGTTAAATTTGTGTTTAAATTAGATTTCAAATTACTTCTCCACAATCCATCCTATTAAACGGATTGCTGGAGGAACATTTATGATGACACTGTCTTTGATTCGTGGATTAAACAGAAATAGCAGTTTTTTATTTATTTCAAAACATTATCGTCATTGCTCAAAGTAAGTACATACTCACATTATTTCATAATGACCTACATATTTTAGTAATTATTATTAATTATTAATTTTATAGTAAACCAGAAACTCCACCTACTAAACCTCCATCAAAATATACTAGAGAAGCTGTCCGAGAAAATGTTAAAGGTTACATGTTCACAAGATTATTTGATCTTGTCAAGAATTATGACAAAGTCTTGGAAAAGAATTTTCCATCTGCTATGCATGTTTATCGTGTTTTCTTTGAAGGAGTTAAAGATTTTTATACAGATATGAAACATTATTTAAAAATAACACGAATTGCAAAGCAATCTTCAGATGGTATAAGAACATTGACAAGAAAAGAATTAGAATTATATCTTCAAATTCCAAAAGATATGATTAAGATTGCACCAACATTGGTATTCACAAGTTTACCATTTGTTGGATATGCTGTATTTCCTTTAGCGTAGGTATTTATGATTTGATTAATTTGCTTACAATTTTTTAAACTAATTTTATTCAATTAACATTTAATTTACAGATACATGTACCCTCGAATATTTTTAACTTCGCATTTCTGGTCATTACAACAAAAATCGGAATTTCAACAATATTACCTGAAACAAAGACTTCAAAATAATATTAAAGTATTTCGTTGTCTTCAAGCAAAATTAGACACTATAAAAACAAATGAAAATTATCCAAAATGGAAACATATATTAGGTTTATTAGGAAGTGGTTTACATCCGACAATAGAGGAAATTATAATGATTAAAAATATATTTTTAGAACCCCCATATAATTTAGACTCTCTAACACAAAAGCATTTGGTAAATTACATATTTTCTTGTTACCACTAAACTAATGTAATTTAATAGAAAAAAAATTAATGTATTTTCAGAAACATCTTTGTCATATGCATGGTCTTCGAGCAGGTCTCTTAAAACAACTCAGGCTCATTGAACATGCATTTATGATTCATTACATGGATTTAGCTATAACACGTGAAGGTGGTGTACATAATATGCATCCAGATGCATTAAAAAGAGCATGTTACATCCGTGGTTTAAATCCAATGAACATGAGCAATGAAAATATGATTGATTGGTTACGTGGTTGGGTAAAAGTGTCCTTAGAGATTACTGAAGAACATGTTAGTTTATTTTTACATTTACCTATTTTAATTGGATATAATCATCCAAACAATTGGCGTGTGATTTATAAGTAACAAAAGACAAATTGTTATAAGAATTTAATTCGAAAACTTTTAAAAAATTATTTTAAAAAATCTAGTCCAAAGAAAATAAAAGTAAAGCATAAAAAATATATTTGGAGAAAAAAAGTAAACGTGTTTTTATTGAATCTGAAATAGTTTTAAGTATTCAACATACATATTTTCCCAATTCCATGAAAATTACGAAAAATAACACTGAAGGGTTTTGACTGTGGAGGGAAATAAGATTTCTATTCTTAATTTTTGTATAAATTTGAAAATTAGAAAACTGGATGAGTTTTCAAAAAGAAAGAATAATTATGGTATTACATATATGATTTTTGTCATTGCATATCTTTGATATTTTATAATACATTCGAAAATGTGGAGTCAATACATTGAAAAGAAATGTTCTAAATTTTTGTAAAATTTGTTTTTATTTTAAAATTTATTTTAAACAATTATTTTTACTTCTTTGCTGCTTTTTTTTCAGCTTTCAATTTTGCAATTTTTTCTCTTCTATCCTTCTTAAGAACACGAGGTGTACCATCACTCTTTGTTCGTTTCTTAAGTGAATTGAATGCTATTGTAAGCAACTTATTCCTTTGACGCTTAGCATATCTCAATTTGAAACGATCAAAATCATTTAATTGTGTTTTCTGTAAACAAATAAGAAAAAAAAAACAATAATTATTCCAATTAAACAAAATTTGAAAATATTCAATATTAATAATTAATATTTTCAGAACTAAAATGGCTTCATTTTTCGATCAGCCGGCATTTCCTATCAAACATAACGTATTCATCATGAAATAATAAAAATCGATTACATCGCAATTATAAGAAATTAAGATATAAATAAAAAAAAAGTTAATTGCCTTTTATCTTAATAAACATACAATTAATTGCCTTTAAACAGTTAACTTTACTCAGTAGATTACCAACCTTATAAATAGATTGTGCCTTAGCAGCCCAAGCAGTTTCCTTCCACTTGGCTTTCAAATCAAAGTCCTTCCATACTTTACGCACAATACGTGTTGGTGCTGTATATGGGAATTTTAAACGGAATTTTGTCAAGTGAAGATTTGATAGACGATATTCTTGACGTGGTACACCAGTCAATGGTCCATCAATTAAAACCTGTAAAAAAAGAAAATAATTTTATTATTTGTCCCAAATTGAAATAATTAAATATTAATTTTGGTAAAGCTAATTTTATTCAGGATGTTAAATGACTTCATATTTGTATCAGTCGGCAATTCCTATCAAACATAACGTATTCATCATATTTTCACTCAATTGAATTTTTAATCTACCAAATCAATGTATATAAAAAAAATCATGAACTTACTCTGTTTTGATCGATAACATCAACAATTGCTACTAATCGTCCTTTTAATGGTCCAGAAGCGCATTTGGCAATTCTGCCCGTCTCAACAAACCTTTGGAAAACCTAAAAAAAAGAAAACATAACCTCATTTTAATATAATAATTTACATTATTTCGAAAATATTTTTTCTTATTGAGAATAAATTCGCTTAAAAAATTCCTTCAAGAAAGTTATATTAGTTTTTTAGTCCCTCATTCTATAAAGTAGTTTTCAAGTTTTTTCCAATTAAAACCAATCGAGTAAAAATGTCAATACTGAAGCCATGTGGCATTGTAGAATGAAAAATTAAACTTGATTCTCACAACTTAAATAGCAAAAAATAGTAAATATTTCACCATTTTGTAATTAACTTTTTTGACTTTAAGGTAATTCTTGTGTATTTTTTAAGCTAAATTATGAAAATTTAATAAAAATTTATAAATATTAAAAACAAGCACTCTACTCCTTACCATTTTCAACCGGAAAGAAAGAATCGAAGACTTTTCAAATCTAATGTAGCCAAAGCCAACTTCATAGCCTTTTCTTCCTTCTTTCAAAGCAAATGTCAACGTCAAGTGACAAGTAACCAGATTTAACCATTTTATTTAACACCAGAGTTTTTTTTAAATGGTACATTCGGCGGTGTGTACATCGTTATAATTGTATAATTGTATTTCAAATCTGCTATGGAATTTTTTTCAGGAAGAAAACTAGATTTATATTCTCTTTTCTACGTTTAAAAAACAATTTCGACATCATTGTGTGCTATTTTCTAAAATTTGAAATTATTCCATCATTACTTAGATTAACTGGTACATGTACCAGTATAATTTTTTTAAATTGTGAATTTTACAGGCGGAAGTGAATTTTGGTAATGACATTCAAGATGACAACTGTAAGTTCACTTACTTTCTCTTTTTAACGCACTGTTTTGTTGTAGCGAGTAACTAAGAAAAAAGGTAAAATATACTGTCGTTTTTGAATGACGTCAATCGTATACGATTTACGTTTGAACAATAAAAATTACGAAATACGATGATGAAGGAAGTGTTAAAGAAGAAAAATTGCAACGTAATACTCGTAATAGTGAAGTTTTGTTAGGTCGAAAGTGTGAAATCGTAAGAAGGAACTAGAGTTTGAAAGTTTTTTTGGAACAAGTGGTCATAGAATTTAATGTTATATATGTTTATATTTTTTTTCAATAAATTTTGTTGTTTAAAATATTTATAAAATAAAAATAAAATGCAGTCAAATTCTGCAAAAACAGTTTTTCTAAATCCAGATTTTAAGAATACTCATATCAATCCAAAGTTCTTAATAGCAAAAATGTCAAGTACAACAATTCACGTTAATCCTAATTTTCTTCAAAAACTCGAATCAAACGTATTACAAGAAGATTACAATAATGATTATTTTCATACTCCAGCAAAAATTACTAGTCAGAAACAAAATTTACCTGTTATTAAAGACGAAATTACTAATAGTACTGGCCAGTCAAAAATAATATCGAAATCTAGGACGAAGATTATCAGAGAATCAGCTAATCTTAGGCCACAAATATCAGCACCTTTAATTGACATTTCAAGTTCAAATGTAAACACTTTATTAATTAAAATTGGAAAAAACAAATTAATACGAAAAACTACTGTAGTTCCAATAAATGAACAGCCTAAACGAAGTATAAAAAGTACTTTTAAAAAAATCAATGTAGTGCCAATGATTAAAGGGAGATACAAAGTCGACAGAAGAACTATAAAAGAACCTATTGGCACTCGAAAGACTTCGCCCAAGAAACAAGCTTTTGTATCAAGGTATGCTCTTTATAGAGTGATTTTACGTGAAAATCTTCCAGTAACAAAGGTTCTAATTTCACAAAGAAATTTATTAAGAATGTAAGTATATTTAGATTGTGTTTGCTTATGCACTTTTACATGATGAAATTTTCTTATTTTAGTGGTTCTAGCAGTTCTGTTAATTTACCTTCTTCAACGAAGAAACAATCTATAAGATCAGTAAATAAAAAACTAGAAATGTTAAATATCAACGGAGTACTGTATAAATCAACACGTAATAAGCTACAGAAGACAGATGCTGATATTCAATCTGTGAGAAGTGTGGAGAACAAAAATTCAACTGGAAAAAGATCAATATACATTCGAGGGGATAAATTTGTTCTGGATAAATCTGGACATAGTCTAACACGTATCGGAAGTAAAACTGAAGATAATAAAACGACAAGATTAAAAAGAATTGATATTGGAGGACTTACATATGTGGCGAAATCACAAAATATTTTTGTTCGTACCGATATTCATAAGGCTCGAAATCATTTAAGCTTAGCAAAACAAAAAAGTATCAATGTACTCTCAAAGAAATTGGTTAAAAGTAATGTACCATGCCCGATATTCCGTAAAGTTGGAAAATGTGCTGCATATGAACATGGTCGATGTCCAAAGGTTCATGATAGAATTCATGTAAATATTTGTTCAAAGTAAGTAAAATGGACTAAAATATCAAAAGCACAAATATTACCTATTTATAATTTTATATTTCAATTTCAAGATTCTTAAAAGGAGATTGCAATAATGAAAAATGTTTACTATCACATGAAGTTACTCTTTCAAAAATGCCAACATGTAAATTCTTCTTGCAAGGTTGTTGTGTTCGTGATGATTGTCCATATCTTCATAAAAAATTAAATGAAAAAACTGAAATATGTTTAGATTTTCTAAAAGGATTTTGTCATTTAGCTGAAAAGGTATTAAAAATATATTTAAATTATTTAATTTTATATTTACATATATATAATTATTTCATATTTCATTAACACTCGTTTTTTTGAAGTGTAACAAACGACATGAATTTTTATGTCCAGATTTTGAGAGTACAGGTAAATGTGAGAAGCCGAAATGTCCTTATTGTCGTAAAAAAGATAAAAAATTGGTTACCAGGAAAAAAATTGACACAATAAAAAAAATTACAAAAAATGAAAATAAATTGTCGCCGATACGACAAGAAGAAAAATTGGATATTCGATATTTTTCAGATGAAGCTGCTACAAAGTTAATCAATGGAGAAAACGTAAGTAATACAGAAAATTGTAATTCTGTTGAAAATAATGATAATGATGAGATTGTTGATGAAGAGAATGAAAAATACATGGGGAGTAATAGTTTATTAAAACGAAGGCCTAAATTGGGTGATTTACCAGCATTTATTCCTTTATGACGAACATTTTATTATTTATTATTTTTTATCATATAGTTTAATTTTTTTTTTTAGTTAATTATTTTTCTTTCTTTTTTCAAACAATATTTACATATAAATTTATTTGCCTTTTTTTTTTGAATCATTTTTAAGAGCAAAAATAAAAATCAATTATTTGATAGAAATTAAAAACAAAAAAAAGGAATGTGTTTTTATTTATTTTAATTTTATGTGTTCTTAACTTTCACGAGGTATTAATCGAATATTTACTGGTTGATCTGGCTTATTGATTAAAAGTGTTGTTATATCCATTTGATCGCTTCCCATCCATTCAATATGGTAATTTCGAATTATCTGAAAAAAAAGTATTCGATTTTATTTTCATTTTATTTTTTCACTTTAATAAATATTTCAAACTTACTCTTAAAAGAAGAACTAGCATATTTTGTTCGGCCATTCGTCGAGCAATACATGCTCTCATGCCATGTCCAAATGGAAGAACTAAATATGGATTTATTGAATTTTTACGATTAAGCCATCGTTCTGGAATAAATTTATTAGGATCTTGAAAATTTTGTAATAACCGACAAGCAACCAAATTTTGAGTTACAACAATTGACTGTAAAATTGAAAGGAAAAAAAAAGTTAATTTTACCAAGGAAATTTGATCAAACTTCCGAAATATTTATATAAAAAAAAGGGCTTATTCATAAATCTCAACAAAATTGATTAAGATGAATGTATGTAAGCCTTTTGATTAATAATACTAAATATATTGTTTTTACATTTTTTGGTACATGATATCCACTCAAAACCAGATCTGTATTTAAAATTCTACCAACACCAACTGAAATTGGATTCATACGAAAATTTTCTTTTAAAACTGCTCTTGTATATGGAATTTTTGAATTAAGTATGTCCGTTGTAATAAAATCGGTTTTATTTAATAAAATTTGTTTAGATTCTTGAAATAAATTTTCTTGTACATCTTGATTTTTAGCTAAATGATAAAATGCAAATCCTGATGTATATGATGTTGTATCTATACCAGCTAATATTAAATCAGATGCCATACCAACAATATCTGATAAATCTAAATTTGGATTTTTTAAATATTCTTCAAGTAATGAACTACGACTTATATGACTTTGTTGATTATTTGATGCTGTTGTGTTTGTTGTTTTTGATGTTGAATTTATAAAATCAAGTTCTTCTTTAAAATATATAATTTTTTGTGAGACTAATTCAACGGCAACATTTTCCATATAATTTTGTGCTTTACGTAAACGACGATACGCTGGAGTTTCAAAGTAACGCCATAATTGAAAACCTTGATCTGTTGGAAGAATGCAACTGAATAAAAACTATTATATATACATTCGATTTATTGAAAAAAATATATATATTTTTTTGATTAAATTGTAAGAATTTACCTATTTGTTGTTTCTGCAGAATGCATTAATTTTGTTGTACGAGAATTTGGACGACGTTCATATTCTGAGAAACCATCTAAACGGACATCAAATGTGAGAAGACATATCACTGTGAAAAAAAATAAGTAAAAAATACACATATTTTCTATACATATTCTATAATTTCAGAATAAAGCTACTTACATTCTAAATTCAGTCTCGTTAATTCAGGAAGTATATCAAATACTTCATTAACTGGAAGCTGATCACAAAATTCCGCTGTAATGTTATCAACATCTGGTAGAAAACTACGAACATTTTTTGGTGAGCTAAGTTCTTTTTGAAGTTCCGATCTAAGTCGCCACCATTCTGGTCCATTTCTAAAATTAAAACGATTTGAAATTTCATTGAAAAGCCTGATTTATTGTTTTAATTCTGTCTTATAAAATTCTTACGTTGGAATTAACCCGGCTGATTTATATACATGTGGTCGATCCATTCTATATTTTTCTAATGCTAAATGACTACGTCTCTGTGGAAAATCTTTAGTATTATGATCATTAAGAACTATTGCAATATCACTTGGATCATATAGCCATACAATATTAACTCCAGGAATCATAGTTTCTTTAACGATTGAACCATATTTTTTAAATTTATCAAAACTAGCTTCATGAAGTTTTGTCCAACTATAACGACCTTAAAATTAAGGTGGATTAATAAAAAAAAAAAAAAAAACAAGTTCAAATTCAAACAAAAAAATGCTCTATTAAATACAATTAAACTTACCAATCAATGGTAGATAATTAATGAAATTTCCTAATCCTAAAGGCCCTTTTGGACCTGGAATATCTTCAAATTTTTTTATTTTACTATTTGTACTTACTGATTTAAATTTCGTATGGTTTTTGATTTTTTCTATAAAATTTACATAAAAAAATCTTCTAGCTTTTAAATTATTCCACATTTTGTATAAATTTTAATTCTTAAACAACAACACTCTTATAGAGATTTAGATAAATATAAATCACAAGATTCATTTACTAGAATTATTCGAGGAAAAAATTGATATAATTGAAATAAAATTGAAAATTTTGTTTACTTCACACAACACCTAAATTAAATATGTGAAAATGAAATTAAATTCATAAATCAACAATTTTTTTTTTCAAAGTAAAAAACACAATAGAACCAACAACCATGTTAACATTTAACTGAGAACTTGTTGTTACTTATATTAGGCTGTTTCACTTTTTTTTTTTTCATTCTTTCACTTTTATTGAAGCTTTATAGATACAGATATACTCTCTATATAGATAATAAAAATTATTTTTTATACTTCATATAATACCCACATACATATATTTCTAAATTTAATTCTCATTTCTGGTTTTATTCGAAAAATGATAACAAAATAAACAATCCGACTATTGATATTGATTCTCTCAGCATATTTCCTATGGTGAACTAGACGTCGTAGTCAGTAGTCGTTGTAAACTGATCTCAAATTTCTCATACTTAAGCTTGAAATTTTTTTTATTTAAAAAATACATGTATGAACTGTTTAATTTTCAATTGCTTTCATTTATTCTTTTTTCACATTATAGAATATAAAACAGTTGAGAATATTATTTTACCTCTATATAGTATATACACAGAATAAATAGAATTTAATGAATTTTTAATGAATTTATTGTAATGTATTCATTTAAAATATCAAACTATACAAAATAAAATTTTGGCTCTTGTGTTAGGTAGTTAGATAATTTGTTAAACATTTTTTTTAAGATCTACCTATAATTTCCATATTTATCGATAATACATTTTTCATACTAACGGATTTCCTTTATGAGAAACAAAATAATAATAATAAAAAAAACTTTAAATAGAAAATTCTAGATTTTTGAAATAAAGAATGAAGTAATAAGACAGAGATTTTTATTTAATCGATGATCACTTTTAAAAACTTATGAAAAAATCTCATATATATTGGTTTGACTCATAAATTAAGTAAGTTGAATTAATTATAAAATTTTGTTCATGAAAATTTTAAAGATACATTACTCTTTTTATCATAATATTTTGTGACTTTCTTCATTTTCATTTCATATTCGTTGTGAAAGATGTAAATGAGAACTAGAATACTTGAAAAGTAAAATAAAAATAACGAAATTTTGAAAAAGTTTAAAACTAATCCTTTTTGAATATGTAATATTAATATCATAATTTTCAGATCACTCTTCACTTTGAAGAATAAAATCGAAATTTCTGGTAAACGAGGTCGAAACTGAAAGAGCTACCCTATTTTTGTGAAAAAAAAAAAAAATATGTACGTGAAATAATGACCTTTTTATTTCAATTGTTATTTTTTAACTATTAAGAGAGTAGTAACCCCATTTTTCTTTATTTTTATAGATACATACACATACATATGTATGTAGTACATAAATATATATCTATGATTTGAATTTAGGAGGACGTTATCAATAGAAAGAATTTTCTAATTTTAAAATGAACTATGCATTCTCATATTTGTTTATTTTGAAAAAAATTGTTTTTCTCGATAACAAAAATATTAGTTTAAAAATATTAAAATGTCATTGAACATTGTTTTTGGATATAATATACATATTAATTTTTACCAAAAGATAAAATAAAATAATTAGAAATTGTTTAAGAATTTGTCACTCTGGACAAGTTCATTGTATTATGAAAACTTGTTTTTGTTAATGAGAATAATGTTGTAATGTATACTTGTTAATTAGTCAAATGCATTAGGGGTATAAATTGTGAAACTTTTTAAAAATTCCATTCAGAATTCATCACAACCGAAAATGGTAAGTACCTACATCCTTTTAGACTGCTCCACATAAAAATCAATATTTTTAGATATTTTGATTTATAATTTTTATTATTTTTCTTTGAAGAGATTAATTATTTTAGTGGTGGCTTTTGCCTCCACCATTGCTGCGGTTCCAATTGAAGAAATAGAAAAAGATAGTTCTAGTGTGCCAGATGTAATTGAAAAAACAACAGTTAAATTTGAAATTGAAAAAGTTGAAGATAAATCAAAGTTTAGTGAAAAAAGTGAAAAAGATATTATAGATAAAAAAGTTGATGAAATTTCTAAAAATGTGGAAATATTGAAGGAAAAAGAATCAATAAAAAAGGATGTTATAGAAACATCAACAGTTAGAGATTTTGAAGAACAGCCATTGACTTTATATGAAGAAGTTAAACCTGAAGAAGTTGAAGATGAAGAAATTTCACTTCCAAATAGAATTGGTACACGAATTTTTATTGAAAAACAGCAACAACAACGTCAACCACCAAAAAAAACAGGCCATCAAAAAATCATAATATGTAGTCCAGAAAAAACTAAAAAGAAACATGGTAGTCATAACGATGAGCAGATGGATGAAGAAGATTATGATGATGATGTTGACGATGAAGACGATGAAAATTATGAATCAAATAAAAAAAGCAAAAAAGGAAATAGAAATAAAAATAAGAATAAAAATGACGATCCTGCGGTTATAATTAGAGATGATGCATTATTCATCAAAGGAGATAATCCAAACATTGTCAAAGATGAGAGAGTTCATAGTTTACACAGAAGACCAGATATATATTATGGAGATGATTATAATAGACGTCCTCTACTTTCTCAAAACCAAAGACCAGGAGATCAAAATGATGATATTTATCATGATTTTGATAGAAGACGACCACCAGCACATTTAACACCTCATGATGATTATTATTATGATGATATTAGAAGAAGACCTCCTCCTTCAGGATACGCTAGTGACTATAAAGATAACATTAGATGGAATCGTAGGCCACCAGCACCACCGGCATCCCCAACATCCCCCACTACCGCTGCCCCACAAGTCGTAGTTGCTAAAAGGCCATTAGTTGTATTGAGACCTACTCATCGTCCACCAGTAAAAGGTAACACTAACAGTACATCAGAAGATGATGAAGATGAAGTTTATGAATTAGAACATGTTTATGAAGTAGATGATTTTCGTGATATCAGTGGCACAATTCCAAATATTAATAAACTTTCAGAAAATATTCCTGATGAAGAAACACGTTTGATAAAAGTTGAAAAATCACAAGGTCCTGAAATAATTATGATCTGTGAGAAAAAACACAAAAAATCAAAAGAAGATAAAAAAAAAGAAAAAGAAGAAAAGAAAAAAGAAAAAGAAAAACAAAAACAAAAAGAAAAGGAAAAAGAACAAAAGGTAGTTGTTGTTTATCCATCAAAACCAACAATTCACATATCAAAGCGTAAACCTCATTTATTTGAAGCAAGGCCAGTTTATATTTATCAGACATATTCTGGAGATGAACGTTTCCCTGCAGAAATTGTTTCTAATTTACCACATGAATTACCAATATTAGCTCCTTTAACAACAGATAAAGTACTTTATCCACCAAATCCATATTTACATATACCTTCTATAAGTGTTCAAGCTGGAATTACAGGAAATCATCCTCAATCAATATTACAAAATGTACAAGAAAATCCGTCATCAAGTATTATACCACATTTATCAGCTCATGTACTTTTACATTCACCTGGTACTCCAAACAGAGAACATTTAAGTATACCACATATTCCACATATACCACAATTTAGTTATGTACAAACACAGTTTGGAGAAAGAAGACCCGACCATTTAGGAATTTCCGTATTAGAAGGTAAGCTTTTTTTTTGTTCTTGTTGTTTTTTTTTTTCACGCTATTTTTATTTTTTTAATTGTCTAGATTCAATTAAACCAATAATATCAATTGGTATTAATAAGGAAGTTAGTTTAAAAGAGCCAGAAAAAAAGGGAGAAATGGAAAGAGATCATGAAAAGGATATGATAGAAGAAGTTAAGGATAAAAAAGACTTTGAAATGGTCAAAGATGGTAAAGTTGAGGTATGTTATTTAATTTTATTTTAAAATAATTTCTAAAAATACTAAAAAAATAATTTCAGGAATTTAAACCAATGGATTCTTCAATAATTAATAGCTCAGAAATGAAAGATGTACCAATGAAAAAGGATGAAATTATAAAGGAAGATATGAAAGAAATGATGGTTGATGATGGTATGGTTATGTCTGACAGTAAAATAAAGGATGAAGATAAAGATAAAAAAGTGATAAATTCTCAAATGTCTGGTTCGGTTCATCTTCCAATAATCTTATAATCTTAATCTTACAACTAATATAATTATTATATGTAGATTAATGTAGTATCAATGAAAAAATGATTTATTTTTTATATTACTTAATTGTCAAAATATTGAATAATAAGATACTTAAAATCAACAATAAAACGAACATATATTATATATTTGATTTAAAGCTCCGTTTTATTCTTATTTTATTTATAATACATATATATTTCTTTTTATTTTTTTTATACAATACTCAAAAAAAAAAAATAATAATTCAAATTAAAAATAAATAAATACATGCATACACATCGATTCTCTGCAACAGAGTTTCATTAACTCTTTTCGTTATCCGTTTTTACTTTAAAAAAAAAAGATTATTTATTTTTAAAATTTATTTGAGCAATGAAAATCTATTCGTAGAGAAACGTATTAAAATAATTATCAATATTTTTTTTTATTTTATTATTCTCTTATTCTAGAAACATTTCAAAAAATACATGATTAAACAAATAAGTATGATGATCGTTATGGCAAGATTAGGGTGGATCTAATGCAATAACAGAATATACATAAAAAATAATGAGAAAATTTATTAATTTACGTTTTATGTTATACATTTTAAACTAAAAGTTAGAATGGCTTATTAAATAAAAATTTTCAAGTTAAAGTTAAAAAGTGCATTTAAAAAAAAAAAAGTATGAAATTCAACTGGGATTAATTACATTATAAAATGAATAATCATCAACATTTTTTTAAAAATTGTTTACATCATTCGAAAAATTTTTTATACTCATAAATATACACTATATCATATATCATATATGTATAAAAAAAAAATGGGAACCTTGACTTTTGATTTCTTTACAAAAACATCTCATAAAATTTTCTAGCAATGTGTAGGCCGATAAAATTTTGGAATATTTACTATTTCGTATTTTTATGAATGATTACAAAAATATTTAAGTGTTTTAAAATGCGACGACGCGACAATTTTAATGTTGATGATAAATTCCCTGAAGAGAAAATAAAAATAAATTACACAATAACATTGATGATGAAATGCCTTTCCATCTTTGGCTATTTGGTTAGATGTGCAAAATATTTGTCAAAAAAAAAAAAAAAAAAAACTATTAATAAAATACGAGTATACTGAAAGGCATATCATCGCTACAATTTTATTCCGATTTGATGTATGTATATTTTGTAATTAGTTTTATTTTCAATTTGTTAGTCATTTATTATAATGGTCTAGGATCATAGGGTGTTGCATTGAATCCAACATAACGATTATTTTTTCGATGAACAAATCCTTGTTCAGGTGAAGCATTATAATAAATCACTCTTCGGATACCGAATGGATCAATGTATCCAAAACTTCCTGCTCTATTATTTGGATCATGATTATCTTCTTCGTGATATTGTCGTGGTAAATAATATCTAAAGCCATTATTTGTAGCTGAAACTCCATCATAGAGCGCATATTGAGGATCATATCCACTTCCAAGATTATTATTATAATGAAGTTCACCATCAGGATGCCATGGTCGAAGAGGTCTTGAAGTTGAAGAAGGTGATATAGATGGTCGAGAATAAAGTGGTGCAGAATCTAAATCATTACTACCAAGAGGAATAATTGGTCTTGGTGTTGAAGATTCAGCTAATGCTGGTCGTGTTGTCGTAGACGAAATGTGCTCATATCCCCTACCATAACTTGGATAATTGCTACTTCCTGGAGTAGAAGATATCGTTGTTGATATAGGCAGAGATGGTGTAGAGGAATATCCTGTACTTGGATAAGGTGTTATAGTAGTTGACAGTGGTGGTGAAATTGTAGTTGAAGGAGGGTAAACAGCAATTGGTCCTCCAAAACCAGTAATTGGGGAAGGTGTGGTTAATGAAGGATAGGCAGCAATCGGTGTATATTTATCCTCGTAAGGAGGCTCATAACTTTTAGAAGGAATATGTATTGTAGAGGCAGTGGTTGTTGGTTGATATCCCTCAGTGTCAGTAGATACAGGAGGACTTGTAGTTGGTGTTATTTTAGAACCAAAATAATATCCATCATCAAAAGGTTGAGAATGTGGTCGAATAAACACCTTTGGTGTAGAACTAGGATAATGATCATATCCTAAGTACGGTGATGATACAAGTGTTGTGGGATATGTTGGTTTTGCAGGAATGGTAGTTGAAGTTGTTGGAGGTGAATAAAGACCATAGCTTGATGGTTTGTTATAATCTACAACAGAAGATCTATCATGTTTTGCTAAAGTACCAGCTTGGGCAGGAAGATTTTTTACGTATCGCATGGCCTCCTAAAGAAAAAGAAAAGATAAAAGTTGCTTATTCTTGACAAAAATTTTATAGAATTATTTAAATGTATGAATGTACTTCAATTGGTCGGCCTCTTCCAACATAAATTGTTTTCGATTTCAGTATTCGGTATCCTTGGTTATCAGCAATGTAATCTTTTTGCCTCAGGAATCCCGACGCATCAATCCAAGCATCGGTGCCTACAAATAAATTTGTATTATAAATATTTTGAACAAATAATAATAAAATTGCTTGACAATTTTTAAGATGCAGTACTTACCAATCACGGTACCATCTTGTAATCTTTTTTCTTTTCGATATTGCCCACTATCTGTTTGGTAACGAAAAAATCTCTCAGGACCTTCATCGGTTTGAATGTGATATTGTCCTGATCCGGGTGTACCCCAAGAGGCATGACATTTTGATGTAAAAAATATCTACAAACAAAATATATACATAGAAAAAAAAAAGATTATTAAATTGTAAGCGAAAAATATCATAAAAACATTATATTCATAAATCTTCTAATTAAAAAAAAAAACAATGTGAACAAAAACTTAAATTAATATGCAAATTTACTTTAAGTAACAAGTTTTACAAACCTATTTAAATATCTTTTTTGTGTTTTTTTGATCACCAAGTACATAGGTCAATTTATTACAAAATATAATTATGTAATGGAACAACATTATTATTGTCCATTGAAATTGAACATACGAATTTTAAAGCAGGTATGTTAAATGCTTTGTTTTAAAAAGTTAAATTAGTAATAAGAAAAAAAAAAAAAACAAAAAAAGACACGCAATCTCTATCTGTATCTTATAAAGGTAAAAGCTACTAAATTTTATTAAGTAATTGTGTAATATTGCCAACAGCATGTTATAGTTATGTACATGGCTTTCGAGATATCTATAACAGATTCCCATGATAAAGAAATATTTAAGATTGTTGCATGATGTCTGATAAATAAAATGCTGTAGTCTGAAGATTTTATGTATGATCTAGAGCACACACATTTTTTTTTCTTTTCTTTAATTAATTCCAATAAATGTCACGCATTTTCAATGTATTATTATGATGAATATAATATCAAATTTTATTTTTGACCTATAATTTTTTATACCTATCTATGATTCATTGTAGCTGATATTTAATTTGAAGTTCAATTTTTATCTACATTTTTTTTTTTGGAATTTATTTTGGTTTTTTTTAAGTGAAAAATAAAAAATGATAAACCAGAAAAACAAGCCATAAAATATTTTCTTTGTTTCCTAGAAATAGCTTTTTTATCGGATATACCATTTTTTGAACTTGAAAAAAATTAATGAAAAAAAAAACAAAAATATAAAAACTATTTTACGTAATAAAAAGATAAATACATATAATGAAAATCTATTAAAATTAAGTTCTAGAGTACATGTGTATACAAAATGTATGGTTTGTTTTATCAAATTTAAATTCTTCATATTTTCTTTTTTACTTTCATTATCATTTCCTGTATTATTTTGATATTTTTTTGTTTTGTTTTCTATAAAACAGGAAAATATAAATCTATGTATTGTATATATTCTGTTTTTTTTTTTTGTTTGTTTAGTTCATACATAGTTAAGAGCAATAATTTGTGTTTGCAAAAATTTATTCATGCAATAAAATCATTCATAATACATAAATAAAAATTAAACATTTATTACACAAGAAATGAGTGCAAGTTGTAAGTGCTCAACGATTATTATAATGATTTTATTTATGAATGTTGGTATTATTATAAATATAACAGCAAAAAATCATTTCTTCTGGTTTGATTTTTTTTTTATTTTTCAACATTTCATGTGAAAATATTTCTTCTTTACTTTCTTTCTTCTTTATAGTATAAGTACAGGTACCATTTATTACTTATTTTTTTAAAGCAAAAAAAAAAAAAAATGCATACATACTTTGAAATTATCAGTAAAATACAAAGAAACAAAAAAAATTCATGGATTACAAAGAGAAAATTATTATTAAAGTTCATCATACCGGGAAAAATCAAGTTAAAGGGCAATCAAGAGATGTTAATTTGTTAATTTTTGTATTACAAAAACAAATTTTTTTTTAAAAAAAATTATTTATAAAGATGACAAAATGTTTAATAAAATAATTAACATATTTTATAAAGTAAAAATGATGTAATTTTAATTAAAATATTATGTGACATGTGTCAGTTCATATATGTACAAAAATTTTATGTATTATTTAGCAAGTTTTTTAAAATTATGAATAGACATAAAAAAAAATATAGAAGAAATATTTCAAAGCTATATATTCTGAAATGATAAACTTTTCATTAGATTGCAATATTATGCAGATTAAGTCATCAATTCATAATAGCAAATGGTGAATGGTAAACGTAAACAGATTTTGCGTTATTTTGAAAAAAATGATTTTCGATAAATATTTTTCTGTGGTGAAGCCAAGGTAAAACCCACTTTTTTTAAAAAAAAAAAAAATGAATAAATTAAGGAAAAAATTGTAATAAAGTAAAAAAAAAATACTTTAAATGCAGTTACGATTTTTTTTTTTCAAGAAATTAAAATAAAAATCTTTACAAATGGAAAAACTGGACCAATAAAACCAAAATCTTATGTAAAGTTTCAAGTATTTTTGGGAATGTAGTTTAAAAAAATTACATATTATACTCATAACTGTTACTTTTGTTACGCAAAAAATATGTAGGTACGTAAAACATAAATACTTCAATCTTGAAGGCTGATTTAAAAGAGGATATTTTATTTAATATGTAAGTTAAATATCAATTGAAATAACCGTTTTCGAGCTACAAGCTAAAATTGAATAGTTGTTAAAAATCATCACAAAAAATTTTAGTCAAAGTTTTTTTAACTTTGAATAAACACCAAATGATAAATTTCTTCTCTTTAAATTTATTTTCCCAGCCACTTTATATAAACTTAAATTTAATTCAAAAATAATACACTAATATCAAGTCAAGTCAATTCAAAGAACATTTAGAACAGCCAGGTCACTTTTAATATGAAATTATATCTTAATAATTCATAGAATCAAATAGAATACCTATAATTTATTAAAAACTTTGAAATAATTGAAGGACCACGATGGTTAGTTATCATTCATTCGTATTCATTTTGTACATTATTAAAAAAGAAAGATTTGGGTGCTCTGTGTATAGAATAATTTGAACATACATAGCTAGATACTCGTATATCATAATTAAGTTGTCATTTCATATAAATGTGGGAAACATTTGGTCAGGGATATTTTTCTAAAATTAAACATACTTAAGATAACCCCAAATATTTTCTAACAACAGTTCTTCAAAGTTTAATTAACATGTGCAACAGGTTTTTATAATTTTTATTTCTATTTTTTTCTCTAAATGCTTATTAAATTTATGCCCACACTGAATTAAGCTTTCCCATTATTGTAATAGTGAAGGTCATGTCATAGGTAGGATACTTATTAAAATTTTAAATGTGTTTGAAAGAAAATAAAAGAATAAAAAATATACAATTTCATATGTCTTGAAAACTTTTAAAAAAATGTTTTTTTTTTCCAAATTATAGTCATTCATTTAAAAAGTCTTAATCCTGAATGGTGTATTTTTATTTTGTATTTTCGGTTCAAGCACGAGCATAAATAAAAACTAAGGTAAATATAATCGTGTGACCTTATTTGAAATTCAATTGGATTTAATTCCGCCCACAATAACACTGAACATTGATTGTTTTCAGTGAAAAAAAAAAGATTTTTTTTCTTTCTATTTTTTGTTTCTTAGTTTGAAACTTGTTGTTGTTGAATTTTCCTTAACTTTAACCTACGGTGGTCAATATGTATCTTAAATTTAGACATTTGAACATTATATGTCGTAAAGTATTTCGACAATGGGAATTAACTAACACACAAAAGTACTCTAACTGTCAGCATAATATGTTCAAGTTTAAAAAAAAAATTGGACCTTGTGCAATAGGTCATTAATTGCTGATGGCACAGAGTTTTTTAAGAGATCAGGTAATTGTTATTTTAAAATTCTATATGTGATGTATATATTTAAAGTAGTATTTAAAATTGTAAAATAAAATATACAGGGTGTTTTATTATACATATAGAATAAATTATCACTTCACCTATAAGTTTCAGGACGTACAAATTTTTTGATTTGATATTAAGTATTAATTTTTGCACATTATATAAAGCTGACGAAACATCCTGTAAAAGGTATAAAATATAAAATATTATATTGTAAGTAGTTTTTAATATTTTACATGGGCAACTATACTTCAAAAACTATTTAAATTTGATTTAAGCAGTAATTTAACAAAGAATGTGGTTTTTTAAAATTATTTTTTAAACTCCAATATCCTTCAAGTTTACTAAGTAACATTGAAAACGTCATAATAATTAATTTCAATTTTTCAGAAACTCTTCGTTAATTATCTATCCAATAATTATTTATTAATAATAGAAAAAAAATACCAATAGATAAGTGATAAGTGAAAATTTTAATATTTCTTTTACGATACGTTGCGTGTATATTATTTGCGTTTTGTTATCATTTACACTGTATTTCATATTTTCCATACCACGCATGATACTTTTATTTTCAATTTAACTTCCTCAAAAAGTCATTACCACCACAACTGGTATGCTGATAATTTATCTTCACCTTCCTTACTGTACATCTTTTATTAGCGAATTTTCAAAATATTAACAATAAACATCTATTTAAATAACTTTCAATTTCAATATTAACATTACCAACAGACCTTGAAATTGAAAATCATCTTCACTTCATATTAATACAAATTAATAAAAATACCACACACCTGTATTGTGTGTACAATACCTATAATAATCTATAAAAGTTATTCATCACGTGCTTAATAACCAGATTTTTGTCCCTAATATTTAATTAATTGTTTTTTTGTTTTTGATAGTTTTTGTCTGCTAAATTAAAAAAAAAAAACACAAAAACACACAGTTTGTTTTGATCGTTTTCATCATTTTGTTTTATACCATCATCAAACCTCTAATCAAGTTATAATTTTAGAAGCAAGTTCATGTATGAAAAAGAAAGTCGTTTTCAAAAAAAAAAAAAAAAAAAAAAAACTACACCTAAGCTATACGCATAATTGAAAATATTTTAATGTGATTTGTATAAAAGTTAGTTGACTTGGAAGTTGTCATCATCACATAACAAGTTACAAAAAATTATTTTTTACCTTGACTTTGAAATTGAATATTTTCACTCTTAAATGTCAATAATATCATCTTTTGATATACACTTGTATTTTTGTTTTGATTCGAAATATAAAGGTGAATCTCCACACCGAATAAAGCAAACCAAGTCAAAAATTGTTTTGTTTGATGTTTGTTGTATAATTTCACATGTGAGTTCAAATTGTATAATGAAAAATCGAAACATTTTCAAGCTTTAGTTGGTATGAAAGTTGGTCACAAGTAGAAAACAAAAATAATAAAAAAAGCTAACCGTTTTAAAACAATAAACATAAAAACATTCACACTCTCGAATTGAAATTATATTAAGTCCACACTGAAATACGTAGTTAAGTCAGCTTTGTCTTTTGCTCTTTTTTTAATTATATTTGGGCGTATGCCATGCGAATTAAGCAGGTTTTTCTCGCGATTCGGAATATTTTGTTTTGATTTGCTTTGGTGTGAACTCACCTTAAAAGAATAAAAAATCTAAAATATATTAAGTTGAAGATGCGTTCGAAATGCATATTAAATGTTATTTTTATTGATATTTTTTAACTCCATTTATACAATACTGGTCATTTGTAATTTATATATAATTAATTTTGTACTGAACAATAGAAAACAATTGTTTTATTCATAATAGTCATGGTCAATTGAAATTGAAAGCGAAATTTATAATTATTTTTATTATTACAGGTAATTTAAATTTTAAATTAAAGAGGTGATTATAGTAGTGGCAAAACATATTATTTGTTAATATTTTGTAATATTTTTATTTTTGCGTGCTTATCAATTGATTTTATAAATATTTTATGAATTTAAAATTATGTATTATTTGTATTTCTAAATAATTTTATTGTTTTGTTTCATTTTTCATATATACATAAATTGAAAAATCTAATTGATTTAACTACATATATAATTTCTTCTGGTATATTGCAAAAATTCATAATTTTTCCAATTCGATTGATATTAAATACATTAATAAATACAGCAAAAAAAAATCCATTACAAATTGCATGTTGAAATATTTTAAATCCGTTCATATTACAAAATTGTAGAAATTTTAGCCATACCAAAAGCATATATCATAAATTAAAGTCAAAATTATTTAATGTAAACTACATAGGTATGCACTTTATTTTATTTATGTTGAAAAATGTTTATTTAATATTTTATTAAAATCATATTTTTACCCTCAAATTCATTGATACCATATGAGAATATACATACATACAAAAATAGCTATTAAATAATAATCTGATTGTATAACATGAAACACGTATTCGATTATATTTAAAACATTAATATAATTAACATTCTTGTCTGACATTATTAATAATTAACATTTAATTTACAACGTGCAATATTTCCGTTGCAAGTTGTTAGTATATCCCTTTTTAAAAAGGTACTAGAAATTTTTTTTTTTAAATCAATGACATAAATTGAAGGTAAATAATTACTATTGTCACTTATTATGCAAAAAGCAATTACTATTGGTGTATAGTTATACTATACTCTATACTATACCTTTGAAATTTTTTCTCAATTTCGCATTAAGCATAGAAAGATATCTACATATATTTATTTTCAATATTTTCTCAGATTTTTATATTATAATATTTTTCAGAAATGCATTAGACTCTTTTTAATTGCAAGTCACTGACTTTACTAATTTTTTTTTTTCTTTAGATATTTATTTATTTCGTTTTTTTTTCTCTTTCATTTAAATACCTATGTACATGGTTTTTATCTTATTGCAATTTTTTTTTTTTAATGTTTTTCCCGCACTTTATAAAAAATTATTTTTAATGTTCAGGTATAGGTTTTATTTAATTCAATGTTGTATTGAACACTAGTAAAAAACTTTTAACCATTTCCACAATATTGAAATACTATTAACTAGATATACTACTGTTAGTAGATTTTACTGCAACTAAATCATATTTGAAGTAGATATTGTGGTTTTTATTTTATTTAAAAGAGTGAAAAAAAAACCAAATACCTATATCTATGGTATACATGATATTTAACTTTCTTGCTTCTAAAAAATTCAACATTTTGGTTTATGTGGACCTAATAAGTTACGAGTATTACAACAAACGTGCGTTCATATATGCTACATATTGAAAAATGAGAAAGTTGATTCAACCAAATAAGGAACTGTTGTTTCGATTAAGATTATTTCTTTAAGTATAATTTACCAAATGATAAAAGAGGAAAGAAAATATCAGATATAAATAAAAATCACGAAATTTCGTTAGTAAAATGTCTGTTAATAATATCGAGTTCATCGCTTAAATCTTTCGTTTTTACGCTCATTTATACACAAATAACTGAGGTCAGTTTTTAGTTTGTGTTTGATGTTTTTGTTTTTGATTTTTTTTGGTCAATCACATGTTGACAAGCGTTAAACACTTTTTATTGTTAAATTCTTTTATTATGCGTATACGCATAATTTAAGTAATAATACTTATAAGGAAATGTTATAACAGCTGATGATGATGATCATCCAGTATTTATGAATAATGATTTTTTTATATCAAATTTTTTCCTATAAATTGATTACGTAAAATACATAATATTATTCATTAATGAGATGCTTGATGAATATTCAAACTTCACTTTTTTGTTCATATACCAAAAATACTGACATTGAAATTTAAGCTTATTTTGGAAGTGGGTGTGCATGTGTCAGTCATATTAAGACAATTATTATGGATTAATAAAATAAAATAGAGAGAAAAAAAAAACTTTTTAAACAAAAGTTAAAATTTAAAAAAACAACAAATAATTTATCATTTAATGTACGAAATACGCAGCAGACTGTTTTTTTTAAAATTTCCATTTCCATTTCCATTCACAGACTTTAATGAATTTCTTGAAACGACATATTGCAACATAATATAAAAAACTTCATACTGAGTGTATGTAGTTCAACGGCCTGCAAAATATTAACTTTGAACATATGATTTAGTTGTAATAAATTAAGTAACATTAAAAATTTCAGGTTTATTTTTTTTCTTCAGAATTTTCATGTTACTTGTACATTCCAAATAATTACTTCATAATTATATAAATATCCTTTCTAGTTTCTTATCGAATATTAATTATTTATTAGTTGAATAATTTTATTTTTAATTTTTGTTTTTTAAAAACTAAAAATCGGTATAAAAATTATAAAGTTAATTTAATAACATTATTTGTACGCAATTGATTTTTAATTAATTTCTAATTTATACAATTCACATGAAGTGGGTGCGAAAATATTATTGTAGATATATACTAATCCAGTCTTCCAGTTTTTTATGTGAATTCTGCAAAAGTCAAAAACAAAAACAATATATTTTTGAAACAGGCGTAATGAAACTACAATTTATGATGTCAAGTGGGTTGATTTTATTTTATTTTTATTATTTTTTCAAACAACAACATTAAATTGTGGACGATAGATATTAACACAAATATTGCAAAACTGGATAAAATATATTTTTGCTTTTTTTGTATAATATCAATTTTACATAAGATAAAATCACATGTCTTTAAGATCTTTAAATTTCTGACTATATGTATTTAGTATATAAATGATTGTAGACCCGTCTTTGTATGTAAACCAACATTGAAAGTAAATCAGAACAACTAACTGATCGTTGCTGTTATGGCTCGGTTACACAATCTATTAAGTATATAAGTTTTAAAAAAAAACTCATTCATTGAATCAAAAGAGATATTTATCTTATTTTAATTTATCGATTATATCATACACTTAATTTACAAAAAAAAAAAAAAATACATATACGAGTATGTATATAAAGGTAAATGAAAAATTATGTACATTACATTAATTTACGTGTACAATATACTCGTACTCGTAAAAGGAATAAAAAGTTTGTGACTTTAAAAGGAGTTAAAATTTATATTTCAATGCTTTTGCAGATGTAACATGAAGTAGGATATCAAATAAATACCTATTTGTTTTCTGAATAACGTGAGATATTTGATTTCATGCATCTTAGGGAATCGTATTAAACTTAACAAATTATTCTGAAATTTTTCTCCCATATTTGAACACTTTCCCTACAAAAAGTGATTTATTCATTTTTACTTGAATCTCATAGAATTAAATATAATAAATCATTTTTCTTATGCATTTTATTTGTTCATGTTGCCTCTATTATGTTTGTTTTTTTCTTTTTTGATATTTTAAAATAATTTATAAAATTTATTAATATTCAAAATACATCAAGGTCGTGACAAACTAAATAATATGAAAAAGAACATCAAAAGATTTGCGTATTGTATAATAAGTATCTTTTAAATAATATATACATGTACGAGTATATCTAATACTTAACAATTTTCTAAAACTTACGACTGACTAATTCTAATACGATTAGAATTCATTAAATGTAAAATAAAACTTCACCTTGCCTTTTTAAAATAATTGTATGACTTGGCTGGATGACTATATAATATATACTCCACCTTCGCAATTCTTTTTTTTTTTTTCAATATAAAAGAAAAATATATGCTTAAATAATAAAATATGATGTGAAAATTTATAAAGAATAAAAAAACAAATGTGCGGTGGCTGGTTGATTCAAACTTCCTATGGAAATTGTAAAAACGAAAAAAATAATAATTGAACAATAAAAAATGAAAAGAGAAAAAAAAAACAATTTTATATTATCACCATTTTTATACGTATGCGTGTGATACATACATATATGTAATGCATAATAATACAATAATTATAATTATTTCTTTCAAATTACATATTGCTTTAACACTATGAAACGCATTCTAGGATTGTACTTAAAAACTTGAACGTGATGGCATTTTCAAGGAAAAAAAATTCATAGATAAAAAAAAAACAGATAATTAAATGAAATAAAAAAATAAATAAAAAAAACAACTTTTGTACATATATGAACGTCATATAGACACATGAGAAAAATATAATTTTATGAAACTTTTATTTGAAATTTATGAGAGAAAAATGATATATGATTGTTATTTTGTATCTATTCATTTTTATGTTTAATAAAGTTAATTTTTAATTGTGTTATAAATTTATAGAAACGGATGTTTGTAAGTTTTATACTGGCAAATTTTAAAGCAAAAAAATTTAAAAAAAAAAATGTATAAAAAAAAGAGATAAACTTTTTCTCCATAAAGATAAAATATTTTATTTTTTTGTTATGTTTTTGCACAAGTTTTATTTTTTGAAAGTGATTGCTATGAAAGTTAATGGAAGCCTTTTTTTAAAGGTTTTTTTTCTTCTTATCATTTATGTTATATCAGTCATGTAAGTTTTCATTAAACTTGATGTTCAACTAATATCACATACATAATTTGAGACTGGGAGTGGAAGTATAGCCTGACCAATATTATCGAATACATACTTGAGCATGCGAAGATCAAATTTATGTAAGATTTTATTAAATAAATTTATCATGTTAAAAATGTATTATAGTTTTTAACATATAAAAAAAAATATAAATTATTAAATTAAATTATAAAAATTAAATTAAGCTGAAGGAAAAAAATTTCATGTATGAAAAAGAGCAGGTACAGAAACTCATCAAAAATTCAGAAGATTAGAGAAATTTAAAATTTGTCAAAATAATTATACGTAAAAATTTCAGATATTGCAAAAATGTGATGACAGATAAAAAAAAATAGACGGCGTGACATATAAAACCACACCTAAATGGTTGTTCGATTTTCTCATAGTATATAATAATGAAGTCATTATTATTATGTCAAGATTATGTCAACATATAATCGTATACATATAATATGTATATAACCTATTATAAGTTATTATATTTTACTACGCCAATCGAGATTTTCTTCTTCCTTTTAAATCAAAAACCGGACACTTAAAAATTGCTAAAGCGTATCCAATTGATTTTAAAAGCGGATATAAGGATATTTGCAATGGTAAGAACAAAAAAAATAATTTTTTCCCGTCCGAACAATTAAAAAACTTATTAAATATGCTTTGAATATACATTCTTTTAAATTTCCACGTTTTCGATCAATTTCATGCAAAATATTTTAAAAATTGTAGCATACATAATTATTTCAAAAATAACACATGGAAAATAGCTTTGGGTATTTTTAGAAATGTAAATTACATTGCAAATAAACCTTGCATAATATTCAAAAAGGCAAATCATGTTATTAATCTTCATATACATATGTATGTATGAACACGTTGATGCAGGAAGAGAGAAAAAAATAAACTGTCGTCAAAATCAATTTTCAAAAATCTAGGTTATTTCATATAACTTTTTACTTTTTGATTGGAGAACAACTTTTTAAAAAAGTTAAGTAAGGTAATAAAATATGTACAATTTAATAATAAATTACTGAATTATTTTTAAATAAACGTGTTAAACCACTTTAACAATTCAACGGTAGCTTAATTCGCTTGTTTAATAATGTCATGTAATTAAACGATACTAGAAGCATCCTTCATATACCTAAAAATTGTCTGATTTTAAAATACTTTATTTATATTATGATGGTATTTAAGAGTCGCATTTGCAAATTTTCCGATTTACTCGTATTATGAAAAACATAACAGGAATTTGTTTTATTTGTGGTTGCTTTTCATTCATGCAAGAAAAATCCCTTTTCTTTATATTTTGAATAAAGGTTTAATGGAATCATCGACTTCAAAAAAAAAATTCAATGTCTTAACAACACAAAAGTTAAAAAATCATGCATAAAACAGGAACTATATTTCGTTTTTAATTGTAAATGTTAATATTTTTCGATTGAAAGTAAACTAGTACACACATTGATCTAATTTTCAGTGGCATGGCATCATTCATATAAATATACAAGTAAATGTTGATAACACTGAAATTAAATGAAGTTCTCCTTAAAATCATTCGATTTCACCAAAGAATTAAACATCAAGGAAATCATATTTTCACATGATCTTTTTTACACTCGTTCATTTGAATACATAAAAAAATAAAAATATAAATAAAACACACACACACAAAAAAAAAAAAACAAATAAAAAAAAACATAATAATTTCGTGCTTTTGATGGCATACATTTTAATACTCGTAATATTGAAATCATTTTAGAATAATGCTTTAAAAATCTAATCATGAAATACATATTATTACAATGATCAATTAAATTTAAAATAAATACCTGAGGTTCATAACAATGTATCATAGGTGACCTAATAAGTGGCACAAAAGTCATTTTATATACATACTTTAAAACTATATAGACGCCATTGTAATCGTCATTGAATCGATAATAAGATAAAGGAAAGCAAAGGGAAAATTATTTAAAAAAAAAAATATTAAAGCAAGCAGTAGTAGCATAATAATTTACAGGGAAATAGGTTGTTATGCAGTGAATCGAATATATATTATGTACATACATATGTACGAGTGTATGTATAGTAAAGGTAAGTATTGCAACTTTCACTATCATTGCCTCTGGTCCATTTAATCGAATTGGAATCAAGGTATGGCAAACCGGCATTACAACAATAAATAAGTTGATCATTTTTATTTTTCCATCGAACTTATAATCACGATCATCACGAGCATACAAAAATTGTTTCAAATCATCAATACATGATTTCAATACGAATCACACAGTTATGAATGAATAGTATTTATTTATTTATTAAATATGAACTGAGTATTTATATTGTAGTATTCTCTGATGATGACAATAAAAAGCAAAATTAAACCAAAAACAATAACAAAAAATAAAAGTAATCAATTTATGTTTTTATTTTTACTTTTTTAAAAAAAAAAAAAAATTTTATTGTCAAGTATAAATTTTGAATCGTTCATTCACTGCTTTGAAACATTGTTTTAATAATGAATTATGTACTGTAAAACACTTTCAGTTTTAATGCTATTGATCATATACGGTACTAATTATTAGTTAATTGTTTGAAAGGCAAAAAAAAACATTAAATGTGAAATTAGATATAGATACCTACATATACGAGTATATACTTGTCAAGAAAATTAATAAAGGAGAGAACCCTTATAATTGCAGTTTTTCACAAGATAATTTTAAGGTAAATTTAAAATATAAATCCAGTATAAGTGATATAATATCCCATACTTTATGCTTTTTAATTGAAGGATTATTTGTTATTGATTTTTAAGTAAATTCCGTTAATAAAAGATAGCTGATGTAACCGAATACTTGACTTTCAAAGAAAGCTGTTGTACTTCATAAAAACCAACAGAGAATCTCGAATATGAACTTTTGTTTTAAAATACTTCCGTTATATTTAAGAGGAAAAAAAGTTTTAAAGTGGTGAGCTATATGATGATGATGATTTTTTACACTAAAGCCAATAGCGATTTCTTCAAAAATGTTTTAAAGGTTATTGAAAAATATTTTAAGATGTACGTGTTTTTTCTGTGAAAGCTACATATAGCGATTACGTTAATATATCAATTTCTTTCTGAAACAAAAGAAAAATGGAGAAAAACAAAAACATATGTTATTAGAGCAAACTATTATAAATTAAATAAAAATAAAGACCTTAAAAATTTATTAAAAAGTCTTTTTTTGGCGAGATTCCCTCCATGTTATTTTTAAAAAATCCCAGGATAACAATACCACACTTCTTGCATATGGAAGGTATTTTTCTTCTAATTTATAAACGTATTTTCGTGCATGTACTATATTTTTAGCCGTTCTTGACATACATTATGTTGTCCAAAAATTTAATAGAAATTAAACATTATCCACTTCACTTGAATGATAAATGACACTATAGATACATTCAATAATTGAAATAAAAGATAAAGGAATGAGGAAATTTTGCCTAAAGAAAAATATTTTTAAGGTCATATTCCTTTATTAAAAATTGAGTTATATAAGAAAAAATATCGAAAAAAATCTTTAATTAATCTAAATTCAATCTAATTGGTTAAAACAATTTTAATTTTACATGAAAAAGTAATTTAATTTCGAGGTCACAAAATAAATGATATAAATTCATATATTTTTTCATATGGAGCATGAAATTTTTAATTATAAATTATTAACATTTCAAAAAAAAAAACACAAATGTTATACACAAAAAAAAATGTCATACTAAGATAATTATACCTCGAATTGAAATCTTGAATGATACATAAATAAAATACGATAGAACATAAGGCAATAAAAATACAAAGATATCGAAAGTTTATTCAAAAAGAACTGTTCAATTTACTTATGTAGTATATGATACATATGTATTTATGATGTTATTGTTACTGTGCCAAGAAACAAGAACATTACATCCCATCAATTGCATTGAAAAATGTGCCAAGAAAATATTATTGTACATGAATCATTGTTACAATAGCTCTCTCATAAATAAAAAGAATATTTACCTGTATTGTTTAATGATTGCTTGCGTACGTTGTATTGTAATGATACATTAAATTGTTATAAAACCCACATACAAGAAGCGCCTTTCATTACAACTCTTCCGCCTATGTCATATTACATTTTATGTATACATATATATATATATATATAATATGTAAAACAAATTTGTTTTAAATAAATGTTTTAGTTTGTTTATCATAAATTCCGTTAACATATTAAATTGACATCTTTTAAAATAGAAAAATCAAAAGAAAATACAATAATACATCTTTAACATTCACAATAGATTCAACTACATTTTTATAAAAATGACAATAATTGTTAGATGTTGTTAATTTCAAGATCAATTCAGTAAAAAAAAAAAAACAACAAAAACAATAGAATTGAATGTATTCAAAATTAAATGTAAATTGAAAATTTACAAGAGCAACAGAAGTGTAATATGGAATGGAATATATTATAATGCATTAGGTACGAAGCCGTCTACTGAATTTATTATTTAATAATATATATTCTTTTCTATAATTTAATGTGTGTGGGGGTGGATATGCTGATCCTATATCGAATCTATAAAATTTCCTGATTGATGAGATTACAGAATGCAAAATTATTATGTAGCTGTTTGTTATCCATATGTAAACATTTTATATTCAAATTAAAAAATATTTATTTAAAAATTTCAATAATATAATAATAAGTAAATTATTAATTCACATTTTTATTAAATAATTCAAATGAATATGCATTCAATGGTACATAATCATTTGGAATTGGCCAAATTAATTCATCATAATTTTCAAAACTTGAAGTAAAACTGAATATTGTACTAATTGATGGTAAATGTTTAAAGGATATTATTAATTCCATTGTATTAATTTCTGGTAATATACGATAATATTCGGGAGAAAGTTTTTCCATGTCATAATCGCAATCTTGAAATTTAATTGAAAATTATTAGATTTTTTTTCGGGTAAGTAATTTAATTTACAGGCTTGGTGCACTTAAGTTTTGCATTTTATAAAATGTGAATTAAGTTTCATGGAAACTAGTAGAAAAACATATGAGAAAAAAGGATGAGTTCGTATACAAGTATGAATTAAATTTTTAATTCAGTTTTTATCCTTTTCCGCACAATTTCTTGTATATTTCTGTCAAAATCTATTTTCAATTTATTCCTTCAAATTCTTAAGTGGACCATCCTGTATAATCATCAGAATAAATTTTCATACCTTCAGTATATAAAGACATTTTAATTTTCTTACAGATTATATAAAATTTTTTAACAATTGAAAGGATATAACGTTGTATTTCATTTATTTGAAGTTGACTAGCTAATATCAATGGTTCACTTTCTCTCCAAACTATTCCATCGAAAAATAACTGGAAAAAAGAAATATGTTTTGCATAACAATAGAAATTCATAAAATTTGAAAATAAAATTTAAAAAAAAAAAAAACTTTACCTCATGAACATTATTTAAAATTAAAATAATTTTTGTATTTTCATAATACAATTTTTCATGTTGAATAAATTCTTTAATAAATGAATTTATAATAAGTTCCGAACCTTCAATCATATGAATTGAATGTGTATTGAAGAATAACATTAAACCACATATAATTTCATCATTTTCTTCATTATTATTACATTTTTTTATAATATTTTCAATTAATTTACGAACTTGATTTGAATCGATTTCTTTCAAATATTTACCAAGAAAAATTATTCTTTGATAACACTTTTGTCGATTAGAAATTTTTGTAATTGATTGACATTTATTATCCTCGTTAATATTATTATTATTCATTTTATTAATTGATGATTTAAATTTTAAAAAAAACAAAAAAACAAAGTGAAAAAATTAATGTTTCTTTTTTTCATGCAAAAATTTGTTTGATCAATTTATAAAATTACCTTGAAATAATGAAAATATGTTAAAAACTGACAATTACAAGGTTGGTTGCTATGATTCTTGTTATTTTTTTGTTTTGAAGCTTATAAATCAATATAATATGTATGAACATATGTATGTAGCTATAATAGCTATGTAGTACATGTATCTGTACGTATATATACATATAAGTATACAAAAAATTTTGTAACAATTATTATTGCAGGTACATAAATAATATGTGCATCATCATTTATAATTTGCTTACCAAATATTACGAAAAAAAACTAATATTTTCTACTCTTTTTTTTTTTGTGTTTTTCGCCAAAATAAGAAAAAAAAACTGCATTAACGTATCAACTCAGACTTTGTTTTATCTATTTAATACTATTTTTATTGAATAGGACAAAAGGTGAAATAATTATCATTATTTATAACTTTTTGATTTATTAAACTATATAATTTTCCAAAATAACATGGTAATTAAAAACTAATTCTTTATAAAACTGAAGTGTTTTTCTAATATAGATTCTTTTGTTTTGGTAAAACAATAATTGAAAAATTCTTATATGGTAGTTAATTTTTTAGTCAAATTTTCATATTTTTAATTATTTTTCAATTAATACTTTTTTTTTTCCACTTTGTACTACTAATTACATGTTATTAATCAAATTGATTAGTTCCACATATTAAAGACAAAAGGTTTTTTTCTTATGAACATATACGTAATGTTTCACGTTTACATATACAAGGTGCATCTAAAGGTTTTTTTTGTACTTAAAAAAATTATGTTAAGAGTTAATATAATACAAATAATATATGTAAAATAAAAAAATACCCTGTGTAATTCCATTCTTCACAGAGCTAATAAATTAAATTGAATATACATTACCTTATTTAATCAAAAAGCATTTTTTAAATACATACTTGTACATAATATGCACTCGTATGTGACTGCATATTCATATAGGTATACGTATGTAGATATTACATAGTATATATTAATATTAATATTGACAATGATTTGTAGGTGAATTTATAAATATACGAGTATTGTAGATTTTTTTATTTATAGGGTTGACGTCGGCATATGAATGATTTGGGTCAGTGATTCATGAGGGAAATGCTTTTTAGCAGTTAAACAACCTACAGAAAATCATTTCTGACAATTTTTATTGCACAAACGTAAAACAATAATAAAAAACAAATAAATAAAAACAAAAAATATTTACAAGGAAATTCTTTTTCACTATTTTGATAAGAAATTTTAAACTACAAAATATTATTTGCAAATTACATTATTTGAAAATATTACTTATATGCTGGCTCTGTCTTTACATTAAATAGATAAATATGAATTGTGACATGTATGATTCTTAGAAGGACCACACAAATAAGTAAAATCTTTTGAAATTTTTGCAAATTCTTGAATTTATTAAATAAAATTTGTTATTTTATTTGTTCAATTATTTTAGTTGTGCTGGTATGTATCTTCTATATAAAAAAAAAAATTGCATTGAATATTACAATATGAAATTTTAAATAAGAAAAAACAAAATACAGGTGTTAAAAATTAATATTCAAGAAGTTATTAGACAATATCTTTTTTCTGTTTTTGCCTCTTTTTTTTTTTTAAATGCAATTGAAATTGAATGGAATGGTTTAGAAATTGTTCTTCGGAAATGATTGAATACAATATGAAAGATTTTTAAGCAAATATTATACATAAAAAAAAATTTGTAATAATTTACATATTGGTGTTATGAAATTATTTTGTTTGTGTATTTGCAAAACGTTATTATAATTTTAATGATTTAAATAGTCTTTTGTTCTGATATTTTATTATTATTTTTTTTAAGGTAAAAATTTTATGTTGCAAAAATAGTAAAAACCAAAAAAAACACAATTAAATTAATAAAAATAAAACAATTAAAGAATTAGACATAAAAATGGGAGGTGTTTGAAGGTTACATTTTGGGTTTAAAAAAAAAAGACATAACCAACAAAAGAATTATATATTTTATGAGTATGGTAAATTGGATTTTTCCCCCCAACTACTGAAGATACAAAAAGGAAAATTCATTTTCTTTTTTACAAACAATGTCAATACTTTTTTTTAATATAATTCAAAAAAATTTTCTAATCAAAATATTTATCTTTTTGTGTTCAAGTTCGTTTGCAACTACAAATTGCAATCTAATGTATCATTTAAGTGTAACCCTTTTTTTTTTATTTGTTAAAAAAAAATTTATATCAATTGTGAATGAATTTATTGTGTTGTATTGTGTTAGATCAAGGTCAAAATTAGTTACATAAACACACCTTGATTGGAGTCAAACGACTATTTTTTTGTTTTATGCTTTTTTTGTTATTTTTTTCCATATGCATACATACATATGTAACAGGTGCTATGGTGTGCTTTTGGTTTTTGATGTTTTTTTTCTTCTTCTTAATTTGTGGTTCGTGTAATCTTATGACGAACTGCATATATGCATTACTTAGCCACACAAATCTACGAAAACGTATGTTTGTGAAAGTATATGTACATTTGTGGTGGTCTAAATTATATCGATCATCCATATTATAATCATCATATGTATCTATCATCATATTTTGCATACAAAATGCACTTATTCGGTTAGAAGATGTCAACCTACATTATCAGGTTTTTCTTTTTTTCAAATTTTATTAGTTTTTTTTTTATTCACTTTTACCTGATATTGAGCATTTGGAATTTATAGTTGAGCTTACGATTATTTTTTTATAATATTAGATCATCAGAAAAGTGAGTATTTTTTTCTCTCTAACATATGAGATTTTTTTCTCTCTAATTTTTCTTTTTAAAAAAAAAAAAAAACTTTAAATGTGATTTTGAACATTCATTAGAGAGCGATCAATAATGATGATCAATGGAATCATTAAATGAATGATGATGATGAATGATAACGAATGGAATGTAGGTGTTTTAGAATTCATATATAAACCAATAATATGTTATGCAAAACAAATAATGTGGTATACGGATTGGTAGCATATTGTGATTATGCAAGGTACAATGTGGTTTTCAATTTTATTTGTATTGTTCTTTTTTTTTTTTTTTTTTTTTCAAATTAAACCTGATATTAATGAGAACTAAAATTAAAGATCGTTTTTATAAATCTAGAATCTGTTTTGTTATAATTTTTTTGTTTTTGTAGAAAAAAAAGTAATAGAATTTAAGTACACCATGTTAAATAACAAACAAGTTATTCCAAAAATTCTTTAAAAAAAAATCAGAATTTATTAATTCGTTACTGTTAATTTTTCTTAAAAATTAATAAGATGATTAACATTTGTAAAAATAGAACTTACTATGAAAATATTACGTTGTAAAAATTTTTTAATTTGAATTTTAAATTTAAATTTTTGGAATAATAATGTAGTTATGGTTCATTTGAACGTTAGATATTATTATTAAGGATTATTAACCTGATCTGATCTAAGCTATTAATCAAATTTAAAAAAAAATATGATGATTAACAAAGTCTTAGAGTTTTAACCCTAATTAAATATTGTTGTTTGGTTTTTATATTTTAAAGGGTTACAAAATTTAGAAAATTACTACTTATGATTATTTAACTGATAAAATTAAGAAAAGAAAGACAAAACATTTTCTAGATGTTTTGAAAAATAATCAAAAATTCAGGTATTGTCTATAAATGGAAAAAAGTTGTATTACATTTTTTTCGTTTTTTTTAAACCGCATAGGTTTAAAATTTAATCGCAGTAAAACTAATTTTTAATCAACAAAAAAACACTTAAAATTAAAACTAAAACTTACCAAAAATAATTCAAAAATTAATACTATGTGAATTTTCATGATTTTTAATTTTTATTTTTTTATTTTAACAATTCGAATAAAATTTTTTTTCTCTTTAAAAATTTTGAATTGAGTATTGTTTACTTATTAAATCATTAAAAATTTCAAAATTCATTAGCAACGGCATTCATATTAATCTCTACTGCATAAATGATGCACACTTTTAACACTCATTTATCAAATTAAATACATTTTTTTTTTCTTCTTCTAAAAATACAAATTATTATTATTAAAAACAATCATCATTTAAAAACAGAAAAAAACAAAAGATAATGATCACATCATATTGTATTAAAATTTTTTAATAATTTCCATAAATAGAAATTTAATAAAACGAATAAAATTTATAATTCGCAAAAAGGGTAAAAAAATATTTAAACCGCCCGTTTTTGTTTTTAAACGAATTTGATTTTTATATTTAATTTCGTTCGATTAAATTTTTTTTCTACTAAAATTTCGACATTTATATAAAATTCCAAAATGTTTATATTTTTCTATAATGTTTTCGTATTCGTTTCTGATATAAATCAATATTTTATTAAATCACAGAAAATAAACAAAAAATTTAGTACATGAACTAATTCCATATTAAAAATTATACAGTGCAAAAGAATGGATACATCAGCAATAATATTGTAACTAACTATTCAACACGATGCACGATTTTAAAACATTTTGCACGTTTTTCAATTAAATTCCAACAAGAAAATACGTATATATAAAAATTTTTACGCTATTTCTTATTTAGCAAAACAAAATATGTATAAAAATAATAATGTATCATTGAAATACGAAAGATAATTCACGTCTAACTTCGAAGCTGGCTTTTTAGCCACTAAAAATTTTATAAACAACTCTGAATGAAAAAGAATTGAAAAGATTTGTAATAATAAAATATAGCGCCTCTTCAAGACCTTGCAAAAGCTCAATTTTTTTCTTTTCTTCACTTATTCAATTCAAGTTAAATCGTTTATTTTATAAAATGAATAGACGTACTCTCGTATAAAAGAGGTGCTCGTACATGTTACATGTGAAAATGTATCTATTTTGAAGTTTAACAAATTATTATATTTTTAAATTGTTTGAACAGCAACAAAAAACAGTAAGTTGCGAATTCAAATCAAACTTAATAATCAGTTTGAATATAGTGTACATACATAAATTAGTAGAAAAAGCGTTACTTAGGTAATTTTCACACTATTAATGAATAACAACGACTTCAGCAGGTTCAAAACGCCAACGCTGGCGCAATAATTAAAAATGAATTTTAATTTTAAAGCACCTACAACACACATATGTATATAGTTACATACCCTATAGCCTATATATGTATACATACAATATTTTATACATATATTTTATTTGAGAAGAAATTTTGAGCCCTTTAATCACACTCAGAAAACTCACGAAGTAATTTTCGATGATGATGGTGGAAAAAAAAAATATATAGTGTGGCTCAGTGGGTAGCAGCAGAAGAAAATGAGATTTCATAAGGATGATTACAAACATTTACTTACTTTGTATCTTTTTTATTCAATGTAATTCTATGAAATGTACAAAAAATTAAATTTTGTTTACTTATGTTTTATATACAAAGTGACTATAGGTATAGAGTGCTTAAATTTAATGAGGTAATGAAGAGGTGTTTGTTTATTTATATTATACACATTACTACAACAAATTTTAAAAAATATTACATTTTATATGTGGTATACTACATAATATGTACATATGTGTATATTCACCTGGAAGTTATTACATTCAGTTTTAATTAGAATTATTATTCAATTGCTGCAACATACATATGTATGTATGTACATCAAATAATTGTATGAGAATTACGTACGTAGGTGTTGAATGCGGATCCAATAACACCTCTTATAAGATCAATAATTTTACTTCAATGGATTATATTATTCTATGAATGGTATACCTATTCATTATTGAAACTATAAATTTTTTTTATTTTTTGCAAGAATAAATAAAAAAACAAGAAAAAAACAAGATTAATATTTTTAATAAAAAATAAGAGCAAAACAATTTAAGATTTTGGAAACAAAATTGCTATATTCTCACAAAACACGTATTAACAATTTTTTTTTTTTTGAAAAAATATTTTGTAAACTTGTTGTTCAAAGTTTTGTACATAATTTGAAAAAATTAAAATTCAAAATTTGATTTGATATTGCCTTTTTTTTTTTTTTGAAAAGTAAAATTATGCTTCTCAAAGAATGAATGTAGGTTAATATTATTGTTTGTACTTTAAAAATAAATATATACTATTTAATATAAATGTTTGACCTCATTAAAACATTAGAATACAACATAAATAATTAATTTTTTTTTCTTTAAAAAAAAAAAAAATAGTAAATAAATAAATTCTCATAATATATTTTATTATTTGTATAATTTTTTCCTTTGTTCATAGTTTATTGTTTAATAAATGAATATTCAATTATTTTTTTTTAAGTACCAATAATTGTTAATAGCCACTAAATAATACACATAAAAACTGAATTGAACACTAATTAAAAGGTATATTATTGAAGGTATAGTTGTTAGATGTCATGATAACATTTTTGTTTTTTTTACAGACTTGACCTTTATGATTTTTTATTTTTCATTAAATTTTCTTATTAATTAAGGGCTTTTTTTGTGACAAATATTTGGTTTATTAAAAAAAATTATTTATTTTTAAGATACACATAAAGATACATTTTTTAAATATGTATGTACATATTTCAAATAAATCTATTTCAATTAAGTTTAAAGTTTCGCAATTATGAATTCTGTATAGTTCGAAATTTATTACCATCGAGAAATTTTCATTGTCATTTAAGGATGAAAATTATAAAACTGAGTAAAATGTAATATTAATTATAAAACGATAAAAAATCTTTGAACATTCTAGAAATAAGTATTCAATCCTTCTTTAATACATCTATTTTCATAACTCATTTGGTATTTAATTTCAATACCATATATTATGTTGTAAACTTCTAAGTAATCTAAAAATAGTTTGATATTTATTCCAGAATCAGAATAAATTTTAAAAATAATTCTTTTACGTATTTCAAGTAAATTCAAGTTTCTTTTTTGAAAAAAAAAAAAAAAAAGTGAGCTTAGACCACAAAATTTTTTAATTAAAGCCAAGAAAATAACAAACTTATTTGAAAATTTAAGTAAATTTTTTTTTATGTTTCAAAAACAAAATGTTAATTTATGAACTAAAAATATTAAGTTTTAATTTTATTACCTGCACCTTTAGTAATTTATGGTATATGCAACTTAAAATATTATTATGATCTTACTAACACGTTTGATAAAATATTCATAATAAGACCTTTATCATAATATTAATAAAAAATTTTAATATAATAGAATTTTTTTTAAATTATCAAAATAATGTCATCTCATAAAAATTTCTTGCAAATTAGTTAAAATAAAGTGTTGTTATTAATTAAAAGAAATTTATAAATTAAAAACAAAAAGGATTAAAGTTTTGTGCTTAAATTCGCAAAAATGTCGTTTTCCTTTGATCAAAAGTTTTTTTTACAAATGTGAGACGTATATGTGTTTTTTTATTATTTTCAAGTCAACGAACTATTTTTTTTTTTTGCAAAAGTTATTTTCAAAATTATTTAAAGTATACAAAAATGATAAACAAAATTAGTCCTAATAAAAAAAACACATTAAAAATTATTACATGTATTTTGATCTGATTATTTTTTGTCAAAATGCTTCCATTTATGGATATAGAAACTTTATGTTCAAAAATGTTGCTGTTATTGATGATATTAGCCTATGTTGATTCTATTAGCACGATGAAAAATTAATTTAATTTCTTGAATAAACAAGGAAATACTTATTATTTGACACATTTGTTTTATTTTTTTTTTTTTAAATCAAGAATATGATCTCATTTTCATTGTTTCATTGATATAACTATTTTTTCTATCTTTATTTTTTTCCTCGTCTATGATTCAAAAAATTATTTGTAGCATACTAATTAGAAAAGATATAAGTATATAAATGACGATGTACTTTTATATTTTGAAATTAAAAATTACATATGAAACATAAAACAAAAACTGTAGGTGTTTTAAGAACCGCAAAAGCTTTATTAAATTTTTTTTATTTATTTTGCTATTACATACATTTTATTATGATTACGTGTACAACGTACATACATATATGTACATATATATGGTTATGGTACATAAATATGTATGAATTTCGAGTTTATCTTATTTTTGGACTTGTTTTAGTGACAAAAATCTCTATCATATACCATATTTAGAAATACACAACTTTTTAATTTAAAATGAAAAATAAAAAGTGTGCTGATTTCTTTGATTTTTTTTCTTCGACTTTCAATTATTATTATTATTTTTTTGTTGTTGTTTGAGTAATTTGCATAATATATTTACTTTATTTAAAGCGACAAGAAAAGTGAATTTCAATTGTGATATTTTTTAAAATTTTGATTGAGAAAATGTGAAAAAGTAAATTGAACATGTTATTTCAATTTGTGTACACACATATCTCGTTTGTGGTGGTAATGAATAGTACATTTTTATTCTTTAATGGCATAATCCAAAGTAAAAAAAGAAACCAAAATGTGTATTTATTGACCGCATATGTTGCGTGTAGGCGTGTATATAATGCACTGCATTACTTTTTTTTTTAAATATCTAATGACACATATAATGTATGTATTTATGTGTACCTATACCTGCTAAAATAAATGTTTCTAGAGTTTTGCGTAGGATAAAATCTAAGTTGATTTTTTTATTTCAATATAAGTACTTTTCGAGAGCTCATTTTTCATAAGATTTAAATTATTCTATATACATGTATCTGTAATGTTAATTGTTAATAGATGTTCCATAGAAAATGTATGAAACTCGTTTAAGCAAGCCGTCAATCATAGATAACATTTTTCTCAGTATTGTAGAGGGATAAAGCTATTATGCGAATAAGCCTGGATAGACCTGATATGTGAGCTCTATAAATTTCATGGTTTGAAATAAATAAACTTTTAAAAAAATTGTACAATTTTTATGGAATATTCCATATACTTACATTGAGTTTATGTTTAGAGGATTTAGTAAGCAAAATTAATAATTTTATAATCTTTAAAACAAATAAATACATATATTTAATTCATTTTAAATGTAAGATATAAAAATATCTCAAATTATTATCAAATTTTGTATGATTTTTTATACATATATCTTTTCACTTTTATTTTATACCCGTTACGTTGCTTTCTAACTGCATATAATAACAAAAAAAAACACCCTGTATTTTAAAAAGAAATATATGAACATATGATTCTAGTAAATTGATACTGCAAATATATGAACTAAATTTATTATACTTGCAAGCAAATTTTTTTTTCAATACTTTGATTTTTTATACTTATATTTTTTGTAATTTTTTTTAACAGAATGACCAGCTCCAAAAGTGGGTATAGTGGTATAATAAATAGGATTTGGCACCCATCTAACAGGTACCTACATAATATATAGTATAGGTATGTATGATAAAATAAATGTATCACAATAATATACATATATATACTTTTCCTAATTTTAAGATTGAAAAATGAATCTAGTAACAATTATTATATATATTATGTCTGAAATCAGCTAGAAAAATACATTTAGGCGTTAAAATTATAAAAAAGCAACAAAAACAACAATTATAAAAAATCGAAAAATATATACATATATGTATATGTACATATATGTGTATATAGTTCAATGCAATAACTACACACACAATTGAATTGAAAAAAGATACATAAAAATGATAATAAATTTATAAGATGATGTTACTAATTGCTAAAAACTTTTGTTTAAAAAACATTAAAAGTTTCAAAATGATTGTATTATTAGATTAAAAATAATTTTTTTTGTTTTGTTTTATTGTTTTATAAGTGTACATATGTTTTTAAAAAATTTTTCAATTGATATTTTTCTTCTTTAAAACTTATTGTTTAATAATTTTTTTTATTATTTCACGCATTTGCGTAAACATATTTTGAAATAATGCGTGTGTTTTTTTATATATGGAAATTTAAAAAAAAAATCTATTAAATAACCAATTAACTTCTACATGTATGTAAATAATTCCTTTTTTAATTAACAGTTCATTCAACCGTTGAGCTTTAAGATCGATAACATTATTTTTCTTTATTTGTATGAAAGTACAAATTAAATTTTAAACAAAACTAAGTGTAAACATATTTTTTTTGAGTAGGCTTTAAAAAGCGTTTTATGAGTATGATAGAATTTCTAAATTTTCATGTGAATGACCTATTTTAATATGTTCTAAGAGACCAATAAAAAAAAAATCTTTCCAACTAATTTTTTGAAACCATAAACTAATATATAACACTAAACTGTAAAATATTTTAATCAGCCTACATTATTTCTTGTAACAGTCTTTTTTTTTTTTTTGCTTTTATGAAAATTGCATTCAAGAAGTGTACAGTACGATGAGTAGGATGAATTTACCAAGAAGTACTTTACCACATGAATTGATTGTAAAAAATGGTCTAGGATATGTGTCATATGACGTGTACAAAAACCAATAAGAATATAGACTCCTGATGTTTATAAAATAAATATTATAGAAGGTAGAGATATCCACGTATGTATAATTTTCCTTTTAAAGTCATTTGATATTCAAAAATTTGTATCTTTTTTTTAAAATGTTTTTTCAAGATTTTTTTTAGCTTGCTAACATTTTAGAATTTTTATATTATGCGCGTTAAATAAAGTACAAAAAAAAATAAAATTTAGAAAAAGAAAGAAAATAAAAGACCTATAATACCAAAATGTATTACTAATGGCATATGACACGATCTTCCCACGATTTAAATGATTCTGAAGCCATATCTGGTGATTAGAATGAATTTTATACATCATCAGGTATAAAAATCTGAGAGGAAAAAAAAATACGAGTATAATAAAAATTTCACTCTTGTACAAATAATTTTCGATGACAGTATAGATATGCAAAAATTGTGGAGGTTGCTTCCGATTATAATGATTATTCGATTATTTTTATGTCGATTATAACAATTTTATTTTTTAGGATTATTTCTAAAAAAAATAATTTGTTGTTTTTGATATTTAAAAATAAAACCAAAATATTCGATAAAACCTACACAGAAAAAAATCCTAACGTATACTATTCGTATAACGTATTAACGTATTCAAATCTATTAATTGACTATTAAATGCCAATATTTTTTAAATATTAATTTTAATTAAAATGCAGTAATTAGGAGATATCTAACATTTTTAATTACTCTTTAATTAATATTTGGTTCTATAAACTGAACTAGAATAAATTTCCATATACTCATAATAATCAGCTTAAAATTAAAATTTAATCCAATAATTTTATCTGTGTAGAAATTATAGTTGAATATAAAAAAAGAAGTAATTGAGAGATACTTCTTAACATGTAATGTCAAATTTTTATATAGATTTCCTTCAAAGAGACATTTTTGAAAGTAATTCAGCATTCATAAATTTTTCATTTGACCTTTATAATGATGTGATATTAAAATTATTTTTAATGTATTTCTATACAATATATTTTTACCGTTATTAATGATATTTTAACCAAAATAAGATTCTAAATAAATAAATATTGCGAAATTATTGAAAATCGTGATCTTTAAATGAAAGTGTGTATTGTACATTCAAAAGTAAAAAACAAAAAAGAATAAAACATTTTTTTGTGTAAATGAAACAATAAATAAATATAATTTAGCTTTTCAGAAAAAAAAGAAGCTAAACGAATAACCTAAATAGGGTAACCTTATAACTTTTTATTTTGTTGCTTAATATGCTATAGGGGTATTCTTTATTTACTTTTAAAAAGTCAAAATTATATCAAAAATAAATATAATCATTATTTTTATATACTTGCATAGATACATATACGTGAAAGTACATTACGCATACAACACCAGTTATACAGATACAAATTAAATTAATAACATTTGATCTTGATCTTGATACAATTACACAAAATTGATCATTTGATACAAGATTACATCATATTTTTTTATATTGAAATTGATTCATTGAATGAATTTGAAGGTAAATAATTGAAACACATTAATTTAAGTTTGTTGAAAAAAGTTTATTTTTCTTCTAAATTATCACTAATTAAAAAAGAAACGGTACGTACAATCGACTTTGAAAATACCTCGAAATTTGGAAAAACTCTACAACAACTTGAAGTTTTTTTTTCTCAAAAAAGTGGGTAGAAAGGCAATCTGAAAGATCTGTTTAAAAAATTAGGTATTAGCTATTACATCTTTAAAAAAAAACTACAACCCTGGAATACCACCAGAAACTGATTTAATTGATCAATCTTTGACATTTTTCACTATCTTAGGTTAATTATTTGTTCATACATAAAATGCATTCTATATAAATACAAGTCTTAATAACTTTTCATTAAAAACAATCAAGTTGATCTGCTTGAATGTGAATTAAAATAATTTTAAATGCTGATATAAAACGTATAAAAGTAATTCAAGATTTTATTTTGTACTTGTATGTAGTTGATATTCTAATTCTATTCTGCAAGATTTGAATTTATTTAATTAATCTGCATTTAGAAAAATGAATAAAGAGTAGGTGGGTATATTGAATAATAAATAACATAAATAAAAAACAGGATTTAATTTGTAATTGTTAAAGAAAAATATTAATAATAATCGAAGTCTATTTGGAAACTAGTTTTTTGTAATATTTTCTTTTTTATATGTTGGCTAATTGAATTAAGTAGTTAGACAATAAAAAAACGTTTTAAAATACATTTAACTCCGAAATACGTATGTTCCTTTTTAAAATCGTATATACGTATGTACATATAATTAATATTTTGTTTTACTTACGAAAATGCAATCACTAAAGCTAATAAATAAATAAATTAAGCTAAAAAAGTTATAAATGTATTTTAATTCGCTATAAACAATTTTAAAAACAAATTAGCTAATTACGAAATTCGATTTCATTAAGTACTTTACTCTTCGAGAAGTTGAAAAAAAATTTTTGAATAGTGAATTTTCCAACTCTTATTTAGTCCCACTTTTATGAATCATAGTGTAATCTTTTTTTAAAATTAACCAAAAGATATTTCTTTTTCTTTAATACACAAAAGCCTACTTATGGGTGAATTGTAAATATACTCAATTATTATTTCGAAAAACTTTTCCATTTTATATTTTCTAAAAAATCTTTTTCAATTCAACCTTCAAAAAAAAAAAATTATTTTAACGTTAGTAGATTTTCAAATATGAAAATATGTATGTATTTCCAAATTTTCAAATTTTAAATCCTCGAGGAATAGTATAGAAATACAAAAATTAAGCAAGTTTTGCTTAAAAAAGCTCCAGCATTCAGAATTTTTTAGTTTTTCAATTAAATACACCACTATGTAGTTTACAAGATCGATCTTTAGGAAAATGTTTTGTTTTGTTTTCAAATATGTACATACTTTGTTTTTTTCTCTAATAAAATAGGGTAAATCCAAATTATCTTTGAACTTAAATTTAGAAACATTTTTAGGCACCACATAGAGATCAAAATTAATTTCGCACTTTCTTTCTTTTCAATTGATTAATTAATATATAACAAAGTTATAATTTGAAGCAATATCAAAATATTTAATCTTGATAATGAATAAGTGCAAAAATTTAATATTTCAACACTTTAAAATATTTTATATCTTATCTTGAAATGCGTTACCTATTTAAATCTTATGAGATTTACTTTTCACGATTCACCCTCACTTAAAAATCAAAATAATATGAATTTATTTTTATGTGAACATTAATTTTGCGATATTATTCACATTTATATCATTAAACATACATACATATGTTATGTACATATGTATAATATTATCATAATTAATTTCATAATATTATGTTTTTAGTTTTTTAACAAAATAATGATAAAAAAATTAAAATGTGTCGTCATTAATCATTTAAATATCTAGTAACATAAATTTTTTCACCTTGTTATTTTGTTCAGTTGAAATTCAACATTCACATAGTACGGAACAAAAAATAATTATTATTTTATTCAAAAATAAAAATAAAATGTCGTTAACAAAAACGAAGTTGAAATTTTTTACATGTATGTTATTAATATTAATTAATTTTGGAAAATGTGCAAATATTTTAGGATTAATGCCAGTCGGATCTCCTAGTCATCATATATGGTAATTGTAATTGTAATTTATTGTTAACAACACTATAAAATGTTAACTGTTTATTTGAATTTAAAAATGAACATTTATGTTTAAAAATTTTCTACAGGAATAGTGTCGTAATGCATGCACTTGGTGAACGTGGGCACAATGTTACTGTTTTATCAGCAGATATACCAAAACCATCTGATAGAGTACCAAAAAATGTTCATTATATTCATTTAGAAGAAGTTTATAATACAATTTATAATTCAGAAGATTCATTTCATATAAAAGATCTCATTGGTATTTCTCCACATAAAGAAATTCCATTATTTTATGATTTTGCATTAAAATCAGATAACGGTGTAATCAATTCAAAAGGATTTAAACAACTTCTGAATTATCCGGATAATTTTAAATTTGATCTTATTATATACGATTATACATTTAATTCTGCAATTATTGGTTTTCTCCATAAGTTCAAATATCCTCCATTAGTAGGATTATCACCTTATATTTATCCTCCAAATACATTGGATTTTACTGGAGGACATTTCTATCCAGGTTATATACCGTTCATTTCATATAATTGTGATACAGAAATGACATTTTTCCAACGAATATTTAATATATATTTATACGTTTATGATACATTGTAAGTTACATACATATACATACATAGTTATTTATTTATCTTACTTTTACAATAATTTTCAAAATTTCAAATTTTAATTCAATTTATTTATTGTTTTTTTTCTTCTACTATATGTAATTTTATAGATACCGTATAATTTATTTAACGAGTGAATTGAATAATCGTGTAAAACATATTTTTTCAAGTGATAAGTTAGATATATATGAATTAGAACAAAAAATGGCATTAGCTTTAGTTAATTCACATCCAAGTTTAAATTATCCACAACCTTTACCACCAAATGTCATTGAAATTGGTGGTTCACAAATTCAAGATCCTCAGCCATTAGATAAAGAACTTGAAGATTTTATTAATAAATCAAAAAAAGGAGCAATACTTTTCTCTCTGGGAACAAATATGAAACCAAATCTTGTCGGACAGGAAAATATCAATAAAATATTAGATGCAATTGAATCATTTCCAGATTATCATTTTCTATGGAAATTTGAGACAAAATATATTGAAAGAAAAATGCCATCAAATCTTATAGTGCGACCATTTTATCAGCAACGAGATGTATTAGGTAATTATTATTTAACTTTTGATTTTTTCAATTTTCAATTAAAATTAAATTGAAAATACTTTTTTTTTCAACAATTAGCTCATCCAAAAATTAAATTGTTTATAACACATGCTGGTGGTTTAAGCACTTCAGAATCAACATGGAGAGGAGTACCAATGGTTGGAATACCTTTATTTGTTGATCAACACAGGGTAATTTATTACTAAAAATTTGAAAAAAAAAATGCGGTATAATATTAATACTTTCTACATGCATGTTACAGAACATTTATAAATCTTTGCTAGCTGGAGTTGCAGTGAAAGTTGATTATTTAACAATGACTACCGAAAATTTGAAAAGTGCAATTAAAGAAGTTCTTACAAATAAAAGTTATGCTGAAAATATGAAAATTCGATCTCAAAGATATCGTGATAGACCAATGAAACCTTTAGATACAATCATTTGGTGGGTGGAATATATTCTTCGAAATCCAAATCCAGAACATTTAAAGTCACCTGTTTTAAATGTTGGACATTTCGTAGCAAATTGTTATGATATTTTAATTTTATTAATTTTAATTGTAATTAGTATTTGTTGGATATTATTTAAAGTTTTACAAAAAATATTTTTCGAATCAAAGTCCACGAAAACTAATATGAAAGATAATAAGAAAAATAATTAATTTAAAAAAAATTGTTATCGCTTTGGAGAAATAAAAAAGATTTTGAACTAGCTATTCAACTGTTTTTTTAATTGAATTGAATTTTTAATGATTTTACTTAAGAAAGTGCCTTTGATTTTTCTAGTATATACATATATTTCTTTTTCTTTAATAAAGCATACTTATGGGTGAATACTGAATTATTATTTCGAAAAACTTTTTCATTTTATATTTTCTAACAATTCTTTTTCAAATCAACCTCCAAAAAAATAAATTAGTTAGTAGACTTTCAAATACGAAAATATGTGGGTATGAATTTTCAAATTTTCAATCCTCGAAATACTCCAGCATTCAGAATTTTATAGTTTTTGAATAAAATACACCACTATATACTATATGGTGTTTGAAAGATTATGAAAAAAAATGACAGTAATTTTTTTTATAAATTTATCTTTTGAACATAGCATAACGTATATTGTTCTAGTGCTTCAAGTATACTATTTCACCAGTTATAATCGATTTTTAATTTCAATTACCAATTTCAGAAAGGAAGCTGTAAAATTTTGATTGGCATTTTTGGTAATTTACTTTGTATGAAAATGATCTTAAAATAAAGGACACGATCTCAATTTTCTATCCATATATGTTATTTTCAAAAAAAGATATAAAATTTATCTAAATCGAAAAAAAAAATGTTAGAATGGTTTTTTGGAAAAATGAAATCAGCCTTATTGATAGAATATGATAATTCAGGACCTTCTGATTCCGAATCTGAAAAGGATTCTACTGTAGGACTGTCATAGTTTTCTAGATATAGCTTTTTAAAGCTCATATCGTGTACAGTCTGGCAGTCTCTCAGAATTTATTTTTGAAAATAATGTAATTTATTTTTTTATTCTTGTAAAAAATGTATAGATAAAAAAGCGTGTTTCTATACTGTGTAATTTTTGAATAAATCGTGAATAAAAGTTACTTTCTTTTGAACACTACATAAATAACAAGCACTCTCTTCTTTTTTAATTTTGTCTTTAAAGCAAAAAGTTGACCTTCTATCTAATCCACACATTACTTTTTTTCTTAACTTAATTTTTTCCTCAATATTCTTATGTGCTTATAAAGAACATTATTTCATGTTTTCTTCAGTTTATTTAATTTTTATATTATGCAATGCAAACACGCATTTGCGATTAATTAAAATTGAACCCTCTTTAATAGAACGATTCAATTGAAAATCATTTTTAAGCTCATAAAAATTGAAATTTTTGTAGAAAATATTCATTCAAACTGATGCTCCAAACAAAACTGTCAAATAATTATGTATTTAAAAAAAAAACATGAAAAATGCTTGGAAGAATTCAAAAAGACAATGCATATAATATGTATGCTTGAAATATACTTCAATATCTAATACATACCAAGCATGTTTTGTAAAGTACATGTAACGTATCTACTTTCGAATATTTTGTTTTTTTTTTATTGCTATGATTTTAAGTGGAAACACTTTTCTCTAATAAAATAGGGTAATTCCACGTATATCTTTTGAACTTTCGTAATTTGCTAAATTAATTTGATAATCCAGTATTCATTATTTTTATCCATTAAAAATTTTAAAAAATACCTAGAAACATTTTTAGGCACCACTAGAAGTCAAAATTAATTTCGCACGCACTTCTTTCTTTTCAATTGATTAATTTATATTATAAAAAAGTTATAATTTGAAGCAATATCAAAATCTTGATAATAAATAAGTACAAAAATTTAATATTATAAAGACTCAAATATTTTATATCTTATCTTGAAATGCGTTACCTATTTAAATCTTATGAGATTTACTTTTTACGATTCACCCTACAGTCACACACTTAACAATCAAAATAATATGAATTTATTTTTATGTGAACATTAATTTTGCGATATTATTCACATTTGTATCATTGATCGTACATATTTAATATTATCATCATTTATTTCATAATATGTATGTATTTAATGATGATAAAAAAATTACAGTGTCGTCATTAATCATTTAACTATCTAGTAAAATAAATTTGTTCATCTTGTTATTTTGTTCAGTTGAATTTGAACATTCTCATAGTACGGAACAAAAAATAAATATTACTATTATTTAAAAAAAAAAATAAATAAATAAAAAATAAAATGTCGATAGCAAAAACGAAGTTAAAATTGTTTACATGTATATTATTAATATTAATTAATTTTGGAAAATGTGCAAATATCTTAGGATTAATGCCAGTTCCATCTCCCAGTCATCATATATGGTAATTTTACAATAATTTTATTTTTTTATAGTACGTGAAGTTTTATAGTTTAAATATAATTTATAGTGGAATAATAAATTGATTATTTATTCTTGTTACGTAAAATTGTGATAATTTTTATAATAACTTTATTTTTAACAACACTATTAAATTTCAATTGTTTGTTTTAATTTAAAATTATTATATAAATAAATTGGAAAAAATATTTACATTGAAAATTTTCTACAGGAATAGTGTCGTAATGCATGCACTTGGTGAACGTGGGCACAATGTTACTGTATTATCAGCAGATATACCAAAACCATCTGATAAAGTACCAAAAAATGTTCATTATATTCATTTAGAAGAAATTTATAATAGAATTTATAATTCAGAAGATCCAATTGATATAAAAGAATTTATTGGTATTTCTCCACATAAAGAAATTCCATTATTTTATGATTTTTCATTAAAAGTTGATGAAGGTGTAATCAATTCAAAAGGATTTAAACAACTTCTGAATTATCCGGATAATTTTAAATTTGATCTTATTATATACGATTATACACTTAATTGTGCAATTATTGGTTTTCTTCATAAATTTAATTATCCACCTTTAGTAGGAGTATCAGCTTATATAAATCCTCCAAATACATTGGATTTTACTGGAGGACATTTCTATCCAGGTTATATACCGTTCATTTCATATAATTGTGATACAGAAATGACTTTTTTCCAACGAATATATAATATATATTTATACGTCTACGACACATTGTAAGTTACATACATAGTTATTTATTTATCTTACTCTTACAATAATTTTCAAAAAATTTTTTTTTGCTATTATATTTAAATTTATAGATACCGTAAAATTTATTTAACGAGTGAATTGAATAATCGTGTAAAACATATTTTTTCAAGTGATAAGTTAGATATATATGAATTAGAACAAAAAATGGCATTAGCTTTAGTTAATTCACATCCAAGTTTAAATTATCCACAACCTTTACCACCAAATGTCATTGAAATTGGTGGTTCACAAATTCAAGATCCCCAGCCATTAGATAAAGAACTTGAAGATTTTATTAATAAATCAAAAAAAGGAGCAATACTATTCTCTCTTGGAACAAATATGAAACCAAATCTTGTCGGACAGGAAAATATCAATAAAATATTAGATGCAATTGAATCATTTCCAGATTATCATTTTCTATGGAAATTTGAGACAAAATATATTGAAAGAAAAATGCCATCAAATCTTATAGTGCGACCATTTTATCAGCAACGAGATGTATTAGGTAATTATTATTTAACTTTTGATTTTTTCAATTTTCAATTAAAATTCAATTAAAAATACCTTTTTTTCAACAATTAGCTCATCCAAAAATTAAATTATTTATAACACATGCCGGTGGTTTAAGCACTTCAGAATCAACATGGAGAGGAGTACCAATGGTTGGAATACCTTTATTTGTTGATCAACACAGGGTAATTTACTACGAGAATTTAAAAAAAAAATTGCTAAAAAATATTAATACTTTCTACATGCATGTTACAGAACATTTATAAATCTTTGCTAGCTGGAGTTGCAGTGAAAGTTGATTATTTAACAATGACTACCGAAAATTTGAAAAGTGCAATTAAAGAAGTTCTTACAAATAAAAGTTATGCTGAAAATATGAAAATTCGATCTCAAAGATATCGTGATAGACCAATGAAACCTTTAGACACAATCATTTGGTGGGTGGAATATATTCTTCGAAATCCAAATCCAGAACATTTGAAATCACCTGTTTTAAATGTTGGACATTTCGTAGCAAATTGTTATGATATTTTAATTTTATTAATTTTAATTGTAATTAGTATTTGTTGGATATTATTTAAAGTTTTACATAAAATATTTTTCGAATCAAAGTCCACGAAGACTAATATGAAAGATAATAAGAAAAATAATTAATTTAAAAAAAATTGTTATCGCTTTGGAGAAATAAAAAAGATTTTGAACTAGCTATTCAACTGTTTTTTTAATTGAATTGAATTTTTAATGATTTTACTTAAGAAAGTGCCTTTGATTTTTCTAGTATATACATATATTTCTTTTTCTTTAATAAAGCATATACTTATGGGTGAATACTGAATTATTATTTCGAAAAACTTTTTCATTTTATATTTTCTAACAATTCTTTTTCAAATCAACCTCCAAAAAAATAAATTAGTTAGTAGACTTTCAAATACGAAAATATGTGGGTATGAATTTTCAAATTTTCAATCCTCGAAATACTCCAGCATTCAGAATTTTATAGTTTTTGAATAAAATACACCACTATATACTATATGGTGTTTGAAAGATTATGAAAAAAAAATGACAGTAATTTTTTTTATAAATTTATCTTTTGAACATAGCATAACGTATATTGTTCTAGTGCTTCAAGTATACTATTTCACCAGTTATAATCGATTTTTAATTTCAATTACCAATTTCAGAAAGGAAGCTGTAAAATTTTGATTGGCATTTTTGGTAATTTACTTTGTATGAAAATGATCTTAAAATAAAGGACACGATCTCAATTTTCTATCCATATATGTTATTTTCAAAAAAGGATATAAAATTTATCTAAATCGAAAAAAAAATGTGAGAATGGCTTTTGGGAAAAATTTAAAACAGCCTTATTGATAGAATATGATAATTCAGGACCTTCTGATTGCGAATCTGAAAAGAATTCTACTGTAGGACTCTCATAGTTTTCTAGATAAAGCTTTTCAAAGCTCACATCGTATACATACATCATATACATCGTATAGTCTCTCGTATTTTACTTTTGAAAATAATGTAATTTACTTTTTATTTAAATTTTTTATTTTTGTAAATAATGCATAGATAAATAAGCTTAAAGGTTAAAAAAACTTTTATAACATATACTTTTTAAAAATTGTTTATAAAGCCTCTGTAACTACGATGATATTCAAGTAAAGAGTTGTTCGAGGACGTTTCGGAAGTTTCTCAGTAACTTTCTCCGTTCTTTAAATTCATATTTTTCGAATATATTCCATCATATTTAATTATTTTCAAGAAAGAGATCGATTCTAGACAGGAAGCATTCTATTCACTCATACCAAATCCGAAAACCCCATGTAAATCCGTTCACGTTTACTACCCTAAAACTCTTTCCAAAATATCAATCACGTCACGAGGAACACTCTTACCCACAAAGGAAAAAGTAAGTGGATAAAAAGTATATAATAAAAAGCGTGAATAAAAGTTACTTTCTTTTGAACACTTTACATAAATAACAAGCACTCTCTTCTTTTTAAAATGTCTGAACTTGTTGATGTTCAAGTCTGATATGATAAATTCTATACTGGTAATTTATTTTAATTGAAATATGTTTTGATAAAAAACCTATAAAGAACTAAAACTGATTTTAATTGTTGTCTTTAAAGCAAAAAGTTGACCTTCTATCTAATCCACACATTACATTTTTTCTTAAACTTCATTTTTTCCTCAATATTCTTATGTGCTTATAAAAAACATTATTTCATGTTTTCTTCAATTTATTTAATTTTCATGTTATGCAATGCAAACACGCATTTGCAATTAATTAAAATTGAACCCTCTTTAATAGAACGATTCCATTGAAGATCATTTTTAAGCTCATAAAAATTGAAATTTTTGTAGAAAATATTCATTTAAACTGATGCTGTAAAAAAAAACTGTCAAATGATATTATGTACCTTTTTATAAAAATGAATTGAAACATGCTTGGAAGAATTCAAAAATACAATATACCTATGCTTGAAATATACTTCAATATCTAATATGTACATACAAATCATTTTGTTTAAAGTATACATACTTAATACTTATATATCTAAATAGTGCTTCTTCAAAAATGAATCGCTGCTTTGGTGATGCGATGCTGATGCTTGTCACAAATTCAAAAATGCAACGCAACTTTTATGATGCGTTGTCAGATATTCAAAAAAGCATCGTATCAAATCAAGTATTCAAAATTCCTTGTAATATTCAGCTGTCATGTATGTAATAGCATTGCATCGCCAACTAAAAACTTTGCGTTGTCATAGCAACAAAGTAATGTTTACGCATCACGAACAGAAGAACATTAGCATCACCAAAGCAGCGATTCATTTTTGAAAAAGCACATACTTTCAAATACTTAGTTTTTTTTTTTAATGCTGGATATGATTTTAAGTGGAAACACCTTTCTGTAATAAAATAGGGTAAATCAAAGTTATCTTTGCAGTTGAATTTTCGTTAAAAATTTGATTTCTATTGAAGTTTTCGTAATTTGCTGGATTAATTTTATAATCTATTATTTATTATTTTTATCAATTAAAAATTGTATGAAATACCTAAAAAAAAGTTGTAGGCACCATGTTCACCAGAAGTTAAAATTATTTTCGCACTTTTTTCTTTTCAATTGATTAATTAATATATAACAAAGTTATAATATGAAGCAATATCAAAATCTTTAATCTTGATAATAAATAAGTACAAAAATTTAATATTTTAATACTTTAAAATATTTTATATCTTATCTTGAAACTTGAAATGCGTTACCTTTTAAATCTCATGAGATTTACTTTTCACGATTCACCCTCACTTAAAAATCAAAATAATATGAATTTATTTTTATGTGAACATTAATTTTGCGATATTATTCACATTTATATCATTAAACATACATACATATGTTATGAACATATGTATAATATTATCATAATTAATTTCATAATATTATGTTTTTAGTTTTTTAACAAAATAATGATAAAAAAATTAAAATGTGTCGTCATTAATCATTTAAATATCTAGTAACATAAATTTTTTCACCTTGTTATTATTTTGTTCAGTTGAAATTCAACATTCACATAGTACGGAACAAAAAATAATTATTATTTTATTCAAAAATAAAAATAAAATGTCGTTAACAAAAACAAAATTAAAATTTTTAACATGTATATTATTAATATTAATTAATTTTGGAAAATGTGCAAATATCTTAGGATTAATGCCAGTTGCATCTCCTAGTCATCATATATGGTAATTTTACGATAATTTTATTTTTTTATAGTACGTGAAGTTTTATAGTTTAAATATAATTTATAGTGGAATAATAAATTGATTATTTATTCTTGTTACGTAAAATTGTGATAATTTTTATAATAACTTTATTTTTAACAACACTATTAAATTTCAATTGTTTGTTTTAATTTAAAATTATTATATAAATAAATTGGAAAAAATATTTACATTGAAAATTTTCTACAGGAATAGTGTCGTAATGCATGCACTTGGTGAACGTGGGCACAATGTTACTGTATTATCAGCAGATATACCAAAACCATCTGATAAAGTACCAAAAAATGTTCATTATATTCATTTAGAAGAAATTTATAATACAATTTATAATTCAGAAGATCCAATTGATATAAAAGAATTTATTGGTATTTCTCCACATAAAGAAATTCCATTATTTTATGATTTTGCATTAAAATCAGATAACGGTGTAATCAAATCAAAAGGATTTAAACAACTTCTAAATTATCCGGATAATTTTAAATTTGATCTTATTATATACGATTATACATTTAATTCTGCAATTATTGGTTTTCTCCATAAATTCAAATATCCACCTTTAGTAGGAGTATCAGCTTATATTAATCCTCCAAATACATTGGATTTTACTGGAGGACATTTCTATCCAGGTTATATACCGTTCATTTCATATAATTGTGATACAGAAATGACTTTTTTCCAACGAATATATAATATATATTTATACGTTTATGATACATTGTAAGTTACATACATATACATACATAGTTTTTTATTTATCTTACTTTTACAATAATTTTCAAAATTTAAATTTTAATTCAATTTATTTATTGTCTTTTTTCTTCTACTATATGTAATTTTATAGATACCGTATAATTTATTTAACGAGTGAATTGAATAATCGTGTAAAACAGATTTTTTCAAGTGATAAGTTAGATATATATGAATTAGAACAAAAAATGGCATTAGCTTTAGTTAATTCACATCCAAGTTTAAATTATCCACAACCTTTACCACCAAATGTCATTGAAATTGGTGGTTCACAAATTCAAGATCCTCAGCCATTAGATAAAGAACTTGAAGATTTTATTAATAAATCAAAAAAAGGAGCAATACTTTTCTCTCTGGGAACAAATATGAAACCAAATCTTGTCGGACAGGAAAATATCAATAAAATATTAGATGCAATTGAATCATTTCCAGATTATCATTTTCTATGGAAATTTGAGACAAAATATATTGAAAGAAAAATGCCATCAAATCTTATAGTGCGACCATTTTATCAGCAACGAGATGTATTAGGTAATTATTATTTAACTTTTGATTTTTTCAATTTTCAATTAAAATTAAATTGAAAATACTTTTTTTTTCAACAATTAGCTCATCCAAAAATTAAATTATTTATAACACATGCTGGTGGTTTAAGCACCTCAGAATCAACATGGAGAGGAGTACCAATGGTTGGAATACCTTTATTTGTTGATCAACACAGGGTAATTTACTACGAGAATTTAAAAAAAAAATTGCTAAAAAATATTAATACTTTCTACATGCATGTTACAGAACATTTATAAATCTTTGCTAGCTGGAGTTGCAGTGAAAGTTGATTATTTAACAATGACTACCGAAAATTTGAAAAGTGCAATTAAAGAAGTTCTTACAAATAAAAGTTATGCTGAAAATATGAAAATTCGATCTCAAAGATATCGTGATAGACCAATGAAACCATTAGATACAATCATTTGGTGGGTGGAATATATTCTTCGAAATCCAAATCCAGAACATTTGAAATCACCTGTTTTAAATGTTGGACATTTCGTAGCAAATTGTTATGATATTTTAATTTTATTAATTTTAATTGTAATTAGTATTTGTTGGATATTATTTAAAGTTTTACATAAAATATTTTTCGAATCAAAGACCTTGAAGATAAATATAAAAGATAATAAGAAAAATAATTAATTTAAAAAAAAAATTGTTATACATAATTGTAAAATAAACAAAAAAGAAAAAAAGTTTTGAAAAATTGTTGATTAAGATGTGTGTTTTTTTATGTGTTTTGAATTCCTATCTAACACCTTCATTTAATGTTTAAATATGTGTTCAATAACCAATAATAACAATTTTAAATAAATATTTCTGATGATTATTTTATAAAAACAAATTAATAAAATTAACATTGCACATTTTTTTCAATTGAAAATCAATGATTATTATTTCATAATTATGTGAGACAAGTTTTTGTTATGATATTATGCAATATAATAATTATTATAATTTATCAGCTGACAGTCTGACAATCTTGTTTGGTAATGAATTTCACGTAAAATATGCGTGGTCATTGTAACTATAAGTTTAAAATCATTATTTATATTATTTGTATGTTTTATCATCCAATAGTAAAAATCTAAATATTTAAAGGAAACAAAAATCTAAAATATGGAACAACTGGCAAAAAAAAATGCATGGCCTTGAGCGCTATATTGGAAATGATAAACAATGATTTTTAAGTTTTAGTAGTTACAAGTATTTTTCACTTTTTACTTTATCAAAATGATCAAGCACATTTTACATACACATATGTATGTATCATATGTTTACATATGATAAGTGAAATTCATTACCAAACAAGATTGTCAGACTTATTACAAATAATGTCGGTAATTATTGTAACGGATAAAAAAATGTAAATATTTACTTACATTTATCGATAAAGTTTTCATTTTACACTTTTAATGTATCTACTATCTGACTATTAATATCACTAAAAAAAAATGTTCATATTTAGAACTCCGGGTTACAATCTAAGGCTGATAATTATCACGCGACTCATGTTTATATTATAGAGAGAAAAAAATTTATGTATTTTTTTAATTTATATAATATTTAATAATGTATGACATCTCATTGCATATACTGGTTCTTTGTAAAATTCAGATAAGTTGAAAATTAAAAAAAAAATAAAAAGAAAAATATCCTCTTAAACTATTTAATTTGATTTTTTCGTTTGTGTATGTTTTCTTGTTTTTCTTGAGAATCTTTTTATTTTACAAATTCTGAATGTCTATACATAACTGCTACACAGCGCTCAATTTTTATCGAAAATGTACAATAATTATTACTAAGCAAAATTTACATAATTATGATGATCTCATGTATACTATTTATCTTTTTAATATTTTTTTTAAATTGTGTTTTTTTATTTTGTTACATAAATGATTTTATCATTCTACATACATAAGTGTTTACACACGTAACGATTGCACTTTATAATTCTTATTGTAATACTTTATGATGAGAAATCTGAGCAATAAATTTTAATGTGATAAGCTGTAATCAAGCTTTTTTATTAAATAATAATTTGTTTGAGTTTAAAAAAAAAATTTCTATCGCTTTAGAGAAATAAAAAAGATTTTGAACTGTTGAACTGTTTTTTTTTTAAATTTAATTGAATTTTAAATTATTTTACTTTAGATTAAACTTACAAGTTTCGAAAAGATTCATTTTCATAGTACCTATAGTTTAGTTTCCAATAAGTACTTAATTTGATACATGAACAAAAAATACATAATTTCTAGACAGTTGATAAATTGCAAGACAAAGTGTTATAATTGAAGCTCTTGTGATTGTCCTTACCAATCCTGTGATTCGATCTCAAAGGAGCTTACTATAACAATCAATAACCTACATACCTTACATATTTACTTACACAAAATTCCAAATTTTAATATTTTAATAAGGGTGACTAAAAGTTTAGCCCGTTTTTATGTATAGTTTTTTTATATACTTTTTATCCACTTACTTTTTCCTTTGTGGGTAAGAGTGTTCCTCGTGACGTAATTGAAATTTTGGAAAGAGTTTTAGGGTAGTAAACGTGAACGGATTTACATGGGGTTTTCGGATTTGGAATGAGTGAATAGAAGGCTTCCTGTCTAGAATCGATTCCTTTTTTAAAAATAATTAAATATGATGGAATATTCGAAAAATATAAATTTAAAGAACGGAGAAAGTTACTGAGAAACTTCCGAAACGTCCTCGAACAACTCTTTACTTGAATATCATCGTAGTTACAGAGGCTTTATAATCAATTTTTAAAAAGTATATGTTATAAAAGTTTTTTTAACCTTTAAGCTTATTTTAAAGTAAGTTAAAAGCGCACTGTGAAAATGAAATATTCATTTTATTTTTAAAAGTTCATTTTTTTTTTTTTTTTTTTGAAACACAAAAATAAAATTAAAAAATTACATTTTATTTATACAAACATGCTTCATTTTTTTTTTCTTCAATATATCATTTATAGTTTTTTTTTTAACATTTTTGAAAAACAAAATACATTTTTTCTTATAAATAAATTTACGTTTTTAGGTACTCATAATTTTTGAAATTGGTATGTAATGACAAAAGTGTGTTTTAAAAGAAATTAATATTAAAATTTAAAAAAAAAAAAAGACAAATTAAAGCACAACATTAAAAATATTTGGTGTATTTGGTGTAAAAATGCGAAAAAAAAAAAACTTTATCCTTTTCTTTTTTATCGTTCATTTTAAAGATGTGAAACGTGACATCGTTAGTTTAAAATGTTTAAAGAATTTATACAATAATAATACATAACATATAAAATAATTATAACAATATATTAGATTTTATTAAAATGTATCTTAAATTAAAAGAAAAAAAAAATAATAACCAAAAACAAAAAGAAAAAAAAAACTATGAATAAAATGTAAGAACACTTGTTTGATTACCACGTACAAAAAGGAATGGTGGAAGACCATGACTTAAACTTTCTAACCACGCCATATAAACTGGTGCTGATACAATATTTTTACGTGGCATTGGTAATGTCATTACAACCAAATCAGATTTTGTTGAATTCTCATGAAGATATTCTCTTAAACGTAAGTAACGATTTGTTTTATCTTGTACTGCTAGTAAATCACTTTCAGTTGTAACACCAGTATCTAAATCATCTGTTGTTGTTGTTATTGTTTCAGATACAATAAAATCTTTAATTAAATCTTTAAAATATTGTGTAGATGATTCTTGTGGCCTTTTTGTTATATCAGGAAGTAAACGTAAATCAGAATAATCAATACGAAATTTAGCTAATAAACTTGCCATTGAACGTTGTTCATATTCTAATTCATCTTTTTTATTAGCTAAAGCAAATACTCTATAAGGTGAATAAGAAAATTTTTAATTAAGACGCAAAATATTCATGAAAAAAATCATTTTTTTCAAAAATTCAGTTTACCTCAATTTACATGATTGCCATGTTCTTCTTGTACTTATAATATAAGGTAGAAGAAGTGTTAAACCTCCATCGTCATATAACCAATAAACATCAATCACAGCATGACTTCGTTTTCTTGTGAATATTGTTAAATCATTTAAAATATCTTTTGGTAATTCAGAGCCTCCAGGACCTTTGTATAATTGTGAAGGATCATCACGTGATTTTTTATTCTTTCTTAGTGAATTAGACTATAAAAACAATTTTAAAAAAAAAAAATAATAATCAAGATAAATTTTAAAAAAAAGCAACATGAAAGTAAATACCGTTAGTAAATTTGATTTTGAATCCATTGGATCTGGTAAACCAGAAACTTCTTGGGCTTTTATTTGAGAGCCAACAGTAAATGATAGATCACTTGTACTACTTGCTGAAAATATAAATTATGTCATCTGAATTTCGGATTTTAACATTGAAAAATGCAAAATGTGTAAATGTCAAATCTGAACATGAGATATGTATGTATGTTTATATGTGTATTTATGTTTACCTATACATATATATTTAATTAAATAATTTTAAATTTATTAATAAAAAAAATAAATAAATAAAAATAAAATAATCAATGTGGATTCCAATCAAAGAAAATACGATATTTGAATGCGAAAGAAAAATAAAAATATAGTTTAAAAATGTAAGAATGTGTAAGAACATAAGTGCTTTGTGTGGGAAGACTTTTTGTGTATGTACAATATGTTTTTTTTTTTTTGTTTTACACATATTTAGGTGCATATAACATGCTACTTACATTTTGTTACCTTTAAGTTGTTATCATTTCCCATGTTCTGCATATCTCCGGCTAAAAATATTTACAAATAAATCTTATCATGCAATATACATAAATCTCGAGTGTACAAATTGTATATTTTTTTCTTTGTGTACACACATATTGAAATGTTTTTTAGATTCTCTAAATTAATAAATTTAAAAAAAAATTTTCCTTACTCGTTGTCATTTTTGTTTTTCAATTCATGCATTGTTTTTTGTAAATGCATCATGAAAAATTTTAAAAATTTCAATTTATTCAGTAATTTTTAAACCTATTGATAAAAAATTTAGAATTCTGTTTTTCTTGTTAAATTTGATTCTAATTATGTCCTGAAATCTGGTAATAGTTTTTATCAACAGGTGTTACAGTAGATAATTATATAAATTTTGTGCATAATAAAATGCAAAAGAGCATTGTGACTATAAAATTAATTTCTTCAAATTAAATTTAACTAAATTTTAATTTCATTTAGTTTTATTTTATTTTAAAAAAATAAATAAATTTATTATTTTCTTGGTTAATTTTGAAAAATAAAAAAAGAAAAATAATAATTACCTTGTGATACATTACGACTTAATGAATCCATACTTCCATGAATTTGAGCATTCTTTTCAGTTGAATCTAAATCAGCTGAACTTTCATTTGGTCTTAATGTTCGTGGAATTTCATTTAAATTTTTTGTTGTTATAATATCTTCACCAAGAATATGTGAATAATCTAAACCTTTATCTACTCTCAATATTGCTACGGATAAATAAATATCTAAAGCCTATTTAGGAAAAAAAAAATCAGTAAATAGAAAATACGTCATAGTATAAATTTTTTAAATTTTCATACTTTGTGCATGACATTAAAATACTGAATTAAATCTTTTTTATCGCATGTTTGCCAATCTGCTTTGTAACCCATTAATAAGATGTTTGGTTTCAATTTACCAATTCCACAGGCCTACAAAATAAGTTTTATCAATTAAAATAATAATTAAACTTTTTAAAGAAAAATGATTCGTTAGTACATACTTGCATTAAAGCTCTAGAACCTGTTTCAAAATCTTCACCATCAACTAATGAATAGAATCCCTTAACACGATGTTTTCTAAACCAAGATGATGAACGATCTTGTAAATAGTTTCTGTATCGTTGAGAACTGGTACCACGAAGAACATGACCACATAACAAAAGTGAAAGATTTTTTGTTAACATATAAGCAAAATCTACAAGTATTGGTCGGGAGTTTGGTAAGCCAGATAAAACTAAAATCTAAAAAAAAAATGAATAAATAAATAAAACTATAAAATACTTGTATTGAAATTTATAATTTACCTGTGGTCTGTAATTTTTGACATGCTCTTCGACATTACTCAATTGTTGTACTGATAATAGAGCATTTTTGTAGGTTTGGGCTTGAGTTGTCGATCCCCAATTAACATCTATTGAAAATGGTGAATTTATTATAGAAAAAAGGACACATTTATAGCTAGAAGAATATTATTTTAATATCTAACATGACACATACCTGGTTTTCTATATGATACAATTAAGTACAAAGCAAGAACTACTGCAAATGTGATTAAAGCTGTCCACCAAGATATTAAAAACATTACTGCAACACAGAGTACAGCACCAACAAGACTTAACCACATATTATAATACTTTAAAAACAATGAAACAGTAAATTAAAAACCTTTTTTATTATTATTGTCAATAAAAGAGGTGATATAAGTATTTACCTTGAAAGTTGGTCGCCATCCTACTGGTTTCGCTAAACTAGCATGGAATGTACTAAAATTAATTAACATATATGCAGCTAAAAAGAAGTTCGATATTAAAGGAGCAATTAAATTCAATTCTCCAATTAAAATAAATCTAAAAAAGAAAAAAAAAAGACGATTTTAAATAAACCTTTCAATGATTTTTATATAATGATAAAGTCTCACCCAATCGCAATAAAAAATGTCAAAACATATCCTCTGACAGGTTCATTATTTTTTCCGTATCCCTTAGCAAACCAAACAATTTTTGGATAAAGCTCATCTTTGCATAAAGCCTAAAAAGTTTTTTTGTTTTTCATTTGAAATTTTTTATATAAATTTAAATGCATTTGTATTGCTTACTTGAAATACTTTAGGTGCTGAAACTAAACTTGCTAGAGCAGATGAAAGTGTTGCTGCAAAACAACCAGCATAAATTATTGGACCAAATCCTGATACTAATTCAATGACTTGAAATGAATTTTGTAATCCATATGAACAATTTCCTGGTGTACAATTAAGAAAAGCCCATGATCCATTGACAAGATCTTCAACGTTTCCTGTAGCATCACGTGCAACTGCTCCACCACACATAATGACCATAACCAAATATGTGGCTGTTGTAATCACTATGGCAAGAATTGTTCCTTTTGGAATAGATTTTTGAGGATCCTTAACAGTTGAAAGAAAAAAAATTCTTTTAATTTGCTCATAAGAAATATTCTTATATGTATATGATTTACCTTTAAATCACCAGATATATTTGCACCAGCTAAAATTCCTGTAGCAGCTGGAAAAAATATCGCAAATACTGAGAAGAAATCATGACGAACACCTTTATCCTCTCTATAATCGGCGAAGAAATTTGAAGCAAAGAGAGTTGCTACATGAGAAACATATTATAATATTTATGGCAATACTATAACAGTAAAAATTATTTTACTTACAATTATAACCCAGAAATCCTTTTGATTTTTCTAAATCACTTTTTGGGCCAATAAATGAACCAATCATAAAATCAAATATTGCTACAACTAAAATTATGAGCAATCCAATTTGAGCCTGTGAAAAAAGAAATGCATTCAAAATGTATTTTCAAATACAATTCAAGTTTTTATAATAAAATTACTTTTGCTTCCCATTCCATTCCTACAACTACAATCACAAGTAAGATTAAAATTGTTATACTTCCAATTATTCGAACATCTTGAACATCACCATCTACTATCATCACATCAAATGATTTTAAAAGATCAAGCATTGATTCACAAAAACCAACTACATACATCGCACATGCCACAGCATTAGCAAGTGAAAATATTAAACCGATTGATCCACCAAATTCAGGTCCAAGAGATCTCGATATCATATAATATGTTCCCCCTGAAATACACGCAGGATTTTCAAAATAAATCATATTTAATTCAATTAAATAATTTTTTTTTATCTAATTATCCGTTATCTATACCTCCTTTTATAACACCATTTGTGCTTATTGCTGACATTGATAAAGCTGTTATACATGTTACAGCTGTTGTTGTTAGAATAAGTATAAAAGCTTCAAGAATTCCTGCTTGTCCTACTACCCAACTTAAACGAAGGAATAGCATAACACCCCAAATATTGAGCAAACATCTTATTAGTACACCTTTAATCCATCCAAATTTCAATACACCAGATGATATTCCAGCTTCAACATCTTGATTATTTTGTGTTTGATGAGGAGTCTATAAAAAATATGTAATAAAAAAATATATATACATGTAAAATTTTTTTCAGTTCTATTTATTTAAAATAAGTAGCAAGTATCTATTCATTTATTTATTTTTTTTAATTGAATGAATAGAACCAATCTAGAATATAGCGTATTTGGTAATCTATTAAGATCAATTACATTTCATTAAAAAAGTACGTATTCGGTCAAATTGAAATTTAAACAGAAATTAGAAAAAAAACACCAATATGTACTAACAAACTGTAAATTACTACAATTTTTTTGTTTTTAGTTTTTACATGTGTACAAATAATAAATTATAGTAACTTTTTAAGCTACATATATACACTTAACATATCATGAATCATTGAGCAATCGTGTAAACTACATATACTGTTTATATACGAGTATATGACAATTAAAAAGGGTTAAAATGTTCAATTAATGAATTCTATTGATTAATAAGCATATTTTTAGATCAATAGAATAATAAGTTCAGTTATGGCCCTTGACAACAACAAAATTTGTACTTAACATTATTTAAAAATTAAAATGTATTCGATGACGTGATTGAAAAATTAAAAAAATAAACGAACCAAATCAAGCTAAATGCTAGAAATTAGCCTCAATAAGAATATTCAGTGTAAAAATATGTAGAAGCCCAATACTGAGTAAACTACAGAGAATTTCAAGAACTATTTGGCACAAATTTTGCTAAATAAAACACATATCATTCAATTTCCTTAAATAATAAGAATAAAGGATGTCTTGATGTCTTTTTTAAGAGAACACAAATCATATGCAGAGGTACTCTTTTTTTTCGAATCCAAAATCGTAGTTATCCATCAGAAAAAGTCAATCTTTTGAATTTAAAAAAACTCCTTTGAGAATTCTGAATTACGTATCCTTTTTCAAAATTTTATGTGTTTTTTTAATTTAAAACATTTAGAGACAAACACATAAACATATACATATATAGGTACTCTAAAAACGAATTTTGATGTAAACAATGAAACAAAATATTATAATAAGCGCCCTGTCTCCTGAAGGAAAATTTACATATACGTATACTGTCATTGATATTGTAATATAAAATTTAATATTCACAGGTAATAAATTTTGAGTACCTATACAGAATTTGATTTACAATTTACATATTTTATTTCAGCAATTGTGTAATTATGTATTTTCATAGTGAAAAAAAAAAAACAAATAATCATAAAAAAACTAAGGTCAAACTAAGAAAAATTAGCATTTTTTTTTTGTTCTATGCACAATGCGAAAATAGCATTTTACAGGAAAATTTATGATAGAATTATTGCATTTTATGAATTTTATCATTTTAAATATTGTTGTTGTTGTTGTTGATTCTAATTATAATATTAGTTGACTTACCTCACACTCATATTCCCATATTATCTAAAGTAAGTAAACATTTAATAGAAGAATTAAACAAAAAATAAAATTAAAAAAATAAAAAAATAAAACAAGAAAATAAATTTATAAAATGAAATGCATCGGAGTGTGTAAAATATTTGCAATTGCATTATATTGCATTGTGTTTTTATTATGCACATACGAGCTATGTACACATAATATGTAGTATACATAACAAAATGATGATGATAATGATAATAATAAAGAGAATTATGTACATATCTGACAGACAATATCATATATAGTAGTTATTATGATGATGTTAACTTGATGTTAAACGCTTGTAATTTTAAGTAGATTAAACGCTAATAAATTTACTAAAGCGTGTATAATAATTAAATATGTAATTTTTTTTTCTTTTTAAGAATTTAATTATAGTAAATAGCAAAATGACACACTCATTTATTCGATTGTATATTCTTCTTTTCACAATAGATACTTTCGCACAAAAGGTCAATTGACACTTTTTATAATAGTGAATAAAAATATTTGTAAAAACAAAAAAACAAAAATAGATAATGTGTTCCAATCTAATTTTTCTTTTGAATAAATTGATCTTATTCATTACGTATTTGTCATTGATGAGAAAAGATACTATATTTATGTTATAATTATTTTTTAATTGCGTATTTTATTCATTATCATCATTTAATTTTTTTATTAAGTACATACATATGTACATATTATATACAATTTAATAATAAAATATGGTAGTGATGATATTATTATATGTATTATATATGAGATGATTCAGAAATAAAGAATCACCTTTATGACCTTTTTAATTTAATTCAATTGTATTCAATTTCAATAATAATGAAAAATAGAGAAAAAAAAAGAAGAAAAAGAATTAAGTTATAATAACATTCGATTTTAGTTAATTATGAAACAGTACTGGATTTTATCAAAAATAAAACAAAAATAAATAAAATGTGGTAGTAAATGTATTACAGAATAGTATTTTAGATACATACATATACATAGGTGGGTGGGTGGCGGAATAATGTTTTTATATAGATGTACGCATACGAGGATGTAAGATTGAACTTGGTACTATAATTAAATTAATTTATGGCGAAAGAAATGTATAAACTGAAAATTATTATTTATTATTAGAAAAATATTTTGAAACTTGAATATTTATATGCATTAGAATTTTTATTTTCACAATAGATTATAAAGAAATTTAAGAAAAATATGAATTTCTCTGGAAAATAAAAAAAAAATTATTTAAAAAGTTTAATTAATTTTTTTAATTATAAACATTAAATGTGGCACAATTTGCTCATGCGGCGAAGTTCAGTTTAATTCAATTAAATTACTTGCAAAACATTTTTTTTTTTACATTTAAGGTCATTTAACAGCTGAGAGATCAAAAGTTGTAAATACATACATATTATACGAGGTTGATTAAAATTTCTTAAATTCATGATATCTGTTTTTCAAAACAAAAATATATTTTTTTTATATGTATTTCTTGTTTATTTGCTTGTTAAACGTATCAAAGATCCTGCAATTTCTAATTTCCACATTTCTATAAGATTCCATAGATACTACATGTGTTACTCAACCATTGAACCACCCACGCATAACTTTTGGATTCATGAATGATTGTCGTTTGTGGTATCATTTTGTCATTTTCATAGGTTTTAGAAATCAACAACAACTTTTGTCACATGATAATAAATTTTTTATTGAAAATCATCTGGTCAAAAAAAAATATAAAAATTAGTAAAGATTTTTTTTTTTTTTGTTTGATTAACGGTTACATGATATAGTATTGTATTGGGCTTGGTTCAATTTGCTATTCTTAATTAGCTAATTTTTAAAATTATAAAAAAAAAAATTGTTTAAGAAAAAATATCATCCGTGTTCGTGGAAAACTGATCATATCATGTGACCTATTATTATTATTAAGAAATACCATGACATGTCAATTATAAACAATTTTATGTTTAAATGTTTATCTTATTTACAAAAAAATGTAACTAAATTAATTTATAAAATGCGTAATTTAATTCAATTATAAAAATAATTAATCTTTAAATTGGGGAGATTATAACAACAGTAATTCAAATTTAACATTTTTTTATAAAAATTATTTGGCATAAATTTGAATTGTATGAACAATTTTTCAGAATTTTTGGGAAAAAAAAAAATAATTTAAAATAAATGGTTTATTCCAATCATGGTTTTTAATAACAGTAACTATACTAAACGTACTGTCTCATTAATGTAATATTTTTAATAACATGCAAAAAACATAACTATGTAGGTCTAGTGTACATAATATGTATATTATCATATATATGTATGTATGTGTATTTTAATAACCAGAAGAAAAAAACTCATTTGATTATTGCTTTCAAATCATAAAAGTAAACTCACGTGATTAAATTCAAATTTTTTTTTTTTTTTATTGTTTGAGTTTGAAATTTAAAAAATTTTGTTGTTTGTGGCGCCAATATTTTTTTTTTTACATATTAAATTCTTACCACGTTTTTAAACGTGATTTTTACTCATCTAAAATTTCAGTTATGTTTTTTGAATTTTATTTTTAAGAATTATTTTTTTTATTTTAGTTTTTTTTTTTTCCATGTCAATAACAAAATTTGCATAAAATTTGGAAGAAATTTAGTAAAGAAAAAATAAATGGTGTAAGAAATGAAGGTCAAATATTTTGTTTTCTTATGAACGATATTTTTATTTTTTTTTAGTCAAAATTTTAAATACATATTTACCTTATGTGTCAATGTAGCATTATGTAATTCATCTAATGTGGGACGGTATGCTGCTTGTATTGACATTATATTACGATAATTGTCTAATCTAGGAAGTGCTTCACGTGTAAAATGTCTGTTGTATAGAAAAAATTTCATATTAATTACATTTAAGAGAAATTTTTGTTTGCGTTTTTTTTTTTTTGTTTACCTAAAACTTTTTCCATATTTTGTATCATATTCATTATCCAATAGATTTTCTCTATCTTCGTTTGAGTCATTCGAATCTGATTCATCAGTTTTTGGTTCAACTTGAAATCTTGTTGTTTGTAAATCTTTAAAACGTGGTGGTTTATCCTTATCACGAAAACTACTTTTTATTGATTGTATCCTAAAAATAAAAGAATTTTCAAAATTCAGTAAAAGTATCAGTAGAATAATTTAAAAAATTAAATAAGAAATTGAAACATCTCATGGCATCGCAAAAATTCAAATACACAACAAAATACATATATAACAAAAAATAGTCAGATTTGAAATTCCTAAAAATTTTATATGAGCTAAAAATATTTAAAAGTGAATGTTATGTTTAACAACAACAAAAAATCTAAACTATTTATAAATTTTTAATTATAAATTTGAACTGCAAAAAATGTCTTTGACCGGGCAGCACGATTTTATTATTTCAAAACACGTGAATCTTTCATCGCAAGATAATTTCCCTTTTTTATTTTTATTTTACTTTTTTTTAAATTAAAAATTCAAATTAAGTATCTAAATCTAAAAATAACAATGATATTCATCATGCCAAAACTTATACTCGTACACTCATGCATCATAATAAAATTGAATTCTATCTATTACACCACAAAAACAAAAAAAAACAAAAAACATCACTTACCGTGATGTACGTCTGTTGATCATTTGAGATGCAGATTCATTAAATGTGTCATCTTCAATTTGTTCACCATCACTATTTGGTAATCTTCTATAAATCTCTTGTGTTGTTGAATTTGATAATGATTTATCATCATTTTTATGATTAACTGGATTAACTTGAAATCGATTTGGTGGTCGATCAACAGAACCCATTTCATATGATGGATAATCTGACATTTCTGATATATGTACTAATAAATTATTAAAATTTCACTTAATTAAATGATTAGGGGGAGGAACTTTCTTTATATTCTAAAATTAGAATACTGTTTATTGTTGTTGTTATTGTAGTTTTTAAAATTAAAAATTAATTGTGCTTATATAACGTTCACCATCAGTCGATCGAAAATAATGTATTTCTAGAAAGAAAAAAAAAATTAGAAAAATAATTAAAAACGAAATTCACTTTTTTCTTAAAAAATACAATTATAAAACAAATTTAACAATTAACATAATTTTCATAACCCACTGTTAATATGAAAATTTTCTTCAAGAAAATATACTTTTTGCTATTGGTTCTAATCATTTTTGAATATTTTTGTTTTAAATTTTTTTATTTAGAAATTCACTTTAAAAATAACATCTAACATCTTTTTCAATAAAAAATTTGTTATGATTTCAATTAAATTCACTTTAAAATTTTTTTTTTGTTTTCAAACTATTATTACACTTTTTTTCAATTAGATTTTTCTAATTCACGGTCAAGTATAATGGTATATTATATACATATGTATAAAGGTTCGTCAATTAACAAGTTACAAGTTAAACATTATCGACTATTGATTCCACATAAATTTATGTACATTGAAAAATTTAAAATAAAAAAAAAAATATAAAAATATAAAAAAAACACTGTATTGAGTAAAAATAGGTAATGAACCTCAGCTCTGAACAATAAATACACTAACACTATATAAAATGCTTGTGCAATACCATTGCGAATATGATAACTAAAGCAATAAATTAAACTATAAAAAAAAATACATAACTGAACTACAAACTATGTATCTACCTAAGTATGTATCTTATAGTCACTAGTTTTTATAATGTCATTCATAATTCTTGTACAGAAAAAAATTTATGCTGAATACATATATGTATAAACGATATACCAACCAAGTATATGTATACTATATAAGTATGTATGGAGAAATAGTTAGTCAAATGCATATAAGATGTTTTTGATTTAACTTTTTGTCTTTAGCTGAAATTTTTAAGCTTTTGTACATTAGAAATTCTAACAAGATTCTTTTTTTAAACAAAAAATTCTTTACAAAAAATAAAGAAAATTACGATCAATTATAAAAATTTAGATGGAATTAGTTTTTGATAATTGGAGACTTCAGCTTATGTTCAATTCCCACTTACAGTTCCGTCAGTTTCAGATGAGTATCATAATTAGCTTGAATTGTTATCAGTTTTAAATTCAAACTTTAAACGCTATCAGAAAAATATTTTCGTTCTCTACTTTACGTTATGGTTCGCAACTCACGATAAGGTCTGTAAACATGTTTGATAATTTAGAAAAAATTCAAGAAAATTCGATCTAGTTCATGAAGTAATCCAAGACTGAATAATATACTATGAGGAAGGAAATAAAAAAATCTAATTTATATCTATGTATACATGCTTAATCTTTTTCCCTTTAAATATTTTAAATATTCCGATTTTTCTCCGAAAGTGTAAAATTTTCCACATATTTCGTTTGGTGAAAGTAACTTTCGAGGAGGATTGATTCAATTTATTCTTAGACCTGATAAAGACATAAAGATTGTAAATGGTATCTAAGTCGACGTGATAAAAAGTTATAAGAAAATTATACAAGTTTAAGTTTTTCTTTTGTTTTATTTGAACTCGTGTCATAAAGCAAATTACATGATGCATGATGCAAAAATTATATGCTAATTTATTTTACACATGTGTAAATTTTATACAAATAAAATCACCCTGTATTTTATTTAAGATTTATTTTATACATTAAACATTATAATGTATATAAACACTGTGGTCGTCTAGTTACTGTCTATCTTTTGTGTGATGATTGAAAATTATTCTTGTGTGCTTTTTTTTTTTCAAAGTTTCAAATTAAATAGTGCAAGTGCATGGATATAATGTCTTCACCTAAATAACATTTTTTTTTTTTGTTTTAAATTCTAACATATGTAGAGTAATGGTTGTAGTATATTGAATACCTGTTGCTGTATGCTGTGCTATGCAAAAAATAAGCATGTAACACTTATGTATAAAAAAAAAAAACATCAGATATCAGATTAATTTTCAAGTCCGTTATGTAATTAAATCCATTTAATATAATTTAAATTTAATCTGACATCGGAAACAACATTTTATTTTTCAATGATTTTAATCATCAAAGAAAATCAAATTTTTTTCAAAGTAAAAACTTACTAATAACTTTTTAACTACTTTTGTTAACATTTTTTTTTTATTATTTAAATATTTATCTAATTATATCATTAAGAAATTTTTAGTCACGTTTTAATGTTGTTTAACATTTATTTTATAATCTTATTATTTTTTTTTTCTTTTTGAAAAATTCTTATTATTAAATTATGTGTAATTACGAATCTCTTTTCTATATAATGGTCCCCAATAAGCAAATTAATTTATTTAAAAAAATAAAAATATCTTAAAAGACATCATGATAATAATGAAGTTGTATATCAAACAAATTTATTTAATTTTATTAGTGACCGCATATTAAAATATACAATCAAACAATATTAAGTGGAAATATAAAAAATAAAAAAAAATCCTCTTCCAATTTTTCTATTCTTCCTCTATCATTATGTATAACAGCACATATTCACATTTTTGTATATATGGATAATTTGAAAAAAGAAAAAAAAAATGAAATATGAAAATAAGTTATGTGAAGTAATTTTATGCATTTTAGATTGGGAGAATCTTATCATAATTTTTCGGATCGGATCTTATGAAAAAAAGCAAATTCTAGTAGATATTTGCGTAGTCTTATAGTAAAAATATTTTTATTTTTTGATTTAAAAATGTTGTTGTTATGATTTTAGATATCTAATATAATAACTTCCTCTTGCGAGAATCTTTTCATAAACTTATGTATGATTGTTCTTGATGAAAATGCATTGCCTGTACAATATAAATACAGTATATAAGAGTAATTGTCCATAAATGGAACCAATTAATGACCATGATCTTGTATTATACAGAAAAAAAAACTTACATAACATAGGTATATAACAGAATGTAAATACTTGTATTGTACTAATTTAAAAAGTAACCTATTTTTGTTTGTATATTTTTTGTGATAGTAAAATATAAGAAAATAGAACTATATGAAGAAAAACACTTGAATTTTCTAAAAAAAACTTCATTTTGTAGGTCAATAAGAAATTTAACAGGTATAATAAAAGCTATTTTTAGATTAACTCTTTTTTTCTTCAATGATACGAAATAAGATGACTGTTAAATTTGGAAAAAAATACATACATACTACATAATATGTAAAAAATTGTAAATTTACATATTATCTTTTAAATTTACAGTTTAGTAAGCACTTAAAAAAAGCGCTATAAAATATATTGAAATTTATTAACAAAAACATAAATCAGTTCGAAGTAAACAAGGAAAAATAAATAACCTTAACATTTGATTTAAAAGTAATTAAAAAATTTAATAAGAATTTCCTAATATTTCATAACAATCTTATTATAAAATCATTTTCTGTTACACCCTCTTATCTGCACTATATACATACATATGTGCTAACCTAAAATACAATAAAATTATGCCTTTTTAAATTTTATGAAAAATATGCTGAAAACTTGACAATTTTCAATATAATGTATGTAAAAAAGCTAAAAATGCATAACCAATTACATATCACATTTCAACCCTTAGATTGAATTCAGTAGACCGATTTTTAATTTTCTTTTCAATTCTAAAAACCTTAAAAAATTGTTTAAACGTTTTAAAATTTTTTTAAACCTAAAACAAAATTTTTCAACGTGCTTTGTAATGCTTTAAAAAAAAAACTTGACTACATAGTAGGTGGCCATAGTAAACATATAGAAGCTAAATCTAAAAACTATAAAAATAATTAAGAATACAATGATTACTCATAGATACGAGTAATGTTTGTCATAAAACAATTTTTCTATTACATACTAAGTATCGTATATATACTTTATACCTAATCAAGCGTAAATAATGTAATTCGAGAATGCGTGAAAACTATTTTTCAACTATTTTTCAATACTATTTATGGTCTCATAAATTTTATAATAAAAATGTATTTACATCATGATAATATTTACAAAAACAATAAAGCGATAAAAATATAAGTATAATAAAACTTATTGTCATAATTTATCTAAACTTTTTTTTATCAATACAAATTTATTTTTAAAATTATGTAAAAGTGATTTTTCCGTAGAATGGAAATTATAAAAAAAAATTTAATTTAAAATAATATTTTTCCTAAAACAAAAAAAAAAAGGATTAATCATGATTTTTTATAAGTGTAAATTATTATTAAATTATAATTGTCGACAGTCGACAGTAACAATTTTCAACAGTAAATTTCAATCAATGTTATTAAAAATTTGAACAAAGCCATTCTATGCTAATTTCCAAGAAATGAATATTAAATTATATTAAACACTTGATTAAATAAAATAGAAATTTCTTAAAAATGTTTTTTTTCTTTTCAAATGTTGGTTTTAATCATTATTATTTCATTATAGCTTAAGTTTATGTATCTGCCTCCATTATCATAATACATATTATATGACTATATGTTCATCTTCTATTGCTAAATATTGTTCTTGGAAAGCGAAAAAAAAAAAGCTTAAAAAAGAATGAAGTTTTGAAAAAGTAATTTTTATTTCACATACTACATACATATATGTTACATATATGTAACTATTACAGAGCATTTCGATCTCTTTGAAGTAAAAAATAAGGAAAATTAATATTTTGATAAATATTTTAAAAATTCATTCTTCTACAGGTTTTTTTTTTTTTTTTTTTTTTGTAAGTAAGTAAGTAAAATAATCTTTGCTTGTTACACAGAAATTAAATTTATAATGTGCATGCATAACACTTTTTCTTTTATTTTCAAACTTAAAAAATTGTAACATAACACTTATGTAAATATTTAGTGGGAACATTGTTTAAATTTGCAAGCGGTTAGATGAATTAAGCCGACGTTTTTTTTTTTAAATGACTCTTTATTGAAAAAAAAAAAGTGTAATTAAAAAAGCAAAAAAACTAAAACATAATAAATTTGTCATGACAAGGTAAATTTTATCAGTCATGCACAGTTGTTTTGGTAATTTTTATTACCTCTTTAAAATAATTTTATGATTTTTAGAAAATTTTTTTACAGACTTATTGCTGTGAAATTCTATATATATATGTAAACGGAACCGAATCAAGCTCATGAAAAATTGAAACTATACATTTTCTATTTAAAAAAAAAAAAAAAATGAGTCATTAAATTATTTTATTATCAATGTAATATTAAAATTATTAATGTTAGATTAAATTAAAAGTGATTTCCTATAAAAACATTGAATGAAATGAGAACTAATCAATAAATTCTATATACATAGTATACATCGTTATCTTTAAGTGCTGAGAAAATTAGCCTTTTTGTCTGGAAAATTTCAAAAATAAATAAATAAATAAATTTTAAGAAAAAAAAACGTGTTGAATTTGAATGGAAAATTTTTTAATATTTGATTTGGTCGTGTAATGTATAGAATAACGTTATTTAGAAGAAAAAAACTGTATTTGTCATTCACATTCACACATGAATTAAATACGTCACGTGTTTATTTGCAAATTTGCAAATACTATATTATACTATCTTTCACTTTTTCAAGATTTAAAATATAAGTGAATGCAAAAATATCTTTGAACTAAATGAATCTTTGAACTAAATGATTCAAAAGACATTCTATTGCATATTAAATAATATGATTCTTGAGCGGAATACAAAAAAATGAATGAATTATAATTAATATTCTTGCAATGTTTGTCAATTTAACAGACAGAGAAATTTATACTTTTTTTGCTTTTTTTTTTCCACTCATTTATTTTTTGGTTGAATTTTAAGAAAACTTAAAAGTAATCGATTGACAAATTATGCTGAAATTATAATGTCCTTTAATCGTTGTGTAAAAATTTTTTAAGGATCATATTGTGTAAGCTTTTTTAGTATCTGCTTGTTAAAAACATCATCAAGTACATCATTGGTCACGATAATTACTCAATTAAAATAAAACTGATGATATTTTTCTCGCTCTAGAGATTTTTAATTATTTGATTTTTTATCTTCAATTTTTTTGTTGTTTTATAAATAAAATTTACTGCGATTTGAAATTTTTTTATGAATTAAATTTATTATTGGTTGTAAAATAAAACATGATGAATGTCCGTGTTTTGAAGTATTTTAAATGACAGAGTTTTCTCATCGCATGTTTTTTTCTGTACATCATTGATTTATGTTTAAATCAGAGAAAATCTAATGACATTATGTTAATTAGCTTCACAAAAAAAGTATGTATTTCTAACAGCTGGAATATAATTTTATTAAAAAAAAAAAATGATAAGAAAAGTGACAGAAATAATGTAAATTAAAATTAGCTTTATTTGAATTAATTTAAAAAAAAAATGCTTTTTCAGATTACAGTGCTAATTTAATATTTTGAAAGACGAATATACTAATATGGAAAACCTATATAGATACTTTTAAGTTTTTTATTCTGATTTGAAAATTTGTTCACGATGTAATACATATTTTTTCTTAACTATGGCCCACGTATGTATGTTTATCCCTACCCTTGGTTTTTCCATGGAAAAATTTTATGAAAACTAATTATTCCAAAATGTAATTATCTATACATATATATCATCACTGTATTATTTTCAAAAAAATAAATTTGCAAAAAATTATTAATAATAAAAATAATAAATTAGGTGTACAAAACATAATAACTTTTGAATTGAGGAACTAAAGGCCACTGACTTTACATGTTAGGTACATTATGTATGAACAATTATTTCATATACCTACATTATGTATTTCATATTTTAAGAAATGATTAATACTTATCTATTGACTGTAACAATTATCAAAAAATATCAAAAATAAATAATTAAAAAAATGATTACAAATATTTTTTGCACAATCGTTTCCTAGCATGAGTAATCTGTCACATAAATGTACAGTAATTAGCTATACCTATATACATACATACATATAACGCATGTAGGAAATTCTACAATATTTAATAATTTTTGAAGTAGGTATATGTATGTATACATAATATATATTTAATAAAAATTTATACATATATACGTACGTGTGTAATATTATTTATTTTGTGTAGATTTAACATAAGTGTATATTCATACTAAACGGAAATAAATTAAATTTAAAATTATTAATGAGTACCTGTGACATAAACAACAATAATACAACAATACCGAAGCCAGACACCTTATAAATTAAATGTTATCTTTGTTTCATACAAATTTTTTTGTTATCTTATCAATTTGTAATTCAAGTGAGCGCCAAATAATTGTTGAATCAAAAGAAAAGTCAATAAAATTTTAAATTAATTCCAAAGAATATTTATAATTTTGTAATTTTTTTTTTCTCGGTTTTTAAATTTTGAAAAAATTTTTAATTAAAAAGTGCCCCCTTAAGGACATTGTCATTGTGGAGAATTGTGTGAAAATTATACTTGGAATATAATTCAAAATTAAATCAAACAAAAATATTATGTTTTGAAGGGTTAAAATATTCTAATCTTATGACAAATAGGTAATTCATGATGAAAATATTGAATAACTTTAACAAAATGCGATAATTTTAAAAACATGATTTTATGTATCAATTTAATTAGTTTTTTTTTTGTTTCGCCGATTTTTGTTTTAAACAAATATCATAAATAAAAACAATGCAAATATTAAACACGCCTTTAACTATTGTTTATAATTTCTCAAGTATTACTCATATTTGCAATAATAATGCCATTTAAAATAAAACATTCAGTAAAAATCCTAAACAAAAACAAATATAGTTACTGTATGTAGTTATGTAATTTAGAAATGGTTAAACAAAACTACTAATAAAGCTGTAGTTTATTTATCGTTATCAGTATATGTACATAACGAATGATTAATAAATTACTAATTATGTATGTTGAGCTTTCTTTGAGTTATGTTACTGAGAAATTTAAATTTAAATTTTCTTTTATCTGGATAAATAAGTATTGCATTTTCTATATCTTATCAAATTATAACAATTTTAGATAAAATTTTGTAAAAATCAAATATTTACCAAAATTTTATCTCATGATAAAAATTTATAAAATTAAATTCGCAAATTATATGCGATAATTATATTTATTTTTAGAAAATTTATCAACTTTACACAAGTAGATATGTGAAGAAAATTTACTGCTTTTACCTTTTTTTTTTTTTTTAAATTTAATTAGCTTAAAAATAACTCATGTTCCCATCAACAACATTTGGGCATGAGACCACGAATTAACTCGTGACCGGTCAACAATGTGTTAATAAATTTACACAAGAACTGATTTTTTTTAATTCACACTAAAATTATATTGAGTTGTATAAATTTTCCCTAGTTTGTTTTTCTTAATTTTTATCTAAATAAAAAATTCTAAAATTTTCCAAAAAAAATTTTCTTCATTAATTTTTTTCATGTCAAATTTTTGATTGATTAATTTGGTTTTTTTTTTCATTCATGTAAAAACAATGATTCTGATTCAAGTTAAAAAGAAAACTTTTTTAAAAAATTTTCCAACAAATATGATTGTTTTGCTTTTTCTGTTTTTTGGCTACGTGTCAATTTTTCATTAAACAAAAAATATTATAAAATATAAACAAAAAATTATACAAAATTATCTTTTAGTTCACACAAAAGGAAATGTTTGACAATATTGTAGAAAATTTTCTTGCATAAAAATTCAATATGTTACAATTTTTGTTTGATAAAAAAAATATATACATATGTATGTATAAACACATGTACATAAAATCAATACAAAGGAAAATTCTTCTGTTTATGAAAAACACTTCATTGTTTTCAAAAGATTTAGAAAATTCGTATTTATGCTAATTTGTAGACCAAAATTCATGTACCTACTTAATTTTTCAGTACTTTTTTTTTAATTAAAAATTTTCAAGAATAGATAAAATTTGAAATTTTCATATAAGAGAATTTTTTATGAAAAGGATAACATTTTTTTTAAATTCAAAATATACTAAATTTTCCTGCTTTTTTAAAGTTCTTATTTATTAAAATTAAGATTGAAAATTACAGATCGTATAGAAATGATTTTAAACTTGAATCAGCATTTACATTTGTGTGATCTTTGGACCTTGAGTATTTTTTTTTAAATACAACATATACAAAAAAGGAGTAAACAGCTGTTTGTTCTTGAAATTTTTTTTAGGAAATACACTAGAATTTCTTGTTTTCTGAATGAAAAAAAAAACTATCAAGGTTCACATTTATATTATTGCATATTTTATATTAAATGAATTTACAGTATTAAAAGATTTTTTTTACCGGCAGACAGACAGTTCCGTTGATTTAGAAACCAGTTTGAAACGTGAGTTTAAAAGTGGAACTCGAAGAAATGATAAAAAAAGAATAATACGAGTACATAATTTAATTCTTAACTTTTTTGTTTTAAAGTTTTTCTTTGTATACGTTATGTCGTTATATTGTACATAGGTGGATTGGATACCTACTTTCAATTTTGTTTTGATTACATTTGCAATTCAAAATGAAATTGCCACTTATCACATAATTTTTCGTATTTTATTTATTTATTTATTTATTTTAATATTAATTAGTAATTAATTCTATTTAGTAATCACGTCAACTTCTACTTAATTCATTTTATTTATTTTGCTGGAATACAACTTACAACAGATATATTTATGAGCTTCAACTTACAATTTATCTATTTAGTAAGATTGAAAATTATATCTTTAATATATTAGATACTTATGTCTTATGTATAGGTATTTAAATTTATGAAAAGTGTGTTTTCTAACGTTTCCAGAGGAAAAAAAAAGAGAACTTTTTTTTTTTCAATTTTATAATCTTGGAAATAAATTAATAAATTAATAAATTTCAAGATCAGCAAGGTAACAACTTTTGAAAGTTATATCTTACACGTTTTCTTATTTTTTTCCTTCTTCCAGCTTGCAAATAAAAATATAATAATAATAAATCTCTAGCTCATCTTTTTCAATATTAATCAATAAAATAAACTGTATAAGTATGTATATTATTATCTTTATAACTAATCTATAAAATTAAAATTAATCAATAACATAAGATGCATCTTCATAAGAATTTTATGGAATATTTTATTCTTGATAATGAAAGATGACAAACCTAGGTCAAGATTATTTATTTTTAAAACATCAACTTATCTGAAATAATATTTTATCATTTTTCAAAAAGTAAGAGCAAAAAAAAAACATAATAATTTCCATGTTATATACACGTTCTAGATACTTTCATTCATTAAACAATGTAGGTACTACATAAGAATAAAAATGAGGCTCTGGAATGTACTTATGTAGTTATGTATGTAAAATCTTATATAAAAAGTTAATCTCTGTAAAAAAAGATTATTTTATCTTTATCTATAAGAAATCTTATATGTACTATTTTTTCTTGTTTTTTGAAGAAAATGATCTTACAAGCAATTTTACACAAAAACCAAAATGTAAATATTAAAAAATTAATTTTATGCACTACTCACTTTTTTTCCCTTTAGATTTATTTTTGTATATATTGTAAATTTAAAAATAGGTTTTTTTTAAAATTATTTTTAGATTTTTTTCTTTTTTTAAACCAAAACTATGTTAATTTTTTAAATTTCACACTTTCATAAAATTCAATTAAATAATCATTTTTCCTTTATTTATTAATTTTGTTTTTTTCATCAATACTGAAATTTATTTAAACACAATTCATTTTTTCTTATTATTTTTTTAAAGATAATTTAAGAAAATTTTTCAAAAGAACAAAATTTTACACCACACACGTTATTTTCAAATTCTTTGATATTTTATGAAAAAAATAAAATAAACCACGTCAAGTTTGCTAGCTGACTTCGAACTGAAGTCTTTAAAAATGATCATGACTTTCTTATGAGGTTGAAAACTTGTGCATACTTGGAAAATGATTATTTTTTTTTTGTATTTCTCATTTGGTTTTTTTTTTTAAAAATAAAAAAGTTTGTTTGTATAAAATATTTTCCTGAAGTAAAACTGAAATAGATAACAAATAGTTTTAGTGTGCTCAACTGAAATAGCAATAAAGATACTATTTTATAATAAAAATGATTAATTGCTGAGTTAGTATGTAACATCGAATACTACATTAAAAAAAAAAAAAACCTAATATATTATATTTTTTTCATATAAAAAGTACACGTTATTTTTATTGTACTTACGTACTTACAGTTACAAAAGTTCTCTTCCATTTAGTATTTGTGTGAGTAAAAATTTTTCATTGATCAGATCACCACAATTCGCAGCAAAGAGTATATATTTTATTTCTTGAAAGAATGAAAAAAGAGTGAAAATCTGCGAATTTAATTTATACAGGTATAGGTAATTTTTATCTGAAGACAATTTAGATGATGAATTAAAGCGAAAGCACATGTGCTTTTTGATTAAAAAACAAATGTGGGGCACTAGCACATATAACACAAAAAAACGTTAAATTCAAATAAAATACACAACGATGACTGATTTGTAGTAATATCAATGAGTTAATTAATTACAAACACAGATTAACTCAACAAATATTAGAAAAGCTCAACATTTTTAAGCAACGTAAACAATAATAATAATAAAAATGATCATGAATTTAATTATATTGATTGATTTGAATGATTTAAAAATTTAAAGTGCGTGACACGTGTTACTGTTTGAAAAAGAAAATCTGATAATGAACATGATGATGAGAAACTATAATTAAAATTATTATTCATTCATTTAATTAAGCTTGTATCGAGAAAACTGATTCATTATCAAATTATTTTATGTATGTTATCATTCAAGTGATTTATGTTGTTAATTTTAACTTTTTAAATAATACAAAATTTAATATATTGATTTTTATTTTTATTTTGCTTCTTTTCGTGATCTACTGATAACAAAAATAAGAGAACAAGCTACTACGAGTAACCATGCCATGCCAATGTACACAGATTATATTAAAAATCTCTTATAATTTAATTAAAAGGGAAATTAGAGGTGGAGAGTTTAAATAAAAATTCAGTTCATTTAGTCGATTAAATTATTTTTAATGAAGGTTCATTTTATTTTTACGATTTTCCTACTAATAGCATTTTTAATATTTTTGAAATTTTTATGAAATGGACCAAAAACAACGGTTTTTCAGAATATATGTATTTGTTTCTCTTGTAATATCCCTAAAAATTTACATCTTATTAGGAAATCAGTTTACTTCAGCTGCAACATATCACAAGATAATAGTTTCACTTATATTTCGAAGATATAACATCTTTTTTTTTTTCTGCTTTTTGCAGAGAATTTTCTCCTATGTGATTCGACCAAAAATTATTGATATAAGCTTTTATGTGTATTTTTCTATCATTTAATGAATTTTTCATTCAAAAAAATGTGTCATCAATAATTTTACTTTTATTTAAATATAATCGATAGACTTCACTAATTTATAAGTAAATTGAAAATAATTTTTCTAATGAAATTACACAAGAGAAAGTTCGTGTTGATAAGTTCAAGATAGAAGATACAAATTATATAGTGTTCATATAGACAGCAGAAATATAAATTATTTGAATAATTGGATCGTATTTGTTTTTTTTCTTTTACATAAGTTTAAACTGAATATGTATAAACGTTATTTTATTACAAAGAAAATTAAGTAATGAGACGCCACATCAATAATACAAACATGATAAAAATTTCACAACCATGAATTTATTGGTTCAAGAATTTTCAATTGATTAAATTTATTGAACATTCTCAAAGATCACGATTTCAAATTGGTTTTTTTAATTACGTGATATCTTTTCAATTGTACTTTTTTATTTTTACATTTCCGTTTTTATTTGTAAGAAAAATTGTTGTATAAAATTTTTTTAAAGAGCAAAAAAAAATAAATTATTCGCTCACCTTAATTTCTTTTTTTTATTCATTCATTTCATTCTTTTTAAAATTGTTTACATGATGATTTGCTATTTTATAAGGAATAGTATTAATTCTTAATAAATTTGAATTAATTGCTTGTACATAACATTTAATTAATGAAATATCAGTTTCATTGGGATAAAGATAAGCTGTTAAAGATCCCAGTAACTGCAAAAGGAAAAAACAAAAGATAAGTAATTGAACAACGAGCAAAAAGAGAAAAAAAATCGTATAAACTTTTACCTGATTTTCATCACAATTTAAAAATCTTAAAACTGATGCATGTTCAGACCATACCATTTTTCTCCATTTACAATCATATTTTTGTGCTAATGGTACCATGACTAATGAACTAAATAAATCATCACCATAACTTGCTGCTTGAAAATGCTCCAAAAACAGAACATACAAATTCTCAAATTTACTTTTACCTGGAAATGGATTTTAAGATAGAAAAATAAATTAATAAATACGAAAATCCAATAACATTACCTTCAAATTTTTCATCAAATTTAAAATTAATATCTTTAGAAGATTCAAAAAATTTCTCGATGCGATCTTTCAATAATGATTTCATATTTGATTCCAAAAATTTAGATTCTTGTCCCATGAAAGCAATCATTAAATACATAAGTTCTTCAGTAGGTGATGTTATTCTTAATCCAGAATTTTGTAAAAGAGATGTAAAAGTCAACGTGATTCTTATAACTTCATCTTCAGGAAAATCTATTGAGAAAAAAAAAACAAGTAGAAAATTTATTTGTTCGTATGAAGTTGAATTTCTCAAAATTACCAGAATCTTTTTTAACTTTCCCTGTAGTAACTTGTTGAAGACAATCATTTAATAAGCTTTTAAGTAGCCAATATGGCCAGTCATTTGGAAGAATTGTAAATTTTGTGCATGGCATTGAAATTGATAATTCTGTAGCGGACTAAACAAATAATAATAATATACATAAATTACAAATGTCTGAATTGTAATTAAAATTTAATTAAATATAAAATACTTACAACTACTATACTGTGTGGATATACAAAAGCTTCTAAATAAATTTGTTTCCAATTCGATAATAAATTTTGATCAGCCATTAAATTTTCTTTATTGAAAATTATTAAATCAAATAAAATTTCAATTTCTTGAATATGTTCTGATGTCATACAACAAAGTATTTTGTATGTAATTCGTAATAGAGTATCTTTTGATAATAATGCTCTAATTTCATTAAAACACAATAATTTGAAAACAAGTTTTATTTCATTTTTTGATAGAAAATTCGTTGCAAGTTCTTTATTGGCTTTTATTGAAATCTTTTCTAAGAATTTCAATAATGAATCAATAATTTCTGGTTGCATTAAGCTAACGATGAGATCAGTATCTTTTTTAAAATTATTCAAATACTCAATAATTTTAAGTAAATTATTTAAAAAATAAACAGGATACAATTGTGAAATTATAAGTTGTGGAGAACCATCATCAACTAGAATGGAACCTAAATTTGGCAATGCCGAAAAAGCATTACGACGATCTGTTATTTGTTTGCAAAGAATCGATGAAAATCTGAAATTTAATTTGAATTCAAGAAACAAAAATAGATGATATTTTAAAAAGATTATTCTTACTTAAGATTTTGTTCAAATTTTAAAAATGATTTCGATAAAATAAACGGTTTTAAGTATTTCTCAATGAAATCAATAAATTTTACATCTCCACTTTGCATGTACCATGCAACACAATTCAAACCAGATGATAAAATTGTCGATTGTGAAAACTAAAAAGAAACAAAGTAAAGATTAAAATTTGTAATTACAATCAAAGTGGATAAACCATATACTTACTTCTTGTATTCCAAATCGAGTTGCATCATAAAACCATTTACAACAGCAAATAAATATTCCTCCACCTAATAAATTTCGTATATCATTTGTGATCACTTTGCTACTCGAAATACAATTTAATAAAGCAGCAGCATGCTGTCTAATTAAAAATGGTCCACCTTCTTCATAAATGATATGTTGATAATGCCATTCTAACATGTAACGGAAAGCTGGTAGAAATTCACTGAAAATTTAATTTAAGAAGAAGAAAAAGTGGTTAATAGAAGTATTAACAAAACGAAGATGTTCAATTTTACTTACCAATACAAATTCAAGTCTGGTTTAAGCATCATAACGGCACGAAGTATTCGAAGACATTCTATCTGAACTTTGATAAGTTTTGCTTTAATGTCCTCTCTTGTAAATAAATAATTTTTAAGTTTTTCAATAACGTTCATATTGAGTATTTTAATACATAATGAAAGATTTTGACAAATTAAAATTCTAAACAGTTTAAGTACTAAGTATTGTGGAAAAAAGTAGAATTCATCTTCACTTTTCGGATCTGGAAAAAAAAACAACAGTTGATTATGAAATTAAAAAAGATTACATTTTCTGTTGATTCACAAAAACAAGGACTTTACTTACTGATTTGATTTAGTCCTGGTAGAAAATATTTAAATAATAAATTCATTAAATCATCATTACATGCAATTTTTAATCCTGATTCTTTATTTGTTCGTGCAATTCTAATTAATATTTTCAAACATGATAAAACTGTACTATTTTTTGGTTTTATTATACTCAAAATGTAACTGAAAAGAAAAAATAAATTGATACTTAAATTTTAGGTCAAATATTTATTTGAAAATCTCACTTTATTCTTTGTATTATATTTGTTCTTAATAAACATTCAATCATATTTGTTTCAGCTAAATGAAAATCACTCATTGTTGCTTTACTATCTTCTCCGCTTTCATGGACATTTGCAGTAAACGGTGAAGATGTTAATTTCAAATTTTTAAGATCTTTTTCTAAACTGGTGGTAGCAGAGTTCTCATTTTCAGAATCTGACGATACTGTATCATCCAATTCCATGATTGGTTGTAAATATCCTTCGGATGTTTCAGAAATTAAATCTAGCATAATCTAAAGTAATAAAATAAATTATATTTTAAGAGGAAAAAAGTCTTTGATAGGTTTTTTTTAAACATTTAATTACCTCATCAGTGTCATTGTAAAAAAGTACTGCTAGTCCCTTCGATACAACTTCCAACAATGCAGGAGCATTTTCATCCAAACCGAATCGTAAAAGGAAGAATATTTTTGAAATTGGTAATTCTAAGACATTGTCATAGAAACCTTGATTATAAATGTTTAAAATTCCTGTAATAGCAGTAAATGCTGAAATTCTTTGTTGAATAATATTGGATCTAAAATAAATCACAGTCATTTAGTACTTTTTTTTTAATATATATTTTTCCTAAACAAAATTATCACTTTCACCTTGCAAGTCTAAATAATTCTTGTAAAGTATATCCTGGTCTATGAGGTTCATCACCATGTAAATACAATTCTCTGCTATCTTTTGTAATATTATTGTCATCATCAGAATATGGAAGTAATACACCTTTCCAATCGAATCTTGCTTCAAAAGTTTCACCTGGTTTTAATTTTGCAGCTTTAATTGGAATATCTTTCATCCATTCAAGTTTTTCTTTTTCAATAACATCAAAGTGAATCCATTTCTCAGCAGCTCCATCATTCAATAATTCTCCAGCTGGAGTATCACTAGGAATTTCTGAAGTCAATTCAGATGATTCTACTTCCATCGTTTCTTCGTGCTTTTTGGTTTCTTCTATAGTTTTTAAATTTGTCTCACTGGATTGCTTTGTGAATTTTTGTTTTCGTTTTTCTTCTAAAAATTTTATTAATTTAGGATCTGCAAAAAAAAAAAAAAAATTGTCGAAATGATTCTACCTATATAATTTAAAGAAGAAAAAAAACTGTATTAAAATCTCACCCATTGTCTGAAGCAATTTTGCCCTTTCTTCTAAAATTTCCTCTCTTTTCATTTTACCTAACAGTTCTAGATTTTCATAATGTACTTCCTTCGCCGTACTAGAATCTTCAATAACCATACTTGTTTCCCCTAAATTTTCTTTTAAACTTTTAAATTGAGGTTCACCAGCTCCGCTTTTATTTTGATGACGCTTCCTTTCAACTGATAAAGCAAATAAACTTTTTCCCTGCACGTTTTGCTTTAGGAGAAATTAAAAATATTAATTATATTTTTTTTAAATTATAGCTCAATAACACACATACTCTAATTTTTACTCTTTCGACTTTAGGAAAGCCTAATTCCTTGTCATCATCATCAGAAGGATTTGTTTTCGTAGTTAATTTGTTTGAATTATCGAAAGTTCCGGTAGGCTTTTCAACGATATCTCCAAGAATGATATTTGATAAATCAATTTGATTTGGTTTCGATTGTTGTTTCTCGGTGGCCTTTGTGGCTCTACTTTGAGCAAACAATGATTGCTTCTTATCTTAAAAAAGAAAATTTAAAATTTGGAGAAAATATCAACTTAAACGCACATTTACTTACTTTTTTCAATTTTGATTGCTTGTGCTGCAGGTTGAAAATTAGCATTCTTATTCTTTTCAGCGACAAATGCTTTTTGCATTTCTAAAATATCCTTTTCAGAATCTGTTCTTTTTGGTCTCGTAAACATTTTTATTGATAATTTGCAACAAGTAGCAATAAATTAAAAAACAGTATAAAAATGCCGATAATTGTTTACTAATTTACTACTTCTTTTGACAACTGGATCAAAATGTCAAAAGCAGGTTTACAAATAATGTAGTAGATTAGAAAGCCGGTTGTAGTTGCTTAAATTAATGTTACCGTTCCTTCTTATATTGTTACAAAGAAAAAATTTTTTAAATAGGTTTTTGTCATGGATAAATAAAGTATTAAAAAAAATTCAAAAAATATTCAAACTAACTTAAAAGAAAATAGAAAGCCGAAAAATTCATAAAAGACTTAAATATTTTATTTGAAAACATTTATTTACATATATATTTTATTATATAACATAAAAGGAGTCATTTTGTTAAATATTAAATACTATAATCTACGTTATTATCCTTTTTCATAATATTTTGAACTAAAATGTAATTTTCTTCCTGAGAAGAGCTGTTTTTTTTATCAATATGTATTTTCCTGTTCAAAGATATTTGCAACAGGGTTAAATTGCAAAAAAATCTTTATTGGATTTTTTTTTAAAAAATAGTATGAAAATTTATCTCAAATGCTATCTGTATATTATTCATTTTGTGGTAATATTAAAGTAGTTCCAGTATCAGCCAAACAAGTTCTTAACGATTCTTGTGCTAAAAGAGTATCTTTATGTGGTAAAACTGCCACCTGATGAAATAAATCAATTCCTTCTTTAAATAATTCAATAGCCTTTTGAGTTTGCTGTTCCTGTGTTTAAGAAAAAAAATATGAGTATTTACTAAAATCACAAAAGAAAATTCGTAAGTAATGTTTTCAGACAACCTTCATTGTGTTTGCCGCTAATCTATACATCTCTTCAATTTTTATCATTATAGATACACTTTCCTTTAGTGAAACATTTTTTCTGCATGATGAACATCGTACATCTTTTCCAATATCTTTAGGAAATCTCAAAATATTCCGGCAGTCAGGAGTTGGACATCTAAAAAAATGTTCAATATATTATTTTTTTAAATTAAGATTTTCAATTAAATTATGATGAATAACCTAAATCTGACATTCTTGTCCAATTTTTGTAAAGTTGGCCAATTTTCTCTGCATGCATCACAAGTGCATTTAAACCAATATCTGGATCTAAGTGAACGTTGACGTTCTTTCAATGGCATTTTAATTACTATTGGACCATAATTTTCTGAAATTGCTTCACCAGGTTTATGAGGTCTTGTTGTGGCTAAAATTATAGTTTTGCCACAAAAGAATCGAGCAACTCCTGGACAACAATCATGATTAAAATAACAACCAGTTTTATAGATTCCAGCACCAATGTAAATAATTTTTGAATTATCAAATCGATGTTCACCCATTATAATGGTTTCATAAATTTCATGAGCATTAAATTGTAGTAATTGTAACAATCCAAGAATTGATGAAGCTACTTCTAATTCCTTTCCAATTGGTACCGCAGTTTCTGTGGTTCTTCTTCCAAAAAATTCAGCTTTTTGAAGGCATCTCAAAAGAAATGATGTCATTAGAGTTCTTTGTAGAAAATCAATTGGTTGCCGTATATGTGCATGTGTACAAAGTTTATCTATTAATTCCTTGGCGGTAGCTAAACCATCATCTAAAGATTTTGCCTGAGTAAAAATTCTCATAGCAACGTAACAAAGTATTGACATTCCAGAACCTAAATTTAAATATATAAATATTTATGTAGAATATGAATATGATATTATATAAAATTCATTTAAATTACCCATGAAAAGATCAAGGAACTGACATTCATATTTATGATAAGTTGAACATGCTTCTGTCATACATTCTTGAGAACAAAATCCTATTCCAGAACAATTAGGACACCCCACTGGAGTAACGAGACTATATAAATGTAGTTAGAATATTTTATGAGGTAATTACAATGAATTTAAATTATGACAATATGAATACCAGCATATTCTCACCGTTGGAAACAATGATAGCAATGACTACCATACATTGTTGGTAACAAGCATGCAGCAACAGGTGATTCCGTTAAAATTATATCACCTGTTTTAATATTACTTTTAGCAGCAATGTATTTTCCTTTCTCTGGTGATTCTAGCAATTCAACAAGATTAGATGATCCTTTTAGATTCTCATTTTCACTTCCGCTCAGTAAAGGTACTATATATATGTATGTACATATAAAATTTAAAATAGGTGTAATATAAAAAGGAATAAAATCAAGCTAGTATAACTTATACTTACACATAGTTTAGCAAGTTCTAATGAATTTTAAATTAATTTTGTCATGGGTATAATATAAAATTTTATGAGATTAATTTTACCTGAAGATTTTTGAAATTCTTTAATATTTGGTTCAATTTCTGAAATTTCTTCATGCATTCTTTTAATTTTAGTTTCGTTTCCACGAAGAAGATTTTCAGCAATTCCTAATGCAATTTTAGCTCGTGCATTTTCTCCTTTTACTATTATAAAATTAAAATTTCAAATTTTATTTTCCAATACTCAAAATATTTTTTTACTATTTACATGTATAAGCTTTAGCAGTTTTAAAATAATATTCTGGATTTTGTTTTGCATCCAAACCATTAGCTAAGGCTAACTTCAAATCATTAAGAGCTCTTTCACCTTCACCTTGTTCCAAAAGGACACTAGATCGTGTCCAGTATGCAAGAGCTAAAGTTATACCATTATCAATAATTGGATCTACACCTAATGATTACGTAAATAAAAATAAATTATCACAATTTATTCATGTTTTTTTTTTTATGTTATCCTTATTTAATTTTAAAATTATTTTACCTTTAATTGGTGCTCGAATTACTGCTTGATTAGCTAATGTCAATGCTTTTTTTATGTCACCTATTAAAACACATTTTTCAGCTTGTATTCGTCTTTGTGCAGAAAATGTTGCATCTTTTTCTTTATAAACAGGTCTCACATTCTCAAGAACACCAAGAACTGGATCACATATTTTTGGATCATGAAATAATGATAAAATACGTTCTTTATCATTTTTTAATTTTCCAAATGTTTCTTTTATCCAATTTTGTCCACAAGTTTCAGTTACTTCATTGAAAAATTCATTAAAAAAACCTTTCGGATCAGATTGAATAGTTTTTTCACTACAAATTTGTGTGAAACGTGAATCAAAATCTTCCATTTTATTTTAATTTTGTTTTTTTGTTTTTTTACTATTTTTCTTTTATTTATAATTTCGAAATATTTTTATAAACAGAATCCGTTCTGTACTGTCTTAAAGTATAGAGACAAACTAAAATTATTTTAAATTTTGTGATATGGAAAATACGAGAGAAATATTTTTAAATAAGAGAAACTAAATGCTATAAATACTTTGTAAAAATGTATTTTAAAGATCAGCAAAACAAATTTTTAAAAATCCGTATTATACAAAAAAGTTTTACATTTAGAGAGATTTTTAATGAAAGTACTTAATGCATTTCACTTCACACACAATAGAGATATTAGACCTAAATTGTATATTTTACTTTAAAATAAAGACATATGAGAAGGTAAATAGGAAAATATTTTTATACAATTCAACATAACGCAGCCAGAAAAATATTTTTTATGTACGAGATACATAAATGCACACACAAAATAAGATTTATACATAATATGCTAAAACTTTTAATGGCTTCTGAAAAAAAAAAAAGATAAAACATAACAAAATAAATACACATCAAAATTTTTCATTATAAAAATGGGTACATGAAAAAATTCATTATTTTGTTTATTTTTGTCGTCTACCTTATAAAAAAATGTGTATAAAATGTTTCAAATGGAAATTTCGAATTTTTGCGCTTTAAAAAGCTCAATTGTACCTATAGCATCCGATTACGTTGAACAAATTTCGATTTTATAGAACTAAAATTTATCTCGTATAATACTCCTCTCTATTCATTGTTATTTTAAAGATAAAATGAAAATAAGTTAAAGAAAAACCGTTCAAGATATTTTCAAAATTTCAGTTTGTCATACGATAATATCTATTGTAACGCTTCTCACATGTCAACATGATTAATTTAAAAAACAAGAAAAACATCTTATTAAATTTTCACGAATCACATTTTCACGTCCATTTGGAAAAAAGCATACATTAATGTTCAATTTAAAAATGTCTGATTTTATCGCATTATTAGTTTTCTTAATAAGGATTCCTTTAGAAGTTGTAAAAAGGTATAAGGAATCATTAAATATATATTTTTTTTTATCCAAAAATTTAATTAAATATCGTGTCATGTGAACATTTTTATTTATTATACAAGCACAGGGCACGTAGATCCCAATTTGATTTAAATTTTGTTAATATTAAATTGAAAATTGAAAAACGTTCACTTTAATCTACCTACACGTATTTTCAATATTTGCCCTTCTAAATTTTTTTTTAAAAATAACTTTTTCATTCAACATCATCATCGTTAAATTGAGTAAAATTACAACGTACATACACATTTAAAAGTTTTTTTTTCCACCCTTAGTCAAAATTAGATATATTTTCATACATACATATTCATATGAGCGAATATATCCTTTTTTGACGTAGCTACATACTACATAGGTACATCTTTTAAAAACTTCATATGTTTTTTTTTTCGTTACAACCAATAATATCAGATTGAAGAATAAAATTATAAGGATGCATAAATATTTAATATAATATCGATTTAGTATCTGTGATATAAGTGAATATATCAAGCGTATACATAAGTACATATATATGTACGTACGCATACATGAATTTAGATATTTAAAAGAGATAAAAAAAAGTTTTGTAAATTTAAAATTTAATGTAAATCAATATAAAATTTAAAAACGACAAGACAAAGTAATAAAAGTGAATTTAATAATGAAAAACATTAATTTAAAACATTTTAACAAACACTCTTTTCATATTTTTGTTACATCATCGTTTTTTTTATTTCTTTAAGGCTTAATTTTCATATTTTTAAATTTAAATTAAATTTTAATTAATCCATTATAAAAGAAAAAGTTTCAAATTTCTTTAAAAGATTGAATACAAATAAAAAACAAAAAATTAAACTTTGTAATTAATTGATTTTTTCACTTTTTAGGATATTTTTGTTGTTCATTCCTTTTGAAAAAGAAAAAAAAAAATGGAAGACCTAAATAAATATCATAAAATTCCAATGAATTAAATTTCACTGATGAATATTTACATTTATTTATTGAAAATATAAAATTAATGTTTTTTAAATCCTATATTCACAAATTTATCAGACTTTAGATAAATGTTAACAGTATAATTCATATTCAAGATGAATAAAAACGAGTTATTAATTTTATTCAATAAATTTTAGCCACATAATTTCTAACTTCTAAATTTGTGTAAAATTCCTTTCATAAATATTGATTTTTTTTTTTTTTTTTTTTTTTGTAAAAGAAACTACTCATCCATCCATGATCAAAAGAAAAATTTAATCCAAAATCAGATGTATCAAAATTAGAGAATATAATGGAAGATAGCCTGTTGCTTTTTGATGTTCGAAAACAAATATTAAGTAAGCCACACTGCACACATCATCATAAGTAGCTAACAGAAAATACATACATAGGTATAGTACATATTTTGAATTTTTCTTCCCTCTTTTATTTACCGTTATTGCGTACATAAGTACATACAAAAAAATCCAAAATATTAAATGAAATTTTATAATCTTGCTGAAATGTTTTTTAATTTGTTATTTGCTGTTTAAAAATTTTACCTGTTACCTTCTGCATAAAATTTATATGTTTACTAAGTAAAAGAATAATTTCAGATTGTTTATCTAGATAGAACATATTTTTTAATTTTTATTATTATAAAAAAATTCCATAAAATGTAAAATTATTGATAAGCACGAAGTTAAATATTTTTTTATTTAATTTGATTTGAAAATTTATTCATTCTAGATGTATTAAATAAAATAATTGAATTATTGTTGTAATAAATCCAGATATAAAAAAAACACAATAAAATTTCGTAAACTAAAATATTCTGATAATAATTGCATTTATGAAAATTACAATAATTTTTTTTGATATTTTTTCATTAAAATCATCAAATTCAAATGATGTTTTGATGAACATAATATTAATTCGTGAATGTTTATTGAAAGGAAAATTTTTGAAATGACATAATTTAATTATTATAATTCTTTGTTCATTTTGTAATATTTTTAATTTACTTTAAATATAAATTTAAAACCACAAAACTAAAACATGCTTTGAGGATGAAAGTAAAACGGGGATCCGGAAAATTCATCGCCAGCAATTCTTCGCCAGCAATTCACCGCCAGCAATTCATCGCCTCAACAATTCGGCGGTGAATTGCTGTGGCGATGAATTGTTGAGGCGATGAATTGCTGGCGAAGAATTGCTGGCGATGAATTTTCCTAGACCCAGTAAAACGAAACTCTATAAAATTTGGTAATAATTAATTTCCTTGTGATTCTGAAAATGTACTGACAATCCGAAAATGACATTGATATTGGATAAGGACGACATCTGAAAAACATAAATTTTATTTTTTCATTAATCATTTTTTATCATATAATTCAGGTACTATCTACTATCGTATTATTAGTGCTGTCAAATGTTCACAAAAGAAGAAATTATAAACAATATCATCAGGAAAAAGGTCCTTCAAGGAAATTGTTTAGGTTTGTTAACGGAATATTGTTTTACTGAAACAAATGAAATCATTTTTACAAAAAAATAAATATTAAAAAATCGACTGTTTCAATAACCTTTTTAATTAAAAAATAGTTGTTGTTTATTTTCTTTTTAACAAGGAAGGATTTTTTTTAAATGTATGTATGTATGTATATGCCTATGTAGTAGCCTATTAATGAGCTAACTTATGTTTTTTAAATAAATTGACCCTTTTTTCTACATTTTATAATTGTATAATTCAAAAACAAAAAAAAAAAGGATATATTTACATTCATTTTTAATTTATGTAAAAAAACAAACTCCAACAATAAAATCATTTGAGTTCTTCCTAAATCAAAACTTAATTATTTTTTTTTTCATTTACTTACGAATTTTAATTTTAAATTTACAAAATGGAATTTACTGTTTTTAGGATATTTACAAATGCAATAGTAAGAAAGGATATCCCCTCACCTACACAAACAACAAAGGATATCGTAGGATAACAAAATAAATATAATTTTAAAGCGTTACTATTGTAATTCAAGGACTGAATTTATTGCTGGTATAGCCCAACACATTTACACTTTACAGAAATACTTATACACTTTACTCAAAAAATACAACTAATTAAAATTCAGATATTTTTATTTACTATGCTGAAAAATTGTAAATATTTTTTTTAAATTTACTTTTTTTTTTTTTTTTAGATTAAAGGTAACATATACATAAATCATTTAAAATATATTGTATAATCTTTACCAGTTAATGTTGTTGATAAATCATCTTGATAATTTTGAATAACTTTCAAATGGCAAATAATATAAAAATTATTGGTATTAATATTATTTGTAAAATTATTAAACACTTGCTGGATGTATAATTAAATTTGATAATGATGTACATAAACCAAATAAATAATTAAAATACACAAATAATTTAACACTTTTTTCCATTTCATTTATTCTAAACTCATAATGTGTGGTTAGTTAATGTATAGAAAACCAATTCTATATATTTGAAAATAAAATATTAAATGTAACATAATACGAGTAAAATGAACAAATTATGTGTAACAATAATATTGAAAGATACGATTATTAAAAATTTATTTAGTAATTAATTCTAATTCTAATGAATATGGTAAATGAAAAGTATTACGATATCCCAATAATTTAAATATGTATGATATTTGCAATTTATAGTGGCTATTGATTTGATTTTATAGTATCTATGCTTTAGTAATGTTTGTATGCACGATTCAATTAATTAAAAAGGTCATACACAAAATGATATGTTTCAATGAATTCGTAATATAATTTTATGTACATTCACATATCAATACAATAATCATATTCATTGAAATTTATTGATATTTTTGAATGTACGAAGAACAAAAATAAAACAGTAAATAAATAATAGATTGAAGGTAGGGTAAGGGAGGTATGTACGCCTAATTTGGCGGTATGTCAAGCATTTGATTGTATTGTAATTACAAAATTTCTCCTGAATAAACCAACTGTCATCTATGGATTAAATTTGGTCTAGTTAATATAGAATCTCCAAGATAAGAAATTTAAATGTGTGTTTAATAAAAAAAATTCTACATTACTCACACTTACCAAGTACTTGTTTGTAAGTATTCTTATTTTTAAAAAAAAAAAAAAATTTTGGATTGGGATTAAGAAATTCAATTAAGAAAATTTAAGAATTATTTTTAATTTTCATCATTGTAGAAATTAAAAATTAATTTTTAATAAATCCGTGTTAGAAAAATTAAAAATTTAAATTACTTGCGATATTAGCATCCAAAAATTGTTAATTTTTCACAGAAAGTTAGCTTTCATTGTTTCCCATTTAAATTTACATTAAAAAATGTATGAAATTTTTCTCCTAAAACATGGAAGTACCAACCAATACTTTTGTAATGTGTGAAAGTATAAAAAATTCATCCCCATAATTTTTGGTATTTTAATCGATTTATGAAAAATAATATACAAGTACGTTAAAAACATTTAAAAATTTTATCACGCATAATTAAAAATTAATGTCATTCTAGGAAAACAACATAACAAAGAAGAAAAAGTCCCTTGGATTTAAAATGTATTCGAAGATTTTCTAAAAATAGAATACCAAAAACTTATTAAAAAATATTTTTTCTTTTTCGGTTCCCAAAAAAATTTTAATTTAAAAAGAATAAAACATAATTAAATTTTCTTTACAAAATTATAATAACACACGGGAATTCTGTATTTAAATTTTTCACGTAAATAAACCTTGAATTTGTCGTTTATTAAATTATTGTAGGTTGTAGATACATAAACGTTATATACAGAAGTATAGAGTATAAAAAATAAATGAAAGCAAAAATTTTATTTAAATAATTTTTTTTCTCTCTTGAGCTCTTAGTTTTTAAGAAATGTTGGCCATTAAAATAAAAATTTATTTTGTTGTTTTTACATAATTATAATAATTTATTTAAGTACATGTTCCAAAAACAAATACGAAAATTCTAAACATTTTTTTTTCTTTCAATAAAATTAATATGAAATCTAATGTATTATACTTAGTTGAATATAACAAGGACCATAATAATTTTGCCGTTTCAGTTAAAAGCAATCTGACATTTTTTTTTAAATTTTTAAATCTGTTCAATATTTGAAAAAAAAAAAAAAAAAAAAAGTAGAAAGCTCGTTTTTTCCCTATGAAAACCTTTATTCACAGCAATGATTATATTCGTTTTTATCAAAACTCCCAAATGAGAATCACGGCAGGAAATGAAATTAAAAAACAAAAACGATCAAATTTTCGATATTATTTACAAAAAAAAAATTCAATATTTCTCAATCAATCAAATTTATATTCAATTTATTTTCTTTTAGAGATAATCTTTTACAAAACGAAGACACGATAAAATATGCGAAAAAAAATTACGAGATAAAATAAATATGTATAAAAAAAAAAAATTCTCCAAATTATCTTTGTACACACAAATTTCCTTCTTCCTTGTTGAACAAATATTGCTTTGTGTCACTTCAAATTTAATTTATTGCTTTCTGTTTAATTTTTGATCACCTTTAATACCTTTGATTTTATTTATATTTCCTCTTTTAAATCAAAAATAAGATTAAAAGTTAGATATCCTATATTATACATATAATGGACCTTCTTAAAGGAGACTCTTAAAAACCAATCATACCTTTATTCCGTTGTACAAACATAAATTCTTAAAGCATTTTGCTTTGTTTTTGTTTCTTGAGAAGAAAAAAAAGAAAGTAAATAAATAAAATTAAATGGATTTCTCTCCAAATATATAAAATTATGTTTTGTGGACTATTTAGATATCTATACAGTATACATAGATATTATATAAGAACGTTCTAAATACAAAATATTATTGCTCTTTGAATAAAAATTCCATTAATTCTTTGTACGTATAGGAAAAAAAAATATATTTTAAAAATTGTTGTTGTTTAATTCCGGAAATAATTTTTCGAATTTAATTTGCATATTTTTATTTTTCAAGTTTTTCTTTTTTCTTTCTTAATTTTATTTTGTTTCTTTAGAATAAGAAATTTCCATTATACGTACATATGTATATAGAAAAAAAAAACATAAATTAACAAACATACAAGTGTTGTTTTTACATTTATTTTATATTTTAAATTTCAATGTTTTTGTTTAATTTTATTTTTCTGTGCAGATCTAAACTTAATGTATACAAATTAATTTTCACAATTTTTATTGTTGCTAATTTTGCCATTTTTTCTTCTTCTTTAAATATGTGAGTAAAATATATGTATATGTACATACATATATGTATGTATTCACTTATGTATGTACATATATGGAATTTTTTTTAAAATTTTACATATCATTTTAAACACAATAAAATTTAGTAAAACAAAAGAAAAAGAAAATGATCTATTGAATTTTTTTTTACACAAATTTTTCTAGTTTTACAAAAAAATTACAAAAGATTGAAAAAAAATTATAAAAGAAAGTCATGCGCTATAAAGCTATTCAAAATCTTATTATTATTATTATTTTTTTAATATCAAATACACATAAGTGTAATTCTTTTATAAATTTAAGATATTTTTCTTTGTTAGAAAAAAGAGGGTAATTTAGAATCAATGAAAATCATTCAACCCATTCATAAGATATTACTTATTATTTATAGATATAATATTTTGTTATCCTCTTTTATTTTGAATGAAACAGACTTTTGTGTGTTATTATGTCGTTTTTATACATACACAGATTTTTTTCTTCTTTTTTTGAAATAATATAGATAATATGTGTATGTGTTCAATGTATTGTTGTACAATGTCCATAATATTATAAGCATCTTTTCACAATAACACGATAACGAGTCCTTAAAAAAGGATTATATGGGTGAATTTAATTTATCAATGATTTATATGGTATGTGTATAAATTACATACATACATACATACAGCATAAAACGAATATATGTATATTAAAGCGGGTTAGTTTTATCATGAAATCAATAAATTCGATACGGATGATAAAAGTTCTTATGGGTGTATAAATTGTAATATTGAGGTAATTTTTTTATTTTTTTTTTATTTTTAGAACAAAAAATAATAACAAAGAATCTATGCTCATTTGTATTTTGTATAGTTCATGACAACAAACTGTTCAAAATTGTTGTCAAGTATTTTAATAAATTGTTTTAATATATTCTTCTAGAACTGTTCTATAAGCAAATATGTTTTCCAGGAATCATATATGTACATATGTAAGTTTTAAAGACAAAACAAATTTGTTTGTGATGTATAGTCCTGTCCACAGAAGATCTTTTATATTTATATTAACTATACGACTATATGATAGCATAAGGAAATGAAATTACTTTGATTAATCCTTGGAGGAATATTATAAAAATATAAAAAGCACACCAGAGATGAAATTTGATTCTAATATTTGTTATTACAAGCTATGTTAATAAACATACATGCAAATATATTTTTATTAAATTAAATTCTTATATACGATATTCTTCATATTCTTTCCACAACATTTTCTTTGACAAGGAAAAAAATGCTAGCAATATAATACACGAGTTGAGATAGGATAGATACATTTTTTTTTATATAAAATAATTTTAATGCATCAACGTCTTGCAAATTGAGAAAAATGTACACAATTTTTTTCTCACATGAAAATTACGTTAATATGTGAAAATCTTATGACATTTAAATCATAGAAAAATTTTCAGAATATGTCTAACTTGATGTAATGGAAAGTAGTAGTAACATTGTGAAACTTTTAAAGGATAAAATTTAAAGTTTTTTGTTGTTCTAAAATCTAAATATTTAAAATGATTATTAGTGTTAAACACTGATTTATGTATTGTATCCTTACGTTATCTTAATACATATTCTACAAGGAATATAACGTGTCGTTTTTTTCATCTTGAATTTCATTTATTTCAATGCAGAATCTCAATTATGATTCTTTACTTGTAGAAATGGTTCAATTATCTGTTACACCTACTTAATATCAAATCTCTTTGCTTTTTTAAACGAAAAAGGCACGTTTTCGTCGCACGTGTTTTTTTTTGTTTTTGACTTTAATTCTCATGTGATTTAGTAAGATCCTTGAGCATATAAATTATACCTATGTGTATAAAATACAAGGAGTTTTTTGAAGAAAGTTTTAGTGATATTGATAAGTTTGGAACGATAACACTTGAAAATTTATATATAAAATATTTTAAAAATGGTGTTTTTTTTTGATTGTGTAAAATGGTTTATATTTCTCCAGAAAACGCTTAAAAAGTAAGTTAAGAATCTCAATTATACATATTTTCGAAAAAGTCTTTGCTTTTTGTGGAAGAAGATTTTATTTTATACATTTCTCGGCATCATCAAATATCTAAAAAGTTACAAAATTTAAAAAATCAGAGATTTTCGTTAATTTTTAAAATTGTTTTCAGAAAATTAAAGTGAACTTCAGTATTAATTTTTGTAAATTAATGCGTGTAACGATTATTTTGTATCAACTGTACTTTTTGTTGTTGTTGTTGTCAAATAAATTAATAAAAATCATAATCGCATAATATAAAATTTACCATCTATGTATATATTTATTTTCCCAATCATTTTGAAAAATATCTTTTTTTATTTCTCATTAGATTTATTAATCATAATTTGTTATTCCCTTAAATAATAATGGATTTAAGGAGAAAGATAAGGGTTTTAAAAGCATACATAAATTAATCAAAGAATTATTTTATTTCGTATATTATCTTGTTTTTATTCTTATAGATAAAAATAAACAAAAAAGTTTAGGTGACATATGAGGCAAACATTTTTTTTTTTTTTGTATGTTGGTTTTCAGAAGTTGACCAGAGATTACAAATAATGATTAAATAGATAAATGTTTTTTGGTATTTTGGCTTTTTTTTTTTTTATTGTTTGTTTGTTGAAAAAACAAGACTGTGTTTTTGTTTGTGTAAAAGAAAATTGAAATAAATAACAATTCTTGAAAACAGAAAGTTTTTTTGTTTCTTGTGAAGGGAAAATTAAGAAGAATTACATTTTTGAATTAGTAAATGTAATTTTTTTATGGAATTAATTTATTGTTAGACAGAATATTTGAAGGTCAGAATAATAAATGTATAATGAAAATAACATTGTAGGTATATGGATTGGGTACTTCATTTAACTTTAGATGAATGTGATTAATTTCTTAATTACTTTTTAAACGAATAATGAAAGTGTCACAAAAATACAGAATAATAAAAATTCTCACGTTTTCTGTGACATTTTTTTTTTATTATCATACTTGAAATAACTTTGCTATGTTATTCAATACAAAAAAAACTCTCAAGTTTAAAAACATATATTCTATGTATGTACTATATTTATAAATGTGTATAACATTCAAGACGAAGTGACTTTTATTTTTGTAATACTTAAATTTTACTTAATTTTTTTTTTAAATTTGCTTGAGAGTAACAAAAAAAAAAGTGTAACATACAGCAAGTATTAAAAAAAGAAAATTTTCAATGGACATTTTCAATTATTTTCTACAATAATCAGGATAAAGAACCGATAAGAGGATAAGAACCTTTTCAATAGTTTATATTCTAAATAAAATATAATTTTTAAGAATAAATATGAAAATAAAATCAATTTATACAATTTACGATATCTTTATTCTTTTTCATTATTAAAATAGAATATATTTTCTTTCATTTTTATTTTTTATTTACTTTTTTTTTTATTTTTTATTTAACTTTAATACTCTGATTAAATTGAAAATTTCAAGTAAAAGTCAGAAGTAGGTAAGTAAGTATATTTTGTTAATATATTTCTTTTTTAAAATGAACAATTTTCAATTATATTAGATGATTTTGCTCTTTATTTATTTGTTTCTTTAGAGTTTTTCTTTGTAAAAAAATAAAAAAGGAAAAAAAAAAACTTTAAAGGTTTTATTCTTATTTCTTTTTGCTTCAAAAATTTTTTATTTTTATTGTGAACTAAAACAAACTTAAAGTTTGGAAGTAGGGAAAAAGAAAATGTTTTTTTTTGTCTAAGATGTATGAGGTTTTTATTAAAAATGAGAAATGAACTGAATAAAACCAAGGTGAAGGACAAAAGATAAAACAACTTTCAGTATATCGATCATGGCTGACTATTTTCTTTTTTTTTTTTTGTTTCGGAGGTTGTGAGTTTAAAAAATTAAAGAAATTTAAATTGAAATACCAATTTTATTAATTGACTTTTCATCAAAAAAAAAAAAAAATAAATAAATAAAGGAAGAAAAATAAAATGAAATAAATAAAAGAAATATGACATACACAGATCAATTTCATTGGTCATTAAAAATAATACTGCAAAACGAACAAAATATTAGCCATGACAAAAATAACATTTTCACATTTTCTTTTGGTTACACCTACACAGGAACTTCTGTATGTCTATACTCATCCTGGGTTTATAGAATTTCAAAATACAGACCCCAAAGCATTTTTGTGAATATGTAATCATCTTTTTTTTTTTTGGTAGAAGAAAAGCTTCTGCTTAATTGAATATTTTAATACAGTTATTTAAAAATTTTCGAAGAAAGAATATTCTAAGAAAATATCCTTGAAAATTTTTATTTTTAAACTAAAAAAGTATTTATGTTTTTCTTCGTATCTTTTGTATTGCAATAATTTTTACAATATTTTTATCATTCACAACTGAATACAGTACTTTAGAAATAATAGATATAGTTGTTATACGATACACTTTAGTTTTTCATCTTTTCAAAAGAACTTTTATGACCTAATGAAATTTATATTACAAAATTATTATTAAAGAATTACTACTAATGTGAATTTGGAATGAAGATTTTATAACTGATGTATAAATAAAATTATTCTTTAAACTAAACAAGTTATTGTGTTGGGATTTATTTATTAAGAATCTGGATAAAAAAAAAGCAATAAGTAAGTTGAAGTAATAAATTTCTATGTATGCATTTAGATATTAAGTTTAAAGGGTAAACATCTTGAAAAAAATCATGTACATAATATGTAGTTCTAATTCACATTTCAATAAAAAAAAAATGTTACGGAGAAAATACATAAATGTTTGGTTTTATTACTTATTTCACTTCATATTATGATAATTATTATTTAATTATTTTTTTTCATTTTTTTATCTCTTTTTTTAATTTTTATTAATTGAGAAATTAAATATAATCAAAATTGAAATGGCTATGATACAACAAAAAAATTAATTGCTACAAACGATATAAAAACAACAGGTATTTAATTAACTGTTTCATATTCCGTAATTCTTTTTTTAAAGTAGTAGAAGCTTTTTTTCTAAGTATTTTTTTTCTCATTTTGAAGCTTCAATACTCTCTTGGTAGTTTTTCCGAGCTTTTTACTTTGAAAAGTTTTTAGGAAAAATTTGTTCATGTTAAATTTGTTATTGTTTAATATTAGTATCCTGAATCAGTTAACATGGAGATGTTATTATATTTTTGCTTTGAATTTTCAAAACTTTTATTTTACAGCTCCAAACAAAGATGTATACATATACGTACGTACATATTATGAATTATAGAATACACTCATACAAAAAAGTTTGTGAAATTCAACAATTTTTTCTAAAAACAAAAATCTTCAAAAGAAAAAGTTTTGAAATATTAACAATTGCAAAACTAAGTTTTTGAAGACAAAAAAAAAAACTTTTAAATTTTTGAACATAAAATTACCAGAATTACTAAAACTTACATAAGAAAATGATAAATCATAAATGATAAATATTTGTAAACAAAGTTTTTAAATTGATATAAACACTTTTCAAGTACTTATATGAATTTATAGCAAGTTTAGAAAGAAAGTACTTATTCATAATACTAGGAAGTAATTACAAAACATTTAATTAGTACCTACACTGGTGTAATTATCAAAATATGTATGTCATAAATATATGTATGTAAAATTTTTGAGTATACAATACTTTTGATATATGTACACTTACATATATTATTATTTCACACCAATTATCATTGTGGTCCGTCATCCGTGATAATAATCTTTCTTTTCAATATCACCTCAACTCAACAACTTGTAAAACATGACCTATTTTTGTAACAAAAGTAATGACACCTAATATGCATATTTCGAGAAGCTATTACTTTCACTAGTTTGATAGAAAATGGCATTGAAAAGCAAAGGTCACAAATAAATAATTTTAGTTATACACTTCGTTGTATGAAGTTCTTAAAAATTCAAGCTATTCACATCATGTACGATATAGAAAACATGAAAAATAAATTTTTATTATCAAAAGTTTAATCACATCTAAACTTTTCTATTCTGCTATGCTTTAATTGGAAAAAATATTGAATCAAATTACTTATTCACTTGTTCCATCATGATTATAATTATTTTTTTGCCTTTCAACTTATTTTGGGTACATGAACCTTCTGAATTATAAACATAAAAAAAATAAGCAACTATTTTTTTTACTCTATAATTAAGTTAATTTATAAAGCAAAGGTTACTAATTTCAAAAGTTAATATCAGTGAAATTTGAACTTTCTAGTCTAAAGCCACAACTTTTTTTTAATGATTCTAAGTAAAAAGATACACCAATGACGTTTGAAATTGTTTATACATATAGGTACTACTACTATACACATACTAAACTTGATGTGTTTTTTTCCTTATTGAATAACTGTTTAAACTCACATGATACTGCTCATCGTTTTACTTTTTTTTTTTGTCAGAATTTATTCTATTTTCTAAAAAATTTGTTCTTATGATACAAAATGCATTAATTTAATAAATTTACTGAATTTTTTTCCGTTATACTCGTATAAAGAATTTTAATTATGTCACTCTACTAAAGTATTTTGTGTTTGATTTTATGTATTATTATTATAATTCTTATAAGATTTTGTTAGAAAAAAAGGATTAAATGGGATAAACAAAATTTCATAAAGAAAAGATTTTATAGTATTAATGAAATTTACATGTTTTTTACCTTTATAATAACATTAATATTTTATTCCTGTTAATACTATTTCCCCATTTTTCTTTGAATTAATTTTTAAAACTATTGAATTTTACCCAAAAGGTAAAACTAATTATTCTCAATAATCAAAAGCTAATGTATGTCTTAAAATAGTTAGTATTTAAAAACAAAAACAAAATTGTATAGATATTTTGTTATCTCTTATCAAAAGAAGATGTAGATAAGTATAATATTAAAATATGATTAATTAAAGTAGAACAAAAGTCTGTTTACCTTTACAATTTTATATCACAGAAAAAAAAAATTGAAAAATTAAAAGTTGTACGATGTATGAACATGTATGTACGTTAAACACTGTGAGTGTTAGGAAAATTTCGAGTTTTTATTCTTGAAACATTTTCATTACACGTACATATAAACATATTGACATGAAAAATTTTATAAATGTTGGCATCGAAAATTTCTTACCTCCCAGCGACACAAGAATGTTCGAATAATAAAAATTATGTCTGAATAAATGAAGTTGGAATTTCTGAAAGGATATGGATAACAGGATAACCATAGCTTTTTTTTGTGTTCGTTCGTCATGGCCTACATATACCTAAATGTATATTTTGTACACATATTCTTGATATTTTAGATTTTTTTTTAAGTCTTAATCGTAGATAAAAATTTAGATTGACACCAAATTATACGTTTCACTTGAAAAATCAGCCATAAACATAAAGAAAACTTTTCTTTGAAAGGAGCTGTCGAAAGAGGTGAGATAATTCAAGGCTGGGTAGCCTGTGTTAAATATTACTGTAAGAATTTCATAAGACTGTTATTTCTTTTATATTTTTTTCGTCCTTTTTTTTGTTTTCAATTTATTTTAACATTTTCGTATTTGTTGGTGTTTTATATGTTGTGGTTATATTCTGTAAATGAGATAACAATTTCATGACAGTGTCAGTGTAGAAATATCCTTAATAATATATTATGAAACCATATGAAATGAAATAAATTCTGATATTAATATTTAACAAACTCTATAAGAAGTGAAATATTTAAACAAAAAAGTTCTCATGAATGTTAATACCTATATTCGTCTACCTTTTCGAATGATATATGTATGTATTTATGTTTCATACCTGAATATACATATATATATTCTTTTTTTTAATAACATTTTTTTCTTATGAACATAAAGTGTTACTCTGTCTAAAATGAATAGATTGTTAAACTATGAAAAGAACTCATACAATTTGTAAGGATATTATGCCATAATTTAAACAACATGTTTCTACAAAATCATGCCATATTGAATGATTTATTCTTTCGACATGTGGTCGTGACTTTTAAATGTATTTGTGTATATACATACATACATATGTGTAAATTCTTTTTTGCTTTGAAATTCATGAAATATAAATCAAGCGTTTCCATCTGCAAAGGGATACATGATAGCATTTGAGAAGCCAAGTTAAATATATTCAAAATATTGACTACGGAGTAATTCAAGTTTTTTTGACTTAGGTGATGATTTTAGCTTGTTAAATCATATTTTTTTAATACAAAAATTTTAGGCTTTTTTTTTCTTTTTTAAAAGGGGTTGTTAAAAATATTTCGAAAGTCTCCTCACTACGATTTAAGACGACCTTAGTTATTTCAGAAGCTTGTGTTTAAATTTTCAGTATTTTTTCCATTATAGTTCTATCTTGGGTTTTAAGTAATTTCTGTAAAAATTCTGCAAAATGGCTAGTATTTGGTTATCCACTCAATATTTACATAAAAAACCTTTAAACGAATAAAAACTAATTTACAAATTAAATTTTAAAAAAAATTATTGAAAAATGTATTCGAATATACCGATGAATTTTATATCCTCTTTGTTCATCCTCAATTCAAAGTTTTAAAAAGGATTTTTTAATGGAATTATTTTATAAACAGATTAAAATGCATTTACATATTATAAAAGGTAAAAAAAAAGAAATGCCTTCAAGTAGTGTTTCTGTTGAAAGTACATATTTGAATGCATGCATTTCCTGTTTTTAATTTTTTTTCTCTGTATATAATGCCAAATGCAGTTATTTTTTTTGTAGTATATGTTAGTTCCGGAACTTTAAGTAATTTCTACATTATAATTTCTAAGTTGCTTAAAGGTATTGAATTATTAAAAAGGATAAATATAAAAATGTATACGTGTGTTTTTGCAAATAGTATAAATTTTTAAGTAAAATTAAAAGCTTTTATTTTGTAAAAACTGTTTTTAAATATTTATGTAGCTTTCTTTTTCCACATAATAATTTTTAATTAAGCTAAGGCTAATTTTTAACTAAAAAAGCTAATTTGTTATTGTTTACATACATTACTGTGTATACCTCTTTTAAAAATTATAACATATTCCGAAGAAGATGTCCCGTATTAGATAAGAGAATAAGAAAGTACTCAAAGATAAATTTAATACTTAATGTATATTTTGTATTTATTTCTTTATAGAAATAAGAAGTTTTACATTCTTCATTAATTTCCTGGTTCAATATGTACATACATATGTACGTACATACTAGAAAAGAAAGAATAAGATCTTTTTTTCTCAACTTATTGGTAAAGATTTTACGAAAGTTCAACTTTTTTTTATGGTTTTAAATTGAATTTTATAGTCCATTGAGTTTTTAATTAGTTTTCTTCTAGCCAGATGAAGAATTTTCAAAGATATCATAAAAAAAGGAATCCGGATATAAAATTGAAATGAACAAAATAAAATTAATTTGCCGGAACTTTGAATTTTCATTTTATGTCTTTATCTATAATTTTTTTGAGAATTCAAAAATTTAATTCTAACTTTTTTTACTTTTATTATTTTGTATAGAACTTAAAAAGTTGCAAAAGTTTATTTTATTCATTTTTTATAAATGTATGTGTGTTTTCTAATATTTATTAAGGTACATTGAAATACATTATTTTTTTAAATTTCTAGATGGGACCCATCTGATATCTCATCATTTTCTCTTCTTATTTTGGCAAAACTATAAATTTTTTTTCTTAACGACATCAACAATTAAGAAATTATTTTTCTTGTAACACAAACATAGAATTCATTTGCACTAAATTTTATTCAATTAGGTCATCTTCAACCCATTCAAGGAAAACTTTTACAACTATTCAAGAGCTTTTAAAATCTAAAAAATTAAATCCAAAATAGCAAAATAACAACTTTCCCACTTTTTACACCACAAAAAATTTTACAAACAATTTAATTCAATAATAAATTATTTTCAAATAAATTTTCTTACTCGTTATGTAATTGTTAAATTCAATAAAAAAAAACTTATAAATTCTATCTAAATTCTTATAAAATATAGGGAAACCATAATTTTTTTTGCAGAAGAAATTCCATTTCATTGTAATCAAATTTTAAAGAAAGTTATAATTTATTCCCTTATTCTAAAGGTGAAATTGAATAAAATGTATTCTAGCATAATTATTTTCACAGTTCTTGCATTTTTTTTTCTTTCTAAGTATTTACTTTTAGTTTTTCTCTTCAACAACAACAACAACTATGTTTGAAGTTTTTAAACTATAGTTTTTTTGTAATTTGTTTTCAAGTCATGTCTTATTTAAGAAGTTATACACTTTCTACTTAATTGCTTCCTTTTTTTTTTTCTTGTAATAATAATAAATTTTAATAAGAGGGAAGAATTAGTGAAGAATTTTTTCATTAAGAAGAATTTAAAAGTGAGAACGAATCAATTATAAAATAATTGTATTTTCTAACAAGTTTCAATTTTAATTGAATTTAAAATTTCAATTAAGCAAAGATATCTTACACATTAGTAGAAATTTAGAATGAAGTCTTATATCTTAACAAGAGTTTAAATTTTATTTGATTTTTTTGTTCATGTTTTGGGCTGATCATAGTTGAAAACTTAGTATTTATTAATTTTAAGGATAATTGAGTGGTGTTTGATAAATTAGTATAAAGATAAGCGAATAAGATTGTTGTAAAAATAAATAAACTTTACACCAAATTTATTTATTATTAATTTGTATTCAGCTTTTTATATGTAGTTTCAACAAATCAAGGCCAATAATTTTTAAAAGGACTTTTTGTTCTAGATTCTGATTGTAAAGCAAAGTGTTCTCACTTAATTTTTTTAATAAATTCTAGTATTGGAAAATTATTCATTTTAATCGTTTTAAACAATTAATTTGATTTCAGTGTACCTTATTACAAATGAAAAAAACAATCAAATACACAGAAATTTTGTTCTACGTGTACAAAATAAATAAAGGCGGGCAGTGGACGAAGCGGTAGAGTGTTGGCTTCTGATTCTGATGCTGAAGGTCTCGGGATCGAGTCCGCCTGAGTTCACTCAGCTTTGAATGAGTACCAATTCATTTTGAGTTGGGTATAAGTGCTCGGTACCAATTACTACAAGGAATATTAGTACCAAGCCCTGTCATACGAATAAAACTACCAATGAATTTAGTGGTTCGCATTCCACTTTAAAACTGTAGGTGCATGTATGTCAGAAGGGCTTACAACCCTTTGACTGACAACTGTGAGATGTGTCAGTGTGTGGTATCAAAACGGCACTATATGCTAATTGGGTCTTCGGACCGCCACGTCAACCAACCAACCCAACAAAATAAATAAGCCAAGAGAATAGAAGTACACATGAAAAATAAATTTAAAAAAATAATTAATTAAATAAAAATATTTCAAAATACAATTATTGTTAATGGCAACTATGCAATACTTTTTTTTTTAAATTAAATTTTTAATATTTATTTAATACATAGAATTTTATTAAAATTTCTACAAGCAAAAAATTCATATAAAAATTACTTTTATGCTCACAAACTTGCAAAGGCTAAATAATAAAATTTTTCAATAAAGGATTTTATTTTTTTACATGAAATTTATCGTGCTTTATTAATTTATATTTATGTGCTTTTTTTTCAAGTTTATTTTGTATCCTCTTAACTTGAAAATTGTTTCGAATTATCGACTTTATTTTATTGTTATTATAAATTTTGTGTTTCTGACAATTATTTTATTTTGTTGTCCATTTTAAAAATTAATAAACGTAAAGTTATTTATTTGAGGAATTTTGAAATAAAAAATTTATGAACTTATGGTTTTGTGTTTTCTTTTAATTATTTGAAATATTTCGTTTTATGTTATTAAAAAATATAAAAAAAATAAACAAACAGATGAAATTAAATACATAAACGATTTGTATATTTTTTACTCAGTTTTTATTGTTTGCTTATTGTCATAATCATGAAAAGACTCGAAATTGTATTCATAAAAAAAATAAAATAAAATAATCGAACAAATAAATACAGTTATTATATTAGAAGTATGTATTTTCAAAGGATTTGTAAAGAATTTATTTTTATATCCCCTTGTGTTTTTTATTTATTCTTATAATCATGGTATTATATTCACAATAAAATTGTTTTTTGATATGAAACAAGTTGAAATGCGAATTTTTTTATTTATATTCAAAAACTTGATATAAATTGTCCTTTAATGAGAATAATTAATGTCGAAAAAATATTCAAATTACTCTGAAAAACGTAAAAGAGGTGTATTAATTTTCAGTTTCATTTATGAGATTTCCTTTCTGTAGATGAAGTATCTTTTTGATTGAAATTTTTCTCTTGAAACTCTAGAACGTTAAAAAAAAAAAGACTTTTTCGAAGGATCTGAAATAATTATTATCATTTATTGAATTACATGCGTATAGCTTATAATTAACACACAATAGTATTGTAGAAAATCGAAATGTTTAAAATGACTGATACATTAAACCTTGTCTTATTGTCATGCAATCAGTTTCATCGATTTTAAGACTATTTAATTTAATATTCAATTCTTCTTCCTGTAACATTTGACTGTGTAATAAATATCTTAATGTTGCCTTAAGTTCAATATATTTTTGATTTAATTTTTCAACAGTATTTTTTAATGCATTTAATTCAATATTTAAACTATCTTGAACTGCATCACAAGTTAATTCTAATTCAGGTCTTTGTGCACGTGATGCTAATCTCATTTGACATAATGCTATGTAACCTTCTTTATTTAATAATTCTTTTTCAATTTCAATTATTTGTTGTCTTACATCATTTATAGAATTTACAATATCTTTATGTTTTGCTTCTAAACATTGCTTAACATAACGTACTTCATTAATACGTTGTTGAAATGCTTCATTAGTACGTTCAGTTTGATTTCTTAAATCCTCAATTAATTGTTTCAATAAAATTTCAATGTACGATCTTAAATGTTTTGCTGAATTTATTTCCTTATCTGTATTTTCAATATTCTTGTGAGTAAGCTCAGTCCATTCTGCTAATGTGTAATTACTGATAATACATAATGAAAAAAATTAGGAAAATTCCAAGAAAATTCAAATTATAAACTTACCAAATATTCAATGGAGCTGAACCATGATAAGTACTCATCCCTAACTGATTTTCCCTTAACAATAGATTGTTTTGATCGATTCGTAATGCTGTATCCTTATTATTCATATCTCTGTCTAATAGATAAATAGCTGCTCTTAATCTACGAATTGATTCATTTGTCTCTTGCAAAGCTTTATCCATTAGGCCAGTACGTGTACCTTGAATAACTTTTAATTCTTGTCGTAACTGACGATCAACTTCATCATTAACTAAATCAATTCCAATACGTTTTTCACGTAATATGATACATTTTTCACAAATTAATAATGATTTTTCTTTCAAAAAATCAATAGCACTTTGAATACGTGTACGATATACTTTTAATGCTTCCTCTTCTAATAATGCTGATTTTTTTTGCCTTTTCAATTCATCAATTAAAAATTGCATTTCAGTTAAACGTTGTTCAATATTATGATCAACTTCTTTCTTCATTGAAATTGTTGTTTCACGTGTTTCATCGGCAACTCTTTGAGCATCTCTGTAAAAGAAAACCATTTTGGTGGAAAATAATTTTAAAATTTTATACTTTGAAATGTTACTTTTCTTACGCTATAACACGTTCTGATAATTTCTCTTGCTCTTTGGTTATACGAAATTTATCTTCATTACTGTATTTCCAATCTGGTGGCAAATATATTCTTGGAGGCTGAGAAGTAATCTTAAGATTGAATTGGGGTAGATGAGTAGACAATATTTTTCTTGGATTCGACATTTTGTCTTCTTTTTTTAAAAAAAAATTATTAAACACTTTATAAATTATTATTATATAAAAATATACACAAAAAATGAAAAAAAGTGAATTAAATCGAAGAAAAACATTCAAAACAGATGAAATTGTTGAATCGATTGTTGCTATGGAAAAATTATTTGAAATAATTTTGTTCAACGATTCAGAATGAAATGTCGCTTTTCAATGTTGGTACCACTTTTTTATTAGCTTTAATTTTTAATAAAAAAAAATAGTACCAACGACAAAAGAAGTAGAGAAAAAAAATATTTGTCAAACCTTTGTCAGAATAATTTAAATTTGAAAAGCATATCAGAATTCATTAGGTGTTGGAACACTTCAAATTTCTTTTTTTCAAATTTCATTTTAGCGATAAACTTCAGTTTTATTTCTGACTAAACTTGTACAGAAAATAATCTTTTAACCACCGTCAAAAAATCAACTACGTTGAAATTTATTTAAAAACACATTTTTTCGATTTTCATTACTCCTGAATATTAAGTCCCAAGGACTTGTTTTGAAATTTTCTTTCTCAAATAAAAGTAAAAAAAACAAACTTTTTAAAAGAAAAGTTTTTAGAAGAAAATAAATCATATTTTAATAAAAATTTTCAGTATTTTTTTCTTCTTTCTTAATAAACAAAAAATAAGGCAGGATGAAAATTTGTTAACTTTGTTTTTTCTTGTTTCTTTAACTTTAATTTCTTTTTTTATGCACCACTTAACATATGTATTTTGTTTTTTTTGGTAAGTATGACACCTACATGAACAAAAATAATATTAAAACATTTTTAATTTAAAATATTTATTTATTCGTGTTTGGTTGAAACTTTTAATCGTAAAACTTCCGAAAAACATGACACTTTCGGCTATATTTAGCTCAACATTTAAGAAAAAACGAGTTCAGTATAATTTTTTTAAAAAAACTGACTTCAAAATTAGTAAATCAATATTGTTTTTTTTTCATAGAAGGACATTAACCTCAATTTGTAACAAAAACAAAGTAAATTGTTCGCTTGGTCTGATAAATTCAATTAACTTGATATACTAAACTAAAAAAAAAAACAAAAAAAATACTAATAATGTGATTTCTCTGATACAAATTGAAATTCAACTGGTGTTAAGAAAAAGTTAGTTAGGAAAAGTTTTATACTACCGTTGATACTTTAAACACACTCAATTTCAAAAGCACTACAATTGTCTTTTGTTTTTATTAAATTATTCATTTATGTTCCCTCTAATTAAGTGAACTTTTGTATGTTAATGTTTGCTTTTGAAGGAAAAATCTGTCAAAATCAATATTATTCTACCCATGGAAAAGGTCACATAAAAACTGTACATCACATACATACGAATATTTGTATACGTGACCTTTATATAATATTTATACATACTTACATGTTTTATTTTATAAAAAGGTTGTGTACTACCAATAACATAATTTCTCCGAATACTCGTATTCTAAATCTATAAATAGAATATCTAAAATACACAGATCTTTAAAATCTATGTTCATTTTTTACTTATTCTATGCATGTAATAAAGTCAGATGCAGATGTTAACATATGTACATATTTGCAAAAAAAACAAAAAAAAAAATTGAATACATTAAGGACATGTAATACTAATACAGTATAACTGATTGGTTATAGATATAGATACTTGTTCAAATACAAATTTATTCAAACTGTGAATATAAATTAAATTTCAAAAATCAATAAATTCATTTCACATTAGTTAACCATAAATAAAGTGGTTTGTTTTATTATTATATGTATTTAAATCCACCCACAAAATAAAAAACCATATATAGCATATTTATTCGATTAAAACTAATATGAAATTTATTTGACGTTAGAATTTATTAGACATGTAAATAAATAAACAAATAAATAGATATATGGATCCTGAAATATTCAAATATACACATACAAAATAATAACTAGAAAATATACAAGGCAGTTGAGGTAAACTTCAATAGAAACATCTAAACAATATAGATTTTGATTCAGGAAATAAATAAATTAATTCATGAAGAAAGTTTCAAATGATCATTCATCGAAGTAATTGTTAGAAACTATGAGGCAGCATTTTTATAAGAAATTTGTTAGAAAAACCAAATCTTCTGAATATCCTAATAAATCTAATAAAGTATGCAACTTTTGTTAAGTAGGTACCATTGAACAAGAATAATAATTTCTCAAAATATGAAATAGCACACACACATACTCGTATTAGAGAAATACGATATGTTTAATAATTTTTGCCAATGTCATTTTTTTAGAAAAATTACTAAAGATTTTTACCTCATTTCTTCATAAATAAAATATAATTGTGTATGTATATAATTGTGTGTGTAGAGCATATTGTGTATGAGTAAAAAATTAGGGTTATAGATAACAATATGTTTAAAGGATTATTATTTTACCCTATCTTTTCCACATCGAATGTCAGTTATTCCTAGAGGTTTTAAAAATGGTTAACTAAGGTTCTAGAAAATGACAATGAAAATAATCTATATGTAAAATCTTATCGTTAAAACTTATTGGAAATACGATAGTTGTTGTATATTATGTAAATACCGAAAATATTAAATAAATAAACACAAACAATCTTTTTTTCAATTCATCAAAATCAATTTTCCCATTAAATTTCGAAAAGATTAAAGATTTATATAGTTTGAATTACGTAAACTATAAATCGATAAATTTCGTTTTTGTTTTGTATACATACGTTCATACATATATCTTATATTAGGCATAATTCATTGAACATTCATGAATGAATAATTTCAAAATTTTCCTTTCTGGACATATTTATTTTTAGTGAATTTCTTGAAAAATTACTTACGCAATACCATCAATCATGTCAGAGTCCATTTCAATACCATTGTGTAAGACTTTTGAACAAAGTTTTAATAATAAAAAATTTTCTAACAATTTATCCTTATGGACAAGAGTTTGGTTATATAAACTTATATAATGTTATACGTGTATACGTACATATGGTTTTGTAACGTAAAAAGTTCAGATCAAGTGGAAATAAAAGAAAAGAAAAATATGTTTTCAATTAAAAGTTTGTTTGTTTTTTTTTCTTTTTTTCAATTACGTAGTATTTACTAAATACAAATAAATGTACTTTTTTTTACCTTTTGTTTTATAACAGTTTTCAAGAAAATATTGAACACAATACACACATATTAAAGAAAATATGTATGTAGTGTAACAATGAATAGAAAAAAATAAGAAAAGAAAATTGATTAAGTTGAAAACTTACATAAAAATTTTTTTTATTTTTTGTTGTTTTTTCTTTTTTTCAATAAAAAAAACTTTTTGAAGAAAAAAAAATCAGATTTGCTGCAATGTGATACTTTTACATCACGTTTTTTCATTTCATATTCACACTAGAAAAATTTAGGATATTCAAGTGAAAAAAATTATAATTATAATTGAAATACCGTAGGTAATATTTATCTTATACTACTTTTTTTATCTTTTGAATAATGACTGATTCCTTTTTTTTTTCAACAATAATTTCTATTTTCACAACAATAAAAGTCAAAACATATTAATTTTTGTAGAATATTAAGAAGGTTTGATAGTACGTTTAATATACTCGTATTTCATTTTCAGTATACCGCAGTTTCAAATCTGAATCTCAATTACAATCCTTTTAGCATATATTATGTTTATCATTATTACCGCAGTCGTCAGTCTTATTTTCAAATGAAATGGGGAAATATTTATTATACTTAAATATTGTATTTTCTATTCGCTTAAGGCTTGTTATGTACTCCTATATCATCTATTTGTTTTTCATATGTAAATACTTATAGCTTTAAAAAAACAAAAACTTTAAAATTTAACAGAAAATCTTTGTGTGCCTAACTATATACATTTTACCATCATTAGGATTCAAAAACAATTAAGGATATCTTTAGAATATTCCTCAAAATCTGTAGAGTAATATAATGAAAATAAAACGTACTTATAGCCAAAAAAAAAAAATAACTTGTCAAGATTCCAACTTTTTTAATCATCAGGATGACAAGCCATTAATTTCTAGTTAATGATAAATTAATTTAATAAAACCATTATTTTGTAATTAGTGCGTGTTTGTAAATAAATTAGAATTTAATATATGTATTTTTGTTTCTTGATTGTACCTATTGTGTTAGAAATTGTTAAAGATAATTGATTACGACGAAAAACAAATATGTGAAAATATACTTTTATATATTTTGTATAATATTTTTAATGTTAAAAAATGTACAAGGAATGTGATAGATATGTCTGCAATCCAAAAACACTTTAAACACTTTAAGGCATAATAAAATTCCTGTGTCAAATTCTAATACCTTTCATGAATATGGTATCTTTATTCACTGCTGTCGTATACCGGTGTGAATTTACCTGATATAACGTGTGAATGTAAAATATGTATATAATCTAATATTTATTGTTTAGCTAGTAATACATATAAATAAATATTATGCGGTGTGTTTGGAATATATTGTACAAATTTTCTTGAAAAAACTTATATAATCCTTGAATGAGAAATTGGTAAACGTCTTTAAATGTCTATAAGCGTCTAAAATACATATAATCAAAAAAACTAATAGTAGTAGACGACTGACATTTGTTATTCATATGATTTGACACGACATTATTGGCATGTTAAAAAGAATATACTATATAAGGACGAATATAAAAATCAAGGTTATTCTTTAAATAAAAATTTATTTATGCGTATATAAAAATCTATACCATCACAATCTACTTTATACGAGAATTTTGTTTTCTGAGGGAATTTTATTCAAAACTACAAAATTCAAAGTTTAAAATCATTGATATGAAATCTTGAAGAATGTCTGAGTTTGACTGTTGCTGAATAAATTTTTTATCTTAGGAAAATCTTGAATACACTTATATTACATTCAGATTATCCTGAAATTTTTATTTGCTTTGGAAAATTTTTTTAAGCATGTCAAAAGTTTTCTTTATATTCACAAAAAATTAAAATGACATTAAATTGAAATTATTTATACGCTTTTTGACATATATTTTTTTTTTCAAATTATTCATTTTTTATTTACATAAATAAAGCAAAATCAAATATAAAATAGAATGAATAAAAATGAAAATAAATGTATCAAAAAGTAACTGATTAAAATGTCACTCAACATAATGAAATTCATACATAAATGACATTTTAAAATTTTCTAATTGTATTATCATCCATATTCCTGTTAGCAAATATCAGTTTTAAACAAAGCATATACACATACTCATTTCAATTTTATAAAGGTCATGATAAAAATACGTAACGTACGTAACGTACATACGTACATTCAAAAATAAGACTTCCCAGAAACAAATGTAATATAGCTTATTAATTTTTATATTCGCAAAAGGTATTTTTCAATGTTGATTGACAAGGTAAAAAAAAAGTAATAAAAAAGTAATTAGTAGCTCGAATTTTTTTTTTTTTTTGCTTCAAAGTTTATATGTTTTACAGTCTTGTTTTTTTGTAGCGCTAAATTTAGTTCATTTGATGATGGTAAAGAATTGTTGACGAGTGAGTTCATTCTTCTTGTTTGCAGGTTGTAAAACTTTTGAAGTTTTGATTGATTATAATCCTATAGGCCTAATCATTCACGTTTTTAAAGGAAAAATCTTGTAAGCTGGCATATTTAATCATCCCGAATATGTTACCGTGGAATCATTATAATGATTGAAACTTAGAAAAAAATTTTGAAAACATTAAATTCTTAATCCAGTTAGATTAACTTTTGAAAATGTAATTTTACTCAAAATTAACAACAACAATAACAAAAGATTTATTCTTATTTCACAAAAAAAAAAATGTGATAAAAAAATCTATGACAAAATCAAAAAAATGTGAAAGAAAAATATAAGTAATTTTATTTTTACTTATTAAATTTTTTCCCATTTGTTTGTTTTTCTTTTAAAAAGAAAATCTTTAAAAAAAAATTCACTTATGAAAAACAACACTTATTCTTATTGTGTCATATTTTACCAAAGATATATGTATACTAGAAATACGATATGTATGTGTATATAAATTGAAAAATAAGAAGAAAATCTAAGAAATAAAAGTAGCTATATTCCCCTTTAAAAAATTGTTTGTTTACATTGAAAAGTTCGGTTTTAATAAAAATCGCATTCACAGCTGGTTCTGTTCTAAATTTATATATAAAAATAAAATCAGCAAAAGTACAACCAACATTTTTTTTTTGTTAAACAGAAAAAACATTTTTTTTCTATAATATTTTTAATAAAAAAAAAATAAAATGTGTGGAGAAAAAATATAACTACCCTATGAGAAAGTTTCATTTTGTTGAGACAGCGAAATACAAAACAAATGAAATAAAATTTTGTTTAGCTTCCAATCGATTGCACAAAAATATATAAGATAAAATTTCAAGTTTGAAAAGTTTGAATATCAATAACATTTTTCTTTTACAGTAAAAGGAAAATATACTACACTAGTATATACTATACTATATGTATATGTACATAAAAACTTTCACTTTCATTGTTGTTTCAATAAAAAATAATAAAAAAAATAGAAATTTAATTGTATACACTAAAAATTATTTTGAACAAACGAATAACGGACTTTTATATAATTTCTCTTATTATTATCATAAAATAACTTTTTCGGTAATAAAAACGATGATAAATCTAAATAAAAAAAATTTTTTTAAATATTTCTATGATCTTTGTTAAAATAGGTCTTTCAATATCTTTTTTTTTTTCTTTTTCGTTTTGAAAATGAAAAATAAAAGTTTAAATTTTTCTTTTAATAATTTATTTCATCGACAACACATGCATAAATATTTAATAGAAGAAAAAAAAAATTTTAAATGTTTCCTATATCATATGTTTGACAAGGATTGTATCTTTTTCAAAACATCCAAAACACGTTTTTAAATAAAACGAAAAAAAAAAGGAAAAACTTTTCATATATTCCATTTCTGCAAAAAAAAAAGAGATCTTTTATATAAGAATTTTTTTTTTTTATAAATGAAGTAAGAATATAAAATCAAAATTTTATTGGAAATTTTTAAAAGAAAAAATGTTTTTTTTTTCTTGAAAAAAGGTCTTTTTAGATTAAAAGTTAACTTTTCATGTGAAGGGAATAATTCAAATATTTTCTTTTCTTTTTTTTTCTTTTTTTTTGAATATCCTGACGTTTAAAAATAGAAAGTTAATTGATTGTTAAGATGCTTAGTACTCAAAATACACATCATTGCAAATGTAAATATATCATAATATACATACATATGTATACTATTTTCATTTGTTATACATTTACAAATTCAAATTTACAATAGAGAAAAAATCATTATATTATCATCATGAACCTAAAAAGGACTTCACGAATAAGTGAAATAAAAAAAAAAATTAGATCAGTGAGCCTAAATTATACAACGGGTACAGATTTTGTATATTTAGTTCTAGAAAAGCAATTTATAAGGACATTACACTTTCAGAAGCACATTTTATCTTTTAAATTGACACACATAATAATAAGAGAAAATATATTAAAAAAACAACAAATAAATACCCTCTAATATATTTTTTCCTTTTTTATTACCAATTTTATTCAATGAATTTAAGAGCTTTGAAGGTGCTAAATATATAAATAGAAAAATCGCTCATCTAATAAAAGTAGATTACAATTACTTTTTATAATTTTCTTAAACAACTTAATGGAATTATGCCAACAAGAGCTTATTTTCTCCAAAAATATCAATATGAGAGGATATTAAATTGTCTTGAACGAAACTTACTGTACACCGTTTAACTCATAATTATAATACCTCCTATAATAGGCTATACATACCAATGTGAATGTAGTTACTTGAAGGAAAATGATATTCCTATTCCTACGAATTTTCCAATGACACCCAAAAAAATAATAACTTAAAGCTTTAAAATTTAACATAGAAATAAATAGCACCTAATTTAAGAATTTAAATTATACAAATTTTCATTACATTGACTAATATTCTAATTTAATAGGTATATCCTTATCAATTTCCTTAAAAACTACATTGTTAGTTAATCAAAAAGTGTTTTAAAATGTCACACTTACAAGTTACAGGAGGGGTTCAAATAATTTCCGCAAGAATAATTCATTTCCTTTATTGTAAAGGACACTCTAGAAACTGTAATTTAACTATGTATATCATCCTTAAAACTTTTATATAGGTATAATATTAACAAATCCATGAATGAAATTGTTTAATATAAATCCAACAGGTGGTTAATTCACTAAAATTTGTTTCACATTCCATTTTGTTATGTTCAACTGTTTTGTTTTTTAACATTCTCTACAGTTAAAGCTTTTCTCTTTTTGAAAACTTTTTAATCTAAAAAAAAAAAAAAATATATCGATTTTATTGAGCTTTTTATCTTAAAAACACGTAATATGAAAATTTACTTTTACTCAGTTGAGCTTAAACGGTCGTGAATTTCAGATTGGATTTCTTGGTGTGTTTGGCGTTAAGAAAAAATTAAAAGTTTTCAAATGTTTCAAAAAAATAATTAAATTAAAAAATGTAAAAAATTTGAAAAAATTTTATTTACTTATTTTTTTTTATGTGATGAGTTTAGTTTAACAAAAAATTAAAAAAAATTATTTTCCGTTATTTTTTTTTTTTAAATTTTTTTTTTCAATACTAATTAATGTGAAAATTCTACTGTGAAATTAAATTCAAATATTTATATCGTTAATATAGCAAAAAATACATACATATTTCATTTTCATAATAAATAAATATTTAATGAAAATTTAATTTTGTTCATTGAGTAAGTGAAGGATTATAAAAGGATTTTTTTTTTCATTTTTAAAATTGAAAAATATCATAGAGTATCATTTTCCATGTCATATTAAATTTTTCTATTTGTTTATTTGCTTTCCGTTTGGATCAGAAAAAAAAAACAACAATTTTTTATAATATGTGCAATTTTTCATATCATGAATTTTAAAATGAAAATAAATATAAGTTTATAAATATATACAAAAGTTTAAAAAAAAAAAATAAACGAGCAAACAAATTGTATTTTTTTTTCTATCATGGAATAGTAAAGTTACGTAGTAGATCCAACATTTTAAATTCTTTAAAAAAAAAAAAAATAGGATAAAGCAAGGAAAATGCTTTTCATTCATTCCATATTTACCTTTCTTTTTAATTTCCTTTTTTTTTTGCTCAATTTTGTTTTCGATCTATAAAAAAAAATAAAAAAAAATCATACTATCCTTCGAAAGGAAGTTGAATTATAAATATAGTTGAAAAGAAGTTTATAAATATGTTGTTTTTTTCCTTTCTATTAAATGAAAAATACAAAACAAACAAACAAGAAAAAAAAAATCAAGGAAAATAAGAAAACACTATAAAAGACAGTTTCCTGTTTTTAATGAAACTTTAAATTGAATTTCTATCGCCCGCGAATGTTGTATATAGGATAGATAGCTATATACACCCACATAATATAACAAAAGGTAAATAATATTGTTAATAGTGAATGATATGAATAAAATAGTGCGGTATATTATTGTTGTTTTGTTTTTATCTGTAAAATTCATCAACAAGTGGAAAACTAAATTAAAAAAAATAAAATAAAAAAAACTATAGTGACTTTCAATTTTAAAGTAAAACAAAAGAAAATTAATAATTTACATTAATTACATGAACATTATTTCTAACTTGCTGAATAATTTGGATTTCTGTACTTTACAAAATGGATACCAATATTATTGTTTTTATAGTAAACAGATATTCTTCAGCTTCTTAAAACCAGCATAATAAGTAATTATTTTGAATAGTTATATTTAGTTTATTAATTAAATGTTGTATAGGTATTACTTTTGTTATTCTACAACAAAAAATTTGACCTTCAACATGTGTACATGACCATTAATTATGTATTTTATTTTTCTAACCAGGATATATCAAATATAATAATTCAAATATTTCTCTTCTTAAAGAATAATTAGTAACTAAATTCTAAAGAGACATTAATGTTTCGATATTTCAAAAAAATATGTTATTTCATGAAAATTATAACACATAACAGGATAACAAATCAATGAAAATCTTTTTACATATTATGCATTACAAAGTATTTAACTAAATAAATTTTTAAGAGCTCCAAAAATAATGTATTTTGTGAAACTCAAGAATATTTTCCGAAGATACATTTTTTTACATTATAAAATACGTGTTTTTGTATGTGTGATTTTGGTATATTAGTTTTAAAAAACCTTGAGGCAAATACTTGGGATTTTTGTTTAATTTTATTTTACCCTAGTTAATTTTATTATTATTTAATTATTATATGTATCTATTTATATCTTGACATTTCCTTTTGAATTGAATAATTCAATAATAAAATATAAGCTACTTAAAATAATTAAAAATGAATAACAAGAATACATTTTTTATGATGTTTCTCTACGTGCGTTGCTTTGAATTAATATAAACAAAATTAAAACATTTTTTTGGAAAAAATTTTCCAAATTTAATTAACGTTCATAATTCATAAGAAAAATTTTATGGAAAATAATTTGTGGTTTATTTTAATATTTAATAATAAATATTGTGATAAAGATTAAAAAAATTAAATAGTAACGAGATATAAAATTTTCTTAGAAACAAAGATAGAAAAAGAAAATATAGAAAGGCATAATGATTTTGTGATTTTATTTTTTAATTAATAAATATAATTTTAATAAGAAAATAATAAGAAAGTAAATTAATATTCCAACGAAAAAGTAATTTTATGTATTTTTCATTTTATTTATGCTGACTTGTTGTTTTTTTCTATATGCTTTATTCAAATAGCTTATATAATCAAGTACATACTTAATTTGTTGACCTTATTATTAAAAATTAAAGAGCATGAATAAAATTATATCGATCAGAAATAGGTTTAATGTTATAAAATTATCTAACTTTTTTTAAATAAATTGCTAACAAATTACTTTTGCTTCATGCGTGAATACACAAGAAAGAGAAAAAGGATTACACTATTATATTACAAAATACATATTTGTATATATGTATATTCAAATGGAGTGGCCAAATTCTTATCAAAAAAAAGAACTTTACTTCTAAAACATTTTTATATGATATTATATAATTATTCCTTGCAAAATCGAGAAAAAAAACTTGTATTTAAAAAAAGTGAATCACGAGAAAATTTTTTTAAAAAACATTACTAAAAAAATTCTGTAAAAATTTTTAAGCCTTCAAACCAACAAAACGTAATTAATTAACTTATTTAAAAAAAAATGTATAAGTAGCCTATTTTAAAAATAAAATCAAGTTGTTGTTCATGTACAACAACAATATTTTATTTAATTGTGAATTATTTTTAAAAAAACGCATAAAACCTTCACGTACAACTGCTTTATTTATAGTACTTCAAAGTTATACTTAATCCTTCGAAACTAAGTATATGTATTTCTAATATTTATCAAACCATATATGTAAATCCTTTTTATTTTAATAAATGCGATATAGTGTATGCACATGTTCACATAAAAATCCTTGAAAATAATATTAAAACTCCTTGTATTTACCTTTTTCAATTAATATCAAAGTTAAATGACAACTTGATGGCAGAACCAATTACTATTTAAATATTTAAAAGTATTATGTTAAAATACTCGTACAAACTCTAGGATTCAAATGTGGGTGTATTTTTAAAAAAATAAAATAAATATACATAATTATTCACTTCACTCTAACACTCATACACGCAAAATAAATAAATAAGTAATAAAAATGTACATAGAAGAATTTTATATTTACCATGAGAAAAAATTATAAACCAAATGTTGAAAGACCAGGTGGAAAATTTTTACTTTTTTTTTTTTTTTTTTACAAAAAGACACAATCAATGATTCCAATGACCAATAATGAATTTGTATTAGTAAATAAGAACATATGTAAATACATACATACATATATTCACTGTATATTTTAAAATATTGTCTGTATGTCCTTTAATTTTTTAATTCTTTTTCTTGTTTCCTTTTTTTTTTTTTAAAGTATTAATGTGGATACACAAACATGTTTGCATATAATGTGTTATATAGAATTTAAAAAAAAAATCCTGACATTTTCCACAATTCAATTCTAACATTGAATATACTTAAATTCTATTTTCATGCACTTTAAAAGCTTTAACTAAAGGAACACAATTATTAAATTGAAATGGCATGTGTAAGACGACTGTAATTATACGAGTATGAGATATTTTATTTTTTCCTTCTTACTTATTTTTTTTTTCTTTTTATAAATGAAATTAAGAGCAAATAAAATGTTTATTCCGAATAAACATCATGTGGAAACATAAAAATGTACATTTTCATTTTTCTTAAAAAAAAATAAAATAAAAAATTAAGCACACGATTCTCAAATCTAAAATATTTATTGAAAAGCAATTCTAACAATACCTAGAAACTGAAATATATTTACTTAATTTGTTTTTTTTTTTATTTTTAAAGAAAAAAAGTAAAGGATTTTTTTTTTAATTTAAAATTAATATTTAATATCCACAATTTTAAATCGTAATTTAATTAAAAAATATTTAAAAATTTTCCAATATTGATTTCCCTGTTTTAATTTAAATTTTTTTTTGTTCTTATTTTTTTTTTTTTAAATAAAATAATTCGTAAAATTCAAATAAATATTTTTACAATAAAACAAATTTAATTAATAAAATAAATTGAAAAATTTAAGTTAATTATTTACACAATAAAATTTATTTCGAAATGAAATTCTCGAAAACAGAAAAAAAATCCAAAAATAAACAGATAATAAATTTTACATTCAAAGTAATTAAATTCTGTTATACATACATATGTATGTATTTACATACATTGGGTTTCTAGAAGCATACATAATCTTTTTTTTTTTTTTCAAACCATTTAAAAATAATCCTAATACATACTTTGATATATTATGTAACCCATTACTAAACTGATGTAATGTAATTTAAGCTACAATAATAAATAATGTATACGTATCATTTTTTTTTGTATTATTTTTCAGTGTAGACTCCTTAAAATATGAAATTTAAAAAATTCTCTAAACGTAAAGAAATTGTTTAATTGTATTGAAAATCGATTTTTTTCTTATTTATTCAGTACAACAAAATTGAAAGTAAAAAAAAAAGAATATTAAGAAATAAAAATGAAAATAAAAATCCAATTTTTATTTTTTGTCATAGCAACATGAATATAGAAAACATAAACGCTTTGAAGCATCAAATTTATTTTTTCAGTAAAAACGAATGTTATGATTACATCACTTCATTTTCAAAAAAAAAAAAAAAAGAAGAGAGAAAAAAACACCAAATAATAATAAAATATTAAAAATTTGAATTTGTAAATGGGTGACACAAATTTTCTATATATAAGTATATTATAGCCCCATTATTGAAAATACGTATCTGACATTTATTTGATCCACATTACTGTTTATCCCCTTATAAATTTTCATAATACAATTTTTGTTTCCTTTTTTCCCTTTTTCAAATTGTATAATTTGACTTTTTTTTTCAAGAAAAAAAAAAGATGAAGAATAAAAAAAAAAATGAAAAACAAAAATATACGTAATATAAAAACAAATTTTAAATAAGTAAATTATATGTGATGTGACAATATCATTTTAACAAAATAAAGCAATAAACCCAAAATACAGTTTTGTATGAAATCTACTTTTAAATTTATACATATATGTACATACATAATGTATACGTGTAATATACTTATGTATATTTTTTAAAATCCCAATGCAATATTTGTTATATACTCACTTTTCTTATTCTAATGTGTAATGGGACATGAATTTGCCATTCAAAAACATTTATATATGTATGTTTGACAAAATGAAATAACAAAAAGAAATATAAACAAAAAAATAAATAAAATAAAATGTAATGGCTTTGTTCTACAAATAAGGATGATAAGGTATCTTTTTAATTTTTGCCAGTTTGCCAATTTCTTAAAAAATATACAAGAAAAAAAAATAAATAAATGACTATTACTTTTTATGGATAAAAAATAATATTATTAAGAAATACATTAAGGAATTAGTCTTTTTTTGTCTAATATTATAAAATTAATTATGTAAGGAATTTTTAATTAAAATTATAAATTGATTACAGTAAAAATGAAAGAACTCTAAAACTGCAGTATGATAACCTCAGACCCTTTCAAAGTATTAAAAAAATTTAATTTATTTGTATGGCTGGTATACATAATAAAATTTTAACCCAATATTTTTTAAAATTAATGTCGAAAAAATTGAAAAGCCTTCAACAAAAGACGTTCTCTGAGGATCAAATTTGTTTTAAACAGCAAATAAAGTGCGCATTGAACTGGTCCATCTGTATGTAAATCATTTTTTCAGGATAATTTAATCAAATGAATATCGTCCTAACTCGTGATAGACTTCAACAAGACAAACAAAATTTAACCTCTAATTTTTCACTATAAAATTTATAGTTTTGCAATTTTATAACTCAAAATCAAAATTATGTATTTTTTAAGCATTTTTTTTTCCTAAAATTTTTTTAATTGTCCCTTTAGGTCTTAAATGTTGGACATAAAAACAGTGTGTAAGTGTGCAGAGTGAAACGGCTATACAGTTTTAAACCTTGGCTTGCTTGGCAAAGTAAGGGTTAAATTATTATTTTTTATTATTTTTTTACAAAAAAAAAAAAAATCACACATGAGAAAAAACTCGAATTTACTGTTTTATGAAGTATTGTTTTTTATAATACGTACAAAATGAACTTCTATTGTAGTCTAGAAAAAAAAAAATTAATTAAAATCTGCTGGAACTGTATGCAAAAGTTCAGAGACATTACATGTGTGTAGTTCATCACTAATTTGAATAAACACATTTTATAAAACCAACAAAATATATATATATTTTTCTGGTTTTAGTATTCCCTAAGAGAAATTGTTTCTATTAGTATGCAATACAAAATTACGAAAAAAAATACTTATAAATGAGCATGACATCAAAAATACGATTTTTTTAACTAGAAAAATCATGAAATAACTAACAGCGTTATAAAAAATTATAAAAAAAATTTTAAAACCAGAAATATTAAATATTTTTTTCATATGAAATTTTCATCTATCTACTTCAAAAAAAAAAATCCAACATTTATTTAAAGTGTTCTTGCTCCAAATAACTCTGATGCCTGAATTGTTGTCTAAAATTAAGAAGATAAGAATATTTATAATATCAATATCTTATTTATTACTAATAGTTATTTATCAATCTTTTCACTCAACTTACTTTGTATTTATCACCCTTATCCATAAATAATCCTTTTTTTTTTTTCATTTCTATCGATTAAATATAAAAATATTTCCTTTTTGGTCTTTTTTTTTTCATCTCAAATCAATTTTTTATAGATTGAAATTTTACGTGCCATTTGAGAAACATATTTTTAAAAAACAAAAATAAAACCAGATGATAAAAATAAAACCTTTGTTCCAGGAAAACCTTTTTATGCAAAAAAAAAAAATATTTTCGGTTCATATACATAATGTGTTCATATAAATGTATGTTTATACATAGACACATATACGAAAAAAAATTCTATGTGTTTATTCATTGTTTCTTTTATCTCCTAATTTTTTAGTAATTTAATATTAGAATTCTTTTAGCACACGCATGAATTTATCTTTAAAATATTTATCGACAGCAACAAGAACAAACAACAACAACAAAAAAAACATAACAAGCAAAATTATGAAAAATCCTTGTTAAAAAGGTTTTGGTATTAAAATAAAATCCAATACATATATCTATAATTTTTTATTTCAACATATTTCTCACATATTAAAAATAAAAACAAAATGGATTTTATTTTATATTTTAATATAAAATATATTTTTTTTATCCTTATTGAATTATGTATAATAAAAAATAAAAAGGTAAAATATGTAAAAATTATATGTATATGTATATGGGTTTAAATTAAGAGAATATCTAAATATCACAGACAATTTATCAAAATAAATTGTAATGATTGTAATTTAAAGATACAAACAAAGAATACGAGAAAATTATAAATTGCGTGATTCTCTCGAATCAAATATATTTTCACCCTCTAAATATAAAATATGAAAAATAAATAGCGTAGAATAAAAAATGAAATTGTAAAACGTTCATTTTGACATAACGTATTTACATATATACATACATATGCATACACACACATGTATAAATGATGTTAACAAAATTACGAGTAATTTAGTTTTATAGGCAAATATACCTTAAATATGTGTTTTTATTTTATTTCTTAGATAATATCAAAATAGATACATACATATATACATATCCAACATACATATGTGTTTCCATTAAATTTTTTTTACTACAATTTAACACGTAAACGTGTAATTTGTATTACAGAGCGTCAAAAAGTAAAGTTAAATTGTAAATTTACACAAAAACTTAAAACAAAATAAAATATTCAAAAAAAAAAAAACAATTGGAAATTATTCAACGTTTATTATGAAAAAAAATAAAAATAAAAATAAATAAGGGTTAAAGGTGAACGTATCTTGTTATTCAATCTTTAATTTTTACCACCCATACATGTAATTCAATATTAATCCAAATATATGGTAAACAAACAAACAAGGAAAATTTGTTTATTTTTATGTTAAAAGTAATAAAAATAACATTACATACTATATATGTGTTTTTTTTTTTTTATTGTACACAAATCTACAAAAGATTTTTTTTTCTTTGAAAACAATAAGCTTTTTTATTATTATTTAAATGTACTCGATTAAATAAAATTCATTTAATAGTGTAAAAGCTTTGAAAAATAATGGAAAATAATTCAGATTATGTACTTATTGTTAACACAAATTTAAATAAAATAAGAACAATGACAACAAATTTAAACTTAAAAGTAGAAAATTGTTTCATAAAATTAAAGCTGAAAACAATCTATCTACCGTTATCATCTAAATATCAATCTAAGTTAAAAAAAACTCCAATTTTCTTTCCTGTTTACCACAGATAAATATACCTGTCATTACAAGAGATAATCTTACTCAAGATTGTTCTGTACTTTCACATGATACATCGTACTTATGACATCAATTATTCTACATGTTTTAAAAAATCCATAGTTCGACCACTTCTCAAAATTAATCCTTTTATATTGTGAAAAACTAGAAAAATCGATTATGTGGTCATACCTTTTTGACCATATGCGAGTATTTGTACATATCATACATATGCACATATGTATGTAGGTACTATGTATTTTATGTTTTTCAAAATCAAAATAAAGAAAAACATATCATACATCAGGTAATCGTACAACTCTTGTGAATTGTTAAGTAATTTGAATCAACTTCTTTAGACCTGTACATACATATATGTAGCTATGTATGTATTTTTTTCCTTTAAGAATTTTTCTCATAAATTATATTCCTTATTCAGCGAAATTCTATCCTTTTTTGTTTTAAATTACAGAGCATACATTACTTAGTATAGTGGATGTACTTAAGTTGAACAAGCATTTTCTCAATAATGAAATTATATCCTTATTTGCATATCATGATTGTTTAAATTCCATTCGTAGCATATTTTCATGGTTTTCATTTGTATTCAAAACGATTACTTTAATATTCTCACATTTACGTGTATTTTAACTTTAGTAAAATATGCTATGTCACTTTTAATATAACAGCAAACAAATCAAACGTGAATACTAAAGTTTGTTTTATTAAATTGAAAAATAACACATGCTTCAAATAATAAAAATATTCTCTAAACTCTAGAACCCAGTACTTTGTTTTATTTCTTTCAAAACACAAATATTTTAAAAGAAAATAAAAAATAAACTAACCCTCATGAACCGACCTCATATTGTATAATATAAGTTTCAAAATTCCAATTAAACTTTCGAGTGTTTTTAAGCTCTATCAAAAAATAGCTCTTAATTAAAAAAAAAAAATTGGTTTTTCTAAAAAAAAAATTATTAAATTTACAAATTCCTATTAATTGAAACTTTAGTACCTCATTCTTTCACAAAAACTAGGGAAAAAACTTATCTTTGACTACTAAATACCTCGAAACACGTATATACATAAGATATACTCGTACTTCCGACTTTTCTAGTTTTAGTTTTAATTAGAATTATAAATTTTAAATACAATTTATAATTATTAAAAGGAGAAAAAAAAATATAAGGTAAGGTAAGACATTCTTTCACAAAAAGGTTCAAAATGTATTTATCAAAGAATTACATAATGCGCAGCTAAATAATTTAAAAAAAAATACTATCTAATAAATTAAAATAAATTTATTCTTAGAGCTCAAGAAAATTCCTCATGAGAATTATAACCTTTTTTTTTCTTTTTTGACATTTTCTTTATTTTTTCTTTAAAACTTTTTTTTTTCTTGCTATGAAAAAAAAAATGTAGTTTATGTATGTATACGTATATAGTAAATCAGCTTATCTAACACCACCTGTGTCACTGTAAATAATTCATAGTATTTTACATATTATTATCTAACTGAATACTTACACATTGTGTATATTTTTTATTCGTAATTTGTTTTTTTTTTTTAATATTTTATTGACTTACTTTTCTTGTACTTTTTTTTTATATCATTACATTTTCTCCAATTACCATTTTTCATTCACTAAACACATCCATCATAATTTTGTTATTTTACGTTACAATTTCTAATGTACACGTACGTTGTATTTTTTTTACCTGTATGTTTAAAAATTATAGTGCTTTTTTTAGATCATCAGTTCCCTGTGACATTTATGTAACTAAACAATATCATTTTTATTTTTATTTTTTTCGTACGACACAGAAAGAAAACTACATATGTAATTCAATGTGATTTACTACATGTCTCTTAGCAAACGAATAAGTTATAAAATTAACTTTTATGTTTTAACTTAACGTTTTTTATTTATTTAAAAAACAAACAAACAAAAACAACAAAAAACACTTCTTGTTTTCGTACTTAAGTGAGAAATGTTATTAAAATGTGATATAGAAATATAAAACTGTACACACGAAAACTCATGAAAATAAAAATTAATTTTATAGAAACCTTGGAATTCCTGAAGGTTGATTTGTAATTATTTAAACAGAAGAATTTTACGAAATAAAATAGAAAAATTTCCCACTCATTTTCTATTTTAATTCTTATTTTCTTTAAAATGTATCTTAACATCACAAAGATATATGTATAGAAATTTTAGTTTTTTTTTTATGGTCATTGAATGTGAAGGATTTTTAATAACAGAAAAATGAAAAAATTTACCTTTTACATTTAAAAATATGTTGGTTTTATTTTCAAGTGTTTGTGAAATAAAATTAAAAAACTGTTTTCCTTTTACCCAAAGCCATTATTTTGAAAAAAAACTTAATTTATCTTGCAAAATTTACAAAAGGAAATGAAGAAATAACTTTAGTCAAGTACATGTAATGTATATGTAGGAATTTAAAAGAACCTTTATTTGTACATGTATCTGCTTTTGTCATAACTGTATATGTAGTGCAGGTGAAGTTCTGTAATATTTTCCTTAATTAGTTAATTTGTAATAAGTGAACTAACACAATACACTTTACTATTCCAAAGGACATCATACTAATGAAAAATTTAATTCTCTCTAAAGAAATTTTTCCGATAATTTAAAAATCTTTACTTTTCCTTCACAATTTATTTTTTAACCTATGACTTTTACTTTATTAGTATTTACTACACTAATAGATTAAAGAAAAAAAAAATGCAAAATTATTTATTTTTTGAAAAAATATTACATCCAGGGTCACAAAAAATAACAACATAGCTTGTTTCTCTTTCTGGGTTTCTACTTTGCAAGGATGAAGTATGAAACATTTTGTATACCTATCCAGAATATCAATTATGTTCCGAAAGTTGATTTTTTCTATAATGATCATACGTCTACCATTTAACATTTAAAGTATCCTTGTAATAAGTAAAAAAAAAAAAACAATTTTTGACGTCACAACCAATATTTCATGGTCAGTTTTATTTTATGAATTTTTATAAATCAAAGCACGTGTATAGAGGTTAATTTATTTTTTATTTACTCCCTTGAAAAAAAAAAATTAGTAAATAAAAATTACAAAATTCCTTTCCGGTGTCATTTGATACACATTTCATGCTATATCCGTCCCAAATGACTTTGTATAATCAGAAATATATAAGTATGTATGTATGTACTTCTTTGAATAAAATAGTATTTACAACTACGACAAACGTAGGTTTTGAAATCTAAAAAACATGTGCTACATCGACTAAGTACTAGAATGAATGCAAAAACTTTTATTTTGAGAAAAAAAAAACAAATATATTTTGCTTACTTTTTCTATAAAATAAACGAATTTTTCATGTCTCATGTGAATTCAAAGCAATTTTATTTTGAATATAACTTTTTTTAAAAAAAACAAAATTCTCAGTAAAAAACAAATTCTTTAGGTTACAATTTTTATTGATTTTATACTTGTATATTACCAGAACACATTCTAACCCTATATAAGATTTTTAACAGAAAATTTTTATTTCAAAAGGTATTTCTGGATTTTATTTTATTTACATACATACGTATGCTCGTATAAGTAGCTTTTGTTCCTTTTTAAAACTTTAATTAAAAATTCAAAAGTTATACATGTGTAATGATATGTTCATCCATTTATCACGAAAACAAAAAGTTTTATTTCTAACAAAAGATGCCCTTTATATATGCAAGTGTTCATGTTTTGCTTTTACGATTTTAAATTTAGAAAGTTATGTTTTTTCTAAATCCTTTATTTTATTTTGTTAATGAAATACAACAAATAAGGTAATTCAATTACATGTTAATTTTCTAAATTGTAAAAAATTCACTTAATTTATTTAGCTAACCCTTTTTTTTACAAAATACACATGTAAATAAATCTATTTACAAAATAATTTGACTTACTGATTACAAAAAATTGATACAAAATTTTTATTTGAACAAATAATTGATCTTTTTCAAGCATATTTCGTAAAAAAAATATTACATGACTTGAAAGGATCCTAATTAAACACACGCGATGTACATTTACATGAGCCGTTTATTTTTAAAGTGTTCCAAGTTAAATTTTTAGTGAAAAATAAGTCAAGGTAAATTTAAAATGAAGATTGGCGTGTCCTTCTAACTATATTATTTATAAAATTAAAGTTAGTTTCTAGAGTATTATCATTTAGAATTTCTCAGTAGAAATTATACTGTTTTACGGAAATCTTATTAATAGGCTTAAGCTTTACTTCCAGAGAAAAAAAAAGTACTTAAATAATTCTAAATTTACTTATTGAAAATAAAAATGTATAAAATACATAGTAGCCAGAAAAGAAAGAAAAAAGGAAGAATTTAGAGAAAATTATTGATAAATTGTGTACTTTTTAAAAATATAGATATACTCATATGTATGTATATAGAATACAAAGACGAATATAGTAAAAGTAGAACCAAAAAAGATAGTTTATATTATACCTTTTGTTGTATCTATATGTATAATTTTAATTAATATTTTCTCAATGGTTTTATTTATCATATTAAACAACGTTTTATTACCTAATATTAAAATTTTATGACACACAGTAAATAATTAAGTATAATATAATTCCCATTACTCATTTTCTTTCGCTTTATAGACTTTTATTAAACTTATGATTAAAATTTTTTTTTATACACAGATTTATTAAATAAAACTCATTTAAGTACTTAAAAAATTATTAAAATTCTTACTGTCCATAGAGGGTGATTCAAAACATATGAATAATACATAAAAAATGAAATTTTTCTGGAAAAAAGAGAAAGTTTTATAGATTCAACACTATAATCGATTTTTTAGATTATTAAAATTCTATTATAAATAATATGTATGTCATACTTTCTTTAAAAAATAATTCAGAATATCAATTTTTGTTACATCTTCAATTGGAATTTAACAAATTAATATAAAACATGCTACCAGAGAAAGAAGTATGTAGGTACTTAATTTTCAGTAGTAAGTGTAATGATATTTTTATTACCTATACTTTTTCCGATTTTGTTTTGATCAATTGAGTTTAAAATACGTTCTTGAAAAAAAGCTTTTTTGATGTATCCTTTAAAAGAATAATAAAACTGGGAGTGAATAACGACACATAAATCAAATGTGATTGATTAACACAACAACAAAAATGTAGGCTAAATTTAAATTTTTTAAATTCATAACTGAACCTTTTTCACATTGCCGCAAAGGTACGGTACATAGATCATTTAACACATTTTCTTATAAAAAAATTTTCCAGTAGGATTAATCTTAATACCCACCAGAAAGGTAAAGTTTGTTGTCTGAAAAGTTACTTTTATGTTTAAAAATTGCGCTTCTCAGATCATTGAATCTATCCATCATTTTCTTCTTCTTTTTTATATTTGAAATATGTACTTGAACAATTTTAAACGAAATTTTATTTTTATTACAGATACTTATATACATATATGTACTTATACTCGTAATTATATACATCGATACTTATATAAAAACGAATATGTTACATAATTATAATAGGTGCTTTGTACTTTACTGTTATGAAAATTTGTAATTTTTTCAAATAAATCTGTTATGTAAAATTTGTCGGAGTTGATTTTAATAAATTTCGTATTCGACAATACATCGAATATTCGATAAATAAATAATACTCAACAAAACATTAAATATGTACCATTGTTGAAACATTAAAATAAAACTTAACTACAATATTTTACCTCATTAAATTGTACAGTAGTCAAATAAATAGCGTATAGTAATTTCTATCTTTCATGACAAAATAATAATAAAAAAAAGTTTTCTTTACTTCACATTAACTGATTTAAAAATGAATCTCAAAAATATGTAAGCTCACGTTTTATCACATATATTATGAATACATTATATGAAAAATATATTTAAAACTAAAGATTATCTAATTTCAAAGTAAAAAAATTTTTTTTTTAAATTTACAATAGTGAGAAATAATCTTTTATGTTTTGTAATAATTTTAATATTATAAAATACTTCCAGAAAAACATTTATCACATATGTGTTCACATACAATCTTGAAACTTTAGTATATGTATGTATGAGTATCTACATAATCTGTACATATGTATATGTGTTTTAAATAATATGATTACATATTTTATTGACATCTCCTTTAAAGAAAAGAAACTGAATCTTATAGAAATTTAGAAAATAGGTACTATATCCTAAATGTCCAATTTGTGAATTATTCTAACAAACACATACATACATACATATATGTATGTACATACATATGTATTTTATTTTATATTATAAATTATTCTTAAGAACAAAAAAAAATACAAAAAATAGAAACAGAAATAAAAACGCTGACGGCGTTAGTAAACATCTTACTTTGTTTATGGTTATTAAATATATTTTTAATGATATTTATGTGATATCTGGCGGAAAAAAAAAATTAAAATAATAAATTTATGAAAAAAAAAAATATACTAAAATAAACAATATGTGAAAAATTAAGAAAGTATATTTTTCTTTGATGTCAGTTTGTATTTTTTTTCTGTTTTCAAATGAAGTAGATACATATTTTATTTGTAAGTACATAAATCTACAAATATATTCTATGTATGTATGTATATAAAGTATGGCTATGTGTATATTAAATATTGATATTTAATTTGGTAACAAGATTTTCTAGATTTCATTAGAATAAATTTTGCTGGTAAGCCATAATGTATGAATAACAAATTGAAAAATTTATTATGACCTCATCAAATAAACCATAAGTATACCCAGTCTGTTTTCAATTATGCATTAAGAGCTTTCGATTAAGTCATTTCATAGTATTTTAATGTATCCATGGTATAATTCTTAACATATGTATATGTATGTATACTATTTTGAGAAATTTTGTACTTAAGCATATTTTCATAGAAATTCAAGTTTGTTTCAAATTGCATGAACATAATACTTTAATTTACATTCTATGGTTATAAATTATTAAATTTCCCATGCTCATATAGTCTTATTTTATAAATTTTAAATAAATATCATTTTTATCCTTTTTTGAAGATCTAACAGATTTTTTTTTAAGCAGTCTATAAATGAAATTACGTAACATATATATTATAATAATAATAAATTTCAATAGAATTTCTTATTTTTCACAATATTTTTTATGAATAAAGTGAATTAAAATTCTAAAAAGCTAAAAACAAAAGACTAAAGAACTAGAACACCTACTACATAAGTATGATAGTATCTTTAGAATTTATTTCACAAATTAGATAATAAAACAATTTCAAAAGTGTTTTCAAATCATTGTATTATGATTTTTTACGACTTATACAAATCTCAATATCACTAAGATGACTTTAGAAAAGAGGTTGTAAAAGGACTCAGAAAGTATATAGTGTCCTGTTTCAAGGCACTCTAGAAAATAAAGAAATATTTTTGTAGAAAATTAAATTTTTTTTTTCCCAAAGCTTAAAATGATTTTTAAAATACTGCTACAATATTATGATATAAATATTTAAGATTTCCAGTTCGAAGAAGTTCTTATTAAGTTTTATTTTTTTTCATCAATTTTCTTTTTTTTTTCACATAAAAATAAATAAAACATTTTCAAAAGAAAATTTCTCATTTAAGAAGCAAAATACAAATGTACATTTCTTTTATACTTTCTACTTAGTTTTTTCCTTCTGTTCTGTTTCTTTCATTTTCTATATAAACTAGAAGAAAAGTATAATTTTTACCTTGAGGTCATGATTTATGTTCTTTTTATATATGTATGTATGTATATATGTAGTACTAATTTGTAAGTACATACCTATAATTTACGGTTTTTTGAAGTCTAAAATTTAATATTAATTACGTGACATAAGAATCTTAATAATTTTCTTTAATGAACTATTATTGAACATAAAACATGATTATAATAATTATAACATTCACATTATACATGCACTACATAATTTTTCTTGTCTGAAATTTTTCATATACTATATGCTAAAAAAACCACAAATTTGCACATGTTGTATGAAAAAGAAAAATTCAAAAATAATAATAATAGGTGATGTTGAATATTAAATGCATTATAATTTTGTAAAATGATAGTGATAGAAGACGATGCTTACATTAAACAACAATGTTTCATGATGAATGTAATTTTAATGCAAATTTGTATATGATAAATTTTACATATGTTCTTTATTTATTTAAAATACACTCATCACTCATCGATTATTTTAATTTATTATTTACATATGTACATATTTACGTATTTTGATGGGTTTTTAAAATTTCACATTCGAATAAATCACCATAGAAATGTTTTATATGTTTCTAAACTTGATTTTCGTAATAAAAAATTAAATTAATAGAATCTAGTAAATCTAAAAATAGATATTGTATCTTCTTAAAATTCGGATGAATTTCATGGAAATATTGATTGATAAATTGATTTTCAAGGTACTGATTGAAAATATTATACAAAATCCTGTTGTTTAATTTTAATTATTCGACAAAGTCATGGAGAATGTTATTTTTTTTCTTTATCTTTAGGCAATTCTTTATTTCATATTTATTTTGTAAAATTAAAATGTATACAAAATCTGGCCAGTTGAAAAAATTTTACTTTAATATTTATATTTGCATAAAAATCAATCTACCTTGAAATTGTATTCAAACAAGATAATTTAATTAAAAGATTCTGGAAATCATATAAATTTCATTTCTTTTATTCTTTTAAATTAAAAAAAAAATCTCATAAAAAAATATCTAGAAGGAATTTGCCTTATTGTTGTTAAACATAAAAAGTATCTAATAAATACCAATCAATTTTCAAGCAATTCAAATTAACAACTTTTTTTCTTTGGGTTTTTTTTCATACTATTTTTAAAGAATAAGAATGAAAAAAAAGTCAATAAAAATTAAATTGTGTTCCACTTGACAGTACAAAAAAAAAAAAAAAAAAAAAAAATCTAATATTATTTGATAAGTACCTACTATGAAGACATTTAAAAATGTTTCAATTTCCAAAATAATAAACTTTCTTTAAAGATTTTCAACAATCAAATTACATTACTTACATAGAATTTTCGATATAGAAATGTATCTATAGTACATAAATACATATTATATACATTAAAGTTTAAGATTTCTCGTTATTGTTATAATTATATCACTGATTTACTGTGAGATGTAAAAGGTAATGAAGTTTACGATGTATGTATATAATAAAGAACTTAACTTGAATAACATCAGAAAATTTGTCTACAACTTGATAAGGTTTAAGTGAAATACCTTTTTATTTAATTTTAATTCTTATTATTATTTTGTTTTTTTCTGTTCGTTCCATTTTATGGTATAACTACAAAGAAAAGGTTTTTGTTTTCTTATTATATACATACCTACTTTCTCCCCTAATAAGATTTTTTTTTCAAGATAACTTGCTTTAGCAACGAAAGAAAAATTACAGTGAATTTTTTTTTTTTTATACCTTTAATGAACTAATTGTGTTCCGTAAAAACGTGCATGGCCTCTGGTTGAACGTTTCGAATTTCGAAACAAAATTATTATAATAATAATAATAATAATGTTCAACTTACTGTAAAGCATATAAATTCGATATTTTTCAATAAAACTTATACCTCATATAATATTTTCATTTATTACGTATTTATATCAAAAATAGTAGAACATTATTTTACCTTTTCAATAAAAATGGAAAAATAAAACTTTATTAGTTTATCATAGAATACATGAATCCATTTGAAATTATTTTCAATGGAAAATTCTTGAACTAAATTTTATTTTTCAAAATGAATTTTCGAAAATTTCACTTTATTGATTTTTAAAATGTTCAATCAGTTTAAATTTTGTATACATACATATTTTAATCTACTTATAGAAACTATCATCAAAGTATGCAAAAATAGAATTTAATAATAAAATACATTAAAGCAAAATATAATTGCATTTTCGAATGCTATTGTTGTGTAGTTTAAATCCCTATTTATGGGTAATGTAAAAATTAATGAAGTATAATATACTGGTATTTTCAATGTAATAAGATTTCAATAATAAAGCTTAAAGGATATACCACAAAAATATCATAAATTATCCTTTGAATTTTTAATATACATATTATAAATTAGAAATTTCATTATGACGATAATTAGATTAAAAATAAAATTGATCGGATTTTACTCATAGTGCAATTAGAAATCATGGAATATGACCAAATTTAGTTATTTTGATTGAAAATAAAACTGTTTTCCTTGTACCTTTCTCTCAACTGATATGGTTTAGTTTTTCAGTTCAAGTAACAAAATCTTATTATCTAGAAAAATATTTATCCTAATAAAATCTCAAGTTCCTACTTTTATGGAAACTCACATAAATTTTTACAAGAAAATAAAGTGCTGTAGAATTTAAAATGAATCAGAATATAGGACGACAATACAAGGAAGATTGACTTTTTAAAGATCGTGACAAAATTCAAATTTGTATCGTGTATACTTTGTGCGCTATTATTGTCATAAACTACTAATAATTTTTATAAAAATGTTGAAGACGTTTATGTTATCGAATTCAAGAACATCACGCCCTAAAATAAAATATTATTCAGACTTCGGTAGAACTAAGGACATTCTATTTACATTTTTTATAAAGTTTTTGTTGAAGAAAAAAAAAATGTGGATCAATTTAAAATTTAATATTAGAATGACTGCATAAACCATAAAATCAATTTATTTTACTTATAAAATGGGCTTATCTTTTCGTTCATCATAAACTGTATGAATGTCCAAATCGATATACTATACTTATGCATGTACGTCTCCATCCGTACATATTATACTGAATAAAATAGAATTTAATTTTCTGTAAAATTTAAAATTTTTCATATCCAATATTTTCTGCTTACTTATAATATCCTTTTCTTTCATTTCTTTTTTATTTTTTATTTTTTTATTTTTTTCAAAGTCAATTTTTTTAGACTTTATAAAAAATGGCAACAACGTCATCAAAATCAGCAACATCACCACCAATGCTACGTTCATTTTCATCTGAAAGCCAGAAAAAAGATTGGGGAAAAAGATTATCTTTACGAGGTAGTCGACGTTCTGCAAAAGAAGTAAGTATTCAATGACAATTTTTCATTTTTCTTTCTTTTTTTTTATAGTGAGCTTTCAATATTAAAAAAATATTCTTTTCACATGAATTTGAATGATTAGATTATAAGAAAAAACAATAGAATTTCATTAGTACTCGTACATATTAGGTATTAGTTTGTATTGTATATATTTCTCTGAATCTATAATGGAACGTATAATTTCATATTTCCAAGAATAATTTTTATATGTATATTAGAGAGTATATCTGTAGATAATTTGACTGAAGCATGTACTTATAGTTTTTGTTGGTATTATTTTGAAAGTCTAAAATCCTTATATGTCTGTATATCCTTTTTCATATTTCTTTTTATATCATTTTTTCTTCTGTTTTTTATTTTTTTGTTTACGGTAACAAGTTTTTTAACCTTAGAATAATCAACTATTGTACATAATAAAGTTTTTCTTGTTTATAAAACACTATAGGCAAAATTTAATGATACGGAAAATAATTAAACTTTTCTTTAAAAATTTATAAAACTATAGTAATATTTTTGTTCTTGTATCTGATGAATGTTTTTTTTTTTCAAACTAAAATAATATGTTAAGATATTACATGGTCTTGTTAAGTTTACTTTCATAAAACTGTTGTTATAAAAACTCCATTTTGAAAATAACATAAAGAAAAACTTTCATTTTTTTCATATTTGACTTTAAATATTATATTTAAGAATTCTTATTAAACCAAACCCTTTTATCGCTTCTTCCTTCAATAACCATTTTTAAAAGAAATTTTTTTTTATATGTTAAATATCTTCATGAAATTTTTTGGTCTATCTAAAATTACATTATTTTTGATACAAAATTTGATTACGATACACTTCTATAATTTTAAATTGGTTAAGGCTCTATATTAACTTGAAATAACAAAAATAGAAGATGTAATTTTTTGTCTGTAAGCATTGAAAACGTTCAAAAATAATGTCATAAAAATAACCCTTTTTTTTACACAAGTTAAATTATAATTTCAAGGTAATAAAACTAAATTAACTTACTCAGTTTAAAACCCACCAACATATGATCTAATTTAAAAATTAAAATATGTACATATGTACGATAACTGTTATACCTGTTATATACCTACAAAAAAACATAACATGTATCTGAAAAATATCATGTTTAAATGCAACATATTATTAAAATATTTTCAACATTTCTAAATTACAAATATCGTATGAGGATTGTTCCAAAAGTTTTGAGCTCTTGAAAAAAAAATCATGATGACACAGAATTGGTTTAGTTTTAAATAACATACATAATTTTAGACTACATAATATGTTCTCAGGCACGAAAAATGTGAAAAAATCAAGAACTCACTAACGAAAACTCGATATTCATTTTATTTTGAGTAAAGGACCCTCTGGAACAATCCTTATATGATATAGAAATGAAAAACTTTGACTTTACTCTGTGTTCATTCTTTTTTATATCTTTTTTCATGAATAAACTTTCCAATTTATTAATTTGCCAAAACTAAACTTTATCTCTTGATAAATGATTAAAATTAAACGATTTGTTTTCATATTTCTTAAATTTTTTGGTATTACCAATTTTTGAAGTAGTACAATGCATCTTTATGCTAAATCCTTTGAAAAAAATTTAGCTGAACAAATAAAAATAATTGATACAGTCTAAATTAATGAATACAAAAAGATAAGTGGTAAGTCACAAAATTTTTCCAATAAAACTCTGAAATAACTAGCAGTAAAAAAAAATTTACATACGAGTTTTTTTTTCTGTTTCTGTTTTATTAATAGGAAATGAGTGTTAATACTCTCAAAAGAACAAAATTTACTGGTCGTTCTGCATCATTACGTCAATCTAGATCACCACAGGTTTCATTAGAACTTCAAGTACAACAACCAATGCAATCACAAACATCAACATCATCATCAACGCAACCAACAACACCAAAGAAATCTAATTGGGAAGTAATTGAACATTTTAATCCGTCAAAAGGTGGAAGAAGTTCAGTTAGTAGTAGTCTAATTGCAGTAAGTTACCACCTTAATTTTCTCAGTTCCTTTTTTTTTCGGTAAAAACAAAAATAAAAAATGTTTTTTTCTGCAGGTTGGTGTAACAAGATGCAATATTGATGAGTCTATTGATTCAACAGCTTCTGGATCAACTTGCAACAGTCCTATGATTCAACAAAGAGAAGTACAACAACCACTACTACATGGTAATTATACTTTGTAGTTTTTGTAACAAAATACATGTAGAAAAGAAAATTGTTACGAAAACTTTCTGATTCGAAAATTTTTAGAAAATTCTTTTTTTACAGAAATTTTAAAAAAATATTTATTTCCGAAATCTTTGAGAAAAAAAATTCTCTGAATATTTTCAAATATGTATTCAAAATTATTGTCAAAGGCTTCCTCTGATGTTATCGGGAAAAGCTTCATTAAAAGTTATCCATAAGAGGAGTTTATATCAGAGTTCACATATGAGTTCCTATACTCCTGTCAATTTCTTTGTTATTTTTCAACAAATCTGGTTGTGATTACATGTTCCTTTGTAAGAAAAGAAGCAAAAAACTTTGTTTGTTATTAGAAATTACACACATCAAAAAATCATGGATACCTTCTGTGTTTTACCTTTGGAGGTGTATTTATGCTAAAAGTCAATTTATTTTTAGAAATAAACAACCAAAACAGATCCTGTATGAGTTTGAAAATTATAATATTATTTGTAATTATAAAATCAAGTTCATTATTGATTTTCCGTTCTTTTACCTTTTAAAATATGTTGAAAAAAACTAATTATTCCTTTATATTCACAGTTCCTATGAAACTTATTAAAATTTATGGAAATAAAAATATGAATGTCATGATTGGATAAAAATAAAGCAGAAAATTTAACTTCAATAATGAAAACCAACACAAAGTTCAAATTTTCTCTTTTTTCATTTTCTTTTTATAAAATAATTTTTTTTTTTTCAAATGTTACACACAATACATATATTATGTACATGCACAAATATTTTATATGGTATTTGGAATTTATGAAATGTAAAAATTATTACCCCGAAATTTCGTTTCACTATTTTACTTCTTTCTTGCTTGAACACAATAAAGTAAGATATTATGTAGATACTTTTACATATATTTTTTAGATTTTCTTTGATATTTGTGATAAATCAATCACATATGTAAGCATCTACATATCACGTTATACACAATAAAATACAAGAAAATGAATTTTTATATAATTTTCTAGGTCACAAATTTTTTCAAAATACATATCAAGGATAACATAAAATTTTTTTATTGTTGTATTCTCCTTATAAAATATGATGTTCTCTGTGTAATTTTATATGTATATGTGTTCATATATGTACATACATTTATATATTATTCACATGAAAGTATGAATTTACAAAATGTTTAGAAATTTTGTATGATATTTTATCTTCTTATAAACACAAGAGCATATTTCATATTTCTGACACACACTATCTGTGAAAGAGAAAGGATTTTTTGATTTTAATACAAACTGAAAATATATCACACTACATTTTTATGTAATATCATAAAGTATCTATTATGCTATTATAAAAGCAAAAGTATTATATCTTATTTTATTTTTATTTTATTCCCATGAATAAGAATTTTATTCACATAATATGAAATTTTTGAAATTAATATTATTAAGAGAAAAAAAAATAAATATGTAAACCATGACTTTAAGCATGTGAATGATAATAATAAAAAAAAATCGGTCATTAATCTTTATTTATTTATTATCTTCTGTATTTTAATATACATATATATGATTGTATTATGTGTGTATGTGTGTACTTTCAAGAAATATAAGAAATTTTTAATTGTCAAAATAACAAATCCCATAAGTATCGTACATTTTTGAAAATTTCACACAAAAGAAATTTTTTTCAAGTTGTATATAGGGTCATTTTTTTGGCATATGTGTTGTTGTGGGACCTTAATATGGTAAATTTGTATCCCCGGTGTATAGCGACATTATTCATATTGAAATATTTAAATTTAAAAACCGCATATTTCACTTAAGCTATCAAAATGTACGTTTAGTTGATTTTATAATGTTATAGTTTTTAATTCTTATGAAATTCTTCAGATTATATTATACTAAAAATAATTTTTTAATTTATTTTTTTCCAAGGATCAGATGACAATAGAAATATTGAATCGAATTTAAGTTCAAGCAGTCCAACAATTTCATTTTGGTTTCGTTTAAATAAAGTTATTATTCGATTGTGTAGTACTCATCAATTTAAAAATTTACAGGTAAAAATAATTTTCCAAAATTACAAAAATAAAAAAAAGTAATTAAATTAATTAATAATAAAATATAATTAAAAAGCGCAACATTTTGATATTTTTTTCTCAATTTTTTTTTATATCATGAAAAAATTAATTATAAAAACACATTTTCAGCATGTATAACAAAAAAAAAAAACTTATTGTATACATATTATTTTATTGTTTTCATTTGAACAGGTGGAAATGTTATATCAAAGATATTTTCTACGTATGAATCAAAGCAACACAACTCATATATTAGGTTTATTACTTATTCTTGTTTTAGCATTAGCAACAGTTCATATAGCATTTGCCACAATTAACCATACACAAAGTTTACTTAGTACAGATAATATAACAAAAGTATCTGATGGAAAAACATTAGCAACAACAACAACAACAACAATATCAACATCTGAAAAAATAAATGTATCACATTTTCATACTATGATGAATAATTATATTGAATTGAATTTTACGGGTGGTGGTAATGTTTTAAATAATATATCTAACAGTGGTACAAATAATGATGATGCTAGTTATAGTTTTAGTATAAATGATATAAATGATGATACTGCTAATGCAATTAATGCTAATAATTTAATTGAATTTATTAGAATAACATCTGGAAAATTAACAGATGAAAAATCTGGAAATATTTTAGTTACAACAAATAAATTAATTGAAACAGAAAATTATAATGCAAATTATATTCGAAAAAAACGTAAATTTCATAAGCATCGTTTTAAAAAAAGGTACATTGAATAAAAAAAAAATAGTATTTTATTTTCTTATTTTTAGATTTTAAGATGAAAATTTTTCCGAAATTTATAAATACACAGTATCTTTCTTTAAATTTTAAATTACGTCACACATCAATAAATAATTTTAAGGAAGAAAAAAAAAAACAACGAAATAATGTTCTTGAACTGTTTAAAAGTATTTTTGAAACTTTTAATAAATCAAAAATAAATGTCAAACAAAATAAACAGTAAAACTTTTATATCACACAGAAACTTAAAAAAACAAAAACAAAAAAAAAAGTTAAAATTTTAATAATACAAATTTGAAAGTAAACTCATAAAAAAATTCCTATACTTTATTTTGTGTATATTAGCATAGCAATTTTGATGAATAATTTTACAAAAGTCTAAAACTTTTATTCTGGTAGTTAGAATAAAATATTTGAAAAAGATTTTTTTTTTTGTTTGTTTTAAATAAGTACTTTCGTTTCACAAAAAAAAAAAAATTAAAAAAGACAAAATCACTACAGTTGAAAAAATACACAATGAAAACTTTTTATTTTTAATTTATAACATTGTTTATTCTAAAATTCAAACTTTTGAATATAATTTTCCTTTTTTGTTCATATTTTCATGTTTTTTTCCTTTTTTTTTTTTCAGATTACAAAGACATTTAGAACATAAACAACACAAGCATAAAACAAATGGTAGTAATGATATTATTTCTAATTCATCTGATGATATTTTTATATCAAATTCATTAACTGAATCAATTCCAAATCACTTAGAATTAATTGAACAGAATTCAACAACAAATAAAATAAAATATCTTGAGGATACTTCAAATGAGAATTTGAAGAAGGATTATAGTGATGAAAATAATGATTTCAATAATACAATTCAACAACTATTCAATATACATCATAATGTTTTTGCTTTATTATTGGTCCTGGGAATATCTGCAGCTGTTTATTCTTGTTCGTATATACCTACATACATAGATATTTTATATATAGAAGAAATTTTCACAAAATTCAATTACAATTTTATTTATATTTCTTTCTTTCTTTCTTTTTTTTTTTTAATAGGTTTATTGGTCGTCCTTTCAAAACCAGCAATGAATGAAGTATTTCTTATTCTAGTCTCGTATATTATTATTGGAACATTTTTAGCAACAGAAATTGCTATCGCATATTCAACAAAACCATTGTAAGTATACTTAATTTCCACTTCTGTATATTTTTTTTTCTTTTATTTTTTGTAAATATCTTTCATATTTCATTAAAATCATATACTTACATCAAAATGATATTTGAATAAATTTTACGTTTCGTTTGATAAATGGATTAAAACAGTTTTGTTTGAAAGTTTACTCATTCAACAAAAAATTTCAACAAATAGTTGGTGTACATCTCTTTCATCATTTGAACTTTAAATTAAAATAAAATTTATAGAATATCAAATTTAAAATGCTAAATTAAATTCAAGTACTTTTGCAGTTTAAATTACAAATTAAATGCATCTAAAATACTTATATATTATATATTTTTAATTTGTAGAAAATAATTAAATTATATTTTTTCTTTTTTACTTCTTTTTTTTTTAATATAGAAAATCCCTGAACGGAAGTGCATGCACCACAATATTTGTATATATGACATATACAATGCTTCCAGTACGACTACGTGAAGCTATGATAGGTGGTATGCTGTTATCACTTGCTCATATTTATGTAGCTCTTACAAATGTAGAAATATTACAATTAGAACAGGTAAATAATAATTTATACGTATACATACTCGTACATACACATATACATATGTATGTAATAAATGTGAAATGTTTCTTTTTTGTTATAAAAGTATTTAAATAAAATATTTTTATAATTTTCATAATACAGTTATGGTGTTCTTTATTGGCATTATTTTGCACAAATCTGGCAGGAATATTTACTCATTGGCCTAGAGAGAAAGCACAACGAAAAGCATTCATTGAAACACGTCAGTGCATCGAGGCAAGATTAAGGACACAAAGAGAAAATCAGCAACAAGTATGTTATTTTGATTAAAAAAACAACAAGAAAAATCAATTTTTTTTGCATATTCTATTCTATTTTTAAATAAATTCCTTGAAATTATTTTATAATATATTATTTGTTGAATTATATTTTTTTTTGCTCTTCAAGGAACGACTTCTACTATCTGTTCTTCCCAGGCACGTAGCTATGGAAATGAAAGATGATATTGCTGGTCAACCTAGAGAGGCGCAATTTCATAAAATTTATATTCAACGACATGAAAATGTCAGGTTAGTCATAGTCAAAAGTATAAAAAGAATATTAAAATAATTTCTAATCCTACATTATTTAGTTTTTAATACAAAGCTACTTTTTGTAACTACATAATATTATGTATAAAAAAATTACTTTTTACATCTAGAATACATAACAGAACTTTGTTTTTCATATAAAGCTTATAAAATAATCTTAAAACTATACAAAAACCACAAAAAGAAAAAAGAAAATATATGTAGTACTTAAATATATCTCTTCAATTTTTTTTTAAAGCATTATTTATCTTCTCCTCTTTTTTTTCTAGTATCCTTTTTGCGGATATTTGTGGTTTTACAAGTCTTTCAGATCAGTGTACAGCAGAAGAATTAGTCAGACTTTTAAATGAACTGTTTGCACGGTTTGTATCAGATAATTCTTTTATTATTTTTTATTTTTCATTTTTTTTTTGTTTTCGTAAATTCTTTATTTTTCATATTATACATATGTTTTATTGTGTGTATTTTATGTTTTTTGAAATTTTCATGTCAATCTACGCCCACACAATGTAAATAATAAATACATAACAGATTTGATAGACTTGCTGCTGAACATCATTGTTTACGTATTAAATTGCTAGGAGATTGCTATTATTGTGTTTCGGGATTACCAGAGCCACGTCCAGATCATGCACATTGTGCTGTTGAAATGGGCCTTGACATGATTGATGCTATTGCGTAAGTAAAATGTACAAATAAAAAAAACAAAAAAAAAAATCAAATAACAAACAAAATAAAATTGGAAGTGTTTAAATATTTATAAAAATGTATTTGGACCACCATTACTTTTTTTCTTCTTTGCTGTGTAATAAAAGTAAAATATTCATTTAACTTAATTTAAAAGTTAAAAGGAAAAAAAAAGAGTAGATAGCAGAGCCTTTTTATTTAAGAGAATTGAAATTTTATATTACAATGCGTCTAAGAATGAGAGTAGGGAGAGTATGTATACGGAGAATCCTTGATAAAATCTTAAATTTGAAATTATTTTCTTTTTTCAAATTAAATTTGTTAACAGCCTCTCACCGTATAATGATATTCTTCTATTATTTAAAGCATAAAACACGTGCATCCTTTTCACAATTTCTTATTCCTTTTATTCAATTTTATAACCACGACATTTTCTATACAAAAAAAAAGGTTAATCCTTAAAACATAAGCTACAATATATAAAGTATAAGAAAAAGAAATAAAAGAGAAACAACTGAAAAATGTATATACATATATCCTTTTTGTCATTTACCACAAATTGTAATCCTTTTTCATACTAAATTAAATCTTATTAAAAATAAAACACAAAAAAAAACACATAAAAACCCCACAATATTTTTTAGAATTAATTTTTAAACACACAAAAGTAGTCAATAAAAGTATTTTACGTTCTTCTAAAGTAACAAAATTTTTCTCATTTAACAAAGAAAAACCATTTTAACATTAAAAATTTAAACAATAAAAAAAAAGGGTACGACTATAGAATTGAAATAAAATTAAAAAGTTTTACATCAATATTTAACTTTTTAATATTTATTGGATTAACCTAAAACCTCAAAAAAAATATACAAAATTTGTTTTTAATCTAAACCGCACAGGTTAGTAAGAGAAGTGATGGCAGTAAATGTTAACATGAGAGTTGGAATTCATACTGGTAGAGTTCATTGTGGTGTATTGGGTTTAGTTAAATGGCAATTTGATGTATGGTCTAATGATGTTACACTTGCAAATCATATGGAAAGTGGTGGAATACCTGGGTAAAAAAATGATTAATTTATAAATTGAATTTTTCAATTTTGAAAAAGAAAAACAAAAAAAAATTTTTTTTAATGTAATTTTATAGAAGAGTTCATATAACAAAAGAAACATTAAAATGTTTGGATGGTGATTATGAAGTTGAAGAAGGTAAAGGATGTGAAAGAAATTCATATCTTAAAGATCATCAAATTGAAACATATCTAATTATACCAGGAGATACTTATAGACCAGTACGTACAGTTTTTTTTTTGATTTTTTATGTCGATAAATTTATTATTTGTTTTTATTAAATTTTAGAATAAAAAATCACGTAGTCATTTAACTGTAAATGGTAATATTTCAAAAGAATTACGAATGATGGGTCATGGTTCACAAAAGAATCCATCAAAGTAAGAATAGTTTTTTTCTTTTTATAGAAAGTTTTTATTTTAAATTTTTTATAATTTTTTATAATTTGTATTTTTACAATATGTATTTGATTTTTCATAGATTTGGTTTCACTGATGCATCAGATGCGTCTAAAGATCCTGAAGATGAAGTTAATGAATACTTAATGAGAGCAATTGATGCAAGAAGTATTGATCATTTACGTTCAGAACATTGTAAATCTGTTTTATTATCATTTAAAGATAATTCATTAGAAAAAAAGGTAAATCATAATTAACATTTATTTGATTTATAAACTTAATTAAATGATTTTGTTTTTGTTTTCATTCCTTTTGTTTTTTCACAGTATGCTGCTGAACCTGATAAAATGCTTTCTTTATATTTCTATTGTAGTTTTGTGATTCTGATTGCAATGAATATTATACGCCTATTAGCTTTTAAAAAGTAAATCTTAAAAATATTTTTCTCATTAATTTTTAATTCTTAACTTTTAAATATTTTTTTTGCAGAGATTTTCTAAATTTTTTTTCAGCTAGCTGTAGTATTTTTATACTTTTTTTAGTTATCTTATTGATTGGAGCTCATGGATTTAATTTTAAGGTAAATTGAAAAAAAAAAAACAAAAATATTTGTATTGAATGTTTGTGAAAGATAACTTTTTAGTTTTTAATTTCTGGTACATGATAAAAGAACAATAGAGTTTTCCACTAACAGATCAGATTTTTAAAATGTGGAATCCTTTTATTAGGGATTTCAATCAGTGATCAATCGTACCGTTTTTTTTTTTTGTAAAAAAATTCAATGCTATTTTTCTCCTTTATAATCAAAAATTTTTTTTTAAATCTGAATTTCTCTCATGTTCATTCATGTAGATATTCTTTCAAAAGCAGGAAAAGCACACAGAAACTTTTCATAATAAACTCACTGAAACATACGACAATATCTTTAATTTGAATCATTCGATATTTTATGAAATAAAGTATTTTTGAAAAAAAGGATACTGAATAAAGTTATCTGTATTTTAATTTATTTTATTGACTTTCTGTGAGAAAGATACTATTTCATTTAAACTGATTGGTTACAAGCTTTTGTTCACATCTTACTTTTTTCGAAATAAATTTTATTCATTTTTCATTCCATTTAAAAATATATTTTTTTTCTAGTTGTTTTCTACATTTTTATTTTAATTACAATGAATGTGAAAAGGTAAAATTTCCTTACTTATAGTGTAGAACGGTGAACAATGTAAAAAATATAGAGCGTGTATTGATTTAAAATAGCCTGTCCTCAGGCTTCAACATATTTGATGATATTTACTTTAATGATATTTATTCCAATTTAATTTCGATGAATCACCGAATCTACACTCTCATAAAAAACATTTTTGTATTAAATTTACTTTTATTGGAAAAAATTTCGTTCGTCTTTAAAACAATTCCTGCACTGATTAATTCAGTTATTAAAAAGTTTCACACTTTTGTTATTAACGCAACGTTACTTAAAGAAAAAATTTATAAAAATTTATAACTTTCAATAATAAATTTATTTATATTATGGTAATACAATTTATAACACTTCTTCATATAGTACCTTGGAATTATTAATGAATAATTTTATCCATGTAATTCCATTACCTGTAGTCTGTACACACACTTTTATAATTTATTAACACGAAAAATAAGCAACAAGTTGAATTTTAAAATCCCCTATGAACCATTGATTTTTTTTTTCTTACACTTAATAAAAATTATGAATTTCATCTCTTAAGATTTTCACAATTATTAAAATTTAATATTGTTTTTCTTCTTTTTCTTTTTTTTAAATTAAAATATAATTTCAGTTTCCAGTTGGTGCTAAAAACTTATCTGAAAAAATTCATAATAATCGAATAATGTCACAAATGTTCGCATTTCTAGTTATTATTTTAATTAATTCAGCAGCAGATGTATCTCTTGTAAGTTATCAAATTAACAACATTATGAATATTTATTAAATATATGTATGTATTTCTATATGTTCATATACTTCTACATATACATACATGTGTAATTAAATTTAATTTGAAGTTTATTAAAACTCATTTTGTTTTCGTTTTTTTTTTTTTACTTTTACTTTACTTTTTTTGTTATTATTATTTTGCCAGGCTTTAATAACATCTTTTGAAGACTGCCTTCCACAATTTAGTAACGCTAGTAATGAATTCATTCATGTTATTGCTGATAATAAAGTTCAGTGTGATTATTATGTAGTGATAAATGTAAGTACAAATCCATTAAATTGTATCTGATAAAAAATTATAATTTCAACAACAGGAAAAGTACGTATATATCTAATATAAGGGATAAATTTTTCATCATTCTGTTATTTTATGATCATAATAAATTTTTTTTTTTTTAAATAGGAATTTTAACATCTACAAAGAAAATTTATGTAGTAATGCTTTTATGTAATATTAAAATCTCATTTTACGTTGTTCCTACTATAACGTAATATAGAATAATTTCAGTATAAGTGACTTTAGATACACTCATAAAATAATTCCTCTTTATTTTAATATATCCAGTATTTTATGAGTTTACATTTTGAAAAATATTTCAACTTTAATTTAAAAATACTTAATAAGAATAATGAAGTAATTATTGCTATCATATTTATAGCATTTAAAATTAGAAAATTACATAATTGAATTATTATTATTTTGTACGGAATTAGCTTCGATTATATTAACGTTAATAACAATGATTCCGTTTTGGCTAAAACATGGTACGTTTGGCATTTATAGCTATTTCTATTGCTCTGTTTTATAGATTCTACCACTATTATGGTACAAATGTTCTCAGCAAATCCAAATGATAATGCTTCCAAAATATCCCTTCCTTACGAATACGAGATATTCCAGAAAATTCGAGGGTTTTTATTTAAAGCCATCCTTCTGAATATACATAAATTAAAATATGGTAAATTTTAATGAATCAAGTCATGAAACACTCTTCTAGCTGCTCCAAAACCATCCCATGATTTATAATCTGTTGAAATTAAAACAGAGTTTTTTCCCAAATGAACTCCCATCTACACTTTTCTATCTTTATGCGCCAGCGCTGTGCTAAATAAAAGCATTGACCAAGTATTCAATATAGACTTTGTTTTAAAAAAAGTACAGTAGAGAGATTTACTTACTTTGTGGCTCATTATCATTTATAAAAAAAATTATGGTAGATACGCTTTTCATTCCAATATGATAATATAGAATACGTGGTCATAAAAGCTTAAATAGTCCAAATTGTATTGTAATGCCATTGGAAATATTAAAGGATTTATAATTTCATTACATTACAGTAAACATAAAATATTAAAAATATTTAATACCACAAAAAAAAAAACATTTGAAAAATAAAAACAACATCATACGTTATAACAAGTTTCTACTTTTCAGAATTATTTCGTAAAATTATACCTTTGTAGGATTGAAAATTTATAAACAACATAATCTATTTAACTTAAAACACAAATCCTGTGAAATGTCTTATTATATTAACTTTTCAGCTTGTTACAGATAATAACTTTTGAAACATATACAAAACAAAAACAATATTTAATAAAATTTGTATGAATGTGCTATTTAATGTTTTTTTTTTTTTTTTTTTTTTTTTTTTTTTTTTTTTTTTTTTTTTTTGTGATATAAACATTTTCAGACTTTTCTACTTTTGATTCTTTTATCAATGATGACATGTGCAATCTATCAAGTACTTCGAATCGTTTTAAAATTAATACTATTTTTCTTTACTGGATTATTTTATACTGGTGTATCATTTTATCTGTATACAACGAGAAATGAAAATTTTATTATAAGGTAAAATTTTTTATGAAAATAAAAAAAATAAAAAAACAAAAATTTTACATAAAAATTAAATAAAATCGGAAATATTCATATAATATATTACAGAGAAGAAAATCAGGAAATCCTTCTCTTGTATATTATTGATCTTATATTTGTCATAGCATTTATGATAGCACTAATATTTCATAGTCATCAAACAGAAGCAACATATAGACTAGATTTTATATGGAAATTACAAGCAACCGGTAATATAATTTTTAATTAAATATAATGTCCGTAAAATGAATCCTCATACTATTGATGTTTAATGCTTTATAAAATAGAAAATATATATACCAGTATGTAGATACATATACTTATACATATAGGTTCATACATATGTTGAAAATTCACTATATGGTGATGATACACATAATTCAAAAATGTACATTCACATTTCACTGCAAAAGCATACATGTATGTATGTATAATACATAATGTATTCGTAAATGTATATTTACATTGGTATTGTTTACTTATATGTACTCATGTGCATATTTGGAAACTTTTGGAAAAGTCACCTGCAGGTTACATTATTTGGCTAATATTATTTCAATTTGTGAATTGTCATTCTGTAAATTTTTAACATTTTCGAATGATTTTGATGTTTATTTGTTTATTTTTTTTTTGCGGTTAATTAAACTAACTGTCACATCAAAATTGTATCTAAAATGAAAACAAATTTTTTATTTTTCTATTTTTATATACCTTTAGTGTTGCAGATTCTGCAAGCAGGCCAAAGAAACCTCAAAACACATTCTGTGTGAATGCGAGGCGTTGGCTTCTAAAAGACTGTGCCACATGCACCAGTACTTTCTCAAGCCAGAGGAAATCTGGTGTGCACCTTCTAATAGAATATTAGGATTTATCAATAGCCTAAATCTATAAGAAGCAAGGGCTGCACAAAAGATCAATATTGGTCGAAATGCAATGATAGCCCATAATATATCTATCTATCTATCTATCTATCTATACCTTTAGTGTAATTCCTAGCACATAATAAGAGTATGAAAAACAAATAAAAATAGTTTATGATTTTATCTTAGTATCGTATGAGAGTGTAAGTAAAGTATGAGACTTAATTTTCGGACACCCTGTATTAATGAATTATTTGTTTTTTAATTATACTAGTGAAAATTCAATTTAAATACATAATTCATATTTATATAATGCAGAAGAGAAAGAAGATATGGAACATTTACAGGCATACAATAGAAAATTATTAGAAAATATTCTTCCAGTACATGTTGCAGAGCATTTTTTAAGTAGAGATAAAAATATTGATGTAAGTTTATGTTACCAAAAACTATAAATATACACAATATTTAATTATTTATTAGAGAAAATTTTAAATTAAATTTTTTTTCTTTTGAAATTTTTAATATATAGGATTTATATCATGAACAGTGTGAAAGTGTTTGCATAATGTTTGCATCAATACCAAATTTTTCTGAATTTTATGTTGAATTAGAAGCAAATAATGAAGGTGTTGAATGTTTACGTTTATTAAATGAAATAATTGCTGATTTTGATGAATTATTAAGTGAAGAAAGATTTAGGTAAGATACATTTTTTTTAAAGCTATTCATTGCCATAATATTTTAAATTAATGAATAAATAAACAACAAATGAATAATTTATTTTCTGAAAAAAAAAAAAAAAAAAAAAGATATATTGAAAAAATTAAAAGTACTGGAGCTACATATATGGCTGCATCTGGTTTAACAGCGAATACATGTGATACTGTTGATTATTGTCATGTGACATCATTAGCTGATTATGCATTACAACTTTTTGATAAAATTGATGAAGTTAATAAACATTCATTTAATAATTTTCGTATGCGTATTGGTATTAATATTGGACCAGTTGTAGCTGGTGTTATTGGTGCTCGTAAGCCACAATATGATATATGGGGAAATGCTGTAAATGTTGCTAGTAGAATGGATTCAACAGGGTTATTAGATCATATTCAAGTAATTATTTATTTTTAAACTAAATTTTGATAGATAAAATTAGGCTCTTACTCGTATTACGTATTTTATTTTTCGTTTTATTTTTTTCTTTATTTTTTCCATATGTGTGTATTTTCTTATTAAAGGTAACTCAAGAAATGTATCAGATTTTAGAGGGACGAGGTTATCTACTTACATGTAGAGGTAGTATTAATGTTAAAGGAAAAGGTTCAATGATAACATATTTTTTGAAAGGCAAATCAAATAGTCCAAATATTAAAACCATGCAACATCAATCAAATATTTTATCATTAGAAAAATCATTAAAAAATCAAAGTAGCGCTAATTCTGAAGATTTTTCAACAGATTTTGATTTAAATTCAAATACAAGTAATTTAACGGCACAACGACGTAAATCATTATGTCGTCAACATAATATATCTTCATCATTTGGTACAACATTTAGTGCATGTATAACACCAAGTCCATCAACAAGTAGCAGTATGCATACATCTAGTTGTCAAACAGTTCCAAGTATAAAAGCTACAAGTATTGAAACTAATGAAATTGATCGTCATCATAATATATCACAATCTGAACATAGTACATTAAAAAGATCTGGTATAGATTCAAAATTACAATCATATTCAATTAGTACACAAATTGGACAAAAATCACAATTAAATGATATTAAACAAAGTTTAGCATGTGAACGTCAAGGTTTAAAAGATTCTATTGAAAATTTAGAAATTCTATTAAAAAATGATATTAGTCTATCAGATTTAAGTAATAAACAACAATATAATTTAAGATTTGGTGATTCAAATCGTTTTAACGAATTTAAATTAGAAAAAGATATTATTTGTAATCATAATACTCAAATTTCATCATCATCACTTACAAATGTTCTTAGTCCTTCTGATATAATTCAAAGACCAATTATTATAAATAAAAATAATATAACAATTAATGTAAGTAGTAAAGATGATCATGATTTTATTGTTTTTAATCAAGAAAATCGTAAAAGTCCAATTAAAAATTCACAATCAATGTGTCCAATACAAACAACATCAGCATCATCATGGAAATATTCGAATGTATCAAATAGTAAAAGTATGAATTTTGTAAATCACACAAATATTGTATTACAAGATGTAACAAATGTTGTTAACTAGATAGATATATCCTTGTAAATTTTAAATTTAAAAGGATTCTTAAGTTACAACAAATTCATTTTTTTTTTTAATAAGAATTTTTTTTTTTGTACCTTTTCTGTTCTATTCATTTTATTTTTTATCTTTCTTTTTTCAAATTTTCAATAGAAATATAGAAGGTTTCAATAGAAAAAAAAGAAGTACATAAAAATGTATCAGGTTTTCAAATCGATCAATTTTCTTTTTTTAAATTTCATATTTCATCATTTTTTTTTTATATTATTATTTTAAATCTATTTTGTTTGCGTTCGATCCTCAATGTAATGATACTTGAATATCCTAGAAAATAATTTTTATCCATTTAAAATATAAAATAAAATAGAAAATAATAATTCAAATGCAAAAATGAAACTGTGTCAATTTTAAAATAAATATCAACAAAAAATAAATACAAAATAAAATTAAAATTTATATACTATACATATGTATATGTACATATGTATATGATGGCATTGATAAATTCTAGTATGTGTGAAAAAAAAGTAAAAAAAAAAAAATACATAGATATTCACATGGAAAAAAAAACTATTTTAAATATTTGTTATATAGATATTGATGTGATCTGTGATTATAATTTAATAAAAAAAAAATTATTTGAAAAAAAAAGTAGGTACTTAAAGAATTTAAAATTTAAAAGTTTCTAACATATAGTACTAAAATTTATAATAGATAAAATATCTAACTACTAACATTTGAATTATTTTGAAATTAATTTCAATTTCTCATATGATATATCCTTTTATTATTTTGTTAGTATTGAAAAAATTAGTGTGAAAATTTTTCCTTGTTTTTGTTATTTATTTTTTTCTTTTTTTTTTGGAAAAAGGACCATTAATTTGAAAATGAAAAAAACAAAAATCAGAAATATATATTATATGTGTATAAAAAATAAATTATATATTGAATTTTTGGTGATTAAAAAATATAAAAATAAATTTAAAAAAAAGTAATAAATATTTTAAAAGTGAATGAATGTGTTGTTTTATTTAAAATCGTACTTACGATTTAGATTTGATTTTTTTTTCAACTTTCTTCGATCCCTTAGATCTTTTGAGTCTTTATAATTTTTTCCTTTGAGAGGTTCTACGCAACCACCTTTCTTTGCAAAGTTCTAGCTTGAATTTAACATAATATACGCAACTAAATAGCTTTTAAAAAACGAAAAACTACCAGTGGTAATACGTATAATATTCTTTCAAAAATTCTCAGAAAAGAAAAACTTGGAAAATAAAAATTCAATAAATCCTTTCAAACATTTTGTATTTTCCTTTAAAACTTCTATTGTACAGTTCATTGAATAAAAAACTCTCAATCCAAGCAAAAAGGTGATTGTTTATACATACATTTTTTTTATTTGACTGAAGGCTAACCAAATCCTTGAAAGTACATATCATAAACTATACGACTATATTTTCAACAAAATATCGGTGTAAATTCCTAAGTATTAATGCGAACAAATGAGTGAAAAACTTTATATGAAGAACATCATAACAGGATTTTTCAAAAGTCTCAAAACTTTATATTGTGTGTTTAATGTTTTGAAGATTACGTAGATTATAGAAAATAGAAATAAAAAATAAGTCAGTCAGCTTTTCAGAAATAAAAAATTTATTTTGTTCTGGATAATAATCTATAAATTTCTATTATATAAATAACCTATTCTTCCTTTCTATGTTTTATATTTTTTTTATTTATTCACGTATACATTCTTACATTTTTCGGGGAATGTTTTTTTCAGTCAACAGGAAAACAAAAACAAATTCAGAAATAATTGTTTGGTCCTAAAACAATATTTAAAGATGAAAAGAAAAGTGAAAGAAAAGAAAAACAAGTAAATCGAATTCATTGAACTTGAACATCATAAATTACATTTTAATAGTTTTATCTTATTTAGAAAACAAACAAAATTGGAAAAACAAATATACATATTAAATAAATGACTAAATAAATTCGATTTTTGTCTTGTTTTTTTTTGTACTCTAGAAATATACATATGTAATGTGTGCATGTAGGGTATAAAAATGTTGGTAATATTGAAAATAATTTTCAATTTTATTAAAAAATTAAAGCAGAAGAATAATTCTGTATAGCTTTTAAAAAACTAAGCTTTTTCTTTATTTTATTTTTCCAAATGATTTATGTACGTAAAATTGTTCTAATCATGGGTATTAGATTTTAAATAAAAATTCAAATCATTTATTTAATTAAAAATTCAATTATAAAATTTACAATACCTGTGTTGACACAAAAGAAATGGAGAAAAAATTTCTGGAATTTACAAAAACGAAAGAAAAAAAATGAAACATTTTGAATACATAAGCAATATTATTTAAATTTTGATAAGCTAATTTAAACTGATATAAAAGAAATTAATTAATTAAAAAAAAAAAAAATTGTAAACGTTAAACAAATTTTTTTTAAAAATCTTACTCACAAAAAATTTTTAAATTAAATTCTACATATGAAAAATATATTTTTCCCTTTGAACAAAAAGTCTCAAAAACCCTTACTACATAATTATGTATATATAAGTAAAATGTCGTGGTACAAAGAAAAATCAATGCGAAGTATTTCAAAACAACAACAACAACAACAAAAAAACAAAGTTGAGTATATAAAATAAATTAAACGTAAAAAAAAAAAAGATTCAAAAGATTAAAATACATAATATAAAGAAATACGAAAAATAAAAACATTTTTCAATTGAAAATTTATTTTTTAGCTGTTGTTTGCGCACGTACGTACATTTTTGTATGTTGTTTTAATTTTATTTTTATCTTTAAAAAAACATTGACAGATTCTTTTACCTTAAAACATTATAAATTAAATTTTTATTTTTATTATAAAAATAGCTGTTTCTTAATCGTTTATAACGTTTCCTCCCCTTTCCATTTTTATATTTTTTTTCTTTTTGTGTATTTAATATCACATAATTTAAAAATAAAAGGACGCCTTTTTGTTTATTTTATTTCCAGGATTATATTTAGAAATTAAATTAAAAAATAAATATTACACTTGAAACAACATTGAAAAACACTTTAAAAAAAAATTTGATTAAATATAATAAATCCCATTAGTATCTATAGTTTTTATTTAGGCTTTAAAAAGATTATTAATTTTGTTTATTTCCTTTTTCCTGTTTATATCTTGTATTTATTTTTTTATTTTTCTATTTATTATCTTTTATATCTTGAATTGTCATAAATAATTAAACTTTAATACAAAATAATTGAAAATGATTTAAAATCCTTTTTACAACTAACATCCTGACTTTGCAAAGAAAAACAAAGATAATCTTTGGTTACAAAATAATGAAAAATACGTAAGTTCTATAAATTATAATTTCAAAAAAAAAAAAAAAACTAAATTATAAAATTTTAAAACTAAAATAATGTTTAAGGGATTTTGAAGTTTCCGAAATTTTCATCTAACTGATTATAAAGCTATAAATTACCTCAAAAAAAGAATTATAAAAAGCCTCTTGCACCTAAAATGTATTCTATGTATGCTATTACACATGTACATATGTATATGTTACATATACATAATGCATATGTATGTATATAATTGTGTTTCCTTGCCTATTTTGTGTTGTGGTTCAAAATTTCTAAAATTTACGTTATACATAAAACATATCTGTAGAAGGAACTTGAAAGGATATTTAGTTAACACTTTATGAATTTTATTTCACAGGATCCTGAATAATGCTTTTTAAAAACATACGAGGATGTCATATTTACATGTAAAATACTTATATATCGTATTTATTCGAATGTATATCAAAAGCAAAATATATTTTTGTCATGTACACAGTATTCATTAATACAGGATAAAGATGTCCTAGTATAGAAAAATTTATTTTTCCAGAATGTAAAGTCATAAATAAAAAACAGCTTTTAATTTTTCAAGTGCGGTAAAATAATTTGCTTTTTGTTTTACTTTCTATTTTTTTGGCAAAATTTCTTCAAGAAATAAAAATTGAAGTTAATTATAATTTAATTACCTTCACTGAAATAAAATAAAAAAAAACAATTTACACCAAAAGATGTTAATTTTCTAAAATTGCTTCTTTAAATCTTGTGACTTAATAACTTTTCATATAACATAATAATTACGTACACATTCATAAATAATTCATTTATTTGAATATTCATTATCTCTTAACGTAGTCAAGTAGAAAATCTTTTCAATTATCATCAAAGATGATTATCGTACAAATTTCTTCATACATAAAAGTTTTTTTTTCTTTCTATTTTCTTTCTTTTCACTCTTTATTATATTTTTCCTTTTATTTTTTCATACATAAAGAATCTAAGTGTAGTAGTATACGTATACCTTAATAATATTTTAAGAGCCAGATACTATAAATTTAAATGACCAATTCAAAGATAAAATGCTTTCATAAGCTGTTTTTTTAAAAATGAGTGTCATTTGCACTTTTGTGAATTTTTTTTTTGTCTTTTGTCTGTTTTTATTTCAATACTTCGAACATAATAATCATTGAAAATGTGCTTACTCCAGAGCAGACATAATAATAATAATGTATCTGTAACTATACATATAAACGTTCTCAAGACATAATAAATCACAATATAAATGTTTTAATTTTCTTTCTTTTTCATTTTAAGAAATTCCATTTAATTTTATTGGTGTGAAAAATTACTACGTTTATGCATCAATAAAATAAAATGTTATGTATTATTTTTTTAACCATCGAATTTCTGTGAAAATAATGTTTTAAAAAATAGAAAGAATGTTCGTCTTGAATTATTTAATAAAAATTTTTTTATTTTTATTTTATCAAACACAGTTTATTTATTCATTTTTGTAAAAAAAAAAATTAGGACATAATTTTAATACGAATTATTCAGCATGTAATGATTCAGCAAACCCAAAGTAAAATCGTAAATGGACAAAATTCACCCTATAATTCATTAATTCTGTATGGTTTCGATTTAATGACAATTAATTAATTATTTACGAATATTTAAATTTTTGTTATATTTGAAATTAGATTAGAAAGACTTAATTCCAATTGATGAAAATATATTGAAATTTTCATATGGCTAATACCTTCAGATTTTGCAGACTAAAGTTAAAAGTGGAATAATTTTATCAAATAATTTACCTTGCATTTTGTACTATTTATTTATTCTGAATATTTTATCTTTTACAAGTACTTTTATCAATATTTTCAAAATAAAACTAGAAGTAGTATATAGTTCTCAATAGTACCAAGTACTGAAAATCAAAAGTTTTTAGTATTTAGTACTACGCCATTCCACTAATAAAATCTTTTTTTTCTTCTTCTACAAATTTAACTAATTTTATTTTCAAACAAAAACCATGTTCGTACAATCATTTTAAATAAATGTTTATTGTTTCAAAATACATAATAATAAAAGTTACCTTAAATAAACAAAACAATTGCATAATTTTAAAGAACATATATGTAAATACCTGCCTACCCTTTAATCTTTAATCCACTTATCAATCCATAAAATCAATAAAACGCAATTGCTTGTACAATAATAATGAATTTTTGGAAAGTAAATTTCTATAAAAGCATTTTATTTGCAAAATTGATAATAATACGGGTAAAATTTGAAATATTTTATCATAATCTGTTTGCTATTTATATGTAGATTGTATAGGTACTTGATAAAAATTGTATTTTCATATTAAATTTTCATTTATTATTACCTCATCATGACTTCATGAGATATATTTTGAATATTAATACACTTCAAATAAAAAAGAAAAACATTGAAAAACAAAAACTTTATTAATATTAAATTCATTATTATACTCCCACCATGTATGTATGTATACAGGATCTTTTTCTCAACCACAACCACTTTACATTTAGATAACAATAAATTTCATGGTTATTTCGAAATAATTGAACTTTATGTGTAATTTTCAAAACTCAAAAAGCTTTCTTGTTTTCTTCTATCATTCTTTTATTTTGTTTTACTTGAATTTTCAGTTAAAAATCAACAAAATGTATATTTTTAATGCAAAAGTTCTCATCTAGATATGTGTGCTACAAGTTGAAAAACATATAAGATTTTTTTTATCTATGAATTTAAATTTTTTAGTTTATAATAATGTGTAGAATTACAAATGCATTACCATAAAAAATTCAATTATATTTTATTTTAAGTACATTAAATACTATAAGTACATAGAACATAGAACAGTGGTTTCAATAATTATTTGTACAATTGTACATACATAGTAAATTTCATTTTTCATTGTCCGTTGAAAATTGTGTTAAAGCTTTTTAAAGAAAAAATGTTAATTTTTCTATCGAACAAAAAGAAAAAAAAAATTATTTTAAAATATTTTTATACGTAATATACCAAGAAAAAGTTATCCCTAAAAAAATCCATATAAAAAAGAATTTACAATTGCCACAGCTTTCAAACATGTAGGCTGAAAAACTTTTAATTTTATTTTTTCTATTCAAATTGAACGTTAGAACTCATGAGTTTAATTGTCACTTAAATAAAAATGAAAAAACAAAAGAATAATAGCTGCTGTCAAGTCAAATGTCGCAAAAAAAAAAAAGATTTATCCATTAAAACTACAAACAAACAAACAAAATTATTTTTCTACTCTAAAAATCACTTACGATGAACAAATAGTTATTGAAAGCGCTGTGTGTGTATGTAATTACAAAAAAAAGACATAAAGACAGTTTTTGTTTTGAATTTTAATGTACCGTAATTTAAATCCAACTTAATATTATATAAGTAACATGAATTACTAAAACATTTATTAAATATTTTTTTCATTAAAAAAAGGCATAGCATGTATATAATATGTACATACATGTAAGGATGTAAGGATAATATACCAGTAACCAGTGTTTGAACATTAAAAGACCTTTTAAAAATTGTTCTACAAGTTCAAAAATATGTCACATATTCATAACGTGTCTTTTTAGCAGGTGGTATAGTAGGTACAAACCAAAATCCTTTTATTATTATCTTAAAATACTTTACATAAAAGAGATAATAATCACCTTGACAACACGTGTTTCTTACAAAATTAATAATACTTGTATGTCTTTCATGACATTTTATAAGGCAGTAAGTCTTATGCAAAAAAAAAAAGAAAAGAAAACATTTGTAAATGAAAACTGTTAATTCATAAACATGCTTTGTCTACAACATGAAATATACTTTACAAATTCTTCTTATGATTATGATTCTACTATATCCTGAAAATATACAATTTAAAAAAAAGGATTATGAAATGACTTCATTATACACAGGATATTTTTATCAAATTTTATAGTAAAAACCAAAAAAGTTTAGGTATTCTCACAAGTAAGTATCTTTTTTTCTACGAATGTTTTTGTAGTATAATATTATTTCTCAACTTTTTTGGTTTAGGCTATACAAAATTTTAAAAATATTTTCAAAAAAAAAATTATTGTACAAAATACAGAGTTCATAAAATTTTTTAAGCTAAGGTGTAAAATCCTCCGTCTTTTCTGTGACATTTGCCAAAAGCCATTTCAACTTTTTAAATTACATTATAGTACCAACAACATAGACTAAACTGTAACTAGAAGTTTTACTTTCTTATAAAATAAAATAAAACACCCTGTGCTGCTGTGCATAATTTTCTTTCTACTTCACAAAATATCAAAAATAAAATTTCCCATCAACAAGCATTAAAGTGATACATTACTATAGTACCTTGTTTTAAATATATGTAGGTATGTATGTATTTTTTCATTGCTGTGAAATATATTTATAAACACGAACACATGTGTAGATAAACACGGTATGTATATAAAATCTTTTATAAAATCTGACATCTAAAATGCACTAAATTATCATACATATCTCGTTGTATTAAAATTGTCATTCTATAAAATCCAGTTAATTTCAAACAATGTCATTGTGATTTTACACATCCTCTGCATTGCTGTAATTTTTATGATAATTTTTGTACATTGCTTTAGATACTATTTCAGCTAATAATCGATTTTCATGTCATAACACATTGCATTGCTATACGATAAATAAAATGATACAAACTAAAACAAAATTATCTTTGAGAATATGATGAACGCATAACAAAATGTCTAATTTTTTTTTATTTTTACATTGTTATTGGAAACATTGTTTAAGTACGAGTATGTATGTAATATGATAAATTGCTTTGAAAATTTGAATTTTCTAAATACTTACGTTAACGCAATAAAAGCAAACATAAATTAACAGCAAACATCTGAAAGTGAATTAAATGATACAATTTTATCCATTGCATTGAAGGAAAGTTTTGAAATAAATCATAGACTTACAAAATCTTGTATATATGTATGTATGTATAATGTATATAATGATACTAATCACTATACAATTTAAACACTTAATACAAGGAAAAGTTGATTTAAAAGTTATCACATAAAATATAATTTCAAATGTTCGAACTCAGAATTAATATTTCTTACTTTGGCAAGTTCCATTGTGGTTTCACAAACTAAGTGTATAACTTTATCTTGATAATATAAATCAATAATATTACATAATTGAAAAATACATTTTATAATACCTCATGAATATTTACATAATTGTTCTAAAATAAAGGATTACGATACAACTCAACATTATACTTTTTATGCTATTGAAATTCCCCAACTTTCTTCGATTTTTCAAATGAATATTGTTCGCTTGATATGTTTTTTGAATTTTCTTTTCAACGTGATTTATAAAAGAAATTTTCTCCATTAAAATACAACATTTTGCAATCATATATCGTAAATTATTAACCATATTTCAATAGGTAGATTTCAATTATTTATTAGTTAAATATACCTGTTTCTTTATGTCATTGATATACATATGTATGTAGAAGTAAATGGAGAAAAAAAAAATTGTTATTAAAAAAATTAAAAATTTAAAAGATAAAATTACATTTCACTTGCAATATTTATTTTAAATGTAAAATGCACTAATTAAATTTCATTTCATTTATTTTTTTTTTTTTTGAGCCTTCTGTTACAAAAAAAAAAGAGAATTTAACAAACCATAAAATTTAAATTTAAAAATTAAACCGTAAAATCAAGTATGATAAATAACTTCTTTTTTTCATATACGAGTATGAGTATTTACATATTATATAAAATATAATATATACATTTTCATACACCTACATACATATATATTACATAAATACATACGTAGGTACACCTATATTTACATATATATTTTTATTCATTCAAAATTTATTTCAATTTATTTCGGTAAATAAAGCAAATAAAAACAAAAATACAAATTCAAATTGAAGGACTAATGAAATACATAATAAAATGTTTATCATTTCAAACAACAATACACTCAAGTAATAAATTTCAAAAATATTTTCTTTTTAAATCACACAAACCGTTCAAGAAAACAATCATAATATGCAAATTGAAAAAAAACAATAAAAAAAAATTACCATACAACAATAGGTAAATTCTTTTACACAAAAACAACATTATGTATATACATATATGTATAATATATACAATCCTTATTTGATACGATAAAAATCGGTAAGTGAATATAACGATTCAAGCAAAATTTTATTGTATGTACATTCTTTATAATGTACATTATATTTATATGTGTACATACGAATATGTATTGTAAACACGTAGTACTTGAAAAATTCCTCATGTTTCGCATAAATAATAATTTTTGGTTGAATCAAATAATACTAAAAATATCTTGAATTTGAAAATACACAAAGAAAATATTGGGGAAATAAAAACTAGAAAAAAATCAATTTTTTAAAGGGTTTTTTTTTTATGGAAAAACGTAAATACGAGTCGTTGTATGTTTCTCTTAATTTTGAATAAGCTATATTTTTAGAACAAAATTAAGCTTTTTTTTCCCATGTGTGAAATTTCTAAAAAAATTTATGACAAAATAAATTTTTTTTATATTGTGTATTTTATTAATTTTGTTATCGTATAAAATTGCTAATGTGTGCCAATATATATAGGACAGCAAAACATTCTGATGCAATTTCAATATTAAAAAAAAAAAAATTCAATCCAAAACTGATGAGGTAAATGCAATGTTTAATCTAATCTGATGTTTTTTTTCTACTTTATACACATTTAGCGAATTTATTTTAAAAATATAAATGAACAACAGGACGAACCATAAATTCGATATTCAGAAAATACCCTCAAAGGAAAAAAACATTATCGAATCGAATTGTATTCAAATAAATTTTATTTATTAAAATTTACAAATTTAATTTATGTATGTGTGTGTACGAGTACATACATATATATATTTGTATATAAATAAACCTAAAACAATAGAAATATGTATGTGAAAATTTTCAAAACCAGTATGATAACTGTATTTAAAACAATATTAATTATGGAAAAACAATAATGAATTTTTAATGATGAAATAATAATGCCTAAAAGTCAGATAATAGATAACAATCATTTATTTATGATTTTTAATAAAATAGATACAATTACGAATTTTCAAATAAATATAATATGTACTTGTACTTGTTCATATTTATGACCAAAGAGATTCTTGAACAAGAATAAAAGTCAGACTAATGTTAGATATAAAATTTATTTAAAATGTTGACACTTTCTTTCATACGAAGAGAAAATTATCTTCAAAATCATTAAAGAAATAAATATCGTCTTTTATGTTCCATAAATAATATTTTTCATGAATATTCCATAAAAGTAGATAATATTACCTCTTTCAATCAAAATCAAACTGTAAAGGAAAAACTTTGATTAATTTTATTTTTAGAATTTTAACAAAAAGCGTAAAATACTTGTGATAAAACAGATTTTTTTTTCTATTTTACGTTTATTAAAAAATTTTATATTTGTATTTTTTATCACTTTGTAAAAGTACGTGCATCAAGGTAGCTTAATTTTATTCAGAGAAAATATAATCAACATAAGTTTAAAAAAAAAACAGACCCACACACAAAAACTCTAAAACAAAATTCTAATTCGACGAAAATTTCCCGCACGAAAAATAAAAGCTTACTTCTGAACTCATTCTTTCAAATTTTCCATTCTTTTTCAGACTACCTTAATAAACGACACATGAATAAAAAATATTCTTACCTTTTTTTCCTGTCACTTCAAAACATTTGAAATATTTATTTGCAAAGATTTTTTTTTTTAACGAATGATTGTCAAAACAATTTAATAATTGAAAAATCTTGTTTTTTTGCGTACATAATAAAATTATTACGTAATTTAAAAAAAATAACTTAAAAATTCCATATAATCAATCAAAATTAATAATCGATTCATTTTTTATTCGCTTTATTAAATTTTCATAAAAATTCAACACTTTCAAAGTACATACCTTTCTTGATCAATTAAAAAATATTGACTATTACATTTTCGACTTTTAAAAGCAAAGAAAAATTATTTGAATAGAATCCAAAATTTTCATATTTTGCGCCAGAAAAATAAATGTGCACAAAAATTATATAATAACATATAGGTACATATTCGTATTATGAACTAAATGTTAATTACAATTTTTTTACTTTTTTCAAAACAAAAACATTTTGAATGTTTCTCAAACTTGAAGAGTTTTTTTTATATAGCACCCTCGAGGGTTAGAATGACACTTTTTTTTTTAATGCACAGTATTTCCAGACGTGTTGATTACCGCTGTGTGTTTCATTTTATTTTCTTGGTGATAATAAAAGATTCTTATTCCACAATTACAGAACTCATAGTGATTATAATTAGTAAAGACATTAAATTTCCATGTTAAAATAGTTCCCAAAAGTAACGAAAAAAAAAAAACATAATGCATATATAATATTTTTACTCATTATGAGGTGAATATGTACAAAGAAAAATTTTAAAAACTCAGGAAATTATCTTAGATACAGAACACTCTAAATAGTTTTTCATGCAAATTTTAACAAAGAAAAGTTTTACAAAAATAAATGAAATAGAAAAAGTTGTAGATAGAGGAAGACCTTAACCAAACTGTAGATGGGGGTTTTTTTTAAAGAAAATTCGTAAGATGAATGGGAAAGTAATGAGTATTTTTATAAATAAACTTTTTATTACAAATTTTCCTTTATAACTTTGATCTTGTTAAAGGATTTCTATTAAGTACTCAAAGTTTTTTCTATAGAAAACTTTATATTCTGTACAAACTTCAATTTTCTATAGTCCTTTACTTTTAAAAGAAAGAGAATTTTATCGTCAACAAATGCAAACATCCATTTTTCATTAAAAATTAATTCTATTGATAATTTACTATTCTGAATTCTTGCATTCAAATGAATGAAAATATTTTGAACTTTTTAATGATACCTCATTACTTTCTTAGTTATTTTATTGTAATTTGTCTTAGGTACATACATAAGTATATATACATATGTATGTAATTTTTAATTCTTTAATCACACTTCGCAGTATAGTTTAGATTAATTAACATTCCGAAATACCTAAAATTACATTATTATCATTATTTTTACAATGAGAACGTAAATGTTATAATTTTAATTACAGTTTTATTAATTGCAACTTTATTATACGCATCAATAACATACATATTATAATTATTTGATTAGTTTTTAATTAATTTGCAACACTTGCTAGCTTTATCATAAATATATGTATTTATGTATGTATTTATGTACAAATACGTATATATAAATGATTAAAAATAAAATAATATGAAAATACTTAATTAAGTCCTTTCATAAATCAGCTACATAATCGTAATTAAATATATGTACAAGGCTTTTAATTTTATTTGCCTACCCCTTTTCCAAACATATGACTATAATTACACCCTTTTTAATTTCCTTGTATGTACAATTTAAATAAATAATTTAAATTTATATACGAGTGTTTTATGTATTTAAGACGACTTGATAGCGTTACAGCGATTATTACACAAATTATGTTTATTTATTATTAAAGCGAGTATATATGTATGTATATATGTACTATACACATATACATAATGTATGTACATATTATATAAATTTTTTTCCCGAAATTTTTATTTTATTTGTACGAAAATTTAATGGAAACAAGCTCTACTGTTACTCTTCTTCTAACCACAAAGTTATTCAATTAAATGTTCTGCACGTTATTTGTAATGCACTTCAAAGTTCAAACTTCACTCATACACACAAAAAAAAAAAATTATTCTAAAATGAAAATATTATGTTAGAACAAACAAAAAAAATACAAAACTTTTATTTACATTATTTTTTTTCTTAAATGTGGCAATGTTTTATATTTTTCAACTCTTTTAATTAAATACACACAATATGTAACTGATTTTGAAAAATTCAAAAGAAGAAGAATTTTCAATTTATTTTAATTAATTTTCATGAAAACATAATTTAATAGCACTTTTCTTCTCAAACAAACAAACAAAACATTTTTTTTTCGTATTTATTTTTTTTTTTTTTGGAATCCTAATTACAAATTAATAATTATATCTTTTGTACAATTTTAGTATATAAATTAAAAAATATTTTCAAGAAATAAAATATACTTATATACACGCAGTATAACATACCAATCTGATGATCTAAACCTTAATTTAATGGACTAATTTCTCCTTTTAAAAAATAAATCTTTCATAATGACAAGGGTCAAATACTATATTCTTTGTTATCCTGTACAAGGAAAAAAAAAGAAAACAATTGTGTAATCGTCGTGTTGAAGAGAATAAATTTTAATCAGAATTGTTTTATTATTTTTTTTTTTTCAAACTTGTTTTTTGTTTCGAAGAACTTCTTAAAGTTTTTTTTTGTCTCTAAAAAAAAAAATATAAAATGAACTGAAATCTAAAATTTTATATCTTAACTTCTGAAAAACAAAAATAAGATTAGAAGCAGCATTTTAATTTGAAATGAAAATAAGGATTATTAAGTGCCTCTTTACTGTTAATTATTTTTCTTTTTCAATTTATGTTTTCGTATTTGTAAAATTGTTTGTAAACTTGAATGAAAAAAAAAATACCAGAAACAAATAACTTCTTTGGTTACAAAAAACAGCAACAACAATAAAACTGTAATTAATTTCTATTCTTATATTTTTTCTTTTTTCAATTTAATAAACGACAGCAATTAACTTATTTTGTAGCTTTGTATTTTGCAGGATTTCAATCAATATTATAGCTTTTTTTATATGAAATAAAATGTATTTATGTTTATATGTATATACCTATGTGTACACGTATGTGTATTGTAAGTATATATTCTGTGTACATATGTATAATTAAAAACATCTGGTATTGCCATCAAAGAACATAATGTGTCACTCATTTATGTTTTTTTTTTCTTTTTTGAATATAAAAAATTATATTTTTTCTTATGAGAAGTTTCGATTTTCAAGTTCATTGATTTTCTCGAATTGAATATATGTACACACAGATTTTCTTTCAAATACAACCACACAGTTTTGTAAATTAAGCGAAAAAGGAAATTAGACTAAAAAAAAAATATAGTTGCTTGAACTTTTGTTGATTGTACGAAGATGAAAATGCGTGAAGTAATTTGTTAATAATCTGGAAAATATAGTGTTCGTGTTCTTATAATGAAAAATTAAATTTAACACAAATATCAAACAAAAGAAAAATATTTAATAATTAAAAGTAAAAATCTTTGCATTTGAAATATTGTAGGTTTTAGATCCAAATTATAAGTAAAATTTTACTTATTATTGTTCTATTTTTATCACAATTTCATTCCAAAAAGAAAAAAAAAAACAATTCACAATGTAAAATCGATTTTCTTTTATAAAATATAATTTTGTTTTATGTTATATGTAAAATCCTTTTTTTTTTTTATACTGAATAGATTATAAGTGTAAGTGAAAATTTGATTCCGTAAACATGCACACTATTAAATTTTTGAAATTGTTTAAATTGTTTTTTATATGTATGTATATAGAACATGTTATTCAAAATATTTGCCAGCTAATTTTATTTTAAAATAAATTTTAACGCTTTATTTTACTTTTATAGTTTGTGATAAACTTAAAACTTTTGAATTTTTCAACATTTTCAAATATTTTCATAAAAATATCATAATTTAAAAAAAAAAATTCTTTAAAGTTTGAAACAAGAAAAAAAAAGCTACCTACTATATTTTATGAAAATATTTTATCATTCATTGAACAACCTCGTTACGACCTTCTACGAAGTATATATAATTTTTAAATGCATAAAAACTTTAAAAGTCATGAATTATTATCGATTTTGTTTTATATACTCGTATACTAGTACATAATATGTACATGCAGATACATACCTATATGCAATTATACACGAATAAAATAAAACTATTCTGATATGTTGGTGAACTCTTTCGTAAACTCTGAGCAAGTTTTATTTTGTTAGTGTACATTTACTGCATTTATGAAAAACATGAATAAAAAAAAATAAATTATCAATTTGTTTTTATTTCGTTTTTTTTAGCTTTTTTCCATTCTACATACATATTTTGTTTTTCATAAAAGAATATTATTCAAAAATGATCAATTTTTGTTTGATTTGAAAAACCATTAAAATGTTGAATGTATACCTATATACTTATACATTATGTATGTATGTATGTATGTAATTTGATATTATGAATCAAATCGATAATTTGCATAGCATTTTAATGTGAATATGTCATATGGAAATAAAATCAAATTTAGTACTTGTATACTTAAATAGTTAAACTGATGATTCAAATATCACAAATTATGTTAAATAATTGGAAAATATTCAAAAATATATCCGTTATCTCTGTTAATTGTTTATTGAAGAATTATCGAGAATTATTATCTAGAATAAATTGAACCAGAAGTGATTTTAAAGTTACAATTTTTCTGGCTTCTTATAAAAAAAGTGGGTTGTACGAAAGGGTGGTATTATACACTGAATATATGTACATACAATATTCGAAATGCGATTATCTTTTAAAAATTTTACATATTCATAATAACATGATAACAGATGTCACAATATTTCTACTTTTTTTCTGTTTCGTTTTATTTGAACCTGAAAAATTCAATAACGAGAAAAGTAACAAAACAATATATGACACCCATAAAAAAACATTATTCCATATTAATTATTTTGACCTTTTTATAGCAGAATTTTGTTTATATCACGTCTGTTGACAATCCCATAATGTGAATTAATTAAATTTCAATAAATTAAGATCGTAATTTAGTTAGCATATTTGTATGCACATTTTGACGACATTTTTAATCAGTCTTAATAATAAAATCGCTTGAAACTTTTCACACACATTTTCATAAATCAAATTCCCAAAAATATACGTGCCCAATAAATATAAATTTTCAACAAAATCCATAAAATGCTAGAATAGTTAAAATATATACACTTACACATATGAATATTTTTGATTTAAAACCTAAAACACTTCGTTTATAAACACTATATTGAAACAAAAATGCTACATACGTGACTAATCTGTCACTCTTTAATTTATGTTCACCATAATAAGTATATGTGTGTATGTATATTATGGTAATGATATGATTACTTCTATTTTTAGAAAAACTAATTAATTAAAATTATTTTATCAAGAAAACTACACATCCCTTATTATTCATGCTTAATACATATACATATACGTAAGAAAAAGTGATATGATAGGAAAATTCCAATATTATACACCAAACTTATATACAACTTATAAAGGATAATAACATAAAAGAGGTACCTTAAACATAACTATGTTTAAGAAAGTTAGAAAATAAAATTAAAAGTTTTTTTTAATAAAATACATAAGTGTGAATAAAGTGCGAATCATGGATAAGGTATTTAATTAGAAAATTAATTATAATTATATTAATAAAACACAATGTGGTCCTTAAATCCGATTATAATTATCAAATTTAAATCATATTATTTCAAGAAAATTCCTCTATTGTTTTTACTTTATTGATATCAAAAGTTCTATTCATAAATATCCTTAAACAAACTGAAAGAAAGCAGATAATAATTGAACCAATAAATTTTCTTTCAGTCATAATAGCAATGAGTTTTTAAAGGTACCTACTACTTATTAACTGAATGTAGTGAAATTCCTATAATTAATTTAATTGAAAATTCTCTTGTTATTTTTATACGACTTCCATTTTTGAACAGATTCTTCTATTGACTCATTAATTGAAAATAATATCTTTTTGTTATGTATAACAATTGAATTATGAAGTATGTATATGTATGTATGTACTTTTAATAAGGAATCCTTACTTATAAGCATAACAATATGTTCATTAAATTTTAATATCAATTATTATAGTTATTTTTAAATAACAATAAAATATACCGTTTCCTCTCTTTCAGTAAAAATATTTAAGTGTATTATATCGACCTACATAGCAAAATGATCGACATATCGACATTATGTCAAAATATCAATATGAATAATACGTATAAACAAAATTTCAATACATAGAGTGGAATTAAAGTGTTTTATGCATGCAATATGTTGATTATTATTATTATTATTTACCTTATACACGTTATATCATATCATCATCAACTTTCATATGTATTAGGAATATAATAAATATAATAATAAGGACTCATATACAATAACTAAATTTTCAATGTGACGTCATTTGTATCCTTTTCATATGGTAATTTTAAATTTTCATGTATCTTGTGGTGATACGTAGGTACATATCACAAAGGAAATTAAACTGTTTCCACTTTTTAAATTTTTACATTATCTTTATCTATCTTAAAATAATAAAATCGTATATAGATATAAATTTCTAAAGATTTTAATTTAATCAAAATGTAAACTTTTATAAAGACAAATTAAGGACATCCTTTCATTTATCTTTATTTAAAAATGTAAGAAGAAGATTAAAAAAAAAACACACAACAATCAGAAGATGGGCATTTCCGATGTGTATGGGTGATTTTTAATAAACAAAATTCATACCAACGTTCATCCAATAATAATTCTAAAGGATATTATGAAGAATTCTACAAGAACAATATTCTCAATCTATGTAGGTAATTATTACTCTCACTTGTACATGATGTACATTTTTTTTTTTCATAATTTTCCTCACAATAAAGAAACAAATTTTCTGAATTTTCATATATTAACCTTAAAGTGAAAGAAAAATCAAGATAAATACCAAAATAATAAAGCTGTTATTTCTAATAAGCTGTTTGACTTCACTTAACTTCAACAAATTATTATTAAATTCTTTTTAATAATTGCTAATTATATATTAAAAAGTAAAACATTAAAAAAATAAGAAAAAAACCATAATTCTTAAAATCAGATAAGAAGTCATTGAATGAAATACTTCAATTTAAGTAAAAATCTGAAGAAAAAAAATTCATAAATTTACTTAAACGAATTTGAAAAAAAAAAGAAATCAAAAAGAATAAAAGCACTTAATTAATTTTATTTTAATTTTTTTTTAGTAAATTTACTCAGTGTACTAACATTTGAAGAAAAGAAAATAAACACGAGTTAAAAAACTTGTAATGAAAAAAGTTTCTTTGATTATTTTTTTAATTAAATGCGGTTTTCTTTAAACTTCAACTATTTTAATTGACTGTACACCACCATTTAAGTAAATTACTTTAACACACAACAAAAGTAAATATTTATTTATTTATAAAAGAAGAAGAAAAAATTGTTGAGCTCAAAGAAATAACTTAGTTGGAAAGCTAGAAGGTGTTTTTTATTTAAATATTTCATTTTTTGCTGCATACTTTTTTTTTCTTTGCATTTTTTTTTCTCTTTAATTTGAATTTTAAAGAAATTTGAAGAATTTCATGGCTTTTAAAAGTTCTTAAAAATAAAAGATGAAAAAAAATAAGGTTTTTTGTTTATAAAACATTTTTCATTAATATTTTTTTTGTAATCAAGTAATTTTTCAATACAAGTTTTATGACGGCTTAATACCTAAGCACATCTCAACGTAGTACTTATTTTATCATATTTTTTTTTCTTAAACGAGTATGTACACTCCTTTCCATTTCTTTATATCCATTCTATTCTTTTAACAAATATTCACTACAACTACAATAGTCGTGATTAGATCTTGAACATGTTATTCCTTTAATTTTGCAATTATTTCATCAAATCATGCGTATGTTTAGCATAAATTTTCCTTTCGTTCTCAAGAGAAATTAATAAATCTATAACTACATACATACATATATGTACTGTACATATGCCATTAATAAATAAAATAATACACTTATTACACTTCAATAATTTTTGTTACACAATTTTCTTGTGTATTGTACATATTTCTAATATTTTTAATAGAATTTCTGTTTTTGAAATACGTATAGAAATATTTAATATGGTCATACATCCATACGTACAATGTGTTCACTATCCAGAAATAAATTATTATGAATTTGAAAGGATATATATATAAGAAAAATTTATCTTCTTCAAATTAAATCACAAATATTTCTGAAAATTATACGGAAATAAATAAATAGCCTTTATTGTTGTCTTTATTGTTATTATATCCTTTAAACTTCATATTTTTAAATTTTCCTGAATACATGTCCTGTGAGAACATGTTGATTATTTTACAAATATGTATTTTAAAAAATACAAAAAATTTTATATGTACATATATAAATTTTGTAACATGTTTTTATGTTTTATAACAGACATATAAATTATTTTAAAGAATTTCACTTAAAACATAGCACATATGCTACATACATATAACACACGTCGAAGTCGAACCACAGGATATATGTAATGGTCTCATCAAAAAATAAAAAATATAATAAATAAATGAATAAAAATTTTCGTGTGTAAAAGTTACGAAATTATTATATACACATATGCTTTATAGCTTCAACCTGAATTAGCATTCATGGAAAAAAAAAATTACAATATTATCCCAAAAAAAACAAAAACAGACACGTGAAAGTTAAATAAATTTACAATTCCAAAATGTGTGCAAAATCAAAAATCTCCCTTTCAGTTATTTTCAAATTCAAAAATAAAAACCTAAGTAAAAAAATTATCAATATACGAGTATGGTGCTACCTACACATACATATACATAATGTACTCGTACATATAAGTAAATATATAGTACTCAAATTTTATCGTAACTTATTTTTTTTTTCTTTTTCATGTTTCACATCCTTAAAATAAAAAACAAACATTTATTCTTACGAAAAAAAAAAATACTTTCAAAATTTAAAAATCTAAATTGTTTTTTATGAAAAACAGAAGAAAAAAGAATGTTCATGTTGTCAAGTACCTACATTTTAATATTTTTTTTTAACCTTTTTTCTGTAAAAAAAAGAAAATATACAAAAATGAAATTTGTTTTTACTTTTTTTTTTCACGTATCTACTGTCCTTTTCCAGGTTTTTCGACTTTTATGCGATTTTTTTTTTTTTTATGTTCTGAGGAATTAAAAAATTATGTTAGAATTATAAAAATAGAATTTTCGTAATATTTTATTTGAAAAGTTTTTTTCCTTTTTACATAGGTTATACATTTAAAATTCAGTTACATGAAAAATTTTATAATTGATTCTGTCATAAATCAGAATTAAAAAGTCTGTGAGCAACATCAGTATAATAAATTAGGAAATGAGATAAAATATTTTAAAAAAAATACTACATGAAATTTACAATTATGATGTATCTTTTACAACATTAAATTAATTTTTTTTTTTTTTTTTTTGAAAAAGCTCAATCACTATCATGAAAAAAAAACTCCCGAAAATATACACATATTATTATAATATGTACGTCATGTTTATTTACTGCACAAGGACATATTTTATTTATATATTTATTTACGTAAAATAAAAACAAGAAAATAAATGAAAACATATTGTATCAACAAAAAAAAAAAAATTGTTCTGCTATATTTTTCTTTATGTTCAGAAAATTCTATAATATTAATCATAATAAATCTTTATCAGAAACATATCAAAAAAAAATATGATTTCAAATTTAGTATGCTTGAATACAAATTTATCAATCATTTTGAATTTGTTCCATATCCTTGATATCTTTAGAAGTCAATCTTTTTTTTTTTTTTTTCGAATATAAATGATGTGAACGGATATTAACCAAGAAAAAAAAGTTGTTTTTTTTCACACATGAAAATTTTTCGAAATAACTTACATACAAATTTTCATGAATGTCTTCAAAATATGATATAGATATTTTTGTAAAGATAATGTATTCAGTTGTGTTGATACTTTATCGTTTGATTATACAGATATACTTACTTTAGGTTTAGAATAATGTCTACAATATTGTATCTATATTAACTTGAATAAGCTGTCTCCAAAATGTAAGCAATTATAATTTACACGAGTATATAAACATAGACTAATTTGAAAAACAAAAGGAAAAAAGAAACCTTCTTTTAATTTTTATTTTTATTGTGAAAGAAAAAATAAATTCCTTTTACAACTACCTTTTTTATTTAAAAAAATAAGAAATATGTACACATATACTCTTAAGAAATTGAAAAACCTACTCCTATTTTATTAACTTTTTTTTTTACTTTCTTTTGATCTCATTAAATTATTATTCGTCTTGTTTATTCGTACTACATTATTTAAAAAAAAAATTCCCAGAAAAAGCAATCATAATTATGTTACACAAACAGACTGAATTATATTGAAAAAAAAAAATTAAATTTATCTGCATGAATTTTGTATCTGTCCAAACATAAATAATTACTTTGATGATAATTTTTTTTTTCTTAAATAATACATAAAATTCTATTTATTTTTAATATTATAGACACCCTAAATTTTATTTATTTAATAATCTTTTGAATTGTTCTTAAATAAATTTAAAGAAATTTGTAAAATTTTAAAGGAGAAAATACCTCAAGTACATTATGCAACAGAATTATATATATGTACATACTTACCTATATACATATGTATGTATGTATGTACATATTTGCTAAGTATTTTAAACATTAACTAATGTTCTTTCGGTAGCCATTTAAAGAATTATTTATCCCAAAACTTGCAAAAGACAGTATAAGTAATACAATTTTTCCTACTTTATACATACTCTAAGGGCTTTTATCATATTTTATCCTTTTAAACATTGAATTAAAGTTTTAATAAATAGTTTTACATTACATTACATACATAATAGCTAACTTAAGTTAACTCTAACCCACCACACAAAAGAAAGAATGCACTTAGAAAGGTCCAGTACAAACCTCATATGGTATTTTTGTGTACACTTCACTTATTTACATAATTTACTCTTTTACAGAAATAATTTTAACTATAGTTTTTATTAAATTACATCATTTAATTTTTATACTTGAAAAAATCCAAACAACAATCTACTTGTTGTCACTTTCTCTATACTTTCTTTTTCTTATTTACTTCGAATTTAATTTGAAATTTATTAAAAGTCATTTTTCTTTTTTTATTTTGTTAAATTATTGTCATGTTTAAACATTTTGTTCCTTGAAAATAAAATATGTTATGGTTGTCATTGTCAACGAATATATATCAGTACATAGATATTAGATATCGTACGTATATCCTTTTAAGAAAAATTTCAATAAAACGGTGAGAAAAAGAGTTCGTTTCATTGTAATTTTCATTTTATGATTGTAATAAATTTTATTAAATTGAATTTTTTTTATTATTTTTTTTTTTTTTCAAAAGACAATTTATACGTATAGTAATATATTTTTGTATTAATTTAACACCTCATTTTCTTTTATAATTCTTTTCATTTTCTTTGATGTACATAATTCTTCTTTATATATAGATAATAAATTCATGTTATACATAACAATATGTATATGTATAAGTAAAAGGATATTATGCTAATATTTTTCATTAAATTTCAACATTATTTACTTTAATTTTACCTCTTGTTTTGCAAAAGCAGGAAAGAAAATTATATAAAAAAATCAATAAATAACTTTGTGTGACAAAATAAATTGTAAGGACTAAAGCATAAAAACAAATTACAAATATAACACAAAGAAGAAGAAAAACAGACAAGAACTGTAAAATATTTTATTTTTTTATTTATTTTTAATGAAAAAAATAAAAACAAAATTTGAAATTTTCGTGAACTAAAACGTCTTAAAAATGATTGATATAATATGATGAATGAGTTAATTTTCTTGTTTTTGAAAAAGTTTATGAAAAGTTCTTATTTTTGTGTGAAAAAAATAAAAATAAGGAAAATGTTAAATAAGTATATATTCAGTTACTACTTTACTTATTATTTATTTAATATTTAATAAAAATGAATTTTTTCATTATAATTTTATTTTTTTTTTCCTTTTTCAATTATTTCTCCCTTTATCAATTTCTCGAAAAAATTGTTTTCTTTTAAGCTTTCTAAAAGTCTTTCCTTGTCTTTACTAAATTTAAGAAATATTATGATAATTTTTTTATTGAATTTTGCTTTCTATGAGAAAAATTTTGTTGTTATTTTTCTTCCTTTTTTTTTAAGAAAAATAAAAAAAATCATTTTAAAAATGTAACGCATCCCATTTTTTCTTATTTGTGTAATTTAGGCATCTTTTAAAATAAATTATTAGACAGAATGTCTACTTTTTCAACTGTAGAGTGTATTAGGGTTAGGTGATCTTTTTATCGTTTATGCTCGTATATGATATCACGTTAAAATGTAGGAAAAAATTTTATATAGAAATTTCCTTTATCATTCGACTTTATGAAAGTTAACGACACAATATTTTAAAAATAGAAATTAAACTTTTCTATACATATATACGTACCATCAACAGATTTTGCTTTTCGAAAGTTTGAGTATGTTTATTACAAAAGTTCATGAAAATTAACACGAAAGGGAAAAACTCTCATTTAAATAAATTTTGTTCAAAAATTTACACCAACATAATTGAGAAAGATATTCTATGATAAAATATTGTATGTAGATTTAAAAATTTGAATATTATTCTAGTCATTCAAAAACTGTTTCAAAAGTTCACGTGTCTAATAATTATTTCAAGGAAAATAATGTATACAAAACGTGATTTTATGGTCCAGAGATTTATTTTGAATATTTAAACCAAATAATTGGAAAACTTAAAACAAGCAAACAAGTGGAAAATTCAAATTAAAAAGTTTTACTCGTATTATATCTCTTATTAGAAAAATTCAAACTTTTTTATTTCACCTAAAAAAATACATACAAAAATTATAAATAGATGTACAAATTTACATATATTTATAATATTGTCTTTTAAAAGTTTAAAAATCAAGAAAAAGTTTATTTTTAGATATTAAATATGGCTTTTTTATTATACCTACTTTTAACAGGGTATACACATACATACATACACAGAAGATAATCAATTTTACCTGTGTAGAATATTAAATCATCACAACACAGCGAAAAATAATAATTTTTCAATAAATTGAAGAATTATGAATAAAGTACTGTATAAACGGTTTATTTGTTGTCAAATAATGGCGATTACAAAAAACATCCAAAAATTCTATTCTGCTATAGAACTAATTAATTTACAAATTATAATTTTTTAAATTGTTTAACTTTAGAAATGAAATTAACCCAAAATTTTATTATTTTAAATTGAAATTCGGTCAAGTAGAAAATATTTCATTAAAAAAATAGAACACGTGAATATAATTACATAGCTGAATTGTCTTGAAAAAATATACCTTCTCAAAAAAATTAAATAGATTAGATTCTATAAAACAAAAAACCAAAATATTTATAGCATTAATGAACGAAAAACACACAAACAAAAATTAATTTACACAAAATGAAATGAACGAGTAAACAATCTATATAAAAAAAAAAGGATAATGATAACATTATAATTATTCACTTCATTGATTTTTTGGCTAATAAAATAACCAAGCAGAATATTACCGTATAATAATTTTTGTTTATTTCTTCATTTCTTGTGCCCTTAAATATTTTACAACAGTAAAAAAAAAGACTTTGTGTTTTATATTACAAAATAAAAAAATAAAATAGTTTTCTTATACAAAATAATTTGAAACCTCTTAAAACTGAAAAGGATTGAAATAAAAAAACAAAATTTTCTTTGTAAATTTTACTAAAAAAAAAAGATAGAATTCCATACAAGTTTCGTAAAAACAGTATTACATTACCAAAAAATAATTACACAAGAATAAATATATATTTCAAGTTATCATTTTTGTTGTAATTGTCTTCATTAAATTTTAAATCTTGAAGTAAATTGAAGAAGACTATAAACAAAAACTGTAAAAAGTTTAAAGGAAAGTTAAAGTTCTGGAAGATTAATGTTCGTATACAAAAAATTGAAATACATATAACCAAAGTTGTATAAGTAGATATAACTTTCCATGCTGTGAATTTTTATATTCAAAAGTCAGATACCACTTGACAGAGAATTCCCTTCTCTAGATATTTTTTTTTGTTCTATGAAATATTAATTTACAAGATAATTTTCTACAATCAAAGGCTAATAACCTAACGAATTTTTCTAGAACAAAAAATAAATATATGTACATATCGACGGTTTGAAAGAAAAGTGACACAACTCAAAAACGTGAATTTTTCAGGATGTAAATGTAATGTAAATCACAGAAAAATATAATGCAGTTTTGAAATAATTTTAAATAACACAGGATATGTATACATAAAAATAACTTTGGTATTAGAATAGGTATTAAATTTTATTGCTTTTGATGTAGACAAATTACACATCTGTTGATCTGACAGACAATGTCATTATAAATAATGAACTCTCCCACATAAAAAAAAAACCATTTAGCTTCTTTTTTTCTTTTTTTTACTACAAAGGTTAAAGGTGAAAATGTGACACTGCGTATACTGCTATAGTATATTTATGTTCATCATAAATTGTGCATGTACAGCACAACATTGTTCAAATACTCAAATCACCAAACCATAACTTTTTTTTTTTTTTTGTACAATAATGTAATACGAATGTAAAATGGTTCAATTTGACATTAATTTAAATTACAAAATTTTTCATAATTGAATTATTTATTATTTGAATAATTTAATTAAAATGTAGAAGATTCATTAGAACTACATACATATGTCAGTAACATAAAATGTATGTATGTACATATTTGAAATTAAAAATAATTATCGTAATTTATTCACAACGATTAATGACAGTTTAAAAATTTGTAAAGTACAATATTTATTTGTTAAAATTATTCAATGAAATTTTCTGCTAATGAAAAATAATTAAATATGATAATAAATTTACCTTAAAAGATAAACACATATTGAAAATCAATAATTACGTGTTCAGATAGATAGCTATAATTAAATTAAATTTTCCATTATTTCTTATTGAAAATCAATTTTCCGAAGAAAAAAATAAACCACCATTTTTACAATTCACTTTATTAAAAGTGAATAAAATTTAATTTGTTGCTTTTTTTTTTTTAATTTAAAAAAATGAGTTTATTCAATCATTAAACTTTTAACACATAAAATTAATGTTTCGGTTTTATTTATTAATGTATTTTTAATTGTATACAACATCATTTTTTTTTTCTAGAATCTGTTTTATGAAATGCTTAGAATAGAATAAGAATTTATTGAATGAAATTTGATAGTTAAGGTATCTAAAAAATTTTCAATTCAATTTTAAAGCATAAATATTTCAGAAAGAAATTCTCTTATATATATGTACAATGTACATACTTTAATATGTACATAATATTTTACAGTACAACCGTTAAAGTTTTTATTTTTATTTTAGGTAACACGAATTCGCATTTAATGTTAAAAGATAACAAATTATGATAAATATGTCTGCTAAAAGGAAAGTGTCAAGTTAAAAGAGAATAAAAATTTGTTATGTAGGACCATCCTCATCATCTACATTATAAGGATAAGAGTTTCAAATATATAACTCGTTTTTTTTATTCTTCTTCAAACGCACAAACAGGACATAATGGACAAAGTTGAAAACAATTTCTTTATAGCTTTATAAAAAAAAGCATAGGAATGCTCATGCATACCATTTTCTATAAATTAACTTTTGATAAACAAATTTTATATTTATAATTATATCTAATTGCTTTTAAGTTTAATAAGTTTCCTCTGTGGAAAACTAAACGATTTACATATTTAAAAAGCTCACTTTTCGATAGAAGGACGCGTTTTTATCAACAACTGACTCTATTTTTTTTTTTTTCATTTTACAGTGATATAAAAATCTCGTTAATCAATTTTTAATAAAGAAAACACTGTCTAATATATTTCAAATATATTTGAAAAAGTTAATCAATAAAAGCTTAAAAATAAAAGTCATACAAAAATCGGTGTTTTTGAATATTTTCATAAGGAATTTTGATGATGATTGTCATGAAAAGAAATATGCCCAAAACAGACAAAAGGCATATCAAAATTATAATTGACTACTTCATTTATTTTTTAAAGTGAATATGACACATTTGATATTTTACTCTCAAAGGACGATTTGAAATAAATAAAATAATGGATGAAAATGGAAAGCTTTGCGTATGTACATATTATTATACTTACCTACATACATATATGTAGATGGCGGTACCTACACACAACATAAAAATTTAATAAAATTCAAATTATGAAAAAAGAATTTATAGTATTCAAGAATTCCCTGATTCCAGATCCCAGCAAAAAAATCTCCGCTATTTCTTTTTCAGAAACATATTTTGCGATTAATATGAAGTGAAGTGTAAAAATAAGAAGGGTCGCAGGAGAAGGGAAAAAACGTTAATTTTTCGAAAAATGACGATTTTGTGCATTTTACTCTATAACTTATACCCTAGTTAACGAATTTTTTTCTTTTAAACATTAAACTTTGTTTAGAAGAGAACCCTTTAAAGAATACTCCTACGTGAACATACTTTTTTAAAGGGGCGAAAAGGTCTACAAAAATTTCCTTAACATATTTATATGGAAGGAATTTTTTTCTTTGGTGCCTTGTAGCTCGCTCCTTGTTACAGGGATCTTTTTTGTTGAAAAGAAAAATTTATAGGGAATGATAAGAAGAATGCTCTGCAGAAATTTCAAGATTTTCGGATAACGAGTTCCAGAGATATTCAAATTTGACATCTAATTTTCGATGAAAACGTGCTAACATACGAACTTACATAATATATTAAATTTTTAGTACATTTTCTTAGGTAAAAAAAAACCCTTTTTTTTTCCACGGGTAAATGATTTTTTTTTTATTTGTAAAAGGTTTTATTATATGTATATCCGCATATATATGTATATATTATGTATTCTATGTAACCGCAAAAGTTACTTTACAAACATACATTTTTTATTATTATATAATATTTAAAATTTAAGCTATTAAGCACAACAACAACAAACAACAACAATTTCGCACTTAGAAAAAAAGTACTAAATTTCGAAAATAAAATTGTGCTATACTTTGTTTAACAATTAAAGTCAGTACAGGCAAGATAGGCATACTTTTCTATACTCTTTTACATTTCGTTTGTATAAATCTGTCTCGTGTGTGGGGTGATCAGATCTCAATTTCAATCGAGGGAAATCTTTTAAATTAAATATTACCAAGGCAAAAAATTCATCGGGTACTGCCTCCATACGCACAATACTGACTTTAATTGTTACATAAAGTATAGATTTAAATATTCTTGATTTTTGGCTTTGTAAAGGAGAAATTCTCATTTTTTTTTTTCATATTTATGATTATGTGTATAAAAAGGGAGTTTTGAAGGAATTCTACTAGTTTTAAAGCTGCTGCTAACACTGATTCTGGATTCTGACTTTTCTGGGTATTTTTTTCCTAAATCCAATACCAATAATAATGTCATTATTTTATTCATTTGTTGGTTATGTACTTTATTTTAAGTTTTCTCAATAAAATTATTTTGATAAAATGAATTAATTTTTAAATTAAAATAACTAAAATAAATTTAAATATTTGTGATGAAATTAAAATTAGAATAAAAGTTTATTCTTCAGGAATTCAATGCATGAGTGTTTCCTTATTAGTCGTGATAAAAAAAAAGGATAAAATAATTCCAAGTTATCTTTATTATCAATTAGTTTTATTTGTATTTCTTGGATAATAAATATTTTTAAGAAAATTCATTATGTCAAAATTATTTGCTAAAATAATAAAACAAGCATTATTAACGTTCGATCAAAAAAATGTTGCATCATTTACAAATAATTTTAATATACTTAAACAATTAGTAAATGATATAACAATACGAGATTTAAATCTTAATTCTGAACTTTTTGATGAAAAAACATTTGAACAACCTAATAAAGCTCCATGTACTTATATAGAAATTTTTCAAACTAAAAATGTTTCAATGAGCGTTTTTATATTAAAAAAAAATTATACAATGCCACTACATGATCACCCAATGATGCATGGAATACTTAAAGGATTATCAGGAAAACTTCTTATACAAAGTTATACAAAAAAATTAACAACATCAAATGAAGAATTTTATATACCAGATGCTAAAGAAATTAATGCTATTTGTGAACCTCAAAAAATTATAACAACATCAACAGAATGCGCAATTTTAACACCAAAAGAATGTAATTTTCATGAGATAACAGCAGTTAATGATGTTGCAGCATTTTTTGATATATTATCACCACCATATGATTCTAATATGCCAATGTATGGTCGAAGAAAATGTAGTTTTTATAGAAACATTAGTGAAGGAAATCCATTAGAATGTATTCTATTGAAAATTTCATCACCTATTAGTTATTATTGTGATAATATTTTATATAGACTGCCTGAACTTGTTCAACAATATAATAATTCAAATTCTGAAATTAATTAAAAAACATATACATATGTATGTATGTACATATTTTTAAATAATGGAAAAGATAAATTAATGGGAAATTTTTTGTTCTTTGTTGATTATTGTAATTTATGTTTGTAAATAAAAATTATAAAATAATTTAAATGTAAAATTAGAATTTAAATTAAATTTTATATAACATACTAAAAGTACCTTTAGACAAGACAGTAACTAAATATAAAATCTATTGAAATCCATTCAGATGAATTGTGGTAGTAGCTTGAATTTTAAAACACTTTACACAGTTCCGCATTGATAACTACTCAATGATTGTTTAGAGTATTGATTATAGCTTTTGGATTTATTCTGGGTAACTAGGTCATTGGATGATTATTACATCATTTGTGGATTGCTATTTTGTTCATAAATAATAAATACCGTTGTAATATCAACTCGTTGAAATATACGAAAAAAACAACATAGTATACTTTAAAAACAAATAGAAAATCGCATTCAAATTTTAAATAGGTACTCCAAGATTCATCCTCTAATTAGGATTAAAGTCTGTTTAAAAGACCTCATGATGACCTAGTTGATCCCATTTATTATTCAATCTACATTTTTGGATCATTGTTGGTTTCCATGACAATGCCTTTCAAGACATTTCAGTTGAATCATTTAAAAATCGAAACAAAACAAAAAACGAATTAATTCAATAACATATAACACAGCTTATACATTATTATGTTTATTCATGTGATTATTTTTAATAAAATATAATAAAAATTTTAATTTTCATTACTTTGAAAGAATAATAAAACTGGAATTTTTGTCATTATTCTAATAATTTTCTCCTTCTCCTTATATTTTATTTATTTTTTTTAATATTTCTTTTCCAAAAAGAAAAAAATTAAAATGCAAAATTAATTAAACTGGAATGAAAACTTATGAAACTGTTACTTCTTCAACTTTTTTAACAACATTTTCAACTTCATCCTTTTTAGCAACTTCCTCAAAATTTTCAACCAAATCTGGTACATCATCATCTTCAGCAGCAGCTAATTTAGTTTTAGCAGCTAATTCACTTGCCAAACGACCCCAACTGCTTAAATTTGTAGAACCCAATTGAGTTAATATTCCCGGCAACAGATCTGCAATCTAATAATAAAATTGTGTAAAATATATGATATGGATTAATAAAATTTTTAAATTTACCCTTTTTGTTTCACCATGTCCAGTTATAGCAAATGTATTTGTTGGTAATGATGCTTGCACTTTTGGATTGTTGAAATGAATCACAGTTCCATCATTTTTGATCATGTTAGCTTCTTCAATACCAGGAATAGCATTTACATTGATTTTCTTTAATACACCTTGTAATTTTTTATCATCTGTACCAGCAGTTTGATGTACAATCTTCTTTTTACGTCTTGGAGTACCTTTACCACCAATACGTACTTGGGCTTGTAATTTCTTCAATTTTTCGGCATTCATTTTTTCCTTCTTGCAATTTAACTTGTTTTTATATAATTTTTAAATCTCTTTGGTTAAATTTATTCGTATATTCGAAAAATTTCAATTTTTAATACGATAAAACTAAATTAAATTTAAAATGCAAAAATTATGGAAAAAACACGTGTTTGTCTTCCACTATTTTTTGATACTTTATAAGGTTTTTCTTTTTGTCAAAATTCAATTCACGAGAAAAAAAGAAAGCCCATGAGAAGAAACAACCGCACGATACTTCAAAATAAAAATATGACGAATAATATAAAATGACGAAGAAAAAAAATGAACGCAAGTATTGAAAAATTTGCTTCACGTTGTCTCCAAAAGTCCAAAAATAAAATATTAAAATAGCGCCGCCGCCTAACTGCAAACAAATGTCAAAACCAGCAGTGGAACTAGGAACTACTACACTATACACTTTCTTTAGACAGTAGTCTGAATTTATGTAACGGAAAATGCAAAAAAAATAATTTTTAAGGAAAATATGACGAAAATTGCCTTCTATTATTAAGCAAATAGAAAATAAAATAATTTTTATTATCGCCTTAAGTATTCAAACAAATCAAAATTGTATTTGCAAACTTTTCAGAGTTTAGTAAAAGCCCAGTCACATTTAAATTCAAATAAAGCCATTCGTTAAAATTTCATCTCGTCGACTCGTCGTGGATGAGAAAATGTCGTTATTACAAAACAGGGATGCCATAGAAATTTATTTGATATGGAATTTATCTAGCGAAAAATAAATTTTATAAGTTGATAATTTTTCTAAAATATTTTCTTATAAAATAAGGGAAAAATTTAACAAAAACAAAATGAAAAATAATTTTAAATATTTATTTTCCAGTACAATTAAAATCACTAAGAGTGTGTGTGGAATCGAGTAAATTTTTACTACAGTAGTAAATTTTGACATAAAACGTGGTGAATTTAACTGTCAAAATTTACTCTGGCTCTGGAGTCTGGGGCTAGTATAAATTTTGACAGTTTGATAGTAAAATAATGTAAAGTCAAAATATCGAAACAAGTACACAATTTTGTAGCTTTTAAAATTTACTCCATTACGCACAGCAAATGTGAAAATTTTTTTTACCACGGTAAATTTTATTCTACCACAAAATCTAATGTCAAAATTTACTACTGTAATAAAAATTTACTCGATTCCACACACACTCTAAGTTCAAGGCTCAATTAATTTCATATTTGCTCTTATCAGTTTCTTCTATCAATTTTGTTTTGTTTTTGCCTCCATTTTGTAAACAACTTTTCCTGTTCATTCAACCACTAACCAGGTAAGACCACTGTCTGACGTCATAGTGGCAGTGAGTGATGTCACTTGTTTCGGCGGATTCATATTTCGAAGTGAATAAAGTTTCCACGATTCCAAATTTTATATTTTTTTCTAATATTAATTTTATGAATTCATAATGTTTAGAAAATTACTCCTGTTTTCATTTTTATTTTTGTTGACTGTCAAGAGTGTCAATCAGAAGTATCAAAGTAAGGATGAAAGTGGCATTTAAAATGGCAATTTAAAGTTCATATTGATCTTACCTGTGCAGTTTCTATTTTCAACTTGGCTTGTGTTTGTGTATCTGTCACCAGTCTGGTTTAGTTTAGAGTGAAAATAAAAATAAATGCGTTAAAGTACTTTTTATAATTTAAAAAATCAATTTGTACCTATTTAAAAGAATAATTTTAAACTTTTTCAAAAAATGCATATCGCAGTAGAAGGTTGTGCTCACGGAGAATTAGAGAAAATTTATGAAGCTGTTGCTAACATTGAAAAATACAAGAAATATAAAGTGGAATTGTTGATATGTTGTGGAGATTTTCAAGCTAGTCGGAATTTAGATGATTTGGAAGCAATGTCGGTTCCAAAAAAATATCAAGATATTTGTACATTTTATAAGTAAGAAATTTCATCCCTAGAGTGTGCAACATTTTTAATTGGCATAAAAATCATAAAATTAATTCTATTCAACAGATATTACAGTGGTGAGAAAATTGCGCCTATTTTAACTATATTTATTGGTGGCAATCATGAAGCTTCAAATCATTTACAGGAATTACCTTATGGTGGTTGGGTTGCTCCAAACATTTATTATTTGGGCTATGCAGGTGTTGTTAATGTGAACGGCTTACGAATCGCTGGTATATCAGGCATTTATAAAGGACATGATTTCTTAAAGGGCCATCATGAATATGTCCCTTATACAGAATCCACAAGGAAAAGTGTCTATCATACTCGACAGCTTGAAGTGTTTCGTCTTAAGCAATTGTCTGGAAATATTGATATATTTCTGTCTCATGATTGGCCTCGTGGAATTTATAATTTTGGAAATGCAGAGCAATTAATACGTTTTAAACCTCATTTTAGGTATTTATTTTGTCTACTTCAACTTAATGGTAAAATTTCATTACTTCTTTCATTTATTTTTTTTAGAGAGGATATTAAATATAATAGACTTGGTAGCCCAGCATGTGAGGATTTGTTAAACAGTCTTCAACCTTCATATTGGTTTTCAGCTCATATGCATTGCAAATTTATTGCAACGGTACCACATGATAATTCTGGAAAAAATACAAAATTTTTAGCACTTGATAAATGTTTACCAAGAAGACGTTTTCTACAAATTATTGAAATTAATCCAGAATCTGAATATGAAAATATTGATGAAATGAAAATTAAATTTGAATATGATCTTGAATGGTTGACAATATTATATCTCACAAATCATCTAATAAATGCTAAAAATACAGTTCATTATATGCCAGGACCTGGAAATAATGGTGAACGTTATAATTTTACACCATCTGAAGAAGAAAAAAATTTAATACGAAAAAAATTTGATGAAAATCTTTGTATACCAGAAAATTTTATTCGCAATACAGAACCATATAATCCAGATAACAGTAATATAATGAGTCAACATTTAACAGCAAAAATAAATTCACAAACAGTCGAATTTTGTGATCGACTTGGTGTTGATGATCCACTTAACTTAGCAATGGCCATAAATGGTCTTGATTTAAGTCAATCAAGTATATTAACAGAAGAAAGTGAAGGAGATTATACAACTTTTATACAAGATAGTAGTAGCGATCAAATTAGTTTTAATTCAACTTTTAATGAAACAGTTAGTCCATTAAAACGAAAATCATTATCGTTTAGTTTACCTAAACCAAAAAATTCAGAAGAAGTGCATTTAAATTTAAGTGATGAAGATGAGGAAGACGATGAACATTTACAAGCAACAACATCTACAACGAGTGAAAATTCACAAGAAATTGTTACAAGTGAGAAAAGTTTTCTTGAAAGCAGTACAATTGCAGACGAAAGTATTGATGAAAAAGCAAACAAAGATGAATCGAATCCACCAATAAAGAAATTCAAAAGAAGGAATCAAGATATTTATAAAGCTACAGAGGATGAATGATGTTTATTTTAGCACTATGTGTACAATAGTAGGTCAATTGATGTAAAAATAAATGAAATTTTATGTAAAACTAATATAATTTACTTTTATTCATAGAATATTTTATTTACATGTACATCTTCAATATGATCTAAATTTTGATTGTGTTGCATGTGTTAAAATCCAAAATTTATCATCACTTTTTCTCATTGCCATTTGTTTATGCCGTGGATGAGTTTTGCAAATAACATACATTCTCCTTTGCCGTAATATAAAGTGACAATCTTTACATCTTCTTTTTAAATGTCCTTTCACTTTAAAACCAGCAATTTGATTTATAATTAAATTTATTGGATTTAGAAAATATTTATTTGTTATTGCTAGTGTATTAATAGATGTACTATTTTCAATATTTCTTGGCGATTGAAACATTGAAAAATTTCTCGAGACTGTTGCAGGAACCATTATTTTGGTAGCACATTGTTGAAATTTATTAACAAAACTTCCAAGAAATCTATTAATCGACAACATTTACACAATTTTAAGGTTTTTTAAATGTAATTAAAAGTTTCTCTTTCCGCTTATATCACAAATAAAAGATAAATTTATGAAAAAATAGAAACCCAGGTGTTGAAGTTCACAGGTTGAGAAATTCGTATGAATGAAGCATAACACACAACCGTACGTACATTGATTGTCAAATAGCTTTAGAACGGTTACACTAGTGTTACTCAATAACCATGTTTATACTTTTATTTTTTATTCTATTGATCAGTGGTTCAATTCGAATTCAGTTAAGCTGTCATTTCATTTGGCAACAACTGTCAAATCTACGAAAATAAAAATAAACAAAAGCAAAGGCCAATAAATAAAGGACCGCCAAATTTGTAAAAACAAACATTTCACCAACTATTTTTTCAACTCTCGATTTTGAATAATAATTTGGTCATAGAAATATGTATATTAGGATGTGATTATTGTGCTTAAATAAGTAAGATATTTTCAAAATTGTTTTTTATTTATTTAAACAAATCCTTTTTAATTGCAGACACTAAATTCATTTAATATGATAATGTCACGAAGATTGAGGATTAGAAAAAATAAATACCTTGAAGAATCTGCTTCATTTGATGATGAAACGATAATTGATGATGATTCAGATGATTCTGATCATGGAAGTTTAAGTTATACAAAAAGACGTAAAATCTTAGTATATTCTAAGTGTCAAAATTCTGGAACAAAACTTAAAAAAGTCTCACAAATACAAGAAATTAAAAGTTCCAATAATTTTAAAACTATTCAATTGATTTTTGATAATTTAGATAACCAAAACAGTATTTCTGAAAAAAATGATTCGATGCCATTGAAATTACACAATGACAAAGTTTTACAACAAAATTCATCAGTGCAATCACTTGAGTATAATCAGAACAGAAGCAATAAATGTGGAAAAACACAACAGAATTTAGAATCTTATGATTTAAGCACTTTGATCGAAGATACAAATTCGGAATGTTTTGAGTGCATTGAACAACAAACAAACTCATGTTTGTCACCAAATCTCATTATAGATGATGATGAAGAAAACCAAGAAAATAATTTATATACACCAACATTTTCGCAAAATATTTCAAGTTTAAGTTTTTCAATTTCAAACAACAGTGATAAAAACAAGGATCATAGAATTTTGAAACAACTTATTCAACAAGAGAAACAAAAAGTAGAACAACATCAAAAGAAAGTTCGATGTAAAAGTGGAGGATATTTTGAAAAATTAAATGAAATTCTTAAAAATAAGAAAATAGAAAGAAGATTATGGTATCATGAGAGACAAGTATGGGAAAATAATAATGATGATACTAAAGGAATTATTGAAAATATTCAAATAATTTATGGACGAATTTTAATTAATATAAAATTAATTAACAATGAAAAAATTATAATTTTAATGGGATTAGATGAAAATATTGAAGAAAATTTGAAAATTGGTTCTTCGGTAATAGTTTCATTAGATAATTATGTATATAATGTACTAAATCAAGTCGTTCGAATCCCATGTTATAAAATTGTAAAAACATAAATAAATATTGTTACATTTTGTAAATAAAAATTTTTTATATAAGGAGAAATTTATAATTCATTTGTTTTCTATGACTAAGTAGGTTGGGCTGGGACCATATGGTCTATAGGATAATATTCTGGATCTGGATATTATAAACATTTTTTTAGTTTTAAAACTAAAGTAGTTTCACCTGGAAAATCTGAGTATGCTTTCAAATTCTTTAAAAAATTAAGAAATAATAAAACATTTAGTTCTAAAACTAAAATTAAATAGAATATATTTCTATTTCATGCATCTTCGAGAACGTCAGATGAAGATAGATGATCGTCAATTGATGATATTCACTATTCAGCAATTCAAAGTTTTAAGCTGAATTTCATCAAGTGACAATTATCTGACGTTTTCGAAGATGTACTTTTTTCTTTCCTATTCTATTTACCAAGAATCAAGAATGGCTGAAATAGACTAAGTACTACTGCCACTGTCGCAATTCGCAAACGAGTTTATAACCGGTTTTAACAACTGCTGAAAATACACCTTATAATGGCACGACCAAGTTGTAAAGAGTGTGAGTGTATTACATTACAACCGTCAGCTAAAATTATTTTAGACTATTCTTATTATACCAAGTAGAAAAAAATTGTTACAACTAGCGCATTAGTACTCAATGTGTTTTATAACCATATATGGGGTAAAATAGACTTGGACTGCTGCTACCGTCGCAAACGAGTTTATAACCGGTTTTAACAACTCCTGAAAATACACTTGATGGTGGCACGACCAAGTTGTAACGAGTATAAGTGTATTACAAGTTACAACCGTCAGCTAAAATTATTTTAGACTATTCTTATTATACCAAGTAGGAAAAAAATTGTTACAACTAGCGCATTACAACCAATGTATTTTCACCTTAACGCTATAACAACCAAATAGCAGTAATGTTAAGTAATATTTCCTGCAACACATTTTTATTTCATATTTTAAAATTAGTTCTACCAGGAGATCTTAAATTATATATCACAGTCACAGGCACAACTATTGAAAATATCCCATATCTTAGGAATTTTGTAAAAATTAAGAAACGAAGTACAAAACTGTGATTTATTGAATAATTTTTCAACTTTGGCCCATATTTACAAAAGCACTTGCGATCGCAAATCGCCACTTACCATCGCAAGTACGTGATTTGGTATTTACAAAAATTTTACAATCGCAAATTTGACATACTGCTGTGGTAAAAATGTCAAATTTGCGATCAATGGTAACATGAATTTGCGATCGCAAAAGTTGCGATTAGTAAATTCCACTGTTTTAGCCAAAATACATTGGTACGAATGCGCTAGTTGTAACAATTTTTTTCCTACTTGGTATAATAAGAATAGTCTAAAATAATTTTAGCTGACGGTTGTAATACACTCACGCTCGTTACAACTTGGTCGTGCCACCATCAGGTGTATTTTCAGGAGTTGTTAAAACCGGTTAAAAACTCGTTTGCGACGGTGGCAGTAGTCCTAGTCTATTTTCATTTTTTGTTATAACATTTCAAAGAAATTAAAAAATTGAAAAAAATAGTAGTATAATATTGAAAGGAGTAGTATAGTAGTATGACAACTCAAAAAGTAGTAAAAAACTACTATAGTAGTACGAACGACTTACGACAGCACTGCCAGACGTCCAGCCAGCAGTGCTGCCAAATCGTTTTTTGCTTAGTAAGTAGATTTTAAAAAATTTAGTAAGTAGATTGTATGGGAGGTTCTTTAAAAAGTAAGTACATTTAATATTGCTTAAATACGACCCTTAAACGGCTTAAACAACAAAAATACGTTTATTTTAGTTTTATATATTTTTTATTTGTTAACTAAAAATTGAACAAAACATTTTTAAGTGGGATAATTCAAATTTATACGTATAATAATAAACTAAATTAATTCTAATTCATTATACATATTGAGTATAAAAACGAACAAAATAACAATAAAGAAAAAAAAAACAAAAACATAAACAAATAGAAATAAGTGTTAAAACAAAAATAAAAATTAAATTAAATCTCAGCCTCAAATTTCAATCTTTTCATTATCATCATCAACATTATATACATTAACTTTTATTTTTGGTTATTTTTATTCAGGGTTAAGCAAAAGTTGATAAAATGTTCTGGAGTAGGGGTGTAAAAAGACAGAATTTGGGCCAAAATACACCGGGTAGGATTACAACAATCAGATCCAATTAAAAATCGGTTATTACAACTGATTTATTATAATAACTGGTTTTTAATTGAGTACAGTTTCATTAGCTTTCAACTTCATTTTATAAAAAGAAATAAAAAATAGAAATATGTATTTAAAAAAAAAATAGTATAACTAAAGCTGTTATGATACGGTATTAATACTATTGGAAATTTTAAGTACTTAAAGAAAGAGACAACAGATTTGAGTAACAGAGACACACTATCAAAATCAGCTGACATTTTCTTAAAGTTGTGTTGCCTGTATCTCTGTTTAAAGTAAATGGCAATTAAATAATTTAGTAAAGGAATATTCGTGATTATTATTTCTTTTCTATTCATTTTTTTGCACTCACTGAAAAAAATTAGAAATAAATAATTAGACACGTCACACTCGTTTAAACATAATATTAAACTATGAAAAATGTCTAAACACGATGGCAACACAAAAATAATATTAATGTTTAAATTTCATGATTAATTTCATGATTAATGGAAGGATATTGGAATTTGGAGAATTGGGAGAGTTATTTTTTGACATTTTCAGTATTAATACTGAAATAAGTGTTAGTCATATCTCTCTTTCTTTCTAGTTGCTTTTTCCGTAAAGCATACTTGTTATCTCTTTTTAATAACGAAATTAATCATGAAATTAATACCGTATCATAACAGCATAAGAAGTAAGTAGAAAGTAAGTAGAATTACCAGAAAGTAAGTAGAAAGGACTAAAGAATAAGTAGGTAAGTAGAAAGACCAAAAAGTAAGTAGATCTACTTACTTTTGGCTATGTTTGGCACCACTGCCAGCCAGACCACTTCTATTTTGTTTTTGTTTTTCATTTTACTTTTTAGAAGTCGGAAGTCAGAATCAATTCAGTTCAGTTTTTTGGATATGTTGTGAGACTTTTTTTTTGTATTTTTATTTTTGTGTGTTTTTAAATAGTTATAAATAATCACACTTGAGGAGTATTTGAAAATAAAAATAAATTGTTTTTTCATCAAAAATGAGTTATAACAAAAAAAAAAATACTCTTTCACAATGGGTACTAATAAGAGTTGGAAGTTTTAAAGCGATTCCTCTTAAATTTGGTAAATCAGTTGTTGGAAGATTAAAAGGATCTGATATCGTTTTGAAATCAACTTTCTGTTCAAAAAGACATTGTGAAATAGATGTACGGAAAAAGCGTGTATTTGTTACAGATTTTGTAAGTGCATTTTTATGATTTATAAAAAAATTTAAAAAAAAAACAATTGAAAAATATTTTAGGTTGTCTTTTGCTTTGCTTCCATCACTTTTTTTCCCACAAATCTTTTTATATTGCCGAGTTAATTTATCTCTGTACGTAAATTTGTGATGGACCTTTCAAATTCCAATTTAAATTTTCATAATATTAATATTTAATATAAAACATTGATAAATCTATTATTTTGTTTGTGTAACTACTTAAACACTTAAGATAAGCTATACATACTAAAATATACATAAGTTCAACTTATGTTATATGTTATTAAAACAATATATTATGTATAACTTAACATGAAAGAAAAATACATTTTCGGCTTTTTTAAATTCTGTGTAACTACTATCATTTGAGCATTGCACCAACATGCATTAACTTTTCATCAAACCTGAAGAAATTTCATGTGCAACTTCTAGTAGTATTTTAGGATTTATTAAAAGTCTAAATCTATAAGAAGCTAGAGCGGCACAAAAGATCTATACAGATCGAAGTGCAAAGATAGCCCATAATTATCTAATCTAAATTCTGTGTAAATTCATACACATCATGTTGTTCATTTTTCAAAATGTCGAATAAGTTTATTTTTTCGTCAAATAAGTGAATTCAAAGCAATGTACACAAAACATAGCTATACAAGAAATGAACATAGTTCACAATAATTGAAAAAAAAAAAAACTAAACTCGATCTGGCTATGTTAAATAAACAGCATTTGCAATAACTTCATCGTGTATAGTTCATTTCTAATCCAGGAACTGTATACATAATGCTTTTATTTACATCATTTTTCTTTTCGAAGAAGTACCTATCAAATAAATCTTCCTTTCTCTCAAACTAAGTGAATACGGTAGAGATATTTATTAACCGTAAAACTTCACCGAAAATATCGGTATCATTCTTGTTAGAATTTTTATTAATTAAAAATTTCACAAAGCGAAGCCTTCCAAATTCCCTTCATCCTTTTTTAGAAAGATGTTTAACATTTCAAAAATACAAATTTTAAAAACGAAAAAAAAAATTATTTTACGTTAATTTTAAAAATTTTCTTATTTTATTTTATAATTACATAGTCTTCTAATGGTGTTTTTGTGAATGCAACTCAATATCGTAATACTAAAAAAGAATTAGCAAACGGTGATAGAATTGGATTTGGAACTGAAGTAATAAATGAAGAATGCAATAATGGAAGATATCATGTTTACTATTTAAGAAAAATTCCACGATTCGATTCTTCATCGTCAGACAGTAATGCAGAAGATGAGGACGACGAGGGAAAAAATGTTATAAAATCGAATAACGATGAATCATCAAATAAATCAGATAATAATTTAAATGTAGCAGATAATAATATAAATAATAATAATAATAATAATAAGAATGCACACTCTAAAGAATGTGAAAATAATAATAATTTAGTAGTTATAAGCAGTGATGAAGAAGATGAAGTTGAAAACAAAATTAAAAATCAATTAAAAAATAAATCTAGTATAAACAATTTGAAAAATAAGGAACAAAATAATAAAGAGGTCACGTTAAAAGAAACCATTAAAAGTGAGGATAAAAATGAAAATAATAATGAAAAAGAAGTCTGTGAAATTGAAAATAATATAAATTCTAATAAAAATCAGAATAACATTGTTAAACATAAGAATACAGAGTTCAATAACAAAGCAGCTTCAAGTGAAGAAAATTTAAACAACAATATTGACACAAGTAAAAAAGATAAAAATATTGAAAAAATATCAAATTCTGCATCGAAAAGTTCATCAATAAATAGTTCTACACGTACTAGTAAATGTGTTCAACCAATTGCTGGACCATCAGGTTATAAAAAACCAATTCAAACTATAGATAATAGTAGTAGTTCAAACAGTAATGTAATTAAAAATGTTAACAATTCACATAAGCAAAACGAAAAAGAAAAAGTTAATGAAAATTCAAGTATTAAATCTCCTAATCAAAATTTAGATGAAAATATTAATAAAAAAATAAATATTGAAACACCGAGCTATCAGAAACAAATTTCAATTACAAATAATGAACAGAATGCAAAAGATGCCATTTGTGAAGAGCAAGCAGAATTTGTAAAAAATAATAATCAAATTTTAAGTGAAAATTTGACAAATATTCAAACAAAAAAAGAAAATGGAATTAGTAATTCTAAAACAGACATTGTAAAAGAGAATAAGAAAAATTCTAATATAACAAAAACTATAGATAAAAAAAGTCAGTCATGTAATCAATTAATTTCATCACCTATTGATATTTATGAAATATCTGATGATGAAGAAAATATTGAAATACAATTTTCTCAATCTTATTTACGTGAAATAAAGAAAGAAGTAATTGATTTTGAATGTGAAAATGCACCAATTGTAATTGATGATGATGATGATGCTGATAATGTGGAAGATGATATTTTTATGAAGATAGAAAATGATCAATTAGAATGTCAAAAAAATCAAGAAGAACATGTAGAAAATAAGGAAGAACCTGCAGTAGAAAATAGAAGGCTATTTAGAAGAAATTCAATTTTCGATGAGAAGGTTAGAGGAGCAGAAGATGAGAAAGATGAAGATGAAGATGATGATGATGATGTAGATGATGCTAAAGTTTATAAATGGGCAAAAATATTATCACAGTCTCAAAATTCGTCATTACAACTAAGTGAAGATCATCTTGATCAAAATATTCATCATGAAAACAAATCAAAACAGGAGGATGATCAACCTGATCAAAATATTGATCATGAAACCAAATCACTACAAAAAGAAGATCATCCTGATCAAAATGATCATCATGAACAAGAAAAGGATCATCATCCTGGTCAAATTATTAATCATGAACAAAAAGAGGATGATCATCCTGATCGAATCATTAATCATAAATCACTACAAAAAGATCACCTTGATTTAAATCAAGAAAAATATAAACAACAACGAAAGCTACCTGTAATTATATTACCTCCATCATTACCAACAAAAAAGGGAAGATTACGAGGTAAGTATTCAATTGCATGCATAAATCTTAAAAATAAAATCTTAAAAAACAGTTATTATACAATTTATTTTTAATTTTGAGTAATAAGAAATTTTTGTACGTTGACAAAATACAATAATATTTTTTTGTCTTCTCTTTAAATTAATTAACACAGGAGTTTCTGCAACAATTGCAGCAGAAAATGTATTAAGAGGCGGAATTGAGAATCAAAAGCGTAAATTGAAAATTGCAGAACAAAATATTGAATTAAAACGCAAATTTAAACAAAAACCAGTTGAAGTATCTAATGAGAAAACAAAGAAAAATTTATATGTCGAAAAGAGAAAACAAAGACTCAAGGAAATTGCTGAAGGACAAACAAATAAAAGGAAACTTAGTGAAAATAATGATGGTGATGTGAAAATTTTAAAAAAACCAAAAGTTAAAGTGACTCATAAAAATCGAGGAGCATTTCTTACTGAACCTCAACCTCAACCATCAACATCATTAACTTCTTTTGAAAATGCTCTACAGGAACTGGATAACATAATAAAAACTCCACAAACTATAAAAAATGATAATTCTAATGTTGCAAAAAAAATTAATTTTGCTAGAAGAAATTCCGTTCATGAAATAAAACATAAACAGCTAAAAAATTTGTCTAAAGAAAGGAGACATTCTATTCAAGATTCAAAATATTCAAGTTCATCATCATTTCCAACAAAATCTCCATTAGAATCTAATGATCAATTAAATCAAAATAAATCTTCAAATGATAATAATAATTTAGCTGAAAATCTTCATCAAACATCAAATTCTTTAATAACTTGTCAGCCTCCTTCCAACATTTTAAAACGTTCTAATCTAAAATCACCTAATTCTACTAGAAGTAAAAAAAATTTAAAAGTACGTTTTGATGAAAAACCGCACGTGAAATATTTTGAAATTGAAAAAACTTCGAATACCGAAACTAAAATAAATTCTAAAATGAAAGATGCACCAACACCTACGGCTATCTCGAAATTTTTACAGCGTAAATACATAATGCCTCTAGTTGATCATTCCGATGAGATTTTAAGGGAAGTACTAACATGGAAACCAAATTGGCTACAGACGCACAAACATGCAATTTCTGTTAAAAATCCGTTACTTCCAATTGTACATGAGTTTTCTTCCTTTAATGAATTTATTAAGTAATTAATTATTGCTAATAATTTAATCAAATATGTAATAAATTTTAAAAATATTTTTCTTTTTATTATTCAGTATACTATTACCATTAATGAAATTAGAATTGTGGGCCTCAATAGAACAAGATTTCATAAATCATGAAAGATTATTATTCCACACTTTGAAAATAACTAGTTCTTCTCATGTAGAAAAAAATGATCAATTTTTAACTGTCGAATGTTCATGTAAGTATAATTTTATTCTGTGAAAACAAATAAGAAAAGAAAATAATAAATTTAAATTACTTAATTAATTTGTTTTTCTGTGATATAATTATTATTAATAAAAAATTTCATATTTCAGATATATCATCGAATAAAATTAGTAGAGTACCGTTTAATCTTGGTGATTTATGTATTGCTACAATTGGTGAATCATATCCAGTTAAACAATATTTTACGTATGTTAGTGGTATTAGAAAACAATATTTTCATAATTCATATTATGAAATTACTTTGCAATTTTCAAATGATCCAATTTTACGTAAATTAATAGATGATAATACCAAAGAAATAAAAATTAAATCAATAACACAAATACGTGTTGAATTAGGTGCATTTAATGCAATTTATTCATTACAATATTCACCATTATTAAAAAATATTTTAAATCCATTAGAAAATACTAAAATTAAATTAAATGATAATTTAATTAAAAAAATACGTTATAAAGGATGTAATGAATTAAATGAAAATCAAGAAGAGATTCTATTAAAAACATATTTACGTAGTATTGATAATAATAATCCAATTATATCGTTAATTGAAGGACCACCAGGTACCGGTAAATCATTATTAATAACAAATTTAACATTACAATTATTGTATGGTAGTGAAGTTGGTGTACTTCGTAAGAAAATTTTGATATGTTCACAAAGTAATGCAGCTATTGATGTAATATGTTGTAAATTAATAGAAATACGTAAAAAAATGCAAAGAGATAAATTTGGTGTAGTACGTTTTGGTATACTAGAACGTATGCATCCAAAAGTAAAAGGTGTTTCAGTACAACGTTTAATACAATCACATCTTAAACAACAAATGCAAAATAATAGTGGGGATGATAGTATTTTAAAAAAAGAGGTAAATATGTTTAAAAATATCATAATAATTCAGTTGTTTTTTTTAAGCTATTCCTTTTCTTTCATATTTTAACAGAAATTACTCATCGAAACCAAAATAGCTGATTTAGAACAATTGAAAATGCGTGATAGCGTGAATTTTGATGAATTACAAGAATTAAAAAAACAATTAGAAAGAATTGAACGTATACAAAATAATAATGTTAATTTTGAAGATGAAAAAAAATTATATGCAAAATTTATATGTAATGCAAATATTATCTGTACAACATTATGTAGTGCTCTAAAACTTTTACAGTAAGTATTTTGAAATTTACTAAAAAAACAAAATTGAAAATCATCATTGAAATGAAAAATTAATGATTTTTTGATATTTTTAATTTAATTTTTCTTTTTAAATTTTTCTTTTTTTCAGATATACTAGGCATTTTGATGTTTGTATTATTGATGAGGCAACACAATGTACTGAACATTTATCATTAATTCCATTACAATTTAGTATTTCATCATTAATTTTAGTAGGTGATACACAACAATTACCAGCAACAGTTTTATCGAAAGTATGTATGCGACAGCATTATTGAATACAAAATACATAATTTTAATGTTAAATATCTTTTTAACACCAATAATTTTATTTTAATTTTAAAATTAACAATAAATTTAATTGTTTTTTTTTTTTTTTTTTTTTTTTTTTTTTTTTTTTTTTTTCAAATAGGAAGCTAAAAGTTGTAATCTTGGAAGATCACTTTTTACACGAATTCAAAGTCATTTAAAATTAAATAACATAAATAATAATGATTGTATATTAAAATTAACAGAACAATATCGTATGAATTCTGAAATAAGTCATTGGCCAAATATATATTTTTATAATGGTGAATTAAAAAATAATAAAATATGTAATGAAAAATCAATAGAAAAACCATATATGATAATAAATTTAAATTTTAAACAAAATTCAAATGATAAAAATGGAAAAATAAGTAATACATTAGAAGCAAATTTTATTTTAGATATGATTTTGCAATTATCAAAAACATTACCAGTAAAACAATATCAATATGGTGTAATAACACCATATGCTGAACATCGTGATGTTCTTTTGAAAATAATTCAGTAAGTTTTTTTTATTTTTATTTTTAAATAAAATTTTTAAAAATTTCAATAATGTTAAAATGAATACTATTTTTGTTGTTGTTGTTGTTTTCCAGCAAAGCAAATTTATATGAAGTTGCAGTGAATACCATTGATTCATATCAAGGTAAAGAAAAAGATGTGATAATAATTTCTAATGCACGTACAAGAGGTGTTGGATTTTTAGCACATCCACAACGATTGAATGTTGCATTAACCAGAGCTAAAAAAGCATTATTCGTATGCGGAAATTTTACAAATGTTGAAGTAATTAATATAGTATTTTTACATATATTTAAAATTTAATTCTATGATAATATTTGTTTTTTTTAATTGTTTTAGAAAATTCCAGTATGGAAATCATTATTGGAAGATGCAAAAAAACGTAAACTATATCTTGAAGTTAGCGATGATGATGCAAATGATGTGGAAAATAAGGTTTTTTGTCATATTATAAAAAAAGTAGACTGTTTAAATGTTTAGAATTTTTTGAATATTCTTAACAGTGACTAACACATTATTCTCTTGTTTTATTTTCATGAAACTTTTTTTTATTATTATTTTATTTAAAACTTGTCTAATAATATGTTTATATTGCCATTGAAATTCTATAATTTTGAGATAATTTTGAGATAATTATTTTTTTTTTTTTATATACATATATATTAAATTTATAATAAAATTATTTTTATATGATAATAAAAATTGTCTAACAAATATTCTGGGTACTAAAAACAAAAAAAAACAACAAATTTTCTATCTTACACTATAAAAAATAAACATTAAACACTTGTAAAATAATATAAACATATTATAAACAGAAGAAAAAAATATACATATATAGTAAGAATTTATTGAACAAAAGATTTAATTTGTTCTAAAATAAAGCAAAAGAATCAAGTAGTGAAAAAAAGGAAGGCTTGTGATATAATTTTGAAAGAATAAACTTTATAGAATATTACATAAGATGTTTATCAGAACAAAGAAAAAATAAATAAATAAAAGATAATTCTCTTATCCGTGGATTGATTTCATTTTCGAAAAAGTTGTCTTTCAATTTATAAAAATACCTATTTGTTAAATATAGGAAACCATACGACATAATTATTTGTACATATTTTTTTATAATACATACAATTATTGATTAAAAGATAATAATTAATATAATTTAAAATATAAAAAACATATACATACATAGTTTTGATTTATTTTTCTATTATCAATTTTATTTGAATATTTAAAATTTGAAACAAAAAAAAAAGGAGAAGAAAAATTTCATTTAATGAAAAAAATAAATATAAGGTTTCGAAAATTATTTAAAAATGTTAATTCATCAATGAATTTTAAAATTGTAATAAAATTGATAATTAAGTGTTAAGAATTACATACAAATGAATGAAATTATAAAGAAAAATACAGAAATAATATTTCTGATAAGAAAATTGAAGAAAAAAATAAAAAATAAAATAAAATTACTCATAGAAAGCTGTAATTACAAAAACGAAATATTTATATTGAAAAAGGAAAAATATAAATAAAACTTTCACATTGACTCCAGCATACAAAAAAAAAATCATTCTTTTTTTATGGAACAAAGAAGATTATTTATATAAAAAATTAGCTTGAATGATTTAGAGATCATAATTGCTTGTTTTGTGATTTTAATTTAAAAAATGATGGAGATTTTGTAACAGTCGTTGAAACGACCAAATAATATACTTGGCTTGTATACGATAAGAAGAAACTGAAATACGATGATAAACTGAAATCGATTAAATAAATTTAGGATTTGGACAGTATGTAGCGTTGTTTTAATCGCATGGCAGGCTATAGGCTGTATTCCTAAACGTCTTACGACCGTTTTTTTTACAATGTCAAAGTTTCAAAATCTCAACCATACACAGTAATGCAAAGTATCCCGTTTTAAACTTAAATTGTGTTTTTTTGACAACGACAAAACAAGCAATGAATAATTATGATGCTACACTACACATACATTTTTTTCAGCAATGTATCATGATGAAAATCAAATAGACGTTTAGGAATACAGCCATACATCAGAAAATTTAAATCAATAGATATTATTTAAATGCATGTTGCATTGTACTTACTTATTGTATCTATTCTTATATTAATTTTAAAAATTTAATTTATCCAAAACAAAAAACATTAATTTCCAACATAATTTTGTTAAACAAAAATTTCTAAATAACTGTTATTTAAATATACATATAATATGTACATCACTAACAAGATACAGTGTTCACTATACATATGTATGTATATACATAGATCTCCAAATCTATACTATTAACAGATAATATTATTCTATTACAATTTTTATTTAGCAAAAAAAAAAAAAAATTAATTTTTATTAATTAATAAAAAGCTTTATTTCTTGCAGTCTAAATCTAAATATTGATTCATCAAAGGGGAGTTATTTCTACTAGTTTGTATATTCTTTTAAAAAGTCTTGTAAATGTGATACCTAAGTGTCCTTTAAAATTCAAATTGTGTTTTTAAATATCGAATTTTAAAGGACACTTCAATACAACAATATGCAACTCTTTTGCTGTTTTAAAGGAAATTTTAACAAAAACTTAGTACAAAACTTCAATTCGGGGCAAACATATTGAAGAAAATTAAAAACAAAAAAAAAATTCTTCAGTAAGGCACACTCGAAAATTAATCATGATTTGAATTTTTTGATACTTCAATTCGTAACTAATTAAAGGCTAACTGAAGGTAATTTGATTTGCTTGATAATTGGGGAAAACTTAACCTCTTTCTTATTATTTTTTAAAAGTTTTTTTTCACAGCTTTTTAATAATATTTTATTATTATTTTTTTTTTATTTTTATCATTTTATTTTAATTTTTCTTCTTTTAAAGTTCTGCTATTAATATTTGCTTACCATTTTATTTTGAACTGCCTGAAAGTGTAAAAATAATTTTTTATTTGGGGCAAAGAAAAATTTAATCTGTGCTATTTAATTAAAAAATTAATATGCATTAATACAGTCCGTTAGTATAATAATATTAAAAGCAAAATTAGCACTGAATAAAAACTAATTAGGAAAAAATATTTAAATTGTTAATATTATTTTTTTGGGGTAGTGGTTTGATGTATCAGAAAATTCATGATAAATATTGAAAAATGGTAATGGTGAATCATGGGTGAAGGATAATTTTATCGAAATTTTATTATTTATGATTTATTGTTTAATATTATAATTCTGAAATGGTTAATTTTCGAATGCCCATATTGAGAGAAAAGTGAATTTATAAAGTCATAAATTATAGGAGTCCTACCTTTTATACACGATACTGCAAAAGCTACATTTTATGTCAAAAGCAAAACAAAAAAAGTAAATAATAAAATTAATTTTTTGTATTATGTTTTTGATCCTAAATGTCAGCTGAAATTGGCAAATATTAAATCTTTTCAAGCTCTATGTTATTTTAACTTAATTGGTGAATAAATTTATTTAAAAAATGAAATTTTATTGACACACACAGTAAGTAAATTTTATGTCGTGTATCGAATGGTATCACTCTTATTATTCATTAAAATATTTTTTTCAAATTTAATATTTTAATTTTCAGCCACGACTTAAAATTACTTTTCCAGCGTAAAATTACGAAATATATGTGACAAATGTAAACTTTAAAAATGTTTACAATATTTTTTGATATTTTTTTTCAATTCATAATAAAAAATTTGTAATTTAGTATGTATGTAATTTTTTTGTCATACATTTTTTTATATAGTTTTAAGTTTTAAGTGTGATAGGCGAAAAGCTGTCGCAATTTTGAATAGAATTAGAAAAAAAAATATATATGGAAAAGGAGTTCAGGACAAATGTGTTGAAACTTTGACAATACGTAGTTCATCTGAACCTGATTAATAAAAGTCATTATGGACCACTAAAAATGGACAGTTTCGTTGCCACAGTTACATACTTGGCAATAGTTTGACTGTGACTCCGATTCCATATATTTTTTTACAAAGTCCTTTTGCATTCAGTAACAAATAGTACGTACGTTTTTCCTCTTTTTTTTTTTTTTTTAAAATTTTAGTTATAAAAAAATCAAATATTCATAGAAATAAATTTTAATTGAAAATTTAAAAAAAAATATGAAATTAAATTTATTATTTAACCCGACCTGACAGAATTTTAAGACTTTTTTTTTGTTAAAAAATTTAAGTAATAGGAATGTTCAAAAATTGATATGAATAATGTGAACTTTTACATCAAAGTGTAATTACAATTTCAGTAGCGACGATTAACAGGGAATAAAATATAAAATTTTTGTAAAAAGATCACAGAAGTAGCAAGCGGCTCAAAGGATGATTTCATAAAATTTTTATGGCAAATTACTTTTAAATTAATCAAGATGATTTTATATTTGATGTGACAACAACAAAGGCTATACAGCACTAAAAATTGTAAGAACAGAGAAATCCACAATATTTTACATCAAATAATGATTGAAGCAGTCGATTTTATAAATATAAAATAATTAATTAAAGTTTCATAATTTTATTCACACATATTAATAATTAATATTCTTTAAATGTTGTAAAATCACCGAAATAAAATTTATTGTCTTGTGAAAAGAAAAAAAAGTAATTAGCATTTAAGTCATTGAATTTAACAAAATTTATCCTTATTTGTATGCCTCAATGTATCAATTCCGAAAATACGAAGTATGTATTTTAAATTTTACTATATATTTTTTGCTTTTTACAATAAGGTCCACACATATACACACATCAATGTACTCGTATATGAATTTTCAGTTTTAAAAAATACTAAGTTTTATTTAAATGACATTTTTTGTTTTCTATGTTTCTGGATTTGTGTCCATCATATTGTCCATCCATCAGTTAATCAATTTAAAATGTACCAAAATTAAATTTTTTTTTCTTCGCAGAATTTCGGCACTGTGAATATCCTGTTTACCCTGTTCACACAAAATATCCATAGAAATTCTATTTTTTCTGTGATGCAGAATAAATTTTCATGGACTTTTATTTATTTTTTTTACCTAAAGAGTTATTTACTAGGTGAATAACTTTAAAAATTGGTTTAAAACATCATTTAAAATTCAATACCGATAGTTTTCATAGATTTTAAGATTAGACGTATGTTAATTAACAGACCATATTAGTATTAGTTATAAATTTAAAAATAAAATTTTTATTATTTGAATATTGAAAATTTTTATATCGATAAAATGATAAACAAATAAAAAATGAATAATTTTATTTTAGTGTTAAAAATTCAACTAAGTACCTATGTACTTTTAATTTCATACCATTAAATTATTTATGTACTTTATAATTTTTGTATTCATAATGATATTTCATATTATTATTATAATAAATATATGTTGTTAAAAAAAGCAAATAAAATTTTGTTTTCATTTCATATTTAATTTTAGCATCTTATTTTTAAATTAGAATACAGTGTAGATATTTATTGTGTTGTGTATTTATGATAATATTTTTACTATGAAAATATGTTTTTTTGGTCGTTTGATAAAAATATTGTGTGTATAATTTATGGTAAGAGATTTAAGCACAAATTAAATAAAAATAATGAGTAAATGAGTTATCCATTTGAATTTCCAAAAGATAAAAAGCATGCGCATTTTATTATTTAAAAATACTATATATAATTTTCCAAGATATTCCGCATAAAGGGAAATTTTTATTTTATACCTTCTTATTTATTTATTTATTTTTTTCGTGTGTGTTTTATTTGGGAATTTCATTTTGAATGCATGAAGTGCTATAATGCATTTATTTTCAAAAATTTCATTTAGGCACACACACACACAATATCTAAATGTTCGATTTAATTACACTTACGGTCAAGAAAAAAAAAAGGAAGAAATATAGAAACAAATGTTGTTTAACATTTTAATTACAAATTATTTTAAAGGACCAAATCATTTGAAATATGCAATAAAAATATTTTTAAATTAATCAAAAAATAAGCAAAAAAAAAAGAAAAATTTCATATCTACGCCAATGATATTTTTCCAAAATTAATTTGTCATATTTTTTTTTTTAATGATTGTTATTCAGAAGGAGTGAATAAATGAAAAGAAAATGTAAAAATTACATCACTGATAACACACAAAAAAACAATAAGTCATGTATTCAAAAGAATTTTCACATAAAATAAAATCAAAAATTTTCTCTCTTTGAGAAAAAATATACGAGTACAAAAAACAAACAAACAAAAAAAAAAGAAAATTCATAAAAATTTCCCAAATAATTTTGAGTAAAATATGTACATATTTTCTCATTTAGAATAAATTGAAATTGAAACATTCTTATTCTGAATCAAAAAAATTGAATTCTAAAATTTTAATGAAAAATTTTCTTCAGTAGAGTGTCGGCCAACGTTTGAAATCGTTTGGTACGTTGTGTGCGTGATTTTTTTTTTATTAAAAAAAAAAAAATTATTTTTGTTCAAAGTATAAAATTTATTTGATATAAAAATAAATTACCTATATTATTATTATTTCTTTTAGAGAGATGAATTAAGAGTCATATTTTTTGAGAATTTAAATTATTGAAAAATTTGAATAGATGAAAAATTTGTTTGCATAAATTACCAAAAAAAAAAAATAATAAAGAAGAGAAAATCATTTTTCTTTTAATTAAAAAAAAAAGTTTTTTTTTTTCAAATGCTATTTCTATAATGTGATATAATTGAAGTGTTTTTGTTTTTGTAAATTTTTCAAATGTTATCATATTTTTTCTTTGTTCAATTATTACTTCTTTTTTTTTTTATAAATTAATTTAATTTATATAAAAGTTATTTTCGTTGTACATATTTATGTAGTTATCGGCATACATATACACATAAAATATCCTTTTTATTTTACTTTAAATTGTATTTTTTTTTTACAATAATTGAAATTAAATTTTTATTATTATTTTTCTTTCGTAAATTCTTGTATCTCAAATTCATAATATAAATTTGTATTTACTCGTATATGCATGCATATAATGTTCCTATAAATTTAAATTCTATTTCTAAATTCTTTAAAAATTACGAACCTAAAAAGCAAACATAAAAATGTATAATTTTCAATTGTTGTCAAAATTTAAGTAAAAGTGATTATAAATAACATATGTGCCTAATTTTTCATTATAACTATTTCTTTTTCTTTCTTCTTTTAAATGTTAACTAAAAAGGATCTAAGTGTTAAACTTTATTTTTGTCCAAATTTATTTAGTATACCTTTACGTTTTCACTTCATAATTTGAAGGACTTTTATAATTTAATATTTTATACAAGAAAAATCACAAAAAAAAACGATTTTTGATCCTTTTTTTTTTCCTTTAATTAATTCAAATAAAAGAAAAAAAAAATGAAATAGAAGAAAAGTAACAAAGCAAAAGAAAAAGAAAAGAACACACATATACAAAAAAAATAAAATAAAAAAATAGAACTCGGGTGGAAATCCTGTAAAAACCAAAGGAAGAATAAAATACTCATGCACGCGCACTTCTTATTCGACTCTAATATTGCTCTACACACAATATTTTCTTTTTTTTTTATATTCTATAATTTTGAATTCATTTTTTTTTCTTCTCTTGTTATCGATGTGTAGTTATTATATTTCTTGCTGTTATAAAAATAAAAATAAAGAGAAAAAAAAATTGTAATATGTGTTCGTTTGAATGAATATATATTAAAAAAAAAAAGAAAACAAGAAAATAATAATAATCAAAAATAAAAGAGGAAAGCCTAGAAAAAGCAAGGAAAAAACGGAGAATAGGGAAAACTTTTGAACAAAAAAAAAAAATATAAATTTTCTCATCGAATATTATCGTTATTTCGAATACATTTATTCTCATTACGTTTTTCTACATCTTTTTTTTTATTTTTATATTGTTAAATAATAATGATTATAATGTTTCTTTGATTAGTTTTTTATTCATGTATTTTTTTTTTATTATACTCATATAAGTATATATATTATACTCCTATATACAATATCCTTCAAACACCATGTCTGTTGAATACCAAATACATTACTGTATTAGTTTTGGTTAGAAAAAAGACCTATAAATTTATTATATTTTTTCGTCTATATACTTCTTTTCGTTTTTATTCTTTGTGTTAACAAATTTAGAAAAAGAAAAAAGAGAAGAAAAAAAAAAAGAAAATTAGAAGTTCAATCCTTAAAATTCTTATAAAACTAATTATTGCTTTTTTGGGGTTCTATAAAGTCATTCTTCTTATAGAAAATCACTTTTTTTCTTCTTCTATTCTTTGAATATGTATATTTTTTTCTTTGCTGTTATTTTTTCTCTTATTAATCTCTCAGACTGTGTGTATAATATGTATATCTAATTATATTGTGTAAATAATTAAGTAATTTTTTTTGAAATTACAGATAAAAGAAAATAGAACAAAATAATGATAAAAATATAATTACAATAATTTAAAATGGAGAAAGATGTACATATACATATATTATGGGAAATTTATATTAAAAATATAATATATGTAAAATAATAATAATAATAATAATAATAAATACATATACATAATAATTATATAAATATACAAATAAATATTAAAATTCTAGAGTGAATAAAATATTGTTACTATATATATTTTTTTTTCTTGCTGTTTTTTTTATTTTTTTATTTTTTATTATTTATTTTAAAAAGTGTATAAAAATATCTATAGAAAATATTGCGTGGGTTTGATTTTAGTTCTTTGTTCTTTACCGAATGTGTAGTATATGTGATTTTAGAATATAATATAGTATGTATATTCAATTAAAATAATTTTAAAATGAACAAATTTATAATTAAATAAATAAAATAGTGAAGTTTTTTTATTTGGGGAGATTTTGAATATCTTAAAAAAATATGTAAATAAAATTTGAAAAAAGAAAAGAATAAAAAAAATAAGTTGAATAGTGTGTGTGAGTTTTTGTTTAAAATGTGTTTAAAACTTAAATCAATCAAACTTTGAAATTTAAAAAAAATTATATGAACAAATTTAAACGTTTTTAGTCAATTAGTTTAAAATAAATAATAAAAAAAAAAAAAAAACAATAATTCAATAAAGAAACATATTAATTTTTACCACAAAAAGATTGTACTAAATAAATAAATAAAAAAATAAAATTAAATCGAAAATAATAATAATAAAAAAAAAAAGAAATGAATTATAAAGGAATAAAAGAAAAATGAAATAATTTGATCCATACACCATAATATACACAGGTGGTTTTATGTATGTACAAGGCTGTATTTTAGGTCAAGGTAAGAATATACGAAAAAATTTTCTAAATACATATTCTGTATTCTGTATTTTACTAAAGTTAAAAAACAAAAAAAATCCTATCAAAAATTAATTAAGAATTGTTAATATTGAATTTTCATTTCATTTTTCTTTTTCTAAAAAAAAATAATTAAAAACATGTAATATTTATTTATTTTTTTTAAAGTATTTTTCTTTGTAATAATTTATTATTTTTTAATTGCGTATGTTTCTGAAATGTTGAAAAAAAAAACAACATATTTTCTTCGAATAAAAAGTTTTTGTGTACAATAGTTAGAGGGACACATGCACCGAAATACTTAATTTACTTTTAAAATTGTTGTTGTAAAGTTTGTAAGTTTTACTAACTAAGGATATTCCTTAAAAGGACATTTTAATTTGGTTTATACACATATTTTAAATTATGTATTTTAAAACGTCGTTTCGGTAATTTTAAACACATATGTTGAAAAAGTACAATACTCAGTTGTTTGGGAAAATTTAAAATGCTTACCAGAACAGAAAAAAAATATATAATCTAAGTATGAGGAAAATATTGAAATTATATTTTAGTCAATTATTGAAAAAAAAAATTCAATTGACATTTTTTTTTTTAAAATGTTGTGGCGTATCCTTTTTTTTTTAGACATCAGTGGGTGGATGTAAAGGGAAATTAAAGAGAAAGTCCGAAGAAAAACTTTATTCCGCCTTTTACAGTCTATAAATTTTACAAAAATCTATTTTATGATGAAAATAAAAAAGTAAATGTTAACGAAAATGATTGGAATAACATCCTGTGTAAATTTAAAGGATATTGAATTAAAGAATCCGCAAATATATGCAAAAAAAAAATTTATGAGAGGATATCTAATCTATATAACATACCTATATTTCAAATTATTTACACTTTTCGATTTATATAAACCCAAAATTTGATTATAGTTTTTTGTAGCCGTTTTTAATGAAAAGCTAATAAGTTTTTATTGCACTTATGCATCTATCTAAAATATTATTGGTAATAAAAATTCGATATGTGCTTTTTTTCATCTCTTTTTGTTGTTGTTTTTAAATGCATTAAACTTTTCGTGTTTCAAAGGTGATTTCAAGGATTTAAAAAAAAAAATGAATTCAAAAAACCTTTTCTTAAAACTTACTGACCTTTTCAATTATCCTTATCTTCTACTCGTAAGTGAACAAATTTTTATCAGCATGACGATGGCTTATATGCAATAGGCCTTAAGTCACATTTTCTGTGATTTTAACATTTCGATCTTAATCGATTCTGTACGCTTTATGCGTGAAAAAATATTTTTAAAATGATTCCATTTCAATTGAGTAATGGCTTCTTACTTTAAAATTATACAGAAAAATTATTATGTCATCTGAATAATTATCAAATAAATAAGTTTTATATTGCTCCTGTAAAGTTTTCTAAATGTGTGTTACGGCCAATTGCCTATAAGCCATCGGAGCATAATCTTGTAAGAAAATCTTCAAAAAATATTTCTTTAAAATTTAAATATTTTTTTGCAGCTTAAAATCCAAGATAATCCAAGTCACTCAAAATGATAGGACATATTCAAAAAATTCACATTGTTGAATAAATTCTTTTTTTTTTTTTTTTTTTTTTTAATTTTACTCTAATCTACGAGTATGTTTATTCAATTTAACAAATTAATCAAATAAATAATAATATAGCAGTTTTATAAGAATTGACAGGACAATTAAGTATTTTATTGATTTTGTTTTTTTAATATCTTTCGTGAATATAATATTTTCTATTAATAAACAAACATATGTTATATGGATTATACGATAATCGCCTACATGTAACATATTGTGAGTTGTGACACACTGAAGTTTAAACATTTATACCTACCTACCTACATATGTACGTACTACGTAGTACGTACATATGTACCTATATATTTTATATTAAAGATATTGAGACATTGTGGTGGTACACATGCAAAATGTATTACAATATTATGAAAATGTTAATAAATTTTATTTTCTTATTATGATTATTTTTTTGTTTGTATAAACGCACCGGAAAATATGCTTAGATTAAAATATAAAAGAAGTTATATAAATAAGTACCTATATACATATGTATAATGGAAATTATTTTCTATATAGATATGTATCTACATATAAAGGAGGTGATACTGTAGGTGGGTTTAGTGAACGTTATTAAATTGTTTTGTAATAAAATATATGTTCGTACAATCTCTATCATGGTTGTTACTTGTTATTATTTATAACTTCGTTTTTTTTTTTTTTATCTTCTTTAATATCAGGATTATATGTATGTTTCTATGGTAAATAAATTCAATTTTATTTGGTCATTAATTAATGAAAATAAAATCTCAAAGAAAAATGAAAATATACTCGTATAAATATGTATACAATATATACTTACGTCCTACATACATCAGTTATCGTACACACACATTGCGTTTTGTTTTCACTTTAATAAGATTTTAATGAGCTTCCATACAGTGAAACTTCAAATTATGTATGTATAATATGTACATATTATGTATGTATTTCAAAAAGACACTATAAAGTTTGTTTAACTGAAAAAAATTACTTAATTAACAAGGTACATATTTCTTTTTTTTTTTTCTTGCTTGATGAAGAAAAATGATAAAATTTGTAATTTCGTGAACGAAAAATATTCTTAACTTTGTTTTTTTTTTCGCTTCAAAAGCGCTCTTTTTTCTTTCTTCTTATACACATAAGTTTTGTATATGTGTATATAGAAAGTAGGACATTATCTTTTGAAATAAAGAAAAAAAAAGCATGCACTTAAAAAAAAAAGATACATAATTTATTTAAAAACCATGAAATTTATATTTTAATGCGAAAAAATATGTATTGTATAGGTACTATGTAAGCTATATAGTACGTAAAAGCAAAAGTTAAAGTATATGTATTTTTCTTTTACGTGTAAATAACAAATTTTTTAAGAAAAATATTTTTATAGTTGTACTTCCGAAAAATACTTACTTCCGATATTACCTTTAGGACGTTCAGTTTCTATGAAAATATGTTGGCTAAATTTTCATGCGAAATAAAAAATTTATTAAAAAGAAAATATGTATGCGTTTTACAAAAACTCTTTTACACATATTATATTTTCAGAACATCGCAGGATAACGAAACGACGTTACTTATCTTTGAATATTTTATTATATATATAAAAAAAATGGATATATTTTGAATAAAAAAATTTTGAGCAAAAAATCTGATAAAATTTGGTGTGAAAAAAATTTAAAAGATCTCTGCAAAAAGTGATCAGTGATCCCTATATCAAGTAATTTTGATCCTTCAAGTACATGTATTATTCTTTTTGATCGTGGTAAAACTTTGATAGATTTTTTTTATTTATCACGCCCCCAAGATTTAAGTATATCGTTAGATAAACAAGATAATCTAATATTATAAGATACATTTTTAGAAGTATAGCCAGTATATTTTTATATGTAAAGATAATGTATGGATATGAACACATGCACTTCAAAAAAAAAAAAGAAGTGTAATCTACCAGCACTCTATTCTTGTCGTCTTTTGTTTTTTTGTGTTTTTTTTAAGTACATAAGAGTGCATAATGTGTTTTAGTTAACAATAGAATACAATTAAAATGATGATTTTACATCATATTTTTTTTATAATTTATATTCAAGTGAAATTGTTTAAAAATGATATGTAAAGGTATAAGTATATATAATATGTTTGAAGAATAAGGAAAAAAAAATGTACAAATCACCTTCATCATGATATCTTATGATGGTACAAATCGAGATTATTTTCAAAAGAAGAAAGACATTAGACATTTTTTGGCATTCTGCCTGATATTGATTTCTTATACATAATATAATGAATATAATCATATATGTATGTATATGTATGTACATCCTCGTTTGTGTTTGTTACACATTTTTTTTATAATTTAGATATTTTTTTTTATATTTTATTTTACTTCCACCACATAATATCCTTTTTCTGTGTACATACCTATACATTATAGTATATTTTTTATCATTTCATAATAATAAATATTATAACCTAAAGCATTTTTATATGCTCGTACTGCTAGTAAACAAAAAAACGCAATAATTTTATTTCATTTTGAACACATGAATGACTGTCATATTTTTGATGATTTTATTCCTTCGTCTACATTTCAAATTCGTATGTATGTATATAATATTATTATATATATGTGAGTACATATAATTTCAGGATATTGTTATATAGAAAATCAAATTAAAAAAAATCATTCATCGAAGCTAAAAAATTTCTTCTGTTTCTTCTCTTGCAGAAGATACTTAATCGATTTGTAAGAAATGAAAGGAAAAAAAAGATTTTCGTATTTATTTTTCGATTTTATAGTTTTATCTTTTAAATGGTTCATTTTAAACCTTTTTATTTTTCAATTTGAACGACAACAATAATGTAAAGAATTCTCTATAGTTTAGTGAAATTTTGTTTTTGTAAAGAAAATATCAATTAACTAGAAATGAAAAAAAAAACAAACAAACTTTGCTATTTGATCTATATTTGTTCAAAAATCGCTTAGTAATTCGTTAATAGTATATTATATCCTGAAGCTTTTAAAATATATTACGAAAAAAGTATAAAAAAGATGTTTTTTGTAATATCTATGTATGTTTTTTTTTTAAAATGTCGAATCCAATTCATGGTATGATTTACGTTTGTTTTTAGAGAATAACTAATATACTTAGTTAGATGGCAGAATAAAATATGAAATAAGCTAATTTGCAAATAATATCAAAACCTGTTAAATTATAGAGAAAAAAACCCTTTCGAAGTGCGGCTAATTTGTACCAAGAAATTAAAACGATTTCTTTTTCATATTTCACACTGAATTAAATTATTTCGATTTTGATAAAAAGCTTAAAAATATGTCGTCCTCATAGGATTTATGGCACCACTATAGAATCCAGCTATAGGTAATTTTGTAGATTATGAAGAAAAAAAAATTGACAAAGTTTTCAGATAAACATGTACTACATAATAAAAAATAAATAGTTTTTATTTTTTGTCCACCTACATTAAACATAAAATATGAGAAAAGTCAGAAACATAATATGAAAAATAATAAAATTTTTGTAGTTATCTTTTTGTTCTTTTACTTATTTATTTTATTATTATTATTATTTTTTTTTTTTTCACAAACATATTGGCTTGGCATTTATTCTTGTGTATTATTTCAAATATAACAATATATATATTTTTTTTTTTTTGGTATGAAATTTTTATGTCTAGTCGGCTAGCTTAGTTGTTGAAAATATGTTCAATAGGCGATAACAGTATATGTATACATAAAATAAAAACTTTTCGATTTTAAAAACTTTTTTTTTGCTTGTAAATATGTGTAAATGTGATCCTTTTAAATAAGGATGTAATTGTTTTGTTATAAAAATCTTATATTCTAAAATCAGATTATATTCTCGTATCAGCAATATTACATATTATTATTCAGAGATATAAATACGAGTATGTATAGATTATATACACATATAGTATGTATACATATATAGCTTCTTCTTTTTTCTCTCAAAATATTCTAACGTTTTACTTGTACAAAACGGAAATAATTTTGGCAGTGACTAGATATTTTTTTATAGGCCACGTCCATTTTTAAATAGGTCAATAAACTGACCAAATGTCTCCATTTCAAGTCATTTTTATGAGTAATTATAATTGTGAGTATATACATATATAAGTATATTTTATATTGGCTTTTATTTTAGATTTCAAGTATATTTATTAAGGCTAAGAGTATGAAATTGCTTGAATTCAAAAATAAAAAGTAAATAAAGAAAAAATAAAACGGATATTTTTTCTAAATTTCGAATTTATAACATTTTTTTGCGTATGGAATTTTTTTCTTATATTTAATACATCTTCAAATATTAATATCTATATCTTAAATGTGAAGACATGTCCTAATTTAAAAAAAAATAATGGCACTACGACTGCATAATGTTTTTTTTTTCCAAATTTATTTCTCGCTTGAAAAAAGAAAATTTTTATTATCTACTCAAAACATGATTTATTTAAAGTTTGACTTAACCAATGTGGGATGACTCAAGGTCTTTTTTTTCAAATTTATGTTTACATGCATATATATATACTAAACAATATTATTTAGTATTATGGTACTATTTAGTTATTCAACCCTTTTTTTCCACGCTTTTATTTTTTTTTAGCTTTGTTATAGGAAAATTCTAAAAACTCGATCATATTTTCTTAGCTTGAAAAAGCCCCTTGCGTGAAAGCATTTTAACGCGCAGTAAACGCAATAAAGATAAAAATAGTAAAAGAAAAAAAATATAATTGCTAAAAAAAAATACCATGAAATAAAACAAAAGAGTAAGAAAATTAGAAATTTTACATATGAATACATTTGAATCACAATAATACTTTTTTATATAAAAATCTAAGAAAAGAAAAGAAAAAAAAAGTATATTCATAATTCTCGATACTTAAGCTTCATGTTAAAAGCTTCAATCAATTGTTTTTTTATTTTTTTTTATAAACATTTTGTGTATTTTCTCAAGGATTAATAATTAATAAAACAAAACAAAATAAAAAATAACTTCAACAGCTTACAAACATATCAATTTTCATTTTCAAAAAAAAAAAAAAAATTCTGTCTCTTACTTTTTTTTTCTTAGAAAATTAAAATGTTCTCTTCTTTTGTAAGTCTTTATTAAAAGTTATTATAGCGTGAATAAATTGAAAATAAGTCTATTGTTATTTTGAAAATTAATTTTCTTAATGTTATAGTTAGTTAACAAAAAAGTATGAATTTCATGTTCTTCTTCTTTATTTTATCAATATTAATTAACATTTAACAAAAAAAAAAAAAATTGTCATTTTTAATCGCATTTCAATTTACTCTCATGAAATTTTTAATGAAATTATAAATTTTTGAGAATTTTATTATTAGAATCATTTTAACCTTTATAACATTATTAAAATTGTGATAGTATTAGTTAAAATATATATCGCTTTAAAAATTTATCGTTTAAACAAAGTTAAAATTTTAATGTAATATATACATATGTATGTGTACCATATACATATGTATGTATATTATAGGTATTCTTATAATGTCACGTTGCTATAGTGAAAATTTTATTGCTTAGATACTTTATTACTATTAATCAAATTGATTTCGTTTATTTATTATATGCTTGTTTTTCAATCTGGTAAAGTTTGTTGTTTAGATATTATATATGTGTATGACACAATATATGTATGTATATTATCTATCTATATAATATTTAATTGAATAAAATCAATAAAATATCGTTACAAATTAGATATAACACATGTTGGTATACATTTCACTTTATTTCATTTTGTCATTAGGTATATCTTTGATGGTTTTCCCATCGTATCAACACATTATCCTTTATACATATATAATTTTATCACATAAAAACATTAGAATATACAATAAAGCTTTATTACTTATTTGTAGAGAAATGTCATAATAAAAAAAAAATTTATATCGATGGTAAAAGCATTTGATACCTTTAAAAGGTAAAATTTACATAAATTTTCTCACACATTTATAATTGATCAAAAATTCGCTAATATATAAATGACTTTTATAACGTAATCATCTGTATTACAACAATAAAATAAAATAAAACCTCCTTTATCTATGCAAATAAAACTGAAGAGCTTTTAAACTTTTATATATACATACATATATACATAGTTCTAAGTTTGAATAAATATTTAAAAAAAAGTTATAATTGGAGGCCAGTATATTTACGAAGAATTACTTAAAAGAAGAAGCCCTAAAGTTTTTTTTTTTATTTTATACATTTATGTTTACATTATTTCATTTGTATACCTTTTTTACCGTTAACCTTCCACGCCTTTTTAAGGCAAAATGGAATCTTGTTTTTTTTTTCTTTACAAAATTTATTCTATTTTTTTCATCAAAAGCTTTCAGTAGCAACAAATTTTATTTTTTTTATTTTTTAAGTTGTCATTTTTTCATTTTTGTTAAAATTCCAGATACATTATGTATACATACATGCATGTCAAAGCTCCTTTTTTATTTTATTTTAATCCTTTTTGTTTTTACTCGTTTTTGTTTTCTATTAACATGATAAACTAGACAATCATACACACGTTATGTGTATATATTTCAGGTGTGCCAGTTTAAACTCATTTTTATAATTGTTATAAAAATAAAAAAATAGGATTGTTATCGATTAACTAGACAAACCTACATTATGTATGTATGTACGTTTTTTATTATTATTATTTTTGTTAAGTTTATCTTTAAAAAATTCAATTTTTATTAAAATGCATTTAAGTGCAAAATGAGTTAAAACTTCTTAATACGTCATGTAAAAGTTAGAAATTTTGATATTAATTCTGAAGACTGTTCATAGTATTCAGGTTTAAATATTTTTTTTATTTTAAGAAATAAATTAAAATCTTATAACAATAAATATAGACTATGTGTATCTACATAATGTTTATAGTTTTAACATTCAAAATTGAAAAGATATTTGTAATAAGTTTAAAATTAAAAATAAATAAAATCCATCACCAATAATTAAGAACATAATTTCTCTGTGTCAATGAAGTCATAAATGTCACGCTTTGAATTAAAATAAAAACAAAACATTAATAAAATTATATATAAAATATATAGGTATGATGTAAGATTACCTTATGCATCTATTCTATCACTACATCACATACATGATAAAATGTCTAAATGCATGACATAAAAAATTGTATAGAACCTAGTTAATGCATCAGTTATTAGGGACAAATAATTTTTTTTGTTTTTTTTTTTTTTTGTTTTGTTTTGTTTTAACGATTCATTTGTTTCGAAACACCATACAGAAGCGTTTGTTGTATTAGATGTGATTTTCTAATAAAAAAAATAAAAAAAATAAGATTCTTTTATATAGATGACATGAAAATGCAGAAGAAAAAAATTAACATCTGTTGTAATAAATGTCAACACATTTTTTTTTTTATATAATTATATGTATATTTTTTTTAATAATCATGTTTTTGTATGTCCGTATATATACGTACATATAATTATGTATAATACATGTTTTATAATTTGACGTAGAAAATTAATTTTGTTACTGTTAGTTATTTTGTAGACATTATGACGTGCTTCACAAAAAAAAAAGAAAAAAAAATTAAAGATAATGGGAATTGTGTTAATTAGAATTCATTTATAAATATCTCAAGTAGCAATTTGAGTTTCACTAATGTGATTACTGTAACCATCAAATTTTCAAGAAATTTTCAAATTATTTGAAATTATATAGGTATTCCATATTAAAAGTTTTCTTTTCTACTTTATAACAAAATTAAGCTGAAAGCGTCGTCCTTTTCCTAAAAATCCAATTTTTTAGCAAAAAGCTGCTTATAAAATTAGGCTCTCGATGGTGTTTTTTGTGAGGGTTCTAGGTAGACCACAAAAGAGTTTTGGACCAAGGAAACTACAGTTGACACATTTTCCTGGCTACGAGTATAAATTATATTTTTGTTATACAAATTCAAGAATAAAATGACGAATATTCAAAGCAAATTAAAAAAAAAAATTTTTTAAATGCAACACTGTATAAATTAGATTCAAATTTGAAATTCTTATTGAAATTGTTCACAAGGTTGACTCAAGTTTAACCATAGCTTCAATAAATTATTTATATTTAATTATCTAAAAAATACCAACAAAATTAAAATTTATTAAAATGAATAATTTATTTTTTATTTACTTTTTTTTTTTATATAAAAATGAAAATTTTTCCAATTTACCTCATTAAAGTTAAAACTAATTTCTTATGCATAAATTCCATAAAAGATATTTTAAAACATGTTTTCATATTATATATACATACATAATTGCTTTTTAGAATGGTAATACTTTTAGTTATTTAAATAATTGAAAAATAAAATTTTAAATGATGATAATGTGAAAGATGTATGAGATAAAATAATTTCTATATAAGAATTGTGTATATGATATTAATATTTTCTTTCATTTATTATTAAATAATCAACATAATGTGTATAAGCTGTATTAGTACATGATGTATAAATAAAAAGTTGGTGTATATTATACATATAAGTACATATTATGTATAAAAGAAATCATATATTAAAGAAATATGTATAAAAAAAACGTCAAATAAAGCTTATTCATATATCTTTTAAAATGTATAAAAAGTATTATATCTAAGTATATATGTATAGATACTTATAAGGATTTTAGATCTTTTTAAGAACAAATATTGATTTTAAAATGAACAAGAACACTTTAAAAAAATGACAAAGACATGATGATTATGAGTATGATGATGATGATGATGTTGATGATGATGGTTTTTAACAGATTTGTCGACTATATAGTGTGAATAATACCATTACTCGAAAAGATCTTAAGATTTTTCAAAATTTTAAAATGCTAAACACCACCCATAAAAAGATAAGATGATAATTCTAAAGAGCAAATATACTCAAGTGTATTTGGTTATGTAATACCAGTAATATATACATATAACCTGCATACATATATGTATATAAGTATATACTTGTATATCTTTTCTTTAAATATAATACATAATATATATATACAATTGTATATACAGATTTATTAGAGAATGATGTAAAATTTTTGTAAAATAAGAAAAAGAAAAAATAAATATTATTCATACATTTCTAAGTTACACAGAGTTTATCTGAAGTATTTGACTTACAATGAGATAAATTGTTATGAAAGTAATAATGTAAATAATTAAAAAATAACGCTATAATTGTAATAGAGTCGCGAAAGAGGCTGTACTGTACATGTTAAATTATAAAATGATAATCGGTTTAATATACAAGAAGCAATTCATTCAAAGAGTTTGTATGTATGTTTACAAACGTACTTGTGCATAGATATATTCTTCTTATCTTTTAAAAATACGTGGGAGTATAAACTTGAAATTTTGGAAGAATATCCTTTGTGAGGCTCGCTACAAAATAAAGATTTTTGATGATGAAATTTCGCCCAACAGCCGACATTAAAGGATAAAAAAAATCACAAAAAAATCGTGAAATTGAATGAAAAATTAAAGTACTACATGTAGTGAAATTCAGTAGTTATTTTTTAGGTAGCTCAAATAATAAGATTTTCGTATTAAGTATAGTAGTGTTAAAAACCCCTCGAGTCATAATGAATTCCATAAATTTTGAGGTTTAAACAATACCTCATGTTATTTTTGAAGAGTAGATATTTACAATTTTATCTAGTGGATTTTAAGAAAAACAAAGAAAAAAAACAACATTAAATTCTTTTCTAACCAGTATTCTAAACCACAAGAACAAAAATTAAAAAAAAAAAAAAACAATTTCATTACAGTACAACACATCAGGTGCATTCAAGAATTATCTACTGAAATTAATTTGAATTTTTTGTCATCACCTGATCTCCTGATCCCACATATTTAAGAAAGCATCTTAAAGGATTTTTGCAAATATACTTGAATACAATGTTTGCAAGGATTTACATTTTGTATACATATAGATATACATAAAACAATATAAAAAAAGTAAATAAAGTAAATTGTAAGAAGCTTAAGCCTGATAAAATATAGCAAAAATAACATTTTAAAGAGTCCTTCTCTTTATTTGCACAATCCTGTACAAGTATCTACATGAATGTAAACTATTCTATTAAGCCAGCAGGCATCTAAAGAAAATACTTGAAAGAATAGATATATTCACCAGCACGACATGACAAAATATTCAAAATAATATTGTGTATAGGTTTATGATTTTAATTTAAAAAACAAAAAATACATATAAACTTAATGAAAAAAATTTATTTTTAGCTTATATACAATTTTGTTGTTTGTTTTTTTCTCCTACAATGCAAATTTGTTTGAAAATAAATGTTTTTTGTTTTAGATTTATGATTCCTTTTTTTCTTTTTAAATTACTGATGCATTGATTTTTCTTATATTTTAATGTTATAAACCAATAGAGAAGGAATGACCTTCTTTTAAATTTTTAAGGACTCCCAATGGATTTCTAATGATCATTAAAAATAATCATGGTGTACTTTTTGAAAAAGAACATGTATTTTGAATGTATTATTTTCATTTAATGTAGGTCATGAGGTTTAATAGACAGAATTAATAGCAGGTAATGCTGTTCAATAACAATAATTAATTAAAAGAAATGTTAATTTAAAAAAAAGTTGTGGCGTTTGTTGGTATTTTGTGGTGAAAAGATATTTAATTTTATCAGCCGGATGTTGCTATACAGGAATCAGAAGTATCATAGATGGTATTTCTGGTTGAGTATTATTACACAGGAATCATGTTGATCAAATGATCTCTAAGACATGATACTTTTTTAAATTGCTGAAAATTCAATTGAAGTAAAACATCGTGGAAATTTTCTGCGAAAATGCTTTTAAAACATTTAGGACAAATATCATAATAAATATTTTAGCACCCACGTTCATCTTTCAAAAAATTTTCCTATGAGATATTTTTCTTTTTCTCTATGATGTGTTTTAAAAATGTTTTCTAAACTATTTTTATCTTAATGATAAAGCCTTTAAAAGTTTAAGTTTATGAGTAATCATTATAATATGATATTCAACAATAAAAATATAAGAGCACATACATACACATTTCATATGGCTTTGTACTCGTACATATTATGTCAGATACAAAATATTTAATTAAAAAATAAAAAAAGACACGCAAAATAAGTTGTTTTTTATTTATTTGTTTATTTATTTTTTTTTAATAATGAAGTGTTGTTTCATTAAAATTCTTAACACACAACATAAACACCATAAAAAATAAAATTACTATTTTTATTGAGGAAACTCATCTGATTCACATTATTATTAAAATTTTTGAAAAAAAAAAGCAAACATATTTTTCACAGATGACTTATTATTATATATGTGATCGCACATTTTTTAATTTTATTATTATTGTTCAAAAATTAATAATGATCATTAACAATTTTTCAACATATAACGAACGACACAATAGTTACAGTATGTTTTGAATTTAATAAACAAGAAAAGGAAAAAACAATAAAAAAAAAATCCACATGTGTGGAGATAGATACTCTTGTATTTGTTTGTGGTTTAATGAATTTGTTTTTGTTTTTTTTTTTCTGATCATCTGAGCGCACAGTAATTAATTTTCTCATGGCGGTAAAGAAAATACTTCTTTTTTTGTTTTGTTTTAGCTGTTTTTCGTAATGTTTTTTTGGAATAAACAGATGGTACACTAAAACTTCTATAAAAATATTAATTATTCAAAATAAAAACACACACACACTTACTTAAATACAAAATTTTTGGCACAATTTTAAAATTTTTCTTTTTATTGTGTTTATTATTTCTATTTTCTAGTTCGATTAAATAAAAACATCCTAAGTCATTATTTCATTCTTTAAAATAATTGATTTTCATCTTACAAAAAAAAAAAAAAAAAAAAAAGACAACCTGCTGATGCTGTGTACGATCATTAAATATTGTAACATATTGTACTCGTACATGCAGCAACATCAAAGGCAACACATAAATCTAAAAATCTCAGATTATAGTATTTTATATTCTATTTTTAATTTATTCTATTAAAAGAATTATTGAAAATTTCAAGTTTTTGATCATAATAATTATCGTACAAAAATATCAAGCAATAATAATTACAATTATCGATCAGTTTTTAAAGTCTTTAAATAAGAAAAATGTTCTTTTTGTTAAATAAGTTACTCGCTGTCTGTGGGAGGATAGCGCAAGTGGTGAACAACTTTTTTTTTTTCCATGTTTTTTTTTTTTTTTGCTTGATTTATTTTGAAAAAGTAGCACCATTTCCATTTAAAATAAATAAATGATCAAAACATATTGATTTTTTGAGTTGATTTTTAAGGAATCGGAAATGTTTTTCTCTCAAAATAAAAATTATTATTATTATTTTTTTTGTTTTGTAGAATTTATGTTGTTTTTTCTGTCGAATGTAATGTTTGCAATTTTTTTCGTGTTAATTGAATTTTGTTTATAGAATGTATGTGAGAATAATTATTATTATTTTATTAAAAAAAAAAAGAGAAGTGAACATGCAACAGAGAAGTATACAAAAATATTCGAAGAAAAACTTCATTTGAAAAGAGGAAAAAATGTGAAAAAAAACATTTACGAATTCAATTTTTTTTTTCAAATTTTAAACATAAATTTGTATTCACAATTTTTTTTAATAAGATTTAAGAACATTTACATACACAGACACATATATGTATGTACATATTTTATTTTTGAAGGTGCGCATATAATGTGCATTTATTTTCAGTTGAATTTTTTATTATTAAATTTTCTGTGAATATGATTTTCATATTTTTAGAAATTGTATATTATTTTTAACTTTAAGCTGTTATTTTTATGTGTAATTTTAAAATGTGTGTGAAAAAAAAATAATATGTAAACTATATAGTTTTGTTTTTTAGTTAAGTTTTTTTTATATAAGAAAAATTAATTTTTTAGAGACAATTTTTATTATGATGGCTTTTTTGAACACGATAAAAATTAATTTTAAACGACATTTATTTAAGGAATTTCATGAGATAAAAATAAATGTGTTTTTTAAAATGTTTTTATTGATATTTTACTCTTTGAAGCAATGTTTTTTTTTCACAAAAAGAAATTTAATGTGAATTCCAAAAATATTAAAATCAAGAGGTTGTCAAGCAATAATTAGAGTAGCTTAGTTTTTCTTTATTCAAAACAATTTCGAAAGAATTTAAAATAAACGATAAATTAAAACCCTTATTGTAGAAAATACGAAAAAGTCTTAGCAAATTGTAAGGATATGTTATTCGTGAATTCTTCTGATATAAATAAAAACATTAATAAATTTTTCGAGGATTTGTCTATAGATCTAGAACGCATGTCGGTGATTCTTATTAAAAATTGCTTTGATCTCTAACAAGGATTTTTTTTTTTCGAAGAAATTTTTGAATGATATTTTTACAAAAATTCGGTTTAAGTTTTCCACCCACTATACCACCCACGAAAATGTTTATGGTTAACGTTCAATCAAGTCAAGAGTAGAGTGTATGTATATCTCTATAGTTAGAAATTGTTAATTTCTTAAAATGGTGAAAATGTTTAAAAATTATTGATTGTGTGCTACTGCTTGATTATAATCACCGGGATTTCATCAATCAGTGATTGATAAAATCAAGATTGATAAGGTATAGGCCGTATAGTAGGAAATAATCTTGTCTAATATGTTTTTAAATTTAAATTTGCATTATTTTCAATAGAAATAAAAATTTTAAAAAACTATTTACTAAAATATTTTTTTTCTCCTGAATATTCAGGTTCGTAGAATTAAAAAAAAAAGAAAATGTATTAAAATATTTATAAATGCAAAAACTAAATGAACATTCATTCTTTTTTATATTATAAACTTATTAGTTTAAAAAAGTTAAGTAGCAAAAAATCACAATTTAAAAATTCATTTTAATGACCTACTAACCTATTTATTGAGAGAGAGTTTAAAGTGCATACTCGATCTAAATTTCAATTAAATGCAAAATACTTATACATACATACATATGTATGTACATATACAAAATAGCTGTAGTATATCATATTTCATAGAAAAAAAAAAACAAAATAAACAAATAAAATATAAATTCACTTATAAAGCCACCTCAACAAAAGCTGTTGCGACCTTTCATTTGATCTACTTTTTCATTCAATTTTATTATTATGTTGTTTTTTTTCTCTTCATTTTTTGTTGAATTTTTGTTCAGATGTTTTACAGTTTAATAAAATCGAAAAATGTTTTATTTTTTTTCTTTCTTTTATATCCTAAATAAACATTGAAACATTATTTTCTGTTTTTTTTTATCCATTTTATTTTTTTCAATTTATGTAAAAGGATTTCAATTTTCATAACGAATACATTCATAATTTATCGATATATTCATAAACATACATATAAAATAAAATATAATATAAAGTAATAATAAAATTCTGTGTTTCTGGTTTTTTATTTTAATTCGAAAAAATTCATATTTTTAAATGAGAAAAAAATAAAAATACAATTTTTGTATACTTTCTTTATCAAGTTAATTCTTAAAAACAATATATTCATATGCATCAGTGTAGGTATATAAATATGTATGTATGTTTTTTTTTAATATACATATACATAAAAACAATATAACATATCCTTTCATATATTGTATTATCCATATGTGTTTTTTTTTCCAATGCAATGCAATGTTTTAAAAACATTAAAAAAAAAAAATACATATTATTTATAATCATTGATGTTTAACATATTCATGACACAAATAACTGTGTGTGGTATCATAAAAACAAAATGAGAAAAAAAAAATGATACATTATTCCATAATAACTTTCAATACATTGTAGGCAATAATATAGCATGAAAACTGAAATGTAGATTTATCGTTTCAGAGTTTTTCGTTATCAAAATATGTATGTATATCCTGCACATACGAAAAATATAGATTGTGTTGAATTTTCTGCATCATCATTTTAGCCAGATTGCTTTCTTTTTTTTTTGTTATACAACTGCAATTAATCAGAATTTTACAAAATGAATGTTAATTTATTTTTATTTTTATTTCATATTAAATATTTTCCCTTTTATTATTATTATTTCAAAATGATGTGTTGACAGTCAAAATATTCATTTGGCTTTTAATAATATTCATCAATAAAAATAAATTTTGTCTCCATATTTCTTATTGCATTAAAAATACAAAAAAACAAAAGACAATTATTAGCCCATGCAGTTTTTTTTTGCAAAATATGTATGTATATAACTACTAACTATAACTATATACATAACATACATAACATACATATATTATAAAATTTATTTTCCTTGGTCATTCGATGTTTGTCCTTCTTAAAAAATAAATAAAACAGTTTATTACGCATGTATGTATGTATGTATGCACATTACCATATTTTTCATGTATGAACTGTGAGTACGTACATTTATGCAAACATTTGTATATACAAATTTAACGTATACGTAAGATATTAAGTTTCACAGTCACTGACTATCGTTTTGCTAGGATTAACTGGAAAACTGAAAATGCAAACGAACGCAGCAGGATATTTTGTAAAAATTGACATGAAACTAATTTTTCACGGCGAGCAAAAAAATTTTTCCCTAACAACAATTTTTCAATGAATGCATCATGCATGACATAACCTTTATCTTTAACAAATTACATACATATATGTATATAAAAAAATTTATGTAGATATGTTTAGGGTGATGTATGTACTTTTAGTTTTAATTTAAATGTTCTAAATTTTTATGCTTTAAACATTATCATTATATCGATAGTTGGACAACTTGGTCCAAAACTTATTATTCCAATTAACTTTTTTGAATATTATGAATTTTGATCGACAAATTAATTAAAATTTGGTGTTTTAAAATAAAGTACTTTAACGTTAAATCTTTACAAAATCACAAAACAGTATGGCGTTTTTCATTTAAATTTGTAAAATGTTTTATAAATTGGATCCTAAGGTATTTAGAGATCCTTTTACAAAAGCATATTTTTATGTGAAAATTTTCACAATTTTCCTCAGAATCAAAACAATTACCAAGTTACACAATCATAAATATTTTATTACATAGCAATGTCATTATAAATATTTAGCTGTATATGTGTTTGTACATCCTTGTATATGTATAATCCAAATATCGTACACGACACATTCATAAAACGTGAAAAGTAAAGGCAATAAAGAATGTTAAACACTTATATTCATATTAGTCTGGATAATATACATATTTTTAATAATTTTTTACCATGTGTACAATTTAATAATAAAATATTTTATCAAAAAAAAAATAAAAAAATATTGCATTTTTGTAAAATAATTTAAATTTTGAATGTAATTTTTCATAACGTCATCTGTCACTGCATTTTACATTCAAAGGTTTATTATGTATGTAATATGTTTTTTGTTGACTTAAGTATAACTTTACATATGTGATATGTAGACACAATATGTAAAATATTATTAATAATTCTTTAGGAATTGTAAGCATAAATCCTTTTGAATATTTTATAATAAATTTATTTTCAAAAAGGATTAGAAAATTTATTCATTTTAAAATTTTAAGAAAATTTTCATATTTCGATTTAAAAATTGTAAAAAAATTTAAAATTTTGATTTTTCAATCTTATAAGATGCTTTTTTCTTGCAAAATCTTAAATCATCTATTTTTTTTCTACTTCTTTTATTTTTCTATTTTTTTTATTTTTTAAAATATAAATCAACAATCGAGTAATATTTAGTATATTAGTACATAATACGTATGAGCATTTATTGCAATTTTTAAAATTCAAATAGAACAGAATATTGGATTATGTACTATATCAATGGATATAGTAATATGTTTTATATATAGACTATAAAATGTCCTAGATTATAGATAAGCTTATTGGATATAGACATATTATATACATATAACACATTTTTGGCTAAGCTAACAATTGGCATATATTTTTATTATTGTTATTTAGTAAATACAATAAAACAGCGCGATAGCAAATATATTTTAAAAATTTTATTTGTTAAAACAAAATAAGCGAATTTTTTGTTTTTTTTTGTTTCATATAACTGAATGTGGAAAATCTGGTTTTTTTTGTTTTGTTTTGCACTATTTAACTGGATGTAACTGATTATATTGAGAAAATTTATGTATATTTATGTACTTTTATTATACAATTTAAAAAAAAACAAAAAACAAAAATAAAATAACAAACAACAGAATTATATAAATTTTCAGTAGATTTACTTAATACTTTTGTATTTGAGAAAAAAAAAACTAATCAAAGAGAAAATAAATAGAAATAAAGAATCCTTGTAATGTAGAAGGCTAAGCATAAAATATTGTACACGTTTTATATGTGTATACATAAATGTACAAACATATACTTAAATTTATATGTGTAGAATTTATTTTTTTTTCAAAAATAACTCATCAAGTTCGAGTCCTTGTCTCTCAAATGTATGTCATCAGTATTTTTCATAAAATTTTATTTCTTGTTTACCTTTTCTTTTTTTTTTTTTCTTTTTTCATTAAAAGTGAATATATTTATTCAAACATATAATACACATATCTGATGTACATACAAGTACATATAAAATTGTTGTTTCTAGTGTATACAAACTCATTAACATACGATAATCAATCATTTTTACAGTGAAACTGATCTAAAAATTTAATTTTAGACAAATACCAAATATATAAAATAATTTACTAGTATATTGAAAATGTTTCTCCTTCACATTTTGTGCCAGTTAAATTTTCTGTTCTTTTTTTTTTTGTACATATACACAATCCCATTATGATTTCTAAAGACCTATATGTGTATATACATATATGTATGTGTGTATATATTTTTATAAGAGTATGAATATGTTAATTTAAAATTCCTTAAAATAGCGCAACATTTAACTTTGAACTTGTATCTGTCTTCTTTTGTATAATTCTGTTTATCCCAATCTAAAAATTAATAGTTTCAATTATACAGTAAGTAATAAGATTTGTTTCTTGATAATTATGATGTGTATAATTAAATACATATAAATATAAAGAGGGTGTTGTGTTAAAAATAAATTTGAATATAAATTTATTACAGACAATATTTATTTATTGAAGTAAAAAATGATAAAAATTTTCAACGTATTTTTAAGTTGGTTGTCAAAGGATCCCTTTTTTTTTTTACTTTTATTGTTGAAAGAAAAAACTGTTGTATTTTGTTTGAACTTATATGCGTAGGTTGGAAATTGTGAAGAATGTGTATAAGAGAAAATTGCTTAAAAATTAAATACAGGTAGGGGGGTTTACAGTTTTTCAAGTGGAAAATAAAAGAAAAATTAATTTTTTTAATTAACGCATTCCGTTTTATTTTTCATATTGAATTTAAAATTACTAAATAAAATTATTTTTAAATTTAAAGTTTTAGTGTATTTTCTTTTTAAATCAAGATTTAATTGTATCTGAATGCAAAATATGTAAATCAAAAAAAATGTTTAGCAAAATTTTAATAAATTTTGTAGAGATTTCTTTAAAAAAAAATTTACTTCATAGATCATGTGATTTTGTTTTTCAATTTCCGATTGTACTCAAAAAAAATGCCAATGAATTTTATGTTGGACAGTAAAAAGTTTATTAAATTGAAAAATTTTATTGAATATTTTCTAATGCTTACATACATATGTATGTATATATGTATATGTATAAAGAAAAAAATTAGTCATAGGATTTGAGGCAACATGCAAGTTATTTAAAATTTATAATGAGTAATATAAAAAAAATGAACTTAAAACTGTTGTTTTTTTTTTTCTTGAATAGATATGTATGTGATTTCATTTTTATTTCTATTAAATAAAATTAAAAGCAATTACACCTACTAAATAGAAATAAGCTTATAAACTTCATATTATATATTATATACACTATATATATGCGAGTAAATATACATAAAATGAATTAAATATTTATTTTTCAATGTGATCAGATAATCAAGTCCCGGTCAATGTTTTTTTTTTCAACATATTTCGGGAGATTTGCCAGACAAAATCATTTAAATACATAGCGTAATTTCTCATGGCACTTTATTTATTTACTTTTTTTTTTCTTTTAAATTTTCTATCATTTAATTTTCCACTTCTTATTTTTTTTTTACAATTATTTCTTTAATCAAGATAATTCTTTCAGATTTTCGTAAATTTATATTCATACATATAGTAAAGTGATCATGATTTTATTATATTATTGAACTTCACCTTCGACAGGTGATGAAATTTGTATTTTTCATATAAATAACAAAATATTCAAAGAAAATAAAAAATTTCAAAATTTATTATGTATATTGAAGAAAAATTATGGAATTATGAAGAAATTATGAAGAAGAAAAAAAAATCTTATTTAAATTATTTGATGACATCAGAACCGAAATTTGTTTTTTTTAAAATGTTTTTTGTTGAATAGGTATATAAAATAAAATATTTTGATTTTATTATTTTTTTTTAAGAAAAAATATCTAAATTAAATTTTTTTTCTTGCAATTGATCATCAATTAAATCGAAAATACGTTTCTTTTTTTAAAAATGAATTTGTTTTCATAACGAATCGTTTAATTAGAAAATTAATCATCGTTAATGAATTCTCTTATATCCGCTTTGATTTATTTATTTATTTCTTTTGATATTGAAAAAAAATATTATGTACATACATACATACTCGTATATATAACGAAAATTAAAAATAAACTACAAACCTACTCGTACATTATACGATGATATGATTTGAATAATCAACACTTCATTAAGCAATTACTTTTTTAATTTAGTTTTTTTTTTTGTTATTGCTCCTATAAATTTGATTTTTTAATTGACTTTTATTATTCGTAGATATGTTTATGTTCATTCGAATAATATTTTAGGTATATCCTATTTTGAAAAATTGTTTACTTTTTTATCTTTGTTTTGGTATACTTAACATTATACATCTATTCTCGACAGTTTTGTTTGTAAATCCAATTCCAAAATTGAATGATTCTGAATTCTGTGAATCAAGTTATTTAAAATTTGAGCAGGATATGCTTTTTCCGTTATTTTTTTAATTCACTTTTTTTTTTTTTTTACATGAAAACGGTCCTAGCAACAGAATATAAGTTACGAAACAAAAAAAAACTATAAGAATATATTGTAGAAAATGAATGTATGTACTGAATTTTTTAGAAAATGTTCTAGATGATAAAATTTCTTTTTTCTATTTTTGAAGCTTTTATTAAGTTTAAGTCTCAAGTGTTTCGTTTAAGTATAATTATTACGAACTTTTTAAATAAAAGGACTATGAGATAAGAAAATGTGCCTCTGGGATAACGTTTAAGTTATCATAATTTTAATAAAATGAACATTTTTCTTACACCAGCTAAAGATACTCTTTACCATTTATAAAAACATATAAAGAAACGAAAAACATGCTTGAACTTCAATATTTTAGATTACAGAAAATTAATACGGAGTCAAATGCTGTAAATCTTTGTAAAAATAAAGTTTTATTATTTAAAAAAAAATCATGCTTCATTTTAGAAATATGAGAAAAAACAATCTTTGTATTTGTTTAGTAAAATCATTTTTTCTGCAAATTAATCTAACACATAGTAATTTTAGTTACGACAAGTAAATTACCATAGAAAATCAATTTTGAATGCAATTTACAAGTTGATAATATCACTGTAGACTGTAATTAGAATGAATTGTTTAAAAAAAAAAAAAAACTAAAAATATTTCATGTTAATTTGACAAAATTCAAGTATGTATTTAAATTTTTTGTGCTTTTTTTTTTTATTTATGTACATACATATGTAGTTTTTTCTTTGATTCTTATTTTTTTTGTTGCTTCTATTCCTTCTGTTCAGATATTTTAATTTTGTACCACAATACGTGCCAGGGCTATAAAACTCAATGTCTTTTATTATAAGTATATAAATACAAATTTTACAATTTTTACAGTTTGTATTTAAAATTTTCTAGAATATTTTCTGTATGTGTTTTTCATGTAGGAAAAAAAAAACAACAACAAAAAATTTAAAAAAAAGAATTATACAAATTATTTAAAAAATGTCAACATGCTTTTAAGTTTTTAACAGTAGGTCAGTGTTTTATGCCTCAGTTGATATATTTTTCATTTGTATGTATATATTTTAATTTTATTTATACGGGTACTTACACAAAATCATAGTTAATGCATATTATTTGTATTTTTAAAGTAATTTAATTTTTTTCTCTAGACGTTTTACTATATATTTTAAAATTAATTCAATTGTTTATCATCAAATTACGTTTACAATTTTACAAGAAAAAATAATGTTCGACTGATATAAAAAAAAACAATAACAACTGAATTCTATGAATAAATTGCATCTTTTATTTTTTTTGAAAATATTAATAATTTTAAAATGCTGTCATTTTGATTTTAACAATTAAAAAAAAAAAACATTTTATTCCAATAATTTTATTTTAAGTATCACTTCATTGTTTTTTGTTTTTTTTTTGTGTTTTTGCTTCCTACACATATAATTTTATATACATACATACATACATACTTTTAAATTATATATTGTCCATGAAACGATATATTAGAAAACAAGCAAGATAAAATTCAAATTGTACATAATACATGTTTTTTTCTTTCTTCTAAATCTTTTCAATATATGACGTCATTGTTGAAATTTTTTAGTAGTTATCTACATAATATTATATAGTTCATATATAATAATCCGTACAAAAATGTTCTTTTCATTTTGGCACAGAACCGTAAAACTTATTTATAGACCATACTTCCACATACGACGTCATATCATCAACATCAGAGTGTATTAAAAATAATTATTTAATATGTACAAATATATTATTTTTGTCTTGTCGAATGTCGTCTCTTCCTATATAATATTGGCACATGTGGGAGAAAGATTGATAGCAAAATAGCAAGGCACTATATGAGAAAAATGAAATAAAGTAAAAAAAAAAATTAAAATTAAAAAATCACGACAAGAAGAAAATTTGAGATGAAGAAGAAAATTATTGGGCATTTTAAGTTTTTTTTTTTCATGTTAAAAACAAATTTTATTTATTTCACTTTTTCATCCAGTTATTAGATAAAATTCTTTCTTACCTTGTTTGAAACTCAAATAAAATTTAAATTCATGTATATTTTTTTTCTACAAAGCAGGCATCTATTCATGTACGTATACATAGTACATACATATGTATATCATATGTACTATATAATATGTATTATATGTTATGATGCAGATTTTAAAAAGTATTTCAATTTTAATACATTAAGTTTTCAAATTTTTCTAATTTTTTATTATAATTGTATTTTGTTTTTTTTCTTTTCAATTTTTTTCTAAAATTTCAATCCTATAATAAAAATGAATAAATGTATCCAATATTAACCTTAAATTCACATGCATTATATACATTTTGTGGTGTATACTCGTATGAACACAAATTTTGAAAAAAAAAAAAAAAAAAATCACTATATAGGATTTTCGACGCCAAATATTCAACCCCTCCGTAGTCCGTACGTACAATGAGGAAGTTCAAACTGAAAAATTAGAATTTTTTCTTTTATAGCATTTTTTTTTTTTGGAAGTATTTTTTTTTTATCCAATACGTTATTATGCTCCACTTTTATTTTTCTGCATATATGTCTCTTCCTTGAATGGTGCCGTGGAGACGGAATTGATAAATGTAATAGTGAATGTAAGCATATTTTACGTAGTTATATATATAAAATAAAGTAAAAAAAAATATACTACAATAAGGAAGAGAAAAAAAAAAGTAATATTTTATTATTTACTCATTTTTAAGGCTGAGTTAGCAAAGAATTTATGCAAAATTAAAAAAAAAAATAGGAATAAACATATAATTTTCTATGTATTCTTGTTATTGTTTTCTTTTTTTTTTTTTCATTTTGTTTTCTTGTTGTTTGTTTTGCTTTTATATTTTTGTTTATACAATTTTCTAATGACAAATAACCTATTTCAGTTAAAACAAAATATGTAATAATAATTTTTTTTAAAGCTCTCTGAAGTAAAAAGTTTTCGCATAAATGAATTTAAAAAAACAAAAACAATAAAATAAAAACAGAAAAATATATCATTTTGTTTAATTGTCCATTAAGGATTAAAATTTATTTCAGTTTCATCAGTATTTATATGCTAGCTTTTTTTTTACGGATGGAAAATAGACGTTTTTCTTCTAGAATCTTGTCATTTTTAAAAATAAGTCAAAAAAACAAAACAAATTGAAAGAGTAATGGAACTTAACGAGATAAAATATTCAAAATATCAGAATGTGGTAATGGTATGAGATTATATTGGCAAAAAATGTTCACGTAAAGAATAAAAACCTTAAAAAATATCAAATTTCCTGTTTTATATCTTATAAAATTTCATAAATATTCTTTTAAAAGGTATTGCTAATACGTTAACAACCACAAACTTCATTTTTCATGAATATGTATTCATAATTTCTTATTCAAATTTTATGTAGATAAATTTTTGGATCATAATAACAAAATACTATGTATAATTAGTTTACATTTAAATGAGGGTATTGAACCATGACAAAAATTAATGACGTCATTACATCATCATATTTACATTACGCAATTTAGTTTTTATTTTCCTATTTAAATTTTATGAAAAAGAAAAATTGTTAAGATATTGATAGATTTATATATTATATGTAAATAAACAGAATATTAATTTTGCTTTGTTTCTAGAAAATATGATGAACTATGGTACACATAATATTTGCTATATACATGTACATATGTATATACATATATATACATATGTTTATAAATTAATTTTTACGCTTAAAATCCCAATGGAAAATTCAAATGTCAAGTAGGTTATCATCAATGACGTCATTACTAAATTTGTTTTCTATACACATTTTATGTATACGAGTATATAAATATGATGTGAATATATACATTTTGTTTTTACTCCTTTATAATATTCTAGTGTACAAGATACCAATTTCCCATATACTATATAATACATACATATAATATTTATTCCATTTACAATACAAACAAAAATGCAAGGATAAGGATATATCATACACGCATTCAATTCTCTGTATACCAGATTTTTCTTGTATAGGACATATTGTATGTATTGAATTTGTACCGGATTTTGCGCATTTCCGATTCCGGTTCCGTTGTCGAGTGTATAAAACTCATGCGATAAAGGAGTTAAAAAATTAAAAAAAAAAAATAGATAATACATTTTTTAATAAAAATAAAAACGGTAAATATTATTATTATGATATGATTATTCTCTATTATGAAGTTATGACGTTATATACGAAAAATTAGCTGGATAAATGATCAATACAAGTAAAAATGAATAAAAAAGAAAGAAAAAAAAATATCTGGAAAGGAAAAATGGAAAACATTTTTATTGCATTGTATTAAAGTGGTACACAAAAATATTTGTTATACATACATAAATTCCTTTTTTTTTCAATATATAGACCATAAAAAAAACAAATACTCAAATGTACTATATAGTGAACGATAGGACATTTTTATGTGATGGACCCCGCCCGATGATGCGACGTGAATATCTTCTACTATCCATGATTTTTATAAAATGCATACACATTAAAATTGTAGTACTACAACGATGGTAATTTGAAAACTTTTAAAAGAAAGTTGAGAAACGAAAAAACAAAAAGGAAAGTGGAAAATCATTTTTTTTTTTTTTATACACAATTGTACGTACTTATGTACTATTGTACTTTTTATAAAACTATAGTATTAAAATAAAAAAAAAAAATTTGAAAATGAAAATACAGACAATCTTAAGTTTTTTTTTTTTTTTTTAATTTAATCGTGTGTATAGAGAATGAGTAATGAAAATTTAATTTCCGACGTTTTGAAGAATGAATGAATTAAATTCTTAATAAATACTTATATTCTTAAGGAATTAGCTACGATAAATTGTAATCTAAAGATTTAAAAGAGAAAAAAAAATTTTTTTTTTTTTTTTTGTATTTCATTTTGTTGAATGTCATAGAAACGGTTAAAACTTTTTAATATTCAAAAAATGTATAATTAATCTATTTTAGATTAAATAATTTAAATATTTGTATTTTGTATTGTTGTATAAAACTTTTTATGGAAATAAATATATTTTGTCTGAAAATCATAGTACTCACATATACATATATAGTATATGTATATTTTTCTATGTAGGTATATGTAAATATTCTTCGAAGAAATCTTTTTCAAATTAAATAATTCATTGAAGGAAAGTCTCTTAAGATACTATTTAATTCATACCACATACACCAGGATTTGTGACTTTCAAGTTGTCGAAGTTATAAAAAAATTATAAAACATGAATATTTTTTTTTTATTATTATTATTATTATTGAAGCCAATAACCTATTTTGTGTATGTTAACCCTTTATTTTGTTTATTGTATTTGCAAATATATAGATATTGTTCCAAAAGTGCTCGAATTCAACTGAAAAATATTGTCATTATTTTCTATAGTAGTCCATATAGTAATTTAATTTATATACTTGATTTATTAATTGAAGTCAGTATTGTGTTTATAGAGGCAGTACCCGATGAGTTTTTTTCCCTTGGTAATATTTAATTTAAAAGATTTCCCTCGATTGAAACTGAGATCTGATCACCTCACACACGAGACAAATTTATACAAACGAAATGTAAAAGAGTATAGAAAAGTATGCCTTTCTTGCCTGTACTGACTTCAATTAATAAATCAAGTATAGATATTAAGAAACATTTTTTCCTTCTTAATGTTGGCTTTTTATCGTTGGAAGTTGGAAACCATCCCACAAAATCAGACCTCTAATAAGGGTTTAATTTAAGTCTAGTTTTTTTAAACCCTGTCTTTGTGAATTGAAAAGTAGGGAAATATGTCAATAATAAATCATAAATTTTATATTTCTCAAATCACCCTGTTCTTATAATCACGTGAAATTATAACACGGGATAAAATTATGTCATTGTTGATTTTGTTTTGTGCCAATAATGATGTTGTATCATATCGTAACACAAATCTACTTCAAATATTTAAAATGACAAATTGATTTTTCAAGTACATTATCACTGATATAAAACATTCATACTTACTTATTTGACATACTTTTTCTTTTTTTTTTTTTTTTTGAGAATACAAAATAAAATAAAACATACAAAAATATTTTGTTAAATGCCAAAAAAAAATGTGTACAAATAGAAGAAACTTCTTTGAGAACTCTATAGGGCTAGATATTGGCGATATTTATGATGGAAATGTGTTTGTTTTTTACTTGTAATGTTTTTTTTTTTAAATAAATAATCTTTTCAAACAGTAAATAATTGTCTTGAGAGGTATTAAATTTCGAAATTTTGAAATACATGTAATCAAATATTGAATCTCAATAAAAAGATGTTTTGAGAAATTAAAAACTAATAAAAAACTCTGTAAAGGAATTGGTTAGGTTAAAAAATTACCTACCAAATAGAAGGGCAGATAGAGGTTTTCAAGTCAAGGATTGTTATAATTTTGTGATATTTTAAATAAAAGTTGTTTTATAATTCTTTTCTCAAAGACAAACATATGGCCCAACAAAGGTTTGCATGTTGATATGTCTTGTCTTACTTGAAAATATCCTTTTTTGTTGTGTCAGTGATTCGGAGCATGTAAGTTTTGGAACCTGTTAAACAGAAAATGTAATTTGTAATTTACCTTAATTTCATCAAAAAAAAAAGTAAAAAAAAATGCTGTCAAAATTATTCAATTAAAAAAGTATTTAAGTATTCTTAAAAATAACATTTAAAATAATTTGAAATCAATTAAAAATGTCAAAATATTTTTTGAAAATTTCATATATTCAATATACGATATATCTACATACATAACAAATAAACGTTTAATTATATTTTATTCATATTTATAACTTAGAATTTCAAAAATATGCAATTAAAGTTTAAATTAATGACATATCAAAATATTATTGAAATTCATTTTCACAAAATTTTAATATTAATAATTGTTTAGATTTGAAGAGAAAAAAATACATATTTCATAAACCAAAATAAACTAAAACGAATGTGTTACCACTGTTGCCAATTTGTTTTAGAAAAAAATTTGAGACAAGGAAATAGAATATAACAACTATAATGTCCTTTTAAAAACGAAACGCAAGCTAAACCTGAAACAATTAACAGTAAAAAGAAGTGCTAAGAAAGTAAATTTACCCCTTTTTTTTTATTTTCAAATTTTTGATCCATAAAGTAGGAATGTCCTTTTACTGCACTTTTATTGAACATATCTAAAAAATATCACTTTTATTCAAGAAAATATCTTTTTTAATGTTTACAATTTTTATATTTTTAATAAAAAAATACTACTTTTTCGCCTGAAAAAGTGTTTAGTTGGCAACAGTGTAAAACATCCCTCAATAAATTGTATAACAAGAGTAATTTCGACTAGATAAACTTTACAAGTTTAATGTTTGAATAAATGTTATAAATAAACTTTTTTTTTTAGTATAAAATAAATAAATATTGTAAAATTAGAAAGTTCATTATTTTGTATAGCGAGAAAATTGCAATAGAAAATTTATGTATGTCTATAGTTGTATAAAATATATGAAAATTTCTCTCTCGAAATATATTTTAGAATATAAAAAGGTAATCATTTATGATTAAACTGAGTCGTAAAAAAAAATAATGAAATGTTAAAATTTGTAATGTTTCACATGTACATAAATACAACGCACTAATTTTGATCGATTTCTATAGTATAATATACATAACTATATCGTATATAATATACATATTCCACAATGATAGATAATAACCATTCGATTGGCTATCAATCATCAATGAAAAATAAAATAAACATTAGAACAACTCAGCACATACAACATTTATTATTATGGGTGGATGGGTGATTGAACAGATAAATATATACGAGTACAAAATATATGTATATGTACGTGTATTAAAGTATAATATGAGACAAAATAATAACAAAAAAAAAAGTGTTTAATAGAAAAATAATTATATTATCGATTTTTTTTCTTTATATTTCATTTTTCTTTATTTTTTAATTTAATGAGGAGATTATTGTATTTAGATTTTAGACGTAAATTATATGTAGTAAAAGAAAAAAAAAAGATATTGTAATTAAAATAAATATTAATGTGTATTTTTATTTTTATTTTAGAACGATATTTTTTATAGAGAAATATGAGAACATATGTATAGAAAAATAAAATTTGATGATGATTAATTATAAAACAGGTACAAATTAATTTTATCCTTGATTATGAGTTGTATATACATTTTATTGTATTGTTATACATATACTGACATTTTTAACAACTTTAATAAACATTTTGAAGACTATTCCGTTGGTTCAAAATTATTTTACATTAAAGATAGATTATATACATATACTGAGGAATTTTAAGGATACTCTAGGTGAAAAATTTCAACTAAGTATATTGTGCATTCTGAATAGTTTTCAAATAAAATAAAATTAAATTCTAAACCTTAAATCAAATATAAATTTTCATTGTAAAATCAGTAATAATGGCTGAAAAATTCAATATATACTCGTATCACCCTAAATAGAAGTCCAATGAATTGCACTTTAAAATCAAATTCTAATAAAATCAATTTTTCAACGAAAATAATTTTTGGTAATTTTCTTTTGCATTTAAAATGTAAAAAAAAAAAAAAAAAAACAACGAATCACTTACTTTTGAAAATTGGTTCGTGATACATGTACCATCGATTGGTTAACAGTAAAACTAATCATGTGAAAAATTTATGATTTTCGATTTTTTGATTAACTGATTCCAAATTCTATATCTACTATATATACATACATTATGTATGTACATCATGACCAGCTTAGATGACCAGGCGAATAAATTATAAATAGAAAAGCTTTTAAATTGTAATTATGTGACAAAAATGAACGGGCAAAAAATGATCAAAATACCAAACGATGATAAAAATGAAAAGTTATTTCAGATAATCTAGATAGCTTTTAAAATTTTGATTGTAAAAAAGGTTAAAATTTGACTAGTAATTGTACTTTTTTTTTTTTCTTTTTCTAAATAATAATTATTTCAAAATGAAAAAATAAAATATATAGAAATGTATAACCTTTCGGTATAATTTAATCTGTCATTATCTCTTCCATTTTCAGTACATTAATTTTTTGTTCTTTTATTTTTTTCAAAGGAAACCAAAATACGATAACACAAAAATGAAAGAAAATCAAAATCATTTTTTATTAAAATCATTCAGTTTTATTTCGACTGAAAAGTCAATTTTAACAGCTATGGCATTGAAGGGCCTCCTATGTATTTTTTTTTCACCACCACCGCCTTTCACACAATATAATGCGTATAATAATGGATAATGTTGAAAATTTATTTTTTAACATTTATATTTGTATAAACCTCCATATTATTTCCAACACACATATAGGTTTATATTTGTATCTATGCTTTTGTGTTTGAACGAAAAAAAAAAATACATTTTGATGGAAGATATTATACGAAAATGAACATTATAACAAGGTTTAAATGACTATCAAAAATTCAAATCATATAATTATCATCAGGGAGTCATTCTCAATTCTATACAAAAATAATTTCCATATTTTGTTGTAAAACAAAGAAAAAAAAGTAATAATAAATTACATGTACTTACTATAGTGTAAGTGAAATATTATATTTTTTCCAATTAGTTTGGTAATTTTATAGAAAAAGATAAAATTGTTTCCAGGATCCTCGAAAACAAAAATTCTTTAACATTTTTCTCAAATGAAAAAAAGCAGTAATAACTGGACTTTCTTTTAAATAAATCCAATTCAGAAGAAATTCTTTAAATATGTAGCTACATATTAAAAAATTTATTATTCCTCCACGAGAAGATATTATTTTCGGTGTTCAAAATTGTTGTCCTTCGATTGTAGAAAAGTGATAAAATATTAAAATACGCGTGTAAACATGAAGAAAGAACTGTAAATTTTTTATAACTTTTTTTCAATTAAATTTAAACAAACAAAAAAAAAACTAATAAGAAAAAGCTCTATTTAATTCTATAATTTTTTTTTTTTTTATAAAAAATTAATTGACAACAAAGAATTTATTATACATATATTATATTTACGTGATGTATTATTTACAAGTTTTCCTTTTTTCTGAAAAACAAATAATTACTCGGTCAAAATTCATTAAAAAAAAAACCTATTAAGGACATGTATGTTTTATAGGGCGATTCTATCATCGTGATATGAATTTATCACGAGAACTAATAACATTGTAATTATATAGTAATAATATACAGAGAATAGCAACAAGTAAAACAATTTGCATCAGTTTCACCTTTTGTTTTTTTTGTCTTTAAGGCATGAAAATAGTTTCCGTAATTACAAAGACAAAAAAACCATATAAAACAGTGTATGAGTGATATGGAATAAAGAGACCCATGCAATGACTATGAACTTGTATATTCATATGCTAATGACATACATATATATACATGCAAATTATTCAAAATGGTAATTCGAAATGGTAATATTGTCACCAGTTATGTTATTATATAGGAAATCGATTAAAAAAAAAGGTTTTATAAGAAATATAACTGCGGCAAAAAAAGTAATGGTTTAGCTCAATTTATTTCAAATTTTCATAGTAAAGGAATATGAGTTTTATGTTTTAGTACGTAAATACTCGTATATTTTTTTCAAATAGAATTATTCTATTGAAAGCACATAAGTGGAAAATTTTTCTGACATTTTTCTTAAAAAACTAAAAGCAAAAGTGCACTATTATTCCCCCATTGTTAAGATTCAAGCTTTTTAAATATTAAATTTTCAGTCTCATATGACACGAAATATTTTCTAAATAAACATAGTATGACAATGAGTATTCTTTTACATGAATAAGAACAATGTCAACTTATTTCGATTTTCAGAGATATACGGACAATAAAGAATGTGTCACACCATTTGTATTTTTAACCTTTATATGATGACCTTCCTCAGCATTTAAACATGAATGAAAATTATTGCAACTGGAAAATTAGGAAATTTTAATAGATTTATCAAAAACATATAAATTATGTTTTTATAGAAGTGATAAAAAAAAAAAATCTGTCAACTCTGAATATATCGTATTATATTGACTTCTTAGGAATTTCTGATTTCGTTCAACCACCATACCAACAAGTCGATTCATTTTTGTTTTTAAAATGTCTGTTGCTACAAGAAAAATTATTTCATAAAAAAGATTTAAAATGATAACGTATGTAATTTATCCTTTTTCATATTACAAAAAAATCATTCTCTTAACATAAAATTATGATTTATGTGGACCTTGGTCAGATTAATGAGTATATTCAAAATAAATTTCATAAAGGCTTACATATATAATAAATAAATATACTTAAGTGGGTAATTAGATTATAAATATGGTTACCATGTGCTTTTTAGTCAACAGGATTGTTCTGTATTTCAGTATATTGTCCCAAAGGACTTTGTTTATTAAAAATATGAGTATAGTCCTATATTTAAAATAATATTCGATATATTTCTAAAATGAAAGATTTCAACTCAATAAACAATTTCGTATGATCTAAAGTTTAATCTAAAGTTCAAACATATTTTGAATATATTTGAATATAATATATTTTTATATAAATATATTTTTTTCAAACGAATAAATATATACAAAGAAAAAAAGTAACTTTAGAATGCAGAAATTTTATTTTTTATTACCACAAAAAAGTACTACACATATTTATCGGAATTTTAATTCCCTAATGGTCGTTTAATACAAATTATTATTTATTTTTTGAGTAAAAAAAAATTGAAATTATTAGTGATTATTTATGATGAATTATTTACATCGCAAAATTTATTTATTGGTAAATAATGTTGCTATTGGCATTATTAAAAAAAATATAAAATAAGACTAAAACTCATTACCAAAACAATCATGTTATTTTTTTTCATAATTTATATATATTCTTAAGATGCATTTTTCTCAAGACCCTTTTTTTTTTAAATAAACGGTATATGTATTATATACTTTTACGATTTTGCAATGATTTCCATTTTTCAAATTTACTTTAGTTTCAATTTTTACAACTTTCATTGATGACCATTTACACAGAAAATTTGACACAGTCGTCTGTCGGTGACAATCGATTTTTCTTTTTTCAATTTTCAAAACTACTTTATGATTATTATTATGTAGTATATAACATTGTAATTATTCACATAATGTACGTATTTACTTTGTCCTTACACATTTCAAAAAGGGTAGACTTACATATAAAAGTTAACATACAATCAATACCTAATTTCTATTTTTAATATTTCCTTCAATTTTTTTTGTCGTTTTGCTATATTTTAATTTTTTTGTTGTCCCATTTTACATGTATGTAATATATGTATAATACTCTTGATATTAATTTTTTAACGTATTATATAAAAGCGTACATTAAATGAAAATTAAATTCAATATACACATATTATGTGTATTATGTATACATACATATGTGCATGATAATATTTTTCCTATGATAATATTTTTCCTTTGAGAATCGTATAAACATAATTTCTAAAATTCAAAGTTAATATTCATACATATAATTGAACCATAGATACATACATATATACGGATATTATACTACATTATATTATATTTTTCACTTTTATTTCATAAACTAGGTTATATTATACAATATTTTACCTGGTAAAATGTGTTATAACAATAATTGTAGTTTATTGAAGCGTATTGAATTAATAATAATTGAATTAACTTATTTCTTTTGTATTTTTAGTATTTTTTATACTTAGTATTTAGGGCTCTGGTATTTTAAACTGTCAAATGAAACAAAGGTTTTGAAAAAAAAGCTTTTATTTCCTGTACGATAATTTTATTTCTTGTACCCACATATTTCACAAGAAATATTCAACAGTATCATACTTCAATACCTTAATTTTGGAAACTTAAAAACACTCTTGTGTTTTACTGTAAAGGAACAATAATTCACGAATACAAAAGTCTATAAAAACATAGAAGTTCATAAATGAAATTACTAAATTGTCTAAAAATAACATTTTTATGAATCAAATAAAATTTGTTTTTCATATTCTTTTGTTCATGATAAAAAAAAAATAATACCTGCTAGCAAATTCGTTGAAAACGATTTTTTATACTGTCTAATTTAATTTAAGAAAAGAAAAAAAGTATCAATGCAAAAAAGGAAGGAAATTTAACTGAATAGAATGTAGTATAAAGATCTAAAGAAATTCATTTCCTTTATCCATATTCTGCATGAATATAACAAAAAATAAAAAAAAAACAAAATGTCTATTTTCTTTTTTTTAGTTTTCAATTTTATTTTCTATTTCAAAAAGGATCTAAAAGTTTAACATGTGTTGCATTTATATTTTCTATGCATATATTAACCAAATGTGTATATATGTATATATTTTTTTAATACTGGTAGTAGTAGAAAAATGGCAAATAGCAAAGAGCAAAATGTAGAATATATTATAAAAGAATGAAATGAAAATTCTATATTTGCTGAATACTATGTAAACGTTGTTAAAAAAGAAAATCTATTTTCCTCAAGATATATTATGTGGTTTAACGGATGGATGGTTGGTTTGTAGGCAAAAAGATGCACTGAAAGAATAAAAGAAAAAAGTACCTATAAAAAACAAGAAAAAAAATTAAAAGGAAGATAAAAAAAAATGGAAAACAAAAGAGAAAGGAAAGTAAAATGCAAAAAAAAAAAAATGTTTAAAATGTATCGGTAGTTTGATGTAGTATTGTGTTAGTGTGCAACAAGTGAAAAAAGTAATAGTTTCCTTTTAAATTGAAGAAAAAAGAAAATTACAAAAAAAAAAAAAAAACCATGATTATTGTGATTTTCAAAAAGATTTGACGGAAATAATTTTATTTTGATTCCAAAATTAAATTAAATGAATAGGTTTTTGTGAGAATATAGGTAAACTGGAAAAGTTTTATTGTTTTATTTATTGATTCTTTGGTCCGTTGAAGCTCTATCTTGAAGATTACTGAAAACTTAAATGTATGGATGATTAACACTTTATTAATACTAAATTCTATTCAAATTATGAAGCAAATCGTTTCAGAGAAAATATTTCAATTTCCAACAATACTCGACCCACGTTTTTACAGATTATTGATTAGCAAAAATCAATCCTGCTTTAATTATGTCCTTTTTTTCAAATTTTAAACTGTTGATTTTTTGATTACAGCAACAATAACTGCACCTGTACTGGCTTAATAATATGAAAATAAATAGCACTTCCGTATTTTACTCTACAAGAATTAGAAAACAAAACCATTAGGAAAATAACAAAAGGAAAATTGTTCATAAACCCATATTAGTGTAAAAAATTACTCGTATAGCTTTTATACTACGACAATTTCAGTATTATACTTTTTATTGTTAATAATATAAACAACAAAATAATTATTGATCAGACGGTCAGAAATGATTTATTTTCAAAGTATCAAAGAAAAGAAATATTTATGTGCACACATATTTAAAATTAATTAGCTTATTTTATTTAATAACATGACGGCTTATTATTTTACAAATTAAATTTGTGAAATACTTGTGAATTGACCTCTAATATATAATTTCTTTATTTTATATTTTTTAAGACATTTTATATAAGGTGTGTTTTTTCTTTGGAAAAAAACAACAAAAAAATATAATATTTGCACATATATGACACATTGTTAAAGAAAAAATTATGTAAAATGTACAATTATTATTTTAAAAAGCTCAGACGTATTCAAATAACAATAAAAATGTACAACATAATAAATCTAGTAGTTTGACATTACCTGCGATTTATACAGTCTTCTTTAAAAGAAAAATTTAAACAATAATTTTTAAATTTATGAATAATGTAATAAAAAATTGGAATTATTTTGAGACAAATGTTAAAGTTCAGTGATTAAAAATTGAAATTTTTAGTTTATCAAATTTTAAATAAAATTCTTTCTAAATTTTTTTTATTTCAAAAAATCGTATTTCAAGAGAATTTATACATTTGAGGTGTAAAAGTGAAATAATTAAGAATACGATAAAGTCGATAACAATAAATTAATTTCTTTAAGTGTAAGAAAAGTCAACTGTTTATTATAGCAATCGTTACAGAATACATAAGTACATACATAACTGATTACCCTTTTTTCCCCATGGAGCACTTAATCTATCCATCTTAATGATCCAAATAGCTCTACTAAGAAGCTCAATTAAAGCGATTGAAATCGCTAGTAAATATATTCTTTTAGTTATACAAATGTAAAAAAGTAATTAACTGCTTTATATGTAATGAATACTTTTTCAAAGAGTGTCCATATTGAATTTAAATTTTCAATTTTAAATAGAACCTCGTTACCTTGACGTATAAAATCAAGATTTCGAAAAAGAAAAATGAAGAAAATCGAAACAACCGCGTTAACCTTATTTCTTTTTTTCATTTAATATTCGCATAACAAAAATATTTGAAAATTATTTTAAAACTTTTTATTGTGTAAATTTTATAAATGTGATAAAATATAATTTAAATCATTGTTATGTCTACACATATCCTGTATTAAAAATATTTAACACAAATATATCTACCTTATAATAAAATAAATGTATACATATGTGTATAGTATATTCATGTATCCTTTTGCTATGTCCCTGTCGAGTTTTTATATTTATCTATTAAATTATTTGATACTAACAGTTGACCTCAAAATTAATTCATTTAGTTAAAGAAATAACACATATAGAAAAAGTGTACATATTATGTTGTATGTAAAGAATAGGACCTAGTATAAATATTGCAAATCACTATAAGTCACGCTATACTTAAAAACTAAGTATTTCCGTTAGAAATTCTTTGTATATAAGAAGAAAAATGTATTATTTTTAATTATTTTAGTATTTTAGTATTTTTTTCACTATGTACGTGGTGTACCAACTATAGATATTCTGATAATAAACTTTTAAATATGTGGGTTTAACCTTTATTTTGAACATATTCAAATAAAATGAAAAGGTCAAAAAATGTAAGGAATGTGTAATTAAATGATGAAATAATGTAAGAATAAATACAAATTTAGTCTTATAGTCTTAGATATGCTCTCTTTCTGATAATTTGTATATTTTTTGTGAAAAAATTATGGAAAAAAAAACTTATAAGCTTTTGATCTTTGAATTTATAAAAATCTTCTTTTTGATGGTATCGATTTGACATTGCTGTAAAAGATATTGTCTTTTACACTCTATTAAAATCTAAAAAAAAAAATAATAGAAGTTTTTTTAAATCAAAGTAAGGATTATTTACAAGGATAACAACTTTCAAGTACCATTCATTCTTGAAATGTAATTTATTTTATAAAAACAAAAAAAAAATCCATTTCTCTTTGTCAGCGAAAACTCATCCTAATTTTTAATTAATATACTCTAGAAAAATATCCTTCAACTAAAGATTTTTATTTTCATTTATGCTTTTCATTGTGCATATTTATGTATGTATGTATACATACATAATGAAAACTATGACGGAAATTGAAAAAAATATTTGATGTAATTAAAATTTTGTGTTTTTTTTTTTTGTATCTTTTACAGAATAAATATACTTCATAATCGATAAGAAAACAAAAAGATATGGGATAACTAATATAATTTTTTTTCATTCGTATCTGTACAAACATTTTCAAACCATTCCCAATCAAAGTTCTTTGTAAAGACATGTCGATCTGGTGGCTACGTAATTGCTGTGGCGGCAAACATCGAATAAAAAATTTCAAATCAATTCAAATTATAAAATATTCAAATAAGGATTTCTTAAAAACTTTTCAAATTATTATTGACACAAAAAAAACGATAGTGTGGAGCTGAATAAGAGGGATGAGCGATTTTATGTAGCGGTAATTTTTTCTTAAATTTTTTTTTTTTTTATTAAAATATAATTGATGTTTCGTTAGTCAGAAATATAATTTAAATTTTTTTTTCTTTGTATAGTATCGGCCCTATGGTGGGCGAACGCGATAGAGACCGTGAAGCGGTGCGCTGGGAACTGGGCGATTCTACACCGCCCCAATTTAATAATGGAGGACCACAAATGGTTGGAACATTCTGCAGTGGACAGGCTGTTTCTCAACAACAGCAATTACAACAGCAACTGCAAGCACAGTTGCTTCAAAATCAACAATATCAACAACATAACCAACAGTTGCAACAGCAATTGCAATCGACCACAAATTGGATTGAAGACGGAACTATCAGTGGAAGAAATCAATCGAGTTACGGATATAGTGAGCCAAATTGGACTCGTTCTCTTACAGGCTATAGTGGTAGTGTTACTGGCAGTGGCGGTGGTGTTGGTACTGGTACTGGAAACGGTATTGGAGTCGGCGGTGGTGGGGGAAGTAATAGTATGGCTTATGCAACAACGAATACAAGCGGTACTGGTACTGGAAAGGAGGTTCGTTATGCTCCATTTCCGGTCACATCACCGTCACATTCGAATCCGATTACCTCTTCGCAACAGACAGGAGCAACGGCAGCTCCACTGCAGCGGGCACATTCCAGGTCGATGTCCTCCATACCACCAGAACCATTTATGATAGCACGTTCAAAACAAATGAATCGTCGTGTTTCAATAAATGTTGGTGGTGTTAAACATGAAGTGTTATGGCGAACTCTTGAACGATTACCACATACAAGACTCGGTCGCTTACGTGAATGTACAACACACGAAGCTATTTCAGAATTATGCGATGATTATTCATTAGTTGACAACGAATATTTCTTTGATAGACATCCGAAAAGTTTCAGTTCAATTTTAAATTTTTATCGTACCGGTAAATTACATTTAGTTGATGAAATGTGCGTTTTAGCGTTTAGTGATGATCTCGAATATTGGGGTGTTGATGAACTATATTTGGAATCATGCTGTCAGCATAAATATCATCAAAGAAAAGAACATGTACATGAAGAAATGAGAAAAGAGGCTGAAAGTTTAAGACAACGTGAAGAAGAAGAATTTGGTGATGGTAAATGTGCTCAATATCAAAAATATTTATGGGAATTATTGGAAAAACCAAATACTAGTTTAGCGGCGAGGGTAAGTAAAAATTGTTTTGTTTTCTCTTTTTATTCTTAAACTATTGCTTTCAATGTGCTAACATTAAATTAATGAAGAAAAAATTAAATAAATCTTTTTTAAGAAATTTCAGATTATATAAAATCCTTCTTTAAAAATTCTTTTAACATTTTTTGAATTGATTAATAAATTCTTTGAAAATGTTTTCCCATTATCATTACATTTTACATATGAAAATAATGCCATCATTATTACACAATATTTTTCTTTTAGTCAAAATTTAAATTTAAATTATTGTGCTGCTAAAGTACTAAATGATTTCTTATTCAAATTTCTTAATTGTGTTTCTTTGGAAAAAAATGTGATTTATTTTTATATTTGTTCCAAAGCTTCAAATTTTTGCATGTACATATTATATGAAAGCCTTAAATGTATTTTTGTCTTCGTTAAAAATTGCATAATAAATGTTAAATTAACACTTACATTTTTTTTAATAAAATTTAAGTACTTATTTAGTGGAAATATTCTGTATATAAAATAAGCTTAAAAAGCCAGATAGAAAAATTCGTCTATCGGTATTTCAACGCGTCGTCATTGTTTAATACAGAAAAAAAAAATTAATCCTGATATTGGTTTTCGTTCATATCTCGGTTATTCTAATAAGTTTTATGAGTTGAGTATAAATTACAAACTTAATTATTGGGTTTTTGTAATTAATTTTTCTAAAAAATTTCTAAAATACAAATTTCTTATTACAATTAAATAAATCAAATTAATCAATTACTTACCACCTCAATTATGTAGTTAATTGGATAAATAATAATTCCATTAAACAATAAATATGATAGGCATTTTTCGTTGATATTGTAAATTTTATAATTTTGAACAAGAAATCATTTAGTGTGTATTTGACGTACAAAAATAATTACCAATAAAAAAATTTATTTATTAAAAAATATATTTTTGTAAAAAGTTAACTTTTTTTTTTAAAAAAATTTTAAATGAGCTATAAAAATTTATGTGTACAGAAAAATAATTATATTAAATTATTTTGCATTATTTACAAAAAAAATATGTTTTATACAATTAATTACACAATCAGCTTAAAATTAAATATTTTTTTATACATTTAAACATACATATGTATTATTTATATACATACATAATATGTATGTATATATATACAAAAAAGCTTCTGTATAAATGCGCTCAATTACATTTTTATATATGTAAATTTTCTTTAATTACATATTTTACTTTTTATTAAAAAAAAAATTCTCACCTAAAAAAATGTTCCCATCAAACTCCTATTATCCTTTAACCTACATTTATCTGTAAAACTTTTTCCCTTGATTTTTTTTTTTCAAATTTTAAACAAATTGAGCGAGTCAAAAAAGTCTATTCAATTTTTTTCGTACTTATTTACACCTTTAAATAATTTATAATAAAACAAAAATATACATACATGTACTATATGTACCTAATATTTCAGTAATTTTCAAATTTCACTTTATAAATATAACACAACATTATTTTTTTTTTAAATTTTGTTCACAATTCAAAATTAATTTTAAATTAATTATAATTTAACAATAAATGATAATAACTCAAATTTTTAAGGATAGCAATTTTTTTTCCCTCAATTAAATGATTTTATACGAACACGCACACATTAACATCACAAAAATAAATTTTTTACATGAAATTAAAAAAAAAAAACACAAAAGAAAATTATTGTTTGTTTTAAATAAAACAAATAATTAATAAATAAAAAAAAAATATAGAAAAAGATTTGATTGCAAATAACAAAAAAAAAGAAAAAAGGAAAGTGAGTCTTATTTAAAATTTTGTTTTTTGTTGCTAATATTAATTAATATTTTTAATTATAATTTAGTTTTTTTATTTAATTATTTTTTGTTTTTCAAATGAGAAATAATTTGAGTGGTCACGAATATAATAATACATACATACATATAGTCGAAATTAAGGGAAAAAAAATAAACTCAAATTATTTATCGAGTATTCAAATGAATATTTTGTTAAGCTTTTTGTGTAAATTAATAAAAATGAATCAGTGTTTTGATTTTAAATGTGTAAAATGCATTAATATTGTGGTATAAATTTGTTTTTTATTTTTTATTTTTTTAAATTATAAACACCGTATATAGAACTGTTCTATCTATTTTCAGTTAATCACAAAATATAATCGATCATATATCTAATTTGTTCATAAATTGAAGTTTTTAATTAAGATATTAGTCGTGGTTATTGATGTTAACCACGCTAATAATACAAAACCGCCAAATAGCGCTTGTAATTACATGCGTGTATTTCATATAAATGATTTTCTGTGGTTATGTACACAAAATTTATTAACAAAATTGTATAGCAAAGCATTAGTTCGTGTCTGTATTACCAACTTAAGCAATAAATTTGTTTGTGTTGGTTTCAGAAAATTTAATTTTATACTATAAAATGACGGTATTTTGAACTATTTTGGCAATGAATAACAAATCATGAATATTTAATAGAATGCACTTATAAAACTAAAATTTGTATAAAGGAAAAGGAAAAATTTCAAAAAATGTCTCCTAGAATCAAGAAATTTCAAATAAAAAAAAATTAATTTAAAATTTGTAATCAAATTTTTGTTATTCTACAAATAGACAGATCCAGATCCAATTTTTAATTGAATGCTAAATATTTTTCAAGGAATCTTATACGGTTTTCAAGATAATCTTAAGCTTTATTAGAATCCTTAAATTACTTACGTATATGATCAACTGAAAATTAATAGAAGTAATTCTATATATATGTATTATGTATTTGAATTAAAAGTGTATAATTGTGTATTTGTGTGTATGTGTGATGTGATGTATGATTGTAACTAATATTAACAAATTTGTTTTATCACAGAATGTGAAAAAAAATAAAACAAAATATATTTTCTCAATTTTAGAATTTTCTTAGTCAATTTAGAGTAGTAAAATATATTTTATTTAAACTACTAAATAATAATAATAAATTTTGTATTTTATACTAAAAAAAATATACTATTTTTCATCACAGGTTTTTCGAAAAAGAAAATTATAATAATAATATGAATGTGAAGTATATATTTTTTTTTTGCTTTATAACTAATGAAATAATTTCAATATTTTTCTTTGAAAAATTAATAAAATATTAATAAAATTTTTCTCTTTCATTATGTTTACTAACTTCACAGTGATAGTTTGTGTGCGTATTCTTAGTGTATTTCATCATGATAATACGATAAAAGGAATCAATAACCGAAATGTTAACATTAATCAAACAAACAAACAAAAAATTAATTTTAAAAATATTTTTTCCTCCTGCAAGTACTTTACCTGCATAGCTTTAAAAAAAAAAAAAAACAAAGAAAAAAAATGTTGGGAATGGGCAATAAGCGATACGACCAGGTGGCAGGCGTGCTGTAGAAATCCTCGATAAAAGTTTATAAACATGAATTCCGGGGAGAAGCAGCTATGGAAATATTGTAATTTATATGCTATTAAATTCATTACATTATAATTTTATTTTTATTTTTTTTTAATTTTTTTTCTCTTGCAAAAATAATTCATAAGAATTAACAAATTCAATTTAATTAAAAAAATTAAAAAAAATTACAATATGTTGGGTGCTTCTCTCAAAAAATTTTTCAATTGTAAAACGTAATTAAAAATTATTGATTATATTATTACTATTAATATTTTATTCAAATAAATTGAATACATTTTCTAAGATTTAAATTTTAAAATAAAAAAAAAAATTGAAAAATTAACAACGTTTTCCATTTGAAAAATTAATCGGAGTTTTGTCATTTGTCTACGTCAAATTTTGTACGTTATTATAAAAAACGTACATTAATTATATTTTCCAAATAATAAAGAAAAACAATATTAAAAAAAAAAAAACGTAACGTAAAATATTTATTTTACGTTTTTAATTCATTAATTTTATTTAATATTATATTATACCGCCAACAAAATTTTTTTTTTAAAAAAAAAAATATACATATAATATATTTAACACATCCTTAATATGAGAACAAACGAGACCAGTTGAGTTTTTATGTATAGTAGATTCACACACTAAACAAATATTTTTAGTTACAACACAAAAAAAAAATTATTTTTTTTCTTGTACATTTTTAAAATTTAAAACATTGTGTTTTATAGAAAGCTTCAAATTATCAAATCATCGTAGTTTTTAGATAAATAATGTAAATTATAATTTGTATTTTTGATATTGATATCCTTCATCCTTTTAAAAAAATTTGGCAAATTGGATACAAAAAACAAAAAAAAATAACCAATAAAAAAATTGATCCTTAACGATTATTTTTTTTCCTATAAACAATAAAACAAAAAAACCCTTTTTGCCGTATGTAAAATTTCCATTGTATATGTATACTTACACAATATATATATTGTGACTTTTATATGATTTTTTTTTTATGTATAAGTATTTGTGTTGCATTGTTCAAATATTATTCTACAAATGTTTGATGTTTCGTGATTTGATGTTGTTTATAAAATCAAATTTAATATATGTATATATGTTATATGCGTGTATTTACATAAAATTGAAAAAAAAAAAACATGAATTATTTTATACAAAAAAAAAAAAAAAGGATTTGAATGTTTTTTTTTTTTTTCAGTTGTGTTTCTTTGTTTTAATTTTTGTTTGTTGTTTGAAAATAATAAAAAAAAAATGGTATAGGTATATATTGGTTTTATGATAATCAAAAACAAAAAAAAAGAAGGACGATATAGCTATATGTATATATTTTTTTATTGTATATATTTTTGCATTATATTTAGGCATGTAATGCATTTGTGTCTTTATTACAAAAAATGCATATACATATACGCATATTATATAAATATAAATTATTCATGTAAATAAATATGTATTTTATTTTTATTATTCTAATATTTATGATATATGTTATTTTTGAATTGCTTTTGCTATATATATGATTTTTAGGTTAAAAATAATTCAATACATCAAATATTTTATAATATATACTATATACATATATATCTATGACAACAAAATTATACAATACAAATAAAACTACACATATGTACCTACATTTGTAGTGGTGCCATACAATTTTGTAACAAATAAAATCAATGTAAATTTGTTTTATTCTAGTAAACCCATATAATCATGTGTATTTTATGTTTAATCAAAATGAATTTATTTATTTGTTTAATCAAACAAGCTTCGAATGAAATTTTTTTATTAAAACATTTTTTAACATTTCCTTTTTTTAAGGATTCTTTAATTATTTTTTTTTACATTATTGTAAATTGTGTAAAAAAATTTAAAAATTTCCATTTTCTATAAAATACAATAATGGTTAAAATTTACCTTTTTACGTTGTGAATCCAATTTAATTTTAATTTGAATCGACATTCACTGAAAAAGGTGTTAAAAATTGAATTAAATAGGGATAATTTATTCAATATAATCTTTCACTATAAAAAATAATCGGTTTTAGCTTAAAAAAAAAATTATTTTAAATATTTTTCTCTTGAATTCTAAAAATAAAATTAATATTTCCGTTAAATGAAACAAATTTATGGTCAATTTTTTATAAAAAAATTAAGGCACACCTATGAAATATTTTATCATAAAATAAAACAAACAAAAACATAAAAAATACTTAACAAAATGGAACCTAAAGGATATTATGTGTACTTATATTGAATGTTAAAATGTACTGCTTTTTAAAAGTGCACAATAAGTGTTTTTTTTTTCTAAATAAGATCATGCACCTTATAATTTATGTAACTTGAACTCTTCAAGAAAGCACAAATTTTTATAATTATAATGAAAATATATACTTTTAGGATAAAAACTTTTCCATATATTGCGAAAATTTTCTTTGTAAATATCGCACTATTTATTTATTTGGAATGATCTTATGAAACAGATCCAAGTTAAAGTAAGACTCGCTCATATCAAAAATAGCAATCATTATTTTAATATAAAAAAAAACACTAACAATAAAAATGATTTATTCATATAAATATATATGTACATATATAAAAAAACATACGACCATTCGAAAAGAAAGTGCTAAAAAAATAGTAACTATAACTTCCATTTTCAATATACATATTTGCAAAACTAATGCTCGATTTCTTCAGTTCTTGTTGAACTGTTATCTAACAATAAAAACAGAAAATTTACAATTCTTCATTTAATTTTAAAGGTAATTTCATTTGAATATAACTCGAAATTTGAATTCTACTCAATACATAAGTGACCGGAGGAAATCTACGTTTTTAAGAAATCGATTTCACTTTTCTATTTACGTTATAGATTGCATTAAAAAGTAATTGATTACAAGAAAATTCATAAACCTTTCACTTCGTTCATTAAAATTAATTACTACATCTTTTCGTTTACAAATTTACAAATTTTTTTCAAAACAAATAAAAATTAAATAAATATTAAATTTAATACTACTTATATATATACATATATTATTTCAATTTATAAATTTACTAACAATTTACAATAACAAAAATAATGTGAAATACACACCATGTTCAAAAATTTTATTTAGCTGAAGCTATTTATTTGAAGCTTAATTATTTTGCTAATTCTTAATAGAATTATTTTCAAAGAAATTTTCTTAAAATATATGAAAAAAAAAAAATAGTAGAAGTGATATTAATAGAAAGAACAGATTATGTTTATCTAAGTATTTGAATATATAAAAACACTTATCCTAATTTTGAACACAATTTTGTAACCGGTTTTGCAGTTTGAATCAAACTTGAATTTAATTTTTAATTGGAATAAAAATTTGAATATTGACATACATGCATGACGTAACAGTTATTTTAAAGTCAGTTTAGAATTTGTTTCAAAAAGAAAATTTTAAAACATCAGTTTCAGTTCTTAAGTCAGTTTAGATTCAAACTGCTAAATTGGACAATATACACATCATTTTTTTCATACATTATGTACATCATTCTTTTAACAACATTTTTTTAAAAATAAGATACAAAAACATTTTTTATATTACATTGTGATCGTCCATTGTCTTTATGGAAAAAAAAATATGCATTTTGAGACAAATATAGTATAGTTTCCTGTTTTTCCTTTAAAATTTTAAAAACAAAAACAATGCATATACAATATACATATATATATACATACTTCATTAACAAAACAACCTCTACTGTATTTTTGAATATTTATTTTTATTTATTATTTATTAAAATAATAAATGATTATGATTCTTAAATTTAAAGAAAAGAAAAGAAAAATATATCTTCAAAAATACAGTAGAGGTGTTAAGAATCATCACAATGTATGTGATTATCGTATATTATGTATATATTTTAATGTCGACTGCAGACCCGAATATATTATTTTTGTATTTTTATTATTTAATATTGTCTAAATTTGTATAAATCTAAAAAACAAACTTCAATACTTTATAAAGTACTACAAATTTTCAATTAATCATGAAATTAAAATTGATTTTTGTGTAGTAAATTCTACGTTGTAACGTTTTTTTTTTGTTTCAATCAAGCCTTCATTTAGTATTGTTCCAAATGTAAAATTATAAAAAAAAATAAAAATGCTTAGCTTTTCAACAAAAAAAAAACCATTATTTATGTATTATTTTTGTCAGAATTTTATTATTCGTTATAAAATAAACATATATGTATTGTATATACATATTTCTTTTATAAGCCCAGTTGTTTATTGTTTTACTGTTCATATATATTATTATGTCTGACTTGTGAGATATCCCGAAATTTTTTAAAATTTCAATAATAATCTTCAAAAGAATAAATTTAAAACAAAATAAATAATAAACAACTTATGAAATAATTTTTACATTAATTCTAAAAATGTGAGCAATGCTAAATTACTAACCAAAATTTGTCGAATTCACTTCTAATAGAATGGCTATTCTGTATTTCATACAACGTTCGATGACGAATTAGACACGAAAGGACGAATGAGACGTATGTATAAAAAAATTGAAATTTTAACTTTAAAGAAGTGATATCTCAAGTTTGTCTTTGTGAAGTCCTTTTATATTCAATTGACTCATATATTCAATGTAAATTTTATGTCCTTTATATGATTTTTTTAATAAGATTTCACACTTTTTCAAGCATTGCAACATCATTATTAGATTTTTCTTCTAGTTTTTGTTTACACAACTTAATTCTATAACTTTTTAAAATTACTTACATATACTTTTTCTCTTATCAAAATTTATTTTATAATCAAGATTGCGAAAACAAAAATTTTCCAAATAATAGTTGGCTTGCTATTTTAAAGAAACCTAGGTAGTATGTTACTGCAAAATAATAGATTTTTTTTAAATTTAGAAACTATATAACTATATAAATAACGGTTGATATAGATATAGATAATATAATTTCACATCTATTTGTACTATTTTGAATACAATCATTAGAATTCATCATAAATTTGAATGTGTATTAGAAACTGTTCTCGTCCTTTATAATTCAATTTATAATTTAGTATGCTAGGATATTACACAAGTAGAGCATCTCTTTAGAAACAGTAAACACAATCCAACTGCAATCATTTAAGATAAAATTGGTCTTTGTCGAGTTTATGTTAAATTTTTAAATTACATTTTTTTTTCTGTTTTTTTTTTAAATTTTTTTTATTTTTTAAATTAAATGTATTTCTAATTTGAAGATACATTTTTTAAAATTTAATTATTTTAATTTATTAATCATAATTTGAATATTATTTTTCTTTATTTTGCAAAATATAAATAAATAAATAAACTAACGGTATATATATGCTCATTTGAATAGAGCTAATTAAATAGAAGATGAAATATAATAATAATAATAAAATAAAATAATAGCAACATCTCTACCAACAATCTTGATGAATGCTTGGTATTTTATACCCTAAACCTTAACCTTCATGTTTCAGCTTTTGATTTAAATTTTTTCAGTTCAATTATTTTACTTTATTTTACTTTCGCAAAAAAAGCTAAGGAATAAAAAGTCAAATTTAAAAAAAAAGTAGTTTATGTATATTAGAAAGTAATTTATATCTATAAATTTTAAAATTAGATATAAATTAGTTTCTTTGAAATTATAAACGAAATATTATGAATTACGGAGTCGTTATACACATACTTAAAAAATAATCGTTCATTAGAAAATAAGTTTGGAAATTTTTTTTGTAATATACCTACCTATATACTAACATTCAAATACTAACAAAAAAAAAGTAAAAAAAAAATTTCGTAAAATATGAAAAATTTACAAAATAAAGAGAATAATACGTAAACATAAGAAAAGACAGAAAAAAACAAACCAAAATTACCATCATTACAGATAATCGCGGTGATATCCATCCTGTTCATAGTTCTATCTACCATAGCCTTAACGTTAAATACATTACCACAACTACAAGCCGATCATAACGGTACACCTCAGGATAATCCACAATTGGCAATGGTTGAAGCTGTTTGTATATCATGGTTTACATTAGAATATGTTCTAAGATTTAGTGCGTCACCAGATAAATGGAAATTTTTTAAAGGCGGTCTTAATATAATTGATTTATTGGCAATACTTCCATATTTTGTTTCCTTATTTTTATTGGAAACAAATAAAAACGCAACGGACCAGTTCCAGGATGTGCGCCGGGTGGTGCAAGTTTTTCGCATCATGCGCATCCTGCGAATCCTTAAGCTGGCCCGTCATTCTACGGGCCTGCAGTCGTTAGGTTTTACGCTACGTAATTCATATAAGGAACTTGGTCTACTTATGTTATTCCTGGCAATGGGCGTTCTCATATTTTCATCATTAGCATATTTTGCTGAAAAGGATGAACCACAAACAAAATTTGTTTCAATTCCTGAAACATTTTGGTGGGCGGGTATTACAATGACTACTGTTGGCTACGGGGACATCTATCCCACAACTGCACTGGGAAAGGTTATTGGTTCTGTGTGTTGCATATGCGGTGTACTGGTAATCGCTTTGCCTATTCCCATCATCGTTAACAATTTTGCCGAATTTTATAAAAATCAGATGCGTAGAGAAAAAGCTCTTAAACGTAGGGAAGCATTGGATCGTGCTAAACGTGAAGGAAGTATTGTATCATTTCATCATATCAATTTGAGGGATGCATTCGCTAAAAGTATGGATCTAATCGATGTGATTGTTGATACAGGTGAGTTTAAATTTTATTCAATTTACAATTTATTAAAAATCAATTAAGTAATGATATTGAAAATTAGAACGACATCTGGGTCGAGCCTGTAAAGTAAATAACTGATCAATATCCTTTTTCTACCGTTTTTTTTTTTTTAAATTTTGCAACAAATTACAAAAAAAATAAAATAACAAGCAAAGAAACAATTACGCGATCTTTTACTCGATCCAAGTGTTATAGAAAATAGAATAAAGATTTTTTGATGTTATAAAAAAAGGTTGATTTTTACATTGAATCATTGTAGTGAAGTATCTATGCAATTACTTTAAATGCTTAATTTTTATTTTTTAAAATTTTCTTTTCAAAAACAATGAAAAATCAACCTTAAAAATTTATGTAAATTTACGTTCAAATAAACTTATTTTATTTTTGTGTTTAATCATTCAATTATAATTTTCAATTTTAATGATATACATAACACAGAACAAGAATGCTTTTGCACGTGCTTTAGATGTATTTTCAAATTATATATTAATATCTATAAAATTTTATTAGTTTTTATAAATTAAAACAAAAAAAACCGATAAATTAATTCAACATATAAATTATAAAAACAAAATAACGAAAAAAAAAAATTAAAATTATTGATTTTCAAAAATTATTACTTTGTTTAATAAGCAAAGTAAATTGTATAAACATTGAATAACATGGAAAATTTAATTTAAAAAAAAAAATCATATATTATTTCATTTTGTACTAGTATAATTTAATTTTTAGTATATTTTTCTTATTAATTATGTTTTTTTGTTGTTTATTCAGTTTTAAAATTTAAATTAAATAAAGATTATAAATTTTTTTTATTTCAATGTATGTAATTACTTTGAAATAAATTCAATATTTGCGGTAATTTACTTCTGAATTTATAAAATTGCATAGCTAAATAAAATAAATCTATAATCGTTTGTTTTTTAAATAAACAAAAACAAAAAATTGAAAATTTAATACGTTGACGTTGTCGGTGTAATTAGTAGTTTACTTCTTCGGACGAACGGTAAAAATTTAAGGTAGTATACAAAAATTATACGTATATTTTGGCGATAACGTGGTTAAATATTTTTAACTTTCTAAAGAAATCGTTAGAAATTTAAATGAAGATTTATAATCAACGACACAAAAATATGTACAAGATGCAAAAAATCTAAACAGAAAACTGTACCACTTCAATCATCTATCACTTTTTTGATAGACTTGAGGCCCTTGGCAAACTAATTAGAATATGTCATTTAAAATGTACATATATCTTTTCCATATTTTGGCAACACTAGTATACTGAATAGTAATATAAAGTCTGACAAAAATCTTTTGAACAATTTTAACAAGGAAAATTAATAACACAAGAACTCTTCATAATTGAAAAGTAGAAAAATGTGTGCTTAAAAAAAAGTAAGAATACTCTAAATTGAATTGTATTATTCTTTTTATCTTCATCTTACTTTTAATAGCACAATTTTTTTTAAAAAAAAAAACAACCCTTCTACATCTCTACCCATTGTTATTTAATAAAGTATTCTATGCACACGAATTTAATAAACGGATTACCATGAAGTTCAATAATGGTCTATATTGATTTCAATTTAAGTTTAAAAAAACTAAAAACTTTTTTAATGCCTGTCTAACAATTTATGTAATCAGTGCGATTACAGCCGCGTTCAAAGTGGATATTTATTACTTGTAACACATTTACTTTTATCGTATTAATAACGATTAATTGACATTAATTACTGTAATTTTATTGAACGCTGATATAGTACACGTATTAAATTCTTAATGAAATTCATTGAAGCCATATGATGATGACATATGTATGCAATTGCATAGAAAGAATCGTTTTTATTGATCCAATAAAGGTATATACATATAACATTTTTTGCTTTAAATATTTTTTTCTTCATTTGAAAAAAAAAAATGTACAAGTACGAAAAAAGTTTGTTTGCTAACAAACAAGGTAATTATTTTAAAATTGTTGATTATTATAATTTTTGAATTCTCATTAGACCATATGGGAATGTCAGAAATTAGCCAAGTGGTTAAATACAAACAAAAACTAATTGAATGAACATATTTTTTTTTTTGAAAACAAAATTTTTGGTTTGTTACTTTCACAAAGTAGAATCTCTTTGAATAAGGAATAAGTTTCCTATATGAAATCATTTTTCTTCTTCTTCTTCTTTTTTTTTTTTTTTTTGTGTATCCCATCCTAACTGTGCATTCAGTATGAAGCTTTAACCACTTTTTACTTTTGTCTTGTTTGTCAATTTGTTTTTGTTTTTTCTTCTATAATATATAAATTTTTGTTTTAAAGTAAAGGATCAAATGTCTTAGTTAGTTTCTGTTAGTTTAGAATGTTTTCTTTCAAACTTTTAATAAATTATATATTGAAAATTTGAATAAGAAAATATTCGCTTATTTAAGTAATTTAAAACTTTTGCAAAATATTATTATAGTTTAATTTTTTTTTTTTGTTTAATTTAAAATTTTGTTGATTTTAATTTTACACAAATTTTATTTATAAATTAATTTTAATACATATTTCAAAAAAGTTTATTTTATTTTAGTTTTTTTTGTTTTGCAAAAGACAAAGTATTTTTGAACATAACAAAAAAAAAATTCAAAATTGAAAAAATGTTTAAAATTTCAAGTGCTGAAAATGAAAAATTATTAATTTTCTTAGAAAATATTTTTTTAAAAATTTCAACTTTACAGACTTACGAAGACAAAAAAAAAACAAAATTAATTATTAATTTAATTCAATTTATAAATTTTTTTTTTTGCATGTCAATAATAAATTTTGTAAAAAAACAAAAAAAACAAATTAAGAACAGAAAGCAAAAATTACAAGAGAAAAAAAATAAAAGGATAATTTGAATATACTTAATATTAAAATACACTTTAAAATTTCTAGAAAAAAAATTAATTCTATCAAATAGACTTTTTAGTTGAAAGTATTTTGGTAGATTAAAATTAAAATATTTAAAAAAAAACACTTATTAGCTTATTTGATTATTTTAATTTCAGTAGTTTTTAAAAAAAAAAATAAATACATTTATAGTACATTAAAATAAAAACAAATAAACAATTCATACTCACTAACTATATGCGAACAAAATTTCTAAATTTTCCACTTTTAATTGAAATAAAAATCTGTAAAATTACTTTTTAGTGAGAATGAATTATTGTTCTCATTTCATTTAGCTTCATTTTGAATTACTTCATTTCTAAAAACCAAAATTTTGAAAATAAAAATTGAACAAATAGAAAAAATTTCTTTTACAATTTTCCCAAAATTTTTACATAAAAAAAAAATTATTTCTTTTTTTAAATTTTATTTGAAATTTGTTTATAAAATAATAACCAAAAAAATTCAAATTACAAAAAAAAATATATATTTTTCATCAGTGATTATAGTTTATTAAACGTAACACTTACCTATATATTATTACAAATTTTCTTCTACTTTTTCTCTGTACAATCATAACACACTACTACACTGTATGTATATGTATACATGTGCAAATATGTAAAAAAAAAAAAAAAACCTAATACGTCAAAAATTAGGTGATAAAAATGTTTTAATTGAACAACCGACATCACAGTCTACAGCTCCAATAATAAATTCACCAAGGAGACGTGCATTATCTGCTAGAATTCAAGAGCTAAATAAGAATATTCTTGAAGAACATGATGAAGGAATAGCTGAATTTAATAGAAATAGATAGTTTATTACAAATTAATTAAAATTAATAAATAATGTTAAGTGTAGTTAAAAAGATATTAAAAATATAAAAAAAACGGATCAGTATAAAAATTAATCAATCATTAAGAATCAAAACATGTTGAAAAATAGTTTAAAAAAAAAAAAAGAAGACATATTTATTTTCTTTGCATAGATATACTCATATTAAAATATAATCTGTATACTTTGTGTAATTCATTTAATTTTATGGTAAAATAAATAAATTCAATGTAAATAATTTAATCTGTAACAATTGTGACACAAATAATTACATTTATAAAAAATTTAAAAAAAAATACCAATAAGAACAATAAGGTGCTTTAGACACATTTTTACATACATAAGTAGGTATACATGAAATGATTTAATTATTATACATGCTAGCTTTATACTTATTAAATTTATTATAATGAGATACATATTATGTTTTTCTTTTTTTCTTTTTTTTTTGTAAAAATATTATTTAATTATTGTAGAACTTCGTTTTAGAAGAATATTTATAATATTAGATTATAAACACATAATTCAAAATATTTTTTATTATATATTATATACATCGTATTTATATACTTTATTTCTGCGTACCTATATTATAATTTTTATCGAGAAAAAGTATAATTAATTAAAATCAAATTAAATATGTAAAATAAAAAATTTATGAATTTTTAATTAAAATGAGTGTAATTCTGCATTAAAAAGAAGACGATAATAAAAACAAATTAGTGCCTATATTGAAAGTTTTGCATCTTATCAGATATTTTTAGTTTTGATCATTTTTTTTTCGAAATTAATTTATTGGATAACCTTTTTTTTAAAAAAAAAATCAAAAATAATTATGATAAATATTAAAATGAGGATTGTATTAAAGGCTTTCATTTACTTTTCAAATTTATGAAATTTATAAGTTTTCATATTTCGTCGATTCAATTACGAAATTTCTTTAAAACTACCCGGTTTATGTTTGTATTTGAATGCACGTTAAATCAAGCTAGAGCTTTAAAAAAAAAAAACGCTAATAATTCAAAAAAGCTTTTTTTAAATAAATTTTCGATTCCAAAGGCAGGTCATCACTAAAACACTTCCACTCGAAAAGTGTATAAGTGAAGACTTACCTTAAGAATACCATAGAAGTGATTATTTCTATAAATTTTATATCAACAGCCATTGAATAATAAAATAAAGCTTTTTACAAAAATTTTCTTATTGCTGAAATTTAAACTTAATAGAAATTAAATTAGCTTGCGCTTGTGAAGGGATAAAAATAATCACGTATGTGCTGTAACTAATTCAAACTACAATTCTAGTGAAGACAAAAAGGAAACATTGGTGTCACTTTATTAAGATAATTTTTTTTTTTTTATATATGAAAATCAAAATAATAATTTGAAATTTTGAAAGTTACTACAGTCCTCATGTTCATATGAATTAACATCTGACAAATCTGACCAAATCAAATATAAATTTAAAACATAAAAATGTCAAAAAGAATTTTTATTTTCAAAATTTTTATAGAACAGCACTTGAATGCTTAAACATTTCAAAATTATTTTTTTAAAGTAAAATTACAAAATTGAGTAAATGCAAAATATGTATGTATGTACACCTTTTATAACACATCATTATGCATTTGATACGTCAATTAGCTCAATTTTTTCATTTGTTCAATTTTTATTTACTATCATGCTTAAAAGGATTTTCTTTTTTTTTTTTATTTAAATTTATTTTTAAACTTGTAACTTATTTTTTCTTCTATATTTTTTATTTTTGAATTAAAAAAAAATAAACAAATAATTCTCTCATAAGTTTCTAAAAGAGAGAGTAAAAAAAAAAGATAAAAGTTATTTAAAATTTAAGTACCTAAATGCATTTGCTCCTTTACTTTACTTGTTTTTTTTTTTTTTTTTTTTGCATCATTATCGTTTTTTTTTATGTCTCTAATGTTTCTCTTTTTATCAGTTTTCAATTTGATCCATTAGTAAAGAATACAAAATGATATATACAATTTTTTTTTCTTTCTTTTTAAATTGAAAAACTTCAAAAGTGTTTTTTAAAATCACATCATCATTTTGTCGCAACAAATATTTACTTACTTATGTATCCTACTTTTTCTTTTTTCTTTTTTTTTTTTCTTTTTAAAGTCAAGACAGGCATTTTTTATGTTATGTATGTATTTGCATTCACTTTGAATATATGTATGTAAAATGTATGTATGTACAATTGTACATACATACTTTTTATGAAATATTCTCATCATATTGACATCATTACAATTAACGTCATCTGTGACGTAAATTAAATGATATTAAGTGACAACCTTTAAAAAAAAAAATATTAAATATGAGTCATGAAAATATATATTGAACTTTCTTTTTTTTTTAAAAAAAGAACGGTAAATAAAAATTATGTGGGATGACGAGAAAAATAAAAAATTAAAAACATAAATATTATCATTTTGTATTAAGTACAAGTTTTCATTATTTTTCACTGTTTTATCATTTATTTTTGAAAAAAAAAAAAAAAGTTGCAAAACTTTCATGATTAAAAAAATCAAGAATTTTTTTCTTTAATTAACGAAATTTTTGTGGTTTTACAACATTTTTGCAAAATGAAATAGATTTTTTGTACGTAATAAAAAATTCGATTTAAAAGTAAACAAAATGCCTTAATTATTATGCAATCATGTTGAGGGTAATTAGTATAAAATTTAAAAATACATAAAAAAATAATAAAAATAAAAGTAAAATGATAATATTTTTAAATTTGAAATTAAAAAGCTTTTATAAATTTATTATTATAGATTTTTGATTCAAATGCTTTAAATTTTTTTTTTTTTTAAATAATTTTTACAATAATTTAGTTAAGAAATAATGGAATAATCTGATTTTTACGATACACATCAGTGAAATAGTAAGAAAATTTTTTAATGCGTATGCTTAAACAACTTAAACACGTTGTCTCTACTTGAGACGATAAAGTTTTAAAAGAAATGTTTATAATTTAATAAAATTCTTCTACTATTTAAATAATTAATTCAATTAGTAATGGTCGAGTGTTTCATTGAATATGATCACGACTAATCAATTTAAGTTGTATTGAAGAAATTAAAATTTTAAATTTAATTATCACTTTAGCAAAAATCAAACATGAAGTTTCTAGAAACCTAGAACTCGAGGTAGATCATTCTGAGTGGTGCTGCACAGTGGATGAGATATTAAAAAAATGTTTCACAAGATCTTTAAAAAATACACATTACTTTGAAATCTGATGTTTATCTGCATATATGTATATGTATGTATGTCTGATCTTTAAATGTTGAATAAATAATACGTTTTGCAAAAAAACACATTGGCACATTAAAGTTGAATTTTAGGAAAAAATTTCAGATTTTCCTCTGAAGTTTTCCCATAAAAGCTTCTTTAGAAATTTTTAACAACAGCTTTCTACAAAGTCCAGACCCTACCAAAAAACCACTACTCCTACTACAGATAAGATAACCGAAGTCAATTAAATACATACAAAATTTTCATTCTTTGTACAGCTAAAATATCACCCGATTCCATGAGCAAAATCAGATATCAGTGTTCAAAAAATTTAAACTTCTACCACAACTTCATAGAAATTTAGAGAAACTGTCATATATTTTCTGGTTCAGAAAATCAAATCTTATCATTGAAATTTGTTAATTTTTTTGTTATTTTTTGACTTATACAAGTCCATTCGAATGTCATAATTTCAGAAAAAGAAATAAATAACATTATAATTAAAAATCAAAAACATACTTTTCACATTTACTCTTTGTCGACTGTGCGCATCATCATAAATTAATAATCGCTCTTCAATAATGACAAAAATTTTGCGTTAAACAAAAACGAATACAAAAATAATTTTTCAATAAAAATAAATTAAAACTGCTGTGTATTGTCTGCCTTAATTCTGTCCATTATATACTTAAGTAAAACATTAAATTTATAAATTTTTAAAAATCAAAGAAGATAATAAAAATAATTATTATAAGTTTAGTACGTACTTATGAGTAAAATTTTATTAAAAATCAAATAAAATAACAAAAACAGAAAATTCCATAATTCACATAAAAACGAAAAAATTTAAAAAATTTATATAGAAATTGTATAGTTGATGATAAAATTTTTAATTTTATTAAATTAAGAAAATAAATTATTATTTAAAAAACAACACACACACACACATAAAATTTAAATTTAAAAATCTGTAATGTAATGAAAATATTTTTAAAAAAATACAAAAAATGTTTGATTATAAATTGTAAAGTCTTTTGTTTTTAAAATTATTTTAAATGCAAAAATATCAGTACCTATACTTTTAGTTTTATTTTTTTGCACCAATAAAATTAATAAGAAAAATATATTAAAATTTAAAAAAAACAAAAAAACAAAGCACATTTTATATAAATTAATCATTTTATCATTCTTTTTTTCTCAATGTACGTATGTTTGGTTGTTTTTTTCATATTACATAGTAATTACATATATTTTTTTTGTGTTTAAAGTGTTTAAATATTTGTTTCTTCTTTGTTTTTAATACATAATGTTCAGCTCATATGTATGAATTTTGTGTAATTTAATGTTCATTTTTAACATAATGTTTTTTTATATATTTTTTAAAAAAAAATTCTAATTTGAAGGTGGAAATAACGAAAAACAAAATATGAGAAATAATTTCTCGATAGTTGAATTTTAAAAGAGTTTAAAATTTAACGGAATTATAATTAATTTGTGTATATAATTATCCTTAGATTAAAGTAAGATCGTGTGAATATGTTTTTCATTAGTGAATAAATTCAACTAATTGTTTTATTTGATTCGATTACAAGTATTTTTTTCGATGTGGAATCATCAAGATTGAAAAATAATCAAAGATCTTTTAATTTTCGGAAAGAAATTTTATAGCTGAAAGTGCTAAGTTTTCGTGAAACGACAGATACGATCAAAAATACAAATTTTCTCATATAACTGAGACTTTATGCATATATAATTTTTTTAATACATATTTCCATATGATTTTCGTATTTTCCACCTACAATTTATTTTTAATCATTTGTGTGATGTGTGCGCTCGCTGTCATTTGTCACATACATTCCTTTTCTTTTTTTCTCAATTCTTTTAATTTTTTGCACATTTAATTTTCTAAAAAAAAATTTTATATCTAATTTGTTTATTTATTTATTTTTTTTTAAATTTAATTTTGATTAATAAATTTTATTTTTGGAAAAAAGAGAAAAAAAATGTTAATAATGTAATTATTAATGTGGTTTGCCGTATATTTGTAGCATAAAATAAGCGTAAATATGAAATATATATGTATATAGTTAACAAATGAATCCGAAAAAAAAAAAAACAAAGTAATGGAATCAGTTTTTAATTAATAAAAATGAGAATAACTATAGTAAATTTTTGGATTATTATTATTTTTTCTTTAAATTTTGTTAAATGACATTTTTTTACGGCATTTAACAAAAATTAATAAAAATAACTGATCCCATTTCTATATAAATGTAATATTTGTGTACATAAATATATTAAAAGACAACAAATTACATATACCTACTTCAATGTGTATCAAGTGGTTTGTCCTATTTGTCATCGAATATATATTGTATTGTATGTGGAAAATTCCAAACCAAACAATAAAAATATTAAAAAAAAAGTGCAAATACATGTAAATGTTGTATCATAAAGAAAACGTAAATATTATTATTTTTTTCTTGCGTTTAACTGTTGTTTTCCTTTTTTTCTTACCTTTAAACAAAATTTTAATAATTTTTATATTACTTTTCTTTTTTTTTTATATACATATTTCAATTTGCGTGAAAAATTATTGAAAATAAATAAATATAAATTTTCTCAAAATGTTGAAAATTTAACTTCTCATTACAATAAATAATATTGTAAACGATGACACATTGGACTCTACAAATCGGCAACTCTATCAAAAAAAATAAATAAATAAATAAAAATTTGAAAAAAAAAAAACAAAAAAACAAACAAATATATATTTTTAACTAACATTAAACAAAAAATAAATTGGAATTATTAACGTTTATGAAAACACTTGATTTGAATTACTAACTAAAAAAAAAAAAACAAACTATTCCAAAACATAAAACTAAACTAAAACATAAATAGAAAAAAGAGATTCATTAGATAATCGTGAAAATCGCAATAAAATAATTTCAAATTGGCATCGGTTAATTCACGCGATACGGCGTACACCCACAGGGCATAACTTATCACAGACCGATGGAAATAGTACTGAAGGTGAATCAACTGGTGGAGGAGGAGGAGGAGGAGGAGGAGGAGGAGGAAGTGGTAGCGGAAGGAATCCATCAAATACTGGAATGGTTTGTTACAAGAATTTCGATCATATATCATCACAACGTAATGGAAATATGTCACAGGTATATTATTTTTTAAAGAAAAAAAAAATCACATATTCTACACAATCACAATACAATTTTAACATTCTGTTGAATTATATCATAATATAGCCACAAGTACCAGTACCTGATCAAGAAGCAGTCCCACCTTATAGTCTTGAAAATCAACAATTGGAACAACAACAACAACAACAGCAAGGAATGTTAATGGCACCAGATTCATACAGAGATCAGGATATTGATGAAACTCAACCTTTAACAACAGATGAAAATATGCCACCATCAAAATTACCAAATCAAATGATGGTTACACCAGCGGTAAGTTCAAAAAATTCTTTTTTTATTTGATGGCTTCTTATTGAAAAAAAAAAAATAAATAAATTTATTAATAATAATAATAATAACTAATTTATTTTTGTTTATATGTATTTTCAATTGAAACAAAAAAAAAATAAGAAAAAAAAATACTATAATTCACGTAAAGATGTAAATGTGTTTTTATTTTTAATTATTGTTGATTTAGTTTAAAAAAAAAAAAATTTAAATGTTATCTTATTCAATTTAATTAACTGATAGATTTGAAAAAAAAAACTATTTTCCTTATTTAAATTGTTTTCATTCTTAAACAAAAATTTAAAATTTTATTTTTTTGTTTTTTTTTCATGTTTAATTAGTTAAAATATGTTATAAATCCTTTTTCTTATTTATTTAGATTATTACATTTGTAGATTTTATGTATATTAATCTGTTTTTTGTTTTTGTTTCTTTTTCACATATTGGTGTTAAAATTGGTATTTGTTTTTTATATGTTGTATTTAATATTATTGCTAGATGTTGTGTAATTTATAAAACCGAAAACACAAAACATTAAAAATAATAAAAACATTTACACAAAATAATACATACATAATTTATATTTTTGTTTTTTGTTTTTTGTTTTTTTATATGTATATGTTAATAGAGTGTGTTATATTTAAATTATATATTACATTGTGTCTATCGTATTTTTCTCTTCCTTCTTTATTAACTTAGAACATACAACCGAGGACTATTGAGGTATCTGATTCTTTCTAAAACCCTTTTTTAATTTTTTATTCCTTTTTTTTATTTTGTGAAATTTATTTTCTACAATTTATTTATTTTTCTTATAAATTTTTTAAAGAATATTTTGTATAATAAATTTTAGAGATTATCAAATTATTTAAATTTACCTTAAACATTTTTTTACGATGTTTGCAAAAAAAAGGACATTTTTTTAAATTTTTACTTCTTTTTTTTAATTTTAATGAAATTTTTTTTTTATTATTATTTTTTTTTTACATTGTTAATACATCAACCATCGATTTAAATTTTATTTCAAAAAAAGGCATATCAAAAATATTCAAAAAATCTCAGGAATTTAATAACATTACTTGTTATTTGACAAAATAAAATCTTTGATGATACGCGTTTCCTACGCTTCGATTTAAACACATGAAGATAAATTTGCGTCTAAATAATATTATAGCTGCCTTTTCTCAAAATTTCTACTTTAGAAATATTTGCTCAAAAGGAAAAAAAAAAGGAAATATTTTTGATATGCTTTTTACTTTACTTTTTTAAACAACTCAATATTTTTTTTTAAGAATTTCTAGCTGAAGTGCGTCTGTTTTAAAACAATTTTTATACGGTCTGTGTGTATATTCAAATAAACTAAATAGTAAATTTAAATTAAGATTTGATTACATTTTTAAACACATGATAATTTTCGGAAAATAATTTTGTTTCAATTTAATTTTGAAGTGAATTTGAGTATTGAGCGATTAGCGTAAGTTCTTAGAGCGTATAACGCTACAGAGTATTCGGCCTGAATCACTACTTATAAAAATGTCGATAAAAGCTTGGAAATATTCATTTGTCTAATACTCGTAAAATGTTCGTAAATGCCATAACACTGCACTTACACGTAATGTCCAATTAAAAGATATGTGTATAACATATACTACAAAAGTATATACATATGTATAACATATACGTATAATGATATTCTAGAAAGCCTACAAATAATATTGTTATGTTAAAACGTGTTCGGCTCACCTGAATACAATTTTTCTTAAAAAAGTCAACCTTTATACCAGTCAATACTGCCTACAGCTTATCGCTCAGCACTTATCGCTTCTCTATGTACTCGCCGTTTTTGTTTTTTCTGATTTGTGAAACCTTGAAAATATGTAATCGAAGTCTTAAGTAAATTTTTTCAGTATGAACAAGCATTATAGTATATTTATTTTAGATACATATTAGCATATTATATAGAAGTTTCTTATAGCATTACCTTATTCCAAATTTTTCAAAATTTTAGCTTTGATTTATCGGTAAAATGTATTTTTTATGCATGACTCTCCAATAAAATATTGATTGTGTAGTTACTTACTTTGGATTTATTTTTCATACAGTTTTGAAATTTTTTTTTCAAATAATTTTTTCTAAATAATTTTATACACTTTATAAACACATTCTTCATGAAATTGTACATTTTACATTCAAACACAATTTATAATTCAATTATTTTCAACATTTATATAAATACTATTGTAGATACAAAACATAAAAAGTTCACATGATAAAACCACCTGTAAGAGACATTATAATTCAAAAACAATAACAAAACAAAAAAAATTAACAAAAAAACTTTTTTGAACAACCCAAATTAAATAAAACATATATCGTTTATAAGAAAAACTTTATTCAACTACCTACATGTATGTATGTATAATTTTTTTTTCTTCTACATTATAACTCATTTGTCTATCATGCATACAATATAATTGTAAAATGAGAATACAACAACTTTAATTTTTTTTTTATTCTTAAGTATTTTTTGCTCATGCAAAAAGAAAAAAACACAATATCAAAAGGAATATCAAAATGAATAAAACAAAAGAACAACAAAAAAGTGCTCGTAAAATCTTGTTTTTATTAATTTAAACTATAATTCATTCAAAATAGCCGACGAAGAAAAAAAAATTAAAAGAAATATGATATATTAAGGAGAAAAAAATAAATAAAAGAAATTTAACACAATTGTGATAAACATTTTAATTTTAACATATAACAGCTAAAAAAAATAAAAATTTAAAAAAACTATACATAGAATTGCATGCACAATGAAAACACTTGACTTCTTTAAGCCTTTTTTGTTTTATGTTCTTTTTTTTTTCTTTTGAACTTTTTTAAATTTCTGTTCTTTCTGTTTTTTTTTGTTTTTTTTTTGTTCTTTTAAAAATAACATTCTGTGTAACATTTTTTTTTTAACTTCAGATTTTATTCTATCTTGTCTTTTTTAATTTGAAAATTTTTTTCTAACTCTTTCATTTTTGTATAAAATATCTTTTTGTATATATAAATTTTATTTTGAGAAAATAATGTGATTTTGTAGAATGTTTCAATATAGTGACCTACATATAATGTGAAAAAAGGATGTGAAAAGTTTTCTTCTTAAATTGAAAATTATAATGCATAGTTTTTTAAATTTTCAAATCAAAACTGTTGAAAAAATCCTTACTCCAGCCTAATAATGCTTTCATGCTGAATGATTATTTTTTTTGTATTATAGACAAGCGTTACGAAAATATAAGCTTAAATATTTTTTATGTGAATTTTACATGACCGAAAACGTTAAAAGTTTTAATTGTAATTTACGAGAAAACAGACTATCAATTCTTAATTATTTTTTTTAGTTTACAGTCACAAGTCTATGTTATAATCAATTTAAAAAATAGTATTGCAGAATTTCATTATTTTTTTCAAAATTGGACGCCCTAGAAGACTTTAAACCTTTTCAAACTAATGCTTTTGAGAAAAATGTCATTTTGCTAACGTTTGTCTATAGTTTTGTATTTTTTCCTTTTGTATTTTTCTTTATGTACTTTTTTTTTCGATTTTTTTCACGTTGTACATATAAATATCATGCAGTTGTAAATGGTAATTTTTAGCTTTTAAGGCCTTAAAAAAAACCTAATTATAAATAATATACAAGATTTTTAAAGAAAACATATATGTGAAAATTTGAAGAAAAAAATCGTTAACAAAATCTTCAAAGAGAAATATTTGCAAACGTATCCTAAATTTAAAAAATCTATATTAAGAGAATTTAAAAGGCATTTCAAATTGAGTGTAAAATTTTTTATTATTGAAGACTTCTTTATTTTATTTTATTTAAACTTCATTTACTATAAAATAATATTTAAAATTATATAATTCTTTGCCTAACTAAATACTTCTAGAACTACAAATATTTTCTATTTTGGAGACAGGACTAACTTTTCCGTTACAAATTATTTGTTTGTTTTTTTTTTTTCCTGGTGGAAATAGCTATACCAATGATCTTTTTTTTAAAATTGTATATTGTTTCTAATTTCGATCTTACAAAAATTGATTCGGCTTTATTTCGTTTCGAAACCCTATTTTGAAAATTTCACCAAAATAAATTGGTAAAAAGATTCTAAAATATTCACAAAATCATTGATTTGCTTTAATATAAATTTTCTAATATTGATCACTTTATTTGGGATACTGTTTCAAAACAAAAAAACAAAAAAAAAATTAGAAAAAAATGTACGTGTACCTATGTAAATTTTATAGGAAGTAGCTGAACTTCGTCGTCAAGTTGCTATTGAACAGATACAACTACAAGGCATGAAGAAGGAAAAATTGGACCCAGATGTCCCAACGGAATTTGAATGTTGCTTTTGCACGACTAAGGTATTTTTATTTTCTTTTAAATTTAATTATTAATTATTATTATTATTTAAAGATTTAACAGTTTGACTTTATTTGAAAAAAAAAAAAATATATATTTAAAAATAATTTTTTTTTTAATTAAATTTTATTAATTAATTTTAGAAAATTAAATTTAATTTAATTACATATGATTTTTTTTTTGTAGTAAAAATATTTTTAACGTTAAGTTTGTTCGTGTTTTTGTATAATATTGTAACATTGTTGAATATATGTATATAGTATATTAATTATTTGCTTATCATTTATATAATTTGCACACCCGTTTTATTATTATTATACATATTTTTTTTTTTATAGATACATATATGTATGTATGTACATACATAACATAATAATGTGTGTATTACTTAACACAATGTTGTTTTTTTTTAAAAAAAACCTTTATAAAGGATAAATTGTTTTCTTGCATGCAAGCATTCATTATACATATACGTATTATTTTTGTTGCAAAATGTACACTTTTACATATAATGCTTACATATGTATTTTGTATAACAATGTTAACAATTTTTTTTTTTAAATTTTTTAATAAAAATTAAAGTCTTGAAAAAAAAAACTACTGTTAAAAGTTTTGTTTTTTAATTACAACAACGACATTATCATGATTATTTTATATACACTATATCATCAATTTAATTCTATATTAATAATTACAAATTATGTTAATTACAATATTGTATAAAATAAAGTGTTAAATTGATATAACTTCATAATAATGAATAAATTATACATGGTAATTTTTTTTTAAAATTATTATTATTTATTTTTTTTAAATAAATTTCAATTTTGGTTTTGATAAATTTTTTTTTTCTCTTTTTGTTTTAATTCAATAACTTTTTTGTGTGATCCTGTAGCTAAACACGTAGACATTCTATTTTATAATAATGATTTTTTACTAAACGATATTGTTCCGAAGTTTAACCCTAATTAAACGAAATAAGTGTTACTTGATTAATGTGAAATATTTTGTTTAAAAGCTACAAACAGAATTTGAATACCTACTCTTGAACTTTGATTAATTGTTTTTTTTTATATGAGAAATATAACTAATATAGGCATTATGTAGATATTAAAAAAATATTTTGTTTTTTGAAAAAAAGTGTAATATAAACAGAAAAAAACCAAATATCCTTAACAGGACATTTTTACCAAAACGAAAATATTTACTTATTCTTAATTATAAAATCGTAAAACATTATTAAGTATAGATGTTTCACTTTTTTACCAGTTTAATCCCACTTCGGAACAATCCCATAAATTATCTAGAACATACATATTTTTTTATATTACTTAAAAAGTATAGACAGAAAAAAAATTACAATTAAAAAAAGCATACGTAAATCAAATAATATTTGGAATTGATGAAACACAATACAAACTATGTAAATTTTTTTTTTTTTTTTAAATGATCATTAATCGTTAAAAAAATCATACAAATTAATTAAAAATTATTAATAATATTATCATAGAACCGTATTTAAAGCTAGAACAATAGAATGTAAAATTGTAATTAATCGTAAATTTATATTATATTTTTTTTAGAACAGAAAACAAAAAAAACTAGAAATACTTATCGTATAAAAAATATCATGGACTGATTAATTTTTTATATGTATGTACTTTTAAAAATTAATTGACTTTAATCTCTAATAGATATTATATGTGTATTGATTAAAATAATTAATAATAAATAAATGGAGTAGATGATGTCAAAAATATCAAATTTATGTAAGATAAAAAAAAGGGTTAATGTTATTAACTTTTAAATACATAAATTATTGTGCATTGTAGAATTTGTGTATTAATTAAAGGATTTTATAATATATTTTGTTATATCACAAAATACAAAAACAAAAGTATACTTCAAAAATTGAAAAAAAATCTATAATATGTATATTTATCTGATATTGGCCAAAAAAAGTTCTATGAATCAAATTTCATACAAAACATATCTAAATTTATTGATAAAATAATTTAACTCATATTTGAATTATTCGAAATTCTATGACGACCAACCTTTTGATTGTCTTTTTATCGCAACTGATACTTTTTTTCCTTTTTCGAAAATAATCTCAAACATATTTTCAAAAGCAGCACTTTCTTACTTTGAAATTTTAATAAAGTTTGCTGTCATAGTTGAAATGAATCCGAGTATGTTCATGACATAAAAGTTGCGAAATAAAATTGTATTGACAGATTCCAATGATTCCAAATGTGTGACACCTTGTCAATAAATTAAATAAAATCAATCTAAAATTTTTCTTATATTCAACATTTTTCATATGCTGAGTTCAAACAAAAAATAATAATTTTTGAGTTAAATTATTTTATTAGAAAACTCTCAATTGATCAATCTAAATTTTAATAAAATATAAAACAAAAATACATAATTGGAATTCAAAAAAAAAAAAAAATAAATAAATAAAATAAAAAAAAAAACTCACAATAGATACATCATTTTATAAAGTACATCTAGTTAGTTGGCATTATTGTTTTTTTTTCTTTTATCCTTGACAATTTCAGGATGCTTCATTTGTAATCGATGGTCGTACCATCAAGCTGGTCGACCTTCTACCACCCTGTGAAGAGGCATTTATAAATATTGAGAAGCTAAATGAAGTGAGAAAACGTTTACAAAAGGAAAAAAGAAATAGGGTTAAAAGGTTAACCCATAATAATAGAATTCATGTTTAAAAGCATTCTAAAATATATAATAAATTATATTTTATTGTACATGCAATAAGGTCAATATCGAAAAAACTAAAAAATAAAATTAAGATATTCATTTTTGTTAAAACGAAAATAAAAACAAAAAAGAACAGTTATATTTTATACATACCTATACATATGGTAAGAAATAATAAATTCTTGAATGTTTTTTTTATTTTTGAAAATAATCTACAAAAAATCTAGATAATAAATGAAAAATGTATTTATGCAAGAATTTAAACATACATACATATATACAAAAATAAAATTTTAAAAAACACGAAAATGCGAAATAAAATTAATACATACATACATACGTATACATTAAAATGCAAATGAACGCACCCCTATGAACTTTAATATAAAAATATAAAAAAAATATTACAAGAAATTATGCAATAATTTCCGTAACTAACTTTAAAATAACCTTCGTATTTAAATGATAAATGTATGAACATGTAATACCTACACATATTATTGATATCAGCACCTTGCATAAATGTTACGTCCCACATATACATATATGTATGTATGTGAATTGTGAATATAATATATTTAGTACGACCATTAAAATACAACAAACTAATAATTTTTATACTGCTTTCTATTTTATTAGAATTTACAATGAAATTTCTTTAAAAAAAAAAATTATATGAACCTTGAATTATCATGAAAATGGAATTTTTTTTTTGTTTGAATATGTAATTGTCACAACAACAGCAAAATAGAGGATTATTTAAAAATTGTTTGATTTATTTTTTTCTTTCAAAGTAACAAATTTTGAATATAAACTTATGAGCTTTTATGTAACATATGAAATTTATTAATTTCTTTATCGTATGTATTTTTGATTTTTGTTTCATTATTTCAAATACATAATAATTAAAATTATATTGCAAACTTTCGTTAAAATCTTCAAGATTTGAATAATTCTATACAAAATGTTTAAAAAATTGTGTGAATAGGATTTTTGCCAAAAAAAGGGGTTCTATTCGATAGAAACCTTATTTAAATTTGTCATAGTCAATAGTTTTTGGAATTTCGAACTGACTTATTTACATTACGAAAGATATTTTTGAATTGTCGACTTTAAAAAGTGGTTCACATACCACTTTTAAAACTGTTATAGTGGCATTATACAAATATTTGTTTGAATAATTCAAATTAACTTGAGATAAATGGGGTTGACTCTTGTTTAATTTGTATCAGAATTTTATATACAAATTAAATTACAAAAAAAAAAAAAAAATGTTAAATATCATAATAACAAAGATGGGTTCACATGAAATTATGAGTTCTTCTTACTAGATTTTAGAAGATTACAAACAAGTTAACTATAATAAATTTCGACTCATCTTTTTTAAATACAGGAGACAGAAGTATGAGCCATCAGAAATCACTTTCAATCAATCGATGAAACTCCACAAAAATATAGGGATAACCACTTATCTATCACCTTAACGTTAAAGCTGCAATATCCCCGAACAATGTCCTGAAAAATTACAAATTTGAATTTTGTATGTAATTCTGGATTACTATGCACATAAAATAAAACTATAATCCTATCTATTGTTTCCTTAAATTGAGCAAAAATTTAAATATTCTATATACATAGAATTTGTTCTATAAACAAAATGACCTAAAAAACATGATTTTTGTTATGTTTTTTTAAATGATAATCCTGTAATTTTGGCAAATATTGAAGTGTCATAAAAAAATTAAAAATATAAAATTTTATTACATCATCAGTAGAAATTTCACATAACACTATTTAAAAATACATATATTTTTGTTTTTCTAATTCTTTTCATATTTATAATAATTTTGATTTATGTGCATTATATGTTCACAAAATATAAAATAACTACCATATTTTTTTTTTCCTCTAAGCGATTTTTAATGTATGCAAAAAAAAAAAAAAAAGGAATTAACATGTTACAATAATTTTAAATTAGCATTATTTTTTTTCGGTTTAAAATTTTGACACGAATGCATAAAAGTTTGTATCTCCTTGAATGAAGGCGGGAAATAAGCATTAATATAGAGAATATAACTTTTTAGGCAAATTTTAATATAAATAATATTTTTTTATGTACAAAATGTACATGTATGTGTGTATTCTTTTCAGTACCTTTTATTATTTGTCATATGCTTTTTAATTGTACTTTTTTTTTAAAAGACTGTGTTTTTTTCCAAAAAATAACGACATTTATCACACAGATTGTGATATTCTTACATATCTCGAAAATATCATAAATCTTAATTATATAAATGACTCATAAAAAAAATGATAAGTTTATTAAATAATAAAATATAAAAAAAAAAACCTAGATTTAAATAGAAAATATACATAATATTTTCAGCTTTTTTAATTTATTGTATTTTAAAAAAGCTTAAAAATAAATTTTTTAAATAAATAACATAAACGTAATGTATCTGACGGATAATAAAATTAAATGAGGTTGCACAAGAGAAAAAAAATGATATGGTTGGGATTTTTAGTATTAGAATGAAAATTTATTAAAATATTGAGAGCGAGAAAAAAATAAAAGTTTAAAAAAGGACGATATGAACACACATAAAAGAAAAACGATTTTTTTTTTTTTTTGGTAATAGCCCAAACTTTTCTGTCTACGATAAATATTTATTTTATTTTTAATTTTCATTTGAAATTTTATATTAAATTTAAGAAATTAACAAAGACAAAAAATATGATGTTCGTCATTTTAAATGTGCTTATGTGTATATGTTTATCGACAAAAACAAAAAAAAAAAAGAAAAAATGTTCGTGCTTATATTCAATTTAAATAAAACACTCAAGTAAATAATTTAAAAAATCTTGCTTTTAAAGAATTTTAAACAATAAATAAATAAATACATAAAAATGCTAAACGCTTTCAGTTATATGTTATTTTATTTATTTTATTTTTTTTTTTTTTTAAACAAATCAATACTGTTTTTTAAATAGAAACTTAATCATATTCTTGTCATCTTGTCAAAATCAAGTTTTTCAATTAATTTTTTGTTTAACATACACGTCAAAAGTTCTATAGTGAAAGTAATTTTTTTAAGACTTTTCTAAATTTCATTGTTCTGTGACACAAAACTGTTCAGTCATATGAAATATACATATGAGTAGTTTGTTTTGAAAATTCGAATTTTATCACGTGACTAAATAAAAGTAGATACAATTTTCTTTCTACATAAATAATAATTTCTCAATAACTATAGTGAAAAACTTTCAAAAGAAGAGCCTTTCCTTTTCAGATCCTTCAAATATATGTACATGTTAAGTTCTCTGAATACAGTATTTTTTAAATTTATGTGTTTTATATGACATGAAATTCAATCATTTTGAAAAGTACCCATAATTTTTATTTGTGTACATTTTTCTTTTAATACAGTACTGATTTGTAACTAAAAAAAAAAAAAAAAATGCATTATTATAATGTCATTGTATTAATTTCTATTCTAATCTGTATACAAATTTATTTTTAATTTAAACCATATTTTAAACAAACACATTTTTTTATTATTATTATTTTTTTTTCTAAGTTTTCATTTTTATTTTATTTATTTTGCTATAATTTTAATTATTATACATAATCAAAATTAAAACAAAAAACAAAAAAAAAAAATTACAAACAAAATTCAAATTATTTTTCCACATATTTTTATTTCATTTTTATTTTATTTCAATTTCTTTTTATTTAAAGGGCGAAGGATGTCTAGGAGAATGTATATCTCTACGAGCACATAGTGTTTAACATAATATTATTAAAAAAAAATTAAAAAAAATTATTAAAATTACACTTTACCAGACTAGCTATATAGATTTAATATGATGTAGAAAAATCATAATTAAAAAAAACAAACAAACAGTACCAAAAAATAACAAAAGATGAATATATACATCAAAATATTTTATTAGTATATAAAAATTTAAAAAAGACTAAAAACAAAAAAAAAAATCAAACTGTTTCCTGTGGCGAACATTACATTTTTAATTTGCTGAATTATTACATAAAATCTAGATTCATTTGAAAACAATATTGAAAAAAAAAACAAACAACAAACACATATGTACATTTATGATATAATAGTCATAAAAAAAAATCATCATCACGTGCATGCTGAATTTTATTTTAAATTATTTTGTTTTCTTGATTATATCTTACATACATATATGCCTTATAGATTTTATATAAAATGTTTATAGCAGACAAAAAAAAAATATAAATATTTTTAAGAAATGAATTTTTTTAGATGAACATCGATTATTATTTTTGAGCAAAATTTTTAATATGAAAAAAAAAAAAAATGATTTTTTTGCACGTCAATTTATCTAGATTGTACCTATTTTATTATTGCATTTGGAATTTTTTTACATCTAAAATTAAGTAAAAAGTTACATTAAATCAATTATAAAAAAGTTTATATAAATTTTGAAAAAAAAAAAAATCTTTCATATGATGTATTAGAGTTGAACAAAAAAAAAATACAGAACACGTATATAAACAAATTTATTTATATCTCACACAGGTGAGTGTTTTATTTTATTTTACTTTATTTTTAACATTATTTTTGCTTCTAACTTATTGTTTTTATTATCTAATTTATTTTTGTTTTTATTCAAATGCTTTAATTATATCACTAACAATTATTGTTTTTATCTAACACAAGAAAAAAATCATCAGAGGTACATTAAGCTTCGAATAACTGACATAATAAAAAGTAATGCTCGATTGATATTTACATATTTATTTCAATAATTATTTAAATTACTGAAAATTCTTCTACTAACAATGTTTTAAGACCATTGGATTTTGGTGAGTGCTTTGTAAAACTATTCAATTCAATTCATGTAAAAAAACAAACACTCATATACCATCATGGTGATCATTAATCATCTCAAGCAATTGTCATTCTTTATCACTGTTTTATTAATTTGTCGTTCATTTTAGTTTGAGGCTTTATGTTCGAAAAATCCAGGATCAGATTTCTTTTTTTATACTGATAAAGAAAGCTTCTTCTTTCTTTCTTCTTTTTCATTGAAAATTTATAGTAAATTTTCATATGCACTTTTTTTAATTTTAGAAAAGCCTATTAAAACTTTGATGGTGATTCATTGAATCCAAATGTTTTTAAAAATATTTTCAAATACGAGTATCTATTTACGAATATTATAGAAAAGACCGTCTTTTATAAACGAGTACTCAGACGCCTCAATCACATTTTAAATCCTTTTCAATCGGATTAAATTCCATCGTTGCACACTATTTCTAATTATTTTCTTCTTAAATACTTTTTTTCTTCTTTCGAACATTATTTAATATAGAAATATTTACATTTTCTTGAAAATCCTCCATACTTATTTATTTTGATTTTATTTGTTAATACAAATATACATAGACGCATAATATAAATTTATTAACTTCACTGTGAGAAATATTCAGAAGATTTACATTATTTTCAAAGTTTTCAAATAACGTTCAGAAAATCAAAGATAACATTAAAGAAGAAGAAGAAGAAGAAAAAACCTACTAGAAAAATAAATAATAAAAAAATTAAATAATACCAAAATTAAAATAAAAGTAATAAAATCTATTTAAAACGATTTTCAATAGAATATACTCCCCTTTTCTTTACCTTCATTTCAATTGTAAATACATTTTCATTTATATTAATTTTTTTTAAATATAAATGATAAAAATACTTTTTTTAAAAAAAGGACAAAAAAAAAGAAAATATCTACTCACCATAGAAAACATTTACGTAGACATTTTTAATCTAAATCTTTAAAGGAAAATAAAATATCTTTTTTTTTTTTTAAGTCTATTTGAATTAAATCTTACAGTCTGAGTATATCATCTAAAAAAGACCAAGAAATTCACGTAATGTACATATGAACGATTTTATAATACATATATAATCACGAATCATAAATCGAAAAGATATTGTGATGTATTCTACACATCTAAATATGTACATGTATATCTGCTTTTATATATCTTATCAATTACATACATATTAAATTTTTCCCTCCAATTGAAATACATAAAATCAATAAGAAATAAAAAATATTATGATTACACGAGTTCTATAAGTTTAAGTACAATAATAATGAGAGGGATTACATCCAAACAGAAAAGATACACATATGTATGTATATACTCGTATATTGAATTTCCTTTAACAAGAAAGAAAATGTCAAACGACGCCAGATTATGAGATTTATTTATTATTATTTTCTTTTTAATTTTGTCATTTGTATTTTTTTTTTTTTTTTTTTTTTTTTTTTTGTATAATCAATGAATTTCCAACAATCAACTTCACTTTTGATTAGTATATTTGACTAATCATAATTAGTATACATAAGATCACAATACCTATCATTATCGTTTGAAAGGTTAAAGTTCATATGACACCAAGTTTATATAATTTTGTTCTTATTTTTATTAAATTTTATTTTGCCTATATAATTTACTTTGAAATGCATGTGTTGTGTAACAAAATTTATTTTAAAAAAAATTTTTTTCTTTGAAATTTTCTTCTAATATTAAAATGATAATGATACGATAAGAATATATGTGACATATATATATATGTACCTATATATAACGTTTTTAAACTTTAATTGAATTTTATTATAAGAAATACTTTAAAAATAAAATTTCCAGGATTTTAAGGAATTTATTGATGCTGAAGGGTTAATGCCTCTTCCAACATCAGACTTCCATAAACCAGTCTGTTTAGAAATGCGTACATTAAAAAATACACAACAGCATAATCTCATTGGATTTGTAGTTCCAGCACCACCATCATCAACACTTTCACATAGTTATGGGCCAAGCAGTACAATAACATTACCATTAGAAACTCCATTACGCTATGCAACAGTTTTAAATAGTCATAATAATATTAGTAATAATTATAATGAAAATAATATTACTGCTCTTAGTATAGATGATGGTACAATCGATTATGGTAATGGTAATAATTATAATAATAAAAATAATGGAGATTTAGCAAGTGTAGATAGTTCAGATACATATGCTAGTTGCCAAACTCATCCATTTTTGTCACAAGGTGATCTTACATCAGATGTTGCTGATGAAGCATGTGCTCTTGATATTGACATGAATAATTTGTATATAAATCCAATGGAAAAAGATAAACAATCATTATCATCAGCAGCAGCATCATCGGCTACACCACAATCATATGGTACACCGATGTCATTATCAACATCATCTACACCATTGATACGATCTCAGGTAAAAAAGAGTGCATCAGGTGATACGGCACTTCGAAGTTTAGGAACTAGTCCAATAGAAGAAGTTAATTTTCAAAATTTTGATGTACCAGAAAGAGGTAGTCGTGTTAGTTTAAATGAATCACCAGTGCCAAAACATCGTAAAACAAGATTTCAACAAAGTGTTAAACCAAGAGCACGTTTCGAAGATTTAAAGAAAACATCACAAGAAAGTTTAGGTGAAATTAAAAAACGTAAGTCTTCCTTTATGCCAGCCAAAAGTCTTGCATCAGCAACAAAATTAATTAATCAACATCTTTTTGGTATACAAAATGTTGGATCGAAAGGTAATTTTTACATTAATCACTTTTGAAGTTTAAAATTTTTTTTTTTTTTTTAAATATTATTTTTGCAATATTTAACAGCGAAATTTGAAAGTAGACATTCATCTTCAATTGATTCAATCGATGCTTCACCAAATTTAGAACATCACAGAAGATCAAAATCAATTCTTAAAAATAAATCTGAAGCATCAAAAATTTCAGGTGATCCAGAAAGTGAAAGACTTTTAGCTGATAACATGTCTGGTTCAGGATTATCTGATAATGGAACTGTAATGGTACTTTTTATTTCTAAACAAAAATAAAGTTAACAAATAAAAACAAAAATAGAATAAACCAAAATTTAAAAAATGAAAAATTAATTAATTATAATTTTTTTTTTTTTAATTATTACAAATCAGTGCGAATCCGGAAGTGATTACTCACCGAATAAAATACCTCATACATTTATCTCAAAATCAATATCCCCACCACCTTTAAGACATCGAATTTTATCACAGCAACGCTCAGGGCCTGCATTGTTACAATCAAAACCAACAAAATTTCAAATTCCACGTTATCCTGAAGAAAAAATGTCACGGCATGGAAGTGGCTGTGCTGGTGGCGTCAGTGGAGGATGTGGTGGTGGAAGTGGAAGTGGTATTGGTAGCAGTAGTAGTAGTTCAACATTAACTGGAAAATCAATTTTATCACGTTGTGGTGGCGCTTCTTCACATGGAGATCATATGACTGGTGATGGACGTTTAGATTCAGTTACAAGAGATAGTAGTTTAGGTAGGTACATAAGATATAAAATTAAATTTGAATAAATTTTTTTTTTACATTTAATTTGTTTTTCTTCTTATACAATTCATATCATAGAATCAGAAACAGCATTCATTACACAAGAAGGTAGAGAAGACTCATATCGTGATGATGGTGGTGGTTTAAATGATGAAAATCGTTTACTTTTACATAGAGGAAATTCATATGGAAAAACTGAAAATGATACAGCTTCATAGCATTTCATTAAAAAAAGAATGAAATAAAAATTCGTAATTTAGATAATAATTTAACAAAAAAAAAAAAAAAAAACAACAAAAAAGACATGAAAATTTGTATAGTAATCAATAATAATTATTAATTTATCGTCGAATATTTATTTATAATGAAAAATTACTATATTGAATTTTTATCGACTTTGCAAGAACTAAACTGCTAAAATATTATTTTAGCTAAAATGCGTATTAAATTAAAACAAACAAAAATATAATAATAAAAAAAGGGATTTTTCTTATTTCATTAAAAGAAACAATTTAGAAAATTATGATAAAATTGAATAAAAAGAAAACTATTTATAAGAGTAAACAAGAAAAATGAGGAAAAATAAAATCATCGCGTGATTATCATCAAAAAAATATCATACAACATTTTATAAAATTCATTCAAGATCTTTTGATGTTTGTTTTTAAATAATATCTGAATCTTATTTAATTTAGAATTTTTTAAATTTTTATTGGCATGAAATTTTTAACAATTTATAAATTTATTTTTATGCCCAAAATCCAATTCATTCAGTTTTTTTTTGAAAAATTTAAACTTTCGAAATATTAAATTTATTACCGAATCTTGCGAGGTTTTAGTTAAATTATAATAAATTTTTCCAACTAAATTTTAAAAAAAAAACAAACAAACATCAAAAGTTTCTGAATATTTTCTTAATATGTAATAAAAAACAGTTAACCATTTAAATTATTGTAAAAATGCATAAATATGTAACAAAGATTGAAAAAACATTCTCATGTCCACTGAAAATTTTAAAAAATAAGAAAAGTTTAAATACAATAAATATAAATAAATGAAAAAACAAAATTAAATATGAAACACGAGAGAAAAAAAAAAAGGACGAAATACGATATACATACATATGTAATAAGATATTATTTAAATGAAACTAATGCAAATTAGTATATACATATATATTTACATATGTACATAAATTGAAATTTTTATTATGTGCTTTTTATTACAATCGTCAGTTCGCAATTTACACACTTCTTGTATTAATAAAGAAAATAAATAAATAATAATATCAATAATGATAACACTAATAATAAGACCTTAAAAAAATTAAAAAAAAATAAATGATTGAAAGCAATTTTAACAGAAAATGTTAAATAAGAAACAGTTAAAAGGGTAGAAAGGATGTGACGTAAATTACTCATGGAAATTTGCATAACGGTAATTTCTGATATAAAATATGTATGAGGATAGATTTCAAAATTATAAGAAATTGCAAAATTACCTGTTTTTTTTTCTCACACATCCAGAAAAAAAATAAGTTCTATGTATCAAAATTATAACTTTTAGTTTTCTTTTATTGTGACAATTTTTAATAGAAGAAATTTAACGTTAAAGCAGGTAAAATCTAAAGTTACGTGACTAGAATTTAAAACCATTTATTTTCTACTTTCTTTTCAGAAATTATTATTATTATTTTTTTTTTATTTATTGAAATCATACCACCTTTAATATCTTACAACACCTTTGAATATTTTTTTTTGTTATTCATAAAATAATCTGTTATTTACAGTTAGGCGAATTTTCATGAGTAGTTAAGCTACAAATGAAAATTAAAAAAGAAAAAATAAAAGACCGCTAAAACTATACTATAAGAATAAATGTAAATTTGAGATCATGAAATAACATATAAGCAGATACCTATATATTACATATGTGTATATAGTATATATCTAACATTTTCTTCTTAAGGTGATGTTTATAAAATGCAAAACAAACAAACAAACAAAAAAAAAAGGTGATTATAGTGATTATGTTAATAAATGTGAAAATTATATTTAAAAAAAAAAACAAAAAAAAAAAAATAGTGTAATTTTCACAAATTTAATTTTATAATAATTATAATTAGATAGAATTATCTATATAATTTTAAAAAAAACAATTTTTTTTTAATATACACATATATATACATATAAATTATTATCATACATACATATACATATGGATTATATATATTATATGAAAATTATTGTTTATAATATTTTTCATTCTTATTTTGGGAAGAAGAGGAAAAAAAAAAGAATTTATATCATGATAAAAAAAAAACATCTATCATAATATTATGAAAATTTATTTTACATCAAAAAATATCTTACATTTATTTGGAAAATTGAAAAAAAGAAAAGAAGAAAAAAAAAGAAACATAATTGAATGTGAAAAAAAAGGATTATTTTAAAAAGAAAGAAACTAAAAAAAAATTTATCATCAAAAGAAAATATTAAGGGAGGTAAAAAATTATTATAATTAACATAGTAGGAAATTATATTTAAAAAAAAAAAAAACAATTCAAAAATGAAGAAAAAAAGAAATAATAAACACAAAAAAGGAATTTTTTTTTTTTTATAAAAAAGCAATAATAAAAATATGAGATATTATTATGTTTATAGATTGATAAGAGTTCATAGATAATGAGAAAAAAAAGTTAAAGGCAAGTTCAAAAATAATAATAAAAAAAATAAGGAAAATTGAGGAAAAAAAAAAGTTAAAAATGTGAAAAAAAAAAAGGAAACTATAAATATAGGATAGGATAGGGTAGATGTATATCAATCTTAAAAAAACTTAATCTCTAATGTATATTTATTATTTATACATATTATATCTGAAGTTTCTTTGAAAAAAAAAACCAAAAAAATAATTGAAAACATGAAAATTTCGATTACCAAAAAAAAAAAAATAATTATATTTTTAATTGTGTATTTTTTTTAGTATTTAATGTAGAACTATTAAATTTAATGTATTTTTAATTATTATTGTTATTTTATTCTTTTGTATAAATATACTTTCGTTTTTTATTATTATTTTATTATAAGTAAAATTTAAGGATAATACTTGTATATACCTATATAATTTTAAAATTATTGTTATTATTATTATTATTTTAAATTGATTATAAATAATTTAGTTTACACAAGTATTCTTATCGTACACAATTTAAAATCTTAGCTTTCTCTAAACACACGATTTTGTCAAAAACCAAAGAAAAAAAAACGTAATACCTATCTATTTTGAAAAAATATGCCAGAAATGAAACCATATTTAGTTGTTGTTTTTTTTCTTTTTTCAAACGTACATATGTGGAGAAAGGTGAAAGTGAAATATAAGAAGAAAAAATCCCAAGAGATTAATATTTCACAATTAATTTTGCATTAAAGGATAATTTTATCTGTATGTTAAAAAAAAAAAACACAAACAAAAAAACAGTTGAACTGGAAACTTCATACAAATTTACTTCATTTTCGGTATAGTGTCATTAAATAGATTTTTTTTTAAATTCCATAAATATTTTTGTGGGTGGTTCAAGAATTTTCATTTAAAACGGGTTTAAATATGGCTTCATTTTATGAGCAAAAAATTTACTGAATAAATTTCAATTGTTTTCATACTTCAAATACGCGGCTCTGAACTATATCTTATATTTTCATAACTAAAAAAACAGAATAAAAAAACAACACAAAACAAAAATTCGAACATACAATATTAAATTGGTATGAAAGCTTTTTTTCTAGAGTATTGTAGCTGTACCATTAGAAGTTCAATGTGAATAAACAAAATCAAAAAATGTTTGCATTTTCTTCTAGAAAAATTTAACAGAAGTCATGGGAAACTATTTGAAGGTCAAAAAAATGGAAATTTTCAATTAAAGTCTAATAAATTTTATGTTGTTTTTACATCTAAAAGTATTCAGTTTAAAATTAACTTCTTTTTTTTTTCAACAATATGAAAGATAAATGAACATAAAATAGCAATCACAGATAATTATTTTATTTAACAATCTAATATATTTTTTCATAGCAAAATAACACATGGTACAGCTGAAACAAATCCTCTTTTGACATTATTAAACTTTCTATATTCCTTCTGTAAAATGAATTTTTTTATGGCTAGAAAATTCTAAGAAAAAAAAAGTTGTTTAAAAAAAAAGATAAAATAGGAAAAAGGTAAACAAACGAAAATATAAAAAAAAAATATAATAATATATACATATATTAATAAAATATATACATATATACATATTAAATTAAGGTTGAAGGCTTTTATCTGTGATTTTAAATAAAAACAAAATATAGAAAGAAATTAGAGAAAAATAAATAAACAAAGAAAAGTAAAAAAAAAGGCATATTGAAAGGAAAGAAAAGAAAAAATAGTAAAGGGAAAAAAAATTTAATAACGAAATACATACCCATACATACATACATATACAGTAAATGAAAATACACAATAATTTGTGTGAATTATATAAATATAAAACCTGTCATAATCTAAAAATCAGAATTTCAGATTAAAACAAACAATAAAGTATAAAAAATAATACAAGGCAGTGTAGATGGAAGTAAACAGATCTAAGGACATTCTGAAGAGATCTAAAAATTTTTAATATTTCTTTTACAATATTTTCATACATACCTATAATTTTAATTTTATCACATATTCACATACATTTTAATTTGAATTCACGAGTGATATTTTACTTTAGAAAAACAAAAACTAAAGTATATATTACAAGGATTCGTTTTCAATTTTTATTTATTTTCCTAGAATTCGATTTAAATCTTGTTTTTTGGTTATTTTAAATTTTCGTTTTCAATTATTCGTATTTTATACTTTTTCACTATTTTTTCTTTTCTTCCTTTAATTAATTTTTAAAAACAAAAATACATATTTAAATAATAATTTCATTTTAATTTTAAATAAAATAAAATAATTAAAACTGTGAAGAAAAATAAATTGTTAAAAATATTTTACATTTAAAAAAAAAAGAAAAAAAACTAGTAAAATAATTGTTATCATATTTTAAAATTAAAAAACAAAAATTATTAAAATTATAAAGATTTTTTTATTTTGATTTTTTGATCCTTTTCCGTTAGAATACAATTTTTTTTTATTTTCATTTTATTCTATATTCTTTTACTCTTTTTTTGGTTTTTAAAGAGTGAAATTTATCAATTAAGAAAATTCAAAGAAACAATACTTTTAGCAAACCTCACAGACACATTGTTCACATTTTAAAACGCTTGTAAAAAGGAGTCTTGAAAAACATAGAATAAAAATTTTAAAAATCTGAAGGTTTTGATTTAAACTTCACTTCAAAAAAAAAAACATTTACTTATGATGAACCACATTTACAAATCATATCCTTATTCTCTATACCGTCACTTACAACAATTCCATAAATTCAATTACTTTTTTCCAACTTTTTGTAAATTTTATATAAATTTCACTCTTTTTCACACAATATTTTTTCTGTTTAAAATTTATTTTTTATTTTTATGGTAAAAACAGAGACATAACAGATTAAAGAAAATTTAGTGATATAAATTATGAGATGGGAAAAAAAAGACAAGAGAATAAAAATGTTAACACTTTTTTTAATAATATTTAAAAAAAAAACAAAAAACAATGTAGTTAAACAAATAAGGAGTAAACAAAAAAAAAAACATTTAAAAATTTAACAAATAGGTTAAGAGTAGATCACACATCGTTTTAAGAAAAAAATTTTTTTATAAGTTGTGAGTATGTAGTTTTGTTTTCAAATAAAAGTCAAATTTATAATGTGTAGGATATATCTATAATGATGTTTGTTTGTGTATAGGTAAAATTATCATACCTTTTTATTTTGTATTTTGTGTGTTTTTCGTTCATGAAAATACATTTTTTTTTTAACATAATAAAAATTTATTCCAATTTATTTTATATTATTTTAAACAAAAACAGATAAATTTATTAATAGTTTAGTTCGAAAACAATTCTTGAAGAAAAAAAAAACCTGCTATAAAAAAAAACATGTAAAAAAAAATTATGAAAATTAAATTTATCAAAAAATATGAAAAAAAAGAGCGCGGTTGTATCTCCTAATTTGTGTATTTAAAAAAAAAAAAATGTATGTATTAAAAAAAAAGTTTTGATGACAAAAAAATAAATTATACATTTTCAAAATTTGATTGAGAAAATTTAAAGAAAAAACAAAATTAAAATATATTGAAATTTATTATATATCAAGTAAAAAAAAAAGTCCAATTTTATATGAAAAAAAAAAAATTATGATAAAAAATAAAAAATAAATTTTAATCTATTTATTAAAAAATATTTCATGGTAAAAAAAAAATTATATTGAAAAAAAAAAAACCAAAAGTTTTGGATAATTGAAATTATAAATATTTTTCATTGAAATTTAAAAAAACAAAACTACAATTTATTGGATTTATTTTGGAAATTAAATTAAACACGTTCATTTTCTCCTTTTTTTTCTTTAATAAAACGCGCAATTTATGTTTTTTTCCAGTTATATCTCTCTTTTTTTTAAATATATTTTCAAATATTCACACCAGATATTCCAATAAGATACAAAAAAAAAGTAGATACATTTTACTTCATCTTGACAAATTAATAATTATCCGAAAACATATATAAAAAGAAACAAAAACATTGAATTTATTCCTCATGATATATAAAACTGATGGTGCAAATGAAATAGGTATATTAATATGTAAAATAACGTGTAGGTATTTATTCATCAATTTTTACATTTATTAAACGAACAACAGTTGTAATTAAAATATTTAAATAAAAAATAAAAATATAGCAATAAAATATTTTTTAAAAAATAAAAAATGTACTATAAATACATTTGCTTTTATGTGATTAGTTTTAAAGCTTATTACAGGTAGAATAATGTAATTAAAAATCAAATAAAAAATAAAATAAAATTAGATATTTTATCACAACCTCTATTCTATGACAATTATTGGAAATTTGAGAATGAAACGAAATATTATAGTGATAAGTGCAATCAGATCTGTTCAAAATAAAATTAATGATTTTTTTTTTTAATTCTTATAGAAATGTACAAATTCCAGCGTAATATACATACATACATAGATCTTTATCTATCAATTTTATTAAAGGTATTCATGATTCGATGTATATGATAATTGTTTTACACCAAACAATATGAAATATCCATTAGCAAGAAGAACAATAAAGCAAAATTAATTCACAATATTCACAAAATCAAACATCGAATTGGTATAATTTATAAAATTTTAACATTACTCGTAAAATGTCCAGAGAAAGAAATTGTTAAAAAGCTTTTTATAAAACTTATTGACGCTTATAGCATTTTCTATACTCGATATCAGCATAAAAATAATAATAAACCAGTAAACCTAAACGTATCGAATTTACACTGAGTACATTTAATTATGAATACCCTTATTATTTAGATAATAATTCACATTCATTTTCCATGTGTTTTAAAGTTTTAATTTTTCTGTTGGCGTTGTAATTAAAATTTACTCATCTAAAATCAATATTAAGCGCTAAGCAAAAACCAAAAAAAATGAAAACAAAACAAAACAAAAAAAAACTTATAAATGTAAATATAATTTTATAATTGTTTGCGTAGATAATTCCTTTTGGTATTGTAAAATATTTCATTTGAATAAATTTTCGTAATAAATTATTAGAAAAACTTAAATTTTAAAAAATATATTATTCTCCTGTTAGGACAATATTTAAGGTTGTATTAAAAATATATATTAGCTCCTCTTTTTTTTTAATTCGAAATATTGTTTTTTTTTATTAGGCTCCGATTTTATTTTGTTTCAAAAATCATTCACAATAATAAATAATTTTGTACATTGATTATTTAAAAAAAAAAAAACAAGGAAAAAACCAAAAACAAATAATAATTTTTTTGCAAAAAAAAAAATATATATATTATTTATAAAAATGAAAGGATATATAGATTATATACATACATAAATCATAAATATTGTAGCCTATTAGAAACATATCAAAATAAAAATGAGAAAAAAAAATTTATATATATATAATAAAATTAATTGAAATGAAATACATACATATAAATAATAAGAATGAATTACTATATATACGTAGAAAGAATTAATGTGTACATAGTGAAAAGAAAAAATAACGTACAACTAAAATAAATGAAATAAATATTTTTTTTGTTTTGAATAAAATACGTATGATTGATTTTGGGAATGTTTCATTAAAATAAAGTAATACCTATGTAATGTTTCTGTTGAAAGAACACACATTAAAAATATGCGATAATCGATTATGTAAAACTTTTTATTTTCAGAAAAATTCATTTTCACTAAAATCATATTTAAAATTTTGAAAAATCCAAAAAAAAAAAAAACAATTAAGTAATTAACATTTCCAAACGCAGCCATTTACCTACTAAAAAATTTACTTTAATCTGTTCGAATGATATTCCGAACTAGTTCCGAATGCATTGAAGACAAGTTTTGTTCGGAGAAAGTTTCGAGCTACTATTTGAACAGAACTTTTAATATTTGCCCAAAGTATAAACACATTAACAACGTGAACATTTTTTGTGACTATAAGCGACAATATGGTAGAAAAATTAAAATTAAAAAAAAAAAGAAATCATTTTATAAAAGTTATGCTTAATAGCTATTTTGAATGTTTATTATTTCAACAGAAATATGACATTATCTTCAATTAATTCAAAATAAATAATAATAAATTTCCGAAAACAAATACTATGAAAATTTAAATGGTTGAGAACTAATTAACTAAATTGACTTACTTAGTATGCATCAGAAAAAAAAAATAATTACGAAACTTTAACTCTTTCTTCCAACTTATTATAGTTTTCATGCTTTCGAAGTATGTATGTACAGGTCTATTAATTGGAAATTTCCACAAAACAAATATTGTGTTGTAAATAAATTATTAAAAAATTTTTTTTTATTTTGCTAAATTTCAAAACGGTAAAAAAAAGTACAAAAATATCTTTTCATAAATGTAAATAATAGAATTTTGTATGAAGATTTCTTTTTTTATTTACCTCCTTCAAATACTACAGTTTTCGGAAATTTAATAATTAATTTTTTTCCTAACTTATTCAATCCTGTCTAAATTACACTTTTTTTTTAAAAAGTATTATTTTTATAAGTTTAATTTTTATTTCAACACCTTCACTAGAAAAATAACACTTTTCTTTAATTAGAAGCTTAAAAAAAATTAATGCTTTTCCTCATATATCTAATAATAAAATAAAATCATACATTTTAATAATTACGTTAAAATAGTTTTTTTTTTTAAAAAAAATAATAAAGAAAATGAGAAAAAAATTAATAAACTGTACAAAAGACGATAAAAAAAATTACTGTATAGAAATTTATTACTATAATGTGAAGAAAAAAATATTATGTATATCGTACTTTTTTTATAAACTTGAGAAAGAAAAAAAAACATAGTACTGTGGTATATAATGTTTATTAATAACACACTCACTCACACATTACTTCAAATATTTATTTGCAATGTAAAAGAAAAAAAAATAAAATAAAAAAAGTCCTTATTAAAAAAAAATTAATTTAAAATTAAACATGGAGAATATAATTTTTTTTTCTTTATTAATTAATAAATTATTATACTAATGAACAATATAGTGTAAGAAAATATTTTCCAATAAATAAAAGAAAAAGAAAATAAAAGAAACATAGTAAAAAATAAAAAATAAATAAAATTATTATATTATATAAAACTAAATAATTATAAAAATGAAAACAAAATGCTGCTCTAAAACGTTGAAAAAAAAAATGAAATCGAAAAATAAATGTTTTTTATTTAAAATTTAATTTTTGAAGTAATTGTTGTTTGCTTTTTTTTTCTCTCTATATATTAGCCTGTAGTTAACTTGAGAAAGTTTGAATTGTAAGGACATCAAAAAAAAAGTCGAAAAAGATGAAGACGCAGAGAGTTTTGAAAGTTACGGATTACAAGAAAATTTGATTTTCGTAATGAATAAATTTCCCCTTCCGCTTAGTTAAAAATTAAAAGGACCAACATTTAAAGAACAAACTGCGAGATTTGACGAGATAGGGATGCTGTGATACAAAACAAAATTTTCAAATGTCCCACCTGAAACATAATATTTTTCATTTTTATTTATTTAATTACGAAATTGTATGTAAATAGGAATTAGAAGTATTATTTAACACTACAATTATCTTACCAAATTGGTATAACTTTAGCACCAGCACCTTCTGAAAATTTCACATATGATGCAGGAATATAACTTTTATATTTTGAACCGTATTTATTTTTTAAATTTTGTTGTATATCAAGACATAGAATTCCAATTACAGGATTCGTAATCATTATTTTTTATTTTTTTATTTTTTTTTAAATAAAATTTATGATGTGAAAAAATAAATCATAAATAAAAAAAAAAAACGAAATTTTTAATTAAAACTACAAAAAAATATTTTATTGACTGATGTAATCTGAATAAAACTTTCGTTTTAAATGAAAGTGCTTTAAATAAATTATAAATTAAATCAACATGTACAGGGTGTTTAAATAGAATGAAAAACAAATTTGAATTTTGCGCATCAAAATACCAAAAAAAAAAACATTCTTGTTCTGGTTACAATTTTTTTCGCTTTTAATCTGCACCATAAAATGTGGTAATGTTACAAAATAAACACCCTTCTATTTTGTGAATTTAAAATTTACGTTCACTCCTTCACATTCGCATTAAGTGTTTAAATGTAATTTTCATCATGAGCTTGTAATTATTTATATCTATTTCATTAATTATTTATAGAAACAATTTCTTCGAATAAATCATGTGACCTTGATCAAGAAGTGAAAGAACATTGATAAAAGAAATAAATTCAACAAAGAAAAAAAAAAGCTTATAGACTATGCTTATTTTTTTTATTCATGTATTAGTAAATTTTTAGTTTTTTTAAAAAAACATGTTATTCTACACACGTTAGTTACACACTCTTATAAAAGTAAAAACAAAAATAAACAATTTTTATTTTTTAAATAAAATTTATTGATACAAGATACAGAATTTCATAATTTACATTTTTATAAAAAATTTGGTAAATAATTTTAGTAAATTATATCTTTTTTAAAATCATTTAAATTATGTATTACTTTCCTTTTTTTTTGTGTTTTCTCTACGTATCTCTCCCAATCGATATATGGACGTTTATTTTCTAAAAAAAAAAAATAATAATTGAAGAAATATTAGGAACAAATGAATAAATGAATAAAATCTACATGCATTTTTTTTTTTTTTTTAAATACGAGTACATACATTTATGTACATATTAAATATTTTTAATCAATTAAATTTACCCAATAAAAACGAATAATTAAATTTAAAATATTTGTTAATATGAAACAACGTTTAAATGGAAATTAAAAATTAGAAAGAAAAAAAAAGGATGTTTTATCATGTTTTTATTGTTAAATGTCCCAGAATATTAATTATACTACCAGTGCTGGATTTAGGCTTAGGCAAGTGAGGCAATTGCCTAGGGCGGCAAAATTTTAGGGGCGGCAAATTTTAGCCTAACAAGCAAAAAAAAAAAAAAACCTCTTTTCATTGCTGTGAATAGAGTAAATAAACTTTTATATCTAACAAGCAAAAAAAAAAAAAAACCATTTCGTTTTAAAAAACATAAAAAAGGGCGCCATATGAGACACTGCCTAGGGCGGCATCACACTTAAATCCGCCACTGTATACTACTGATTAAACCACTGATTATAAGCAAAATTAAATTAAATGTATTTGAATTACCATTATTTGAATTTCGATTACCGGTATAATTTTGTGGAAATGCATAAATTTGTTCAAATACAGATCCTTTATCACCTGTATATTCTGGTATATAATTATAAATTAATTTTGATTTTTCTTCATTTCTATTCAAAAATTTATTATTATTTTTTCGTGTTTCATTAACGAAAAAATTTGCAAAATATTGTGATACTAATATTGCATTTGGTGTATGTGATATATTTCGTCCTTCTACCCATTCATAAAGATTTTTTTCTGGATGAAATTGTACAGCATAAAAAGGATATCTAAAATTTTAATTTAATTGAAAAAAAAATAATAATAATAACGTAAATAAATAATTTTTAAAAGTCGTTAAATAATATCGTAATTATAATTACGTGTGATGTTCAAAAGATGAAATAAATTCAAAACCATTCCAATCTTTATTTGTTGATAAAACTTTCCAAATTTGATCTAAACCGAATTCTGTAAAATTCTGTGAACAAGAAAAGAAAATTTGATATTAATTTCAAAAAAAGATTAGAATATAATTTTCATACGCATACATTCTCTGTAATACAATAACTATGAAAATTCGATGTGACATGCTCATTTTTTAAAATATCAATTACTTGTTTTGATGCTTCCCCAAATAATCGACTATTTTGAAAATCTATAAAAGGCATAAATCAACATAAACAACAACAAAATAAAAAATATGTATGTACATGTAATTTTTATTATGTATTAACTAACCTGGTTTAAAGTCTAAATTAAGAGATTGACTATTTGAATTACAACGTGCTCTATTTTCAATACGATTTCCTGATAAAAATGCTAATAATTCAAAGCCTAAACATGTACCCCATATTGGAAAATAATTTCCATCCTTATTCATTTTTCTTGCTAATTTATAAATTATCATTCCAGCATCTGCATAACCTTTTGAATTATTGAAATATGTTGCTCCACCAGGTAGAAGGACACTTTAAAACAAATTTAATTGTTTTTTATTTAATAAAGTTTTTTTATTTTAGTTATTTATTTACCCATTAATTTTTGAAAGAATATCTTCATAGTAACTTTCTTCTTTCCCAATCCTGGAATTATGAAAAAAAATTAGCAAATTAAAATAACTGTTATATTAAAAAGAAAAAAAAATTGTATTGCTTTCTCTCTACATTCATTTCATTAAAAGTCGGTAGACGTAGAATCGAGAATTATTGCGCTTTCTGCTTGTTTTTCACTTTGATAGTAAAATCTCAATAACCTCACTGCAAAAAAAAAAGGTGAAATCGTGACTGGTTACTGTTACGTATTTTTGAAAAACCTTCAGACACCCTCTATTTACTTTTTAAAAAACTCCAATTTCAAATATAACTCATTTTAAAAATTCTCATTTTTGTTCGAAAAACCAAAATTAATAAAAACCAATAAAACGAAAATCTCACTTATTAGTGACTAAAACGGATGAAAAAAATGCCGGCAATGCTAAAATTTCTCAATTGAAGATGATTGTAAACAAGAACCTAAAATATAATACTTAGAAGTCTATCTCAAAAATTCAACAAATGAAGTTAACGATACTTCAGACGATAAAGGAATAACCGATGACGTTATTTTTCAACAATTTTCAATGGTACAAGGTACAAGGTAAAATAAATGTTTATGATTTTTTAAGACATAAAAAACGTTTAGCATTCACCAGAGCCAGACAATGTACAAGCACTAGCTTATCAAATTTTCAAAACAAACACGAATCTTTATAATCATTTTTTTCCAATTTTATCTTATACATAGTCCAGACGAGACTTTTTTTATGTCAAGACTTATGTCATGACATTGTTCATGTCTTGCCATATTTTTCATGTCTGGGCATTTCATATCTTGACATTTCAAATAAGTGAATATAAAGTTTAAAATTTTTGAAATATATTTTTGTGAAATTTTGTCCAAATAACTTTGTAAATTTAAAAATTAATTTAAATTTATTAAAAAATTCACATTTGCAATTTTTTCTCTCGATGAAAGTCTGATAAATCTGATACATTAGCACAAAACATCTGAAATCGCCATTTTGTTTGCTCATGTCTGCAAGACATCGTAGCAAAGACATAAGTCTTGACATCCATGTCTTGCCATTTATGTCTACAAGACATAAGCGGTCTATACAAGACATATTCGATGTCAAGACATAAATCTTGACATAAAAAAGTCTCGTCTGGACCCTGTATTAATTTCGATCAATTTTTTCTATTGTCTTAAAATTTAAATCGTCAACAGTTATCAATCTATTGTTTAAAAAAATGTATGTCATACTTGTACTATAGATAACTTTTTTGAATGATTGTTATTTTGCATACTTCATTGAATTTGAAATTTAAATTCAAAATCTTAACAAAACACTTTTTAAATCATTTTTAAAATTTTCATACATGTGTTCTAGTTCTACACACACAAAATTTATAATTAAAAATTCTTCATTCATTAAATTTCAACGATAAATTAAATATTTACCAAATTGGAATAGCTCTACCACCTGCACCTTCAATAAATTTAACATATGATGAAGCCATGTATGTCCGTTTATCATTTTCATATTCAAAAGAATAATGTTCATCATTTGGTGATATCTCTTGTGTAAGAATTCCAATAATTGGTTCATTATTAATTAATTGTTCTTTTTGTAATTGAATAAGCATTAAATTTTCATTATTCTCAATTAATCTCTCTATTGTTACTGCGCAATGACTAAGCCAAATTCTTGTACAGCATATAATTAATAAAATTGTCAGTAATTTTAACATTTTTTGTCTTTTCTACTTTAACCTTTTAAACTTAATAAATTGGGAATAAACTAAATATATTACACCTTACACCAAATATAAATAAAGCTTAAATGCTACAATGGATATAAACTTATTTTAGATAACCATAATACCTAAACCTCTATAGTCTATACTAAATTTAAGTTTTTTTTTTCACCAGCACGATCAGTAATAACAAACGAGTGAATGAATACTGAAAATTACACTGGAATTGGATATTAAATTAAATTCTAGTTTGTATTTAGTTTATTTAAAAGGGGAAAGAAAATATGATTAAAAGGTAGACAAAAGATAAAATAAAAAATATAATTATGAATGAAACGTCTTAAATATAGAATATAATTGAAAATGTAATATATTGTTGTTATAAATTAGGTATATACAAAAAATGTAACGAAGAAGAATTCTCTGAAAATTTTTGTTAAAAATTTTAAGGTATGTATTTTCATATTAAAATTCTAATTAAAAAAAAACTAATAAAAGTTAGTTGAAATAATTAGAAACATATGTTATAGTTTTTAAAAATATTATCTGTTATGTACAAAGTATCAAAGTATCAATTATGTACATTTGAAAATACCTCAGAATTTTTTTTAAAAACAACCTTCAGAAAAAATGTCTTCTTCGTTACCAGACCATCATAATAAGCCCTAATCATAAAAACAAGGTAAAAAATTTTATATATGTTGCAAATATTGAAAAATTAAAAAAAAAAAAATAATCTACATATTACATATACACGTTTTCTTTCTGTTTATATTGAAAATATCACATCTAAATAAATGTTAAATATTTCTAAACAACTTAGAAAAAAAAACTGTTAATTTGTTCAGACATGGAAAATATGTATTTTTACAAATAAAAATAAAAAATAAAATGTGTTTTTCAAAATAAAGTATAAAGTTTTTTTCTCTTCTAATACAAATTATTATTGTTTATATAGTTTTTCACTTTTTTATAAGTATCTTACCTGTTTGAAATCCGTGAACATCAACAACATCGTCTGAAATGGATTTGTGTCTTCATCAAAATACAAGCAAATAAATTTCTTCTAAGTGTTGGTGTATATGATTTGAAAAAATTTCATAGCTATAAATAATATATACAGTTACGGCCAAAAAAATAGTAATGCTTGCTGCATATCTCCTTTGATTACCACTATTTTTCTTATACTTAATATTAGAAATAGAAACTGGTTTTTTCAGTTTATTTAGTCTATTCTTTCCTGAAAATTACATACTAATATCAATTTCTGTCAATATTAAAAAATTGTATAAGAGATGTTGAGAAAGACTTTTTAAAAAAACTGAAAAAATAAGTCTGAAATTAATTGGATTATTGGACACGTGTTTTTATTGCAGTGTAAATTGAAAATAGGAGTTAAAAGTGCTAATTTTCAAATGCAAATACCTCGAAAATTATGCATTTTTTGAAAAAAGATAAGGATACAAACTCTGCAATTTATTTTCTGCAATAAAAAATTAGAGTTAATTTAAGCCTTTTCAAGGTTAAACACAAAAGTTTGGGAAACATTCGCAAAATTTTGAATTTAAATGCGTCAAACTTTTTAACAGTTAAGAATAGAGGAACAAGTAAAGTATCGTTGAAAAGGGCAAAGGGTCCTCTAAATTTTTTTTAACACAAAGTGACCCTTGAGTACCCTTGTAAAAAGTTCTAGGTTATACCGTGAATTGAGAACAAAAAATCTTCAACGCTCTCTAGCGGCCAAACCGTTGGGATTTTCCTCCCCCTTTCTATACGACTTTTTGTTTGACTCGATGAGGCCCTATCTATGGTATCCTTTTGGTCGATGATAACGGAAACACCTTGTATATAATATACAGTCTGTTCAAAATAAACATGTTGTCAGTTTTACAAAGTGCACAGCGTTTATTTAAAAAGTATTTATCAATTTATTAGTAACGGATGAAAAAATGCCGGCAATGCTAAAATATCCCAATTGAAGATGATTGTAAACAAGAACCTAAAATATAATAGAAGTCTATCCCAAAATTCAAAAATGAAGATAACGATACTACAGACGATGAAGGAATAACTGATGGCGTTATTTCTCAACAATTTTCAATCGTACAATAAATGTTTACTCATATATTTAAGGACAACTTGATTTTTATTGAATTTATATTTAATTTTAATTCAAATCCAGTTAAATTAATTTTAATTTAAATGATCATTGTGCCTCCATCTATGTATTAAAAATATCAAATGTTTAAATTAATCTTCGTTCATTGAAACATGGCGAATTTTCTAAGAGAGAGACAGCAATATAAAGTTAGTCCCATTTTTACAGTATGGTGTTTCATACAAATGTTCTGTCCAGGATATATAAGTCAATAATAAGAACTTATCACTCGCTTTAAAAAGACGCTATTCGCTAGATACATGAAACAATATCAATAAAACAGAAAATCTTGAAACATATACGGATTACAAAAAAACTTGATTTTCGTTTTTCGAAATGAATAAATTTCCCCTTCTGTTAAGTTAAAAATTTTAAAGGTCCAAAATTTAGAGAACAAACTGCGAAAAAAAAAAAATTTCGGTAACACAAAAAAATGAATTTGATTTGACGAGATGGGATTCTGTGATATAAAACAAAATTTTCAAATTTCCCACCTGAAACAAAATGCACACATTTTTGTATCATTGTTGCATATTTTTCTTATATGTATTTATTTTTAGATACAATCGTGAATAAAATATATTTAATTAAACAATGTACAGACGGGGTGGGCTCTTCCTTATCAAAATAAAAACAAAAACGACCTTGATTCAATTTTATCGGCGCGTGAAAAGAAACCGGAAGTAATGCAAAATAGATAAACTAAATAAATAACTAATTGAAAAATACAAAAACAAAAAAAATTTGTAATAAAAATGATTATAGTAATAAACTTACTTTAACTTTAACATACAATAAAAATATCTTAATTAATAATAATCTACTAAATAATTTTTAGGACAATAATCAACATTTTCTTCGAACATATAACTTTGTAAAAATTTTGATTTTTTTAATACGGTAAATGTAACTGGATAATTATAAACTAAATGACGGTATTGTTCTTGAAGATTTCTAAATTGATGTTTACTTTTTCGTGCTTCATTAACAAAAAAATTAGCAATATATTGTGATGCTTTAATTGCATTCGATGTTCGACATTCAAAATGATTTAATAATGGTTCATAAGCATTCTTTTCTGGATGAAATTGTAATCCATAAAATGGAAATCTAAAAATAAAAAATGGAATTATTCAAAAAACAAAGAAAATAACAAATAAATTTGATATCTCAATGTAAGTAAATTTTATACTTTTTATGTTCAACAGCTGAAATATATTCAAATCCTTTTCTATCTCGATTTATAGCTACTACTTCCCATTCATCTGACAAATCATAATCTTCTAAATCCTATTCGAAAAAAAAAAAACAAAATACATACATAATAAAAATTAATATACCTTTTGTAAATTTCAAAATTTCTTACCTCTTCGGTAACACAAAATTTATGATAATTATACGTTACACATTCCGAACTGAAAATTTTCAAAATATCTTTAGGAGCATCTCTGAACATTCGTCCTAAATCTTAAAAAATAAAAATGATATACATACATATATTATGGTTACTATTATTTTACATAGAAAATTTTATATACTTTAAATATTTTACATACTTTCTTTAAATAATAAAGGTAAACATTGACTAATACCATCACAATTTTGTCTTGGATCTATATCATCTTCTGTTGCATTATTTCCATAATTAGCAACAATATAAAGTAATAATTCAAAACCTAAACAAATTCCTAAAATTGGCATATAGTCACCAGATTTATTCATTTCACATGCAATATTATAAATATATGTTCCAGCATCTCTTGGTCCACCTTGTTCTGTAAAGTACATTGATCCACCAGGAAATAGAACTCTATATACGTATTTTGTAAAAACACACATTAGTTTTTTTTTCTTTTCTTTTTTTTTAAATTTAGATACAGTGCTTTCGTAATATGTAGTGATTCGTCTTTTGTTCATGCTTATTATTCAATTATTGTCACTATATGTACATTTTGAGGGCACTATAATTATTTTATTATTTATTTAAAAAAAAACAAAAAACAATACATACTCACCCATTAATCTTTTTCATTATATCTTCATAATATGATTTATCTCTTCTTATCCTGTAATCAATTAAATTTAAAATAAAAATTTTATTTTTGGTTTACGTATTTAGAATGTTTTTTTTTATTTTGATAAATTAAAATTTCAAAGTGTAAACAAAAATTTGTAATTTTATTTTCATTGATCAAAAACAACATTATTTTTTCCTTTGTTTTTTCAATTCTATTTATTTCACTTAACGTATATCTATTCTGAAGTTTTTTAACGAACATCTAATAATTTTGTACTAAATATAAAATTTGTAAATAAACAATAACAGTTATTTTTCATTTTTATTTATTTAATTACGAAATTGTATGTAAATAGGAATTAGAAGTATTATTTAACACTGCAATTACTTACCAAATTGGTATAACTTTAGCACCAGCACCTTCTAAAAATTTCACATATGATGCAGGAATATAACTTTTATATTTTGAACCGTATTTATTTTTTAAATTTTGTTGTATATCAAGACACAGAATTCCAATTACAGGATTCGTAATCATTATTTTTGTTTTTTTTTTTTAAATAAAATTTATGATGTGAAAAAATAAATCATAAATTTAAAAGAAAAAAGAAAAACAAAAATTTTTAATTAAAACTACAAAAAAAATATTTTATTGACTGATGTAATCTGAATAAAACTTTCGTTTTAAATGAAAGTGCTTTAAATAAATTATAAATTAAATCAACATGTACAGGGTGTTTAAATAGAATGAAAAACAAATTTGAATTTTGCGCATCAAAATACCAAAAAAAAAATATATTCTTGTTCTGGTTACAATTTTCTCTGCATTTAACCTGCACCATAAAATGTGGTAATGTTACAAAATAAACACCCTTCTATTTTGTGAATTTAAAATTTACGTTCACTCCTTCACATTCGCATTAAGTGTTTAAGTGTAATTTTCATCATGAGCTTGTAATTATTTATATCTATTTCATTAATTATTTATAGATACAATTTCTTCAAATAAATCATGTGACCTTGATCAAGAAGTGAAAGAACATTGATAAAAGAAATAAATTCAACAAAAATAAAAAGCTTATAGACTATGCTTATTTTTTTTATTCATGTATTAGTAAATTTTTAGTTTTTTTAAAAAAATACGTTATTCACGTGTTTGTACTTTATAAGGAAGTTATTTGTTTGTTACTCTTTTAAGAGTAAAAAAAAAAACTAAACAATTTTAATTTTTTAAATAAAATTTATTCATTAAAGATATAAAATTTCATAATAAAAATTTTTTAAAAAATTTGGAAAATAATTTTAAAAAATAATAGATTTTTTTTAGAGTTATTTTGATTAATTATATATAATTTATATTACTGTTCCTATTTTGTGTTCACTGTACGTATTCCATTATCGACATTGTCTATATGTTTTTCCTGAAGAACAAAACTTGATTAATTTAGAAACTTGAATTTTTTGAAGAAAAACAAATTTTTTGAAAACTAATAATACCTGTATAATAAAAGTATAGCATTACTCCCAAAAAATATTAGAAACAAATGAATAAATGAATAGAAATCTTCATGCATTTTTTTTTAAATACGAGTATACTCGTATACATTTATGTACATATTAATTAAGTACCTATTTTTAATCAACTAAATTTACCCAATAAAAACGAATAATTAAATTTAAAATATTTATTAATATTAAATTTAAAAAAATATTTAAGTATATGAAACAACGTTTAAATGGAAATTAAAAATTAGAAAGAAAAACAAAGGATATTTTTTATGTTTTTATTGTTAAATGTCCCAGAATATTAATTATACTACTGATTAAACCACTGATTATAAGCAAAATTAAATTAAATGTATTTGAATTACCATTATTTGAATTTCGATTACCGGTATAATTTTGTGGAAATGCATAAATTTGTTGAAATACAGATCCTTTATCACCTGTATATTCTGGTATATAATTATAAATTAATTTTGATTTTTCTTCATTTCTATTCAAAAATTTATTATTATTTTTTCGTGTTTCATTAACGAAAAAATTTGCAAAATATTGTGATACTAATATTGCATTTGGTGTATGTGATATATTTCGTCCTTCTACCCATTCATAAAGATTTTTTTCTGGATGAAATTGTACAGCATAAAAAGGATATCTAAAATTTTAATTTAATTGAAAAAAAAATAATAATAATAATAATAACGTAAATAAATAATTTTTAAAAGTCGTTAAATAATATCGTAATTATAATTACGTGTGATGTTCAAAAGATGAAATAAATTCAAAACCATTCCAATCTTTATTTGTTGATAAAACTTTCCAAATTTGATCTAAACCGAATTCTGTAAAATTCTGTGGACAAGAAAAGAAAATTTGATATTAATTTGAAAAAAAAATTAGAATATAATTTTTATGCGCATACTTTCTCTGTAAGACAAAAACTATGAAAATTCGATGTGACATGCTCATTTTTTAAAATATCAATTACTTGTTTTGATGCTTCCCCAAATAATCGACTATTTTTGAAATCTATAAAAGATAAATCAACATAAACAACAACAAAATAAAAAATACATGTAATTTTTATTATGTATTAACTAACCTGGTTTAAAGTCTAAATTAAGAGATTGACTATTTGAATTACAACGTGCTCTATTTTCAATACGATTTCCTGATAAAAATGCTAATAATTCAAAGCCTAAACATGTACCCCATATTGGAAAATAATTTCCATCCTTATTCATTTTTCTTGCTAATTTATAAATTATCATTCCAGCATCTGCATAACCTTTTGAATTATTGAAATATGTTGCTCCACCAGGTAGAAGGACACTTTAAAACAAATTTTTGTTTTTTATTTAATAAAGTTTTTTTTTTATTTTAGTTATTTATTTACCCATTAATTTTTGAAATAATATCTTCATAGTAACTTTCTTCTTGCCCAATCCTGGAATTATGAAAAAAAAATTATCAAATTAAAAATAACTGTTAATTAAATTAAAAAGAAAAAAAAGGAATTGTAATGCTTTCTTTCTACATTAATTTCATAAAAAGTCGGTTCGGTAGACGTAGAATCGATAATTATTGCGCCTTTTGCTCTTGTTTTCTCTTTGATAGTAAAATTTTAACAACCTCACTTCAAAACAAAAGTGAAATCATGGTTTTTTTTTTACTGTTACGAAAAACTATCAGACACCCACCACTTATTTTACTACAATTTGAAATCAGTGACGTCATATTTAGTTTCCCAAATGCGAATTACAGCGACGCAACGGTGTCAATTGTGTTAAAACTACTTTGCTATGTTTGATTAGATAGCGCCACAGACAAATTAAAAATTTAAATAACTAAGATGATTTTACCAACCCTGGCAGCAACAGTTGTCAAACAAATGTCATAATCTTACGTCAAACAAAATAACAAAACAAAGCAAATCAAAGTAAAGTACCTAACCTAACCTCTACTACGCGTTTATTTACAACTTTCAGTATAAAAAAAAAAAGTGTAACTCAATTTTATAATTCATTCTTAAGAATTCTCATTTTTTGTTCAACCGATGACGTTATTTTTCAACAATTTTCAATGGTACAATAAATGATTATGATTTTTTAAGGCATAAAAAACGTTTAGCATTCGCCCAGAGCCAGACAATGTACAAGCACTAGCTTATCAAATTTTCTTAGAAAACAAACATAAATCTTTATAATCATTTTTTTCCAAATTTATCTCAATTTCAATCAATTTTTTCTATTGTCTTAAAATTTAAATCGTCAACAGTTATCAATCTATTGTTTAGAAAAAAGTAAGTCATAGATAATATTTTTGAATGATTGTTATTTAACATACTTCATTAAGAATGATATATGTATAAACATTTTATCTTTTTTATCAGTTTTTTAACCAATTGAAATTTAAACTCAAAATCTTAACAAAGCACTTTTTAAATCATTTTCAAAATCTTCATACAGGTGTTCTAGTTCTACACACACAAAATTTATAATTCAAAATTCTTCATTCATTAAATTTCAATGATAAATTAAATATTTACCAAATTGGTACAACTCTTCCTCCAGCACCTTCAATAAATTTAACATATGATGCAGCTATGTATGTCCGTTTATCATTTTCATATTCAAAAGAATCATGTTCATCATTTGGTGATATCTCTTGTGTAAGAATTCCAATAATTGGTTCATTATTAATTAATTGTTCTTTTTGTAATTGAATAAGCATTAAATTTTCATTATCCTCTATAGTTCTCTCTATTGTTACTGCACAATGACTAAGCCAAGTTCTTGTACAGCATATAACTAATAAAATTGTCAGTAATTTAAACATTTCTTGTCTTTTTTACTTTGACCTTTTAAACTTAATAAAATTGGGAATAAACTAAATATATTACACCTTACACCAAATATAAATAAAGCTTAAATGCTACAATGGATATATAAACTTATTTTAGATAACCATAATACCTAAACCTCTATAGTCTATACTAAATTTAAGTTTTTTTTTTCACTAGCATGATCAGTAATAACAAACGAACGAATGAATACTGAAAATTACACTGGAATTGGATATTAAATTAAAATTCTAGTTTGTATTTAGTTTAGTTAAAAGGGGAAAGAAAATATGATTAAAAGGTAGACAAAAGATAAATAAAAAATATAATTATGAATGAAATGACTTAATTAGAATAATTGAAAATATAATATATTGTATTTATAAACTAAGTAAATACATATGTACGCTAATTAAAATTTATACAATAAATTGTTAAATTAACGAATTTTTCTTCAATTTTAAATTTTGTTTTTTTTTTTTAATTATTTGGTATTTAAATAATTGTATAAGAATAAACGTGTGTTATCAGAGTATCTAAAATACAAAAGGTGATAAAAATCCCGTGTACATCTGGAGTGGAATAGAAGTACATACGTAAGTTGTTTTAATCGACTTGTTTTTTTTCTGTAGTAAAGAAAATAAGAGATAAAAAAGACTTGTATTTAGAAAAAAAGAAATGAACGACATTGAACGAGAATCGCTAAACAAACAGTTTTTGATTGAATTTTTTTATATAGAGAATTTCAAATTTTTAAAAAGAAGGAAATGAATTCATCACAATTTCTAATTGCTTCAGATTGTGATTGTATGTATGATGTTTTATTTTATTATATGTGTGTATATATTGAAAAAAAACTGAAAAGGTACGTATAGACATCGGAAAACAAAATTCATTTTGCACTTTAGTCGACAGTTTTATTTAGGTTTTGATTAGTAGATCGATCAACTTTCTTACAATCTCTTACTCCCCGACAGTCTTGTTCTCTGGTGGTGCTTCCACTTCCTGGGCGCCTCATAAGCGCTCAGAAGAAGCGCACCAAGAGGCAACAAGAGCAACAAACAGAATGGTACCAGTTCCAGAGATGGATTCAGACCATTAGAATATGCGATCAACTGTATTGCACAATTGAATCGGTCTATAAAGAGAAAAAAGATACAAAATTTCCATGTGCATTTAATTTAAATTCAGTCACATAATATGTTGTTTGTTTAACGGATTTATATTTTTAAAATTACAAATGTATACAAATTACTATGTTTGTATAAGATGTTTTCGATTATTATCAATTCAATCAATTATTATTTTTTGTCACACCATTTCCAATAATAAATATTTTTAAATTATATAATATTATATAGAAGCACAACAACATTCTGGAATGTATATTAAATTCAACAGGTTTTATTAAAATAAATATTTTTAAATGATCATGTTATATTCAGATTGAATTTCCACAAATCAAATTATTTTATAATTTTCTGTATTTTTTTTTTTTTGCTTTATTTTTGTAAACGGTGAAACCCCTATAGTGTATTTTCTTCGTGTTTCTGACAACAAAAACTATATGTTGGTACATAGGATACAGAGTTTTCAATTTTATTAGAAAACTGCAGAGATAGTTTGAACTTTGATTATTTAATTAAAATAATTGATTAAAGACAATGTACGACACAAATATGTAGATATTTGTATTTTCAAATTTTCAAAAATAAAACGTTTTATGAAATAAATACTGTATCTCGAAATTAGAAAATAAAGATTTTATCTGTTTTCAGTGTTCGCAAGATTGGTTGGTAAGATAATAGCTCTGTTCTGGCTAATATGGCATAATTTATTCCTAATGATCCAAATGTTTCTTTTTTTTCCACATTCTTAGCTAATAATATGGGAAATTATGCCGAATTCTGGAATAATTTAAATATAAACTTCAGGGTATCCAGAAAATCAAAATGTGCTGATATAGAATAAGATCACTCAGTCCTGCAGAGTCAAAGAATGATGTCTTTATATATCGGCCAGCTAAAAGTATATTGTAATTACGTTAAGGCAGATAGACATGAAAGTAGAAGGATAGTTGTAATTATATTACATTCTAATGTAATTCCTGATGATCGTATATTAATAACTGTTGTAATAAAATTTATGGTCCCAAGAATTGATGAAATTCCGACCAAGTGTAAAGAGATGATGAGAGATAAGAATCAATTTTTTTTTTAAATTGTATAATAATTGTGTAAGTATGAATTAGATTTTAATTAACTTTTTGTAATTTCTAGTACGTATGTATGTTGAAATTTTTTTAGAAAAGAAAAAATCATTTTAGTTTAATTTTATGTTGATGTGAAGTTCAAGGAAAAAGCAATTGAAAAAATGCTGAAACTTAATATTGTGATTTTAGGAATAATATTTGTAACATTTTTCACATTTAATAATGGAGAAAAAGTATATTTTATATGAAATTTTATTTGAAATTTTTTAAAGATTTTATTAAATATTTTCATTACAGTTTTGTTATGAATTACTTTACCATAATGTTTCATTCGAAACAACTCCAGAATATTCAAATGCAACAATGTTTATTGCAAATAATTCAATATATGCTAATTTTACATTAAAAAAAAATTTTACACTTCCAGTGATTTATCAAAGAATTGATTATGGTGAACCAGGACGTTCATATTTAACAATTTTTAAACGTACAATAAGTCTTTGTGATTTTATAAAATATACCAAACGTTTAGTATTTGCTCAAGCAATGTATACTAGTTTTAATTTATACAGTAATTTTTCAATTGGTTGTCCAATAAAACCAAGTTATTATGAAATGAAGAATTTTACAATTGATGGAAATGATGTTATTCCTTTACAAACATTTTATAGAAAAAATGCAATATTCATGTATGGTGCTATTTTATATGATGAAGTATCTAAAAATTATTTAAAATTTACTGGAAGCTATACATTATTTGGAAATATTAGAAAATTTATATGTAAAAATAAAAAAAATAAAAATTAATTTGTGTGTAAAATTAATTTAAACTTTGAATTATTTTTTTGCATGATCATATAAATATTCATAAATCAAATAAATTTTTAATGTTCCTTACTTTTTTTTGTTTTTTTTTGTTTTTGTAAACGGTGAAACCCCCATAATGTACTTTGTTCACATTTCAGAAAAAAAAAAAAAAAAAAACGGAAGTTGATGGTAGAGATACAGGTAGAATATTTCATTAATTAATTAACAAATCTCAATAATCATTATCTTTCGTCATCATAGTACAATAAGATTTTTTCATTTTATCAAAATGTGCATAATTAATCAAAAACTAAAAAAAAACGTGTAGTACATTTTTTGTTAGATATTTTTATTCTAATGTAAATTAGTCTTTTTATAGAAATTCAATTGATAATTACTACGAAGAATCTAGCTAATTCATATAAATGAATCTATAAAAATTGTTAAATTTTTGTTATGATTTCCACTTTGTTTTCTAAGAAACCATAATTAGGATTTCGTGTCATATTATTTTTTTTTAGAAATTCTACTCGTAAAAGTATTAAGATCAATCATTTTACAGTGAATTTTTCAAACCAGAATATAAAATATACATATCTAATTGAAATTATCATACATGGATTTTAAAATTGTCTTAATAAAAATAGTTACTATTGTAGACGACTTCTAGATAGATTGATAAAATTTAACACGCATATTCACGTCGAAAACAATTAATAATTCGTTTGTTAACATTGAAATCAATTGAATTAAAACAATCTTTGTACACTGTAGGATCAAATCTAGTACATAGCATTTTTGTTTTCAAAATTAATTTATGAAATTAAAAAAAAAAACGTAACAGATTTTATCTTACTTCGTTTAATTATTTATTGTGTCTGGAAGATAAGAGTAATAAACTATTTTTAATTTAATAATAATTATGTAACGGTAAACATATTTTTAATTTCCATTAGATTTGTTTTTACAGTTTTCTTCAAAAATAAACATAATTTCAATTTTATATTGATGTGAAGTTCAAGGAAAAAGCAATTGAAAAAATGTTGAAACTTAATATTGTGATTTTAGGAATAATATTTGTAACATTTTTCACCTTTAATAATGGAGAAAAAGTATATATATTTATCTGAAATTTTATTTGAAATTTTTTAAAGATTTTATAAAATATTTTCGTTACAGTTTTGTTATGATTTAATTTATCATAATATTTCATTTGAACAAACTTCAGAATATGTAGATATGACAATGAGTCTGGAAAATAATTTAATAAACGCTAATTTTACAATAAAAAAAAATGTTACACTTCCAATGTTTTATCAAAGAATTGATTATGGTGAACAAGGACGATATTTTTCAACAATTTTTAATCGTACAATAAATGTTTGTGATTTTTTAAGATATACAAAACGTATACCATTCGCACAAGCAATATATAATAGTTTTAAATTATACAGTAATTTTTCTCTTGATTGTCCTATAACTTCAGGTTATTATGAAATGAAGAATTTTACAATTGATAGTAGTTCAATTCCATTGAGACCACTTTATAAAAAAAATGCAATATTTATGTATGCTGCTATATTTTATGATGAAATACGTAAAAATTATTTAAAATATGCTACAAATTATGCACTTTTTGGTAAAATTGGAAAAGTATTATGTCAAAGAAATGATGCAACAATTAAAAATAAAAATTAAATTATGGTAGGTATATAGAGTATGTATTTTGTATTACACTATTTTATTTTTGTGTTTTTTTAAGCAAAAAGAATTGAATTATTTGTTATACATATGTTACAGAATTTAATTTACTTATGTTTTCTGTTTGTAACATATGAGAATTTTGTAAGTTTTATGTGGTTTAATAATTTTACATTTTTCAAAATTCAAATTTTCTAAAAAGAGAATACTTGAATTTGCTTTTAAAAATAAATAAATAAAAAAAGAATATATGATTATGGGATTTTTCAAGAATTATTAAAGATATTTATGTACATATTTCTCAATAGAGTTCATAGTAAGTAACATACGATACGTTACAAAAAATGTAACGAAGAAGAATTCTCTGAAGATTTTTGTTAAAAATTTTAAGGTATTTTCATATTAAAATTCTAATTTAAAAAATTAGTTGAAATAATTAGAGACATATACCTCAGAATTTAAAAAAAAAAAACCTTCAGAAAAAATGTCTTCTTCGTTACCAGATCATCATAATTAGTACTAATCATAAAAATCAGGTTTAAAAAACAAGGTAAACAATTGTATTTGTATTGCAAATCGATTTGTTGTTGAAAAATTAATATATTAATTTACATAATATACACGTTTTCTTTCTGTTTACATTGAAAATATCACATCTAAATAAATATTTAAAATTTCTAAACAACTTAGAAAAAAAACTGTTAATTTGTTCAGACAGGAAAAATATTTTTACAAAGAAAAATAAAAAAATAAAATGTGTTTTTCAAAATAAAAAAATAACGTTTTTTTTTTTCTTCTGATACAAATTATTATTGTTTATAGTTTTTCACTTTTTTATTAAGTATCTTAGGTGTTCGAAATCCGTGAGTGTTGTTCAGGTGAATGGTGAATCATTATTATAAGTGCTCTACATTAGACCGATTCAATTGTGCAATACAGTTGATTGGAGCTACTAATGGTCTGAATCCGCCTCCGGAACTGGTACCATTCTGTTTGTTGCTCTTGTTGTTGGTGCGCTTCTGCTGAGCGCGTATGAGGCGCCCAGGAAGTGGAAGGACCACCAGAGAACAAGACTGTCGGGGAGTAAGAGATTCTGGAATCTCATCCTCCGCTAACGCTTGATCTACAGGCGGAAGAACTTCCAGACCAACTTTTGGGTTTGGGTTCTTACAGATAAAATATACAAAAAATTAAGGACTTACCATATTGGTACAACTCTTCCTCCAGCACTTTCAATAAATTTAACATATGATGCAGCTATAGAACTTGTATATTTACCACCAAACATTCTTTTTAAATATGGTGTTGCTTCTTGAGCAAGAATTCCAATAATTGGTTTATTATTGATTAATTGTTGACTATTACAGTATTCATTATGATAAATTATCACATAAAAAATCGTGAATAAAATATAAATTTTATTCATGATTAAAAAATCAATTAACAAATTTAAAAAAAAAAATTATATATTTTAAAAAAAGTACTTGATGGATAAAACAAAAAAAAATATATTAATTATGCTTTATCTGTGTTAAATTAAAAATAATTTTTGTACGATTATTTAAATTGGTTGACTTTACTCGCCAGCTATCACTGTTTGTAATCAATAGACTATATAATTTTAGTTTTATATTTTTTGAAAAAAATATTTTATTTCGTTGTATCTCCTCTCAAGTCACAACATAAAATAAAACTGGTTATCTCAATGTTTTTCAATGAATTAATATTGAAGACGCTATCGAGTTAAATTCTTTATGTTCTTTATTAGTATTTTAATAAACTATTTAAACATGTGCATAAACATTGATAATAGCGCGGAATCTCAATTTAGACACAAACAAAAAAAGAGTAAATAAATAAAAATTTAAAAAATAAACGATTTGCAAAAAATGAAAACGTCATATGAAAATAATCTTATCAGCTAATACTTTAAAATTAATTATATAACCATCTGATATTGAATTCTTATGCATATAAAATATTTTTTATGTTCATACATACGAATCATGAATTGATTAACCCTTTCCGATTAACATAGTATGAAAGAAAAAAAAATACTTCCACATTGTTTTATTTTTACTTTTTCGTTTTGTGTGATAGTGTATCTTCAAACTTTGAATTGCTGAATTTCATTCAATTGACGATCACCTGACGTTTTCGAAAATGTCCATATAATAGTAATTTTGTAAAATTGCTAAACATTTACAGAAACATAACTTAAAAACACGATTCTTTGTGTTCAATCATGTACATATTAAACGTTAAAGGGTTAAATTTTTTATTTAATTTTAAAATTATTTTCTTTTTTAAATTAGATCCATTAATATCGGTAGGATTAAATATAAGAAATTCTTGATTTTTGGGAACCCCCAAAAATGTAGCACTTCTTAGAATTTTTTATTCAAATCTTCATATTATTTAAAATATTTTATTAATTAATTAATTCAGCTTCCAAACTAAGTATAAAAATTAATTTTTTTTTTAATACTTTTTATTTTTTGTTTTCCAAGACATTTCCTTTTAATTTTAAATTTTTTTAGACATTTTCAGATAATATTAATATTCCTTACATACTAGGTATATTATTTGTATTTTAGTTTCTTCCTCCAAAACCTCGTCTTTGACCACCTCCACTACTGCCACCACCTCTGTAATCATTAAATCTACGATTACTGTTATTTCCTCCCATACCCATTGAATTTTGTCTCATTCCTCCACCTCTTGATCCACCATTTCTACCACCCCCGGTATTACCACCATATCGACGATTATTACCAGCATTTAAATTATTACCTGCTGATCTTGCAAGTTGTTCCAATTCAGGATTTATATCTTGATTTGCCTCTTTTAGTACTTCAATTAATGATCTTGATTGTTTTACATTCTTTTTTGTAAAGAACGCATATGACGTTCCAGTGGCATGTGATCGTCCAGTACGTCCAATACGATGTATATAATCTTCAGATGATTGTGGAAAATCTAAATTAATAACATATTTGATGCCATCAACATCTAAGCCACGTGCAGCAACATCTGTAGCTACTAGAATATTAACTTTTCCAGAACGGAATTCACGTAATACGTAATCACGTTCATTTTGTGACTTATCACCATGTATTGAGCCAACATCAACACCAAAACTTTTTATAAAACGTGATACCTTATCAACACGTCGTTTTGTTTCTACAAAAATTATTATTTTACCTGGGTCTTCTGATTGGTCATATATGTCAGATAGAAGCTCTTTCAATTTAACCTCTTTATCACCTTCACGACAAACATCTATAATCTGTCGAATATTATGATTAGCAGAGAGCTCTAATGAACCAATATTTATCTGAATATGATTGCCAAGGAAATCTTCAGCAAGTTTTTGTACTTCACGTGGCCAAGTTGCACTCCACATTAAAATTTGTCGATCTGGACGAATTTGCCCTAAAATTTTTCGAATTTGTGGCTCAAAACCCATATCAAGCATACGATCTGCTTCATCGAGTACAAGATATGTACAACGTCTCATATTTGTAACACCTGAAGTTAAAAAATCTATGAGACGACCAGGTGTAGCAATTACAATTTCACAGCCTCTTTCTAAATCTTTTTCTTGTCGAAGTTTTGGTGCACCACCAAATACACATGTATTACGTACATATGATGCTGAACCAAAATCTATTGCAACCTGTTGAATCTGTTGTGCTAATTCTCTAGTTGGCGCTAAAACTAATGCAATTGGGCCATCACCACGTTGCAATGACGATTGATTATTAATGTGAACTATAGCTGGTAGAATGTATGCTAGTGTCTTTCCTGAACCAGTTTTCGCGATGCCAACCATATTGTAACCGCTCATTGCAATTGGCCAACCTTGTGCTTGAATTGGTGTGGGCTCTTCATAACCTTGCCGTTTTATTTCATTCAAACAATAATCTGGGAAGCATACTTCTTCGAAGTACTGAATGGGATTTGGAGCAGGTCCTTTTACTGTAATTTGATGACGTGCACGATATTTTTCTACTTCTTGTGGAGGACGATGCTTGACTTTTTGATGTTCTTTGTAAAAATCTTTCTGAAAAGGTGGTAATCTAACCGTGGACCAATCGATGTCGAAAAGGTCATTTGCATTGGAGTTTGACCCAACACCACCACTTCTACCACCTCTACCACCGCGACCACCGCCTCCACCACCTCTATGTACATCTTTTCTCTTATCTACTCGTCCAGAGCGAATACCACGATTGTTATCGCCTCCATTTCCGTCTCGTCTATTACCTCTTCCACCCCCGCCGCCACTTACACTTCTGTTTCTAGTTTGACCACCACCTCTTCCACCACCACCGCCCCTATTCCTTCCACCTCCTCCAGCACCAGACGTTCCAGCAGCTGCACTTCGTCTAGTCGTCGGTGCCATGTCTATTGCCACCCGTTGTTATTCACTGCTTTTTTTTTGCGAGCGTAATGTTAAATAGCCTCTTTTGTTGATTGTAACGCAGAGCTTGAAAAAATGAGATGTATGAAAATTTACTACATAAATGTCCATCACGCACCAAAATAAAGTAACAACCATAAATTTTGGTAACTGCCGACGATGTGAGTGGCCTCTTTGCGATGATGAAGTTAGCTTTAAAAACAATATTTGGCATTGCTATCGTTTTTATAAATGAAGGTAGATCGCAAAGCCATCATCAAAATAAATAAATCATGATGAGGTTTTAGGCCATATGCCAACAGCAAACGCTTGTATTTGGCCACCTTGCTGTCAAATTTTCAGTGTCAGTGTAGTAGTATTGGAGATCAAGTATATACTTACTAGTACTACATCTTTTCTTGTTTAATTTCATAAAGTTTCGCAGCATATAAACTATAAATAAATAGTACATGCCAGCTACTTCTGAACTAAACAGTAACTTTAGGAATAGAAGACATTTGAGGTTAAGTTGCACATTTAGGACAGGAGAAGACAGTTGCTGGTGGCCAGGAAAAATTTTCTGCAAACGCCTGCCGTCGACATCCTCTCCATCATATGGCAAGTTCAAGTTTTCCATCATTTCATTACCGTTTCTTTTCTTTGTGCAGTAGTTCAGTGCCTGTGGGTTGAATTTTAGTACACACTTTTCTTATTTACAATTATTTTAATGAAATATTAACTCACAGAAATTAATTTAATTAATTAATTTTCTAGTTTAATTTTCTTTAACAACTAGCTTTCTTTTGTGAAAAAAATAGACGCAACACTCTACAATTATAAAATCAAAATGTCAGCATCAGCATCTGGAAGTGATGATGTCACTAAAGAATTACCAGGGTCGGAGCTTGGGACAAAAGAATACTGGGAAAAAAGCTATGAACAAGAAGTGAAAAATTATAAAAGTCACGGTGACGTTGGTGAGGTGTGGTTTGATGAAGATTCACAAGTTAGGATTATTAATTGGATTATAAGAAATGAAATTCCATTTGAAAGTCGTATTGTTGACTTGGGTAAAACATTTCTATAGTACACAATAATTAATCAAAAGAAAATATATCTACATTTAAAATTGTTTAATTATAGGTTCCGGAAATGGAATGCTTTTAATTGAATTGGCAAGAGAAGGTTTTAAAAACCTTGTTGGCTTAGACTATTCTAAAAGAGCTATTGATTTAGCGAAAACGATTTCAAGAGATCAAGAATTAAATATTGATTATTATCTGGCTGATATACTTGATGAAAAAGATATTGTTAAATTTGGTAAATTCTTTATTGTTCATGACAAAGGTAATTTTGAAAATTTGATGACATGTTCAAAATCAAATCATTTTATGAAATATTTCAAAATTCTTAGGTACTTATGATGCAATAAGTCTACATCCAGAAAATCCAAAAGAAAAATGTGAAAAATATATTGAAAATATTCACAGTATGTTGGAAGAAAACGGATTATTCATAATAACATCATGTAATTGGACTGAAAATGAATTAATTAATTCATTTGAAGGAAAATTCAATAAATTCCATACAATACCAACTCCAACATTTAAATTTGGAGGAAAAATTGGGAATATTGTCACATCAATTGTTTTGAAAAAAGTACTTTAAGAGTATTGTGTTCTTAATCTTGCATTTATATAATAAAAAATTATCTTCAATGTTGAATTTTTCATTAAAATTTTGTAATAGTTAAAAATTGTGAAATAAAATTGAAAAGTTTTTTTCAAATACGAGGGAGTTTAGTTTAGTTTTAATTTTTGTACGCGAGGAAATTCTTAAAAGTGAACGACTCTATCTCTAGTGAAAGAGTAATATTTTCCCATTATTTTGTCCTAATCGTATTATTTTAACCTTAGAAAAATCGATGCTCGTTACTGTGTTGGTAGCAACCTCGTTTTCCACTGGGAAATTTTAAAATTTCCAAGGAAAAATATCAACATGGTAAATTTTATAACTTTGTATAGCTTTTTTTAAATTGGCATAAATTTGATATTCAAAATTAATTAAAAATTAATCTCAACATTTCTGAATGCAATTTCTATGCTTTAAAAAAGAAATTTTCATAATAAATCTTTTTTTTTTGACTTTGTGCATTTTATTCGGCTTCAATACATAACAGTAATATGAAATTTACCTAATTTTGAACACGAAAATTTGCAAATCGAAATTTTTTTTTTCAAATCTAAATTTTTTTTTTCAAATCTAAATTAAATTCGTTTAAAGAACGTAAAATAAACATAAAAATTCAAGTACTGTGTAAATTATTCCATTACTTTGCTTAAAAACCGATATTTTTAATTGTGCATCATTATTCTCTTAAATTCAAATGCTCTGTAAGTGTTTAATCGGCATAAGACAGAATTGCGACCAATTTAATTAAGCTTGTCTAATTTCGGTAAAAAGGCATCAAAGTTTCAATATCAATCCACGAGATATTTGTAACAAAAAATTGAAAGAAGGTGCAACAACATTTATGTAAGAAAAATCTAAAATTTCTTTCTTTAAAGTTTTGCATTTTGTTCTTCAAATAATTTTAAAGATTGAATGTCAGTTAGAATTAGGGGATTCATTTCAAATTGCGTAAGTCTCGTATTTCGCGTAAGTCGCGTATTCTTCGTATTTTTACGAGAATTCGTATGAGAAATACGAAGAATACGAGACTTACGCAATTTGAAATGAATCCCCTAAATATAAATCTATGCGTAGATACTAGTAAACAATTTAAAAAATAAATAAATCGTTACAATTTTAAAATAAAAATTTCATTTTATTTTTCACAAATAACTAAAAATCTTACTCAGAAAAGTCAAATTTCTAAATTACAACATATACATAATATGTATTTTACAATTACTTTTTCTTCGTTTTTCCAAATTTTTTGAATTTACCACTTTTACTACCACGGAACTCTTTAAATCCCGATCTTCGTTTCTCTTCCCATTTAAGTTGCCTATCAGATGATTTGTCTTTATTGAAAACAGCATTTGATGTTCCATGTCCTTTTATTTTACCAGTATCTTCTAGTAGCTCTGCAAAATCATCAGCAGCAGCAAAAAGTGAGCTCATATCTAAAAAACATAATAAAAAAATGAATGAAAATAATTGCACGACGAATATAATGTAGAAAATATTAACCTGTTTGTTTTTTCAAAATCGTGTTGAAATTGTCAGGTCTTTTCGACTTCTTTCGTTTTGGTTCATCATCTTCACTTTCTTCATTGTCATCATCTTCATCTAATTCATCAAACGAGCTTTCTTCGTCATCATTTTCATCATCTGATTCACCTAAATCACCAGAGGCAATCTCTGCATCTTCCCCTTCATCCTCATCGATGTTATCATCACCACCACTTTCAATATCTTCATTATCATTATCAATGCTTTCATCCTCTTCTTCACCAAAATCATCATCATCTCCCCAATCTTTTTCGACTGTATCATCTTCTTTGTCACTATCATCATCATCTTCGTCATCATTTTTATTTATTTTTGTCTTTTTATTTTTATTTTTTACCTTCTTTTCATTTTCTTCAAAATCATTACCTAATTCTTTCATATAATCTAAATCAAAATCATCATCTTCTGTTCCTTTACCTTTTTTACCTAAACTATCTAAATACTCGTCAAATTCATCATCATCAACAGATTCAATTTCATCATTATCATCGTTGGATTTTGAAATTTTCACTTGTTTTTCACGTTTCTTTTCTAAATAATTAAATATGAAAAGTTCATCTTCTGTACAATTATCTTTTGTAAGAGATTTAACTGGTTGACCTCGTGCTCCATATGGAACATATGATTTATTGTGCAACATATGAACTACACTATCGGTATTTTTATCATTAATTTTTTTTGGATTTTTAAATGAAAATCTTTCTAAGAAATGTGGTAATGCAAAATCTTTAAGTGGATCACCATAATAATCAATTTTTTTATCTGTAAAAAAAAAGAGATAAATATTTTAAAATTTGGTGCAAATTCTATAGTTGTTTTAGACACAAAACCAATCTTTGGATCTAATTTATATTTTTCTAGTTTGAATCTAAAATTACTTACTATTTAAAATATTCTCGGCAAAAACTTTAGCTGTTGGATGGAAATGATTTAAAAGAAGAATTAATTCTGTTCTATCAGAATACTCAGCACCTGCATATGCTGGTACTCGATGATACGGATCATATTTTGTTGGTATAATTTGACTTATTTTTTCTGTTTTTCCATTTTCAGTTTTCATTTTTAAATTTTTCGTATGATGCCATGAAAATGAAGATTTATTATTTTCAGTTATTTCATTTTTATCTTCAATATCACCATCTAATTTAACATCTTCATATTTTTCTTCACCATCACTATCAAATTTATCAAATTCTTTATCATCTTTTGTAACTGAATTTATAACATTTTCTACTTTAAATTTTGATAATTCTGGTCTCATTTTTAATAATTTACTAACAACAATTAATATACCACATGTCATATGTGATGATGTATATAATGAAAGTTGTAATAAACGTTTTATAAATGCTTGAGCTCTTGAAATATTTTGATCAATATGAATTGAACGATGAATAATATGTAAAAATTGTGCTGATATATTATTACCAAGTTGTATTAAATTTAAATCTAATAATTTTTTATAAAGTGCATTATAATAACGATCAGAATTTTCACTTTTTACCGTTATTAATTGTAATAATAAACTTAATGTTTGTATTGAAATTTTAATATCAGCTAAATGTACTAAACGATAAATAGTATCTTGCATTTCTTTAGTCATTATTTGTCCTTCATTTTCTTTTAATGGTTTTGCATCGATTATTGATTTTTGTAAACAACGTAAAATTGCTTGCATTGTTTTATTATTAATTGCACCTTTTTGTACTAAAATTTTAAAAAATGAAAAACATATATTTACTAATTTTGTACAAACTTCTGATTGACCACGTGGTGCAATTTGTGATAAAAAACTTAAAGCAAAATGTTGTGCTTTCTCTGAAATATTATTACGAAAAAGTAATTTTTCTGTTTCATTTGTTATTACACCGCACATATTTGGATGTTTATATGTAATTTCTGTTAAATGATGTAATGCTTTCGATGCAACTTTATTTGATGGATCACCTAATTTATTTATAAGCATTGATAAAAGCATTTGTTCTTTTTCGGGTGCATATGTTAAAAGTTTTGTAGCGCAAATAATAGCAACATTTTTATTTGCATCTTGTCCAGCTTGTATACATTGTTGAAGATTTTTTAGAAATTCTGAAATTTAAGATTTTTAAGAATTAATTTTTTTAAAATCAAAACTATAACTATTTCTTACCAAAATAATGCTCTTTAATTTCATTTTCAAAATGCCAATAAGCAAATATTTGATTTTTTATATCTTGTGTGATATCATCACGTTTACGTAATGCTTTCCAATCGCCACCACGTAATGTAAATGAAAGCAATTTACGATCTGGAGGTAAAAGAGCTTCAGTAAATAATTCAGTCAGAACAGTTATAACATCTGTGTTTGCTTTATTCGAATGTTTACTATGACCAATTAATGTTTCAAGTGCTTCCAAGTTTGCCAATGGATTACTTTGTACTAATAATGCACCAGCATGTGCTCTATCTTTTGCTGTACCTTTATGAAGTGCTGTCTTAAGCCACTTTGCATCACTTGGATTGTCTAGAAGGAAAAAAACGTAACGTCTATGACATTCCAATTGTTTTTAATTTTTAACATGAAAACTTACTTTTAATTTGTCGTGGAAGTTCATTATCGAAATTTGATTTACAAATTTTTGTAAGTTCAGATAATTCACTATCTTTCAGTTCTACAATTTCACCGACTAAATTATATTCTGAATACTGAAAATTTCAATTTAAAATAAAGCTAAACATCTAAACATCATCTTAATTACCTTTTCAAACCACTTTATTCCTGTATCATATTTGTCCTTTTTCAAAATATCTCCTAATTTTTCAAAACTTTTTGATTTGTTTTGATGATTATTTGCATTTCTCGGTTTTGTCTTGTGTGCATTTTTATTTGATAAATTCGTTGATCTTTTAGTTTCAGAAACTACTTCACCATCTTCGCCAAATATAACTTTTTTATTCATTTTTGAGACATTAAATTACGGAAATTTTCGCAAAATCAAGTAAGTTTTGAAAAACAATTTATCGCACGTGTGATTGTCCTGACAAATTTTTCCTGTGTTTTAATTTTTAATGTGCTACATTTTAAAAATCTACTTCGTTTTCCAATAAATCAACTACAAATTTGCTAACCCTTGCGATTTACGTTGCGTTGCATTGCAGTTAAGATTTCGACGATCTTGATGGCTTTCTAGCTTTTATTCAATCATGCACGGAAATAAGGCAAGGAATTTCTGTAAGTTATTTCGAAATCCCTTTGAAATTGAGAAAATCAAAGAAACGTAATTACTACTCCATTTCAATTAATCACATCGCGAACGCTTCATTTATTTCTTTTTTCGCGATAAACGTGTACTTAATCTTAATCTGAATTCTGAACACACTCTTGAAAAATTTCTCCCTGAGAAAATTCATATTAAACGGTGAAATCTGTCATGTAAAATTTTAATTACTGTCAGTGTCGTGTATAGAAGAAGTAAAGCTATAAAATCTTGTTCGCTTGGGTCGAACTTTTTTTTTTTTCAATACTTTTTACAACAAAATTCCAAAAAAGGGACTTTAGTATTGCATTTATTTATATTATTCAATTAAATACCGTTTAAATATGGCACAAAACATTAATCCAGAATATTCACAATCATCAAATTTATCAAAACAAAATGACGAGGCTATCACCATTAAAGATAATCATGCTGTTAGTAAAAGGTTTGTATTGAACATTTCAATCTGCTTAGCTAGGGAAGTGCAATTGGAAATTATATGAGCACGCTGATCGCTGTGTGAGATTTTAATTAACAACAGTTATTTAACTAACAGGAGATATTTTATTTACAGTTTCAATTTTTTGTTTTAAATTGCATTTTTCTTTGTTTCAATTTTGTGCTTAAAAAATAATTTTTAATAAATTAAAAAAAAAAAAAAATTTCTAATTATATACATATTTCGTTTTTTTTTTTCAGATTACAAAAAGAATTAATGGTTTTAATGATGTCATCTGAAAAAGGTATATCAGCATTTCCAGATGGTGAAAATATATTTAAATGGATTGGTACAATATCTGGACCAGAAAATACTGTTTATTCTGGTCATAAATATCGTTTACAATTAGAATTTCCAAATTCATATCCATATTCAGCACCGATGGTTAAATTTTTAACACCATGTTTTCATCCAAATGTTGATTTATCTGGTTCAATTTGTTTGGATATATTAAAAGATAAATGGTCAGCATTATATGATGTTAGAACAATATTATTATCAATACAATCATTATTGGGTGAACCAAATACTGATAGTCCTTTAAATGCACAAGCATCAATGATGTGGCAAAATCAAACTGAGTACAAAGTATATTTGGATGCATTTTATGAAAAACATAAAGATGCTTAAATTAATAAAATATTTAAAAAAAAAAAAAAAACAAAAATAATAAAATACGAAAAAGAAAAATAAATTCACGAATTAAAGAATTTTTTTTAATGTGTCGAAAAAGAAAAAAAAAACTTTAGTAAAATTCAGTGTATTAAGGAAACAGGAGAAAGAAAAGATATTTACTATAAGTAATTTTATGAATTTTAGTAGATGTAAAAAAACAAAATATTATTTTGACTGCAATTTTATTTTTTAATTAGTGATGTTATGTATTTTCTTTCATTTTTCCTTTAAATCATAATTTTTTTTTTTTTTTTGTAAAATATTTACTTAATTTCGAAATTCTTTTGATATTTCGTTTTTGCTATATAACCACTGTATTTCCTTATATTTCTTTCTTTCATTTAAAAAAAAAATATATATACCTATATAAATTTGTATTTCATTGCCTTTTTAGATATAAAATTTTTTTTCTCTTTAAAATATTAAATAAACGATTGTATGTTTGAATTTGATTTTTTTCCTATTTTAAAATAATTTGCTAAATAAAAAAAAAATAAATTGCCAAAATTTGAGTTGTTTTTTTATTTACAAAATATTTTTTTCTTAAAAATAAAAGTGTAAATTATACATGTAAATTCAGATTGTCTATAAGAAAATTTCACTAAGCCAGAAATAATGGTAATTATATGAAATAATTGCGAAAAAATTTGTAAATTTGGAATCACCTATACAATATTAAATTTAATTAGGATCATTGTTTTCATTTCCTTCCAATTTAATTTTTTTACTTGAATTTTCTGAAAATTGTTTATTTTCTTCTTTTTCAACTTCATTTTGTTCTTCCATGGCATATTTTTTTGTATAATTCTTAGCATTTTGTTCAAATTTATCACGATGATATTTGTATAAATCAGCAATTTCACTTTGTAATGGATCATCTGGATTTGGTGTAGCAAGAAGTAATTGAATTGAAATTAAAATTGATTCTAATGTTAAAGCTGGACAATATGAACCATTTGGTGGTATTTGAAGAACATCTAAGCAAATTTTACCAACTGAAAATTTAAAAGAAAAAAAATAAGAAAAACATAAAGGGAAAAGGAAAGAATTGATAAAATTATTTGAAAACACGAATTTCTAGAAGCACTTTTCCTTTAAAAAAAAGTAATTTGACAAATGAATATTTGTTACCATTATCAATATTGGGGTGATACATTCGTGTAATAAATTTTATCATTGGTGGACGAAATGGATATTGTTCTGCTAATTCAATATTTAATTTAAATTTTCCATTTTCATATGGTGAATTTTTTGGACCAGGAATAATTGCTTCTAAAGTAGTAAAGTCTGTGTCTGATTTTGGTTCGCACGTTATACCTGAAAAAGAGAAAAACAACAATCATTACTAAAATCTCAGAAAAAATTAGTGAGCTACAAAATAATAGAAAGTTTTAGGAAATTCAATTTTTTTCTAAAGATTTCCAAAGATAATAAAATTTAATATGAAAATCAAAACTTACCATGATTTTTAGTTGAATCCTTTATTTGTCGCAGTTCTACAGGAATCCTCTTACTTCTTATATCAATTTTTTTCATTTTAAATTATTTGATTAAATTATAATTATACTTTTTTTTTACTGTTTTCCTTTTTGGATTTTGACAAACCCGAAGTTTTAATTTTTATTACTTTTTCTTTTGTGAAATCAGATTAATTAGAACAAAGTACAATTTTCGGATTTCGATAATACAAAGTTCATTTTAAATTTGAAGACATTGAATCTTCATTACATATTTTCTACAAAAGGCTGTTCAAAAGATGTTCCAGGTCCTGCCGGTCCAGTGGTCACATGAATGATGTTAAACAATTAAATGCTAATTTTATAATATTTCCTCCAAGGCTAGGACTCTGATAATTAAAGATTATATGGAAAATTTCTTAGAAAAAATATTTTCCATGTTCAAGAATCAAGTTCAAAATGTTCATATTAAAATTTAGATTCAAAACCGTTGTATGCAAGCTTGCCGGTTTGAGTGCTATAAAATTTAATTAAAACTTGTTTGTTAAAACAAAAGAAAAAAACTAAATACCTAATTTCTAAACTTTCACTTTTTGAATAAATGTTGAATTTAAAAAAAAAAATAACTTGTAACGATTTTAAATCTAGTACATACTTCAAATTTCAAAACTTCTATTTTGACACTACACTGGCCATTGATTGTCATCATACATAAGGAAAAAAACAACACTCAAAAATAACAGCAATGCGGAGGATTGTAATTAAATTAATTTTTTTGTTTTGCAATTTGTGTTTTTATAAATTAAATAATATTTGTTAATTTTTATTTTTTTTGAAAAAAAAGTATATCAATGCTTTGTCATTTAATGATTTATGTGCGTTTAGTTTTAACAACATTAACTATTGTTACTTGCCTTTTTGGCGATAATTTTGTTGAAGTAACTCGTCATCCTTTATTACGAGCACTCGTTGATAATGCAACACATGCTGTTATCGGAGCACTATCAGGAATATCATTTATTGTTCATTTCTATGATAGGATATCAAATGTTGTAGGATGGCTAATAATATTTGGATGTTTCACAATATCATCATTTATTGATTTGGATCATTTCATAGAAGCTAGATCATTTAGCCTTGAGGTAATTGAATAATTTTAAATTTTAAAATTCAATTACATACATATATGATTTTTATTATTGATTTTAAAACTATTCTTTTTCTTTTCTTTGTTTTTTTTAGAGAGCTACTTCTTTATTACATCGTCCATTTTTACATTGTTCAACGATAACATTATTAATTGTTTTCATGTACGTAATGGTTTCATGTTTAAATTACTTTAAAACTAGCCTTATATTTGGTATACTTTGTATTGCTTTTATAACACATCATACAAGAGATGCAGTACGTCATGGATATTGGTTTTGTCCATTCGGTCATACACGTAAAGTGCCATATCATTTGTACCTAACATTAACTATAGCTATACCATATCTTGTTTTTTATATGTACACAATTTCTAGAAGTACATTTATACAAAATGCCTTAGTAAAGACTGTTGGCAATAAAAATTATGACAATTCTAGAGTACCAAAATATTCAATTGTATAAACTAAAAATTGTAATTTTAAATTTCATAGAATTTTATTAAGTAAATAAGCTTTAAAAAAAAAAAAATAAAGTAGAATAGTGTAGGATATGAATTAACGATTTAAGCTTAATTAATGAAATCTTCCAATTAAGATAGAATAAAGTATGTATTGTTTTGTTTTTTAAATTAATTGTTAAGTATTTTAAATTAAGCATCATATGTAATGTGATATATTTTGAAAATTCCAAAGCTCAAATTAATAAAGTTGTTGATTTTTTATTAGTATAGTTGAAATTTACTTGGGTTTTTTTATTTTGCAACAAAAAATAATTAAAAATGTTCTTTTTTTCCAGAATAAATTAAATTTTTCGTTTAGTGATTTTCATATGATGATTTTAAACACTTTAAAAATATATTCACAAGAATCCTTTACTAGGTTTTTATTATTGTCATCCTACATAATATTCTACATAGTTCATTTGGAAGTTTCTGAAATTTTGAATCACATTTTATTTGGTATTAGAAAATTGTTTAGTTGGATATTTTCTAAATCTTTTCTCGGAATTATTTTCGAACTCTCGAGAATAATTTCGAAACTACACTTATGTAAGAAGTAACGGGATGTACATTATTTCTTCGGACTTCTGTTAAACATAGTGCTTCTTCAAAAATGAATCGCTGCTTTGGTGATGCTTATGTTCTTCTGTTCGTGATGCGTAAACAATTACTTGTTGCTATGACAACTCAAAGTTTTTAGTTGGCGATGCAATGCTATTACATGTCAGCTGAATATTACAAGGAATTTTAAATACTTGATATAAAAGTTGCGTTGCATTTTTGAATTTGTGACAAGCATCAGCATCGCATTACCAAAACAACGATTCATTTTTGAAGAAGCACATACTCAAGCTTTTCGGAAGAAGCTTGTTCAAACCAAAACTCCTTGTCCTTTATTATAAATTATACATATCGAAAAAAAATCATGGGTACTGTGTTTATCTTTTTAGTGATTTATTCATGATAACTTACCGTTTTAATTTCCTTCTACAATTTTTTTTCCCTGTTGAAAAAAACATATTTTTAGAAATATCTATTTCTAATTTTTTTTTTTTCATAATTATTAAAATTTGTCGTAGATTTTATGAGAAAAAGAAAAGCAAATAACAGATTTACGACTTTTGAAATGTGTTGTACGTAAATATATACATCATTGAAAAAATGCTATAAAAATTCTAAAATATCTAAAACGTGTGAATTATGATGACATAAAGTGTTTTACGGTGAATACTTTTCATATATGTACGTTTTTTATTTATTTCAAATTATCAAATATCTTTTAAATTTTTTCCTGCTAAAAAACGAGAATATTTAAAGAGAAATTTTTAAAAAATTTACGTGTTTCTAAAAGTAAACAATGAGAGAAAAAATTCTCACTTGATCAAATTTTGGAGAGTCAAACGTTCAAGTGAAAAGAAGTAAGACTAGACTAGACTCACTATGTAGCTACATATTTGAAATTTTAAGGATATATTATGAAAAGTAGTGTATGCGTATGTATTTAATGTTTTGGTTATTTTTCTTCAACCAGGAAATATACTTAATTTTCTTATTAGGAAAAGTTGAATTTCTGAGAACAAAAAATAATTGAAAAAAATTAATAAATTTTCATATTGATTGCCATTTTCGAAAAATTAAAAATAATCGAAGGTTACGGTTAATTTCTTCATAATTTAGAAAAAAAAAATTAATAATATTCCTCCTTCTTGATTAAAAGTTATTTGGCACCTTTCGAATTTAATTTATTCTAATTTTTTTTTTATTAATTTATTTTCCTTCTCGAAAGCGTTAAATATAAAATATGTGGGTACATACATATATTAATTCTTGATATTTTTATTAGCAACGAATATTTTGAATATTTATCGGATAATTTTATGTACAAATCATGCATTTCTTATATATAAATATGTTAGTGCCAAAAGTTTTGTTATATAAAGGACAATAATAATAATTCAAGAACTAATAATAATGCGATGATATTTCAAAATATACATAATTTGTATATTTCGATACTAAGTATGTTTTGTAATTAATTTTTTTTTAAAATGATTCTGGTCGTGTTTTTGTTATTAATTAAGTATAATAATAATCACACATTATACGAATTGAATTCATGTACGAATATGAGAGTAGGATTACACAATTATTTTTGAAAATTTAAATGAATATACAGGGTGGTTCTTTAACAGTGAGTGTTTAAAATTTTTCACAAATATACAAAATACAAATATATATTTTTTATAAATTTTTTAAAATTTTTTTTTTGTCTAATTCTTCTTTAATAGCAGCTTGATACAAACTTTAATCAGTTTACCTCAAGTACAGTATCTAAAAGGGTTAAAATGGATTTAGTGGCTATGACATTTAAATAAAATATTCATCTTATTGAAAATTGTCTGTCTTACAAGATTTTTTGGCCTTAGAGTCTGAAATGAACCATTGCCTACTTAAGTTAACATAAATTGTTTTTTCACTTAAAGTTTAATGAGGACCCACACAGTTTACAATAAAAAAAAGCAGTCTTTATTTGCTTTTTGAATCTTCGCACATTATTCTCCTACCACTTTTTCTTTCTGGCAGTTATCATTTGTAAATCGCTTAATAAAATATGTTAAACACTTAAATTCTTTAATAAAATTTGATTGCTTTAATGATTTGAAACTTCATCGGATTCATTCAAAGAATATTAAAAATATTTTATTTGGCAAACAGATAATTTTTCTCTTATATTTTTCACGTATTATTTTTTTTTTTTTTCTTTCAAAATGTTTCTTTAATTTTTTTTTGCTTGTTAGGTAAATTATTTTTATTTATACGTACGTTTTAAATTGTCTACTTATTTATACATATTTAAAATACATATAAAACAACTGTGAAATTATTATTATTTTAGTTTTGTTCTGCCTCACTTCATAATTAAACATAAGACGATATAGATCGTGTGTTGTATAATTAATAACAAAAAGTTCTTTTTTTTTTTTCTCTCTCTTAAAAATAAAAGACATTTTTAAATTAAAAATATAAAAAATAATTTAGTATAAATGTCCATTTTTTAACATAAATTCACAAGAATACTAATTCAGTTTTCTTCGAAATTCGAAAATTTAATTTTATGGTTTTTATTTTTTTGATTTTTATTTCTTAAGTAAATTTTACTTTTTTCTTGGTTTATTTTTTGGAATGTAAAATTAATTATCAAAATAAATTCACTTGTAAAATTAATTTGTTAAATCGTTAAATTGAAAAACGAAAACGAAAAATAAATCTGTGAAAAAAAATAAATTTGAGATTTTTTTTTTAAATTTTTAAGAAGATAACAGTCAAAAAGTGAAATATAAAATTTTGTTTATTGCTTAAAAACAAAAAAAAAAAAAAGAAGGAAAAAATTACACACATATATCAAATTTTTTGATAAATTATATCAATACGGTGAAAATAATTTATAAAAAGAAAATATAATTAAAATTTGTCAAAAAAAAAAGCATTTTATTTGTGATTAAGATAATTTATTTTCAAAATAAATTATTTGTCAATAAATTCAATATACATATATATTTTTTTTTGTGATTAATATTTGTGTTGCAATTGCAAATAAAATAAAAACCAATTTCAATTATTAATTTAATTTTTATTGCGGTTGTATTTTTCAAAATTTCAAAAATTTCGGAGAAAGAGGAAAAATCACCAAAAACTGTAAGTTAAATATTTTGAAATTTTATATTTTATTTTTCTCAATTTAATTTTTATTTTTTTATTTTTACACAAATATTTTTATTGATTATGAGATATGATCAATTTAATTTTTATTTAATTTAAAATAAAATCTTCCACGAAATTCGATTATGTAATGTAAAAATGAAAAAAATATTAATTAAAATTTTTAGATAGGTATCAAAATTAAATTTATCATTAGGAAATTTTTGTAATTCTGAAATATTGAGCATAGATTGAGTGTAAATTGATTAGAACAGTTTTGATTTGTAATTTCGATAACAGTAAATGTAATTTTTTACCCCAAAAAAGCTGTTCTATTGCTTCTGTTTTTTGAATACATAATTATTTTATAAGATTCAACACTAGAATCAAAGAAAAAACAATGACATTCAAAAGTATTTGAAGGACATTTTTAGAAAAAAGTGTATATGATCCTGTAATCTGAACTTTTGAAAATTTAATGATAATTATAAGCGTTTCAATAACAGCAATAAGATAAAGGGCAATATATGTACATAATTATGTATTATACATATGTACATATTGTGTGTATTTAGTACAGAGTCTATTTTATCACTACTGAAAAATGATTTGTTTGGACAAAATATGTTTTTGTCTCAAAATTGGATATTTTTTTCACAATTTTCTTGGGTCAAAGGTTTTTTTTCTTCTATGTATTAAAAACGTACATACAATAAATGACCAAATATATAATTTTTTCTTTAAAATTACTTTACAAGAATGTCATTTTTAAATTCAACCCAAAAGTTTGATGAAAATAAGTTCAAAATTAAATGTATTTTAAAATTAAAATCTAGGCCAATTGCTGAATGATTTAAAATAAATGCAATTTTATATTGAAATTAATCGAGAAATTAATTTTTTTTCAAACATAAAAAATTTAAAAAATTATTTTTATGAAAATTTTCAGTAAATAAACATATCATTAAAAATTTCATGTGATTTTTAATGAGAAATTTGTTTATACACTTGAATGACAATTATTTCTCTTCAATAGATCATCAAAATTAACTTTTTGGCAGATACTTTCAAAACATGTTCAGAAATGAAAAAATAAAAAAATAATAAAAATAAGGAATTTAAAAAAAAAAAGGCAAAATAAAATTTAATAAAAAAACATTTCACATGTTTCAAATTACCCTCTAAAAAAACAATAATAAATTTTATTTTTGTCGAATCACTAAGAATATCATTTCAAATTTAAAGTGAACAAAAAAATATGAAAAAATTACATCTGATGCTTTTTAAATTTTTTTTTTTTTTTTTAAATTTCTTGTTTGCAAATTTTATTATCTCATTTGGTCCCCACCCAGCTATTTTTTTTCTTCAAATACTTGATTTTTCTTTTAATTTATTTGAAAAACAAAATATTTAAAAAAGAAAAACATAAAAAATTTTCAAGAAAAGTATTTCAAATTTTATTGTGGGAATTTTCACGTGTAAATATTCTTTTGAAGATTTTTTTCTACTCTTTTTCCATGTCTTTTTGATTTTTTTTCTTCTTAATTTTATTTTTAAAATTAAGTTATCAATTTTTTCAATGTCTGTAAAGTGTTTTGGTCTAACACCTGAGTTCTCATACAGTTTTTTAAAAAAACTTTTCTAAGGTTTATAATATCATGAAAAAAAATTTAAAGAATTTATGATGATGCATGCTATTCATAAAATACTTAATTGTTTTTTTCCTTCTAACAAGTGACAACCCGTTAGTGAAAAAAAAAATTGAAATACATAATAACAAAATGAGCGAAAAAAATGTGTTTTGATTTTTTTTCCTCAATGTATTTGTCAACAAGAAAACTAATTACCATTTGAAAGGATTACAAAAAAAAAATTGTTTTTCATTAGAGATAAATGTATCTGTTAGATGTTTTTGACAAATCAATTAGATATTTTTTTTTCTTCTTCACTGTTTTACGTTATTTCTTATCTAATGACTCAAGTTGCGTTATGAATATAGGTACATATACTCGTAAGTCAAAACACTAAAAGAAAATTAATATTTTCATTTTTTTTGTTGTTGTTGTTGACATTTTGATGATCTGGAATTTTATTTCCAATTAATTACATCATTTGTTGTTATAGAAATGAGATCTGATTCACAATATTCTGTGGAAGACAACAAAAAAATGTTAAATAGTCTGCAATTGAAAATATTTCAAAAAAAAGAAGAAATTGTTTGCCAACAAAACTTTCATTTTTAATTTTTTATTTTTTTAAATTGCATTTTCACAAGGTTTACAATAGAAAATGTGATCATAAAGTAAAAAAAAAAAAGAAATTTTTCGGTATGAATCTATTTTTAAAATAAATTCTCTTCACAAGTTTGAATATTTTCACTTTTTTCTCTTTGTAGTTGTACGTATACAGTAATGCAAAAATAAATTGATTTGTTTATTAAATAACTTTTTTTTTTTGTATTACATATTATGAACTAATAGGAAGACAGATCATATTAGTAGAAGATTCTTAGAACCAGAAAATATCTTCTTAGAAACATAACGATTGTTAAACTTCGATTAAAATATTTATTAAATTAAAAGAAGATATTAATTAGTATCTTTTAGGGTCTGTAGATTTATTTAAGGTATATTTTTCAATTTGATTTTTGTTCCAATTTGTTAAACGACTTTAAAAACTTTTTGAAATCACATATGTAATTTTAAAATCTTATGATAAGATAAGACACTTGAGAAGTTTCGAGATTTCACTTTAAATTTCGATAAAAATTAGTAACTTGATAAAATCTCATGTAAAATGTAAACAGTCTACATACATATAAGATAAAAAATAAGTGAAAATAAATTTAAACTTGTACAATACGAGATTACAATAACACTTTATGTAATTAATTTTGAGCTGTTAAAACAATTTAATGTCTAATAAATTAATTTAAATGAGCTCATACATTGCAGATGAGTAATGTCTGAGATCAGTGCATGATGATGATAATAAATGTGAAAAAAAAAAGAAAATATGAAAATTACATACCAAATGCTTGTGATATCTTTAGAAAATGATTACGATGATGATGATGAGCTAGAATTTACATACTATGTAATTAACTCAACTAGAATCAGATAGTTAGTTAACTGTACGAGTACATTGATACTTAATGATGCTATGATGCTGTTGATCTTGCTGGTATTTTATATATAGTCTCATCTTTTCACTATCTATCTTTTTATCTTTTTTTAAATATCGACATTATACTTATATTTGGATATTATACACACACATTCAATAAAAAAAATCATACATACATTATATATTTTCACGCCGCGTGCTCATTGTACAATACACAATATATACAAATTCATCTCATAATATTATATTTGTATATTTTTCTTTGAAAACAACGAAGAAATATACATAAAAAAATTAGAATGGTGAACAGCCGGATTTTTCATTTGAATTTTTTGACTTTTCAAATAAATTATTGTATTTTTTTTCGTATATGTATTTTAGAGAACACATACCTATACCTACTTAAAATTTTCAATATTGAAAATTTTTCGAAAAATAAGTTTTTTCTTTGTTTTTTTCGGAAAGTCTAATGACATTTTGCAACTTACTCGCTTAATAACAGCGACGCGGTTAAGTTAATATAAAAAAGTTTTAGAAACAACAAAAAATAATAAAAAAAACTTGCATAAATAAAATAAGATTTAATAACGTGTGTTATTATTGTTTAAAAAAATTTTTAATTTAAATATAATGTTTTTGTTATGTTTTTGCTGAGAAAAAAAAATTGATAAAAAAAAAATAATTATTAATGAGTTTATGTAAATTTTCTGATAGAATCAAGACAATAATTTTTTTTTTTTTGGTATTTTTAAAATTCGTTTCTATATTTATTTTTCTCTGTTTTTGTGAAAAAATTAGTTGAAATTAAAAAGTGTACAAGAAAGAAAAAAGAGAAAATTCTAATTGAAAAAAGAAAATTAATTTTTTATAATTTTTTTTTTTCGAAACACATACGTGAAATTTTTGTGCTAAATTCATTAACAAAAAAAAAAAAAAAATATACAAAAATATCTAGAATTATTTTTTCCCCCAGTATTTCACTATAATTTTACGCTTTTTTTGTTTTGTTTCTAATATTTCGAACACACAAAAAAAGGAAAAAAAAAATATGAATAAATTAAAATAATTTTCAAGTGTAAAGAAAAACGTATAAATTTTGAATATTATCCAAATAAAAAAGAAGAAAAAAAAATAATATAAAAGAAAATTTGAAAATATGGAAAAAATGATGTGTTAACAAAAACAAAAAATATAAATAAAAATAAAAAATTGTCAAAGAAAATATTAATTTTTGTTTTTGTCTTCGTTTTTTTTAAAAATTTTTTTACAAATTTTCTGACGTGAAGTGTTCCTATATGTATGTAGGTATACCTATATTGTTTATCATTTACATACAAACATACGTATGTATATGCCTTTTAAAAGAAAATTTTTAAATTATATATAAAACAGACATCAGTATAAAAGATATTATAATTAATTTATTGAAAAAAAAAAAAAAAATTGTGTTTTTTCTTGTTAGAATTTCGTTTGTTTGTTTTTAATTTGTCTGTGCGCTTAATTTGAATTTATAATTAAAAAATTTACAAATTATATTCAATTGAATATTTTGTCTGTTGTGTTTTATTAATTTTAATGTGATATGTGTACTCGTATATTATATGAGAATTAATACATTAAGAATGCATTAAGTTTATGAAAAATGTAAAAGAGTATAATTTTAATTTTTAATAGTGATAAATTAATTTAGATATATAGAAGTACATACATATATGTATGTATGTTCATATACATTTTTTTTCTGTGAGGAGATATTGTTTTTGTAATTTACTTTTCTCTCTTTTTTTTTACAAATTGATTATTTAATTGTTTTTCTTCTGTATAAATTTTTATTCAATTATAAATGAGTGGAATAAGAAATCAACTTAAGGTAAGTTGTTGGCTTTTTTAAAAAGGTTATTTAAATTTTTATCATATTTTAGAAAAAATATAGGAATATGAATATTGGTAAAATTATCTTTTTATCACTTGAAAAATAATACTCGAAAAAGTAATCATCAGAAAGATTGACTTTAATTTTTGTCAAAAATAAAAAATAAAATAGTTTTCAGGTATCTTGAACTTCTAGTTGTACTGTACAATATTTTTTTTTTATTTTTTTTTTTATTAAGGAGTAAATTCGTATAAATAATGCATTTCAAATTGATTTCTAAATTTTTGTTAAACAATACAATTAAATTTTATGAAAAGGATCCTCTACCAGAACGTTTATTCTAGTCAATGTGAGTTTTGATGAATGATCTTTTCCATTTATACTTTTATGTGGAATACGAACCACCTGTCTGTCATTCATATGAAAAGTTTATGACACGTAAAAATCACTTTTCATTTTTTACCTTGCAAAACTTTTAAATTGCAGAAGATTTAATTGGTGTTCAAGGTAGTCCAAACGCATGTCAACGTGTCATCACTTTCGATGTTGAGATGTTTTTTAACATATATTCCGTGTATTGGCTTGGCTTCCGTTTTTTTGTTGCAAAAAAATTTCTTGAAAAAAAGTTCATATAAAATAAATTTCAATTTACATATGTACACACATATATAAATACATATATACGTATGTATGTATTTACTTTACATTTGAACAAAATAAATTAATATTTTTCGCATTTAAATTTTTATGGTCTTGCTAATATTTTCCACTGTTTGTGAGGTCTCACATCATTTTAATATATTTTTCTTTCTCGCGTTATAAAAATTTTAAATTGTTAAAAACAGGAAGTATAGATTTCATAAAATAATTAAAATATATAATGTATGCATTAATTTTTTATTTTTTTTAGAATGTTTATTGTAATGAATATACATATTAGCGAAAAAAAAGCCATATGAATCATAAAATGATGTTCACATGTGGTTTGCAGATTTTAGATTATATAGTTTTCCGTTCCAATTTATTAATTTATAATTTTTTTCTTTTTCAGTTCATAAAACTAATAAATAATTTTAAAATTTACAACAACAAAAATAATTATCTTAACTTTAGATTAAAAAAAAAAATTTAATTAATCGCTAATTATTTTTTAATATATTTATTAGACCATACATAAATCCATTTAGCGTGGAATATTTATATTTCTATTTCTAGATGAATATGAAAAATTGTGAGAGAAGTAAATGTCAACTTTAGAAAAAATACTTGATGAAATTTGATTGCATATTTATGTATATGTATTCTATATAGTGTTTTTTACTCGGCATATATTCTTAATAAATTTTATTTTTTCAGTATAAGAACGCTTCTTTTTTTTTTTAACGACTTTTTGAGAATATTCTTTTAATAACAGAGGTACAATTTAATGAGACCCGAAGGTCCACATTTTAATTTTTTTTCGTAGTTTGTCTGGATGAGAAAACATACATAATATGTATGTAAATTTTAAATATGTATGAGTTTGAATCCTATTCCTATTTACTATTGCATTTTTCTTTTTATTTCAATGTATCTGGCAGGAATGTCAGGTTGTATTTGAAACTTATACCCACCCACCTATACCACAAGTATTATAAAAAGAAAGTACAACGTACACTTAATTTTATTATTACTTTGTTCTCTTTAAAATTTAAAAATTTTGTAATAAATTTTTTATTGTTTTGCGGTCTAAAATAAAATTATTAAGAAATTTTTTAAATAAAAAAAAAAGATAAAATATCGACGAAAACTAACGTGAAAAAATATAAAATTTAAATTATTTTTTCATTTTTAAAATTTTTCGAATTAATGTTAGATATTATTAATATTTCTATTTTCTTTTTCTCTTTTTAAATATAAAAAATTTCATTTTCATAGTTTAATTTTTAACAATAAAAACGAATTTTATGATGTGCGTTCAAGTCAAAATAATACAAATATTAATTTACTATTTTAACTAAAAATTTACGATTTACGATTTTTATTGTATATAAAATATGTAATTTGTTTTCTGTTTTTTCTTGCTATGATTTATGTTTGTAAATTTTGAATTACGAGTATGCTAAAATAATAATATTGTACGTCAATGATTTCATATCTTTATACATATGTATATAGTTGTATGCACAATTTTATATTTTTTTGTTTAACTGTTGAAGGATAAAAATAAAAAATCAGAAAATAAACCTATTATACATTTTTTTAAATTAAAATTAAAATTTCTTGGAAACATATGATTATAAAAATCGAAGTAAAAAATTAAAAGAATGAAAATATTATTAACTCTTTATTTTTTTTCTCTGTTTTCTGTTGTTTTTTTTTTGTTTAATATAAAATTACATACATAAATATAATTTAGAGTGGGTTGCTGTTATACATCATAATATTTTAAAAATGATGAAATGAAACAGTTTGCTACCACATCATATAGTACATATCTTGTTGTTATAAACGTATATAACGCATATGTTAACAATCTATTTATAATTTTTCTATGATTGTACTAAAATTAAAAAAAAAAACACGTGACGAAGACTAAAATAAAGTTTAAGAAAAAAAAAAACAACAACAAAAGAAAAATAATATGTAGAAAATGTTTATAAATAATTTATAATCTTGAATGTAAATAAAAATTTCGCAATATCTATAATATACTATAATTTTCTTATTTATGTAAAATATATGAAAGATACACCAATAACAAAAAATACTCATATTGTTTTAATTTTTCATAAATAAAAAAATGGTCTACGTGCGTAAATTTGAACAAAATTTAAATTTCTATTTTTAATAAGAATTCCATCGTATCCGCATATACCATATGGATGCCCTTATTTTTGATTACATATTGATTTTTTTTTTTTTTTAAAAAGACATTATTTTTTGTTTTATAAAAGTTTTTTTAAAGTTTTTTCACCTTTTTTACCTAATTTTTTGTTTTTATATAAATACCTATATGAATATGTATATATCTCAAACTTTAACCCTATGAAAAGCTTTAATTGATTTGGATTTATTAAAAAATGACCTAAAAGTGGAAATACAAATTACTAAAATTTCTTAAACTGTAAAGGGTTAATATTCATTAAACTTCACAAGTTGTATAACAATATTTTAAGTATTGAAATATTACATAAACATATTTTCTAGTGATGTAAATTTCAAAAGTTATGATTTTCTAAAATCTATTTTTAATTTCATTCAGTATTTTTCCAATAATTAAAATTTTTATGTACTTTCAAAAAAAATAATTCATTTGGTTTTATTTAACTGAAAATAGAAAAATTTCACGTGTAAAAAAGATATGTAATTTTGTTGTAATTGTAAAGTTACATAATTTATTTATTCATTAATAAATAGTAAAGAAAAAAATTTAAAAATCGAAATCAATAAGAAAACAAACAATTTACGATATATGTTCGAAATACAATCTTTCAAAATTTGTAGAAAAATTTTCCTGGAATCGTATTTCTTTTATACTACAAAGTCCTGTAGACGTGAAACTACAGCTCTCTGTTAGTTTATGTTTCGATATCCTTTCATAAGATTTGTTCGAAGTGTGTTCTCTGCAATAATTTATTTTTTTCATTATAAATATTGGATAGCATTAAGATTGAATATTTTTTAAATTTAAGATGAAACAAATCAAGCAAGTTTTTAAAAGCTAATTACTTTTTTTTTCAGATGCTTGGAACTGCTTTACTGGGGAAAAGAGCAGCAAATAAGGTGAGAAAGAAAGTAGTTTCTTCTTTTTTTCTTTATTTTGATTTTTTCTTTTTTTAAATTAAATCTAATTCCACATGTCATCAACCTTGAATTTTGATTATGTAATATTCTTATTTTAATATGTTTATTTATTTTATTTTTCTTTCATTTTCAGTCTGTGAAAAAGAAACCATTCACCGAAACTGAATTAAGACGTAAGTTTTTACCTTGTTCCTATTTTATAATTATTTATTTATTTTTTTTTTTAAAAAAAAAGATCGTTATATACTTATATAAATTTCTCTCATGATGAAATCACTAATTTTGTTTTACTCCGTCAAACCAAAAATCAATGTTTTTACATTTATAATTTATTAATTGAAAATTTAAATTATCTGACAAATTGATTTGTTTACAAATAAAATTGACTATCACAAATTTTATCACATTTATTTTGTATTTTTTTTCTCGTTTTTTTTTTTATATATCGTACAATATAACCATACATACTTCTGAAACATGTGTCTGTGTTTATTCAAATATAATTGTTAAAATGATAAAAGCTAACGTAATTTAATGATTACATGTGATTTGAATAATGATGATGATTACATCATTATACATTGAAAAATTTAAATTTATTTATGTACATACAAAAAAAGTGCAATACAACAATGTAATCCTGGCATGTAAATAGCAAATATGACATCCAGTTTGTGATAAATTGCGATAATAAGGTTCAAGCATAGACTAATTAGTTTATGGTTTAATTACAAACAAATTTATTATGCATAAGTTGTATGATTGTGATAATCTTCAGGCTGGTGACGAATTAAATGTTTCTAAAATTGAATTTGTACATAAATTGAATAAAATTAGTTCATATAATTTTAAAAGTACATTCACATACATATATACAAATTCGTATGAGTGTAATTGTAAACATCAATAAAACATGTAAGGATTTTATTGGAGGGAAGAAAAATGCCGGTTTTTTGTATATTTTTTTTTCTTCTATTTTTCAATAAAATATTTGTCGATCTAAATTTAGAAAATTTATGGTAAAGTGACTGCACACGATCATAGTGTGATGACATAGAATGCATAAGACTTTAATAAAATGCAAATGAGACAAAAAAAAACTGCAACAAAAATATAATTTTGAATAAAATATATGGAAACAGCATGCACTGTAATATTCAAATGCATTCACTATTTCTGTATTCTCAATTTGTTTATTTATAAATTGTGTATTTAGAAAATTCAGTTATTTATAGTGTCTAATTTGTTTGACATAATGTATTTTTAGGATGATGCCAAATGATTTTTTTTTTGTCATGCATTTGTTCTTGCTTTGAATTTCAGAATCCTCATACGTTTGAACTTTAAATATTTTTATTTTATGATTCTTCAGCATTCATTCAATTTTTTTATTATTTAATTTTGGGTTGAAATTGAATTTTTTTTTTTTTTTTTTGACGCAGTCTAAAGCAAAATATTGCAATATTTTAGTATTTTATAAAATTATAGGCTTTCTAAATTTGTCAAAAATGTTGAGTTTTCTTAATTTGTTATTGGATGACATAAAATTCGGTTGGAAAATTTCGAACACTTTACCAGAGTCCAGAGTAACATTCTTTTGATTAGTAAATCAAAATAAAAATAACTAAATCTTAACTTGTAAGGATTATGTCTCAATAGCCTGGACTGTGGTTCCCCTGCCATATATTTTTTTTTTATGAACTATGCCATTTTTGGGTCAATATTATGAACTTGCTGGTGGTATCCCTTTGAAAAATAGTTCGGAATGCAAAGATTGAAAAATATAAATTTTATTTACATGTAAATTATAATTTTCAACACTCTTGATTACCCATTTTTACCGTATACAGAGATAAATTTATTAATTTGTTAACTTCTAATGAAATGATATCAATTACTTATATTCAATCAATTTGATTGAGTATCAAAGCAATTCATAAATCCCTTCTGTTTTTAATGCAATCAATAAATTATCGTTTATTTATAATTTAATAAGCTTTATTACACGTTATCATAATATAAAATGATATAATCGATTTAAAGTTGTAATAGGTGCCAATTTTGTGGTACTTATGATATTATATAGCATATAATTTTCAATTATAATTCTCATTAACTTTTATTTGTATTCTTTTATATAGTCAATTATATGCACTTATATAAATGATTATTGTATGAAATTATTTTTGACCTTTTCAAAATAATTCTACTTTTAGTATAAATTTTGCAAATAAATAAAAATTATAAAGTGCTATAGAACACGAAATTCTGAGAAAAAAAAAACAGTTTTCAAATTTATTTTTATTGCAAGAAAGAAAAACATATACCTTTCCACCACGTGGCCTTGAATTAAGTCAAAAAAAAAAAAACAACTAAATGAACAAAAGGTTCAAACTAAAATCGATAAATTTATGTACAGCAAAGGATATTGACTTTTATTTAATATGATTTTTGTTTTTATATTTTTTACTATTAAGCTTTTTAAGTATAAATCATAGCGTGAAAATATTCAATTCACGTGTTGTATATTAAAATCAAAGGATATACATACATATGTATTATAATGGTATGTGTAATTGTGTATTGGAAGTATATATCTGAACTAAATAAAGGTGTGTCAATGTTAAACATTATTCTACAATATAATTTTTCCTTTTTTGATTTTTGCAATTTATAAGAAAAAGTTCTAAAAAATAGACACACATACTCGTACATAATATATGAACATAAAATCAGGATTTTTAATATATGTAGTAAAATTGAACCACACCTTTAAGCATAAATACTTCAATTTTATTTTCTGTACTTTTTGTTGTTGTTGTTGCTTTTATTGCTATCAGTAACCACATATTAAATATATTTATTTAATACATTTTATCCAAAAATTGGTTTTATTTGAAAAGAACATAAAAAAAAGTAATAAATATAATTAATTAAGAGTAGAAAAAGGTGAATGACAAAATGAATTTTTTCAAGGTGAAATACATTGTTTCATTTTTCTTTTATATTTTTGTTTTATTGGTTATTGGTCTATAACTAACACAAAAGAAAGGAATAAGACTTCATATTATTAATTCAAGTAAATTGTCTAGATGTAGAATGAATTAGGATAATATATGGTATATATTAATTCCATAGAAAAGGACACTATCGAAGTCTGTCATCAAATGACTTACAAAATATTAAACGTAAAGGTTTCATTTATATACTTTGTTTCTTTTTCCAATCAATTTCATTGTAAAAAAAAAAATAGTATGTGAATTAAAATAAATAAAACACAAGAATCTGATAAACTTGATTAAAATAGAGTATAATGTACCTGTAACGGAATATTTACGAGTATAGTAGCAAATGAAATTAATGAAACAAAATAGAAAGAAAAAAGACTATGTATACAAATAATTCAGGAATATGATGTAACAGCCACATTTTATATTGAAACAAACAATAAATTTATTGCATGAATTTTTGTTGTCTGTATTTATTGCTTTTTTTGTACTTTAAGATTCATAATAAACACCTGGGAATTAGAAATTGGAGCAAGAACAACTGAACATGAAATATCGAAAATAAAAAATAGCTTCTTTTTAGCTTTAAAATTGGAGTGAGTGTCAATTGATTGTGTTCCTAAATTAGTCATTCAGCCTTGCAATATGTGTTTTGTTTTTATACGGAAAAAACATATAGGTACATATGTAAATTCTGCTGATGGAGCATTTTCAGTATACGTTTACGTAGCTTGCATGTTAATGAATATGTATATAGCTATCAAGCTATGATAACTTCACAATTAATTTATTTCCCCCACACGATGTATTTTTTTTCTTTTACAACATTTGTATAATTTTAATTTTTATTACAAATTCGTAGGCGTTAAGTAATGAAAACCATTATCATTTGAAAAAAATGTCTTCTTATGTTTTATGATTAAATTTTACAAAAAAAAAAAGGACTTTCCAAAAATGAAATCTTTTCTGTTATTACATCAACATTTCTAGCGTAAATTCAATTTTTTTTTTGTCAAAATTTTTCTTCTTAAATTATTTTAAAATCTTTTTGAATTATATTTTCTTTAGCACTCTTCTGAAATTAGTAATTAACATAATTAAATTTTGTTTTTGTTTTTGTAAAGAAAAACAGAACGTTCTAGATTAATGTAAGAAAAATTAATATCAAAAAATAAAAACTTTTTAAATTTGAAAATAAATTTTATTTATTTTTCTTATTTGTTCTTCTATTGTTACAAAATTAATATGAAAACCTAAATTGGAAAAGTTTTTAATGAAATTTAAATTAACAAATTAATAATACTCATAATGTAATAAAGTGTTCAAAATAAAACATTTCTCTTTTTTTTTTGTGTACAAATAAACACTCGTACATATTAAAATAATTTTAATTACTATATAAAGAACATAAATAATATCCTTTTATTTTTATTTCGTATACTTTTATCAAGAGGAAGTACTTAAATATATAAAATATGTATACAGAAAATTAAAATAAATTGTAACATTATGACAAATACTTAATTCTGTTAACAAATTTTCACATAAAATACTGAGTATAGGGGAAGATCTAGTAACTTGGACTAAATTTGTTATGTTATGTCGCTTGATAATATAATAACTTGCGTGAATTAATTCAAAACAATGGTCAATGAAAGAGAAAAGGGATTAAGAAATTTGTAAACTAGAAAATTTAAAAACCCAATTCATTGCAAACCACAAAAAGGACTTACAATTTTCTATCATTGTTTTTGGTTGTTTTCTATTCTATTGAAAGACTGAACACGATGACAAAATGTGTCGTTAATTTAAAAAATAAATTATTATCATAAAGAAAAAGTTTTACCCTAAAAATGTTGCAACATAATTTCACAATTTCATAAATCCACAAGCTGTGAGAAAAAACATAATTTTTGCTTAATCATTGACAATGTGAGAAAAAAATATATTTATCTTATTATTTATTTACTTAAATTCATACAATTTATTTTTCTACAATTTTTTTATTATTTTTTATTTTTTTAAATAAAACTTTTACTTCTGTTTATCATTAAAATATTTAAAACATGCCAAAATATCCATTTTTTATGTCGTAATTTATATCACCCTACTTAAGTTGAAAAGTACCATAATATCACAATAATAATAAATGATAATATGTACCTACTTATATTAAAAGTCCATGTGTAAATTATATTTAAAAAGTATCATACCTAATAAAAAAAAATAAAAAAAACAAGAAATCATATTATTACTCTTTAAATAAAATCTAGAATAGGTATCATAAAGATATCATCACATACATTTCACATATGGATAATAAACAAAAAAAAAAAAAAACAAAAAAAAACCCATAGAAAAATATATTTATTTTTTTATTATTATTTAAAAAAAAAATGAAATATGAGAAATAGATAAGAAATATTACTTTATATAAATGAAATTTTTGTCATTAAAGTACTTATCATAGACATTAAGAAGTTGAAAGTAAAATAATACAAATTATTATTATTTTTTTTTTTTTTAAATTTCTTTTAATCTAAAAACGTTGTTTTTTTTTTACTATTTAATTTTACATTTAAACGATAATAATTAAACAAATTATTCTTTTTATTTTTTTTTTCTTGATATGCTCAACAAGGTATTACACATCATAATTGTACAAATAAAATAAATGAAAAAACTAATTTTACAAATTAGTGTCGTAAATGATATTTTAAAAGTTGTGTGTTGTTTAATTTATTTCGAAATTAATTAAAAAAATAAAATAAAATAAAATAATAAATTTGTATACCACTAAGGTAAATAGTTAAAGGGTGAAGTGCTTTTGGTTTTCTACTGTTTTAATGTAAAACATAAAATTAAAAAGAAATTGAAAAAAAATCAAATTTAATAGTTATCGCATTAAAAAAAAAATTGAAAAATACAAGAAAATAACAAAATTATTCAAAAGTTCAAGTTTAAGTCATTTTTCTCAATTTTTGAGAATAAAAAAAGCCAAATTTATACAACTTATACTTTACGAATTTTTCAAAAAACTATTGTGAAAATATTTTGTACATAAATATTTCTAGAGAAAGTTTACATTAATGTGAAAGTTGTTGGAGTGTTTACGAAACAAGGATATTCTCGTTATACTGTTTTGTTTTTTTCTATTTTTTCAAACTTTATATGTAAAATGAAGGATGAAATTTGTAAGTCTTATGAAAAACAAGATAAATATTTTTTCTTTTCATGTTAACTTATATTTTTTATTTATTTTTATTGTTGTTGTTGTTGTTGTTAAATTAAAATAAATATTTTGTATGTTTTTTGTTGTTGATAGAAAGTTTTGCAGTTAAGAATGATTTTAAAAAAATTAAAACTGTCATTATTCATTAAATATTTTAATTTACCTGTCTGCCTTACATATGCGTGGTTATATCTTAAAATCTGATAAAATAAATGTGATAAGATATATTTTTACGTTTGTCATATAAAGTTTTGTTATCGCTTTTTTTTCGACCTGATTAGAATTAAAAAAAAAAAAACAACAAAATTGATAATAATTAAGTTAAGATAAAATGTAGTATTATTTTATTATTATTTGAATTTCCACTGTTAATTTATAAAAATTAGAATCTGAATTGTAGGTAATATGAAAAAAAATGTTTACTATTTTTTGTTTGTTTGCAAAAGTATAAGAAAAAATAATAAATGAAAAAAACAAAAGAAATAGTTACACAAAATTTTTAAATAATTTTTTTATCTAAATTCCACAATCAAAAACTGATAATGTTATTATTTTCGATCTTCCTGTTTTGAAATAGTATACAGATGAATTAATCTGGAGATTAAGATAAAAATTTCAAGGTTATATGAAATTATTTTTTATTCGAGCATATTTCAAATTTCGTAATATTTTTCTTCAGAAAGTTGGTTGGTTGGGGTCCTTAATAATTTTTATTTTCATTTTATTCTATATTATGCAAAATATAAAACTACCTTTTCTTAATTTTTAAAACAAAATTTCTATCAAACCAAACCAAAGAAAAAAATGATATTATACAATTCTTTAATTTGTCCGAATTGATAAAAACAGCCCACAATTTCTACAACATTATCAAATTCCAATTAGATCTCAAAATTAATCTGCTTACAGTTGAATTATACCGTACAATGAACCAAATAATTCTATTCAAAATATTATTAACTGTAGACGCTATTAACCAAGTCCTTATAAATTGAAAATCAGATTTTCTATGTTCATCATATCACATTATACACTCTGGTATTGTTATTGTAACCAAAATGCTACAACTACAAAGATCATTGAGAATTATAATTTCTAATCAACAAAATCATAATCAATATACAAAAGAGCTTATAAAGTAATTTGTTTTTGAAAATCACATACATACATAACTCTTTGAGGTAATTAAGCTTGATAAATGCTTTCTAAGAAGATATTTTCTTATTATAGCAGAGGACAAAACAAACAAAACTTTACATTTTAAATTGTTTTGTTCAAGAATTATTTATTATTATTATTATTTTTTTTTTTCATATAAAATGCAAAAATAAAAGAAGATTGAAATTTTATACAACATAGAAAACAATGAGCTGACAACGATTTCTTGAAAATTGAGTGTGAATAAGAACGTAAATGATATGAAAATACAATAAAAAAAATACAGACTTGAAAAACAAAAATGAAAAAGAATGAAAAATTAGTATCCAACCAATTAATACGAAAAAAAATAAGGAAAAAAAAGAAATTACCGTCAAATTAAAATAACAAAACGAAAATGGAAAGGACGAAATGAAACAGATGATAGTCATTATAATATACATATACATATATTTGTTTTCCTTGTCAAGGAAAAACGTAGAAAAAAAAAAGAATTAGAAAATAGTGAATACAAAATTTCCATGCTATAAAATACTTTTTTGATTAAATCTTTATTCTTTATTGTGAATGATAAGAAAAGTTTACATATTGTGTACGTGCTCGTGCTATATGAAAAACTTTTTAATTTTTATTTTCTTTTTCAACTTTTATAATTTTTCTCTGGATAAAGGAAATTGAAATCACTCATACTTTAGAACATTTTTTTTTCCTTATATTCTATATAATATAGAATAGAATAGATTTTTAGAAAAACAACAACAATTAATGAAAAATATATATAATATCCTTTCTTTTATATTTTCTATTTTCATTTTTGTTTGTTGTGTTGGCGGCTATTTATTGTTCTAACAAGAAGAATTTATTTAATCCGCCAGTTTGTTGTTAAATCGGAAATTCTCAATGAAAATGAATCACGAAAAGCATACTAGAATAGAACCTTATTTCATGTTCGTTTCATTTATGAAGCATGTGACTGATGCGGTATTATACTTTTTTTTTTTTTTTTTTTGATTTGGTTTATTTTTCATGCTATGTAAACATCACTGCTATTATCATTTTGTTTTTCCTGTTTTTTCTTCTTTCTTTTTTTTATATTTTTGTGAAAATTCATGGTCTTTCTTTCCGATGGCCATCAACAAAAAGCTATTAGATGTCAAGGTTAATATTTTATGGATTTTCATCATTTATAAAGCTACTTTAGCAATTTAATGTTGTTGATTGCATGATTGCACTCGTATTTATGAAAAATACGTACATATATATTTTTGTGCTAAAATACTTGAAATGAAGAGGCCTCATTTAATTTAAAAGTTTGTTATCAGACTGCGCTTCTTCAATTTTTCTATCTAAAAAATCAATTTTATTGGTCGGTTATTTTATTTTTCTTGTTATGCATAATATACTTTTTTTTTTTTTCATATTCTGTTTCTATGGATGTTATCTTGAAAATAAAAAAGTTTGTTTTGAGATACACCATTTGGATTATTTTTTCAAAGTCTACTCATGCAGCAGAATAGAAGTAGAAGACTGACATTATAGAATTTATTCCCTGAAGAGTTTTCTGGGAAATAAGTTTGATTGAACTAAAAGATTAAAAATTTTCTCACGTTTTAAATTTTGACGGGATGTTTCTAGAAGATTATGGGGCAATGGCCAATAAAAAAGTGGTTATATTTCTTTAGGAAACATTTTCATTTTGAAATTTGATAACTTGACACTTAAATTCAAGTTAATTGTTAGAAATTTTCAGGGAGGCCAAGGCTCTTGACGGGCTGTAGCGCCATGGAGTAAGTAAGTTAGAAATTTCATGAAAATACCTAAAATTCGAAATTAGTAAATTAAAAAAAAGAAATTTGTAAGCAAAAAACTTTTTCTAATATTACTCTGTACACTACCTTGTGATTTTGTTTGTTTGCCAAAGATTCTGCGAAAATTACAAAAGTTGAAGAACTTTAATGTTCAAAGATATTTTTTCGTTCAACAATTTATTTCTAAAATCATTCTGTGATAATTATAAATTAATATAATTTTTATAAAAATGAAAAATTAACAGTCATTTATTTTGAAAAATGAAAAAGATTTATTTTCATTATGTTTATAATCATGTCTTTTATGGCTTTTATAAAAAAGTCTTTCTTTTCTTTTCAAGTGGAAGTTTCTTGAAAATATTCTCTTTTTTTTTTTTGTAGAAATTTTCTCATTTAATTTTTCTACGTTCTATTCTTTCATGTTTTGTCATTAATCAAATACGGATTATGTTACTCATTTATAATTAATCTTAGATTTCAACATTTAAGTATGGTTATTATGTGGTCTATGTACTTGTAATGATATGAAAATATTATACAAAGCATAAAAAAATGTGTTATTGTATACAATAAAAAAAAAAAAAAGTGTTAAAAAGTTGCCATGTTTACTTCGTAAATATTGACTTGTGGCAGAAAATTTATTTCGATTGGTTGAATATAAGACAAAATAATAAATAAAAGCTTTGCTAGAAAAAATAATTAATTTGAAATTGAGATAATACGTAGTAAATTTTTTTAAAAAAAATTGTTTCTGATATAATTTTATATAGATAGAGAAAATTGCGACAAAATTTTACAATCAAGTTGATTTTTTTTCGAAAACAAATTGAAAATAAGATTTACAACTTTAATTAATTAAATTCTTGTTAATAACTACGTTATATGTATTTACTTTTGTATTAAATTAAAAGATAGTGACTTGAAATGAAAAAAAAAATAATTAATTTAAGGTGTTAAATTCAACAAAATTTTTTTTTTCTTTTTGATTAATAAAAACGTGCTTTATTTAATCGAAATTTTTTTACTTCTAATATCAAATCAACAAAGTAATAAGTCTAATTATAGATGTTTATGGAATTTTTAATAAATGGAATTAGGATGAAATTTAGAAAAATATAATTTGTCTTTATATGTTATATTTGAAACATTTAATTTGGTTTAGTGGAAGCCCTGCCCTATTCGACGGCAATGGAAATACTTCTTCTTTTTTTAGCTTCTTTCTGAAGCTTTCCTTTTTTTTTCTCACTTTTGTTTTTTTAATCTCAAGTTCATCTTATAAGATAAAAAAATGTCTTCAAGATGACTACGACATTGGAGAAATGACATGAAAACGAATTGTGTATTGTCACGCTGTGGATGATAAATAGTCAAAACCCTGTACATACATGTATAGATACTTTATATACTAAAAACTTCAGTCATAATTTTTTTCCATGTACGATAAAATTTATGAAGTGAAAAACAAGGATGAAATTTTATGAACATGTTAATGATCATATAGTATAGTAATTTATAGTGTATGGTATTTCGGTAAATTTTTATTACTTTTTAAAATCTGTAAAAATTCTTATACACGTGGAAAATTTTTAATTTAACTTTTTAGAAAGTAATAGAAAGGTTTACGACACATACATACATATATTTTATGTCTTGGAGGCAATTTGTAAGTAAAAAGATTAAGCTATACAGTGTTGTCACATGAATAAAAGATTTTTATACTTACTTTGCTCATCTAAAAGAATCTCAATTTCTGAACAATTAACATAAATTACTTCGTATTAGAATCTTTTAAAAATTTGTATATTATGTTGTCTTTTTTTTTGTTTAATTTTTTATTATAAAAATAAAGAATATACGTTTTAAATTTCTATTTTTTTTGTTATGTTATTCAACTTTTAAAAAGTTTTTTGCTTCTCAGAACCTTTTTTTCTTGAACAAAAATAACATATTTTCTTCCATATCCTGCGTTATCTTATATTATGAGATTTTCCTTTTCAACTTTTTTTTTTTTTTTTTATAGGATAAAAAAAAATTTTTTTTCACTTTGAATATTAAGATAATATCATCCATAAAATGAATTTAAGGTAACATAATCTTGTATTGTTTGTACACACAATGTTATCATTTTTATATTTCATTGTCCATGAATTTATCTGAAAATGTTTTTTTAATAGCAAAATATATTTATAAAATATTAAATAGATACACATACATACATAGTATGTAGTAAAAAATATAGTACACATATGGTTTTATGTACATATTCAAATTTAAAAATATAAAGTAGCAATAACATGAAAATTTTAAGTTTCATCAGGTGCCATTATGATTTATTAAAATTTCGATTATTCATGATTCATTTTTATTATGTGGATGTTATTTTATTATACATACATATGTGTGTATTGTGGTATATGTATTTTTTATAATGTTTTTATTTTTATTTTTTAATAATAAAAAATTTTCTAACATCAAAAATGTTATATTTTAATATATAAAATATTAGGAAATTGCAAGGATTTTATGCATTAAATATAATTTACGTGGTTGAATTATTATATTTATGTATAAAGAAAAATATCACGTATGTTAAGCAAATGTTTTCTATTTTATTACAATTTTTACAATCTTGCAATATTAAAAAAAAACTCATATACTTGTATGTATTTTGGCTGTAAGAGAAATAAGAAAGAGTATAGCAATGTTTTATTATTTTAGTATTTTGTATGTAGTAACACAAAATGAAATTATACTGAAAAGGATAAATTGTAATGTAGTTATTTCAACAAAAAATTTCAAAATTGAAAAGTAAGATTTTCAGATAATATAAAAAAAGTTCTTCATAAACCCTGATACCACCCACAATATTATCATTGTAAAATTTCTCGTTTGGAAACAATTTAATTTTAAAATTTATAAACTTGGACTTATCGTTTATTAACTTGTGTGTACAAAGTTTAACAAATTTGTTTAATAAGTTGAACACGTTAAAACTTCAATATATGTATATAAGTACAAACATACTACATATAGTTCTATAGATATTATTATACAGAAAATGTTTTAAAGAAAATAAACTGTATGACAATTTTTACACTTTACATTTGTTCGAAATTTTAAATTTAAGAAAACTTCTTTAATTCACGTGTTTTCAACTTGCTTATAGATTATATGTATGTACATATATGTATTCAACGTTTACTTTGATTTATATTTTTTATCCTGTCATAAACTTTTATTCTAAAACGTAAAATGTTTACTTTTCACGTGTCAAAGTTGTTCCTTTAAAAATTTGGAGACAATTTTCTAATCCTTGGCATATAGTAAAAATGAAAACATAAAAGAAAGTACATAGTCTTTTTTATTACTTTAGTTGAAAGTTAATTTCTTTTAGCTTTTTTAACAATGAGCATCCTTTTCAAGTAAATTCTTGGAAAATTTTAATTAGAAATTTATTTCTATTCAAAATCTTTTCTGTAGGTTGAAAAAAAAAAAAATTAAATGCTATAGTAACATGAGGTTTAAATTTTTAATTCATTTTTGTGGTTAAAAATTCAAAAAAATATACTCTCATGTTATCATGCACAAGGATAATTTATTTTGCAAATTATGTTATGTAATTACCTATTATATAACTAAAATAAATTTAAATACACAAATCAATAAATTTGCAATTATTTTATTTTAATTTGCATGATTACAATGCCCTTCAATATAATTCTACAGTCACACATAAGCGTCACAAACAAAATAATCGATTATACTGTATAAAATACATATTTTATTATTCTTGAACAACCTTAATCTTTCATACCTTCCTTATTTATGCATGTACATTGTACATACATTTTATAATGTTTATTTCAAATTGTTAAATCACGCATATATACATAACACAGGTAGGTATTGGTTTTAAATTTCATATAACAATGTTATGTAATCAATCATCAACAGGTTATTTTATGTAAGGCTTCAATTACAAATCATATCATTTATTACTCTTCACTTCACATTAATATTACAGGTAAATTAAAGGTTAAAACGTATTTCATTTGCAATGCATAATACCAATGAATAAATTGTTAAATAATATTGCATAGTCTAGATGGTAAAAAGAAAATTATAAATTACTCTTATTATTTAATATACATAAATATTTTCGCAATATTTAAAATTTTTTTAAAAGTAAAGAACAGAAAAAACAAGTACCACCCACACCCCTTTCCCCACACCACAATGCAATTATGCAACGAATTTTTCCAGCTCTTTTTCTTTTCTTTTTTCCAATTTGTCAGTAAAAATATTTGATTTCTTTTATGTAACATACATACATATTTGTGAAATGGAAAAAAAATTCTTATCATTTTTTTTTTGCCCTTGTATGTACCTAGAACTAGAAGAGACAAAAGTTTATAACAATAAAGAATAGCTGGAAAAATTTGATCTTTGTCTGCATCGAATATTTTAAATAATATATGAATAATGCATTATAGTTTACAGTATATGTATGTATCTGTGAGAATTTTTTACACACCTACATACATGTATATATACTTTAAAACGTATTCTATGTGAAATATTATATTTTAGATGTAGTGCAATACATTATGTAGTTAAAGTCATGGATCACATCTTTTCAATGTCAAGAATGTCAACAGTCGGTTTTTTTTATTGTTTGTTTTCCGTTACAAATATTCAAGGATTAAAGGATTTGATAGTATTCCTCTTGTATGATTCACACATGTTTCCAAATTTTGAAAGCGCAAACTCTTAAAATATTTTCCCCTTTATTTTTTATTGGAATATGAATTTTATGGAAAAAAAAATAATTGAATCGATTGTGTTACCGTGTTTTGTTTTACGATATTAGTTCACTCACATAGGTAGCAAAATTTTTACTACGTAAACTTTTTGTGGCATGTATGTATTGCGGAAGATTGAGTTTGCGAGAAGAGATGAAAAGAGGCTATTATTTATTTTTTCAATTAATAAAATTGATGCATAAAAAAGCTACATATTTAGTAAAGCAATTTTCTTGAGTTTTTGAGAAATATACCGTTATAAGTATGTACATGTGTTATATTTTTAGATATTTGAATAGAATATGGTTATTATAGAAGCAAAGAAAAACGTTAGAGGTTAAAATTTAAAATACAAAAGAATTAGACAGCTCACAGAATTAGTAATTTTACTCACATTGAAAACACTAAGTAACGTTAACACTGTTTTCCAATTATTCTTATTTATCGCAACTTATTTTCCAAAGAATATATTGGAAAAAAACGTGTTAATTTGCAAAGAAAAACTACTTATTTCTTCCCCAACAATATTTAACATGTTACACGCAATATAAACATTTTGAATTTTTCTATTATATCTGTATTTTAGTTTCCTTTGAACTGTCTTCTATTCATAACGCCAAATATTTCGTTCTTGTCTATTTTTTTTTTTCAAAATTTTGGAGCATGTTTTCCAGTTTTCATCGTTTTCATTTCTCAATTTTCAAATTATTAACATCAATAAAACGTTAAAAATAATAATACAAAAAAGAAAAAAAAATACTAAAGAGTTTAAAAAAAAAGTTTTTGTTTGATAAAAAAAATTGGAAAATTCCCAAATAGCAAATAAAATAAATTTTTAATAAAAATTATCAAACTGTCCAAAGTTTTTGATTAATCACCTTCGATAAGATCAATTTGAAATCGATCATTTAATCTATGAAATATTTTATGTGACATTTTAATTTCAAGAAAGAAGAAAAAAAAAATAATCGAAAATTTCTATGCATTTCAATTTGTGACATATGTATGCATAATTTTGAAATCATATAAACAAATTTCGATAATAAAATCTAATTAACTGCATTCTGTTAAGTGTGATAAAGCTATTCTTCTGATTAGAATGAAATATTGAACTTTATTTTTCAGTGATAAAACTATTTTACTGGAAATTTATTGCGGTTATTGTGGTTATTTGAAAATCAAATAACGTTCTATTCTCGTAAATTTTTTTTTGTAAATGAAGTTTTGAAAGTTTACTGAAAAAAGGGTTAACACATAACTTTTCCTTTTTCATTTAGAAAATTGGTTTTTAAATATTTTTTTATTTGTTCAATTATTATTATTAATCTATTTTCTAAGGAGAAAATTTCAAGGAAAATAAAATTTCTATATTTTCTTTTAAATATTGTTTGTTTTTTTTTTTTTTTTTGAAAAATTGTTTCGGTAGTGACGATTAATTACATTTCGTGACTGTAATAAAATTATTTCAATTGCGTGGATGAATGATTATTTGTGAGAATTCAAATACTAAACAAAGAAAAGAAAATAATTGAGAAGGGAATAAATAAAGTAAGTGTATCTGTGTGTACGTACAGTAAAAATTGAGAAGAATATACAGTATGCCAAATTCGTATTCATACACCTATATTCTAAGTAAGAAACTGCGTATATCTAAAGTAAACTTGGGAAATAAATAAATAAAAAAGCATAATCATTAACAAAATGACAAATTCTTTTATTTTTTTACTAAAAATTCTTACACTTAAAAACTAAAAACGAAAAAAAAATATTTTTTCATTATTTGAAATGCAAAATCCGTATTCATACACTTGTGACGCATTACAGTCCTTGCAATACAAAAGGTAAATTTCATTGAAATTTTTTTTTTTTTTTCAATTTTAATAAGTCAGAGGCTTAAAAACGAGTTTGTGAAATTTTAGAAATAAAAAAAAATTAAAAAATTTAGTGTTTGTCAAAGAATTACAAAAATGGGTCGTAAGTCAACTGAATTATCAAACGACGAAAGAAAATTAATTATATCATTATTTGAAAGTGGAAAATCGTTAAGAGAAATTGGTGAAATATTTAAAAGGAGTCATGCAACCATACAATATATAGTTAAAAATTATAAAAAAGAAGGAATTTCAACTAAAAAATTGCGTAATTTAAACCGGGAGCTACTTAACAAGCGACACTAACGCTTTCTTGTACGAGAAATTCGTAAAGATCCAACAATAAGTGCTCCAAAATTGGTAAATATGTTAATAAATTATTTTTCTATAAAAGTTACTCCGCAAACAGTACGTAATTATCTTCGGAAATGCAATATAAGAAGCAGAATTGCAGTAAAAAAGCCTTTCATAAGCAAGGTAGAAAAAACGACTTTTATTTGCGAATAAATATTTTAATAAGAACATTCGTTTCTGGAACAGGGTCATATTTTTGGACGAATGTAAGTTTAATCTAAAAACATCTGACGGTCAGGTAAAAATATGGCGAGAGAAAAATATCAGTTTAGCACCAAGAAACCTTGTACCTACATTCAAGCATGGTGGGCACCGGTGCCGGTGGTGGCTCTGTGATGGTCTGGGGCTGTTTTAGCGCAGCCGGAGTAGGTAATTTGGAATTTATAGATGGAATAATGAATTCACGAAAATATATTGATATTCTTGAACGAAATTTGAAAGAAAGTGCTGAAAAACTGGGCTTAGACAACAGTTATATATTCCAACAGGATAACGATCCAAAGCACACAGCCTTGGATACGCGGCTTTAGGTTCTATATAACTATCCTTATTACCTCAAAACACCACCACAGAGTCCTGATATTAATCCAATTGAAAATCGGTGGTCAATTTTTAAGAAAAATTTAAGAAAATATGTGATTCGGAATATCAAAGATTTGAAAAAGGCACTTAAGACTGAATGGCTTCAAATACCGCCTGCATTCACGAGAAAACTCGTGGAATCAATGTCACGTCGCCTTAATGCTGTTTATAAACAGAGAGGAAATCCGACAAAGTATTAATAATTTGTTGTATTTAGTTTTTTGTAATTTTATGAATTTTTTGTAGTAGGTAAATATAGTGTATGAATACGGATTTTGCATTTCAAATAATGAAAAAAAAATTTTTTTTCGTTTTTAGTTTTTAAGTGTAAGAATTTTTAGTAAAAAAATAAAAGAATTTGTCATTTTGTTAATGATTATGCTTTTTTATTTATTTATTTCCCAAGTTTACTTTAGATATACGCAGTTTCTTACTTAGAATATAGGTGTATGAATACGAATTTGGCATACTGTAAGTTATTAGAAATTTGCAAAGTTAAATAAATAACGTCAAGTGTGACTCCAAATAAGGCTACTATAGTGGTTTTGTTTTTACTTTTCTTTTTGATTGGTGGTTAGTTTTTCTTGTAATTCAAAAATAGGTGGGAAAAAAAATTGTAAAAGGTAAAAGGTGAAAAAAGTAAACACTTTGAGTAGCTTTTGTTTTTGAGTATTATTTTTTCGAATAATTGAAATTTATAAATTCATATAACATGGATAATAAATCTGTTACTGGAGAGATAAGAGGTAAGAAATAATCGCAAAAAAATATATTTGAACAATAATAACAGGAATTAAATATAGAATAATATTTTTGTCTACAAATATTTTTTTTTGTTATTTTTAGCTTTTCCGTTTTTTTTTCTTTTCTTTTTCTCGTCTGAAAGTTCTAAATTGATTTGTGTTTTTTGTTTTAGTTATTTTCTTGTTTTTCTTCAAAATTCATTACATCAATTTTTTTCTGCATTCATAATTTTTTAAAAATAATTTCTCGCGTTTACGATAAATTAATTGCATAAATTTTGTTTGTTTTTAATTTTTATTAATTTTGAGTTTATATTTTGGCTTTTATTAAACGGTGTTCTGCTTATAATCAATTGGCAAGAAAACTTAAAAATTTATAATTTAAAAAAAAGAAAAAAACTCTTTACTTTTTACATTTTATTAGGTTCTATAAAAAAATATTTGTTTTTTTTTTAAATTAAATTTATTTCATGAACTCTTTTCATTTTATGTGTTTTTTTTTTCTTTTTTGATTTAAAAATACACATAAAAAAATAATTTTACCATAATATGTATATTCATAAGATAAGATTTTCAAATATAGACAAGTGACCACGAATGAATATGTATGAAATTTCCATATTCGTTTTACATATATGTAAAAATTAGATTTCATTAGTGTTTTTTCTACTTTGTGTATGTTTATCTTTTCAAAAAAAATATGATAGACATTTTGTCGACATTGAGTGACTTTGTAAATTGTTAATAAAAAAAAGCGAAAATCATTTTTATTTTATTTGAAGTGAAGGCGTAATAAATTTATTAAAGTAATCGCATGAAATAAAAAGTTTTTTAAGAAAATTTGTTTTTTTCTTAAGAATTTCATTTATTATTACGGTCATTTATATTTTCATTTTCATTAAGATTTTTCTTTGTTGAAAAAAAAAAAACAACTTATTGATGAAATTTTTTATTTTTCGATTTTCACATAAAATTTAATTCAACGAATCGTTGATAATTAATAATGCGATTTATTTTTATAAATATGAAAACGTTTAATTGTTCATTTCTAAGTTATTATTATTTTTTTATTTGAATCAGAGATGAATTGTGTCCTCCCTCATTGACCATTTTCTTCCAACACCCTTTCCGACTATCATTATTTGCTGCTTGCATTTCTTGAATTATTTTTGGTTCATTTTCTTATAATAATAACTTTCGTGGAGCACGTGGTTCCTAATTTAGAAGTAAGCCAATTAATTGGACAGATTCTAATTTGATATAGGATTTTGTGTCATATGTAAGAAAATAAAATTTCTCAGAAAATACACAATTAAGTTTTCACACATTTGTTATAACGATTTCTTTCACAATGTTTCAATCCTTAAATTTATACTATAAATATCTTTTTTATTTACTGTTAAAAAAAAAATAACGGAAAATTTTGATATAACCTTTTATTAATTTTACTAATTTATTAGCATTTTGACCTGAAGATACTCAAAGAATGTGATAGTACACATACGAACACATAATTTACAGTTCACGTGTATTCATTACATTATTTTCCAATTGTTTTGAAGGATAATTTTATAAATGTACTAGAATAAAAAAAAAACTTTCTAACATGTCAGCTTTTTTTTATCCTTATATCCTTTGTAGAAAAAATTTAAAAACAAAATTATGTATTTTACTGCACGAATTTAATTAGCATTCAATTACACACATTCTTATTTTTTTTTTTTGTCAAGGTTAAGTTTCTTGTTGATTGTTACAAGAAGATTGTTTTTTTTTACAAGAGAACATAAACTCTTAAAAATTGTACTACAATATTTCTCTCATTACAGAATTAATGTAAGGTCAACGCATTACATTTTTTAATTTCAGATAACCCACTTGAAAAAAGTTCATATTTAAATGGAATGTAAATGTATGTATTCTGCTCCTGAAGCACTTTTAAGGCTGTTTGTATGTCAATATGTCTCATTTAATATAATCAAAAACGACCTTTTATTTAATTATTTAATTTTTTTTTTAGCTTTTTGGTAAAATGTAGTGTATGTTTTCTGTAGTTTGTTTCATTACTGTCGACAAAAGAGTAAAATTGAACTTGTATAGTGTAGGTGGTTCTGTTTTCGTGTTCGTTATTTTGTTCAACGTAAAATTTTAATTGTTTATTAATAACTTTTGACATTTCAATTTATTTATTTTTTGTTTGAAACTTTTTCAATTCAATTGTTATGGTTTTTTTATTTTTGTTTTGTATAATTTTTTTCTAATAGAAGAGAATAAACGTGTAACTTATTCTTAAAATGCCGTTAATGTTTGGTTAGACATTTTTTGTTAGAAAAAAATTTTTTTATCTCTGAGCTATTTTCATATGTGTACATATGTACATAGAATTAATAATTTAATAATCAACGTTTTTAATTAATAACGGTTATAAGATTTGTAATTAAATAGAATTATAATTAGACCCATTACATTTCACATGTTTTTATTTATTCTTTTTGTTTCTGTCTTATTAATTTACAAAATTACTTATTTTTGTATTGAAGGATAATCTAGTCTATATATACACAATTTTCATTTTAATTGAATTTGAAATATTCTGTACAATTATGTCTGTATTAAGTAAAAAAGTATGATAATTTAAGGATCATACAATATAAAATACATATCCTGTAGTAATATGAAAGATGTTGTTAATGTTATATTCACATGGGAGGAAGAAAAATCTTTAATCTTTTTAATTGTACTTGATAAATACCATAATTAGGAAAATTACTATGATTGAGAATCTGAAAATTCTGAACATTTTATTTGAATTTAATTATAGTGCTAGAAGGAATGTTGCTAGTACAATAACGCCTTCTATGCCCTACGACTTTAGAACTTTTGATAAAATATTCAAAAAGTTATACGAGTTGAAGGAGCATTAAAAATTTCAAAGATTCAATTTAAATCCTTTTATTAAAGTTTTAACTCTAAAAAAAAACTGTTATATAGTTTTTAGAGAAAAACATTTATCTCTAAAATTTCCAGTCTTTATTTTAAAAATCGTTGAAAGGATTTTTTAAGTGAAAATATTATCTTTTAAAATTGATTTCGGAGAAATAATTTTCTTGCTTTTTAAAAAAACTTTTATTGGAAAATTTCATCGAAAAAAAATGATTTTAAACTTAATTAAAAAAACAAACTTTTAACTACGCAGCGAAATTTTTCTTGCTGCAGTATACTAGATGGAAAATAGAGCAAATTTAGTTAGGAAAAATGATCTTTTGAATTTTTCTTGTTTGTAGGCAGAACTTTTTTTTTAATCCTCCCTCTATAATTCAATTATACATACTTAAAAAAAGTTATTAAAAGAAATTCAAAAAGTCTTAACAAATCATGAATAACATCATTATTATAGCCCATTTAAAAAACTTTTTATTTGATTGAAATTTTCAATATAAAATCAAAATTAAAATTTGCCAAGGATTTTATAATTGATCAAATTGTTACTATGAAATAAATTTTATTGAAATTTGATTATTTTATTTACGCAAACAATAAATGTAATCTTATATATCACACAGATGGTTGTTAATTGTAATATCCAAAAATTTGTATAAAATTTATACTCGTATAATAAACAATCTGTTTTCGTATTAAATTACATTTTTCAAAACAATTAAATTTTATTATAGATTTCTTATATAAAACACAGTATTTAATTATATCAATTAAAATTTTAAATATTTAAAAAAAATCTGTATCTTATTCAACTCGGATAGAAACAAAATTGTTTCGATGTGCTTTGTTTTTGCTCTTTAGTCTTTAGGAAAATATACGCCAACTAATTAATGTTTACAAATATACTTAGATGCTTTTTTAAAATAACAGGTTGCCATGGAATTAGGGAAACAGAGATCCGGTTTAAATTTGTGATCGAAATTAAAGTTACAGGATAAACAAAAGAATATTGGTGATTCCCATGGTAACTTTCCTGTATCAGCCACAAAATATCATTACACGGGAGGAACATAAGCGGTTAAGAATAAATGAATTAGGACTATAGAACAGAACTCGAAATGACCATTCCAAATTAATGGGTCTGTTCCGTGCCAAAAAAGTAACTCAGAGAGAATAACTTTCAAAAGAATTAAACTACAGAATTCAAAGATATTTAAATTAGAAATTACATTCATCTACAAAACGTACTCATATGAATCCTTATTTTATAAGAGTATCAAGTATTTGTGTCACGTGTTTAAAGTAAGAAAAAAACTTCTTTCTATTTATTTTTCATTAAAAAAAAGTTTTTCTCTTTATTATGAAAACTTTTATTGCGTGATAGGATTCTATTACAAAACTTTGATCTTATTTTCTGTTGTCAATACATTCTTACAACTAACATATGTAGTATATGTTAATATTATTTAAAACAAGGTAAGACATTTATGTATGTATAATATACATATACATATATATAAATATATTTTGTATTTTCAATATAAACAAAAAATCAACTTTATTATTTTGCACACTTTTCACAAACTGTCATTCTGAATGAATGTAGTTTTAAAAAAAAAAATTATGCATTTCGTGTGTCTAGGCAATACAAGGATAAATTTATATCCTGTCCTGATGTAACAATGCTGTAAATTTTTATTTATATTCTCAAGAAAAGTGGGATTATATTGTATTTAACATTATCATACTAATCGACTTTTAATGTTACGTAGTAGCTATAATTTTTGGGTGTGTTTTGTTGAACTGATAAAAAATAAAGGAAAAATTGATTGTTTTGTTGTTGTAAATTTTTAAATGCTTTTTGGCTTTTCATTTATTTTTTAATGATAAGAGAGGAATTTTTCCCTAATTTTTTTTTTTTTTTGCTGGTCTAATGGAAAGAAAATATGCTGATATGATAATATTTGAGGAAAAAAGGTAACGTAAAAAAAGAAAAATATATCTTAAATATTCTTTAGGTTAAAAAGAACATGAACAAAAAATTCCTTGAATGAATATTGAAGGTAAAATGCGAAATAGCTATACATTTTTTTTTTTTTTTTTTTTTTTTTGAAAGATAAAAATTAGAAGGATATTTTTCTTTTTGTTGTGTTTTTTTCTAAACCAAATTCTTTGATGAAGTTTTGACATGAAATCGATAGATAATTTCGGTTAAATTCAATCAATTAAATATTTCAGGTGTATCTTTATTTATGTTTATGGTGTAAAATTACATTCACGTTGAAGAAACAAATTTTTTAGAGAAATTGGGGTAAAGCACAAAGCAAAATAAAAACTCATGAAAGCTGAAGAAAGTAAAATTACATATTAACTTTCTTGTTTTATAGAAAAATATGAATTTCTATTACTCAATTAAATAAGGTACATATTTATATTATTTACTATTGTTTTCTTTCTGTAATAACATGTATTAAGTCTTGGAAATTTCATCTTAAATTCAAATTACTGAATATGAGAGCTTTATATATGAAACCTAATTTTATTCAAAAAATTAATCTTATTTGAAGTGATAAAGTGTCCACATTCCCTTTTCTATTCAAAATAAATTCAAAAGAATTAAGTTAATTTCAATAAAAATTTTCCTCTAATAAGTATTCTTTCATATACACACGTATGTATTACCTATATAAGTATCTATTTTATTACAGTAAAAGGGTAAAGGTAAAATAAGATCTCTTAAATCATTGTTTCTTCTTGGTTACTCATCTACTTAATATTTAATGTGTTCTTCTTTGAATATATCACTAAACACATTTGTAAAAGATTTTATGTAAAACATTTCATGCGTAACAAATTAGATTTTTTTCTGTTACATAAAAATTTATCAGATACAATATAAGTATGTATAATATACTCATACATAAAATACATTAAGCGTCATCTTAAATAATAATATTAGATCTGTTCTTGTGTAACTATACAAATTTCAATCTAAAAATGATACAAGATACGTTTTATTTTTTATTAGTCGATTCACGAGTTTCTCAAAATTGAAAAAAGAAAAAAAAAAAGAAAGAAATCGTTTAATGTTTTGTAAGTATCTTGTTCCTTAATAGGAAGAACTGTAGAACTCTCATTGGGCTCATCACAGGACACAACACGTGTGCCTGGAGGAAGCGGAAACAACAGAGCACCATCTCTGCTGTTGCCCATCCTTCTCTAGTATAAGGCTACGTACATGGAACTCTGGATGTAATGAGAATGGAAGACGTCTGTTCTCAATCCGTAGACAAAATCCTCTCGTTTATTTGGAAAACGAGAAGATTTTACTAGAGACGGGGCGCTAAATACAATGGTCTCTCCTGTCTGAGTGCTCGTGGATGCCTAATCCGCATCCCCCCCACCCACACAATCACCCACAAAGATAAAGAAAATGTTTTGCCTGATCACTATACACCAAAAAGAAAATTTTTCAATAAATATATCATAAAATCATGTTGAAAGTTTTATCTCACATGTTTTTCATATTTTAATTAAAAAAAAAGTGAAAACAGTCGAATGATAAACGAAGTAGAATGTGTGTAATACTCTAAAAAGGATAAGATAAAACTTTAAGAAACTGATTTAAAAAAGATCATATTTTAAATAAAGTATAAAGATACCATAAATTTAAATCATAAAATCGCTGTATATGTGAATTCGAAAGTACGAGTACCTATATAGTACGAATCTAGCTCAGTCTTTTTATTACGATTTATAGAAGAGAAAAAGAACTTTTTATTATTTTTTAAATTACTATAGTTTTCTTTTTTGATGACTACAATTTATGAGAAAATTGAATTTTCTAGATTTTCATACATATTTAATAAACCAATTCCTTGTATATTGGAAGTACTCGTACTGTTGTATATTTTTCATATTTCCATATTTTAAATTCCGTAGTTGAAAGGATTTGTGAATATGTTATTATACATAATCTTATTATTTTTATTTTCTTTGATATATTCTCGTTTTTTACACATATTTACATACATATGTATGTAATTCCACATATCTTTTACCTATCATATACTACATGATGTATTATAATATACATATTTTATTGAATACCAATAAAACATATCCTTAGAGGTATTACATATTTGATGTATGTAGTCTCTATACTATGATTATGACACGGGCATTCAACAGTTATGATTGATTTGATGAAAATTTTTATTTGAATTTATTAAATATCACGTTTTGATTAAATACACACATATGTATGTAAATTAGAAAATATATATATGAACATACATAATATGTATGTGCAAAAATAAAAAATAGGTATTATTACCTATTTATTTTATTTAAACAACAATTTTTTTATAGATATGCAGATTGTATGACATGTTGAATATGTTATTAAAGTTATAAAATTTAATATATACATATATGTATATTACTTTGATGCCAGAGTATCTCATTATACAAAATGATATTGACATTTACAATTTGTATTTCGAAATAATAGAGAAATTATTTATGGTTTCAGGTGAATACAAACTTAAAAGAGGTTTTATTTTATTTTAAATAATTTTTAACTCCTACGTGAGTTTTGAAAATTTTTTAAAAAAGATCTAAAATAATTATATTTTTACAATATTATTTACAAACATATAAAATTGTTTACGTGCCCGAGGGTATGTATTATTTTTCAGAGAACGTATACTATACATATACTTTCAGATTCCATCACGTAAACTTACAAGAAAGTGTTTTCGATTATAACCCTAAAAAATTAACCCTATAAATTGATAATTTTCTATAAGGATTTTATTCGAAAAATAAAATTTCAACTTCAACATGAGAATATCCTCATAACAAACCAGTATGATCCTGAAAATTAAAAAAAATTCAATTAACGGTGTTCTAGTAAAACAAAATATTAATTAAACATAAATTAAATCATCAAATTTTTTTTTATATATACGAAGAAAAATCAATCAATCTCTAACAGGATGTTTTCCTTACAAAAAAATTTAAAAGAAAAAAAAATGTTAAATAGAATTTTTTATAAAGACATTAAATTAGCAAAAGATAACAAAAAAAAGTCAAAATAATTAAAATTTATCGTTGTAGAAAAAAAGAAGAAAATTGTAGAACGTTCTGAGATTAACAATTTTGTCCTCATTTTTCTTATGTTTTAAGTTTTATAATTTCCCTTTGTTTTGTAGTTGTTTTTGTTTTCAAGTATCTACAGTTTTTTTTCCTTTCTACATTTTTCTCGAAATGGTTGTTAAAAATACCATTAAAATTAAATATTAAAACGAAATACGAAAGGAAAAAAATAGTAAAACATTGTGAAGGTCCTTTTAATATTGCTGACAGTTTTTTTTTTCGTAAGCTAAAAGAAGAGAAAAATGTTTTTTTTTGTTTTTATGGAATTGAAATTAAAGAAAAAGAATATATAAATAAGGACTCATCAGAGTAGACTTAATATTTTAAGTGTTTTTTAAGACGGAAGAAAATCACAATACCATAAATAAATTTTTTACCATAAAAAAAAGGAAATACGTAAAAGAAAGGTACTTTCTTTTGATTGTTACAATTTTTTTTTTTTTATATGATATCCATTATTATCGCATTTAAATGCTTTTTAAATATTTCAGTATTTTTATTTTTGTTTGATGGTTAATTGTATTTAAATGATGAAATTCTTTCATTTTATTTGAATTTTTGTCATTGCGTTACGAGACTAATTGGACATTTTATTAGAAAATATTTAATTTTGTTGTCAACAAATTTTTTTACGTTTATATATCTCCGATAGATGTTGTAAAATTAATGTCTTTTTTTTCTGGAAGAGTTTAAATTTTTTTTCTTCGAAAAGGTGCATATTTACCCTAATCATTTGAACTATGTAGAATATAAAAAAATAAATAATGCAATTAAAATTCAATTAAATGAATTGAAGAATATAAAAAATACGGAGACACTTTACGAGTAATTTTAATTATTTTTTTCTACAAGAATTTTTCCTTTTGTTTTAAATTATTTTATTTGAAATTTTCATTTAGGTAAGTGAAAGAATTTCTAATATGAAGAAAAATGAAGTATTTAATGTTTAATTAAATGAGGAACACATTAATGGAAGCATAGGGATAAAATAAATTGAAATGAAATTTATAAGAATATCTGAACAAAGAAAATTGAAAAAAAAAATAAGGATGGGTACCAAAGGACAATAAAATAAACAGGTAGAAAGGGAATAAAATTATATTTCCAATTCTTCTTCTCGTGATATTCTTCTCTTCAGTGGTATGATAGTGACTATAAAAAACATCTAAAAAAGCTAAAATTGAATGAACTTTTCGTCATAGATTTTTGGTTATAAAAATGCAAAAGAGAGAAAGAGGAAATCAAACCACCTTAAACTGTAATGACAATGAGTAAGCAATGCTGGATTCTTTGTAATTACCAATTCCTCAACTAATGAGAGAAAATATTTTCATTGTTATATTATCAGAAATTTTTTTATCTTGTCAAGTTTTTAAAACACTTCCACATATAAAATAAAGCACATTACAATTTTCATGACACTCTGTTTAAGAACCACTTTATATTTTTTATGTTCAATCATCCTTGAAAGGATATTAAAAAAAATAATCGGGTTGTTAAGATAGATTTTTTTTTTTCAAAAATCAAGTAAGTACATAATATGAATTTTCTTATCTTTATACGACCACTAAATTTTTTTCTTTAACATTACACTTTTTTGTTCTTCTAAAGTACAAGTTTTTTTTTGTTTTGCTTCAACTTTTATTTTAAAATTGGCCCTTTAATGTATTTCATCAATAATAACATAAAAAAGATATTGAACTTAATGTAAATTTTAAGTGTATGTATATTTATAATCTTACATAAGTACACATCCTATAGCCCATGTTCATACTTTTTATCGTGTTGATAATATTTTCAAAGGAGATGGTGAAGGACGTTGTATAAAGCTGTATAAAAGCTGTATAATAAAAATTTCTAAATAGCTATTTGAAACTAAATTTGAACAGCCACAGACATTTATATTTATTACATTTACTATACATACTACATATATAAGTATAGAAAATGCTATGACATTCATTCAATGATTCTTAGAGAATATACACTTAGACACACCTACGTTAATGTTATGAAAATGGAAGAGAAAAAAGTGTACAACATGTGCATCCGGATAATAACGATGAAAATAAGGACAATGACCTTTTTTAAATGTACTTTATAAAATGTATGAAGTATAAGGATTGTAAATTTATTTTCTCCTACTCTCATTATACATAAATATGTACGTATATTTTTTTATATGAATGAACAGATGTGTGTATGTATAATGGTGTTAGGGAAAATTATTTGCACTTATAAATAATATGTCTGTATGTGTTACGTGAAAGCATCAATTACTAAAATGCAACCATTAAAATTTTAAGTATATAAATTATTGATGCCATATGTTGTTGCTTTCTAAGTTCATTCATCCTCCTATTCTGTTTTTAATATCCACCCGTCAAATGAATGTGAAACAGCTAGAAAATAGGATACATATATAATATATGTATGTATATGTATGTACATATACATATATGTATATGATTCTGAGTAGGAGATGATAATAATAATAAGAAAAAAAATGTAATAATATTGTATCTGATTAGTGTCATAGAAAATAAGTATGTAAAAGGAGTCGATATTTAATAATAAATTTTAGAGGTAAATTTCAAATAAGTTTATTTAAAAATAAAAAAATGTTAAATTCTGTTAAGTATATTACGTCTTAAAAATTACCTTTTTATTGAATAAATTGACAGGAAACTGAATTTAAACTTCCGTTAATAATAATTTACTGATTGTTATGTGTATTTGTCTGTTTAATATGAAATTAAGAATTATCTATTTTGGAATTGTATCCTGTTGATTTTCAGGAAAACTTTTTGAATTTTTTTTTTGAAAATAAGAATAAGAAGTAGAATTTCTTTTTATAAATTAATAAATGGATTCTAAAATTACTTCAGAATAAATTCCGAGTATTTTTCGCCCATGAGGAACAACAAGTGTTTAAAATAGAATAAATTTCGATTTTAATTTAATTTTTTCTATATAATTTATGTGTTAAGGATTCACATTTGTATTAACATCATAATCCTATTTTTCTATAGAATTTTATTTTGAAAACGATAAATAGTTTTTGTTAAATTTTTAAAATAAATTAAATGTTGATTAGGAATTTTACTTGATACTATAAAAGTATCAATTTTATTTTATTTATTCTTGGAAACAATTCTTTCAAAAATTTTTCTTATGAAAATGAAGTTTTTATCTGTAACATCATAAAAAAAGTTTAACAGAAAAATACATTTTACATGTATGTATGTATGTACAGGAGTAATACACAAAGAGGATAGTTTTGAAAATAATGTACAATTTTTAAACAAATAATAAACGTTCTATTTTTTTTTTTGTTTTTTGTTAAGAAAAAGAAAATAACTAAGTTTTAACAAGAAAACTAAGAAATTCGAAGAAAAAATTCACATGTTTGCATTTTCTTACAACCCCATGAGTTTTCCACTTTTTTTTATTTCATCCAACATTTCTAATATTCATACATATTTACATATATACTATACGTACACTTTTTATATTTCCACTGCACGTGTATAGTCCTTATGAAATCCTTCTTCTTTTTTATTTTAAATTTTTTGAAAATCAGATAACAAATATTTCATTGCAAGGCAGGGAGTATGAATATTAAAAGGAAATAATATGAAAAACATATGAAGGTTCATTTATTATAATTTTTTATTAATGGTATGCTTACATACATATTTTACGTACATATAATGTATGTATGCACATATGAATGTATAAAAGGTAAAAATAAAAAAGTTCAACACATATTTTACAATACTTATCATAAAAATGAAAATTCACTGACCTAAAATCATCTTCATCGTATTGTGATCATCATCATATACGTATATGTATTGTTTTTGACATTTTTATGTATTCCAATACCATTTCATATCATTTGGTAATATCCTTGGAAAAGTAAAAATATGGTGGAAAAAATTGTCATGTTAATACCCGTAATGTTGATGAGATGATGATGATGATGAATGTGATGGCATGACAAACTGAATGGAATACATACATATAAAGAATCAACTAAGTATTTTATGTCAATTTTACTATAGTTTTTTACAAATGAAGTTATAAAAAAAATAAAGAGAAAAGGGTGCTAAAGAAAAATTTATGCAAGAACCTAAAGAATGTGTTAATAATTCGTTCTTTAAATACGAGTTTAAGTTTAAAATTATAAAAAAGTTTCAATGTATAGTTCAACTTGAGTTATTGCATATTTTTAACGTTTAATAATGCCAACATGGCATCAGTGCAATAAGCAAATCAATGTTTTAAAATCTGAAATTCTCAAATGATAAGAACTTTTACATTTTTGTAGTATTTAATTTTGAAGTATGAATAAAAATTTTTGTTTAGTCATATACTATATACAATTCGAAGACTTTTTCTATAAACTAATTAAATGATTTGGAAAATTATTTTTCAAGGATTTTATTCGTTTTTTCAGGTTCTGTACTATATTGTAGGAATTTTATTTTTGATTATATTCAATCTTTCGTTACTCTTTCTTATATTAGAGGCTTTGAATTTTTATTGAATGGAAATTCTTCAAATTGAATTCTTTTAATAGGTGTTTCTTTAAAATAATTTATTTCTTATTAACTTAGAATTTCTCTATATGAACTTTCCAAAAAAAGTCTTTTAGAACAAGATTCTATTCATTTTGACTTACATTATTATGTAGAAAAATGTTACACATTTGAATTGAGAATTGAATTTGTAAATCTTTGTATGTGCTTCATATTTTATGAATAATATATTATGTGTTTGTATGATTCCTCTAGCTAATTTAAATAATTAAAAAATACTTTTAAAATGATCTTGTAAATTTTAAATTATTTAATTTTTTTTTTTTTTTAAATTATTTTTAGATCTTCGGACGGCATTCGATTTGTTAGATAGAAATCGTGATGGTCGAGTAACAGCAAATGAACTTCAATTTATGCTTAAAAATTTAGGAATTAATGTTAGGGATGAATTAATAGATGATTTAATTAAAGAAGCAAGTCATACAGGTAAGCAAGAAAAAATATATTAATTTTTAAAACATGAGTTTAAAAGAATAAAAGCTTTTTTTTTCAATTTATTAAATTTTTCTCGATAAAATACTTGTCTTATTTGAAACTTTTGTGCTGAAACTTACATGTTTTATTTTTATTGTACTTATATTGAAACAAAAGGAAAAAAATCTAAATGTCTTTTGTTTGAACTTCTAGATAGATAGGAAGAAAAATAATTTTTTTTCTTTCTTTTGTTAGTGTACATATACGTACATATGACTACTAAGAAAATATTCTATTGTAAAGAAATATTTAAAAAATTTGAAATGAAGAAATTGTTAACGATTATAAGGTATAAAAAATGTGTACAAGAAAATTGAAAAAAAATGTCTTCTTTTTCAAAGGATTAGTAAATTCTGAAATGCTAAAAGAAGAATAACGAATTGAATAACAGAATTATGAGCAAGATTCACATACATATTTTAATATCATATTTCAATGTACTATATAGTTGAGGCACACTATACTTTTAAAGTTTTTTTTGAATTATTGTAAAATTGTAGGAAAAAACCCACATTGTTATTTTCTCTCAGAATGTTCTATATAGAAAATTTCAAATTAATCAAAGTCACATATATTCTCAATTTACGCAATATTTTTCATGTTCTAATCAGAAACATAAAATGAAAAATATATGTACGTTTCAAGAAAATTACATAGAAAATCAATGTTCTTGCTCTATAGCATATTCGAATTCAATTCATATTCAAAAAGCGTTTGTTTTTCTTTTTTTGCAGTATTGAATTAAAGGTCAATTATTATTCTGAAATGAAACAAAAGAATATTAATACAAAAAACATATATTTTGCTTGTATTCAGAAAAAAAAAATAATTTGAACACGACGCAAAATAAAAATGAAACTAATATGGCGTAAAACCTTCATATTCATCATAAAAAGCGTATATAATGGCATAAAAATGCAAATCCTTTTATCTTTCAAAATCATAATAATGAATGTTCTTAATAATATTGTTTGTGTCTGGGAAATTTTATTTTTTGTTGGAAAAAAAAAGGTTTAAAATTTTTTATGTGTAAACATTGGAACATTATGAAAGATTTAAATGTTTTTCTTCTCTTTCTCTCTTTCTCTTTCTAATACATATTTTTTCGGAGTATTAAAGATTTTATTGTTCAGTGACAATGGTATTCTATTAGGATTAAAAATTCAATGCTCCTTGAATAATTTAAATTAATTGATTGGTATAAAGAAAATAATAATAAAAAAAAAAAATTTGCAGACAATTTGCAGACGCGTTCAATGCAGAAAATATTGATGACTTTTTTCTAGTAAGTAAGTTTTTGTATGAATAAATTTGCTGATATTTAAAAGGAACTTTTATTTGGCAAATAAAATGTTTGTAACTAAATTTTCCGAGAATAAAATTTTGTGAATTGAAATTATAAAATTTTTCTGTATTGACTTTAAACTTCGTATATCACATATGCTATAATCTAAATAAATAAATAAAATAAATATATTTGAATAAATGTTTATGATGTACATAGAAAATTCGATGTTTCTTCAAAAATTTTAATTAAAAAAATTTTAAAAAGTACTTTTTTCATAAAAAAAACTATGTAAAAAGAAATAAACGAAATGTCCTTAAAAAAATATTAAAATTTTAATTCGATTTTTTCTTTCATTTCCACATTTGACCAAAGCTAATATAAAATTGACTGCGTAAATATTTTATTTAATCTTGGACAAGGACAACGAGACAAAAAAAATAAAAATAAAGAATGTGTACATATGTATGTAAATATGTAAAAACTCAATTTCAATGTCTGAGAAAATGGATAAATAAAGAAACCATATCAATTGATGATTTTGTGGTCAATATTTATTGTTTTTCTATGTATTATATATTTTCTTGTTACTTTTTAACAAGCGTCAACTTAAAAATTTGTCCTTCAAAAGTACTTATGTTCCTAAATTAAAGACAAAAAATTTACACGAAAGGAAACTTAAATGTCATCCTTTACTGAAAGAAACTAAATACTAAAAGACCTTCTTCTTGAGAAAAAAAAAACCATTCAAAAATGTTTTAACTTTTCAAAGAAAATATTTAATGACCTGGTTTTTTACTTTTAGCTAAAATGATAAAAAATTAATAATAAGAATTCTTGATAAGATTCATGTGTGTAAAATATATGAAATGTGATAAAAATAAAAATATAGTTAATTGATTTTTAGAAACATGAAATAAAATATTTAAAAAAAAAAACAAATGTGATTTTGTTAAAGTTAAATTTCAAAAGAAATCATTTTTACATGTCAAAGATTATTGTATTTTATTGGTTTACCATTTGAAAAACATTTTCATAACACAAAATTAGATTTGATTTCTTGTGTATTTGCTTCATTGATTTGCACATTTGTTTAAAATAATTTTTTCTTGTTTATATCACAATTTTTAAAAAAAAATATATTTGATTCGATTTCTTGATGTGCATAAAATTCAGTGAACCAAAAGTGTTAAATCCTATTTGATGTAAATAAAAAAAACAAAAACAAGAAAAAAGCAAAGAAAAGAAAAAATAAAATTCAATTAGAAAGAAAAAAATGAAGCAGTGGCAGTGCCAGAATGATAACATCAGATAATTTTGAATTTTAATGCAAAATATATATACAAATGGATTTTTGATGTGATTTTAATGTGAAAAATTTATATGATATTTTTTCCGTCAGTTCTGGTAATGCAATTTATTTAAAATTCTTGTTTTTCTATCTACTTTAATTTCTAATGAAGTAGCAAAAAATTCAAACTTGAATTTGTGTAATTGAAAATTAATGGAACGAACACACACAATTGAAGAAAAAATTGAAAATTCAAAATTGAATTTTTTATTTCTTTGGAAAAAGCAATAAGCTGAAAATATGATTATAATTTCCTTGTACAGTTCAAAGTTATCGATTGTTTTTTTTGCATTGCATTTAAAAATCACTCAATAAAATAACATCAAAAAAATTATAAAATTGTTTACAAATTAGCAAGTCAATATTTTCAAAATATTTTGGAATTGATTGATATTACTAGAAAAAAGTGTATACCATCACTGACTGACAAGTTTCTAGAGTGTTTTAAAATTAAATTTATTTTTATTCAAATTATTCAAACTGAATATAAGAAAAAAAATAGTAAATTAATTGAATTTTTATTTATTATATCAAGGTTAGATACAAAACACTGTATAACGTATAGAAAGAATATTTTTTTTTAATCAATGAAATACAAGTAATTCGAAATCATGAATTTCATTTGTATTCATTAGCTAATCAATATTCATTAACGAGTCCTTTTTTATTAAATATTTATTCACTTAACGTGAGTTTTCATAATTAAAACAGTATCATATACCTACCTGCTGTATATATCTACATACATATGTACATTGTACGTATGTATATTGTATTCATGTTTTTGCTTATTCATATTTAAACTTTTATTTTAAATGCAATAAATAAACAAACAAACTGATAAGTAAAGTTAGCAATGCAAATAAAGTTATTTAAAGCATTCCACGTGCATAAATATTTTAAATATCTTTTTTTTTTTTTATTTTATTTATATTGATTCTTTAAAAAAAACGTTTAAAAATCGAATTATTTATCAATGAATTTTACACATTATTCAGAAATGAAAATATGTACATACAGTCGTGTTCAAAATTGAGAGGACACCTGTTTAAAATAAGGTTTTAGAAAAGAAATTCTGATTTTAAAAAAAAAATGTTTATTATAAATATTATTATGGAAAATAAAAATACAAAGATTAACCAATATTTATGGTCAATAATAATTAAATTTATTAACCGTTAGTAATTTTAAAAAATATAATAAGTTTTGAAATGATAAAATTTAAATGTCGTCTTAATTTTGAACCCGACTGTATGTATTGATATTTTAATTTTTAATAATACTGGAACTTTTATTAATGAAATACACAATTATTATACAGTATAGTTGTAATTGTAATTCATATAAAATTTTCAATTTGTTATATAATTATCTTATACATATATAAATATCGATTGTTTGTACTACTTATATATGAAAAATATTATTCATTAATGCTTCGCAGGATTTTAATAATTACTTTGTTATTTGGTACATTATTAAAAAATTCAAACAAATAAATAAATAAATAAAATAGAAAAAAAAACTTCAAATAATAAATGAAAAATTTTTTTTTGTATTTGAAAATTATTGAAAATATTATATAATACCGAAGAATAATTTTTTGCGTTTAAATTAACGTAATTTAATTACACAGTCACAGTTTCAATTTTCATAAATTTCGAAATAATTTATCAATCAGAATTTCACTTCACCCGTGTAATAGTATTAAATTTTAGAAATTTAATAGGATTTTAAAGATAATTTTTTCGATAATCGAAATTATATAAAACATGGTATTAATTAATATTCGATGTTTTTCATAATTAATTTCTGGAATATTTTAAAAATGTAGGTATAACATAAAGTAAGGAAAGAAAAAAAAATATATTAGTATATTAAAAGCTCAAAATTTGTTGAAAATAGAATTTAAAATGAATTAAAACGTGATGTAATAATTTATGTACAAATATTTTTAAGGTGGCAAAAGATTACACCAAAAAGATAATTTTTTACACAAAACTTATTAGTAAAATCACGAACATTATCAGTGCTACTATATACAAAACATAATAATTTACATAATTTTAAATCGATATAGAATTATATAACATATATATTGATATAACATTGAATTAAAAATTTTGTATTTCTTTTTCTCATGTCTAAATTATGAATTGTATTTACATTATAATTTTTATTAAAGACAAAATCAAGAATTTATAGAATTAAATTGGTGGGAAAAAAACTTGTTATCATTTACGATTATAAAATTTCATTTCATAAAATATTAAAGGATTTTTGTCCGTGTAGAATCTGTATACATAAATTTACTGCTGTATGAGAATTGAGAACCTATACCTAAAACTTTTTGTTTTTATAATTTAGAAAAACAACCACGTTATAATTAACGAGTATACATTTTCTTTAAAGCCAATTTTTTCGACCTACCTGTTTCCTGTACATGTAAAATACAAAGGTAATAATTTTCATGTTATCTAAATCTGTATGTATAAATTATTAGTATCTATGTACATTTTAAGCTTTTATTATACATATGTAGTATATGTAGTTTCAAAAGATGTATAAAATTTCTATGTTGAATAAAACTATACAAAAAAAAATAATAACAATGAAAAGGTTGATGATGGTAGATAGTAAACAGGAAGTGAATTTTAAATTCTCTCTAGCTCTACTAACATTTCAGACATAGAATATATTTATTATATCTACATAATATCTACAAAAACATGTTCGAAGGAGGTTTCTAGGTTGAATAAGATACCTATCGACTATAATTGCAATTTCAATCTATGTATGTATGTACTTCAAGATTGTTTTTTATTTAAAATGAAAAAAGAAAAAAAAAATATGAAAATCATTTTCCAGACATGCAAATTTTTTTTTTTTTTTTTTGTATATCAATATTTGTGCATCAAGGATTTTTTCAAAAGTTATTTTATTGTATTTTATGTGGAAATATCTGAGATTTATAGATTTTGAAATTTTAAAAGATAATAAATAATTTAGATTGTTCTATTGAAGAAGGACAACAACAAAAAAAAAAAAAGAGAATTATATTGGAAAAATAAAATGAATCTCTATGGTTTTATTTTCTTATTAAATTTTGAATTTTACAATAATTTGCTTCATTTTTTTCCCTCTTGTTTTTTTTTCTTCTAGGAAATAGTGTACTTGACATTTAATATTATTCTAGTTCAAATATTTTCCAGATTATTATTATTATTATTTTTTTTTTTTTAAACTCGATGATAAACAGAAAATAAGAAACAAGAATAAAAGAAAATATTATTTCGATTGAATTTTGTTGCTTAAGTTGGAAAAATAAAGAAAATAAAAGAAGAAGAAGAAGAAGAAGAAGACAAAAAACACAATTTTCAGCCACAATTCAAAGCAATTATTATCTGAAATTCCATTTATATATAATAAATATAAGTATATAACTTGATGATTAATTGTTTTTGTTATTTCAAAGTACACTCTCATGCACAATTTTTTATAAATTTTTTGTTGTTATATAATTTGAACACTCCTTTTTTTTCGTATATAAAAGATATAATTATTGTACAAGAAAAAAAAACAACATTCTAATAAAAGATAACAAAAAAAAAATATATTTTTTTTTTCCATTAAATATAAATGGTTTCCAGTATATCAGGTATGGGTATGGATATGATGACATATAAGGTTCATTGTCAAAGTATAAAACGGTTTTGTGTATTTTGTCTTATCCTTGAAGCTTTTTATGTCTTTCTGAATAGAAAAATATAACATAAATAAAATGAGGAAAAAGAAAAGAAAGGATGTAAATAGCTTAGTTATAAGTTAAAAAAGGATATTTTAGAAAAGAAGAAAAAAAATGAACTAGATAAAAAAATATAATTTTCGTAATTATATCTGTGTATGTGTGTGTGTCTGTCTTTTTGTCTAGAACTTTTAAAATATAAATATTCAGAGAAAGAATAATCAAAATCATTTTCTTGTGAAATTTAGATTTTTTTTTCTTCATAAAGTCTAATATACAGCATACATAATAAAAAAGCATGTAATGAATGAAAGAAATTTCTTAATTTCTCTCTCAAAATCTCTATTGTTTCTTAATCGATTTAAGAAAGATAAACTCTATAATGTTTGGTTTTATTATGAAAATTTAAACAAATTCATGTAGAAAGATTTTGTTTACCACAATTCTTTCAAGAAAATACAATATAATCAGAAAGTATAGTTCGTTTATTTTTTGGATAGCAACATACATAAAACAAGATAATAAAAAATTAACAAGAAAAAAAAACATTATACAACAAAATCCAGTGGAAATTGTTAGAAACTGAATAAAGATAATTAATATTTTTTTCTTGTATTGGTACGAGAGTTTCTATAGAAATTCTATTATAATTCAAAGATTTTCTGTCACAAAGAAATTTATTTCAAAGTTTAAAAATAAATCAAAGCTGTGTCCTTTATATCGAGGAAATTCTCTTTTACTATATTTGCAATATCTGAATCTTTAAACTAACTTAAATTTTCTTTAACAAATTTTATATAATTTTCCAATTTCTATTTTTTTTGTCTTAACATTAATTATTTTTTGTTAATCCTTGACCTTGGAACTTTGACATTAAATTAATCTTTGTAGAAAAAATTTGGAAAATTTACTAAATATTTTTGTTTTTGATTTTGTTGATTGTAAACATAAGATGCATGATGCATCTGTCTCCTCATATGAAAATAATGTTAAAATGAAGCCGAAGACTTTTCGTTTTTTAATCATTTTTAAAAGTTTTCTCTTCAAGAGATTAATTAAAATTTTTTTAAATTTAATTTTCAGGAAATGGTTTGATAGATGAAGCAGAATTTTTGCAATGGGTAGGTCGAATACAAGCAATTAGAGATGAACAAGAAAATGCAGGTAAACCAGAAGATGTGGATGATGTAACACAAGATTTGATCGCTGCATTTAGGTACTTTAAAATTTTTTTATTTTTTTAAAATTTGAAAACAGAAAAAACATGAACAAGTTTCCATAACAAATATATAATTATAAAATTCTTTTTAATGAAATATTCGGATTTTGGAAGTTAAATTAAAAAATTCTATACTTATATACAATTGTACATATATAAGAATTTCTTTCTTAAAAGTCAAGTGTATAATTTAACAAAATTATGTCGATTGTAGGTCAAAGTTTTTGAAAACTTTTACAGGAAGAAAATTATGAATAAACTTTTTTTTTCTTATATAAAATTTTACGATGACAACCAACATAATTTTAAAAACAAACTTGTTATGGAAATTCATCATTGTTTTCTTTTTTTATTCTTCAAAAAGTTGAGATTGTTTGCAATTTTAATTAAAAATTTTTATGTAATTTTTTTTTTCTTTGTTAAATTATTAAAAAAAAAAATAATAATAATAACAAATTGGAATAAAAAAAGGGTATTCGATCGTGATGGTAATGGTTTTATAACGCGTGATGAACTACAAACCGCAATGGATATGATTGGTGAAAGTTTAACAGAGAATCAACTAACAGAATTATTAACAATTGCTGACCTAGACAAGGACGGTAAAATTAATTATGAGGGTAAGATTATTTATTTATTGATTTATTCATTTATTTATTTTTTGTTGTTGTTATTATTTTATTTGGTTTTTCTTTTTATCGTTTGTCATCCTTGACTTTTATTGATAGACAATTTCAAATTGTAGGTTTCTCACTCTGATAGCTAATGTATTATTTATTTCCTTATTTGTCACAGTTATTTTTTATTATTATTATTTCTAATTTATTCATTTTTATTAGTTTTTTTTTGTTACGAAATTTTAATACATACGTACATACTTACATCATATGTATGTGGTACAATATATATTATGAACGTGTTAAATTGGTATAATCAAATATATCGGATTAGCAAGCACGAAATGTTTTTATTTTTTTGTGTTTATTCGATAAAAAGAAAAATTACGTGATAATAATGAAAATATAGATAAATTTTATGCTTGTATGTGGCCTAAGTATATTTTAGATTGAACTGAAAATTTATCGATTTATTTTGTGGTTATGTTAGAGAATTATTGGTTGTATTTTGTAGTCGAAATCGGTCAATTCAAATGTGATAAATATATATAAAAAGTAGATTCGTATGTCTTTTTCATAGGAATTTGATAAATTTAATAAATAAGAAGCACTATTTAGATTTTTTTGTTGTTGTTGAAGGAACAGAAAATTTTTACAATACATATTTAAATTTAAGCCAGTTATTCTCTACAGAATAATTGAAGAATTGATTTTTATCTTTTGTGTGTGAAATTTTCTAGAAAATCATACTTTTTTAACAAATATTTTCACTTGATAGCTTATAAAGAAAAAAATGTTAGAATATTTTTCTTAAATTGAAATTATAAATACGAAGAAGCTTTTTAATGTGTGTTTTTGTGATCTTTATTATCGAAAGGATTTCTGAAAAATTTAATTAAATTAAAAAGATTTATAAATCAACTAAGTAAATGCTGAAAGAAAACCTTAGAAAAATCAATTTTTAATTTATAAAATTGATTTTAATTCCAGTAATCCTTATTTTTTTATTATTATCACTTTTAATTATTTTCACGTGAACGTGGAATATTGTTTTTTTACGAATGAAAAAAGAAAAGATCAACTTTTTGTTAAAATAATTTATTTCCCTACAAAAAAATTAGAAATGTTTCATTTTGAGTAATTAATTTCTTCTTCATTTAATTTAAGTTTCCACACTTTAGCTTTCAGAATTTAAGTAATAGCAGCCCTTTATCTAACAAATTCGATTCTTTTATTTCGCGAAAAAAAATGTTTACAATAAATTTTATCTACCTCTAAAAAGATAATAATAATCAAATATAAAAACCTAAAAATACATAAAATCTTGTAGTACCTACTTAAGCATAAAAAATAGTGAATTGAAATAACAAAAATTCTCACTTAAAATTTCCAGGAAACTAAAAAAAATCAAAAATTTTCTACATCAGTCACATTTCGTGTAACACAGACTTCCAAATTTCAAATGACATAAAAGAGAAAAGCAAACGATTAAATTTCGTATTTGATTTTTTTAAAATCCTTTTTGTGTGAGCAAAAGTAGAAAACATAAAATCCTTTAAATTAATCTGATAAATAATAACATAAATAAAGGTACACTTTATATTTTAATTTCTCATTAATGCAGTCACGCGAAACAATTTCAGTGTGTTTTTTTTATATTTTTTTATTGTACCTTTCTGTAACAGTTAATTTTCTTTTATGTACATAGGTATATATTTTTGTTAAAAATTCCTTTTGAACGTTAAACATATATATCAACAATGAAAAATAATATTCTCTGTATAAATTTGTATAACAAAAAATAAATCAAATTTACATCGTTGAAATATACAAAAAAAAAATTTCATACCACCAACGCGTATAGTCAACTTTAATAACTTTTATAATATGTTATTTACAGTTAACCCTTTGTAATCCAACATACATATTTCTATAATAAAGCTGGTTGAAAGCTATAATTTTTTGGTCTATAATTTGTAGGACGATAATAAAAAAATTTTCTTACATAAAATTGATACTTCAGGGTTCGTTATAATTATAGAAATTTTAATTTCAAGGGCGAAAAGAATTTTTTAAAACTTAAAAAAAATTTATTACGAAGGACTGCGGGCATATTATGAAGTGCAAAGGGTTAAATGGAAAACTCTATATAACAGAAAATAAAAAGAAAACGTTGAATTTATATAAGATTATTTACGTTCTATTTACACCCAAAACGACTTACTGTAGCATAATAGAGAGCTTATGTTTATTCTTAATTACAGCCACAAAAACTAATTAGCAGCTTTTCAAATCAGTTTAACAATTACGACAATTTACATACAAAGTGTTTGTGTATAAAACATACTTATTATCCTTTATATTTTTTATTTTAATGATTATGTGAGCGTAGATTTTATTATTTATATTAATAACAATAAATGTTGGAGATGGGAGATGGGGAGGTTATTTCAAATGTGTTACACATAACGAAAACTCAACCATATTCAACTATATGCAAAACAAAAACAAATTATTTAACACAATAAGCCTTTATTTACATTCTCAGACATAATAATGCGTATTTGAATTGCCTTATAAAAAAAAAAAACTGTTCACATGATATGGCAATGAAACTGTTACAAAATGGTTTTTTCCGTTTTATAAACTTTCGAAAGTAATTTGAAATGTTTTTAAATTTGAAAAAAAAAAAATGAAAGTTTTCAATTATGTTTTTGAAATTAAATTTGAGTTTGTAGAAATAACAATTATCACCGCAAATAAAATTAAGTGTAAAGAATTTTAAAAGTTTTCATTTTTACACGTGGAAAATATCTTAGCAACCATAAAAGTGTAAAATTTCACTTAATTTTTCTAGAAATTTATTTATTTGTGCAGTTGTGCTACACACTCTTGTATCCACTCAATTCAATGAATTTTTCATTCGAGATACCTATCAAAGGTGTTAATTTTTTTTATCGTTTGTACTTCTTATTTGTTTTCAATTGATTTTTTTTTAATCAATAATAAAAATCTTGATCCACATTTTTTTCCTCTTTATTCGTATTGTCGAACATCGATAAATGATTGAAAATTAATAATTCCAATTCAATAATAAATTAAAGATAAGATGGTTTTTATTATTTTTTATGTTTTATATATTTAAAGCGTTTTTTAAAAATGAAAAAAAAAAAGGAATTGTCGATTTTTTTGCTGTAAACTGTTATAAAAAAAAAGGATTCAATTTTCTGATATCACGTTTTAGTAATTTTATTACAATAGATATCATTTGTATTCTTTATATTAAATTGAGAATTAAAGTTATCGAAAAACTTACATTTACGTTCAGAAAATTTTAAATTTCTAAATTTAATTTCAAATTTTTAAAAAAATAAAAAAGTGTATTACTTTTTCGAAATTTAAAACCGATTGACCCTTGTACACAGACTGTAAAAGAAAAATATTTTAAAGTGGAAAGGGAGAGGGTGATTTTAAGTGGTCCTTGTAGCATTTTATTACTAAATACTTTGTGTTTTTGTCCTCAATGTTGTTAAAAACTTTTTGATAGATTTTTCAATCTAACATTTTATAAATTTCAGAAACAAAAAAAATCTGTTTTATCTCGAAAGACTAAAACATTTTTATTATTTTCTTCTTTTTTTAAATAAAAATTGGTAATTTCAGTGAGAGATCCTTCAGACAGTTTTCTAGTGTTTGTTTTTATTTTTTTTATTTTTAGAATCATGTAGTTGTTATTTTTGTGATAATGGATTGTCCATAAATATGTAATTGTAACACATACATACATAATTGCAAAGAGTTCAAATTATATTAATTTTCAAAAGAAAAGGCATATTCAGAATGAAGAAAGTATTATATCAGGAAGATTGAAAAAAAAATTCTATATTAAAATAAAAATATTAAAAGAAAAAAAATACATATTAAAATTTAATTTTGACTTTAAGTTTACTTTTTATGATTTATGATTATGTAATAATTTTTTAATAATAAAATATTTTTCTCAATTTCTATTTTCAGAATTTACGAGGCTTCTGCTGTAAAACATTTTTTTAATATTTCGTTTTTTCCATTTTCATTATTTTTTTTTTATTTTGGTCCTTTACTAATTATGTATAAATGAGTGAGCACGAAATAAGCAAAGTAAATTAAAAAAAAAAAAACGAGTTAATAATTTACAATAATTTTCATTTATTTGTTTTAATTGGTATTTATTTTTTTTTCATGCAAAAAAAAAAAGAAAAGAGGAACCCTTCAGTTACCTTTTTTTTTAACGAGTTGATTTGCAAATGATATTTTAGTATTTATTATATTTTAAATGATATTTATGCAAAAAAAAAAAAAGGAAAACAACAACTGAAAAAATAAATAGAAGTGAGAAAAAAACATTTTTTAAAAAAAAATAAATAAAATGAAAAGTCTGAAGAGGTAAATTGTAAAAAAAAAATATTATTAAAAATTATAATAAAAGATGAAAAAAATAATAATAAAAATTTTATATTGTATAAGTGGTGCTGAAGTTAGATGATTCTTTATTTTTTTTATACAAAAAAAAAGTTGTAGTCTGAGCAAAATATAAATATTTTTTTTTAAAAAGAAAAATGTTTACGAACATTAAAAAAATAGTGTGAAATGTCCTTTGAAATTTGAAAATATTATTTTTAGAAATTTTTATCTTTTCCAGTCCTGTTTTTTATTTATTATTTCTCAATTTCGATAAAGATATACGACTTTTTTTTTGTAAAATTCCTGTTGACGCAATAAATTTTTTTCTAATTTTGTAATTTGAGCCTTTCTAAATGTTTTAAATTTCAATTTTAACGTTAACTGTTAACATGAATTTACGTCACTTTTCAAGCTAAAAACTGATGAAAACAACTACATATTCATATACTATTTAGATGACATTTCTGAGTATATTTTTTTTTACATAAAAATTAAAATAATTAAGCAATAGCTATAGAATAAATTTATTTCAATCGAATTTTATTTCTAAAATTTGATAAAGATTATTTTGCAATTTTTAAAAATTTTTCCTCTACATATTTCGCAGTTCTTTAAAAAATTTTGAAATTTTTATGAAATCAGGTGACCATATGGGTAGGTCCTGGTTCACGTCCAGCTGTTGCACCACAGAAGAAGAAGAATTATGTCATTTCTTCATAATTGAAAATTTTTTTAGTTTAACTTTATTTTTATTTTGTAAAAAATACCGTTTTTTTTTTAAAATTAAATTTAATTAATTAACTTACATTCGTTTCTTCATTAGGTATTATTAATTTTTTATCATTTAAATTTTTATTTCATTTTTTTGTTGTTGTAGAATATGAAAATAATTTTTTAAATTTAAAATTACGAAAATAAAATTTAATTAAGAAAACAAAACAATTATTATATTCATATAAATATTTGAATGTTAAGTTATTAGCTTCAACATAATTTTAATTTTTAAGCAGAAAATCAAAAAAACAAAAAAAAAAAAAAATTATAAAAAAACTATAAAAATTTAACAGACTAAAAATATAATAAAAAAAAAAAATTAAAAATTTTACACATATACATTTTATGTAAAATAAAATAAAATATTATAAATGAACAGCATGTAAAAGTCATTTATTTTAAAAAATTTAAAAAAAAAAATTTATTAAACACAAAAAAGAAGAAAATTATAAAAAAAATATTTTTAATATAAAATTTTATAAGATTTGTAACAGAAAATTTAAAAATAAGAATTTTTGTTTTATTTAAATGAAAAATTATATGAAAGAGAAAAAAAAAAGTATAAAAGTTTAAGTAATTTTATAAAATTGCAAAAATAAAATAACAATTAAAGAAAAGAAGAAGAAAAAACAGAAAAAGGAAGAGGATGACTACTTTGTATCCAGTCTAAGCTGTGTAGTATTTATATTCAAAAAAAAAAATATACATATGTATATAAACATATTACATATATATTATACATGCATATATTTACATAAATTCGTTACATAATATCTTGTAATAATCATTTAATAATTATATACATATTGTTGATGTTATATTATTTACACACATACATATATACGAAAAATAAAAATTAAACAAGAAAATTAAATTATGCAATAGCTATGAAAAAATATTTAATGAATGCTAGTCAATAAATTTATTAATTAAAAAATAATTAATATTATATACATATTATCTACTAAGTATATATTATATACATATATAAACTTCATAAGCTGCAATGTCATAAGGATAATAATGATATTTGAAACATACATATATTATAGTACGATACATACGTACATATGTGAATAATAAATTATGTGTATATCTATTATACCTTGAAGTATATTCTATTGAAGGAAAAAAAAACAGTTAAATTATATCTACACAAATGTAGAATAATCAATATAATCTTTTCATTAAAACTATTATCTATATGCGTTGTATTTTACTCTAATAATTAAAAGAAAATTTAAAGCATTACAAATTTTATTAATTAAAATTAAAAAAAAATAAAATTCTTTTTTTTTAAAAAAAGAAGGAAGAAATTCTTCTAAAAAGTGAATTAGATAATAATAAAAAAAACAAACATCAAAATTAATTTTTTTTTTTGAATATTTTCGTAGATTTTTTGATTTTTTTTTCTCAAATTGTTTATTTTTAATTTGAAAAAAAAAAAAAAAAAAAAAAAAAAAACGAAATCCAGACACAAAAATTTTATTCTCAATTTCTTCAGAAAGGACTTGAAAAAATTTTATTTTTATATTGCCTACAAATGAGGAGGTAGAAAATGAAATAAATGAAGAAAAAAAAAGAATTTCCACATTTTTTGTGATCCTTGAAAATATCTTAGAAAACATAGAAGAAAAAAAAAACTAAAGGAACACCGTTTGTGTGAAAAAGTGTTTCTGAAGAAGTAATAAAAAAAAAACGTGAAAAATATTTAATTACATATTTCACGCTAGTTTTTTTTCTAATTATATCTTTTCCTTTTAAATTATTTTTATGTATGATGTATTATAATATTTTAAAGATTTAATACAATTTTTTTAAATTAATTATAGGTTTCATAAAAAATTTTTAACAATAATAATTTATTATTAAAGTAAAAATGAAAAAATAAAAAAAAATATAAAATGATAGTTAGAAGAGAAAATTGTTAGTTTATGTAATAAAAACACCAAGAAAGGATAAAAAAAAATTAAAAAGAAGAGAAAAAAAAAGTTGAAAGGAAGTGTTATTTTGAATAAAAATTTGTTAAGACATAAAATTATAATTTAAAATATTTTGAAAATAAATTATTATAATTAAAATGAGTTTGGTTTTTTTTTCATAGCACCGATTCTGATTCGAACTCTATTAAAATAAAATGCGTTACGTTAATTTTGGGTTTCCAGGATGAAATTTGTTATCGTTTCTATACTTTATCCACTAATTATTATTTGCACCACAGCGCTTATGGACATATTTTGTCTTGTTTCTTCTTTGAGTAATTACATAAATGTGTTTCTGATTTTCATTACCGACACTTTTATCCAGCGTCTCATTGCACATATATTAGATTGGGGTATGGTATGTGTATCTTCAAAAATGAATCGCTGCTTTGGTGATGCTAATGTTCTTCTGTTCGTGATGCGAAAACATTACTATTGTTGCTATGACAACGCAAAGTTTTTAGTTGGCGATGCAATGCTATTACATGACAGCTGAATATTACAAGGAATTTCGAATACTTGATTTGATGCGATGCTTTTTTGAATATGTGACAACGCATCATAAAAGTTGCGTTGCATTTCTGAATTTGTGACAAGCATCAGCATCGCATCAGCAAAGCAATGATTCATTTTTGAAGATATGTACACTATACTACTATCACGGCATACACATTACAAGGCAATGTAAAGAAATTTTTTCATTTGTTTTGTGACGTCACTCAGGTCGTCTTTGCATATAAATTTTTTTTTTAATTTTTTATTTTTTTTATTTTATTCATTTGTTTCATATAAAACGACCAGGATGACGTCACAATTCTAACGGTCACTACGATATTTACATTGCCTTGTTATGTGTATGCCGTGTACTACTATTAAAAGTATTAAGTTTAATGACACTGGATAAAAATGAACTTTTCCATAAGCGCTGTGGTGCAAATAATTAGTGGATAAAGTATAGTATTTGTTCAGTTTCCTTTATATTCGTGTGATTAAAAGCACAACATTTTGAAAAAGATTTTTGTAGATATTTCCTATTTTTATTATTATTATTATTATATACTTTTTATCCACTTACTTTTTCCTTTGTGGGTAAGAGTGTTCCTCGTGACGTAATTGAAATTTTGGAAAGAGTTTTAGGGTAGTAAACGTGAACGGATTTACATGGGGTTTTCGGATTTGGTATGAGTGAATAGAATGCTTCCTGTCTAGAATCGATTCCTTTCTTGAAAATAATTAAATATGATGGAATATTCGAAAAATATGAATTTAAAGAACGGAGAAAGTTACTGAGAAACTTCCGAAACGTCTTCGAACAACTCTTTACTTGAATATCATCGTAGTTACAGAGGCTTTATAATCAATTTTTAAAAAGTATATGTTATAAAAGTTTTTTTTAACCTTTAAGCTTATTCTTTCTGGTACTATCTAAAGTTTTATAAGATGAATGATTTCAACGTTTCTCATAACGATTTAAAGTATGAAATTGAACAGAAAAACAACAATTTTCCTTTTCTTTTCAAAGCCAGTTCACTCAAGTTACCTTTTCATAAACTGTCATAAATATGTGAAATATAATAATTTACGATTTTTTGAATTTGTTTTGCTAAGTTTAGGTGTGAGCAATTTATTATTTCAAACTAGTTTTTATGAATATTTTTTAATAAATTAGGAAACTTAGAATGAGTGAAACAACGTCAGTAACTGATATTAGTGAAAATGTAGAAATTTATACTGAAAGTGGTGACGATTCTCCAGTTGGTTCAGCAAAATTGAAAGTATCTCCAAAAAATACACCAAAAAGTAACTATTCTGATCGAACTCGTTCAATTGTGAGTATTATTTTTCACCGTGATAACATTTTGAAACTCTTTTAAGCTTTTATTTAATTAAACTGTAGTTTAAAAACACATATAATAAAATCCTTAATAAATTATCGTCTATTCACCAACAATTTTATTTTTAAATTAGAAGACAGACAGTTTTTTTTTTAAATTTTTAAAATTTTTAATTCTGTACATACCGGATATCCTTGTTTTTCAACGGTCATTTTTTAAAAATTCACCAACAAGCCTTTCATAACCTGAAATCATCCTGAGTAATGTTTTTTACATCTCTTCTTCTTCGCCATCGTTGTCAAAAAGTCATTTTTCCGATTGTCAGAAGAAGAAACCCACATTTCATTTTCCATGTTAAGAAAAAAAAAAATTGGTTTTCGAGAAAATAATTCGTAGTTATTAAAATTTTCCAGAAAATATACTAATTATTGTTAACTGTTAATGTTGTGTTGTGATTAGAATTTATGTAATTTTTCTCATTAAAAAAAGAATTACATATTTCATTTACGAATTAAAATATTTTATTTGATAAAACGAGAAAGTGGATTTCAAAGAGATTGACGAAATTTTAATGGATTCTGATCCTGATATTGAATTTATTGAAAAAGATAGCGGAATGTCATCATTAGGTGGTAGTAAAGATGAAACTCCAGAACGTCGTGAAACAGTAAATTTCTTATTTTATTTTATTTAATTTTTTTCTTATTATATGCAAAATAATTTCACACACACATCATAGTCACACATGCTTTAAAATATGTCAGGGAAAAATCAATCATTCGTCTTCCGTATTGTTACACAATAACTTTTATGTTTATCTCAAATTTATTAATTTTTTGTTTTAATTTACAATTATTTCAGAAAGGCAATGATCCTGCAATTGAAGAAAATTATGACGATGTAAGTTGTGTTTTAGAAAATAAGAATATTTATTATTTATTTTCTTTTAAATTTATAACCTATATTATGTACATACTTCATAGAAAATTTAATATTTCTTCCGGTATTCTTATTAATCTGATAATATGTTTTAATATTTTAATAGGAACCTGATGAAACACTTGAAGAAAGATTATGGGGTTTAACAGAAATGTTTCCAGATGTTGTACGAAATTTTTGTGGAAATGTATTTGATTTATCAACATCAACAGCTAAAAATGTTTATCAATTTTCATGTAATGCATCATGGATATTTTTTACAAGTTCTATGATATTATTTGCCCCAGTTATATTTGAAACAGAACGTGCTCAAATGGAAGAATTGCAAAAAACACAACAAAAACAAGTACTATTAGGACCTGGCTCAGCAATGTCATCAAGTGGTAATGTACCATCATTACCACCAATGACACGATAATAAAATTTATTTTTTATCATCATCATTAAAACACTAAAAAATTTTGAGATTTTTTTTTTTATCTCTCAGTCATTTATCATTATCAACTTTTTTTTTTTTTAAATAAACGAAATAAAATACCGTAAAGAAAAAATACATTTAAAATCCAAAAAAATACCGTATAATTCAAAGAATTATAATTCTATCAATAAAAAATATTCGTTACTTTGTAGTAAGTAGTAAGACAATTTAAATAAACCTTAAAAATTATTGCATTTCAAAATATATAAAAAGAAATTTTTTTTTAATGGCAAATCAAAGTAAAATGATGCCAAATAATCAAAAACAAAAATCCAATGAAATCTTTGGAAATAATTATAAACAAAAATAAGCTTAAATGACTTATTTAAAAGCGATAAGCTATAACTTTGTAAAATTTAATGCATAAATAATAAAAGTTATTAGTCATAGAAAATTTTATTTCTTTTCATATTTTGTATTAGGTCACTGTTAGAACTTTGCTATAATTATTTCCTGAAATTTAAATGAAGCCATACATATGATCACGTGAAAAACAAAATCTCATTAAAATAGTTTATTGAAATTATTTAATTTAATCAGTTTTAATTATTCAAGTTCGTGAAGAGAATGTAGTTGATTTGAAAGAAAAAATAGAGAAAAAAAAGAATGTCGGAAATTTTTTTAGATGAAATATAGACGTATATTTTCGTTAATGTATTAAGGTGGCGTGGAAATATGTAAAACCGATTAACTAAATTTGCTATTTTTTTGCTGAATTCACTTTTTACTTTTTCTGTATAAAAAGAAATCGATGGTACAATTTGGATTTTGAAAAAAAAAAAAAAAACGAATACACTTTTAACATATACAGAATTTTATATTTTGTACACAGAAATTTCCTCTTTTTTTTTTTTTACTTTTACAAAAAAATCTAAAATCTAAGTGTTTAAAACTAATTTGATTTGTTAAAAATGAAATTCAAGAAATATGTTTTATCGTCTTTTTGAGACGAAATTAATTATGTTACTTATCAGCTTGATGTAATTTAATTTTTTAATTTTCAACTTTTGATGTAGAATGTTGGTTGTTAGTTTTAAATCAGACAAATTTTTTTTTCATTTCTTTTTAGTTGATTATTCATCACGCTCATGACTAGCGTATCAATTAAATTACGACTTTTCAAAGAAATAATTTAATTAAATTTTCTTGTTAGTTTTCCAGAAACGGATAAATTGACTTTTTCTTCGGAAAATCATTTTTTTAATAAGTAATCTGGTTTTTCTTCTTAATTATTATTTTTTAACTTTTTTTGTTGTTTTCAATTTTGGTTTATAATCATACATATTTTTTGTTTTATTTTTTGGACATCTCATTTTATTTTTTAACCAATTTGTAAATGCTTTTTCATTATCATTATTTTTTTGAATTTTATTATCATTTTCTTTTAAACGTTTTTCAATTAATTTTTTATTTTCATTTTTAATTAATTTTTCACGTTTATTTAATTGGTCTTTACTTAAACCATATTCTGATAAATATCCAGTATATTTTGGTAATTTTTCATTATTTTTATTTGATTTTTTATATTCACAACATATTTTATAATTAAATTTTATAATATCATTATTATTTTTATTTGATGTTTTTTCAAAATTTTTATGATATTTTTTCGAACATATTTTAAATGGATTAAATTTTTTACTTATTTTTTCATTATTTTGGTTATTTGTTGATATTGGTGATTTTTTCAATTTATCATTACTTGCTTTTTCGTTTGATTTTTCGTCATAGTCATTATTCAAATAAGCTGCAACAATTACTGATAAATTATCATCATCATCATCATCATCATCACCATAATCATTACTACCATCATCATCATTTTTATAAAATTCTTTATTACCATTAACATTATGTTTTGTTCTTGTAGCACTCATTGGTCTTGGTGGTGGAGAATTTCTAATTGGTACTGGCATTTTTTCACCACTCCTCTCTTCTGCAAAAGAATTTGAAGAATTTTTTAGATTATCATTCATATCAAAATCAATAATTTCTTCACAAATTTCTTCAATTTCACTATCACTTTCAGATTCAGATTTTTGAATTTTATTATTTTGTTTAGCTTTTTTTTTATTATACAACGGTGATGTTTCAATTTTTATTATTTCTAATGTATCTGGATCAATTAAAATACTTTTTTTTGGTAATTGTATTTCATTATTATTTTTAATTGATTGTTGATTCATATTTGTTTCACCATTTGGTGATTCATATTCTTCTAAATCTTGTCGAAATGATACTCGACGTTGTTGCCCCATTAATGATGGTGATGGTGGTTGTGGTGTTGAAAATAATTCTTCATTTGCTTCTTTTATTTTATCAACAATATTATATTCATATGCTGGTTTAAGAACTAATAAATTAATTTAAGTAAGAAAACAAAAACAATGAAAATTTGAAATTTTCTTTAAAAAAAAAAAGCAATAACTCACAGTATGATTCAACATCATCATCTGAATCAGCTTCGTTCTCGAACATTTTCACAACTTTTAATTTTTTTTATTTTATAAGGAAATACGTAAAAATAAGCTATTATTGTTTTTATTTATATGTATGTAGTTTCAATAAAGGCCGTTTGACTTATTTATTTATTAAATTTATTATTTTTATACGTTTTCTTCGTATACTTTTATTTTTCATTAAATTTTTCACAACTTCTGTCACTTACTAAAGTTAAAAATAAAAATTCCTTAAATTTTCTAAAAATGTGAAAAAACGTATGCCATCATTGATAGATGACAAAAACTAACAGTCACAAAATGTGAAGAGAAAAAAAAATGTAAGGAAAACAGTAGAATCAGTAGGATATAGAGTATGCTTACACCGTCTTTTTTTATATAAAATAAAATTGGATTTAATTGTTTGATCGATTTATTTTATACAAAATACCACACATCAACAAAATACAAAATATTTTGTAATTATTGTTTTCTTCTTCTTCTTTCCATTTGTTTTACCCTTCATCCTTCGACGATGTGTACATTAGTGAAAAAACCTTGCATAGAAACTTTACAAAGTGTAGTAAATAAACTTAAATCTTCTTGTTTACAATTTTATTTATGTATTTCGTTGTTGCTTTTCTTATAGCGTTCAAGCATATAAAATAACATTGAAAAACAAGGCTATTAGCAACATTTCATATTTTACATTATAGGTACCTATATTGTTTTTAATTTAAAAAAATAAAAAATTATTTCCCGCTTTTATTATTGAACTCAAAAATATTATTGAATTCAAAAAATTGAATTGTATATATGTATTGCATAAAATCTTCAGAATTATTGGAAACGAGACTGATAAAAATATTGAATTTAAAGAATGGAATTTAAATGGTAGCATAGTGAAATTTGATCCTTTTGACCATTAGACAAAGCGAAATTCCCTATAAACTAGCCTACGATTTCATATACATACATATATGGTACATAGTACTTATTCAACAAGGGTGCGTAAAGAATTTTGAATTTTTCAAAGAGGTTTTGGTTGCCTCTATTGTATTCTCAGTTATGAAGTTGAAAGAATCAAAGTTTTATTGTTTTTTATAAATCGTTGCTTTTGTATTGTAGAAAGTAAAAGGTCCATTAAGTTCTGTATCATATTGCTCGTATTCAATTCATTAGCCTTTAATTTTTCAAGAATATAATTAATTGTAGAATTGTTGAAACTTGAGAAATAGAAACAATTCCCATTGAAAAACAAAATCAACATGCTATATAAACATAAAATATTTTCAAGACAAAATAAAAGATAAAATTAAATGTAACAACAATGTACCTACATAATTGTTTAAAAAAATGCTTGGAGCTCAAACATACGTTTGGTTTTAGAAAAAAATGTACATGGAGTATTTTTGTGTTCTTTTTTGTCGAATTTTTTTCCTTTTAATATCTTAATTTCTTCTTAAGAGCCAAATTTACTGAAAACTTTTTTCGAAAACAGACTGATCTAAATTTTATATTTTTTATAATACAATGGTTTATTTTCTACTCACATAAAATTTATCCTGATTCCTGATTTTATTCCTTCTTTTTTTTTTTTTTCCAAAGGAAAAAAACATATTTAACACAGAATACAACAAGTAAAAGTTAACTAGTTTCGTACCATATAAAAACCAATCACTATGAGCACTTTTTTTTTATTGTTTTACATATAATAATTCTTAATTTTACTATTTTATTAGTTTCACTATTCAGAAATTTGTAAATTAATTCATAATTAGAATATCACAACTTTTAATAAATACTAAAATTCACTTAAAAATCTTAACAAAAATTTTAACATTTTGGCGGTTATGAAATGTCAAATCAAGCTTATTTCCGCCAAATTAAGGACCATGTCAAATACCGTGATATGTAATAGCTATTTTACACTAGCGTAATGCAACCTAGCGATGTCTTTTAAAGTAATTCATAGTCATTTTATTCTAGTTGTAAAATAATAAAATATACATAATTATAATAACTTTTCAAATTAAAATTTTAATAGTTATTCCTTTTTTCTGTCGAAAATTATCATTACTCATCGACCTTTTCCTTTTATTATTTGAATAAAACGGTAACATTGCACTATTTTGACATTTAGGGTTGGCAAAAATTTTAAAACAGAAAAGGAGTTGGCCGTATAAAATCTTGTACTACGCTACGTCCTAAATATTTTATTTGAACTATTAGAAGAGTAAAATGTTTTATCTGTGATCCATTTATTCCAGTTTATAATTTGAAACGTTAAACCGTAATACTTATGACAGACCGGAGTTTAGGAACTGTCTGAACCCGTTTAAATAGATGAACTCCTTGGTCTGTCAGCAATCGATTTGTTTATAACGTTTAGAAGAGTTTACCAAAAACCAACTTCTTTCTGCTGGACTCTTTGAAATTCAACTTAGAAAATCAGCCACATTTTGGGGTTTTCATTGAACACACTTTTTAAACTATTCTCAAAACTTCATTATTCAATCATAGAACAGAACTGTTAAAAAGGTGGGAAAACATAATTTGACAATTAACAATTTATATTAGTTTGGTTTTTTCTACTTTATTTCATGTTTAAAAAAGTTTATTTATAACAAGACTCTTTACTTTATAGCGTAACAATTGGGCTGATCTTTCCCATTTGTGTTATTGACGTTGCCAATGAATCAAAATAAGGTAAGTAAAACCACTTTATACACACATAAGCATAAATTATATTTTAATCGATATTCACTTGTAATAAACCTACTCAACCTACTCAAAATCTGTTTTAGGAAAGTTGTTTTAAAGGTCCTTCCAAGTATGAAGCAAGCACAGAAGCTTTTTGTTTCAATAAACCCATGCCAACATTTTCTTTTGCATAAACACAGAGAAGTAAATTTGCAACCTTTAAAATAGAAAAAAGTTATAAAACGACTGTGAAATTTGTATAAAATCATACTTGTGTTATAATGAGATTTCCTTGTTCACAGTTTAAAAATACAAATTTTAATCGTTCTTCCCTAAAAGCAGTTCTACCATGTTTTTCATATGCTGTCCAAACATTGCTAGCTATTGCAGCAGTTACTCGAGCATCATTATCACCATAACCAGAATAAGCAAGAAGAGAACCTTCCTGGCTTAGAAGTCTGAAACAGATATTTGTTAGAAGTTTTTTATAAAAATTTATTAGGAAATTCTTACAGTGCATTCTCAGTACCACCAGTATTAACCTGACTAAGAACTTTTATAAGTGCTCTAGGTTTTAGCATGTTGTTTCAAATAACAAAAATAACGAAAAATAAATAAACACTGCAATAACAAACAAATAGCTCCTAAATCAAATCACATATTATTTACATTTATGGTATTTGACATTTGTCATTTGCATTTCAATCCATCAAAAAAAAGTGAAAACAGCTGTTGAGATTGGAGACTGGATAGCTTTGTTTATTAAACTATTCGTCGTAATTTTGATAGAGAAATTGCGATGTCAAAAATTTTATGCTGTCAATTATTTTATTCTTTTTTTTGTGTGCGCAGTGAAGAAATAACAGCTCTCTGTTTCAAAAATACATTTACTCGATAATTATGTTTTTAGATTTAGATACAAAGCAAGAAATCTAGAGTAATATTTTTATGCCGTGTGGATAAAACTGCTACAAGTATCCTTCTACTTTGTATTTAAAAAATTATTTTTTTAATAACATTTATGATTGTTATTACCCAGTTTTTGTTATTTTGTAACGAAAATTTACTTATTTTATAAGCTTAATCCTAATTTAGTCTTTATGCCATAAATAATATAAATCCCAATAAAGATTCACTATAAAAAACAAACATTACAGAAATAAATGTAATTTTCGTTTACAATATAATAAGGATTTTAAAAGAAAAAATGTTTTGATATTATTTTTTATCTCTCTATCACTTAAATAAGGCTTATTAACATTTTGGATTTAAGGAAAAAAACATGTTTATAATATATACCTACTTGAGGAAAAAAATTTCAATTTGCACTTCAAAATAATACATACATATAGATATATACATATATGTATGTACTCGTACATTCAATTCATAACCAAAAGAGGAAGAAAAAAAAAACAAAAACTTAAGAACCTTTTCACCAATATGAAAATTCTTATTGTTAAAAAATATTTTGTAAATACTCATATCATATGGTACCTATCATTGAATAAAAAAAAAAATGTGGGTTTCAGAGAATATATAATTTTTTCTTCATTTTCGATTGAATAAAATCGTCAATTTTTATTCAAATTAATTTGAAAATTTATTATATATATTTTGTACTTATTTTATCCTACTTAAACACCCTCAACTTTTTTTTTATTAAAACATTTCTTTTTTGTTGAACAAAAATTGCTACTTATAAGGTCTTATTTTTGAAAATGTTATCTGAGTTTTGAATGCCTCCTTAGAGTTCTTTTCTTAGCCAATAAAATCCTACCAAATATTTTATTAATATTTTCTTTTGTTCAGCACTGTTAACTGAAAATATTAGCTGCTTTCGATTTGCCATGTAATTGGAAAGCAGCTATTGTGAAGGACACTGAAAAATTAAAAATTAGAGTTTTCGTTTTTCAGATAAGAGAACACTTTTAATTTTATTTTTTCTTTATCGACGTCGCATTAGGATTTTTTTTTTGCAATTGTTATTAATTATTTTCTTTAATTCCTTTTGAATAATAACTTTACTACTCACTTATAAGCCTTTATTAAAATAAAAAAAAAATATTTATACTAACATACAAACAGAATTAATGTATCTATAAACAAAAATAGGCTAAATCCTTGAAAACATTCAATAAGAAAATAAAACACATTTGACTAAGAATTCTGTTATAATTCTGAATTGCTATTTGATTATTGATTGATTTCCATTATTATGTATATTTTTGTTTTTTGAATAATTCAAATAATATTTATGATTTTGTGTTATTTATTCAGAATATAAATATCATAAATAGATTTTTATTTATTTATTTGCTTTATATTATTATTTTCATTTTGTTAATGTGTTTTCAATGGGCTTTTTGTTTTTCTGTAGTATTTTATTTTTACCAAAATTTTTCTTATTATTTACTGTTAACAGCAATCATTTCATGATTATTAGGCAATTTTATTCAATCAATTTCCTTTTTTCTCTGTTTTGTTTTTCTTCCTTTTTTTTATAAAAGTTTCAAAAGACTTTCGCATATTATATTTGTTTATCGTAAAATGAAATAATGATAATTTTATACAAATAAATATTATATTTTTTATTTAGATAAAAAAATGTTCTATGTAGGTAGTTGTTATTTTATTTCTGGATAGGTCTAATTAATAATTGTTCGGAATTTGAATTGAATTTATACACATACATATATGGTTATAGATCTAGACAGTCTAGACTCTCATATTATGTCCGTTAAAAATATTTTTATTGATGTTTTAGACATGGGAGGTATCTTGGAGAGATACTGGAAAGGTCTGGCTGGGGTTCACTTCTCAAAATTCGAAAAAGAAAAAAACATACTAAAGAAAACACAAACATGAATTGAAAAGAGTATAGAATGTGTAAATAAAATTAAACTTTTTTTTTTAAAAATAAAAAACCACATAATTTTGAAATATAAATATTTGAATTAAATTTTATTAAATTTTAGTTTTATGATATTTTTTTATAGATTTAAAAATAATATTGAAGTTCGATAAATTTTAAAGTTTCATACGATTTCAATAAAAACATACTAAAATTGAAAAGTTTGCTTTATTCTTGTTGTATTTACTTTTTTTTTTATTTTACTGTTGAATTACTTATGAAATACTACGTGATGAATAATGCAGAAAGAAAAAATAAAAAACAAATTCACAAATAAACTTGGGTGTAACCTAAATGCATACAAAAGAAAAATCTATCTTTTGTACTTTTTCCCTTTTATTTTTTATTATTATCTTCTTTTTTTAAAAAAAAAAAAAGTAAAATTGTAAAAAATTCAACTTAAAAAATGCATATATGAAGAATACATATTGTATTTTCAGTTGAATAAAAGTACTCTTTGGAGAAAACTGTAAAAAATAGAAACTCATTTTAAAAATACATAATATGTGGGTGCATTATACATATGTGTACATAATGTGAATGCTTTTTGTTATTTGAGACATTATTTGAAAAAGTGAATTTCTATTTACGGTTAAGGTTCAAATATTGCATTATTGTAATATGTACATATTTCTATTTCTAAATTGAGGTGTGTTTTCTAAAAAGATTTAATACCACAGCTTTTTGTTGTTATACAAACTTTCTTTGTTATAAAAATAAAAAAATTTTAAAAAAAAAAAATTCTTTATCTTACGTTTTCTTTATTCTTGAATTTTAAAACATAAGATTTCTAGAAATAATTTTCAATAAAAATAACACATTTATTACTCAGAAGTTTACAACGTATGGTTACCAAGATTTTCTGTTTTATTGTTTTTAAGTTAGATAATATATGTATATGTATAATGAATTAATAAAAAATAAAAAAATGAAATCATATCATGAAAATTGACAATAAAATTTTCTCTATCTTAATTTTTTTTTTTAATAAGAAAAATACATAAATCATAAAATGAAATTTATTATCCTTCAATATGAAAAATGAAAAATCATAAAAATCATTTTAACCTGTTTTCAGTTTCAATTTTATCAAGTGGTAGTACCTAGATGTTTGTGTGTCAATAAATTTGTATTTATTGCACGCTTTCATAACTTTTTATTTTCATAAATATTCTGTAGTAAAGCATTGATACATAAAATATAATCCTTGATTTAATATCCTTTTGTAATAATGTAAAGCATCATCATCAAGATAAAAAAAAAAAATAAAAACTTGAAACGGAAATTTAATAAGGACATTACTAATCTTGATTTATAAGATTTCTAGTATGACCATTAAATTAAATTATTTTCATTAAAATTCAACGACGTGAATTGAATTTTGTTAAAATAAACTACCTCAATAATATAAAAAATAATAACAGATGATTTTATGAAATTTAATTACAAAAAGTAGCAAATCAAAAAAGAATTTTTAATTATAGTTGATTAGAAATATACGAACAATTCAAATTTATATTTAATTTTATCAATTTTTAATTAAATAATTGCATGATAATTGAAATTTTTTTTATGTCATTTTAGTTTAGTTGTAAATAAGTAAGTGTGAGGTATATTGATAAAGTTTTAGGATAAAATAAAAACTGAAAATTTCATTTGAATTTTGTTTTTATTTAAAATTAATTATTGAACGGAATAATATAATAATAATATACCAACACTATTTAATATTAATGGTCCTGTTTCAATAGCAATTGAAACAAATTTACCAAGTCTGTGTGCCATATTGAACTATTCTCTATTTTATTTGAATTGCTGGTTTTCCAATTAAAATTTTTGTTGAGATTTATTTTCTAACATTTTTTATCCAAACAACGTAGAAATTTAGTTTTCCTCTTGGCAGTGATTGGACTCAATTAGTCCATTCTCAGCATAATTACTTTTTGAGAAGATTAATTTGACACACAAGCTATTATTTTGTTAAAATTAAAAGTTGATATCGCCTGATTTATTAATTTGTTGAAAAGTTAAACTTTTCCATTGAAAAATAAAAAAAAAATAAAATAAAAATCTGTTATTTTGACATTATTTCAATGGATTTTGCATAATGTATTTTTTCCTTCAAAAAACAAAATTATGTACATCGACTCTGGTAAATTAATTTTCAATATTTTCATTAAAAATTCAAACCATTACAGACCGTCGCATTATTTACATTATTCATTATCGAATATGTTTAAATTAAACACAAAAATGCTTTTCACTCATGTCCATAACTAATTTTGTTTATCACACTCAACATATAATTTTTTTTTTATTGTTGTTTAATTCAAATTTTAAACTTTTCAACTTGTATATTTTGTCCTCCTAATTTTTAGTCATATTTACAATTTTTAGATAAAATAAATTTTTAAAATAAAATGAACAAAAAAATTTAAATTAAAAGTTTCTTTGACTTTTTTTTTAAAGTCATTAAAGCATCACTAAAAGCAAAGTTTATCTATACAAATTTGAAATTTTGTCTGTTTAAAAATACTTAAATTATGCAAATTTTTTTGTATGTCCTTTTTAAGATGCTTTTCTTTGTATAATTTAAAATTTTTATTTTATATGTTTCAAATTGAAAGACAGATGTTTAGGAATAGAAAACACCTTTAAAAGGAAATTTAAATGTCTGATTTTTTTTTAAAACGTGCATCAATGTTGTCTTCAATAATTTAAACAGAAAATTAGATAATCTTTTAAGAGGGTGCTAGTAAAAATTTAATACTTAAGAAACCAGAATTAATATCCATGACGTAAAAAACACTATATGACCTAGAAATATCTAATAATTTTTTTTTTCAATTCTCTGTCCAGTCCACAAGATATCTTTGTGCTAAATCTATTCTGATTTCTGTCAATCGGTTTGAATTAATGAATTTTCTGAATTAAATTTTCTAAATTAAGTAAATAAAAATTAAAGCTGCTAGCTCATAACCTTTTATCCTTATACAATTTTTCATTTTGATTTATTCATGAAAATATTGTTTTTTTTATTTATTTAGTCAACATTTAAATATAACAATCTGAATAAAAACAAATTGAAATTTTTTTCTCTGTTTAAAGTAAATTCACTTAATTCTCAAAACCTTTTCTACATTTTTAAAGCAACATCATATCGAATAACAGACTTTTATAAATTTTGTTTTGAAAATTTTTAAAAATGACTTTTAATGAAAAAAAAAAAAAAATTCATTAATAATTTGTTATGATCCTTTTATGTATCTAAATATCTTATATCTTATTTGTCTTTCCTTTATTCAAACAAATTTTTAAATTCTATCAGTTGTTTACTCATAACTTGTCTTAACTGATTTTTAAAATTTATTAAAATATATATAAAAAAAAACAAGACAGAAAGTATCTAAATATTTCTTGGTATGTACATATGTATGTTTTTTTATTGTTTGAAAATTGTTTTATTATGAAGTTAATAACATGAAATGTAAATAATATATGTGAGAATGTATTCTAGACAAGAATTTTATCCAAATTCTTTTTGTATACATTTTCTAAAGTCTTTATTTTATGAAATTCAAAATATTCTTTTTTATTTATATTTATTTATTTATTTTTTTTTTTTAAAAAAGGATGGAGAAAAAAAAAGTTTTAGCACAAGTTATAATATTGATTTTCAGTCAATTAGTCTATTGTTTTATTTATAAATTTTAGGATTTTTGTAGAATAAAAAAAAGTTTCACGTTTTGAAAAGGATGTGAGATGTGATATAATTAGAAATTTAAATCGTAATTTTTATGGATTTTATTTTCAAAGGATTATAATATGAATTATTGTGTTCAAAAGTTATTTTTGGACAAAAAATAAATAAAAGAATTACAAAATTTTCATGTTTTTTTTTTTGAAAGTATTTCTTTAAAATTTAGTTAAATATAGTCAAGCTTTCTATAACTAAAAAACAAAAGTGGAAAGAATAAGAAGATCTAAAGCGTTGTGTTTATTTACATGTTGCTATATTTTCTGTAATAAATTTAGATAAACACACAATAATAATCCGATATTCTTTTTAAGAGTGTATATAAAATGTCCTTTTAAAATTCTTTCATAAAAAAAGAAAAATGAAAATAAAAAAACTTCTTTCATCCTTTATTCAAATCACGTGTTATTTTTCAAAATTGTAAATGTTAAGAATTTATATTAAATAAAATTTAATGAGAAATGTTTCAAAATAAAATAAAGAAAAAAAAAACAAACAAAAACCACTCATTTCAAAGTAACTTGTCTCATTAACATTTTAAAGCTTCATGTTCATGTGAAATTTTATAATATTTATCTCATAGAAAATTAATACTTTTACATCAAATCTAATTTAATGTTGATAATTATTTTAAAAATGACTTCATTTGAATTTTTCAACATAAAATAAAAAAAATAATATACATACATACACACATACACATTAGGTACATAATGAACGGTATTTCACGTAAGGTAGTTATTTTTTTATAACGTGAAATGATGTTGTCAGGCGTAAGTAATATGGTAAACAAATTTTTCTTTTAAATTTAACGTGAAAAAAAAAACAACATTATAACGATAATTATGTCATTTCATTTAATGAGAATGTCACATCTGAAAAACAAAAAAACAAAAACAAAAAAATTGTAAAAAGAAAAATCTACTTCGTAAATTGTGTTATAAAAAATCTCAATTTCATGAAACTTAATGATGTCCTCTTTGAAATTAATTTAGATACTTTAGCCAATGTGGAGAATAAAACAAGTAATAAAAAAAAAATTAAATAATCTAAAGTGTAAAAAACGGGAGTAAAAAAGAAATATTTATTTTCATATAATTTTTTTTAAAGGAACATGATATTTTTTTCCATAATTTGTCTTTTACGACAAGGATTTTGTTTTTTAAAAATCCAATTAAAAAAGCACGCATTTACACCCAAGTTTTAAACTACTTAATATGATAGAAAAAAAAAAGATTAATAGATAAATGAGATATGTATATCAATAAATTGAAAGGATTATCTTTTTTTTTTTTTTTTTTTTTTTTTTTTTTTTTTTTTTTTTTTTTTTCAAATAAAAATTTATTGGTAAAGAAAATAATAAAACATAAAAATCGTAAAATCCAGAAACTATAATTACAAATAGCTTGATTTTTTTTTAATATTAATTTCTTCTTTGAGCTTTTCAATTTTTAATAAAATGTTTTTTACTACATCTCAATTGCTGACAAAATCCTTCTCTGATCCTGATTTAAATTTTAATTATTCGGTATATCTCATCAACATGATTTGATTTCAGGTAATGTTAGTGAACCTTAAATTCAATTCAATGATTTATTTATTTGTTTTATCCCTTATCCTTTAGTTATTGAGAATTTCACATATAACTTGATTGTATTCATTTTAAGGTTGTTTTTAATGTGAAGTATGTTTTTGCGAGATTTATGTGTGTGTTTCTTTTTTCCTTAAGTAAATTAATTAAATAGTGAAATAATAAAGGTTAGGTATATAAAAAACATCATTTGGCCTCATGAAATTATGTTTAAAGTAAATCTTCAAAATTTGGTAAAAATAAATATAAAAATGTATAAAATTCACAGAAAACAACAAGAAAACCATTATCCTTTGTTTAGAACAAAGACTATGTATATCCTGTTTTTCTCTATGTTCTTCAGAATAAATTTTTTTTATTTTCCTCATTTTCAAAAATCCGTACGTGACAATTTTTAGGACATTTGAATTTTTTTCCTTTTGTTTACTATTTTTTCAAGTACATATTCCGAAAATGACTTCTTCCTGGCCTTTCTCTTAAAAAATAACTATAGAAAAAATTTTTGAAACAATTCTTTAGGACATAATTATATTTTTAAAAAGCTACAGCTATTATTTTATTCTGTAGCCATGGCCAGATTACAGTAATATAATATACTTGACCGAACCTGAAAATAATAAAATTTGTTGTGACAACTATTATAAACTTAAAATTACCTGCTTTTAATAGCTTGTCTTTTCTCATCATAATCATCATCATCATCAATAAAGGAAAATAAATAAGGGTTAGGTACTCTAATAACTAATTATAAAAAAAAAGTTTATTGACCCAAGTATTAAAGTACTTTATACATACATACATATAACGTGTCAAAAAACAAATATATAACCGTAAATAAATTAGGTCACCTTTATGAGTTCATAACCTTACAACCTCATCATATCTCATGTTTTAGTATACTCTTAAGGTAATTTATGAAATAGAAATTTAAAAAAGAAGTAATTTTCATTGAAACTTAAGAAAACTATTTATATATGGAGTACATTACATGAAAATAAGGAAGTTAATAAAATATGTTTCCTGTTACAGTTTACTTAATGTTTGTGTTCAAAAGAAAATAAGAAAAAAAAATGGGATATGTGTTAAAAGTAAGAGAAAACTTTTTTAATTAAAAAATAAAAAGAAACTTAGAAAACTAAGTCATATGTTATATAGGAGTAGTCAAGTATTGCAGTATAGACACCTTATTTATTTACATGTTTACAGGACTAAAGAATTTTTTATTAAATTTCTCATCAAAGGATTGTAAAATTTGTATTTCAAAAAACATGAATTAAATCATTCTGAGAAACTTAAAATGAAAAATTTCATTGTGACAACAAAAAAAAGTTGTTTTTTCTTGTCGAAAAGTTTTTAAAAGTTGTTTAAAAGACACTTTTAACAAGAAAATAATTTGAAGAAGTCATAAAATTAAAAATTAAAAAAAAAAGTATAATTTTATTGTTGTTATTTTCTTGAGAAGTATCATCAACGTGCAGATTTGAAAAAAAATACGTGTCAAGGTTGACAAGTTAAGAACAAGATGAATTGATAATAATGTTCATTTTGTTACCTAAGGATATAATATCTTGTTTCATGAAGTTTTAAGGATACAATTTTTGTTTTTTATTTTATTTTATTTATTTTATTGTGAAAGTATGTATGTTTTTTTTTTATATTTACGTTGAAATGTCATAATTTAAATCTTTTCCTTAAGTGAATTAACAAATAATATAAATTCATATTTAGAATAAACAATTTGCAGATTTTAATAATACACACATAAGTATATGTATGTGAGTGATAAAAAGTATCATCGTATGTATTACTTAGAAAAAGCTTTTAGAAAGTTATAAATTTATTAGAAGTTTTTCTTGTTTTTTCTTTTTCTATGTTCAAATTTACAAAAATGTATTTTCATTTTTTATAAAAACGAATTTTGTGTTAGATACAAAGATATATTGAAATTTTGCCTTTTTTTTTCACATGTGAAAGTCATAAAAACATAAATTTTGAAAAAGGAAAAAAGAAAGAAAAAATTGATTAGAGAAAGCATTTCCTTGTTAACGTAAAATAAATATGCTGACAATGATAAGGTGATTTTCATGTTTTTTTGTTTGTATATGTCAAGAAAGTTTATTAGGATCAAAGTTTTATTTTCCTATGAAGAAGAATGGCCATTTTTGTAACTCAGGATATAATATCATTGTGGAAGTTTTTGAAAATTTCACATATAAATAAAATAAGTGGAATCCTGGAGTAATTCAAAAGTAAAAATTCATTTTACAAGACAAAATTCATAAAGTAAAATCTAGCTTTTCAATTTGATAGAAGCCCGGAGTAGGAGTGCTAGTCTTAAGAGAATATATAAAAATCAGAAAGTCTTAGCTATTAATCCTGAGATAATAAATAGTTTTTAATAAATTTTAAAATTTATCTCACGAAAACATATTTTTTTTCCATTTATTCGTATTTTTCAATTATTTTCCACTTAACCTTTGTTCAATTTACTTCTGTAAGCAACTTTTTAAATTGTAAATAAAAAAAAGAAACTTATGTATATTGTTGTTAACAGTTTACTATTATATACCATATATACTGAGTGTTTCTTATCTTTTATGAGAAGGTTTATATGTATTTGAAAAAAAAAAAGAAGAAAAAAAGAACAGAAAAATGCATTAAATAGCTTTTGTGGTCACTGTATTGAAAAGGATAAAATGTAAAGTTACTGGTGTGTAAAGAACATGACTTTTATTACATCCGTAATATGTGTGTTCAATATTGTCTGAGTTCATTGTCATGGAGAACATTTTATGGATGTTGAAGAAAATCATTAACTTCAAATATCTTTTCAGATAATGATACTTGACGTTCAATTTGAACAAAGAACAAATTTTTCTATTAAAAAAGTGGGTAGGGTGGAAAGCATTTTTAAAAATGTTTGAAATTTTTTTTTTTTAAAATATTTTCCATTTGCGGAGTATTAATTTTCAAAACTCTTTCGATGAGATTTATATTATTTTAAAATAGTTACTTTTACAAGAAGTTTAATTAAATTTCTGTTGTTATTGTTGTATGTATGTACGAGTATGTAGTATAAATATACCTATTACTTTTTCTATAACATTTAATTAGAATTAGGTTATATTTTTTTTACATGTAATTTGTTTTCTGAAAGATTTATTTCTAGGATAATCTGAAGCACCCTTATGCATCTGCAGAACCAGATTTTTTTAACGTTTTATTTCGATTTTTTTGGCTTTTAATTTAATTTCATTTGTAGTCGTGAAATTTTAAATTGATTTTTGAGTTATAATCTTAAATAATTTACATTTTTCCAGATCAAATAACATGATTAAAAAACACAAAAAAATATACAATTCAAGACTCTTGGGTAATTTTAAAAGCTTAAAATTTGCAAAACATTGAAATAAAAAATGGATTCTTTAAAATTAGAAACCATGCTTACGAGGTTTTGATAGTTAAATTAACACAAGAATACAAAAATTCAAAATAACCAACTTTTTTAAATTGAATTTTAGCCACTACTGGCATTATGCACATCTATACATAAATACTTCATTGTTAAGTCATTAAACTATAGTTCATGTGAATTAATTAATTTCAAACTTTGAAATTTCCAATTATGAAAAGATAACTTTTTAACTTTTATTTTATTTTTTTTTTATGTTTTTTAAGTTTCTACCTTGTATAAAATTTGAAGAACAGTTTTTATTACGATTAGTATACATTTTATTTTATGTAAATTTCATTAATTTTTTAAATAAATTTCAAAACAAAAACTTTATGAAAAAGATAATTATAAAAGCAAATTGCATAAGAAAAACATTTTTTTTACCTCTAGAGAATAACTTAATTCAATGCATTTTAAGTATATTATGTATGTATTTGTGTATACAACAAAATGAATTCATATTTATCTTTATACAAACAAAAAGATAAAACAGACGTTTCTTTATATTTTTCAGTTCAATGATCTTTAATGTTTTGTTTTATTAAAATTTAAATATTTAACTTCTAAAGTTTCTAAATATAAAATGAAGTAGATACTTGTAAAAATAACAGAAGTACATCGTAATTATTTTTTTAAGGATCAATCTTAATTACTTTTTATTTTCAAAATAAGGGAAACTAAAAAGTTTTGAAGTTGTAATCTTGAAATTTTCTTTTTTATACTTTAAAAACGTGATTCAATTCTGCATTAATAAATAAATAAATAAAATTAAAAATTAAAATTTACAATTTTTTTTTCTTCGAAAATACCTTTCTTTATATACAGAATTATCCTTTATTTATGTCTAATACAAATCTCATGATTAATTGAATAACTTTCTTTATAAATTAAACTTGAAATATTATATTTATTCCTATCAATTTAAAGTATTTGTCTGTTTGATTTAGTATAATTGACAATAAAATTTTTATATGTGTTTGAGTATGTATAGTATACCTATCTATTTATATAAAAGCCTTCATTTGATATTCAGGAATTCAATCCTATTTTGGTTGATTAGATGAGGATATTATACAAAAGAAAGAATAAAAATAAAATTATTTCTTTCCATTATCTTTGTAAAATTTAATATTGATTTTACATTAAGATAAATTTTATTATTGTTTGGAAATGAGTTCCTCTTTGTGAAATCATTTGTAAGGAATACCAACGTGATTAAGCAAAGAATTTCTTCCATTAGAATAAAATTACTGATTTATTTTCTTTTTTATTTTTAAATTTTCATTATAAGAAAATAATTTTGTAATGCTTTAGAAACAGAAAAATAAGTAATGAAATTTTAAAATTTTTAATGAAAAGGAAATGAAAAGAAATTGAAGTTTAAAATTTTGTTATCGTTGATTTAAAAGTTTTTCAAATATGATTCCGTGAAAACCCAAAAAAATAATATTGGAAATTTAAAAGTAAATTTGAAAAAACTTTATTCATTTCAAACATTAAAACACCAATTTTTCGTTTTTTGTTTTATTTGTTTTTGAATGACTCATTCCATATTAAAATCCAAGGTATTTGAAAATAAAATCAACAGTTTTTTTTTTCATATTTACTTAAAGGTAAATAAAGTTTTCTCTAAGTTCTAAAGTTTTTCTACGAAACATTTTTATTCTTTCGGTTTTTTTTTTAAATATTTGTTTTCCCAAAAATGTTTCAAGAACATACATACATATGCATGTACATATAAGCATATTCAAACTACATATGAAACTTTTTAACAAAAGTGTGTATAGGACTTTTCCAATTATATGTAGAAACTTTTCAATTTTTTAGGGCTCCAGGTAACTCTACACAGGTACATACATATAACAGTAATATCTGAATAGATCAATATTATTTTCTATCTTGTGAATATTGACTTTCGAAAGCAATTTTTTTTTTCAGACTTTCAGATTTTCTGAACCTTTTTTAAAATTACTACATACCAGTATACATATATTTACACACATTCGTATCATATACGTATGTACATATGTGATGTAAATTTGAAAATGACTTAGACATTTTATTTCAATGGTAAAATACTGAATATTCATGCAGTAATTTTTGAATGTAAAGCTTTTAAAATTTGTTGGCATAAAAAAAATCATTAATTTGCTCAAAAAAAGGCTTTGTTATTTACTTTGTTTTTTGAGTTAAGAATTATGTTTGTCAGGGTGGAATAAAATAAAAAATCAAAAAAAAAGATATTTATAATCAGGGAAATTTATTTTTACAGTAAACAAAAAATTGATTAATTTCCTATAACGATTTTTTTTTGTCATTTCTCTAAAGTCAAATCGATTTAATCTTCAATTCAAAATTAACTAAAATACCGTATAGATTTTTAAATTAAGCAATATGTTCAATTATAATTTATTTAACTTGAAAATACGTGATATTTATTGGTAACGTAGTTTTTTTCAATCTCATTTTTTAATTTCTATAATTTCATAAAATTGTTCAAAGCATATGTAATCTGTTTCTAGTCAATTTTTTCACGATAAGATATTAAATTGAATTATTGTGTGAAATAAATTGCCAATAAAAAATTTCTACAACTGGATTACATATGTATAACAAAAAAAAAAAAAAACATATTCGTGTAAAATAGAAATTTAAGTGTCAACAATGAATGAGAAATCATAAAAAATATCTTACAAAATAATGTGTGGAAAAAAGAATAAAAAAGAAATAAAACCTGTTAAATATTAAATTACACGTTTCTATGATTTTTATTTTTCATAAATCCTTTAGTTGCTTTTGGTGGGACATAAAATTAATCCATGTGAAAACGTGTATGTGAAACAAAAATGAGAAAAGTTGAAGAAAAAAATATGTTGAAAACAAGAGCATGATTATGAAGGACTTATACTCGTAAATGAGATTTAATATTTAAGTAAAAACTATAAAATAAAAAAAATAAAAAATGAGCGGGTTATTTCAGAAAAGAAAGTTTAATTTTGTTTTTCCTTTTTGAGAAAATATGTAATGAAATATGTTTTCAAAATTTACTTATAAATTTTAAAAATCTCCTAAAAAGTATCTAAAAAAGAAGTGCTTATGTTAATAAAAATCCTTTTCTGTTTTAAACAGAAATTGTGTTTAATTAATTTAAGTATCTAAAAACAAATATTCTAAATAGATAAAATTTGCTTTTTTTTTATTCAGCATGAAATATGACTTATACAATTACCACAAATCACTTCAAGTATTTTAATTTTTTTTTTTTAATTACCAGAAATTGTAATAAAATTTTAATTTCCGATTATATGAATTTGTCACACATGTAAGTCTGATATTCTCATTAATTATTGTACAGAAATTTGAAGTTAGATTATATTCTTAGATTTTCATACACGACTGATAAATTTTTAATGTACACTGAATTTTAAACATTATTTAAAATAGGTAGGTAGGTACTTATATTTCGTACTTACAATATCTCTAGATGAATTATCTTTCTCTTTATTGACTTCACGCTTCCTTGAATATAAGAAGAATAATTTGTAGGTACTTATACATCTGTTACCGTAACAAAATATTATAACTTGATTGAAAATTAAGAGGAAAACATTTTTAATTTTCTATAAATTTTTCATATTTTTGAAATTTTAATTAACATCAAAATTTACAAGAAAATGTGGTAATTTTGAAATGATTTGTGGAATAATCATTAAAATTAAATTTAAGATTAAACAGAAGTTTCCTTTTCAAAAAAAAAGAAGCTTATTATACATAAATTTAAAAATTCATTACAGATTAATTTTGGTTTTAATTGTAAAAGCCTAAAGTGTTTAAATTTTATAGTTTTGTATTAAGAGTGTTGCTTTAGGCTTGTTATCTTATCTTTTATGAAAAATTCCCTAAAAGCATTAAAGGCAGACATACTAAAGTGTTTTATAATATTACATTATCTAATATCTCCTTAGGCATTTACATAAGTAACAATTTTCCTTTTATTCATCATCTTTTTAAATAAATATTTAAATCTTTTTTATTTACGTATTTTTTTAAAGCTTTAATTTAAATAAAATTTATATCTTTTTTATTTTATTTTCTGAAATTAAATCTTTAAAAAATACAGAAATTTATGAAAATTATTTCCTTCTGTGAATCGACTTTAAATGAAAATCCATTTTCATTGAATTAGAATAACATTTACATAGGATAATTATTTTTTAATAACGAATAAAACCACTTAATTACATGAAATCTGAATTGTTGCTTACTTCTAGTCAAATTTAATTGTTTTTCTTTATTTTTCTTTAATATTTTTTAATTAACTCTTTCATTAATTTATCGTTGTTGTTGTTTTTGTTGATAAGAAAGCTTAATCTTTTTTTTAAACTTTACTCTTTTTTTTTTCTGTTTCATGAACAATGTGAATTGGAAACCGTAAAAAACAAAATGAATTACTAACTGAATATTTGATCCTTTGGTTTTCAGTTTTTCTCTTTTAATTTAAAAAAATAACAGAAAAAAAAAACACTTAAAAACAAAATAATTCAAGTGTAAAAAATGTTTTTATCCCATGTCCTTTTTTTCCTTGTCCTTTGGAAAAATAAAAAAACATGAACAGAAACATTAAATTCTTAGACGCATGAAAAATGTATTTTTATTGAAATTGAAAATTTATCCATTCTATAACGTATAACATTTTTTTTCAAATCAGAAAGATTGTTGTCTTTAAGAATTCAAAAATTTTTATTTTTTCAAATGTGGTATATATGTATGTAATAATAATTTTTAAAAGCTGAATACAAGCTTTGAATATCAATGACAATTATCTGATAAGAATTTTAAAATTTTCATATATTGATTTATTTTCTTTTTTAATTTTACAGTAAAATACTCGTAAAATGTTTTCAAAATTGAAAAAAAAAAAGAAAGATTTGTTTTGTGGGTTACAGAAATCTTTTAAATTTAATTCGAAATTTTTTTGTGTGTTTACTTTTTAAATCTTTGTTGGTTTCATGTGTTATTATTATTTTTCTAAGAACAAGATTATTTCACAACACATATTTTTGATATATTTGAAAAAGATTTAAAAAAAATGTTTTCTTCATAGATAAACAAACTTCATACTTCAGAATTTAAAATTTTAGATTAACCTTTTTTATAGGCTTTAAATTATAGAGCACTTTTTTCTAGATTTTACATTAAAACAAGTTGTTGGCTCGTGTCCTTTTAAAGAGTTAAAAAGCGACCATGCAAACAATTCAAGTTGAAAAAAACATAATTATAAATTTTATTTATGAATAACTTTTCTTTGTTCTCAATCATTTCGAATTTAATACACAAAAATAAAGTATTAAAAAAAAATACAGTGAAAATTTAATTATGTAATTTACTTTTTCTTCTTTTTTTTTTTTTTTTTGTTATACAAACAAAACATTATCTATGTACAAGTAATTTACATATAAATTATAAAATTGTCTCTGTCATGTAATTTGAAAATAAATGAAATTTATATAAAAGTCTAAAAGGACAATAATTCATTGCTGATATTATCTAAGACTTGTGAGTAAAAACATTTATCAAATTTTATTCTTTGTCTTGTGTAGAATATACGTATGTATGTATGAGAACTGTAGATACTATTTGATATTCAAATATCACTCCTATATGTCAGATGGACCATTTCTTTTATTTTTTTGAATACATATACTTATTTTTGTTCTTATTTTAAAGATATTACTTATTTGAAAACATTCAGTTAAAGTATAGAAAAAAAAACAACAATAAAGTAATATCAGTAATATCATTTGAGAATATTTATTTAAAAGGTTTAGTGAACATGAAAAAAAAGGGAAACTAGAAAAGAGAGAAAATAAGAAAAAAAACATCAATAAACACATCTCATATACATATGTATATAGTTCATAAAATATGGTATAATTTGTTATTTGACCCATTTTTATTTTTTCTTTCTTTATTCAAACAATATGATTTTGTTACAAAAAATATATCATCATTGTATAAAATGTATCATAATATTATCATATGATATATAGTGTACAGTTTGTTCGTATTGAATTGAAATTGAAACAAAAGATACATATGTACATATTATGTCCTAGCCCATTGATGGTAATCTCTTGAATATAATGTATTTTGTTTTTTTGGGGTAAAAGGATATGTAAAGTATTAAAATACACAGACATATTACAGGTTTCACCCATCTACTTAACATAATTTTGATATTCATGTGATGAAAAGGATGTTTACATGAAGGATTTTCACATGAAATACAATAGTTTATTTATTATGTTTAAGCATCATGGTTGTAATGAGGAATTCATTAGATCTTCTAACATTTATTTGAGCTTTTATTATTTTTTTTATTTTTGTAAATCAACGTACGTATATCCTTTTTCAATAATAAGATTGTTTTTCCTTTTTTTTTTTTCTCAATCTAATCGACATTTTGTTCTTAATTTAAACAATATCCTGTTTTTGAACGGCAAAAAAAACTCTGAGAAAGAGAAAAAGGATTCAAAAGGATTTTTGTATTTGCTGTTTAATTTTTCAATTGAGATTTTTTGTCTATTTCATTGATATTCAAAAATATGTACATATGTGACGTTTTGATGTTTAATCAAACGAATTATCTCTTAATTCCTTATTTGCTTAATGTTAACCATTTTTTTTGAAATTCCTAAAATCTTGAACAATAAATGAAAAATCCTTTAGAACTTTTATACTTAAAATTATTAATCATCTTCGATTACTTTTGTCTTTTGTTTGTCATTTGAGAAATTTTAATTTTCCAATTGAATAATAATTTGAAAAATGAATATAAAAGCTTTTCAATGAAGTGGAACATGAATTTTTATATATGTATGTGTGTATTGTAACAGTGTTTTTTTTTCTTCATACATTTCAAAATGAACATAAAATCAAAGTAAATCTTATAAATATAACAGTTATAATGTAGGTTACATTTATTTACTTTTCAGACGAATTCGAATTATTCGTTGTAAAAAATTGAGAACATATTTGAATAAGTTAAGTAGAAAAGAAAGTTTTTGATTTTATCTCACAAATAAAAAATAAATGATAAATTGAGATTCAATAAGAAGTTTTTGTAGAATAAAATCACTTATTTTTGATTAATTCACATAGAACTTAAAAACTGATTCTGAGAAGTCTGAAAGATTTATCGTTAAATACATATTCTCTGGAGTATTGAATCATTTTGTGCAATGAAAAAATTGGCTATTAAACAGTTTAAAGTTGTTTTCCTTATGCTGTAATTTTTTTTTTTCATTTCAACAAACTGTTGCTAGTAAAAATGTGTTTTTTTTTTAAAATAAATGACCAGAATTTTTACTAAAAAGAAACAATGGCACTACAATGGGGAAAAAAGCGTAACACAGATGAAAGAATAGGTTCGATTGTGTGAGAAAAAAAAGTTGAAGAAGTTGATATTTGTCCAGGCTATTCCTTGATGAGTTCACTAACAGCCAAACTTGGAGTAAAAAAGTACTACAAAAACCAAGATATGTAATGTAAATGTAATTTTCTTCATAAAATAAGCTTGAAATTTTGAAGTATATATGTATGTACATTATGTGTAACACTCTTCTATTTTTATTATTATTTTACAAAATTTTATCATTTTTCATGCATTATTCTAATGTACTAGTACATACGCGATGTGTATAAATGTATACGTACATACATCATACATATTTCTATTATTATTTTTAAACATAAATTATTAATACACATCCTTCATTCTGAAATGCAAAGAAAATCTTAAAAATAGCTATCATGAATTTTTTAAAATTGAATTTAAAATTAGCTATTCAACATTTTTCTTCACATGTAAAATATTCATACCATGTAATACGTCATGGAATACAGAGTATATATTATGTTGAAATGAAAAGTAAAAAAAAAAAACACATAATAAAAAATAAATGAAAACGTACCTTTATTCGATAAAAGGAAATCAAGTACATATACAAGAAGGTATTTTTTTTTTTTTTTTTGTGGTGGTAATTTTAAATTACATATTTTTTCTTTGATAATCCAGAAATTGAAGAGCATTTTTAATTCATGATTATTATTATTTTTTTTTTTTCGTAATTATGCAATGGAATAATATTTTTTTTCTCCTTTTCCTTTATTTCATTGCATTTATTATAGAAATTTAATTTAAAAGGATTTTTTTTTTTGTTCATAAAATTTATTTAAAAGTGTATGAACAAAAGGATATATATGTAATCCTTCAAAGAGTGGAGTAATTTTATTTTAAATTATTATCTACAAATAATTAAAAATGAAAAGAAGGAAATGCTATATAAGTAAAATGCGGTTTATGAATAAAAAATGAAAACGTAAAGGTCAAATGAGCTACATTTTTATAAAGATTTTTTTGAAAATAATAACCATTCATTCATTAACCTTCACATCAAACGTATAATGTATACATACTTGAAAAAAAAAACAATCTCGTATTTATTTTTTATTTTACGCTAATAAAATCAAGTTTACGAGTACTTGAATTCATTTATTCTAATGAATTGGTTTTATAACTACGTACTTCGTATATAATCAATATTTCTCACGATATTATGCATTATTTAATTTCATGAAATATTCATTTTCAATATTTTTCTATACTATACATTTTTTCTTTCTTTCAAATAATCTACTGAAAACACCTCTTGAAGATTCTTGATTGAATTCAATTTATTTATGCATTTTATAAAATATTTTTAATTTACAATAGATTTCAAGTTAATTGAAATTATTCAATTTATTTTTGAAATGAACACTGAATAGCATTAATAAAATACAAATTATTTTACATTCAATATTCTAATTTAAATTATATTATATTTTATTTGAAATACAAATACGACTACAAGAGATTACAATGTTTGTTTTCCATATGTTATTTGACATACATATTATCTATGTATTACTCTTATAATGTATCTCATTAGAATGATGAAATCTGAAGTGTATTGAAATATGTACGTGTAAAATAAATGAAATTAGTAATGATAATATAGTTGAAAGGAAATTTATCAATGTAATACATATTTTGATGAGTATCGAAATGATAATTATATTCATACATATGTACATACATAATATATATTAATTTATTTCGTTTGAGTAAAAAAAAATTTATCTAAATATATTTAAAGCCTAATGTTTATGTTCAATTTGAATTACGTATTATTTTAAAAATAATAGACTAGCGGGCATTGTAAATGTAATAATTTTTTTTTTTAATTAAAAGTTATAAATTACTTTCGTAGTAGCTAAAAGTATGTACCTACTACTTGATTTGTCATATCACTTTACATATCCTTTACAAATCCTTCGTAAGAAAAGAGGACATTTCGCATTGCAAAAAGAGGAGAAAAAGAGAACACCAAGAAAACAATAAAATTTGAATAAAGCTTTTTAAAGCGTTACAAATCCAGTCTTTCAAATTCAGCTTTAATTTTAAAATAAAATTGAAACTTAGAAAATAATAAAAATCAATCGTTTAAAAAATTTATGGTTCTTTTTTTAAAACAAAAAAGTAAAAAACATAACAAAAACTAACAAAACTTATTTAGTCTGAATCTACGTCATCTTTAATTTTTTTGAAAAATTCTAAACACCCTTCGTTTTTAAAGTTATACATAATAACATTATCGACAAAATAGACCGTACTGTTAAAATTTTTAGATGATTTTGTTTCTTTGGTCCACTGTGATCCCAAAAATGAAAATAAATGTTCAACGTTCGCGTTTTGCGCTGGAATTGCATAAAAAATTTTAACAAATTCTCAATAATTCTGTATTTTCCTAGTTGATGAAAGTTTTTTGGCTGTTTCGGAATCCTTAAAAAGCTTCCTTAACAAGTTTGTTGTACAATCTGTAGAATGAAAGCTATGGTGATGCTTAGTAGCGTGAAAAGAAAGAGTAGCTTCTATTGCTGCAGTTCTATCATCGTTCGCGCAACATCGTAAACAGATTGAAGTCAGTTTTATTTCAAAAAATTTTCAATTAAACGTTGAACGAAATAGTCCTCTTTTTTTTAAATAGAAAAGAGGACAATTATAAAAAATTTGAGGAAAAAAGAGTAAAAAAGATTTTAGGTGAAAAATAGGACATGTCCTCTTTAAAAGAGATATTATGGTAACCCTAACTTTACATACTATATGTCACTGGTAAAAGTTTGACAGCGTTTACACTGTCTGATTTTGTTGAGAAACTTTGTGATACTACTTTACACTCGACATATCATGAAAATAGATTTTTTCTAATTTCGTATGACATTTGATTTGACTTCATAATACTTGAATTTTTTTATTTCAGTGGATTATCAGCATAATGAAAAGTGGTACGACAATACATATGTAAAATACCATACATAAAGTGATATGAGAAATCAAGTAGTGTAAAGGTACTTTAAGAACAGAAAAAACGATATTCGACTCGACTGGGAATCTAACCACAGTCCTCTATCTTGCCGGAATAGTGCGCTTACGAATGCGCCACCGAATTTCATGCCATTCACTGTTCTTAGTTACTATACTTAAACATTGATATTCAAATCTCCTACACTTTAAAAATCTTTTGAAATGAATATCACAGCTAAAAGAATATGTTTTTCATTAAGTTAAAGTTATAAGAATCTTTTTCATTTTTTTCTTTCATTTAAGATATTTTTGTTTAAATTCCCCTATGTAGAAATACAGTTACGTTATTTGTTATAGCTATATATATGTATGTTTAGGTAATCCATATGATAAATATTTATGTAATACTAAATAAGATAAAATTTATCAGAAAATTACAAATATAATCAATCAAAAGTACATTAGCGTCAATGTATGTATCTTAATACATTATAAGTATGATACGTGTATGCATATATGAGATTAATTTTGTATCCTAAATGTCTACTTATCTATGTTTTCTTTTTTCAAGCATTATATTGAAAAGTGATTATATCTAATTATTGTAGCATTCTTAATAGGTATATACAATTTTATTTTATACTTTTTATAAATTCAACAGAATGAAAATTGTATTAATTGTTTATATTGAAAATGAATAAAAATTATTTTCAACATATCGTTCCATTACATATTATGTGTGTTGATATTTATTTTTAAATCCTTTTTTTTTTGTGTTTTGTTTTATGTGTATACGCAAGTTTAACAATTAAATATGACACAGGTCACATGAAATTCTAATTGTTACAATTGTTTCATAAAAAATTCATTTTAAATTTATAAACAATGTAAACCATAATAATGATCATTATTTTGTTTTACCTAATATACTTAGTACATTATAAAAGTTAGAACAATAGAAAATGAATTCATTGTACCGTAAGTACGTTATGCATACATAAAACATAATAATAAATACTTGAATAAAGTACAGATAGTACTTTAAATATTATACAATCTATTTTATTAAATATAAATATTGTTTCTGTATATAAAAAGGTTGTGGGCAAAAAAAAAGAGTATGTTATTAAAATTTTATTCATAATTTTTTTTTATTACATAAAGTTTGTTAAAATTTTTTTGTTTTGTTCAACATCACGTTTCATCCATATTTTAATGTGAAGTGCAAAAAAAAAAAATTTCTTTTATTCATTATTCTTTATTATTTTTTTTATTTTGATGAAAAATTATTGTTCATTATCATTTTTATTGCATTTTAAATATATATTTTTTTTGTTCGGAGCACTGACGTAACATACTTATTTAAATAACATAATAAGAAATAAGGACATAACACAAAAAAAATAAAAATAAATAAATAAAAAATAAATGAATTAAATGAAATAAAAAAAATTAATTCGTTTTCTTGTTAAATATAGAATAAAATTTAATCACTACAGATTCAGAGGAAAAAATAAAATTCATTATATTTATAGTTAAATAATTACTTAAATAAAAAAGAATTTTCAATATATCGCGTTTTAAAGACGGACTAAAAAGTATAAAATAATTTTTCCTAGTCCATACAGATTCTTAACCCCATACAAATAATCTTGAAAATTTGTGATTGCGAATTTTAATATGTAGGTATGGAAATACTTTTAAAATTTAAAACTTACTTACTTACTTACTACTTAGTAATTACTGGGTAAATTAGTAAATTACCAGGTAAATTAACGGGTAACTACTTAGTAATTACCGAGTAAATTACTGGGTAAATTACCGGGTAACTACTTGGTAAATTACCGAGTAACTACTTAAAGTAGCTTTACACTACTTGATTTGTCATATCACTTTATGTATGTTATTTTACATATGTATTGTCATACGACTTCTCATAACGCTGATAATCCACTGAAATAAAAAAATTCAAGTATCACGAAGTCGAGTCAAATGTCATACGAAATTAGAAAAAATCTATTTTCGTGATATGTCGAGTGTAAAGTCGTAAGACAAAGTTTCTCAACAAAATCAGACAGTGTAAACGCTGTCAAACTTTTACCAGTGACATGTAGTATGTAAAGTGATATGAGAAATCAAGTAGTGTAAAGCTACTTTTAGTAATTATCGAGTAAATTACTGGGTAAATTACCGGGTGAATTAGCGGATAAATTACCGGGTAGCACCTTACCAATGACCGGTAAATACGGAGTAATTACGGGGTAAATTACTGGGTAAATTACCGGGTAACTACTAAGTAATTACCGAGTAAATTACTGGGTAAATTACCTGGTAAATTACCGGGTAACTACTAAGTAATTACCGGGTAAATACCGAGTAATAACCGGATAAATACCGAGTAATTACCAGGTTAATACTAAAAAGGTATTTTCGATGAAAAATCTGCGTTTTAAAATATAAAATAAAAAAACCAGAGAAGAAGAACCGGTTCCCGTTGACAGTTTTTTTTTTTTAAATATGTATTTTTAATTTTGTTTGTTTGTTTTTGTAACCAAATTAGGTAGGTTACAATAGAAAGCGCATAGACCATTTGTGGGTTAGTTAATTTTTGTTTTTTATAAAAGTCTTTCAATCATTATAAGAAGATTCACAGAGTTCTTTCTATAAAAAAGGCTTCAATAGATCACGTTCGTACATTAAAGTTCATCTTAAGCACTTAGTACAAGTCGTTATAGCAATCTTTAAAGTATTTTTTAAGATACAGAAAAATAGAACAACAACTTTTTCTCTTGAAAATCATAAATATTTCATTTTTTGTTATTGTTGTTTTATTTGAAAAACAAGAACAAGAAAAAATAGTTTATTTCAATGAATTGTTTTTTTTTTTGTATTTTAAGAATAAAATAAATATAAAAGAATAAAAAGATAATGGGAAGATTTATACAGGAAGAAAATTTCTACTTCAGAAGAAAATTGACATAGAAAAACATAAACAAAAGTTATAAAGGTGTTAATTCTCATATACTTGTTCCTACATACATACATACAGCTTTAACATACATACATATATATTTTTTAAGAAATCTGTTGTTTTATCAACATCTTCATCGTCAAAGAAGAAATGAAAATAGGAAAAAAAAAAAACAGAAAGAAAAAAAGAAAATAATAAGCATTAATTGAATCTATTGCAGAAAGATTTAAAATTATGTAGAGCATAAAATTGTATTTTGAACACGCATACAAACATTTTTTAAAAAGAGAGTAAAAATTTAAAAGCAGAAAAAAGGATATAAAAATTTTAAATAACAACAACAACAAGGGGTAATTTGTTTTTTAAATTTCTTTTTAAAATCTTAATTGTACTTAATCAAGTAACTATGTCAATAATAAGAAAAAATAATAAAAATTAAAAAGAATAAGCTAATCAAAGAAATTTTTTATATGATAAGTAGAAAAAAGTGGAAAAACATAGCGTGTTTTAATTTTCTTTTTTTTAAAGAAAAATCCTTGAAAAAAAATTGTTAATTAAAAGAAAATATTCGAAGCATATCTTATAAAGTTTAATTTATTTCAATATAGAAAAAAAAATCCTAGGAAAACAACGTCATCACAATTAATTTGTATTTTGTAGTTGATGTTTTTTAAAATTTTTCAGAATGACTAGGAAATTGGAGAAAAAGAAGAAGAAAAAAACATTTATATGTATCACTAATTATATATTTTCAGGTACATACTTCATGTACACAAGTTTTATCAGTAAATTTGCATTGGCAAAAAATTATGGAAACGCCTTGGAACTTATTTCGTATTTTGTTATAAAGTACTTTTCTTCCAAAAGAATTTTCATGTAAGCTGGAACTTTTTATTCACCGCTTGAAAGTTATTGAACGATGACTAAAAATGCTTTTTTAAAAAATTTTAATTTTTAAAATATTTGAGATATGAAATGACTAGTAGAAAATCTATGAAAATTCTTCATAATTTTAATTAAATTATATTGTCTTAATTTTTATTTTTATTTTGTGACAGTACTGAAACAAAATGGGCTTGTATAATACCTACATATGTACCTACATCATTTTAAGGTGCTATATATAGCACTTTTTTTCTAAGGTCAAGATTTTTTAATTAAAAAAAATGTACTTACCAGGAACATTTTATTGTTACTTTGATTCATTTTTACAAGGTCAAAAGATACTTGTATTTTTTTTATTACTTGCTACTGAGTACTGACATTTTCTACGGTTAATTAAATTACTATAGCAAGTTTTATAATTCCAAAAACATTCTACTATACTTTATCCACTAATTATTTGCACCACAGCCTTATGGAAAAGTTCATTTTTATCCAGTGTCATTACACTTAATACTTTTAATAGTATACTAAGCTACTCATACCATACCCCAATCTATTATATGTGCAATGAGACGCTGGATAAAAGTGCCGGTGATGAAAATTAGAAACACATTTATGTAATTACTCAAAGAAGAAACAATACAAAATATGCCAATAAGCGCTGTGGTGCAAATAATTAGTGGATAAAGTATAGGTATAGTATGGAATCTGTAGATTTATTTTATTTATATTTTGTTGTACAATAAATTATAACCTAGAAAATCTCAAAAAATTTAAAAATATTTGAACCACTGACTGTAAGCAAAAATAAAATGCTTCGAAATAAAACAAAAACAGGTGAAAAATATTTGTTCAAAATATTTCAAAGGCTTTCTAGAAATTTTACAATAAACTATAAAAGAAAAATAAAAGAATGCAAAAATCATGTTCTACATTTCAATTAATTTAACCTTTAAATTAATTTTGTAATACTCATAGCTTTTTCCAACATTTAAAAAATAAATTAAGTAAATTAAAAATGTAGAGAAAAACAAGGTCCTCTCTACAAATTAAAGGATTAGACTTCCCTTATTTAATTTTACCAAGTTCACTTGTTCGTAATTTTGTTAGGTAATATTTTTGTGATAATTTTGTATAAAAAAAAAAATATTTTCGTTTAGTTTTGTGCTGTTTTTATTATTAAATTCTGCCGGCCTTGCTATAATTACGTCAGCATTTCATATGAATGAATTTCTTTTTTTGAGTGTTTCTCTTTATATCCTGTAAATCCAAATCAACAATTCAACCGCGGTTGAAATATTAAAAAAGGAGTTATACGATTTTACTAGGAGAAAACTTTATGCAAAATTCCTGTTTAAATATGTGTACGTACGTACGAATATGTTATGTATATATGTACAGATTCATTTTAAAAAACTGGTATTCTTGTGTACTTACACACATTGTACATACTTTTATCAATACGTTTACATATTTGTTACATCATTTTAAAGGGTAAATCTAATATAAAATTTTCCAATAATTTTGTTTAATGTTCTTTTGTCTGCCAGCTAGAGATTTATGATTATCAAAGGAAATTTGTAAGAGAAATAGATTATGGTTTTTGCCTACATTCACTGTCTAAATTACAAATAATATTAATATAAAAGGTTTGTACATACATTATGAAAAAATAAATGTACAAAATACTTCTAGTTTAAAAAAAAATCCATGTGGATGCTTTTTGTAATAAATTTCGGTTTTTTTTTTCAAATTTCAGTGTAAATATTTGTTTTTTGAAAAATTATTTCAATCTCATATTGAAAACAGTAATTACAACATTTTTTCTACAAATAGTTATTCTCATTAAATATTTAATTAAAAATACTTACATATACGAGTAAGTATGTACATGAATTTATTTTGATAAGCAACCTTTTTTTTTTGTATTTTCAAGGAAATCATAATGAGGTAATAATACTCATTAGAAAGAGATGAAATGAGGAATGTTTATTTCACTTTTAATTAAAACAATCAAAAACAATTCGAAATTTCGAAATAACAAAAAAAAAAAATAATAATAACAAAAATTCCAATAGATACTTTACCATCCTAAAATATCTTATTTATATCATGTGTGTGTGTACATCCTTTTTTCATGGAATTTTCGGACGATCATTCCAATATATGTACATATAATAAACAATAGGATTAGATTGAAGCTAATGTATCTACCCACATAGATGTAGATTGAAATGATTTTATATATTATATAATATGTAGTAGGTATATATTTAAAAATATCTATGTACGTTACGATTCTGATACTTTTAGATACTCTATTAGTGTATCTATTATCTTGTTTATGCGAAGCGTTACTTCGCATTAACTCACTCCGTCTTGACTTAATACGGATGCATAAACCAAATTTCAAAACGCATTAAAGCTCTACGTCGTTTTGAGTTAATACACTATTAAATCCGCATTTAAAATTTCATTTCGTTTTTAAAATGTGCATAAACACTTACTTCGTTTTAAGTAGTTGTTATTACACACGCAGGTGTTCAACGTTTTGAGTGAGAACGAAATGTTGTATTACGCATAAACACCAATCAAAATGTATTATCTCAAAACGATGTTTAAAACGTTTTATCGTTAATACGTTTTAACCTTTGTGCATAAACAAGATATATATTTAGTACATACATACATATGTATATATTGTAGTAAATATGTAGTTATATACATATAAGTATTCATGAGATGAAAATAATCCGTACTTTTCATTATAATAAAACCTTTAAGGTAGATAATAACATGTAATATATACTTTCACATCCACGTTTATATACCCTTAAGGGTGTAACATTTTATTTTCTATAAAAATATTTTTGTTCAATGAAGGAATTCGACACTATTTTTTTTTTTTTTTAGTAAAATAGCTTATAGGGGTGAACCTTAATTAATTTTATCTCATTTTAGAAAAATATCCAATATACATATCTAAATACTTCACTATACAGAAAAACAAAACAAAAAAGGGATATCGGGTAAAATAAAAACTATGTTTTTGGTATGTACGAATACATAAAAAAAAAAAATTTGCTGACATTTTTCGTTTTTAACACCTAAGCAAAAAATTTTAAATGCAATGTGTGTGAATAATCAAATTATTTTGTCACAATAAAAAAAAAAAGGTCCTTTTATAGTTTTATAGATTATAATTAGATTGTACATATACATAAAATACAAAGAGGTGTTTTTAAAAGAATTAATTGATTATTGTTTGATTTTGCGACTTAAATATCATAAATAAAATATGTAAATTTTAAATAAATTTTAATTAGAAATGTAACTTTAAGGATATAAAATCAATTTTATGATGTGAGATATAGTTCAGATTAAAATGATTATGAAATGGTTTCAAAACGATATTTTTTTTATTATTTTAATTTTAACATTTTTTCACCATTATTTTGTATATCCTTGCTAACGAAGTACTTTTTAACTGAGTCATTTTTCAAAGATAATTAATTACAATTTTCTTAAAATTTCAAATAAAACACAAACTTTAAATTGAAACCAACAACAACCAATAAAATCCAACAAAGAAATGTAAATTTTCTAATAATTTCCAAATAATAGACAAGTAAATTAAATTCATTCAAAATTTAAATTTATTTAAATATTCATTTTGTTTATTTAATGAGAGAAAAAAAACATTACAAAGATAACTCAATTATTTAAAAAGAAAATGTTTTTTATCTGTGAGATTTTTTAAAATAATTTTTTTTTTTTATTTAATTGGAAATCCAATCATAGTAAATTTGTTGTTTTTTTTCGTTTCGTAAGAGGAAAACCAAAAGAAGAAAAAAAAAACTTTTAATGTTTCTTAAAATTTCGGTTTCAATGTTAAATGAGGGAAAGAAATTTTTGGACAGAAAAAGTTTATAAATTTCTTTACTTGTGTGTTCAATGTGTTTGTACAGTTACATAGCTTCCGCATTTCTATATATAGGTTTCTTTGTAAAATGTAAATTTAGAGAAAATCTTTAAGATTAAAGTTGAGGTTAACAGATGTGGTGTTTTTTTTGTCTTCTGTGTTTTGTTTTTCAATTTTTAAATGAGCTAACGAAATGCCCTTCTCTATACAGCAAATGTATTATATACAATATATATTCATTTGGGAGAAATTGAATTTATGTAACTTTTCTATTGGAGGGTTGTTATTTTAATAGGAGACAATAAAATTAGGTTTATTTTATTATTTTTTTTTGTTGTTGAAACAAACCAATGAAAATAATGAAATAAACAACAACAAATTGCCTGTTTATGAACTTTTTAATTTATGTTTTTTTTTTTTAAAAAAAAAAGTCCTTATTTTTTAAAAAAAATAAATTTCAATTTTGATCTTTTAATGTAAATATAACTTCATTAATTTGATATTAGATTTTGTGTATGTAATTCAGTTGAGATTCAGAAAATATTTAAAAATTATTATTAAAATTATTTTCTACTGAGAAAACAAAAAAGTAATTATTTAATTGAACAAAGAAATGAGAAAAAAAATTGTTTCAAAAGTAATTTCCTGTATAATTAAGTATATAATTTTGTTTTTTTCCTTATATTTCTAATTTTATGTAGTATGAAATTTATTTTATAATGTAATTTTGATGATTTTCAATTAATGTACTGCTGTTTGATTTCGTTTGGGTTTGATGAGTAGAAAGAGAATTTTAAAAAATTGAATACATTGTTACGGGATTTAATCACAATCTTAAGATGTCTTTGAAGATTATTTTGGTTTTTTAAATTTTTTTTTTTTTAAATAAAATATTCAAAATTGTCAAGAGTGTACTTGTATTTTGTTTTTCATTTTTGAATATAATTTTTCTCAGAGTCAAAACTGTCAATGTAAACAACAAAATATCTGAAATGTAATATGTATTTCATAAATGTTGTCTATTGTTTCTCGAAATACTGTATTTATATTCAAATCTTCTCATCGCGAATACATATAATAATGTATAAGAGTACATGTTTTCTGAAATTCAACGAATTTTCTTTTTTCCTTAGAAATAAAAAAACAAATATCTGATAGAATTTCAAAAACAATGATATAGAATTTCTTTCTTTTAGTATAAGCTTTACTTTATTCTATATTTTATTATAAAAAGATTAGATGAAATGTCTTTTTTTTTATTTAAAAACAAAAAATATTAAATCTATCACTATCTGTGTACTTCTATTTATTCATATGTAAAAATATTTCATGTTTCAAATGATTATGAATGCATTAGAAGTAAAGAAGACAAAAAAAAAATTCTGATAGCTTCATAACTGAATTTATGTATATTATATATAAAAAATTTAATATTCTTTATACATCATATTTTCTATCAAATCGGATTTTTAATAAAAAATAAAGAGGATTACGATTACATATTTTGTAAAAATACATTTGACAAATTTTATTTTATTATTACATGAGATACATCATGTATTTGTTTACATAGAAATTAAATTGACTTATGAGATATATCAGATTAGAAAATGAATTTATATGCATTATTCAAATTTTTTTATTTTAGATTATTTGAAAACATGAAATTTTTAATGAGAAAAAAAAATGTACGAGCATGATAAACAGCAAAATAAGAATAAAAAAAATGGAAATTATATAGAATTTAGAAAATTTTAAACCCACGAAAAAATTAAGAAATATTTTTGCATTGAAAATATAGAATTAAATTTTTATGACGAAAGTTTCTTATGTATGTATGTATTTTATTTTATGCACAAAGGGAGTAAACCCTCCAAATCTCACCTAAACCGAAGGTGTGCAGGAACCGTGCCGAGCGGCTGCTTGACCAGCAGGTGATAAATGAGCTGGTCTCGAACGGTCCCCTCCGATGCTCGGGCAAGGTCGGTTGTACAAAGTGCCTTGCCACTGTATTTCGGCTCTGCAGTGGTCGACCACCCTTTCCGAACTACTCGTGGGAACAAAATGGAAGTCCCGGAAATAAATAAAAATAAAAATGAAGATCATGCTGTTCATCAGGGGCATGAAGGAAGAAATTCACCTGATGAAAATAAAAAGAACAAAAGGTCAACTAAGAGGCAAGATGCAACATCAGAATCTCCTAAAGACACACCTCTGCTCAAAAACGTGATGAGTCTCAATGAGCTGAGAGAGGTCCTCTCTCAGTCCAGTGGGGACTCAGACATGGAAACAGAGACAGAGGAACGTCCACTAGGAAAAAATGATGTACATATGCCGGAAAAAGAAAAACGGGCAGAACAAAAAGCCAAATCTGGCTATAAAAGTTCCACCAAATTTCTTAAAAAGATGGCCAAAAAAGATCCTTCAACCTTAACAGAAAGGGAGAAGAGATTTATAAAAAAGCATAAAAAGATAGTTAAAGTGTACGAGAAACGTCACGGTAACGTAACACTTCCGGAAACTTTAACAACTAGAGAAAAAGGGAACGCAAAGGAAACGGAGGTAATTGGAATAACTCTTCATAAGAGGACGAATCCTACCCCCTCCACCTCCAAAGCAAGTACCGAACTACAAGGCGACGGGAAAGCCGCGGGTACGGAGGTAAGAAGGAAAAGTCTGAGAAAGGCGAATCCTAGCTCCTCGAAACCCAAAGCCGGTACCAATACCGCTAAGAGCGAAATCGCAAAGGAAAAGCTAAACCTGAATCCAGAAACTGTGCAGTTAGAGGAAAAGGAACTAGCAAGACCTCCCAAGAGACTTCGCTCAGCAGAAGAAAAACCAGGGAACTCAAAAAAGAAAGCTAAAACCGGATTCTACAGCAGTGAAGAACTCACTCTGGCAGTGATCGATCGTAGCGACCCTTATGGAAAGCTAACGAAAGAAAACTGGTTGAAGGTGGAAGCTAAAATCCTAGAAGCTATGATAGCTACCAGCGGAAACGCAGATGCACATAACATCTGCAAATTTGATGGTGCTGGATGGCGGAAAGGAGTGAAGGTTGTGGGATGTAGTAATAAGGAATCATATGATTTCCTTGTCAGCTGCATACACAACATAGGAGAACTCTGGAAAGGAGCCAGGATTGAAGTGATTCCAGCTTCGTCCCTGCCACTGCGCGAATTGGCACATGTATGGATACCACCTCCAGTACCGGAGATCACATCCATACTGAAGCTAATTGAAGTGCAGAACCAGGGACTAAGCACGGGAAACTGGAAAATCCTGACTTCAACAACCAAAGAGAATAACGGAATAGTCCTCAGGATTGCGGTTGACAGTGAGTCGGCCAAATTCCTGAGAAGGGCAGCAGGGGTGGTGAAGTTCGGACTCGGTAGTCTGAAGTTCACTATCTCCTCAAATGAGGGAAGTCAATAAGCTCAGAGTGGTGCAGATAAATCTACATCACTCCCGGGCAGCTACCGACGACCTGCTGCTCTTCATGGCGGAGGAGAACATAGATGTGGCCCTAATCCAAGAACCGTGGCTCGCCAGAGGCAAAATTCAAGGATTAGGATCAAAACACTATAATCTCTTCCATTCGCAAAAAGAAGGTAGGATAAGAAGTTGTATTTTGATAAGAAAACAGCAATATTTTCTGTTCTCTCATCGTTTCAGCAACAATGATCTGACGGTGGTGATGTGTGAGCGCAAAAATGAGCCTAAACTCATTCTTGCATCCGCATATCTACCATTCGAAGAAGAAAACCCTCCAACCGATACACTAAGGAGTCTGGTGAAACATGCCGGTGACACCGGAGCAAACTTAGTGATAGGAATGGACGCAAATGCCCATCACACACAGTGGGGCAGCTCGAACATAAATAAAAGAGGTGAGTCAATGTTTGAATTCATATTACTAACAAAACTAGAAATAAGTAACAGGGGTAGTCATCCTACATTCCAAAACAAATCTAGGCAAGAAGTAATAGATCTAACTTTGACTCAATTTGTAGATTATGATAGAATTAGTGACTGGAAAGTATCATCTAAATTCTCCTTTTCGGACCATTTTAGAATAACTTTCACTATCAGTTTCAAGAAAACAATGAACAAACCTTTCAGAAACCCTACCAAGACAGACTGGATAAAATTCTCTGAAATTGTCTCAAACAGACTGCAACTTGTCTCGGCAAGCGAATGTTCAAGTGAGACACAGATAAACGATTCAGTCAAACTTATTACCAGTACTTTTACGGAGGCTTTCAGTAAATCATGTCCTGTTAGTCGGCCGCCTAAAAGACACCATGCAATATGGTGGACAAAGGAACTACGACTCCTCAGGTCTAAAACCAGAAAAGCCTTTAACAAAGCCAAACAAACGAAATCTGAAGAAGACTGGAACGCGTATCGTTCTAGCTTTAACGAGTACAAGAGGGAAACGAGGGCAGCCAAAAGGAAATCATGGGCCAACTTCTGCTCCAACATAGAGTCAACAACAGAGGCGGCTAGGTTACGTAAGATCCTAGCCAAAAATCCAATTCCAACTGGAAACCTCTGTAAGGAAAATGGCTCTTGGACAGAAGACAGCTGTGAAACACTTGAGTTGCTTATTTCCACTCACTTTCCCGGATGTACAAACTGGGAGGGTTGTCAACATAATGTGCCGACAACTCTCCCGGCTACAAGTGAGACAGCTATAGGAGAATATGTAAGCGAGGAAAAGGTAGCATGGGCAGTAAAATCCTTTCAACCCTACAAATCTGCAGGACCGGATGGAATTATACCAGCCATGCTGCAATATACTTTAAGTAGTATTACACCCTTGATTACGAAAATCTTCAAGGCATGTCTCAAGTTAGGATATATCCCAGAAAGCTGGAGAGAAGTACGAGTGACCTTCATTCCCAAAGCGGGAAAACCCAGTCACACAAAAGCAGGAGACTACCGACCTATTAGCCTATCATCGTTTTTACTAAAAACACTAGAGAGACTAATTGATCTGTGTCTCAGGCAACATCTCGAGTCAACCAAGTTCCTCAGCGACGCCCAACACGCTTATGCCAAAGGCAAATCCGTTGAGACGGCACTGCATGAGGTTACAAGAACGATTGAGAAATCTCTCAGCCTAAAAGAATACACCCTGACAGCTTTCCTTGATCTAGAAGGAGCTTTTAACAATCTGAAAATAGAAACCATAGTCGCTTCCTTGGAAGACACTGGCTGTGGAAATACGATAACACACTGGGTAAAAACTATGCTAGAAAGCAGAGTTATCAACTCCAGTTTGGGGGAATTTTCAATTAGGAAAATAGTTAAGAAAGGTACACCTCAAGGGGGAGTGCTATCGCCTCTCTTGTGGAATATCTCACTTAACAAGATCCTAAAATCCCTAGCACAGAAGGGCATCAAAGTAGTGGCCTATGCGGATGACATAGTCATACTAATAACAGGTAAATTCTTACCAGTTATTAGTGAAATTATGAACTCTGCGCTAAAAGAAGTTGCGTTATGGGCAGAGACTAGTGGCCTTAAAGTCAATTCTGATAAAACAGAACTAGTCCTCTTCACAAGAAAGTACAAAATACCTAAATGGGATCTTCCTAGACTCCAAGGTATCACCCTTAAACTCTCTCCTGAAGCCAAATATCTTGGCATAATATTCGACTCCAAACTAAGTTGGAAACGGAATACGGAAGAGAGAACAAGGAAAGCACTAAATGCACTTTATGCATGCAAAAGAACTTTCGGCAAGAACTGGGGCATGCAACCGCATATAGTACACTGGATGTACTTAGCGATTGTTAGACCAATTCTTACATATGGGGCACTGATCTGGTGGGAAACCGCAAATACAAAATCCTACCTCAACAGTTTAAGAAAAGTACAAAGACTAGCGTGTTTGGGTACCACAGGTGAACTTAAATCCACACCACAATTAGGTTTGGAAACTATTTTACACCTGCAACCCATAGAGCTATTTATAAAAAGCGTGGCGGCCAAAGCAGCTCTTAGACTAAGAGAGAACGGCTTTTGGAAACCACAGAACAAAGGACATTCAGTCATTTTGGACACCTTCAGTCAAATTGGATTACCACCCAAAACCGATTACAGGAAAACCAAATATGACTTTGAAAAACCATACACTGTTCTCATACCTAAAAGAGAAGAATGGACAACTCCTAATAACATTATTAGGGGATTCGCCATCTTCACTGACGGATCGAAAACAGGAGAAAGCACGGGAGCAGGAGTCTTCTCAGAAATATTGCAGATCAAGAAGTCTTTTAGACTTAAAGACTGCAGTATTTTCCAAGCAGAAGTATACGCGGTGATGAAAGCTGCACAGGCTGTTCATGAAATGCAGATTTCGCCCGCCGAAATCACAATTTGCATGGACAGCCAAGCAGCACTAAGAGCGTTAAACTCCAATGAGATAAATTCAAGATGTGTCGAAAAATGCGTCAAAGCCTTAAAAGTCCTTACACAGCACAGGGTTCGACTTTGCTGGGTTCCTGGTCACGTCGGCGTGGAGGGAAATGAAAAGGCTGACGAACTTGCTAGAAAAGGATACGACACAAACTTTGACCCATTTGCTGTAGAGATAGACCCTCCTCTCAGCAAGGCAAAATACCTTATTGATTGCTATTTCGAACACATGGCTGCGGAACAATGGAAGACTACTGGTGGTTGCTCCATAACCCGTAGCATGTGGCCGGAAATAAACGGAAAAAAGACCGCAGCTCTACTAACGTTTCAAAGAAAACAAGTTCGAGAACTTGTCGGTGTGATTACTGGACACTGCCTTATAGGGGCTATGGCCAATAAACTCGGCATACCATCGAACGATTTCTGCCGAAGTTGTAGAGATGAAGAAGAAATAGAGTCAATAGTGCATTTACTCTGCGAATGTCCAGCTCTAAAAGAACGAAGACTCGCTTGTTTGGGAGCAAGGTTCTTCGACGGTCTGGACGACATAGCTGAGATAGCACTAAAAGACTTAAATAGATTCATACAAAAATCGAAATGGTTTTCAGGATAAGCCAACTCCCACATCCAAAACAAAAAGGGTATTCACAATGGGCCTTTAGGCCTCCGAGTGAAATCGTTTCTCCCGAAGCGAACAGCCCTTCATACCATACCATACCATACCATGTATTTTATGTATGTATGTACATACAGGTACATATGTAACAAAGTTTTAAAGCTAGAAATTCATAATAAAAGTTTGATATTGAAAATGTAGAAAAATTTGTAAATGAAAAAATCTCTCATTTGTTGAATAGAATCTGTGATAAAATTTAACATAAATGAACAAGCATCTAAGTCGACTGAACAAGGACTATTCAAATTATCCATTGTTTCAAATGAATTTGCATAGTTATTCATGTTGATAAAATGTGGAATTAGGTGTTGTCCTTTAGTATTAGCAAATTGCTTTTGCATAATTGCTTGCTTGTTGCTTGATTATTTTGAGTTGTAATGCTAATTACTTGCTGAATTTTAAAATTTGTAAGCAAAAAAGTGGTATTTCTTATATACAAGAATATTCTGCTCTAAAAATAATAAATTGGTGTAAAAAGTATTACAGAAAATTAAAAGTTTTATCAATTTTTAATTTAAACTAAAAATTTTCAAAAAATATTTATGTTGAATTAATTAAACGAACGTGTTTCAAAACAAAAATATATTTTTAATTTCTATAAAACATGTTCAAATTTTTTTTTTTTCAATTTAAAACTTAAAAAAAAAACAAGCCAATAAGCAGAGATTTATTATATTTTCTTTTCCATCGAGAATCTAAACAAAATAATATTTCAAAGAAATTAAGGAAAAAAAATTACAACTTTTTAAATTTATTGCTGTTAAGGGAATAAATGTGTAAAAACTACAATTTTCTTATACATATATAATAAAAATATCCTGCGGTATTTTGCAGTATTTTGTGTCGACAAAAAAAAAAAAATAGATACTCCTATAATATAGTTAAACATGATAAAGGTATATATCGTGTAGTTAGTAAAAGTACAGTTGATTTTATTGGCTTTATTATATCTAAAGTATATTCTATGGTAGGTACACATAGAAAAAATAAAGAAAGAAGAAAAAAAAGTAACTATAAATAGAGAGTATCTTATCTGAGCAATGAATAAATTAAATTGTAATTTATTGTTAGATGAGAGATGCATTTTGCAAATATTATTATGTTTTGTATTGTACACCTGTTGTTTTACATGTACATATCTGCATATGTATATGTATGTATGTATGTATGTGTATGTACCACAAAGAACCTCAGGACATTTTATTGTAATAGTCATACATTGTTTGGTCATGTTCTTTGTTGTTCAATGAGAAAGATAAGAAAAAAGCACACCAGATTACATGAGTTTTTATACATCATAGTAGGAATAAAAACAAGGATAATATTTAGTGTGTGTATAATAATGTCTTTTTCAAAATCTCACGTAAATAAGTTGATTAGACAAATAGTTTATCCAGGTGGAAAATTAGTTGAAGAAAACCCAAATTTACCATAAACTTTCAAAATTTTTAATTTAATATATGTATGTAATTTCGTTGTGTGTATTCTCACAATTAATTCACATAATTTTAGTTTCTGGCCATTATTAATTGTCATATCATTATAAACAACAATAATAATTCGATTAATCAACAAAAACATATATGTATGTATGTATATCATTAAAATGATTAAAACAAAAATATCTTAAAGATAAAATGCACTAATTTATATACAGTTGACACAATATTCAATATGAATATTGATTAGAATTTTACTATTGGGCAATATTAAAGCCTTACAATGAATAATAATGATATGATAATTTAATAGTCTAAGTATTATGTATAGTAGTTTTATTTAGTGATAAATTTTCCAAAGGATTAATTAAACAATATCTCTCTAATGTGCTATGAAATTTGAATTGGGTATTTTGTTTTTTTGTCCTTTTTTATATTGATTATATTTATTAGATAATTATTCTAATTAATTGGAATAACACAAAGTAGAATTTGACTTGAAAAGTTGAAAATTTTCTAGTTTGCTTTTCTCTATTTTTTTTTAAAGAAGAAAAATTCTGATCTGTTTTCAGTATAAGGACAAAGCTTCCAAATAATGTTTTTTTTTATTTCTAGATTTTTCCAATCAAAATTTTGTTGGAAAAAATGTTGTGGTTATTTTTAGTCTAGACGTCTGTGTTTTTGTTTTTTTTTATCTATTTTGAAATTAAAATTACAAATAAATAAAATTCCCTAACTATCACAGAATTTAATTCAGTTTAAAAGACAATGTTCCATAAAAAAATAATCCTTGTTTTATTTTCTTTAAAAAAACAAAACAAAAGAATTTGATTTATTATTATTGAATAAAAGAAATTGCTTTTCATGCTTCATTCATTATTTAAATTTCTTGTTATTAATCTTAATTGAAAAAAAATTTTGTTTTTTGTTTTTTCACCCTCATTTCTTGTTTGAATAATCAGAATACGTTTTTTTTCCTTATTGATAGTTAATAGACTGTAGAAAAATAAATTTATAGGATCATTATGTATAGAATTAAGTGGGATTTTGATTTTTCATAAGATATAATTGTCTTATTCTTATAAAAAGTATATATTGTGAATTAAACTTATTTTTAATAGTCAATAAAGAAGATAAATCATTTTTAAGTATCTTGAATGAAAATTTTCAAGACATTAGGAAAAACTTGAATTTTTTTTTAAGATCTTTAATCGTATGCAACATTTCGATGCATCAAACCAATCTATACTTATTAAAAATATATGAAAAAATAAATCGTAGATCAATCAATTTTTAAGTACCTACCTACATCTTAGAAGTTCTTAAATTTCTATAAGGAAAAAACTAACATAAAATCTTTAGTATTTTTTTTTCTTTCAAAATTATGAAATTGATGATATTTATTGAAAAACATTTTTTCAGAAAAAATGATTAAAAAAATCTTATTGAGATAATTTTTTTATAAAAACTTTGAGTAGTTGAAGTGTGTAAAGATAGAAAATTATTTTGACATACGTATTTTAGTAATCATTTATTTATTTATTTATTTTTGTTGTTGTTGTAATAAGGATTTATTAGAACTAACATAATTGTGGATACCAATCGTACACAAGTGTGTGTACTTAAATAATATTTGTTGTTTTATTCGATAATAATTGGTTGCTTAGCTTTCTTTTCTTCTTCTTAATTGTGTAAGTGTACTTGTTGCTGGTTAATAAATCAACTTTTATCCTAGAACACTTGAAAATATGAAAATAAATATTACTGGAAGGTAGGTAAAAGTTTAATATGAAAACATTTTTTTTTTATTATTGCTGGTAACCAAGAAACAGAAAGGAATTTTTTTTAGCAATAATTCAATGTATGTACGTCGTACATATTATGTGTACTTTGTTCTAATTATTTTTTAATTAAGGTACAAGCAGTAGATAGAGTTTGATGAGAAGAAATACTGCTCAAATTTGTCTTTCATTTGGGAATTTTCAATTTATATTTCTTCGTTCTTTAAAAGTTTGTTGGAACGTATTCTTATTTGATTATTAAAATGTGGCTTAAAAATTTATTTCGTTTTTTGAAAAAAATTTATATACGATTATTTTGAATATTTTTCAAAATTTAATTTATCGTTTTTTTTCCAAAGATAAAACTTTGTCTCTATTTTAAAAAAGACAAAATTTGTAAAACCACGAAAAAACAAGTAAAATAAAATGTGTAACCATATGAATAAATCAGATTACAAAAATTTACAAGAGTAAATTTTGTAGTTCTGGATAAAAGAATAAATTTTCACATGGAACTTCTGAATATTGTTTTTTTTTTGTTTATTTATTTTTTTTTGTTTCCATTTTTCTGTTTGACTCTTTTTCTCTTGAAATACCTGGAAGTTTAAATCCTATTTGTAAAATGTTAAGCTTTATAGGAATATAAATCTTGGGCAAAAAAAAAAGGCGGAAGTGTCATAAAAGTTGGTTTTTCTCTCGTATTCGTGGATTGTAATTAAGTTCCAGATTTTCATTCATAATCAGAAAGAGTTTCTTAATGTATAATAAATTTTATAAAGAAGAAAAGAAAATCTGTATAATTCTGAGACTTTTTCAAATCCATAGTTGTCATGTAAGAAAATTCCTATTTTTATTGAAGAGTTCAAAATATTGATTTTTGTTTTTGAAAGACAAATGAACATGTTTACACAGTTTTCCATTTTCTTTATATATTCTGTACACGTGGCATAGCATGAAGTTAATAATATAAATACTTTTAGCTTTACAAATTATGTTTACAAAAATATACCGTACAATATATCAGAGCATGTGGATCCCAGCAGGTGTTAAAATGTGGTAGAAAAGACACAGAATTGCTTGTAGATTGCCATCAAATTCAGACACACTGCAAGCACATCATTATAAAGTTTTTAATTGGATGTAATTCTATCTCAATTTTGTCTATAGCGTCTGATTCATTACTAAAAGTAAAATAAAAAAACGAATATTTATTTTAATTAATTTCTCTCCACACAGTTCAAATTAAAGACAATTTACAAAAATTGGTTTCAAAAATGTGTTTATACACATCTAAAAAGTGGTTTTTGTCTTTAATTTTGAAGTTGCAATACTTCATTGAAGATGATTGAGTGTATGTGCTGAACATGTCCATATACATATACATAACCTCATACAATGTATGTAGTATGTACATTATATATACAAATGGACATAATGTATAAAATAAAGGGAAATCATTTCAATTTATCATGAAAGCATATCGGAAATGATTTAAAAACTTCAATTTGTATTATTATCCCTTTTTTTTTTTTTTTTTTTTTTTTTTTTGTAAGATTTTATTATTAACAGATTTCCGGTTTGGTAAATGATTTTTTTGTAAACCAATTTTCATTTGTTTAAATTTTATTAATGATCTCATTAATTATGTTTGAGAGGTTTTTGTTTTGTTGTTTTGTAAAAAAAAAACAAAATTTATGTTGTAAACCACAAAAAAACAGAGTGTTTTAAATAAATTCCTTCATAAAATATGTGAAGGTGTTTCTGTGGAAAAAATCAAAAAAAATTCCGATGCTATGAATAAAAAATAAAAATAAAATAATTAAAAAATTTAAAATATGAAAAATATTTGGAAAATCCTATTATGTTTGTATTTAAATATGTAAATCAAAAAGTAATTTTCCTCCATTATTAATGGATAATTTGTTTAGTATAACAAAAATAAAAATTTCAAACATGCGGCGGTTTAAAATCATTTTTCTTTTATAGTCAAGATGAAAAAAAAGGAATACCCTTTGATATTTTCATTGTAACTTTGTAACATTTATTTACTTTACTTTCTTTAGAGTATAAGACTGATCCAAATACATATACCTACATAAATGAAAATACTTATTGAATATGTCAATATTAATAAATTTATTTGCTATATAAGCATAACTTCTACTTTGGCTGTTATAATAACCATAACAAGGATAATGTATATATTTGCTATTATCATCATAATTTAGTACCTTATTTAATGTCTTAAGTAAACTACATCAGTTTATATGAAACAAAAAGCAATATCGATTTAGTGCTAGGATTTTTTTTTTGTTGTTGATCGTAAAAAGGATGAAAGTACCTACATAAAGAATGCCGATGTTTAACATTTCCTTAAATTTAAAATATTCAACAAAGCCGGAAAAAGAAACTATATTTTTGACTTTATTTTTCACTTTTGAACATTTTTGAAACTTTCTGCATCGAAGACTTGAACAGATACATATACATACATACATTATATTTATAATTCAAAGTTTCCTCAAGGACTTTTTTATACAAAATATATTTACATATTTTATTTATTTTTTTAAAAGAAAAGCTAAAGAAATTATTTTGAAAAATTATGAAATTTTCTAAGTTTATTTTGTCTGTTAATTCAGCAAGACAAAAATAAATTTAAGTATGTACATATTTGCATTATAATTGTAAAAAACAAAAACAAAAAAACAAGAAAAACTTAAAATTGTATAATTTTCATATTGTGAAAATATTATGTTTACCAAAAAAACAAAACAAATAATTATAATGAATAATAATAATAATAATGTTGGTGGGTAACAGATGTAAAAACATAACGATTATTCAACAAGATTTAGTTTCGAATGCAATGAAAGTTATTAAGACAATAATTTGAATAATAGAGAGAGAGAGAGAGAGAAATACACTTTATTTACAAACACACACCTTGTTAAATGTAGAAACAATTGGATTGTTTTGAAAATTTCATAACAGGTGTTTAATTTTTCATAATAAAATTAATTTACTTGTATTTTATTTTAAATTTTGATTTATTTCTTATACGGAAATTAACTATTCTTCTCTCATGATGGTTTATTTTAAATAACAACAGATTCAGGTTGATGATGAAATTTATTTTATGTACAAGGAAATTCATATTAAATTTAATTGCTTTTAATATTCGAATTTTTTATTTTTTTTACCTAAATATTCAATGGTATAAATTCAACTCAGCAGATCAGCTACGTTAAAGTTCCAATTCAAGCATTGGAAAGATTATTTTTAAAGAAAAGTATTAAAATAAAGTTAAAAAAAAACACACACAAAAAAACATAATTTAGTTTTTTAATTTCCTTTCAAGAGACATTATACTATAAAATAATGTTTATGTACAATGAAATACCTAAAAATATGACAAAATTTAATGTGTTTCGTGTACCAAAAAATTGTTCTACTTTTTAAACGAATCATTATTTTATAAATTGGAAAACTTGGTTATCTTTATTACATTTTATATTTTCGACAGGCAACTGTTGTTTAGATTTCGATATTTTCTTTTTTCTGGTCAATTAATTTCATAAATTTATGTGCATTATCCTTTTATGAAATTATGTTAAAGTTCTTAAGAATCTTTGTATTGTTTATGTATTGGAAGAGACATATGTAAGATATACTGATTGTAATTTAGATTTCATTTTTAATGAAGTGAAATGTAATGATGATCATTAAATGAAATTTATATGAAATTGAGAAAAGAAAGAAAATAATGAAAATTGAAAATATTTTTTCTCAAAATGTTTGTTTTTGTTGTTTTATAGAGGATTTCTATTAACGTTCTGTTTGTTGGTAAAAAAGAAAAAAATATATTTCGTTCAGAAGATTAATTTTTAAGTCATCAGCAAGTCAACAAATTAAAATCGTTATTATTTTGTGAAAATCGGTTATTATACATGATCAATATGTATATGTATTTTATTGAAAAAAAAAAATAAACTTTCTATCAAAGAATATTTGTATAGATCTTTAAGAACTTTAATCTTAATTTTCATTCGGTGCATTGTTAGGATTCTATAACTCAAAAAAAACAAAAACAGAAGAAATTTTATTTCTATTAAAAAATCAATGAGTGATTTTTATGTGTTTTGTTTGAATAAAAGCTTTTTCTTCTATAGGTATCTATATTAATTAAAAAATATATTATATAACTTATATACTTACATAATAATTATGTGTATACGTGAATGTTTGAATACTTTGTTTTCAATAATCTTTTACAAAATGCAAAAAAAAAAAAAAGAAAAAAAAATCAAATGTATTAATATCATGTAAACATCCCATGAAAGTATAAACCACAATGAGAGTACATTATGGTTGAATATTAAACCTCAAAAGCTAATACAAAATGAAAATAATATTTTTTGTTTTTTTGTTTTTTAATGTAAAACATGTTTACAATAAAAGCGATATGAAGAAAAAAATAGAATATAAGATAAAAATAAAAAAAAAATCACTGATAGAATAATAAAATGTGCACTTCATGTGAATGTGAACGTATCCTGAATAAAAGAATGAAAAAAAATAATCTGAACTATGTGGGGTTATGTGTGTAACAACAAATATGAATAGGTATATAGTGCTTTATAAAAAAAAATCCTTTTTTTTTCATATGCATAGAAATATTTTCATATTATGGTGTTAGTATCAGATTATAAAAGATTACACATATTATACTGTGTTCATTGAAATTATTTGTGTATGTATTTACTGCAGTGTAAGTATTTTTTTATTAAAAACTATTTAATGAAACATTACAAAAGATTTAAATACAAAAATAATGTTGAATTTCATTCATTATGAATCATATTGAATAAAATAACAATGAGAATCACTGAGATGATATGAAAAACTAGCTGTGATTTACCATTATATAATTACATATGGGATACATACATATTTTATTCTGAATTTTTTTTTGTTGAGAACAAAGCATATTTTCAAATTATTAATATATTTTTTTATATAAATATTTAAAAAAAAAGTAAATTTCGAATTCAAAAGTTCTTTTTTCCTCCATGACATTATTAACCGCCAAAAGTTTTGGTTGTTTTTAACATTCTTACTTTCTGGGCTACATACATACGAGTAGATTCACGTGTAAGGTGGTGGTAATTGTCTCTACATTTTCAGAATTTCATAAAGTATCTATGAAGCAAATTATTGCAAAAAATGTTGTGTACTTAGCTCTGTTCTGCACCACATCAATCTTGTATGTTTGCTCCCTCCCACCTTCCCTCACCTTTTGGAAGTTTAACCAAGTTCAAATAAGGAGTCCTTTAACAACTTCATTCTTTTCCTTCATAATCTTCTTCCATATATATACATACATATGTGCCATGTCATTGAAAAAAAAATATTTATACTTCAACACTCACAAAATCACAAAACTTGTTTAATTTTTTCAACTCAACAAATAAGAAATAAATTTCTTTTCTAGAAAAATTTACAAGAGTGCTATTAAATAAACTAAAACCTTGCTTGTCATAGTTCGAATAATTTTGACATTATTTTCAAAAGAATTAAAGTGGAAAAATGAAATGAATTGACTTTCAAATGTACACATATTTACCTAAATGAAATTTAATGGAGAGAATACATATTTAACTGTACTCCATATGTATAGAATTCGTTAAAATATACGGTAATTGCAATGTACATAAAGTAAATAAGAGTATACTGCATTGCATTCAATTGTAAATTTTTATATATGTATATATTTATCTACTATATGTACATAACTCTACCTTATTTTGCACAATGTTTGACTTTTTTACCTTTTATAGCAGTAAACACAAATATTGTTACTTTATTATATGGAAATAACATTTGTAACGGTAGTCGTAAATAAAAATGTCAAACAGAAAAAAAATATACAGTAATATGCCTTGAATGGAAAAAGGATAAACGCATACAAAGCTTCTACATGTATAGGTAGTAGTAGAAAATTGTAACAAAGTTTTAGATGGTTTTAGATTTACATAACTGTGTTTTTTTTCTGTTATTGTTTGTTCTTAAAATTTTTGCATATTGTCGGATTAGATATTTTTTAAAATATTTATTAAAAATTGAAAAGAAAAACGTAGAAGGATTATTTACTCGTATTTAGTAAATATGTATTTAGATCTCAAGTAGATTATTATTGGAAAATTTAAAGTTTATTTTAAACTAAAAAATGAAAATATTTACTTTCTTTACCTTTTAGTAAAAGAAAAACAATCAAAAGGATTATAAAAAATCTATGACATTTTGTTTTTTTGAAAAAGTAACTGATTCTCTAAGAATAGATTTATTTCAAATATTTTTTTTGTATTTGATCAGAATTGAATAAAATTTTGTTGTTACTCTAAATACAATACAAAAAATGTTAGTTTCATTTAAAAACAAACTTACTAAGAAATAAGTAAGAAATTTTTCCTATATGTGCAAAGAAAAGAAAGCAAATATTAGCTATTTTCTTTTGAAACTTTTTAAAAGTGAATTTAAAAAAAACAGAAGGAAATATAAATTTATTTTATAGAAGTAGCTTAAAGTTGACTAAATTAATTTTGTTGTTGTTGTTGTTGTTGTTGTTGTTGTTGTTGTTGTTAAAAAAGTTGTTAAAATAAAATCTTGAAAGTATATTGAATAGAAAGTTTATTTCATAGAGAAAAAGTAATGTACAATATAATTTGTATTTTAAGTTCTTTATATACTGAAACAAGTCTGTTTTAAGTAAAGAAAAGTTATAAGATAATTTTTCTAGTCTAACTAGTTTAGAAAGTCCATTCTTATTATATGACATTTAATTGTTTTATGACCTGATGTGTATGACTTTTTAAAAGCGTTAACTTTAAAATTCAAAATTCTTTTCCGAAATTTTATTTTTTACGAAATTATTAGAGAAGAGTTTTTCGAAATATCTGGAAAAATTGTTTTCTACAGAGATCCACACAAAGTTCCTGGGAAAAATTCTCTGGAAAAATCCACAACAAGACCGTTCAGCGAAAATGTTTTTAGCTTATATAAAAATTACATTAACCCTACTTCAGGAAAATAATTTATAACCATTTTTCGTTAATACAACAACAGAGTGAATTACATAATTATTTTTTTTTACAAACATTTTAAATGTTCCAACACTATAAAAAAAGAACAAAAGACCCAGAAAGTTAATAATCGTTCATGTTTTTTTTCTCCTTTTTTGCCCATTGTGAATCTCTTTTTAATGCCAATCGTTACCAAAACAAAGTTTAATTTTGACCAAATAAAAAACAAAAAGTTTCTTTCAAAGACTAAAAAAAAAAAAATACAAAACACACAATCTATAATAAAAAATAAAATAAACTTTAAATTCGTGTTAAATTCGTTCGATTCATTACAAAAATGGTCATTTTATTTTTTTTTTTATTTGTTAGCTTTAAAGTTTATTGTACCATCATCATAGTGACCTTTTTCCTTTCTTTTTTTTTTTACTATACAAAAAAAAACTTTTGTTTTTTGTTCCCTTTCTTTAAAGAAAATTGAATTCTTTTATATTGTTTTGCATAGGATTTAAAAAAATAAAAAAGTATATACATATATGTATTTACATAAGTATATGGGTATGTATATTTTCCAGATAAACAAAATAAATTTTTTCTATAATCCAGTTGTTTTTTTAGTTTTGAACTTTTTCAATTTATTTATTTTGTTGTTTTTTTTTTATATTTTTCTATTTAAAAAAAAATAAAGAATAGAAATGAAAATATAAATAAAATTTCAATTATTAAAAAAGATTTTTTGAACTTTTTTTTTTCTGTTCTCAAAATTAAATTAAAATTGAATTTTAATTTCATGTTTTACCCTTTTTTTTTCATTAAAAATTTAAGCTTAATTTTAACATTTTCTTTCATTTGATGACAATGATGATAATTTAATTAAAAACAAAACAAGAAAAAAAAATCTAACTAATCAAATTATAAATAAATAATTAAGTTGTATATAGTAAAGTTATGTTAACTGTTACAAAATATCTTATATCTTTAAAAAGATGATTAACATTGTAATTTATTTAAATAAAAGAAAAACCTACATCATTTAAAATTTATTATTATACACACAATGTTGTTATTGTATATTATACTCCTTTTAGTAATATATAGTAGATATATAGTTACAAGGAATAAAAGGAAGAATATACACAATGTAAGAGAATATATAAATAATTATAAAAGTGATTTGTGATTTAATTATTATGTTCTTTTGCTTCATATTCATGATTATTTTATTATATTGTTATTGTTGTAGTTTTTGTTGTTGTTAAAATAGATTTAATTTGAATTATTCATAATTTTAATTTATAATTTTCAGGAATTTCTTTATTTATATACATACTAAATGTGTATGTTAACAAAAAGTTGTGGATTTTGTTTATTGTTAAATTTTCATATAAAGCGAATTATATGATATTTAATTAATATTTTAATAATGAGGTTGTTTGTTAATAGAAATGTAAAATTTTTGTTGCTTTAGTAAGCAAAATTATATTATATGTAAATCCAAATGAATTTGTATTAAAGGAAAGTACAAGAAGAAATGTGATATTTAATTTTCATTTTATTTTTCTAGCTAAAAAGTTTATTGAAGTTTTTTTATCTTTATTTTTGCACCTCACACTTTTTTATCAATAATAAATAATTTTACAATAAAAACTTTAATTTAAGCATAAGGCTTTAGGAAATTTTTTCTAATCTACTTTAATTGATCGCTAAAACTTTAAGGGTCACTTGAAAAAAAAAAATTAGTAACTGTATGTTATGTGTCAAAAGTTTTTTTTGTTTTTGTTTTCAACCAAGTTTTAATTAAATTATTAAAGCTTGATTTTAAAAATTTCAATTTTATTTATTTATATATAGTACCTAATTGAATTTCAACTGTCATTTATAATTTATTTGAATTCTTATAATTAATACTGATACTGAAATCGAATAGAAATTTTTTGAGGTATTTATATCCTTTTAACATATACATACATATAAAAGTATCAATATCTGCTCATTATCAATAGAATATCGTATGTATTGTATATCACAATAGAGAGATGAAGTGTAAATATTATTTAGATAAACTAAACAATCTAATCAAGTTTAATTTATATGATATTTTGATAAACAATAAACTTTTCTATAAACTTCGTCCTTGCATGTTATTTAATTAAGGATTTATGATTTCTCGTATATGTTTATGTACGATGTATGATGTACGTATTAGTTATATTTATTCAAGGATTTAATTTCATTAAAAGAAAAAAATAAAAGCAAATATCAATCAAATAAGTAACAAGAACTGACATTAATTCAGAATATAAAGTTTTTGGGTTTTATGTATGTGAGAAAAGTAAAACCAGAAACAAATTATATTTTGTAAATTATTTTTTGTAAAACAACTAGGATGTATTCTTTTTTTTTTTCATTATTATGTTCAAGATTTTTTCTTAGAATTTAGAAATATTATTACAACAAAAAAAAAAAAAGTTAATTTTATAAATAAAATCCCTTGGAAACCGGATCATATTCCATTAGCTCTTGTTGTATTAAATAGTTTTTTTTTTTTTTTTTTTTTGGTATGGCTAAATACCAAAATAACCATAATTTATAGTGAAGAAAACTGAAGAAGACTGTTTTCTTATAATTTTTATTTTATGATATTTTATGCTAAATTTTGAAGACCAAAAAAAAAAAAATTTGAATATGAAAAATGTTATTATTTTCATGACATGACAGTTTTTTCTGTTGTTGTTGTTTTGTTTTTTAAATAAAGCAAGAGGAAATCCTCTTTAGCGGTAGCAATTTATCAAACCATTTTTTTTTTCATAGTCCCTTGTAATTTTTTTATGCTTTCGGATTTTTATTTTATTTTAAATAATTCAATAATTCTAATTATATTGCTGAAAAAAGATAAAAATTGTACTGTTTTTTTTTATTAACTTGAAATTATTTTCAACAGTTTTAATGTGGTAGAACAAAATGTTTCATAAGGCTTTTTTCAAAGATAAAATAAATTTTATGAATTTTTATTTAAATATCTCAGAATAAATTTTCTAACGAATTAAAAATTTCTGAATAGAATCACAAGTCTTTTTTGTCTCAAGAAACAAAGCAAATCATTCACCTGATGATCCATACCTTCTATAATTATTATTATAATATCACCTTAATTTCCACGGAGCCAAAATCTACCGCAAAGGTAACCAAATTCAATTACCTATAAATTTTAAAATAATTCAAAATTTTCATTTTAAAAACATCATTACGAGTCATTTCAAAAATGTTTAGAAATGAAAATAAATTATTATTTTGTCTCTGCATTTTTATTTATTTTTTTTAATTCTTCAAATTCAATAGGATATCTTTTGAATCATCTATAAATACTTCTCCAATAAAAGCAACAACATTTTGATTAAAATAAATGTAAATTCAATTTGACAAGAATGATATCCAACTTAAAGGTAATTTGTTTTCATTTGAAATGAACAAAAATTAAATACCCGACTGCTACTAAAAATTTTCATTTTCTTAATGGTACATATACATAAAATACATACATGTCACCTAGTACTTTTTTTTCCTCCGTATTTCATCGTTTTTCTTTGGTGGTGGTGAAAAACAACTACTTACTGAAAAATTAATAAAAACAGCATAGCAACGATTCTAAATTTCACATTTTCTTTTATTTCAAATAAATCTGTTCATTCATTTTATTTAATTTTTTTTTTCTTTTCAAAAAATTAAATTACTTAAATATTTTTGCTACCAGGCCCAGGCCATTTAATATTAAATGACATCATAAAATTGTTGTCTTGACATGGAATACAATTTAAAAAAAAAATGTAATTTGGTTTATATTATCATAATTAAAATTTTCATAAAATAATAAAAAAAATATTTTAATGAGGTATTCTCAAACTATGTATATACCTATAATTAATGGTAATACCTATACATACATACAAATATTTGATAAAACTGCATGGTATTTTTATGTGAAATTGTTTATATGTATGTATATTGAAATAAAATTTGTTGTGGAAATGTAAAATCTCATTATGAATTATAAACATGTATGCCAATAATACATACATATTTATGTAGAAAAAAAAATGAAGGCGAAATTCTAATTACAAAATGAGGATGTGATACTGACAAAATGTCAGTTTATTTGAAAATTACAATTTTGTGCATGTAATGAATATAAAATGAGAAATGTAATAGTTTTTTTTAATTCATGTTTTTTTCATGAGTTTTAAATTATTTGTAGAATTTTGATTAAATAAAAATTTTATTATTATTTTAAAATGATATTTGTTTTGTTAAATTTTAAAATGAAATTGTGATATTTCCGAAAATTAAATTAAAAATATTTAATAAAATATTCATGATGAAATTTCAACACCATTTTCATGTTTTTATTAAATATTTCAATTTTTTAACAAAAACATTTTAAATATTTTAGAGTTTTTTTGGCATTATTTTTTTCGATTTTTTCAAGTATCTTTTTTCACGAAAAAAAAGAAGGAGGTTTTACTATTTTACGAATTGATATTAGTTCTAAAGAAAGCCTACATCAATAGCATTTTGGTTAAAGGCTGTTTTAGATGAAAAATTTCAAATTTCGTTATGACCTTAAACGCAATTTTAGTCCTAGATGTGAAGTTTAGAAGTTCATTATTGCAACAAGTAGTACAGTTAAAAGCTAGATAGATTTAAGAAATCTCCAAATTTCAACAAATCAATTTTAGTTTAGGTTCTAAACAGTAGAAAATATGAAGGTTTCTTATTTGTTTCTAATGCATTCACCCTTTAAAATTTAAGATAAACAAACGTGTTCATAAATTGGCTTTTAGATGTACCCACACTTTTTTTTTTTTGCTATTTATTTCATATTGTGGATCAAATTGTTTGATATGTCGAAAAAAAATCAAAACAAAATAGTTTCGCAAAATAATGGCAATATCCGGGATAATAAATAATGTGATAAAATAAAACGTTTTGACGTTTAAAAGACGTAGATTGACATGTGACACCGTTTCGTAAGAAAAAAAAAATATTTTTCTGATTTTTTTGTAGATTTTAAATTTAACTATAAATAAAAAAAACATGTAATTCAAAGTACTGAAACAAGAAGTCAAAAGAAAAAACTTTGTTTTTTGATCTTTATTTATCCTTTTTGTGAATATGTAAATATATCCTTTTTTAAATAAATTAAATTTTCATACAATAAAATCTTCTTAATTCCTGAAACTTTGAATGAACAAATTACAAAAATTTTTTCTTGTAATTTGAAAGTGAATATATACAAAGAAAAGTAAAAAACATAAGTAGAACCTTTTCTTCTATGTAAATGTTCATTTTATTTGTTTTATAATCATTTTCTAGCTCATAGTATTCTCTTGTTCCAAATAGTCATTTAAGAAATAAATTCATTTTATTTTTAAAGTACAAAGACTTTTAAATATTGATTTTTAATTAGCTGTCTTAAATGGATTTTTGCTATCATTTGTCTCAATTACACTTTCAAAATTAGGTTACAAAAAAAAAAAAAAAAAAAAATGAATTTATTTGGGATTATAAAATGGAAATTTTATTCTATAGTTGTTTTTGTGATGTCAAAAGAAAAAGTTATATTGACAGTTTTCATTTAACTGTGAGTTTTTTTTCTTCAAAAGTTAAAATAAGAAATTAAGCTTTTTTAATTTTATTTTATTTTTCATTTATTTATTTTTTAATTAAGTTTTGTTTTTGGAAAATGTGTTTTTTTTGGTTTTTCTCAGGAAAAAATCATCAAAACAATTTTTTTTTTTTTGACAAAAATACTTGGTCTTGCAAAATTAAAAAGTTTTAAAGTATATTAGTTTGATAATACTTTCATTTAAACTTTCTTATAAGAAAATTTTTAAAAATTATAAATATTTAAAAAGAAATATATAAGACGAATTTTGTCTAGGAAAATTTTCATTTTTACTAAGAGAAATTTTTAGTTTACTAGTATAAGAGATACTTTATCTACTTGTAGATGCAGAGTAATACAAATCTCTTTCTATTTTATTGTTGGAATTGCGCAAGCGTTGAAATATGTATATTGAAATAACTAAATGCACTTTCATTTTAACCGCTGTAAATCAAATGTGTTGAAAACTTTCAGACAGGTGAAAATTAAATTTCTCAAAATCAAAGATGTTTTTCGTAATTATAAAATTTTCTATTAATTTTTTTGGTTAAGTAAATAATTAAAAAAACGTCTAAGGATAGTATTAATTTTTTTATGAATTGCAAAATAGTCAATTTAAAATAAATCTGAAAATTATACAATTAAAATTATTTCTTTTGTTAATTTTAAAGTTTAAAATTGGAAAACTGTTAATATATTTTCCTGTATTTATCACAGGTGTTTTAATACTCTCTATGAATCAATAAAATAAATAATGTATTTTAATTGACTTCAGTATATTCTATTTCAAATGTGTCGCTTTCTATTTGAACCACTAAACAGTTTCTACTTTCTAGTCATGATTTGTTTCCCTTTGCGTATTTTATTTCATTTTTCTAGTATTACCAGTTCATTCTTGTATTGAAATAGTCAATGTTCTATTTATCTAGAACAATGTTTCTTAAAGTATTTCCAAACAACAATATCGTTTCATTTTGAAAGATTAGAAACCTCAAAAACAATAACAAAAAAAATATACGAGTATACATATGTTCACACACTCTTTTGCAATTTACTTTTAATAAGAGGATTTTCCATTTTATATGTTTTCACTTTACACAAAATTCTTAATTAACATACAACACGATTAAGTTTAAAATTAAGTCTTTAATTATGTCACGTTATTATTTTCTAAAAATAGGTAATTTTTGTTTCTGTTTATACATATTAAAGATATTTTTCTCTAAATTTTCTAGAATGTGTGCGAAATTATAAAAGTTTTGTATTTTGACACACTTTCTTAGAAAAAACAAAAAAGTTCTTTTAAAGAAAATTTCTACAGAATTCTTCTCTTCGTGAGAAAATTTTATTAAAGATTTGAAAATTAAAAAGACTTTAATAACTGAATTATTGATGTGTTAATGAAGCTCATGCCTTGGACACAATATGTTCTTTTTTGTTTCAAAAATATAAATAAAAAACAGTCAACATTTTCTTATAAATGCTGCATTATTCTTTCTTCATTAAACAAGGCGTAGTAAATACATAATTTTTTGTATAAGAACAACCAATAAAGTCCTTTTATGATTTTAAAAAGAAATTATCCCCTTTAAACCTCCCACGAGTTTCGTTACCCACCCTTATAGAGACGCCTACATCCACACTATTCCGTGTGTGTTTTCTGTGAAGTAAAGAATTTAATGTTGAAAGATTAAACTTTAATATTCAAAATTGATTTAAAACATTCTTCAAGGAATTCATTTTCTATCTATAGAAAATATAATCTAATATTGATTTATATCTCATATTTTAAAACCAAAATGATTGTTCGAAGATTCACCATTTGGAATTATTGACTGACTATTTCATAGAAGAAGAAAATACTCTGAGGAGAAAAAAAATCGATTCGAAACATTTGGTCTGTGATTCTGCACAGAACATTCATAAATCGTATTAAAATTAAATAGGAAAGCTTGTGGTTTAAAAAGTCTAAAAAAAAAAGTACATACATCCACAAAAAAAAAAGATATGAAAAAAAAAAAAACAAATGAAAAAAATTACATTTTTTTTTGCCTGTTCTGAGAACTTGAAATCTGTTTTTAATGAAAAAAAGATGATAGAAAAAAAAATCTTTTTTTTAATAATAAATTACAACTTTATTTTGTTTCATTCCTTTTTTTTGTCCTAATACTTAAAATTGTAAGAGTTTGAATTATGAAGAATAAATATTTTTTTCTATTTTTTTTATGACATCTGAAAACGTTCAACTTTTCATTGTTTGAATGTCTATTAAAGTATTGATTTGTATTTCCATGAAGATTCAATTATTATTTTCGAATTTATTAGGCGTACACGGTATAGGGGCATATATAAAATATTCTTATATAAAAAAGAGCTTATAAATGTCTTGTGGTATAGGAATTTATACATGTTGTATCTGAATAAGAGACATGTATCAAAATTTAAAGATACTTTAAAATTTCTTTAATATTTATGTTTTGTACTATATAATACCATGAAATCTAATTTATTTTTTTATTTTTTTATTTTCAAGATTATTTCCAGTGCTATAGAAAAAATTTAAAAAAGTATTGATATCCTTCTTCTATAGAACGAAAAAATAAAAAAAAAATTTTATGTGTGAAAATAAAATTCAATTCGTATAAATTTTACGATTGAAAATTTAAGATTCATATTTTATTTTTACACATATACTTACTTTCTTTAAAATTAATACATGCATAATAGAATATACAATATAATGTTATTATGTTTTTATTTTTTAGGCTTTGATTTATGGAAATGTCATCTCGAACAGAAACGATATATGTAGCAACATTTAAATCAAATTTATTTGTATTTGAATACGAAAAAAATGTTCGAAAAAGAAAAAGAAGAAGAAACCAAAGTTGAATTCAAAGGCTATATGTACGATTATGTGGGAAGATTTTTATTTTATTGACAGAACAGAAGCTCACAATGATATGCTGAAGAATAGAAGAAAAAAAAGTTTCAAAATGACAAAATACTGTAAGTAAATGTCACAAAAATAGAGTGATTTTGAATTATATTGTAAATATTGTTTGTGAAGAATTTAAATTTAGCTTTTTGTTTTGTCTTATTGAAGTTTTCAATTGAATATACGAGTACATAAAAATATTGACATACATACATATTTACTTAAAAAAAAAAAAATTCATAGAAAAAGGGAAATATTAAAGTTGTCACAAAATAAAGTAAATATTTTTTGATAGCAAATAATTATGTAAAAGAGATAAATTATTTCAGAAAAGCAAAAAAAGGGTGTACCATACTTGCACATACATTCATTCACATATTAATAATAGCTAAGATGTTTGTTGTGTTTCTGTTGGGTATGGTTTTTGTATACATAATGTATATGTAGCTTTTTACAGAGGATACTTTAACCTTTTCGGTTCCTAATTTTTTCCTTTAAATTTGTCACGTTTCTTATTTTATAAACATTGAAAAATTTCATCAAATAATCTATTCTCAATTGATCTATTGATTTTCTTTCATGTTCGCTTTATTCACTCAATTTTGAACCCATTCTACTTTTAATATTCAACTGATATACCTTTTAAGATTTAAAAAAAAAAACATTAATTTTATGGGTGGGTTTTAATTTTACATTATTTCTTCTTGCATATTTTTGTCCTTTGTTTTTAACTTGCTTTTTTGTAATTTTTGCTATAAAACTCTTGATTTCAAAAAAAGTTTTTTTTTACATCAAAAACTCGAAAATTACATTCTTTTTTTTTTTTAGATTTTCCAATTGAAATTCGAATACTTTAATTTCTCAAATTATAGTATCTGTACCTGTAAGAATGTTCTTCTTTTATTTTTTTAAAAATACATAAAAATCTTTTCTGTTTTTAATTTAAAAAATTTAACATTGTGTGTATAGAAATAAAATTCATAATTTATTGATATTGATTTTTCACTATACAAAAAATTAGAAAAACCTTTTCATTAAAAGAAAAATTAAATTATTTTCTTTTCACAAAAATTGAATACATACAAGTGAAATAAAAAAAAAATTCTATAGAGTACTCGTATATATTGTAAGTGCTTGTTGATTTTGGAACAACTTTCATGGTCAACTTTAAAAAAAAATTTAATATTTAAGGATAGCTTTCAAAAATCGAGTAATATAATAAAAAAGCAAATAATATCAAATATTTATCATATTTCAGTAATTTTTTATTCATTTTAAAATCTGTCTACATTTCACCCTGAAAGATTCTTAAGATTGTGTTTGATTTGTGTTTTAAAATTTTTAACTTGAAACTATAATAAAATGTTATCCTGATTCTTTTAATTTTGATTTTCGTTTTAGATTAAATAGAATAATCGTAATAATGCGATTAAAAAGGATATGTAGAATTTTTAAATTAGTTGTTTTTTTCTATACAAATATCACTTTTTGAATTAACAATTTTCTTTTATTTTTCCTTTTTTTAGAAACCTTGAACTGTTGTTTTTTTTTCTCTCAAACACAAAAATAAAATAAGGAAATTTTATCTTTACCATAGAACAAGTGAAAACAAAAGAAAACAATTTAGAAAATGTGAAAAAGGAGAAAAAAGTTTTTCTATTTTATTCCTGAAATTGAATGGTAAAACCCTAAAGGAGAATTCAATAGAGTATGTACCTACATAGAAAGAAAGACAAGTCTTTGACCATATTAAACAATGTTCAATTGTCTGTATTGTGTGGATTTTTATTTTTTTTTGTATGTTTTTTTTTCCTTTTTCTAAGCTAATGTGTTTTGTAGAATGTTATTTTCATTCTATTTTGTTTTTCTTATACATATAGAATAAATCACTTTTGTTTTGGCTTTTACTTTCTTCGAAAGCATGATGATTGTTAGTGAACTCCATAGGAATTTTTTTTTTGTTTTCCTCTGTTTTGTTTTCCTTTTTTTTTCTGGAAAAAAGTTCGAGTTTTTGTTATAAAACTTTTGTTTTTGTCAGGAATTATTTGTGTTTTATTTTTGTCTAGTGGGTGTGATATTAACATTATTAACATTATTTTTTACTTAATTTATCCTGAACTTTTGAAATTTTTTCTATGTTTTGTCATATGTTTTATATTCAGACTACATATTAAGGCTAACATTAGACCATTAAATTTAATGATTAGAAAATAGTAAAAAACAGAGAAAATAATTACGATAATGTCACAGTACGTAATATTACCCATTTATATGTATTTTAGCACACATGCAAAAATAAAATATAATTTTCTGCATAACCATATAAGACTTTCGCAGAATAACAATCAAGGATGAATGACCTTTTTCTTAGTGTTGTGAAAAAAAAAAAAAACAGAAGATATTGAAATTAAGAAAAAAAATTTTCTTACTATCTTTTTATCGGATATAAGCATAAAGGATAGTAATAAATGTTATCTTTTAGTATCTTCATATTATTTTGCAGACTACAATTTTGGAGAAAATTTATCATTTCGAAAAGAATATCGTACAAAAATTTATATGTAAACAAAAATGAAAATCTTTACCTTAATTCAGAACATTTTAAATTGATATTTTAACCATTAAAATTTATTTATAACGGCTCAAGAAATACACATTTAAATTCACAATCAAAGTCATTTCATATTACTTTTCAATCCGTTTTTTTATCACTTCAATTTTCCACTACATAGCATTCTCTTTGGTAACTTATTTTCATTTTCTACTAAAATTAAAGTTATCCAAAAAAATATAAAAATCAGTGCAGATTCATCATTTTTTGTTATTGTTTTTCGTGTTTTCGTTGTTTTCGAAAATTTCATTTTTTTCATTACAGTAAAATAAATTTGCATATTATTTTCCTTGTGAATTTCTATCTACAAAAATACAAAAAAAAAAAGGATATATGTATAAGCAAGTAAACTGAGTATACAAAGTGTCATTCTGAGGATACATAAAAATGAAAATTTTGCCTATAGTGATGAATATTCAAAAACTGAAGCCAAAAAAAAAAAATTTCCATAATTTTTTTCATATTTCAAAGTTATAAAGATTTTCATTTTTATAGTTTAAAAAAGATATAAAAAAAAAAGAAAATGATGAAATGATATTTTTATGACAGGATAGTAAGAGATTTTTTCAAGAAAGAAAAGAAGAAAAAAGTGCTGATAACATTTTTTAATACTAAATTTAAGTAAAGAAGAAAAAAATCTTAAAAACGATCAATGTCGGTCGATGATGTCACTCTCAAGAACCATAAAAAAACAAATTCTATGATATTCTTTTAAATACATAAAAAGGAATTTTTTAAAAATACTCATATTGAAATTCACTTTTATTTAAACTGTATATATTTTGTCATTTATTGGAAGTGTCTAATAATTTTTAATGTGAAATAAAGTTAAGTGAATGAATGAATATATCATGTCAGATTTGAAGAAGAAGAAAAAATTCTTGTGGCTTATTGTTTGAGTTTTTTTTTTATAAATACTTTGTTGGTATCATTCTTGTGCATGTTCTTTACAAAATATTATAAAAAAATTTTAATATACGAGTACATAAACTGAATTTTTAAAGTATTGTAAATTTTGTAGAATATTTTTTGTTAATTTTAAGGTTAAGCTCACAAAACAATTTAATGGTAGATTCTTTTTTCTGGTTCTGACGTTGATAAATTTCAAAATATTTTGCACTTTACACACTAATTATATTTATTAAAAAATTGAAAGTGATGGATTTTAGGAGAATTTTAGTAATTTTATTGTTAAATAAAGAAAAGAAATAGTATAAATATAATAAAAATTAATCTAATTCTTATTAGACTTTAACCCTTTTTTATAACCCAAAACAACAGCTGCAAATACAATTAGATTAAATTAGATTATTGAGGCTATCATTGCAATCTCTGCGACCAGTAGAGATATTTTGTATAGCTTAAATTAAGTTAATAAACCCTAAAATTTTATTAGAAGGTGCACACCAAGTTTCCTTAGATTTGGAGAAAAGGTTGATGCATATAGCACATTATTTTAGAGGCCAATGCCTCACATTCACAGAGATGTGTTTTGAGGTTTTTTTAGCCTCCTTGCAGATCGCAGAAGGTTTCTGGTCCAAGGAAATTAGAGTTTGAATCTTTTTTTCGTTTAATACGACAGAACATATACTATAAATACAATTAACTTGCATATAATTTTTCTACAAAAAATTTGAGGTAAAATCTACGGATCCGCCTACACATCTTCTGTTATATTATTGTGCAAGTTGAAAAAAAATCTATAATTGACAAGTTTACGAATGGTCTTTATTTCTTTTTAAACGAATGAAATGTAGCCAATTTTGATATTTAGGTTGCAACATGTACACGTTGAATATTCACATTGGATTGTGGTCTGAGTCTTATTCCAATAATCACTTATGAAAAAAAAAAATACAAATTCACATTCATATTTTGAAAAATTCTGTAACGCTTTTTCTGCGCTATAAATGCTTTTTATGATTATTTTTTTTCAAACGATAAAGAAATCATGAATTTCTATTTTATACCTTTCCAACATTCATTATTTATAAATGTTGACAAGACATGATTTAATTTTGCTTTTACTATTTTCTCAACTTTTTTTTTGTTTCTTTTTTGCTTTCTACTTTTTCCATTTCTTGTGTACAACTAATAATTTCCGTTAGAGACGTGTTATTTGATTTATTCTTATTTTCACCTTATTTTTTTTCTATATTTTTCTTATTTTTTTGTTGTTGTTACCTTTTCCTTTTCACGTTCATGTACAATATGAATACAACATATTTCAAATTCTATGAATTTTTTAAAATGCGAATCTAAAACAGAAATATGATTTTCAACAATTTTCTTTTTTTCCTTTAAATTTTTATATGAAAATAATAAACAAATTTGCAAGAGAAAAAAGAAAATAAAAAAAAAAAGAAGTAAATAAATAAATAATGAAAAACAAAAATTGGAAACTCTTTAAATGAAGAAGGAAGATCTTGCAGGAAATAGTACATACATACATATACATACCTATGTACCTTTTTTTTTTCTGTAGAAAAACATTTTTTTTTTCACGTTTTTTTTTTTTTTACTACCGTTATAATGAAATATTTAATGATATTTCTATTCTAAAAGCATATATTTCGTATACCGACTAACAGTGAATTTTAAATCATTGAAATGATATGAAATATCAATTTAAAACTCATTAGTAAGATAATTACATATGGAAGATGGAAAAAAATGTTATTTTTGCTATTTATTTATTTATTTTTTTCATTTTTTCTCATTAATTTGATTTTTTTTTTTTGTTTACTCTTATTGGTGTTACTATCAGAGTTTGTTATATCCTTGTAGGGGTTCTGTTTTTTAAGCGAAAAAAAAACAACAAGTATAAAATGGAAAATAGCATTACGGGGTACTATAAGTATGATATGTCATTGAATATATATTAAGTATACGTTTGTGTACACCTTTTTTTTTTTTTTAAATTTAAATTCAATTGATGTTGGTATTTTGTTTTAAAGCTTTTATTTATTAATTTTTTTGCATGCAAAATATTTATTTTGATGAATTGTTATATTACTTATTTAAATTATTCAACATTTATAAAATTCTACAAGATTCTTTACAAGTAACAACGTTGGAATTTTAATTGAAAAATCTTATAAATACAATTTTTTTTTGGTTTTTCTGTAATGAGAATAAAATGCATAATTATTATCAACACATATAAAATATAGTTTTTGTTAACAACTTCAATATTCTCAGGATTTTCTTCCTAATTATTTCGCTAGTTATTTTTTGAATATTCGAAAGAAACAAAAATTATTGAGAAATTTTCACTATTATTTATTTCAAATTTGTTCCTTTTTTTCTCAGAAAAAAATTAAGGAAAGAACTTAATACTTCAGTAGTCTCGTTTTATTTTCTCAGATTTTTTAATAATATAGAATTTCGTTATAAACGGTTTTAATTTTAATTAGATGAAAAATAATAAAGTTTAAGTATCATGAAAAATTCAAACATCTAAATTTTGTAGTTACATCATCTCACATAGAGAAGAAAAAAGGATTTGTTTAATGTTTTTCTGTGACAAATAAATTTTCATAACAATTAGTATTACAATCAAGATTATAACTTTAAAATCAACACAAATATTTCGAGTTAAACATAAACTTTAATTTGTTTTACACAAACTATATGAAAAAACACATAGTTTTGTTGAATATGTATAAAATAATTTTACATAATAAAGGATTTAATGAATATTTCACAAGTTATAAAAGATAGAAAATGTAATTGTTATTATACTTAAATCTTAGAAATTATTTACAATTTACATAGACCTACATACATACATATATTCATATCAAAAGGATATAAGAGACATATTAGAATACTTTTATTGTTGATAATGTGGTTGCTTAAACTGGTATACTATGTATACAGGAAGTATTATTATAATACACAAAGTAAGCCATTTCATTTATTTTATTATTATTCTAGTATCCTTAAATACATCATATTTAAACATGGTGTCAAACTAACCAAAAAGTTATTAAAATTAAGATTTTAAGGATATCTAGGACATGATTGTTAAGATTGTTTATTCAAGAATATACATACTTATGTATATTTTATGTACAAGTCAGATTGTGATTTGAAAATCTTCTTTGCTCCTTTGTAAGTGCCATTAATAAATAATTCTGTAAAATACTTATAGTATAGGTATTTGCGAGAAAAATTCAATGCAAAAAATTTTCTTTTAACTTTTATACTGAGATTTGAATGTTTTTTTGAAAACGAACAATTTATTGTTCGAGTTTTGAGCTTCAAGTTAAAGTTAAATAAATTTTTACGTATGTGTACATACATTCTTCTTTTCTATTTGAAATTTGAGTAACTTTATTTAATTTTTTTTATTTTTATAGAAAAAATGTGCTATATATCCGTGGAACGACGATGATATGATAGTGTGATGTCTGTATCCTGAAGTGCAATGCTTACAAATAACTCATTTTAAATTACATTTTTAATAGTTGAAGATTAAATTTAAAAAATAATTAAATGAATAATTTTTTTTAATTAATTTTCCATTAGAATATAAATGCACACTAATGAAGTTACTAACTCGTTAAAAAAATTTTAAATATGTTTAAAATTACATTTATGAATGTTTTTTTTTTCCTAGGATAATAATTCCTGTGAAAATTCACACATTTTCTAAATACTAATTTTTTTTTTGTATCCAAAAACATAATTTATTCTTTTTTTTTTTTGGTGAAAGTTAATTAATTTGAAAGAAAATATTTTTCGAAATGCAAAAAATGTGAAAAAAAAATATTTAAAAATATGTTATTATCATTATGTGAAGTAAAAAACGTATACATAAGTGAAAAAGAATAGAAAAAAATACTGTAAAAAATTCTAGTAAATTTTTTTATCCTTGAAGGATAATGAATTCAGTATATGTATGTATAAAAAAAATTAAAAAATTATGGTTCATTAAATGTAATCCTTTTTTTCTATTATATTGTTGCTATATCAATTTAGTTGTGGTATATCTATACAGTCTGTAGTATAAACTTTGTTTCAAGTTGTAAAAAAAAAAAAAACCCGTTGAAATAAAAATTTTTAAATAAAGTTTTTTATTACATGAAATTTAATAGTAATTTTTTATTTTTCTTAAAAAAAATTTTTTTTTCAAGATTATCAAGAAATTAAATTAAAATACGAGTTTTGTTACATCATTTCTCATGATGAAATCGGAGAGAAAAAAAAATGTTTTTAAAAAGTTTTTTCTTACATAACCTCACTTCGTATTCAAGGACAATTTGAGGGACAGAAAACATTTTTTTTTCCATTGAATTTGTTGTTATTTTTTTTTTATCTTGCATTCTTGTAGTTCTGCAGTTTTTTAAAAAAAATATTCTTCTAAGTTCATTACTACGTAAATTGCACTTTGCATTCTTAAGTGTTATTTTGCTTAATTAATTTTATATTCAGAAATACACATTCTCCTTGTCTGCATATTGTTATGTGAAGTGAAAGAAGACAACAACAACAACAAAAATGAAGTTAACTTAAAATTTAAAAAAATAATTTCTCCTTGTTGCATTGAGGTAATGAAAATATATTGTACACGTGTTTTTTTGTCATTACTTTTTTTTTTTTAATCTGAGACTACTTATTATGAGTTTTTTTGTTTTAGGTAACGTGAATAAAATTTTAATAGAGAAGGACAAATTTCAATGACAGCCATTTGAATAAAAATTATGTTTTACATTTTACATAGTAAAATTAATTAAAGATATAAAATTTCAAATTTTTATAAATTTGTTCTTGAAGAGAACTGTTTTAAGTAAAAAAAAAAATTATGAGTGTCCATGATACTCTGGTGGATCTCCATAGTCTACTGGACTGTAACATTGTCTCTTATTGCACTCATATAAATCTTCTCGGTAGATTCTTTCAATTGAATTATCTTTATTTTTAAAAATGACCTTAAGTTGTCCTTGTCTTTATTAACTAACAAGAATTAAAGTTTTATACATTGGAAAATTTAAATTTAAAGATATTTGAATTTTCTTTATTTATATTTTCTTTAATTAAAAAGGACATATGAATCCATTCGGATTACAATATTATTTGAAAAGAAACCATAATTCTGAAAATTTTGTGGTTAGAATATTCCTCAGTTAATCACAGATCCCTTCGAATTGTGGTCAGACTGCTGCAATTTAATTTTTCAACCACATTGACACATTTGATTGACCAAATGATTTTAATTTTTACACAATAACAGTAATTGATATCATTTTGAAATTTATATCTAATCTACCTATCTTATTTTCTTATAAATATTTAAAATCTGTTCCATATTAAATGAATCATAAAATTTTGTGGTTTTATGTCAAAGGACGTTAAAATTGAAGTAGGATTGAACTGATATTTTCTTTTATTTTTCATCATAAAATTTTTTTTAGAAAAAAAATAGTTGAAATTACATTTAAATAAAAAATTTTAATGTCAAATAACAATTTAATTTGAAGCTTTTTATTTTTTTATTATAATATATTTTTGGTTTAAGTTAGAAGAAAAACAACAGAATACACATGTACAATACATATATGTATATTGTATATGTATATAATGAAAAATTCATATTTATCTTGAAACTCAATAACACGATTATTAATCTTATTTCATCTTAAGGGATGTCATTTAAACTTCATTTCTATGTCAATTCAACCATGTATCTTATATTTATGTCCCTAATATCTTCAATGATGATAGTACATATATAATAAATGATTCCTTAAATATGTGATCCTTTTCTTTTGAATAAAGTGTGTATATATATACACTTACATTTTTGTATAATAATAATAATAATATGTATATGAAAACATGGAGTATTCTTAACGATATGATATCGACATCATCAGCATAAATTCATTTTGTGAACCAAAAGATAAACACATACATACATACATGTGTGTATCCAATACAAAAGATGAAGTATGGTATTTTGATGTGGGAAGATATATCCTTTAGCAAATATACATATATGTGTATATCAAATAGATATGCTTTAGAAAATAAGATAATTTGTCATTATGACCCATTCTTATTCAAACATGTGTACAAAACAAATATACGAGTATATGCATATTTAAGTATCCATGTGTTATGTATTTTGATTACTTACAATATGTAAACATGTTGTGTGTCAATAATTGAGTTTCATTCTATTGCTTTTTTGTTTTTAAAAGATATGCCATAGTGTTAGTATCTACACTTTGGATATGCCATGTGCGTCTTGAGAATTTAAAAAAACATATGAACTGGGTAATGTTGGTTTCATTTATTTGAAAAAATTAATCTAAAACTTTGAGATTTTCCACTATACATGGGCCCCAATAAATTAGGAAAAAAATTCCATGCTATCAAGAAATAAATTGCCTTTTAGTTTATTTTGACTTATTTTTCTCTTTAATCTGATGATTTTTTAACTTTACTGAAAACAGTTTAAATAAATTCTGGTACAGCTTTTTATTTGTTGATTTGTAAACTAAAAATTCGATACAGTATTCACGTAATAAATTTTTTTTAAATCACAAAGTAATTTACTAATCCTGTTTTTTTAATGAATTTCACAAAAACTCAATTTTTTAATTTAATATGTTTTAATAGAGACAAAAAAACTACAAAAAAAAAAATTAAAATTTTATTGAAATTGTTAACTGACTTTTTTTTTTGTTTCGATTAAAAATTATACAGGGAATTATAAATTAAATGAAAACAAATTATAATGGAAGAACAAAAGAATTATTTAATAGAAAAGTCATTATTATTGTTTTTTTAATCCATTATTAGTTGGAAAAAATTTTTATCGTAAAAAAAATAGAAGGATAAAATGTTGCAAAACAGAAAAACAATTTCATAAAAAATGTACCAATTTAAACCTTTTTTTTAAATATTTTATTTTGTTCTATTAATTTTATAGGATGAATTAATTATTTTACGATAAAAAGTGTAATTTATAATTTTCATTGATTAAAATTTCTTTTCACATTTTGTGACTGTCTGAACTCTATAATTTATGTAATTAATATAAACACACAATTGTAAGGTGATAAAATAATTTATTGATTGATTGACTTGTCTACCGGAGGGTGTGAAGAGAGTTAAATCTTTACACCCTCTTTTTTTAAAGAAGTAAAAGAATTTTTTTAAGGAGTGCAAGTTAAAATGTAGTAGACTAAGAACAGAAAAGGCGACATTCGACTCGGCTGGGAATCGAACCTCAGACCTCTGCCTTGCCGGGGCATTATCCTTACCATTGAGCTACCGAATGCCATATCGCTTGCTGTTCTTACTTACTACGTAAACATTGATGATAATCAAACTCCTACATGAGTATTGTAATTCAATTTGGTGCATATAATATGTGAGCTTGCCCTGGTATGTGACCATTTAATAAGGAACCCTTAGGTACTGAAATTTCATTTTGGGTTTTAAACTTTCAGATATGGAGGATTATTACTTTTTAAATATTTTTTAAAGTGGAAAATGTAAAAATGGAAATTTTACTTGTCGATTTTTACCAAAACAAGCCAAAATAATAGCGGCCTGATAGGTAATTTCTATAGTTTTCTACTGTTTGATTAATTTTCATAGTAGATAATTTAAAAATTTATTAGGTATAACAAAAAATACTTAAGTTTTTCCAATTCAATTCTAACATTAAAAAAAATAATATATAAACAAATACATACTACCTAGATAGTAATTGCCCTCTTCTCACAATGATTCAATAAAATCATTCAACGAATATACAATTAAACTGCAATTAATCATTTATATTGTATTTTAATTCACATCACATTGTTATATGACATATGTATGTATACAATACATTGTTTTACAATAAAAATAAAATCCATATGATTGAAATTTAACGATCTGTTGGATATTTTATTTGTTATTTGTGTTTTTTTCTCCCAGTTTTTCTCCTTCCTATTGTTTTCACTATGATGTAAAATATGTCATTTTATTTTTTTTTTTTCTTCAAATAAATTTTTTTTTGAAAATATTCAATAGTTAAATTAGATTTTTAAAAATCATTGGTTATATCTTTTTAAAAAATATCTCGTTGAAATAAAAAAAAATTTAACATTTAAATTGTATCTAAATTTTTTTATTTTCAAATCTGTAACTTCAAATGTGTAACAAACACATATAATCTATCATTAGATAGATACATATAGACATATTATTCCAATTACATCCAATTTGCTTCATGTTCATTTTTCGAAACAAAATAAAAAATAAAAAATAACAAATGTATTGTATAAGGGTGGTGTTTCATTGTTTGTAAATACATGTTCAAATATCGCAGATAGTTTGTGTGGTCGTGGTTATAAATGAAATGTTTTTTTTTTCTCACAAGTAAAAACGCAATATTGATAACATTTGATTGTGTCTGATGTTTTTTTTTTTTAAGTGAATTTAAATTGACTATTCCAATAATCCTCACATTAAACTGTTATTTAAAAAACATACTATAGGGCATACATGAGTAGGTGTAATTTGAATCGTATTTTTTTTAGATGAGATTATGAAAATAAAAGAGAAAAATTTAAAAAAGATAATTCCTATAAAAAAAAATTAAAACATCACAAAATTTTGATTTTTTTTATATCAACAATTAAATGGAAATTTGTGTAAAATCAATTTTGTAAAAAATAATTTATCAAATTTATTTTTAATGAAAATACGTATTTTTGAGTTCTAAAAATTTTAGTCCCTAATGATATTTATTTTGAATTTGATTTACAATATGTCAAATTTTACAGTTAAGAAGAAATTTGAAAAACAAAACTTTGTGGTAGACTCCAAAATAAAAGAAAAAAAAATGGTTCAACCAGCCGTTGTGTCATCCCATTAGAGATACAAGTTTTTGATAGGTGGTGTGGTGTCACGGCATACACATAACAAGGCAATGTAAGTAACGTAGTGGCCGTTAGCATTTTGACGTCATCCTGGTCGTTTTATATGAAACAAATGAATAAAATTTAAAAAAAAAAAAAAAAAAATTAAAAAAAAATTTCTATATATTTACGACCTGAGTGACGTCACAAAACAAATGAAAAAATTTATTTACATTGCCTTGTTATGTGTATGCCGTGGTGTGGTGTGATCGACACATACATACATGCATAAGTTTGTTAAAACTTCTCTACAAATGAACTTTTCGGAACAGACTTTTAAAGTATTGTAACTAGGGAACCAAAATTGTAGTAACCCTCTCACCAATCAGGACAGAAAATTTACTACTCTTTTTATTATATACTTTTTATCCACTTACTTTTTCCTTTGTGGGTAAGTGTACTGACACATCATGCTGAATCTGAAACTGAATTTTCCAATTTCAGATTCAGATTGTATTTTTGAGCCAATCTGAATCTGAAACTGAATAGTATGCTGTTGCTTGACTTTTCATTATTTCATATGATTTCATTTGTTTATAAAATTTTGTTGATTGTTCAAAACAACAATAACACATCCTTCAAAATTTCATATTCAGAATTCAGATTCAGTTTCATTTGACAGTAGTCATTTAAATTCCATTGTTTAGAAGCATTTCTGAATCAGAGTGCTGATAATTTTTAGAAATCAAAACGTAAGTACAAACCTGAAAATTTTCATGTGCTGAAATTTCCAATGTTATGTGACAGGTGTCATTTAAAACTGTGAGTTTAAGATATGAGTCTGAAAAATTCAGTTTCAGATTCAGCATGATGTGTCAGTACACTAAGAGTGTTCCTCGTGACGTAATTGAAATTTTGGAAAGAGTTTTAGGGTAGTAAACGTGAACGGATTTACATGGGGTTTTCGGATTTGGGATGAGTGAATAGAATGCTTCCTGTCTAGAATCCATTCCTTTCTTGAAAATAATTAAATATGATGGAATAGGTATTATAAAAATATGAATTTAAAGAACGGAGTAAGTTACTGAGAAACTTCCGAAACGTTCTTGAACAACTCCTTACTCGAATATCATCGTAGTTACAGAGGCTTTATAATCAGTATTTAAAAAGTATATGTTTTAAAAGTTTTTTTAAACCTTCAAGCTTATTTAAAATAAAACTGAAAAATTAAAATCGAAAAAAAAAAAAACAATTTAAAAACGAAATTAAAAATATTAATTGCGCTCTGATTTTAATAAAATTATAATAAAAAATTAATTGAAGTGAATGTAATTGTATGTAAAATGAATTAAAAACGAATTTTATGATATCAATATTGTAAAATTTCATAAAAATATTTATCGATAAATTGACTGTTGAAAATCTGTAAAACATTACATAAATACTTTTTTTTTTGCTTGAAGGGATTTTTTTTTTTTTTCAATAAAATTTAATGAATTTTCATTAACAATGAATAATATTTTATGAAATTATTTGTACGTTAAAAAAAAAAATTGTTTATTTTGAGAATAATTTTCATTTAAAAACGTAATTAAAAATTTTTGAAAATATTCAATAATATTTATAACGGAATCAAAATTTTGACTTTACTCGTATGTGAAAATACAATTTGTAATAGGTATGCAAAATTAGCTATAAATATGTATAATGTTACATAAATGGAAATTTCTTCAATATTAACAATTCATTTTATAGCTTCTGTATATAGATGTATTAATATTCAGGATAATAAAACTAACACATAAAATGTAAATTTATCCTCTCTTCTTCAATTTATATTTACATTAAACTACTACTACTATTACTGTTACTACAATACTACTACTAATATCGGTATGATTTAAATATTGTGAAACATTTTGTGGTATTCAAGATGAAATTTCTCAGATTAAACTATAGCTAATTAAAACGAAAATGTTTAGATATTTACAGTTATATGATCTGAATGTATAATAATAACTTTTATTCAAGAAGATACAAGTATTTACATATACATATGTATGTATATCATATACAAGTATCTTATAAATACCAAATTTTTGATACATTGAATTGCGTTTAAATAAGAAATTTTTTGGTTTCTATGGAACAAAATTAATTTTTGAATAAAATCGAAAATTAAACAAAAACCACTTTTATGAATATGTAGATACATATGTCTATGTATGTAAAAGTAATATTGGTGAAATCATAGTAGCATAAAATTTAAAGAAATTTTTCATTTTTCAGAATATATAAAAAATATTCTAGTTCAATTTGAACATGAAATTTATTTAGATATTATCAATAGTTTAGTTACTGTTGAAATATTGATTTTCTTTTCTTATACTTTTTAAGGAGAATATTTATTATATGTATTTCAGGATTTCAAGAACAATATCTTTTATATATGTAAATCCAAAGGATCATGTAAATTGTCTTTTATTTTTTTTTAAATATTTTTCATTCATGCAAGAATTCTTTCAAAATTATATTATCGGATTCAGTTTGATTACTAAAAAGGACAAAAATTTGACCAATTTATGAATTTTGTAAGGTATTTTTTTTGCCATGTTAACAGAAAAAAAAAAATTCGATAAAGATAAAAAATGAATGAAAATATCATTTTGGTTACATGTTGTTAGGCTTAGAACATATGGAAAATATGGAAAGTTAAGTGGTGTAAGAAAATTCAATTACGATAAAAATAAAACCCAATTTGCAATCATGTTTTTGAATTTGATGACAACAGCATAAATCATTGACGATTTTTTTAAAAATTAAATTGAGATATTGGACAGTTTATTTTTGTGGCGAATTAATTCAGTTCTAGAAAAGATAACGATAATTTATCTGAAAAGTTAATTTGAAACCAAAGGGTAATTCGCAATTGTAAAATCAATAAAGTCAAATTTTTAGAAATAAAGACAAATATCCCTGAAAGACTTCCAAAGCTTTTGAAAAATTAAAAATCTTAAAGGTGGATTTGCATTAATGCGGGAGTCCGATACGAGATGTCATACCATTCTCGAGCTAACGTCGATCTCAGATGAGCATCAGAGAGCAATTTACAATGCAACGAGAACGATACGGAAAATTAATAAAAAAATGTCTTTTCAAGTAAAATTATTGTACTTCTAAAAAGTAATTTTATTATTTATTTAATATAATTATAATCTTGATGATTATAATATTTTATTTATTAGTAATATTTTGAAACCACAGCTACAGAATATGTTTTCTACATAAATGACACTTCTGACAGCTGTCATCGCATCTCGTTATTCTCGCAACAAGAAATTTTCAATTTTTCGAAATTCTCTCGTATATCGTATTCTTGCATCTGGGACCAATGTATAATGCTACATAAAAACATGTTCAGTGAAAATAGTTTGACAGCTTCAACAAGACGGATACTACATCTCGAATCGGACTCTCGCTTTAATTTAAATCCACCTTAATTTGATTTAATGAAGTGAGCCATTGCCTTATCCAGTAAACTTGAGTTTTCGAGATAGTTTTTCTGTCATATATATATATCTCCCGAATCACACTATTTCCACTTCATTTCTACTATCACACACCATTTTAGCTATCACAAGTATTTTGTCATTAATTATTCTTATTTTTTCTTGTCACAAAATATCGTAAATTTCTTGATGACCTTATGACCTTTTATTAAAGTATTATAAAATATTGTCTTAAATAACTTAAATTTAATTTTAAACATTGTTTTGCACTTTAACAGAACATATGTTACATTGAAACGGAAATTATTTTTACAAAAATATATACCACAGTTATTGGATCAATAAATAAGCATGACGTAGTATATAATCGAAAAGGATTTCTAATTTTTGTTTTTGTTTCGGTTTCATTTTCACATGAATTGGTTAACATATCCTTGGAAGAGGATTTAATTTTATGATGATTTATTATTTTCAATTTTGACCAAATAACATTTTGTTTTGAACGTGATTTTCTTAATTTCATATGATTTATTGTTTAGTTTTTGAGACTTTAATTAATATATTTTGGAATTATGTATTTTTTTTTTTCGTAATTAAATGCTACTTAGATATTTAAAAGGTTTTTCTTTTTGTGTGTTGTTTTATTATTTGTGAAGTGTGTTTAATTAGCAATAAAGTGCAAATATGATATGTGTGATTGGAATATGTAAATGATAAATGAGGAAAATACATGTTAAATGTATTTTTTTTTTAATAATTCAGAATGTCTGAAAAAGTAAAGGAAATGAATAATTTTGTTTTTTTTTTCTTCTTCTTCTTCTGATATTTAATAAGAGTAGATTTTGAATTTAAAATTGATGTGAAGAACTTTAATAAAGTAAAGGAGAGATTATTGGAAGAAGCCTTATCTAGAATATAGAAAAATTTAGAAGTTCTAATAAAAAGGAAGTGCTTATATTAGAATTATGTTATAGACAGTTGCAAGCATCCTTTTATTCATTGTAATATTTTCTGACGATACACAAATTAATGGCATGGCGTCTAAACATCCTTCTGATTACATAACATGTACTTATTTTCTATTTATTCTGTCCCGAATTGCATATGTATTACTTTTTTACACCATGTTTTGAACATTCAACCTCATCTGTGTTGCGACAGCAAATAGCCCCTGTATTTTTTTTAAAGATATTTTCGTACGCCGCTGTATTTTTACAGACGGTTGTACACATAATTTTTAAAATGCTTAAAAACGTACATTTATTGGAAATTTTCAACAAAATATTCCAATAAATGAACTGTAAATTCCAATTCCGTTGCACACGCGCAACATAAAATTTAATCTTGTTTTGTTCAAAAAATTGAACAAAGATTTTTGTACTAATCACATGGATTATGTCAAAAATCACGCCACTTCTAGAATAATCCCATGTATTTAATACAAATACATGAGATTATTCCATATTTTTCTCAAATATCATCTCGTTCAAATTTTCTATACTTTTATCTATTCTCTCAATACTGAAACATCATGAACTTCAGTGTATTTGTCAATATACAAATACACTATATAAATTTTTCACACAACATTTGATTTATTCTTATATAAATCAATGTGTATGAAAAATCAATAATACCATATGATCCATATAATTGCATTATATGACCTATTTACCTAAAGTAAATAGCATAATGTAATACCCATCTTCTAATGCACACACACACCATGTCAACTTCCATAATCATGATACTCGTATACATTATTCATATAATAATGTATCGAATAATCTGGAATTTGTACATAATATGATGATTGATGTACTCGCGCATTGTATATTGTATCATATGTATTAACTATGAATTAATTCCGCCGCGCAAATACCAACACCAATGAAACTTTTTAAAATGTGCATGGTGATTGGTACACGTAATCGGTATGGTTTTTTTTCTCAAACTTGTAACTTTTGATTTACTAGTAGGTCATTGATTCTGTGAGTGAGAGTTACAACGTGCAGACACTTCGGTCTAAGTCTTCTCCCTGTAAAGTTGATTTTTTTCTGGTGGGCATCATGATATTTTTTTTAATTAAGAAAAGAAAAAGGTTTAAAGTGATTTAATTGATTTATTAATTTTGAAAGTATAATTTTTTTTTGGAACGAAATATGAAATGTTAATTGAAGTGCATAGTTAAAACAAATAGAATAAAAAAAAAAAAAATAATATTTTTTTTAATTGAAGAAGTAAAGAATAAAGAAAGTTCTAGGAACAGGTGTTACAAAAAAAAAAAAAGGAATTTTGTTTGTGAAAATATCATTAAATTCGGGCAGAATAGAATTATTGTGGAAAAAAAAAAAATAAGTAAAGTAGATTATTAATCGTCAAATTACACAAAAATAAATGCGTAATGAGATTTCCTTTGGGGGGGGGGGGGGGGAGTTATATTTTTTTTGCCTTTTGGGAATTGTGTTCTAGTGTGAACTTCTTTTTTTTTGGTTTTTTTTTAAAAAAGGGCGATCCACTATCATTGACTTAACATGAATCCCATTTAAAATGAAACAAAAAAATATTTATATGCTCAATGTACTTAAAGTGATTTAAAAAGGAAAAAAAAAAAAAAAAAAAAAAAAATTAGAAAATCAAAGAAGAAGAAAAAAAAAAGGAGAAAAAAACATGAATCATATAATTAACTTTTTTTTGTGAAAATAAAAACTAAACCGAGTTAAATTTATAATTAAATTAAATTAATTAAATTAAAGTTATAAATGAAGTTAAAGTTCAAGGAAAAAAAAAAAAAAAAAAAAAAAAAAAAAAACAACCGAATCTAATTTAAGGAAATTGAAAACAAAAGAAGGAAGAAAAATTTTTTTTTGTACTAATGTTTTCTATAATTGTGTAACTCTTCAATCTTTAAAATTTAAATTATTGGTTGGAAAATCAAAGTCTGTAAAATGAGTGTAAGTGGAATTCATTGGAAAACACAAGGTGTTTAGTAACCCCTGATGTAAACAAAAAAAAAAAAAAAAAAAAAAAAAAAAAAAATTATATAAACAAAAAAAAAAAAAAAGAAAAAAGAAAAAAAAAAAGAAAAATCTTCAATCAACCCAACTGCAGACAGCATACCCAGCACCATTGGAATTTGCAACCAGATTTAGTTAAGTACATTTATTTTTTGTTTGTGATTTATCTAGAGCTCTTGAATTAACGATTTTTAGATAGTTTAGAAATTTGAATAGTAACAAAAGATACTAAGAGAAGAATGGAATATAATTTATTTTGAAATTGTAGAAATTTTTGTAAAAATATTGTATCTGGTAGGAATTCTCTGTAAATGGCCATATAGGTTAAGTAATAAAATTATATAGGTATAATCTATTTCTAGAGTTTTAAATTCCATAAATGAAGAAATTGAAACAAAAAAAAAAACAAAAAAAAAAAAAGGAGAAAAAAAAAATATAGAATATTTAAATTAACAATTCTTGTTGAAAAAAGAACAAAAACAATAAGATAGTATTGTAGGTTCAGAAGTCTAGAAAAAACAAAATTTGCGGGAATTTATCATCGTTTATTTTTTTTTATATATAAATAAAATATAATAGGATGTTTTCTTAGCAATGATTGTAAGTGATAAAAAGAAAAATTAAATAACTAAATGAATTTAATACCCTGCATTTTATTCCATTAAGAATAGGTTAATCCCTTGAAAACAAAAAAAAAAAAAAAAAAAAAAAAAATAAAAAAATATTTTTTATTCTTCTTTTGTGGAAATCTACAGTTCATGCTTACTGGGTAATACAGGAGGCATAAGATAATAAAATGATGTAATATCAGTTAATCAAAGGTGTGGTGATGTGGAGAATCCCAGCGTTGGTGGAAGATGGTCTTCACCCAGTTGTCCTATTTTTCTCTCCGTCGAAGAAAAAAAAAAGGAGAAGTATCCTCTGGCATAGGTTTATCGTTTTTTTTTCTTGTGACGACGTTATTTTTTTTTGCGTTCTACACTCCGAGTTATTCCCTTTTATTGGATTTCATCTTGCCGGTCCCTTTTTATGTTGGCATAACGGGTCAGCCTCCGAAATGGTGTATCCAAAGAACCCACCCCGGCTGAAGCGGCTGGAAAATTGACCGGCTGGGTACACCAGGAAGCAGTTTCAGTTTTTGTCTATCTATCTATCTTTTATTTAGATATTTTTTTTTTTTTGTTTTTCATTTAAATTAAAAATTTCAGTTTCATTTTGAAACTGAAATTTCCGTTATGCAACATATGGCGCCCAACGGAAGGCAACTGTCATCTTTGCCTTCATAATTTTTTTCTGTTTTTAGAATTTAGCATCCCCGGTAACATGGAGATTTTCTGTTTGGTGGCAACATTGAACAGAAAATCTACCATCCCACGCGTCCTATCAGCTCACCCCAATAACCCGGTTATCTAAGTTTAATTGATTAGATTTCGTGCGCGATTAGAATATTTTTTTGTGTGAAAAATTCTCGTGGTTCAGTGTCGTAAGTCCGAAATTTTGGGACGGTGAAAATCCCGAAATTTCGTTGCGACGGCACTGACAAATTTTAGTAGTTTCAGCGTATAAAAGTAATCCTAAATTTGATTACTTTATTATCAAATATTGTAATTGACTTTACCGTTTTTTTTTTTTGGTCTGAATTTTTATTCGATTTTCAATAGTCTATTTCTTTTTGGTAATTTCAAACTACATTTTGCCTACTGGTACTTAAAGTTTAATTTACGGTTCAAGAAATATATGCTTGAATGTCATGGACGATTGTCAGGACGATTTTGGGTGTGCAAGATCGTAGCCTTTGCTCGCCATGTACATTCAGCATATCGTTTTGTTATATTCAGACCTAGTAATTTATCTTTTATACACTTGACCTCCGACGTTTGTCACGGATTTTGGGGCACACACCCGAAATGCCGTTTGCACGCGGTTGTGTTTTGTGGTATATCCATGTTTATTAATATGAACCATGTTTTTTTTGAGAATTTGAAATGTTTTGTAAAGGCAATCTATTTCGCGTGATTATGCACATGGAGTTCACTTATGTTTTAGGTTTTATTGAAATATACATCGGTGATACCTCAAATGCATAATTAATATGAGATATAATTCGATTAATTTTTGAATACTTTCCGTATTGACTTTTGGATTGAAAGATGAAGTTTCGCTCGCGTGTTCATGCACTCGCGGTTCTCGTTTCGTAAAATTTCGTTTTGTATGAAAATCACTCATACTTTAGGTTTAAGAATTTCGGTTTAGTAAATAAGAAAATTTAAAGTTTTATAAAAAGTTTTTGATTAAGAAATTTGAGATTTGTCCCTGGTTCGGTATATTTTATGATTTACGCCGTTTGTCAGAACGTTTCTGGTACATCCGGGATCGTCTTCTTTGCACGGGTACGTCGTCTTATATACCACGTGTGGTTTATTGTGTTCCTGATTCGCTTGTACTCTTGATGTGTGGAGAGACTACGCGTTTGTCAGAACGATTTTGTAAATTCAGGATCGCATCTTTGCACGAGTAGCTCTTTTCTACAATACATCTTGAGATACTCGGACCAAGTTGGGTGTTTGAATGGTGGTAACATGTAAAACGGATTACACCGTTTGTCAGAACGATTACTGGCATACACCGGATCGTCTTCTTTGCACGGGTAATTTCTTTTCATGTGCACCATGTTTTTTTTTGTTAGTGTAAACTCGAGAATTTTTTCGTTCAGTTGCATTGAAATCACGCGTAGTGTTGATTAAATTTCATACTGAATCTTTCTTCCAAAGTGGTCCCTTTTGGACTTTATTGGTAAATTCACAATCTGACTTTGAACCTTTGGTTTATTGATAGAGGAAACCTATGTTTTGGTCCATTTTTGGTAGGATGGAAAGTCGTCTATTTTGACGCCTCTCTGCCCTCGTTGAGGTTCTCCAGGCCACAACACCTAAATAAATATTATAAAAGCTAAATTTTTATTGCATGATGTAAATATTTTTGAATTTTTTTTGTAAAAAAATATTTTGATTTTTTTGATAAAAATATTTCGATTTTCTTTTGTTTATTTTTGATGAAAAAAGAAAAAAATATATACATATATATATATTTTGATTTTTTGTTATCTTTGATACAAAGATATTCAGATTTTTTTTTTATTTTTTTTATAAACAGATATTTTGATTTTTGTTAGATTTATTTTTTTTTTAAATAGTGAGATTTTTTTTTGATAAAAAGATGTTTCGATTTTTTTTATGAAAAATGTTATGATTTTCTTTGTAAAAAGAGATATCTTGATTTTTTTTTGATTTCTTTTGGTGAAAATATTTTGATTTTTTTTTAAATTTTGTTAATGATAATATTTTGATTTTTTTTTAAATTTTGATATTTTGATTTTTTTTTGAATTTTTGTTGAAGAAAAATAACAATGATTTTTTTTTCTTTTCTTTTCTTCTTTTTGCACCGACTTGTGAATGAACGGTATAATAAACAAATTTATCCGCTTTCGCGTTTTAAAAAAGGTTTTATAAATAAAATTGTTTTTTTTTAAATATACTCATCTTCGTGGTGAATCTTTAAGTTTTTTTTTCTTCTTTTCTTGAGATTTTTTATTTTGGATCTGTGTCAAGGCGCAGATCTTTTAACACCAGATGGTTATATCGCTGGTCTCGCGTGGCTGTGTTTCACGTTGAGCCCCGATTTAAAAAAAAAAAAAAAAAAAAAATAAAAAAAAAATAAATATAAAAATAAATATAGTTTTTTTCATATAAATATCATTGAAAAAAAAAAAAAAAAAAAAAAAATTTTGATTTATTTTGTAAAGTAAATTCTTTTTGATCTATCTTGAACTTTCTTTCCTGGTTTTGTTACATTCACTCGGACGTGACATTTTTGTGCACAAGGTATAGAAATCATCATCGCGAAATAGAATTTTTTATTTTTTGGATTTTGGTTGATATGTGTGTGTGGACTTATTTCCCTATTCTTTTGTTCAGCCCGGCTTGCCCACGTGTTCCGGCATTGAGACTCATCTCAGGGTGTGGACGAGCCCCACGTTGTTGTGATAAGGCAATACCGACCACTTTTCCTATTCGGTCAAAATTTCATAGTGGGACTTACTTTATTTCATGGATCAATGTCCTTTACGGACTGTATCTTTTCGCTGCCGTGTTCCAACCTTTTCCACTTCGACAGGTTCGTGGAAAAGTTTGTTTTGTTGCGACAGCAAATAGCCCCTGTATTTTTTTTAAAGATATTTTCGTACGCCGCTGTATTTTTACAGACGGTTGTACACATAATTTTTAAAATGCTTAAAAACGTACATTTATTGGAAATTTTCAACAAAATATTCCAATAAATGAACTGTAAATTCCAATTCCGTTGCACACGCGCAACATAAAATTTAATCTTGTTTTGTTCAAAAAATTGAACAAAGATTTTTGTACTAATCACATGGATTATGTCAAAAATCACGCCACTTCTAGAATAATCCCATGTATTTAATACAAATACATGAGATTATTCCATATTTTTCTCAAATATCATCTCGTTCAAATTTTCTATACTTTTATCTATTCTCTCAATACTGAAACATCATGAACTTCAGTGTATTTGTCAATATACAAATACACTATATAAATTTTTCACACAACATTTGATTTATTCTTATATAAATCAATGTGTATGAAAAATCAATAATACCATATGATCCATATAATTGCATTATATGACCTATTTACCTAAAGTAAATAGCATAATGTAATACCCATCTTCTAATGCACACACACACCATGTCAACTTCCATAATCATGATACTCGTATACATTATTCATATAATAATGTATCGAATAATCTGGAATTTGTACATAATATGATGATTGATGTACTCGCGCATTGTATATTGTATCATATGTATTAACTATGAATTAATTCCGCCGCGCAAATACCAACACCAATGAAACTTTTTAAAATGTGCATGGTGATTGGTACACGTAATCGGTATGGTTTTTTTTCTCAAACTTGTAACTTTTGATTTACTAGTAGGTCATTGATTCTGTGAGTGAGAGTTACAACGTGCAGAGACTTCGGTCTAAGTCTTCTCCCTGTAAAGTTGATTTTTTTCTGGTGGGCATCATGATATTTTTTTTAATTAAGAAAAGAAAAAGGTTTAAAGTGATTTAATTGATTTATTAATTTTGAAAGTATAATTTTTTTTTTGGAACGAAATATGAAATGTTAATTGAAGTGCATAGTTAAAACAAATAGAATAAAAAAAAAAATAATATTTTTTTTTTTTAATTGAAGAAGTAAAGAATAAAGAAAGTTCTAGGAACAGGTGTTACAAAAAAAAAAAAAAAAGGAATTTTGTTTGTGAAAATATCATTAAATTCGGGCAGAATAGAATTATTGTGGAAAAAAAAAAAAATAAGTAAAGTAGATTATTAATCGTCAAATTACACAAAAATAAATGCGTAATGAGATTTCCTTTGGGGGGGGGGGGGGAGTTATATTTTTTTTGCCTTTTGGGAATTGTGTTCTAGTGTGAACTTCTTTTTTTTTGGTTTTTTTTTAAAAAAGGGCGATCCACTATCATTGACTTAACATGAATCCCATTTAAAATGAAACAAAAAAATATTTATATGCTCAATGTACTTAAAGTGATTTAAAAAGGAAAAAAAAAAAAAAAAAAAAAAAAATTAGAAAATCAAAGAAGAAGAAAAAAAAAAAAGGAGAAAAAAACATGAATCATATAATTAACTTTTTTTTGTGAAAATAAAAACTAAACCGAGTTAAATTTATAATTAAATTAAATTAATTAAATTAAAGTTATAAATAAAGTTAAAGTTCAAGGAAAAAAAAAAAAAAAAAAAAAAAAAAAAAACAACCGAATCTAATTTAAGGAAATTGAAAACAAAAGAAGGAAGAAAAATTTTTTTTTGTACTAATGTTTTCTATAATTGTGTAACTCTTCAATCTTTAAAATTTAAATTATTGGTTGGAAAATCAAAGTCTGTAAAATGAGTGTAAGTGGAATTCATTGGAAAACACAAGGTGTTTAGTAACCCCTGATGTAAAAAAAAAAAAAAAAAAAAAAAAGAAAAAAAAAAATTATATAAACAAAGAAAAAAAAAAGAAAAAAGAAAAAAAAAAGAAAAATCTTCAATCAACCCAACTGCAGACAGCATACCCAGCACCATTGGAATTTGCAACCAGATTTAGTTAAGTACATTTATTTTTTTTTTGTGATTTATCTAGAGCTCTTGAATTAACGATTTTTAGATAGTTTAGAAATTTGAATAGTAACAAAAGATACTAAGAGAAGAATGGAATATAATTTATTTTGAAATTGTAGAAATTTTTGTAAAAATATTGTATCTGGTAGGAATTCTCTGTAAATGGCCATATAGGTTAAGTAATAAAATTATATAGGTATAATCTATTTCTAGAGTTTTAAATTCCATAAATGAAGAAATTGAAACAAAAAAAAAAACAAAAAAAAAAAAGGAGAAAAAAAAAATATAGAATATTTAAATTAACAATTCTTGTTGAAAAAAGAACAAAAACAATAAGATAGTATTGTAGGTTCAGAAGTCTAGAAAAAACAAAATTTACGGGAATTTATCATCGTTTATTTTTTTTTATATATAAATAAAATATAATAGGATGTTTTCTTAGCAATGATTGTAAGTGATAAAAAGAAAAATTAAATAACTAAATGAATTTAATACCCTGCATTTTATTCCATTAAGAATAGGTTAATCCCTTGAAAACAAAAAAAAAAAAAAATAAAAAAATATTTTTTATTCTTCTTTTGTGGAAATCTACAGTTCATGCTTACTGGGTAATACAGGAGGCATAAGATAATAAAATGATGTAATATCAGTTAATCAAAGGTGTGGTGATGTGGAGAATCCCAGCGTTGGTGGAAGATGGTCTTCACCCAGTTGTCCTATTTTTCTCTCCGTCGAAGAAAAAAAAAAGGAGAAGTATCCTCTGGCATAGGTTTATCGTTTTTTTTTCTTGTGACGACGTTATTTTTTTTTGCGTTCTACACTCCGAGTTATTCCCTTTTATTGGATTTCATCTTGCCGGTCCCTTTTTATGTTGGCATAACGGGTCAGCCTCCGAAATGGTGTATCCAAAGAACCCACCCCGGCTGAAGCGGCTGGAAAATTGACCGGCTGGGTACACCAGGAAGCAGTTTCAGTTTTTGTCTATCTATCTATCTTTTATTTAGATATTTTTTTTTTTTTGTTTTTCATTTAAATTAAAAATTTCAGTTTCATTTTGAAACTGAAATTTCCGTTATGCAACATCTGTTAAATATCCTATTTTTTTTCTTGTAAATTCTAATAAAATCGAATTATAATCGACTAATTGTTGGAAATTGCATAATTAACATATTTAACGCATTTTGGAAATAATTACACTTACAGTCATTTCCATTGTCAATTAGTTCGTTAATATTCATTTTTTCTTCATTCTTGTAAGTACATAAATTGACACTTCAATATTGAAAATACATTATTTTTCTTTCATACAAAAAAAAAATATAGCTAACGACATGATTTTTAAAAGAATATAATTAATTAATTAAATTTTCACTTGTGTATCAGTTTTTCAAATTGATTTGATAGCTTGTAATCAATTCAATATACAAAACACATCAGATATGTGAATATTGTAATAAAAGTTCATCGAAATGAAATGTTAATATTCACATTTGACAAATTACAATCATTTTAAGTTGTTACTTGTGCAATTCAAAATTATCAAAACGGTGATGTATCTATGTATAAACATGCAATTTATCAATTTATGAATTTAAAATTTTACATTTCTATAGAAACTTTATTATAGTTTTCCATTTTAATGATTTTATATTTTAGATACATATTAGGATATTAATATAAGTACATGCACATTCATTAAAAGTTTGTTTAATTAGTTTTTAAATAGAAATTTAACATCATTTTGACGTAATTCTAACTTACTCATTACATTTTAACATTTCTAGGCAGATTTATCTATTTGTATACATGTGTATGTTTGGCATTTAAAAATCATAAATACAGAAAATATTTCATTTGAATCATTTTATGGGATGTGCTCGTATATGAGATGTATTAAAAAAGTCATAAAAAAGTTTTGTAACGTTCAGAAATTTAGAATTGTGTTCAATGATCATATTAATGTTTTTTTTTATATTATACAAAAGTTCACCGTTATTCAAAAAATGTAGGATTTTAATGAGAACATTTTGTTTTATTTTTAATTAACATTTTCACTATTTCCAGTCGCTTGATTCTGATTTGAGGTTTAAGCTTTATTCGGGTTTAGTTGGAATAAAATTAGCTCTGAATTGTAAATTTCTTTTAACCCTATATAGTCTATCGTCGTCCTACAGATCGTCATATGATTTTTATGCCGAAAAAATTGTATGATGACCATGTGGTCGTCAAATAATCAAAATAGGATCTAGCTTTAGAAGCTATAATTTTTCACCACTTGAACGCTAACACCAATAGTTTTATAGGATCGTAGATTTTGATCCAAAGAATAAAATGTTGAACAGTGAATGGATCTTAAATTTAATTTCTAATTTTTCATGGGCAAAAAAAAAACTAATAATAATAAAAATATACCTACAACTTTTGCCAGTCACTAAGAATTGAAAAAGAAAAATTTTCCTTACCTTGATCTCAATATACACATAAAAAAAAAATACATATCTTTTTATAAAATTGAAATGTTGCTAAAGATATTTCATTTTAAGTTTACAAAACAAGCACTTTTCTAATGAAATCGATACAAACAAGCTAAAAAAAAAATAAAAATAAGAAAAAGCAATTTTTACATTGAAAAGAAAAAGTAAATACAATTTACTTTAAAAAGAAGTTTAAATGAAAAAGAATAAGAAAAAAAGATTGGATATATTGAGAGCACCTTTCCTCAGGGAAAAATGTATTGCAAAGAATTCCAAAGTGATTTTTTTTTTATTACTTATATCTTTTTTTTTTCCTTTAAATAAAATCTTAAGTTACAGCCGTAAGTTTTTGCATGTAGATTCTGTGTATAATTCAAAAGGATAAAAATGAAAGAAAATATAAAGGAAAAAAAAATACGAAGTTTGTAGTGTAAAGGTATATATGTATACGAAGTAGAATGTACAAGAATATATATTTAAATTAGATACCCAAGTGAAATAAGTGGCCCTATTTCCATTAAAAATAAGAATTTAATTCTTTTGTTGTGTTTGCTGTATCTGGAAATATAGAGTTTACATACGAGTATTACATTTTCTCACTTAACATAAAGCTATTTTCTTCTTCTTCTTTTTTTTTTCGGTAACAATGAAAATGAAAGAGGTATTTAGGGAAAATTTAATTCGTTTGTTATTTGAATAAACTCATGTCGACTGAATAAAATAAAATGCTTGTGAAGTACTATTAAAGTTTAAAAAGAAACAACAACAAAAAATAAGTGTGTGGAAAATTTTACAATAAATTTTTTTCAAGTGAGTTCTTAAAAAGTTATTCTAAATAATCCTTAAGATTTTGTATTTTTTAACCGTGTAGAAATTAGTAATTTAAATAATATTCTGTTGTCAAAGAAAACTTACCTGTAGAGGTAATTATATACCATTGATAATGAAAAACATCACATTTTTATTTTTCTTGTAGCAACTAGAAATTATCAGAATTTTCATTTGATGAACTTTTCGATATCCTTTGAGAAAACGTCGATAATTAAAACCCTGAAATGTAAAGAGTATGAAACAATAGGATGAAAATAAAATTGTGTTTCCAATTATTTTATTCTTAATTAAAAGATAAAAATGAAAAGCAAAAATATATGACACATAAATTAAAGACTTTTGACAGAATTTTGAAATCGATAATTATAACGAAGGATCCACTGGCTAAAGTTAAAGTCTATTTTATCGGTAATTGACGTTGGGTGTATTCTAAAAATATTTGTTGGGTGGCAGTGGGATGATACAATGAATAAGACAATTTTTCTTTACTTTACTTTGTCAAAATTTGAAATAAAATACTGTATCATTGACGTTGAAAAAAAAAACTTAAAAATAAAAATAAAAAAAAAAAACTGACATTAGTGGATTTTCAACATAATTTTAATTATCCTTGTTGTGAATTACAAAGGAGTATAATTATGGGTTACTAAAAATAGCAAATTTATTTTAAAATTTTTAATAAAAAAGCTCCCTTCTAAGGTACAAGACATAATTCAAAGAAATTTTTTATCTTTTTTTATTCATTAAAATTTTTTAAGATTAAAAAGAAAAAAAACGGTTAATCCTTATTGATGAATATATTGACACAAAAGAATCTTTAGAAAAAATAAAAAAAAAAAGGATAAAAAAAACGTATCAGCATTTTTCAAGAGTTATCCTGTTGATGATATACTTACATAAATGTCTTTTTAAATTAATAGAACATCAAGGATCAATCTTGAAAAGGAGTTTTTAATGAATTTTTTTCTTTAGATTTCTGTAAAAAAAATAATTTTCTCGAAAGAATAAAGCATCCTTCAAAATGATTTTATCTTCAATATGCTCATACTGTGTGTAAGTACGGTTTTTTTTTTTTTAATTACTTTATGTTATAAAAAATGAGAACCGCAAATATACAACATTGTTTAATATAAATAAAATGTGACAAAAGGTGTCAAATATGTGTATATAATATACATTGCGTGACGTACATACGTACATACATATAATGACACGTAATTTTTGTAAAAGTAAAAAATAGCATTTATTAATAAAATAAAAGTAATTTTATCAAAATGTATGAGCATGCAAAAAAAAAGAAGAGGATTTTATAATTACAAAAACACGTAACACACGCATAAAATGTTATGTTGTCAGCTAATTTAAAAATTAAATATGTGGATCACATACATATATGAATATGGTGAAAGGGGGAGTTATTGTGATTTTGTTTTTCTTTCTTTCTTTCAAGTATTATTTATTTTTAAAAAATTAATTTTCATGTATGTTTTTTTTCTCTTTTGTTACTGTGTTAAGTTTGTTTGCTTTTCATTGCTTATTTGAAGAAGGACTTTATTTACGTAAACAAAAAAAATAAAAAAAGGTATCGTATTTTCTTTTAGAATCTTGAAAAATTAATTTAATATAATTTCAAATACAAGAATTCTTATGTAGTTAAAAAATTATGTAAGTGAATATATGAATCCTTATTTTATGCTTTAAAAACATCGTCCTTTAGAAAGCAAATTAATTTCTAGATTTTGATTTTATCATAAATTGAACTTTCAGTAAAAGTTCAAATGTCAAAACTATCAAAAATATAACACAAAACTTAAATTTAAAAATTCTTATGTTAAACATTTCATCTTTGTTATAAAATAATATTTTCAAAGTCAATTGAATTTTTCATTATGAAAATTAATTTAAATATTGATCCTTTGTAACAAGATAGTTTAAAAGTAATGGCTTTCTTGTCTAGGGAAAGTTTTCATGTTTAAATTTACTAAGATTATGTGTATGTCATGAAGTTTTTCCTCCCTCTTTTTTTTCTTTTCGTTTCAAACAAACTTTTTCGATTTTAATGAATTCAAAAAGATAAAATATTTATTTTTTATGTTAAAGGTCATCGGAATAGTAAGGATAAGAAACGTCTGTTACCTTAAAAATACTTTTTTTTCTTCTTGTATTTTAATAAACTTAAAGATAAATTTATATTAATGAGTAATGAAAGATGCATTAAACTATTTCATCAGGGATTTTATTCTTATGTCATCCTTTTCATAATGTTAATAATAATAAAGTGTAAGTTACTCAGACAAACTCATAAAATATTGAAGATATTAGCAATAAAATTATTATTTTTATATATGTAGTTGAATATCTTATATGAAAGTTTTATCTTTTGAGTAAATTTATATTTATTAAATTAATAGTTACATTAGAAATTAGTATAAGAAGCACACTTGTTTAAATTTAAAAGAAAACAAACACATACATACATACATAAATATATTTCAGTTTTGAATTATTCCATCTAATAATTCTTTTGGGTGAATCTTTAGACTTGATCTTAAATATTTATTCTTAAAAATAAATTAAATTTCAATTGATTTATTTTGTAAATATTATTAAACCCAGTGAAAAAAAAGAGGTTAAATGAAAGGGATCTACATTAAATCTACATTCTTGAGGACAAATTTTTATCAATTTTGTTATGATAAAAAATTAAAGATTAATACACAAAATTATCTGAATCTGAATTACTAATACTTAACTCTGTTATACCTTTTGAATACATTATTATGCTAATATGCTTCATTTATTAATATTTCCCCCAGAGAAAAAAAATTAACTCTTTAATATTTAATACTTGTTTTCCTATATCTTCTACAAGTACAGGTGGAGTCGTTAACAAAAGCAAAATTATGTACATATACATATGTATTTGCTTTGATAAAGTTATCATATTGCTAATAAACGCATTCTCAATTACCTGTTATATAAAATGCAGTTTATGTTTTTTCAAGATTTTGTTTTTGCACATGTTAAAATGCTTCAAATTCAACCTAAAAAAAAGTTCTTAAAAACAATCTAAAAAAAAAAAAACTTTAAAGAATTTAGAATTTCCGATTCGATAGACTTGAAACAAACACACACGAAAATTCTTATACTGAAAAAAAAAAAGTACATTTATACACCTGTGTAAATTAGAAGTTAGAAGTACGTAATTTTTTTTTTTTAAATAAAACACTTTTGAAATTTCAACATAACTCAATTATTTGTTTTAAAGATATTCAAGTGGAATATTATATTTGAAATTTACGCTATTAAAATTTTCAAATTTTGAAGAACACAAGAAGCCTTTTTTCTTATTTTATTTCCGTTCGTTTTTAAGTTTTTTCATTTTTTCCACATTGCTTAACACTGAGAGAATGTAAAAATATACGCGTTACAAGTACACATATGCATATATTCGAGTACATATTACATCATGTTAAAACTTATTAAATACTTCAAAACTGCTTTTCACTTTTCTAACAAAAAGTTCTTTTTTAACTTTATAATTTGAGAATATGAAATTATAAAAGTTTTATAATTTCTCTCTTCCTCTTCCTCGTTTATTAAACATATAAGGAAAAGTAATGAAATAAGCTAATTATTCTTTATTTGGCAAAAAATAGTAAGGATTCACAAAAACATATAAAAGAATTATAGAATTTATATTAATGTACATACACTTTTATGGTTAGAATTATTTTTGAAAGTATGTGAGAATAATTCTTTTGTCTATTAAAATTCAATTGAAGATTTAGAAAGCAATTACTTTTCAGTGAAGTATCTACGAGTATTACATATATGTAGATTGTAAATACATATTTATTTGAATTAATCTGTGTGAATGTGTGTGTTTTTAAGCTTAAAATAAAATCTGATAAGAAAATAATTAAAATACTTCTATGAAGAATTCTTATTGTGTAAATTCTACAACAATTTGCACAATCAAACCTTTACCAGAATATGAAATGTAGACTGTAATACAAATATTGAAAAATTTTATAATAAGATCCAAAAATTTTAAAAATTAGCTTGATTGCGGTTATTAAACCATATAACATGTAATTGTCTATAACGAAGGATAATCCAACAAATTTATTTGATTTAAAAAAAAATTATTAGACTTAAGCTTTTTACAAAGATCCTTTATTGTTTTTTTCTTTTGTTTCACATATAAAACAATAAGAAAGGACAAACCACGAAAGAAAACAAAATGAAAATTTTGTGGGATTGTATAATTTTGACGTAATTCAAAGGATGAGTTGGGTTATACAACATTTTTTTATGATACAACTGATTTTGTTTTGTACTATTATTTCGAAAATCTTTAATTAAAAAGTTTTAATTTATTTATGTTTTTTGTTTTTTGTTTTTTTTTTGTTTTCCTTTCCTTTGTATTTTTACAATAATTGTTCTTAAATTTTTTTATACCAAAAAATTTTTGTTTTACTATTTAAGCCTTTTAAACGAAGATAAAAGAAGGAGTAAAAACAAATATTTTTATAAATTAAAAACAAATTTTTAAAATTATAATTTATTCGCTTGGACAAAGAAGATTAAATAATTTTTTTGTCGACAAAATAAAAATCACCATTGAAAAAAAAAAATTAATAAAACAATAAAAAATGTAAGAACAATCATTTTTTTTTTTTAAATTTTCTTAACATTGATTTAGGTCATTATTGTTTATATTCTTTTGTGTTGTATAAAATAATCCTTTTTTAAGGATATATTATTCAGATGAATTATTTTTATGTTTAACGGTTACTTTACTGCTTTTTAGCTTATTTTAAAAGTGGGGCAAGTCTACTTTTGGTGAAAAATTATTAAATTAAGACATTATATATGAGAGTTCTATGGTAGCTTAGAAATAAAACCTTGAATATCTCGAAACAAAACCAAATGCACTTACCCCACTTTCAAAATAAACAGTTCTGATTAATAATAAATTTTTAAATTAAAAAAGAATTATGTTCGTTCTTTATTTCAGTTTTGTTACATAAAAAAAAATTTTTTCTAGGTTCAAGTTTTCGTCGAAAAAGTTATCCAATAAAAAAAAAGATTTTTTTTTGTAATTTCCTTTGCAGATAATACGTGAATACAATGTAGAGTGAATTTAGGAAAAAAAAATTTTTTTTGATTATTTGAATGCACTTGAGGATTATTACAAATTTACAAAGATACTTATTTTTTTTTTCTTTCTGTATCTGCAAAATAAGTTGAGAAGCTATCCTTCGTATAAATTGTGGTGCTGTTGGGTGAGAACTAAATTGTTTTTTTGTTTTGTTTCAAACTTGTAATCAATGTACTTTTTTTTCAGATTTTTATTTTTAAATGAATTTGTAAAAATCAGGTTTACAATTTTAATTTAGTTCACGATTCTCAGTATTTTTTTTTTTTATTTCAATGAAAAATTAATTGAAATACAACTGTTGGGTTGTTTTATTTAATTTATTTATAATTTATAACTTTTAACACATTATTGTATAAACACAAATTTCTATTTTTAGTTTTATTGATAGTTTTCTCTCTCAAACTTAATGTTTTCTATTATTTTAATTTTAAATCCAAAAAATCAATAAAATTTAAATAGTTTTCTTCTCTCTGGTTTTTCAGAAGTGATTGAAAATGCAATTTTATTGTTCAATCACAATTTAAGTAAATATTTACATAGAATATACATATATAGAGGTTTTGTTCATAAGAAATTGTTCAAATGAAATTTTTCAAAATATTTGCAAAGTGCAATATAAAAGTATTACTTTGCATTTTACACTTTCTAATAAAATTTATTCATGTATCTATCTATCTATTTACATATCTTTTCTACTGTTAACCAATTTTATTGAAAAATCTTAGAAAATTACAATTTCGTCATCTCTACTATGTATGTATTTATACTAATACTTCAACATTTTCCAATATAAATAAGATACAAACAATTTTCATGAAAATGTTTTATTTGGTTTACCTTAAAGTTTTGTTAAGAACAAAAACAAGAAAAAGGAAAACACAAAATGAAAACTCAACTCTCTTTTGTAATCAAAATTTTCAACAATGACATAATTTTATTCGAACTTATTGATTGGATGTTTTAAGGAAAAACCAAAATAATATTTAAAGAAATTGTGTATTGAAAAGGTGAAAAAGTTTTTTTTCAAATAAAAAAATTCAGATATTAACTCTTTAGCCAGGTAATGCTTGGTTAAAAAGAAGCAAAAAAAATTCATTTTGTTTTGGTTATTCTGTGGAATTTTTAATTTGTTTTTTTTTTTTTATTATTTTTCAATTTTTCTAATGGAAAAACTCTCACATAATGAGAAAATGTAAGTCTAATAGTTTTTCATTTCCTAATGTATTCCTGAAAAATAATTTTCTTTTTTGTTGCAAGAAGAAAAAAAAATCTTTAAAATGACATAATTTTCAAATAGAAAGCAATTTACAGATCTTTCCATTAAAAACTCATATTTTCCTTAATTAAAAAAAAAAAAATAAATTAAAACGTAACTAATTTTTATATGTATGTGTTTATACACGAAAATAATTTTCAAAAGGCTAAAAGCATTAAAAGTTAATTAAAAAATATTTCAATAACATACATATTCATTTCATACGTTACTTTTTTATTTATCTTACGTTTATTTTATGAAATTGTAAAGTACCTACTCAGGTATAAATCACAGCAGGAACTGATCATTTTGCTGGAATCACAAAAAAAAAGTCAATTAATTGACTTATTAAGGAAATCAATGAACACCAACTGTTCAGTTGTTTAAAAAAAAGAAGGAGTGCAACACAAAAAAATAAATTAAGAACACAAAAAAAATATAAAAATATTAAAACCTACTCAAGTTAACAATAATTAAAATTGACTGAAAGCATAGATAATTAATCTAGTCTAGATACTAGTCTATGCTGAAAGCAAAGGATGTTTTCTCATTTTATCCAGAAACACACTTTACATGAATTTTTATTGTCCTGCCACATCAATCAAAATAAAAAGTGAAAATTTTCATAATTTTTTTTTCCTAGCACAAAATATGACTCCTCAAAAAATGATTTTTTTATTTGAGTTTCTTTCTTTTTTTTTTTCTTCTATAGATTACAAATTTAATAGTCACACTTTAATAAATACAATCAATCAATGTCACATAATTTTTTTTTTCACTTAACACACCTAGAACACCCAATGTTTATGTTTTTTTTTTTTATTCAAAGGTTAAAATTCAAAAAAGTCAATAATATGAGTATTTAATAAATGGGTGGTAGGTAAAATTACATTTTCATGTAGCTTTTTACCTGTTCTTTTTTTTTTTAGCTTTTTTTCAATTTTTAAATACAATATAGCTGAATAAAAATGAAAAACTTAACATGTACATACATGTACAATACATACGGTATGCATATGTACATACATACGTATGTATATTTATTTTAAATTTTATACCTTTTAATTTTCATATTTTATATTTCTTAGCATGTCAAGGTTTTATGAACAACAAAAAAGAAGGAAATTTTAAAATATACGAAGTATTCATGCAGGTATGTATCTATATAAAAAAGCAACAAATTTTCACGCGATCGCGTGTTAACAATAAATTATAAACTTGCAGTAAAAATGATTTGAATAAATATGTAATTATATACATAAATATATGTATGTACATATTCAAAAAAAGGAAGAAAAGTATACTTATACGTTGCCGACAAATGAATTATTATTATTATTTTTTTTTTTTAACATGTATGTGTTTAGTGGTAAAAAAGAGAGAAAAAAAATAAATGTTGTATCTACAATACAATGAGTATGTAGTTATTACCGTTATGACTCATTCGTAGTAAAATAATAATATTTGAAGAAAAGAAAAAAACACAAAGTATGAAATATAACCTTCACCTTTTTTACGTAGATGTGAGTCGAGTGGGTGTCTATTTTATTAAATCGATTTAACTGCCGAAAAGTAGGTTAGAGTAAGTACATATAATTGTTACAGTATTTTTTTACTTTATGTATTTTTTCAATGGTTGAAATTTAAAAAAATAATAGTAAAAAGAAAGGTTTAGAAAAAGCTTTATTTCAAACAGATTCCATAATAAAGGGTTAAAATCAGTAATTTTTTTTTGCCCTGCCGATAGTGTTTCTATCATATCAAGCCTTAATTTGTAATTAATTACCTCAAGGATATTTTAATTTTTGATTTATAATAGTTTTGTTTGAATTTGTGTTATATCATCGTTGAGATAGTTTTATATAAGTCTTGATGTTATAATACAATTTTTAAAAAAGATATTTTATTAGTTATCATTATTTAACTTTAAATATGTATATTATATATGTATCTTAGTGTGGTCAATTATATGGTAACACAGGAGACATTTTATGTGAGGAATTTTACTAAAAAATTGTTGGATAATAAAAGTGTCTACACTTGAGAGACTTGATAGTTCTACATTAATTACAATTTAGCTTCGCCTTTAAAACTGTATAGCACATTCCTATTTTTTTGATCTTATGTTTTAAATTTATCTGAAAAAAGGCGGTAACGCAGAAGACTTTGGTACACAAACTTATTAATACATTCTTAATAATTCCTTTCAAGAATTCTGTGTATTGTTAGGTATTTAAAAATTGTCACTTTTATAGTTTTGTTGTAACACATGTTCTTTAAATAAGTATTCAATAGAAAACCCATAAAATTGGTCTATCACAATAAGCAATAAAAATTTATAAGGACATTCCAGGTTATGCAGAACACAAAAGAAGTAACACAGGAGACATTATAGAGTAATTAACAAAAATAAATTAAAATGTATATTGTACTTGTAATAATATATGTACTAAAAAAAACCAATGCCTATAACAGGTCAGCTGCCTATAAAAACAGAATTTTTTATATTTAGCTATTCTTTTCAACACTTTTTCAGAAGAAAGTGAAAATTTTGCTTTCAATTTACAGAGAATTGACCATATAAATATAAGGTGATTTTACTTACATATCATACAATTTATCTATAAATATTTACAATATATGTCGTTCTATTATTTTATATCTACACATTCACATTTTTCTTTCAAAAATTTTTATGTTTATGTCAACAAATCATGAGACTAAAAAAAAATACATATTTTAAACAATTAAAACGAAACTTCAGATACAGGCAAATATTTATTTTATTGCACATGAAAAATTACATACGAATTTATTTCTAACACAAAAAAATATCAAATCCTTGAAACATTTCAGATTTTTTTTTTTTAACATGCACATTCCTTTTTTTCTTTCTTTTTTTTTCAAAAGAAAACTGACTGTTGCCATGCGAATAACAGAAAATAATGATAAAAATAAAATTTGTTTTTTTTTGAATTACCTTAAAAGTAATTTACTATTACATAACTACATTTTCAATAATAAAACTTTATCGGCTTTTATAAAACTCAATTTGGAAAATTTTATTAAATCTTTTCCAATAAATAATGTTGATTAAAATACATGATAATGAAAAAGTTTACTACATATCTATTTACCAGTGTAATCTTAAATGGACCATAGAAGCAAAAAAAAAAAAAAAATGATTATTATGTACTTTAGCAAAAGAATGTATCAATTTTATTTAATGTATCTAACAACAAAAACGAAAAAAGGAAAAAAAAATACAATAATGAATAAAAGAAAATGAAAATAAATATTTAACTTTTCCAAACTTTGTACTTTTTCAAATAATTTTCTTAAGATGTTTTTAAATCGATTATAAATTAATTTGTTTTGTAATACTTAATATGTTTGTCGTTTTTTTTTTTATTTTTATTTTTTTTTAGATAAAGTTTTTGAAGGACAAAAACATTAATTTGAAAATGAAAATAATTATAAAACTTAATAGTAAAGTAATTACGATAAAAATTATAAATAAAAAATTAAATTAATACTGAAAATAGATTTTTTGTTGTTGGCATGTAATCAAAGAATATTTTCCTAAATTTTCAAGTTACTTCGATACTAAAGAAAAACTTATAAAGAAAACTTTTGAAAAAAGAAAAATAATTTTTTACTTTACCGAGGTGATATTTTATTTAGAAGTAAATTACTTACATACCTATATATGTTGGTGGAATTGTGGGTTATGGGGTTATGTGAAATTTAAAATATGAGAAATTCCTGAATTAAAAGTCATTAATTTTTCAGAAAAATATATTTCATTCTTAAGAGAAAATTATAAGAGAAAAATCAACCGGTTTTTGTATATTTTCCATAAATTCAAACAAGTATAAGAGATTTTTTTATTTTTACAAATTGAGAAGCTTTTATATGAATATAACGGCACAAGCGCATAAAATATACTTTAAAATATTATTTTGAATTAAACAGTTAGTCGATGTTAAAAAATTTCTCAGTTTAAAACTGTTTGCGATGTAATGTGGGTGTGCAATGGATTACGGAATAATTATATTTTAAAAAGCAATAAAAGAAAATTTAAAAATTTTAAATAAGAGGTTAATAAACTGATTGAAAATTTGTTTCTTTGTTAATGTTAACCAGATCTAGTAACACCATTCATTGTCTAACATATCTTTGAAAAAAATATAAAAGTATATTGTGAAGTTGAGAAAAATATGAAGTAACGGTAAAAAAAAAATAATTTAGTGTTTGAAATTTTCATAATGAAAAAAAAGAAAAGTAAGTGAAAGGAAAAAAAAATATAATTTAAAGAAAAAGAAGCCAAAACCCCTTTTTTTTAAAAAAATAAAAAAGTGATTTTAATTAAAGAGTGTTTTTAAAAAAATTAAGTTTTGTGATTTAAAAGAAAACAAAAAATTATGAAATTAATAATTAATGACGAATACTCTGTATAATCTGTATCTAAATTAAATAAAATATTTCTTACAAAATTGTGCATTTAAAAAAATAAAATATTTAAATTCAGAAAGTCACAAAAAAAAAACTTGATTGTAGGTATTTCTATACATAAATTTCATTTTAAACTGTGTAACGAAAAAGCTAAAAGGATTAAAGGATATTTGTACAAAAAATTGGCTGATAAAAAACAAAAACAAAAGCTTTAAAGAAAATAAAATCTATATTTTGCTTTTTGGTGTCTAAAAAGAAAAACGAAAAAAAATATAAATTTTTCATTTTAATTTATACGTCACGTATAAAATGGAATCATACTCTATTTTAACATACAACATCCTTATGATTTTCAACATTAGAGATATGAGAATTTAATATTAAATAACAAAAAAAGTTCTTTAAAAAAAAAATAACGACGAAAAAAAGAAAAATAATACAGAAAGGATAAAAATATCAAAATATACACAATGTAAGTCAAGTATTACAAAATAATACATACATTCTACATATATAGAAAACCATCAACATCATCATTGTACTTTCTCGGTTGAATCATTTTTAACAGCATCATCATCATTCAGTACTTTAAAAAAAAAAGAATCCTTTTTCATTTATTCAATTTTTGGTTAGGAAACAGTACAGTAGATAGAGTACTTTTCTGTTATTATCGTATCCCATATGTAATACATATGTACGTGTATGTAAATATTATTCCATGAAAATCCTTGGCCGGAAATATGTTATTTGTTCATCGTGGTTGTCTTCATCATCATTATTTCATTTTTTCCGCCTTTTTTTTGTTTTGTTTTTTCTTTTGTGTGATGGTTACTTTTACGCCCTCTTAGCCCGTATTGTACATATCAAGTGAAATTATTCATGTTGACTGAAATTTTTGTTGAATAATTGAAGATCATGTCTGGAAGTGTAAAAAGAGTTCATACACTTTTATATCGTACATTCATAAATATTATACACCAACAACAACAACAACAACAAAAATTTTACTCCAAAGCTAAAAAATTGTAAATGAAATAAAAGTATTTTAGAACAAAACGACAAAAAAATTAATAAAAAAAAAAAATAAAGAAAAGGACTTGCTTTTAGTAAAAACAGTAAAATAATATCAGTTATAAAAATAGGGTGAATAAAAAACGGTACAAAAGTATGTATTTTGTTTTTGTTTTTCTTATGAATATTGAAAACAGTTCGAGAATATTTTATCATAAGTACAAAAGATTCTCATATACATCCATACATACCATACATGTTCCAGTACATAAAAAGATGAATGAAGAAAAGGAATTTTGTAAATTTTGTTAGGTATTCATTATACAAAACACAGGAATGAAGTTCAATATAATAAATTTTTCTTTCACAAAAAAAAAAAAAAAAATCTTATGGAATGTGAATGATGCTAGCTGGAATGAATAAAAAAAATTTTTTTTTTGAATGATGAAATTTGTTTATTTTTTGAAGAATAATAATATTAATATTTTTGAAAAATGAATGTTTGTGAATTTTGTAAAATATTGTTCATAAAAAATACATACTCGTATAATATTTTTCTGTGTGTGTTACAACAGGTGTGTAGCTTTTATGTAAAAGAAAAAAAAATATCTTCAATGTGTTTAATGTATATGTTATATGTAATTATGGTGGGAATTAAATTGAATTTCCTGGAGAAAAAAAAAGGAAAATTTTCATTTTCCTTATTTTTTTTTTGCTTCTGCTATTCATGATATGTGTACAAAAGAAGGAAATAAAGGGAAATACCAATAACAATTAACTCTTATATGTATAAAAGTATTTTAAATTCAATTCAGAGTTTATTTGGTTTGATCCTTTCAAGTTATATTTTTCCCATTGTATGTGTATTCTTTTTTTTGCGATATAAAAGCGTTATCATGAATATGCTGTGAAAATAAAACAGTTAAATAAAAAAGGAAGTACTGAAAAAATAAGTAACTTTTCCTTTTTGTGTATTGAATTACTTATATTTGTTTATTTAATTTTTATTATCTGTTTTTATAAATTGCTGGTTCGATGATAAAACTTTTATCCTTTTATTTACTTTCTGTTTAATTTTCGGATTTTGAAAAGATAAATGAATAAATAAATATACGTATTTCATTTGTGTTTGTTTTTTCTCCTTTTTATTCTCTTGTTTTTTGATTTTTCTTTAATTTTTCTTTATTTTTTATCCTGTTAATTCATAAGTGCTTGTATTCATTTTTATCAGGCTTTTGTTAAATAATAAACATTTTTTACAAGATAATTTTTTTTAAATACATACATATATTCATTTTTTTTATTGATTTTTTATACATATTGTAAACACACACATTGAACACATATTGCATTACATTACCATGATTTTCTTGTAAATATTTTTAAAGAATACTTTCATGGATTTGCATTTGTGAGAGCATGAAAAAAGAAATTGATTTGATATGAGAATGGAATAAAATAAAAATGTTTATTTTTCAAAAAGGATTCAAGTGTAAACACTTCAATTCGAAGAAGAAGAAAAAGTGCAATGTGTGAATGTGAGTGGTGTAAGTGTGAATTTTTCTATTTATTTGAAGTTTGTTCATTGAGTATGAAAAAAACTAATATGAAAAATACTTTTAGTAGGTTAAGGCCAAATATTACTAATTATAATTCAACTTCAAGTAATTATGCTTGAAAGGACTCAATAAAGTGTACTCAACTAACAAAGTGAGCATAAAAATAAAAATGTTGCTTTTTTCAATGTGAAAATTTAAAGACTAATTTTTTTTTTTTTTTTTTTGAAATATTGATCATGATGATTGATTTGTTCTTTTTTTTTTTTTTTTTTAAAAAGGGTTAAGATATTTCTTGAAAGGTTTTGAAATTATTTTGACAAATAGCTATGTACCTTTTTTTCTGGAAGTACGAGTATCTTACTAATAAAAAATATTTCTAGATTATTTAAAGGATAACTATATAATTTTAAGAGTAATTATTTTCAAGGAAATAGAAAATTTAAATCAAGAAGAATTCAATACTTCTTCTTTTTTTTTTCTCTCTTAAAAACAAGGATGAATTGGATAATGATTCTAATGAAACACTAATTTGTAGCATGGTACTATAAATTTCAAAATATTAATGGTTACAGAATAAAGTGAAAAATAAATATAAGAAAAATAAAAAAAGGAAACAAAAAGGATTTTCAACTATGTAATTTAAAAATCAATACGAAATTTTTTTTTTTCTGTACACTATATACGTACATTCTATACGTATACTAAAACGTGATTAGTTAGTGTGTTGTTTTTGTTTAAGGATTAAGATTTTTCATATTTGACTTCTTTTTTTTTTTGAAATTTAGAGAAAGCTTCATATTACGTGCACAACAAAACTAGATAGAATTATATAATATCGCCATTTTTTTAAAAAAAAACTATTTTTAAAAGATTTTTAATATAATTTTTCGACTTTTCTAAGCTTCTTACCCTAGAATAAACTGATTTATACAAACGTATACCTTTTTACACTGAGCCTTATTTTAAGCAAAATTGATCTGTAAGTTCTAGGGTTGACCGGTTTTAAAAAATGACACTTCTCAGAAATGAAATGAAGTTTAAAGTGCCACGCACGACTGAAAAAATAACGCTTATTCATCCCCTAATTTTTATAATCTTCCACAAGCAACTCTCACCCCTTTATGTAGTTTTATTCGTCACCAAATACACTTTAATTTCAAAACATATTTCTGATGGTAAAATGATAAGAAAAATTATCATTTAAAAATATGTTGATATTTTCCAATGCATTATTCCAACAATTTTACCTTAATATTTGCTTCAAATAATTCAATTGTTATTAATTTTAAATACCCACACAAAAAATACAAAATTTATACACATAATACATAATTCCCTTAGACAATTACATGAGTAATTGTTTTCAAAGATCTCTGATGTATTTTATGAAAGTATTGCTTGAGGAGGATGTCCAAATTGTTGCTTATTGTTTAAACATACAGTGTTTATATCCATACATATAATACGCTTTATACATATTCATTAGGGCTTTTGTTTTATTAGAAAATGAAAATATAACATCTCACGAATGGTTGCACAAAAAAAACATTAATTTTGTGTAACACATTATATTTTATTTTACTAAAAATTATAAAAAAAAAATTGTTAAAGGACTTGTGATTCAAAAACAACATTTTGTAAAAAGGACTTGTTCATGGGTTTTTGTTTTTCCGTTTCCTTCTCTCATTTTTTTTTTTAATTTTACACAACTAAATTGGTTTTTCTTTTTATACTGTTTAAAATTATTATTAAAAAAGGAAATAGAAAAAACAAATTTTTAATTCAAGAGAAACAAGAAAAAAAAACAACATAAGTCAGAATTAAAAATGTTTTTTAATTTTTTTAATTTTTCCAGTCTGTTTGATACCAGAGAACATTTTGTATTCATGTTCAATTTTCAAACTATTCTTGCTTTACGGTTTTGAAAAAGGATTATAGTATTCATTAAAACAAAAATAAACAAAAAAAAGAAGCATGTATAAATGAAATGTTGTTTTCTTTGTAGGCGAATGATAAAAAAAGGGTCAATAAACGCAAAAAAATTAATATAAAGACATTTTGTTGTTTTGTTACATAAATGCGCCATTATAATAAAAAAAAAATTAGCAACTCATGTCTCTTTACCGAACTTTCATTATTTCAAAAAATAAAAAATGTTTTTTTTTTCCTTTTTTTAATTCAAAAACAGACGACATCCTGTCGAGATTCGCAATAATAATAAAAATAATAATAATTATAATAATAATAATATAACACTATCTTACACCGCATTGTCACAATATCTACCGGTTTTATCATTTTAGGCGCGTACATACCAAATATACAGATGAAAACTTTTTCAAATCTGAAAGCTTACAACAGTTTTTTTTTTCTTCTATTTTGTTCACCTCAAACTACTATCCCAGATTATATGGGTGGTTAACAAAACAAGAAAGCAAAAAAAAGGAAAAATAGTCTCTCCCAATGAAAGAGGGATTCCATTTTGTGTTTTCACGTTCGTATAATTTTATCTGGTGGATTAGGCAAGAATTAAGTCTTTTATTATGTCACGTTTTTGTGCACAGGATATCTTTATTAAAGTTTAGTATTTTGTATAGTCCTATAACTAACTACATACATACATACATATACATACTTGGTACCTATCAATGCGTATGAAATGTTGAATTTTTTATATTTTTTATTTTTTTTGCGTTTTTTGTTGGTTTCCATTACTAAGATTGTTGTAGGCTTTTTTTCACTCTGAACTTCTGTTTTCATCTCATTTTTTTATCCTGCGACATTTTAAGGCTTTTCTGTTGACTTTCTGGTATAATAATGGATGTCTGAATTATTTTCTTTATTTAGTATAGAGACATTGTACAAAAATAATACATATAACATTTTATATAAAACGAAAAACTCATAAATCTTGTATTTTTGGGTGTGTGTAATAATTAAAAAACTTTTTATACAATAAGAAAACCATAGAAAATCATTTAATAAACAATTATTTTACCTGAGCATATTAAAAAAGTTGTTTTTTGTTTTCTTTTCCTTTTCTGTTTTCTGTTTTGTATAAAATTTTTAAACAATTAAAGTATCACACGGCATGTAGCAGTAATTTCATGTTTTTAATTTTTTAAATTTATGAAAGTTATAAAATATTTTTTGGAAAATATAAAATTAAATATTGCGCGTATATTTATATGGGCATTAAAAGTGTAGATTAATAATTTATGAGAATTAATAATTTAAAAACAGAAGAAATTTCTGAAATTTTCATGTATATAGCGATTAAAAAATGTTTATACTTATTAAAAAAAAGTATAGGTATATCGTAAAAGTTTAAAGAGAAATTTGTTTTTATGCTGTTAGCTAAAAAATATAAAATTAAGTGTTACGAAAACAATTTATTAGTGAAAAATAAAACAGGAAAACTTTAAAAATAATTAAGACCTTATGTTTTTATTTGTTTTTTTTTTTTAAATTAAAGATTTTTAAGTTCTACCTACGATTTGGAAAGTTTGTATTAAATAAATATGAATTATTTAACCCCACAACTATCAACTAACAATGATAAGCTTCCAGAGCCCTCTTTATACTCTCTAAAAAGCTATGAATCAATTATGTGATAATTTTACCTTTCGATAAATTATCACAACTCAGTCTATATGTAATTTATAGAAATCATTACTTTTTACATATTTTTTATTGTTAATCAATAATTCATACGTGTTTTTCAAAAATTTTCCTTCTTTTTTTTTTTTTTTTATAAATGCCTATCATAAAAAATCATTACAATTCATATAATTCTTTCTACAAACAAGATAGGTACAACAATACAATAAGTACAATATATAATTCCGGTTATCATCAATTTCAAGAAATAACATCAAATAATGAAAATGAAGCAGAAGATATCGAAATCCAATAAATCAAGAATCATCCTTTGGGTACGTGTAATTGATGTGTGGATGAAAAAAAAGCAAATTTTATAACAACAACAATAACAACAAAAATCTAAAAAATAAACTATATTGACTACAACAAAAGGAGAAAAAAAAACAATGTATATTCGTTGTTTTTACAATGTTTATGTATCATCGATTACAATAAAGGATATACTATGTATATGTCCGTTGCCACATGTAGTATATTTTATCGAAAATAAAAAATAGGATAAAAAATAAAAACTGGACATTTTTATAGCATATAACAATGTTTTATAACATAGATAGAATAAATGTGAAAGGTACGTATACATACCACATATGCAACTAAAAAAAAAAAATATATAATCGATTCAAAGTACAAAAGTATCATGAGAGCAATTTATAAGAAGTTGAATGTCTTGTATATTTTAGATATAACAAAAAAAAAATAAATAAATAAAATAAAAAAAAATATGGATACTTAGAGTTCCTTATAAAGAAAGCATTTGAATCATTACCTATAAACATATGTTCTATTTACCATCATCAAACATGAACATTATTGAATAGACGAATAAAATTGTAGTTCTTTTTTTTTTTTTTTTTCAAATGAAAATGCTGTACATACATAAAAGGTTAAATCATGATAAAATGTATATGATTTCAAAGGATATTAGTCTGAAATAAGAGTAAAGATACAATATGTACATATACATATGCATATGTGCTATACATTTTATACATAAGTACATACTTAATAAAAAATTTAAGTAATATGTATCTATGAAATACCACTAATGTGTATATAAAATTATTCATATGTGATGTATGAAGATACCGTTATAAAAAGGAAAAATTGAATTATTTTATTGATAAAACATGATGGAACTATAGTGCTTTTTTAAAATTGTTCCTCTATACCTATATGTATAATTGTACAAAAAAAAATTCTTTATATCCTTGAAATTGTAATAAAATTAAAAATAGGATATGCAATAAATACAAAAATATTGAAGACACAAAAAAATATGTAGGAATAAAAACTTTTAAAAAAAATACATCAAAGTTGAAAACTCAAATATTTTTTGAAAATTGTGTTTTATTACCTAAAATTTTTAAATTGGGAATTTTATTAAATTTTTAAAGTTATTCCATTTTTTGAAAAATTATTGAAAAATGTATATGAAATTTTTCATATATTATGTATTTCAATAAATTTTTATGGATCATTAGAATTTTATAAGGATCATACAATATTTCTTTTAATATTTGATGTGAATGGGGCAAAAAAAGGGAAAGAAAAATAAAAAACAACAAAGAAGAAATTGATTAAGTTTTAACAATAAATTTTCTTTTCTATCACACAGTTTTTTTTTAGAACTACAAAAAAAAAAAAAAAAGAAGAAAAAGGTTGATTGATATGTGAAACATTCGACAACGACAATAATCTTTTGTTGTGTGTGTCGAAAAGTTCTTTTTTTTTTTTATTGTAAAAAAGTTTCAAACATTAGAACTTTTCTTTGTGTTAAATTAGACGAAAAAATGAAATAAAATAAAAACATTTAAAATTATTATTGATTCTTCTAATTAAATATGTAAAAAATATGGAAATTTTATACGAAATATTAAAATAAAGGTATTTTTGTTGAAGAGATCCTTGAACTAACAAAAAGACATGAATAATTAATTTTTCAATGGATATTTTTAGTAATGGTAGGAACAAAACATTTTAATATGTACCAGAGTGTTTTAAAATAAAGATCAATATTTAAAGTTTAAGGAATTCTCATTTTTTTTTTCTTAAAGAGAATGAGAATGTAATCAATATTAAAGTTGGTCAGGGAATTAAAGGCCTTTCAGATAAAACATATCTTAAGCTTGCTTGAGCTTAGGATATCATTCAAAATAATAAAATAAAGGTGAAATGTATGAAAGTTTTTTCAAGATTTCTATTTTTTCAAGGCAATATTACAAATACCTTGTCCTCTTGTTCGTCTAAGGAAGAGCTAAAATTCCAATCCCTTTCTGTTGCTTCCTACAGGCCTATATTTTTGTGTTTCAGATGTTCTGATTAAACTTATTGGATAAATGTTCTTCTTGGACCCTCAATTTTATTTAAATAATATTTGAGATGCTTTTAAAGAAAACTTAACGCAATAGCGTTGGTGAAATTTCACCATTATAAGTATTTATAACTCACTACATATAAGATTTCTTTGTGCGATATCAAAGAATATACGAGGCAGTTTTTTTCTTTTTTATATCCTAATGATCCTCATTGGTACCAAAATAAAAGAATGATAAGTATATGTAAACTGGTGTTTTTGAAGATTTCACGTAAGTCCCAAATTTTAAAATTCTGATTTTGATCAGCAAATAGGACAAAATTCTGAATTAAAATGTAGTTACAATTTTCATTTTTATTTTGTAGATGTACCTACATAGATGTAGATTTGTATTTCATTCGCAGATTAATTTAAGAAAATAAAAATCATGAGAATTAAAATCATTTTAAATTATTTTCATCAGATTCGTTACATTAAAATGTCCTAGTTAAATATATGGTTAAATGTTTTCCAAAATAATTTTATGTAAATATCATTATCTATTTTCTGTTTGCATTTATCTTTGTACTTTTTTTTTTCTTTTTCTTGTACTCGTATTTTTACACTAAAAATTTTACTTATTAAAAAATTACTTTAAAATTTTTCTTCATAAATATTATACATATTTTTTTTAAATTTTTTTACTTCTTGTCCCGAAGGATAACTGCTTGTCACTATCTATCGTTTACATTTCTACTATAATATGTAACCTATTTTACGTTTACATTAAAAATTGTATTTACATTTCGTGGTTGTACACCATTAAAGCATATCTGTGACATTAAAAAAAAAAATCTAAATTCTATATTTTGTATTTTTCATTCATTTATTTTACTTGAAAAAAATTTTATTTTCTTATTTTATATTTTTTTTCTCTCCCAAAGAAAATGCTTATTCTGCTGCCTCTGGTTGGAATATTTTTTTGTTACATCTCGGATCGAGAAGTAAATGTTTTGGGTGCCGAGTTCAAGGTAAGAAAAAATGAAATGAAAATTATATTTAACAAGAAAAAAAAAAGAAAAAAGGAAATATTTAGTTTACGTTTTTCTTTTTCATGCTTGTGTATTTTTTTATTTTGCCCTATATTTTTATTTATTCAAAGTGTATAAATATTTCTAACACAATTTCCGTAATATGTAATTTTATATTTTATGATATTTTATATTTTGATATATTTCACCTTTTTTTTTTTTTAACTTTTAGATTGCAAAGGAATACTATTTTGGTGAGTTGAAATTTAATTTGAATTAATGAAATAAGTACACTTGAACATAATAATAGAACACGTTATTTTTTTCATGTTAAATAAATGAAATTGATATTTTTTTTTCACCTGAAAATTTATAAATTATGAAAACCTAACGAGACCTTACACAACCTTCATGCTTATTCAGGGTGAGTAAGTAAGTGTTCTTCATAACATTAAACTGGACAAATTAGTGTCGTTATAGAAATTAATTATTTATTATTTTTAGAATTTCGAAAATAAAATTTTAAAATACTCAAGAGTATTTTTATTTGGTGACTTGTAGAAAATTAATTAAATTCACTCACGTTTAAAGTGATTCATGGTGAATGTAGTTTTAAATTTGAAATTTCTGAATTTAAAAACAACTTCAAGGACATCACGAAACATTTTCTCTTAATAACAAATTTAATTAAAAAAATATTCAATCTTATTTTTGTTAGAAAACAGTCCTTAAAATTTATAATTATCCTTTTATTATTTTTTCTTGTTTTCCTTCAATTTTCAGCAAATTGTAGCGTTGGTAATGCAACCTATTTTCATGGACAAACATTTAAATTAGACTGTAAAACTCAATGTGTGTGTGAGGTGAGAAAAATTATATAATATTTATACATATTAACTGAAAATTATAATAAATGTGCACGTGTGTGATAAAATAATATTCTCTACTGGATCATTATTATGAATAACAGAATGGTCGTCATGCATGTTCATCATTATGCCCAAAAGAGCAATTACCAGTTCCAGAGGATACAGTATCATGTCGATCACCAAGACTTGTAGAAGTGCCTGATCATTGTTGTAAAATGTGGCTTTGTGAAACACCAACTGCTGATGGTGAGTATTATTAAAATAACAATAAAATTATAGTGTACATATACTCGTATAATCATTTTGACAAATTAATCTAAAAGCCTATATACATACATAATTATGATATCATGAAGAGTTAACCATTAAATATATAAATTATCCATCAAAAGTATCATTTTATTGTGTTGAGATATTGTAATGATGTGTGCATATACAATAACTCATATTTTAAATGTAATAAATCTTTTTTGAATATCACAACTTCATTTAAGTGTAAATTACTATATTATGGTTACTTGTATTGTTGATACTGGATTGTGTAGTATCTCAAAAATTTTCTATTTTTCGTATAGACAAAAAAAAATTGCTTGATTGAAAAATTACATTTTCTTTTGTATTTTTTCATTCAACCCTTAACACAGTAATGGTGGTACTACATGACCTCTTTAAATTTAAAATAATTTAATGTATCTAGGGGTTGGTTAAAAAAAAAAATTACTGAAAATATTGATTTCCATTCAGCCTCACTATACACTTATTTTTCAATGCTTGATGAGATTTGAGTTCTTGAAATAAATTTTGTAAAACTTTAATGGATATCTTTACTCAAATGGAAATTATTTTTTCATGCAAAAAGTTGAAAGGGTTGAATTATTCTGACTATAAAACTAACGATTTAAAAGACTTTTTTTTTTCTTCCTAATGTTAGAAACAATCAGTTTTATATTTCAAAAATGAACAAGTGAAGTGAATAAAGTATCTATTTGTCTTCTTTTTTTTTTTTTCATTGTACAGTGAATGCCACATGTCACAATACATCATCAAGTCCTTGGACACCGTGCTTTGAATACTGTGGAATGGGAATATCAACACGTATTATAAACACAACAACTGGATGTCATAAGTTAAGTAACATCCGTCTCTGCGAGAATCGTAGATGTGATGACAATAATTTTAGATCTAACTTAGTTGATAGTAATTTCGCATTTCATGAGCATAGAATAAGGGTATGTATGAAGTTTTATATTTTTTATAAATTTTTGTTGTTGAATAGATACAAAAAGACCTAGTCTATTTTTGTTAGAATAATTAAAATAGAATTTCAATTTTAAATTATTGTCTTGTATTTATACATTACCATTTCACATCAAATTTGATTTCATTTTCTTTGTTCAAAAATAAATTATTTCTGTTTGTTTTCCCATTTCAAATGAGGTTGATGTTCATCTATCATTAAAGTTATTATTTTGAATAAAATCTCATATATGAAAATTGTATAAATTTACATAATTGTCTGTTGTATGTACATACATAATCATTATGAATTTATTCATATACATATGTATATGTATATTTTTTTTCTCTTTATTTTGTCATTGTTTTAAATATAGAAAGGACATGAATGTCGTAGTTTACAAAGACTGGGCCCAGCGAGAATAAGACTGGGATCGTGTGTCTCAAGAAAATTGTATCGACCAAAAGTATGTGGTCGATGCCAACATAAAGATAAATGTTGTGTGCCTTCAGTATCTACAACTATTCAAGTAAGTATGTATGAGTACATATGTATACGTAATATGTGTATTTTTACAATTAAAGTGCAGCACTTATGTTATGATATTTATGTAGTTTTCTAAAATATTTGAAAAATCCTTAGAGGACAATGGACATATACTTTTGAACATCATTTAATATCAACAACGGCAATTCTGTTATTGTTTCTGTAATTTGTTGTTGTTGTCATTGTGAAATGCAATGTAAAACATACATTGATAACGATAACACAAATATGTGGTGAATTTCCATCAGAATTTTTGTTTTTTTATTGAATGGTTTCCTGAATAAAAAACAAATTTTGTTTAAATGAAAATCTGAATAATATTTGTTTTTATTGTGTGTTTTTATTAGAGGAAATATACAATAATGTTGTGATTTTTGTTTATTGAATAGATCAAATTTTCCATAGTTTATCAGAATCAATCAATTGAAAATTAGAAAAAATCGATATTGAAAATTTAGAAGTTTAAAGTTATGGACAAAATTGACTTTATATTTTTCTCTCCTTCAAATGAAAATTCTATAAAAACTTCATTTTAATGTAACATAAAAAAAACAAATGTATTTTAATTTTTTTCCAGGTTGAACTTTTGTGCCCAATAAATTCTGGGGATCCATTTAAATATATAAAAAGTGGTACAGAATTATGGAATAATAATTCATTAGATCCAATTGATCAAGAAAGATTACAATCAAGGCAAATACAAATTGAAAATAAATTTATTGCAGTACAATGGATATTAAAATGTGAATGTAAAAAAGATGTAAGAATTTATTTTATATTCATTTTTTTATTATATTAGGTTTGTTTGTTTGTGTATGTGTGTATTTATAAATAATTTAAGAGTTTTTTATAATAAGATACAATTTAGAGAAAATTTTTTTTAAAAAGATTTATCATTTTTCATTTATTTTTAAAACATTAAATTTTTATGGAATTTTCCTTAAATTTCATCCTTCTTAAAATAAAATAAATTTTCTTTTTCTATATCTCAACAAGGACATTTCGAGGTTTTTGTTGTTGTTTTTTTTCTGTTATATTTTATTTTCATTTTTCCTTATTATCATTTGTGTAAAAATATTTAACTTTAGACACTCATGAATTATAAATGAGTTACTCCATCTGCAATATGATTTTATTTTACACGAATGAGAAGAAAAAGCAAATAAAAAATAAATGAAAAAAAAAAAAGAAGAATAAATAAAAATAAAAACAGGAAAAATATCAACAACAAAAAAAATTGAAATTTCAAAAACGTAGACTCTTTGGTTTATTTTGGATGAATATTTTTACATTATTTGAAACATAATAAAGGTATCATATATGATTAATGTTTGATGAAATTTAAATTTACTTAATTGAAATTAAAAAGTCAAATAAAAATTGTTGAGAACATTTTTAAAGAGGAATAAATAAACAAACCTTTGAATATTTAAGAAAAATACGAAATCACATGTATATGTACGTACATATATGCTGAAGGATTACAGAAAATTACAATGTTACTTTAAGTTTGATTACTTTAAAAAAGAAAAAAACTTAGTTATACAAATCCCTACATATATACGATTATATAACTTTTATCACATACACACATTTTAGTTTATGTATCATATTATGAATTTGAACATGTCAATTACAGATAATATATTACACGTGTATTACGATACCACATTTATCGTACATCAATTTAAAATTATAAAAACATTTTTTTTTTATTGTTTTTTTATCTTTACAGCCACAATACTGTAATAGGAGATTTAATTCAACAACAACAATAACAGGAACTGGACCATCATCATCAATAGTATCTAGAAATCTGCCAACACAGGATAAATATCAACTTACATAACGATGATGAAAATTACTACACGAATGGGGAGAATAAATTAAACGTGATTGATTGGTATAGCAATTGTGGTTTCGTGGTTCATTATAATATCGTCATATAGTAACGTCGTTTACGATTAATTCAATATAATTTTTTCTATGTATAAAATGTATGTATGTCTTCGATCTGGACTTACAAAAATATTAAAATTACACAGGAGAAAAAAAAAAACAAAATAAAATAAAATTTGATTTTAGATTATTGTTCACATGAGAACGAAAAATTATTAATCGCGTAAGAAAAAAAAACATTAAAAAAAATTAAAATTAAAAAATAAATAAGAAAAAACAAAATTTTTATTTAGCCCGGGAAAATTTTTATCTGAAGAACAAAAAAAAAAAAAAAGGAAAATCAATTTAATTCTCATTGAAAAAAAATGTTTAGAGAGAAAGGAAAAACATTTTCGATTTTCTTTATTCAAAGTTTGTTTTATTTAATTTTTTTTTATTCTTTCTTTTTTGTTTTTGTTTAATGCAATCTATAAAAGAAAACATGAACCGCTTAAAAGAATATTGAAGTAGCTTTTTCAAATAAAATAAAGAACATTTTTAATTTTGTATTCAGGAATTAGAATAGTTGCATTTGACATTTAAGGAAAAAAAAATTTATTTAAAAAAAAAACAAGAAAAGAACAAAGGAAAAACTAAAAACGTTTCTTTGTCAGTTTAAGGCCACTTATTTGAATTATAAAAATAATTGGAAATTTGCTTTTATATTTTTTTTTTGCTTTTTTATTCCATATTCTGTATAATTTTATGATTTATGCAAATATTATGCTTGCATTTCTTTAAATTTAAATTTTATCTGGCATTTTGTCAATCTTTTCAAATTTGAATTTATCGAGACAACAAAACAAATAAAAGAATGAATACAAAATTAAGAAAAAATGAAATAAAATAAAATATAAATTTGTTCAAGTATGTACTTGTAAAAGAAAGATTTTTTCAATGTGAATGTCATAAAATTTTAAAATAGAAAAAGCTCATTCTTGTTTATAAATTGAAAATGTGAATTTAAGCTTGAAAAATCTGAATTAAAAAACCATGAAATATAATTTTTATTTAAATTAGAATAATTTCTGCGATTGTATATTCTAGTAGAAATAATGTTCACAATAAAAGCTGAATTTTGAATTTTTTAAAGTCTAAAGAGAGTGAAAAAAGAACATTGTAAAACATTTTAAATGCAATACTTTAAAAATGAACAAGAACATTCTAATCGCAGTTCAGATTTTTTTTTGTATTCTCTTACACTTGTTCGAGTTAAATTTCAATGCAAATGATATGAGATTTATTTAGTAATAAATTCTTTTCTCTCACAATATGTTTCAAGGTTTCACACGGAAACGTTTTCTGTCATCGTGTTTTCTCAATATCTTCTTTTGTTTTATTTTTGTTTTTTCTAAACCATGATGTTGAAGGAGCAGTTTTGAAAATAGCTTTTATTTATTAGAAGCTACACAGACAGAGGACGGTTTTGATTTATTTATTTATTTTTTTTTTTTACTATATAATCTCCCGTTTAATTTGAAAAGTTCTAACTTATTTATTTAATTCAACATATCAAAAAAAAACTTTTAACTAATACATATTATTATATCAACACATCATACCATATATTCAAATGTATATCAATATATCCAATTTATATTCTATGTAACACTTTAATTCAGAGGGCACAAGAAACATATCTAAAAACAAAAAAAAACCAAGCCAGAATAAAAAAAATTGAACAAAAATAGTAGAACATAAAAAATTAAAGAAAAAAAAAGAGAAAGTACGTATGTATGCATATACACATACGTACACACATCAATTAGATTTTAAGTTATTTACATACATATGTAGTATTAGGATATTTAAAAAGTTGATATATGGAAAAATTAAAAAAAAATAAAAATAAAACCAAATATGTAAGAATTATGTATTCTATGATAGATAGGCACAGAATAATTATGATAGAAAACATTAGAAAACAGTTAAGAACAACAAAAAAAAAAAAAACAGAAAAATAAATAACATAGAAAAGGTACACACAAAAAAATTAATGATAATGACTGGCTATGAAATAAAGAAAAAGAAATTTTGATTTGATGGTGAAAAATTTTTTTTATAGAAAAGTAAGGTAATGTAAAATAAATTATGAAATTTTAAGAGAAGGACTTGTACTATATTTCGTAATAAAAGATTGGAATAAAAAAAAAAAAAACAAGAAAATAAAGAGAGAAAAAAAAAACAATCACTTGAGTTTTATTTATTTTTGTATTTTATTTTTGAGTGCCAATTAAGTCTTCTGAAAAATAGAAGTGCATTATAAAACAGGATAAAAAGCTGATTTTTTAAAGGGTTGACTAATTTTTTAAATGTGTAATAAAAAAAAAAAATTATTTGTCAATGTGACGCGAGTTAAATTTCAAACCTCCTGAAATTGTGTTTGTATGGAACTCAAATCAGACAGTTAATAAAATGGAAAATAAGCAGAAATTGAAGGTCTTTGAAAATTCAATATTTTGCTAGAAATACAAGATTTCAGATTGTTGATTAACTTCGTAATTTATTGGTTAACATTTTCAAATAAATTTTGCTCTTATAAACAAAAATTGAGGTATTATATGAGCCATAAAAAATATATTTTTGGTTTAGGGCATAACGTTCGAAATTGATTTCATTTTAACATTGAACGAAAGGGTTAGTTTTTTACTACCTTTTTATGTTTTTGTCTTTTGTAAATTTTTGCGAAAATTTGACAAAATCACAATTTAGTTCTACTGAATAATGAAGTGTAGTACAAACTAACAGAGGAAATAATATTTTACGACACCCTGTGAAAGCTTTTTCTAAAACTTAAATTCACATGATCCATCTTAGAAGACAGGTGTTAAAAACAAACAAAATCGATGTGGCTCATTACATGTTATTATAAAAAATGATTTAATTTGAAAACTAGCTTCAAAAGATCTTTGCTGTGCTTTATAAAAAAACAAAAACTGTACATTAATTTTCTGGTTAAAAATATTTTTGTGTCTGTATTGTGAGAAGCTTGAAAAGGTAATAAAATTCAGCAATTTGGTATATATAAAAGCTTCATTTGAGAAAAACAAAAATTAAAAGATATATAATATTATTGAAATTTTTATTTCAAATTAAAAAAGATAAACGAAAGAAAAATATGGTAAAAATGTAGACAAAACCAGATATTTTGTTTAATTTTTTTAATGAAATTTTTGAATTCATTAACATTGCATTTATTTATTTTAAAAAATACACGACTATCATTGATTTTTATCTTTTTTTTTGTATTTATTTAATTGAATATTGAATAATATTTTGTTTTTTGAAAGGATTTATTAATTGATATTGAATAATTTTTAAAATTCTCAAAAGTCATATCGAAAAAATAACAAATTATCTTTTGAATTCATCGAATTCATGCCATATCAACTGCTGTGCACAATAATCAATTGCAAATATGTATTCTGAAAAATTAAAAAAAAATAAATAGTTTTCTTTCCCATCAAAAATTTTAAACAATAAACAAAATAAATAAATAAGTGAACAAATAAAAAAAAAGTATTATTTCAATTAAACAAACCGAATAATTTTGCTGATATTAATAATTATGCAGTTTAATTTGATACGATTTCGATGTTGTTAGTGCAAAAAATTTAAAATTTGAATTTTTTTATCCTAGAAATTTTTTTTTCCAATTGTTTTGATTTTTAGCGAACGAAATTTTTTTATAGAGTCGTGGTGGGGTGAATTTCACTACATTTATCAAGAAACGAAGTGGCTTTATGAGAAATTTTCTGTGAAAATATAATCAGCTTCACATTAATTCTACAAAAATTGTACTGCAGTGTTAAAATTTATTATGAAAAATTTATAAGAAAACAAAATACATTTTTTATGTCAAAATGTTATGTGTTTTGAAATGATTGAATAAATTTAATTATTACATAAATCAACAGAAAAACAAAAACAGTACTCAAGAGGGTTACAAAAAGCATACACATATGTACATACATAATGTATATAATTATATATAGTATATACATATTATACTTATGTGAAATATTGGAGGTTTGCCATTTCAAATGGAATGATTCCAAAGATTTATTATGTAAGTAATCAAAAATGAAATAACATACGTACAATACAATATATATATGTATGTGTACGAGTATATTACAGTGGTGTACAGTTTTTTTTACCTACATCACACGTATGCACATATATGTATATGAGACTTACATAAGAATGGGTCAATGACAAATTATCCTATTTTATGGGTCACATATTTGGTATATGTACTAAGTATATTTTGTCTTTTTTGTTTTTTTGTTTTTGTTTTTGAACATTATCCTTATTAAATATCTTGAATACGGTCATTTCATTTGTATACACAATATAATGAATATGGTATACACATCGTGTATAAATGTACTTTATTAAGGACAAAAAAAAACAAAATAAAAAGGGTCATCTATTTGAAGAATCTTTTCATCATTTTATGTACATACTCATAGAATACTTTTTAAAGAAAAAAAAAATACAACAAAAATGTAAAGGATATGGTTGAATTGACAATAAAATGATGTTTGAATGATCACTTTTGAAACTTTGAAACGACCAAAAAAAAAAAAAAAGAGTAATCACATTATTGAACCTTCGAAAAAACCAAAAAACGATTTTGTTTTCTAAGAGCTTTTAAGTTTTTTCTTTTTTATTTAAAAATTGCAAAAATTTAATTTTAGCAAGAAAAAGTACACAGATAGAATGAAAATTCACACAACATACATTTGAATTTTTTGTTTTTTGTTTTTTTTTTTGAGCTGTCTAATTTAAATATAAATTATGATTATTTTTTTTTATGTATTTTTACTGCACTCTATATACCCATTTTGGCACTTTTCCCAAAACCTTATAGCAGATAACATAATAGAGAAGATTTATTTAAAATGTTTTTTTTTTCACTAAAATAGGTTTGAATGAAAAAAAAATCGGACAGGTGGAGATACCAAGTTAATTACATTAAAAAATTATTTATTTTTTAAACAATTTAAATGTTTTTGGTTTCAGAGAACAAATTTACCTATTTTGTGGAATATAAACTAATTTTAACCAAATCCAATATAAATGTAGGGTCAAACACACAGTACAGTGCTATCTCAGCAATTATGAAATATTTTCGATTAAAAAAAGTTATCTATTGAGGGTAATTAAATCATCAATACAAAGTTTAGGATATAAAATTGTACAGTTCACTTTTTAATTATTTTTGAAAAAGATCAAAATCAGTTCACAATTACTTTGATTTAATTTCCAGAAATTAACAATTTTGAATAAATCGGGACCCGGAATGTTTGAAAAGTTGAAATATTGGTTTCTATAGGCAAAATCATAAAAGTTGAGGAATCGTATTACACTAGAAAAACATGCGCAGAAAAAAAGATGCATTCACACACATGCATTTGTTTTGTTGTAAATTCTAAAGAAATAGGTTTCTTCTTTCGCATATATGTACCTATACATAAGAAGATCACTACAGAAAGTAAAACATGCGCGAAAAAACCTTTATGAAATAAGAGCCTCAATTTCAGTTCCAGAACGACTTTGGTTTCTCGATCATAGTAAAATTAATTTATCAACCTAAGTCTTATGACACAGTATATTGGTATTTTTACTAGCAACCTGCAGTTCGCAATCTACATACAACTATAAATATACGAGTACATAGACATTTATGTGCGTAATGAGCGGATGAATATAAGGCCCTTAAAAATAAAAGTTATGTAGTTTTAAAAAATGGAAATATGGAAATATGTATAGTATACAAATGACTTCCTTCATTTTTCATAGAAGAAACAACATTAAAAAGTAATTTCGTACACAAGCTATATTATTCTTGATGTAGAAAAGTTCTAAATAAGTCAATGACTTTATATAGTCACTTTGTTTATACGTAGAAACAAAAAAGTATAAAAATATCCTTCACTTTTTATATTTTTTTATTTACATTTTCCATGTAAAATTGCAATTATTTTGTATGTAATTTAAAATAAGCTAAATATACTTGTTTTTTTATTTTAATTTTTTTTTCAAGTACTTCAGACGCAGACATCATTAACGTGTTTTAATTGAAATTTACAATTACTCATGAATTAATGAAGAATGTAGTTAAACAAAGTCTGGTAACGTTGAATATCATTTTAAAATGTAATCTTTACTTTAGTTGCTTTAGTAAAATGATTTTTTTTTTCATGTCGGTTTATATATATATATTTTTTTTCGCTTAGTTGCATTCACTTTGGTTTACACTCCTCGACATTCATTCATTTATCATTTTTCTTGAACAACGATAAAGACGCATCTTATAAAGATGCTTTTTACATATTCTAAGTTCTTTGGTTTTATATTTTCATTTGAAAAGTGTGTTTTTTTTTCTTTTTAATTAAAATTAATTCATTTTCTACTACTAAAGGATCTTTTACACTTTTAAGGATGAAAGGAATCAGCGTAAAAGATTTGTAAAAAGATAGAAGATGGCATCTGTATATTATCAATGTTCTAAGTGTATATAAGCATCGGTATAATTAAGATTTTATTTTAATCTGTTATTGCCTTTATGAGACTGTATTTTGAAGGGTTGATTAGCTACTTATGTTTTATTAAAAGTATACTTAAATATTCAATAAGTAAAAGAAAACGTATTACACTTTTGAAAAAATTAAAAACCTACTTTCAAAAAGAAAAAAAAATCTATGTGAAGATAAGTGAATATTTTATGACAATTCAATGAAAATGTTTTGAAGCTAATCCTTTTTAAAGTACGAGGAAAATGTGTCTTAATTCGTTTTATCTATTAAAGGTTATTTTTGTTCCTAAAAGAATCTGTAGAAGTTCCATAATTCTGAGCCTTTTACATCAATTAATTGCGTAGACTGCATTGGAACAAAACACCTGTTCACATTAAAAATATTTTTAGATCAAATAATATCCTTTTTTCAAGCTTTTTTTTTGTTTTCCTTTTCAAAATAATAGTATTATAAAACAAATAGAACCTTTGAAAAAAAAAATGTATTTTTGGCAAAAAAGAAAAACAATAATGAACGAAGATATAATTAAATAACAAAAAAAGTTAACGTTGATACACAAAAAATGTATTGTCTAGAGACAAAAAAAAAAGTTTTATTTATAAAAAAAAAATACGCCTCGTTACCTCTACATCATTAATGATTCAAATATCAACAATTAAAAACAAAAATGTACGTTTAGGAATGGAAGAAGATATCTGATAAACAATAAAAAGACAAAATAAGAAAGTATAAACTCAGACAAATTATTATAAATAAATTTTCAGCCAAAGACAAAGAATTGTAATTTGATAGGACGTTTAAATTAAAAAAAATAAAATATAAATTAATAATTAAAGCACGATAAAAAAAAAAGTAAATAAAAATTAGAGACTTTTTAAACTCAAATTCTGTGACAGAATTCAAACTCCATTTAGACCAATTTTTTTTTAGACGATAACTGAAAGGGCATTGACCATAATAAGTTAAATAGATTCACTGTCAACTTTAGTTCTGACTTGCTAAGTTTGAGGAGAATTTTCTATCATATTTCTCATACAAACCTTTAAAAGTTGTGATAAAATTTGGGGTTTAGGGTTGAATCACAGTTAAAATTGGCCCATCATCAATATTTCCAAAATTTAATAAAATTCGACCAATTTTTATTTCTACTATGTATAAAAACCATAACACAATAATATGTCTATATATAACAAACAATACCCAAGCAGCACAATTGGGTCGTGAAGTAGTTGTGACGTGGTTTTGACAACTCGAAGTCATGACTTCACGTCGTTGTTAAAACCGTTTATGTAGTTAGGGTGTAGTTGTGGCAACTCTTATACGACAACTTGGGGAATCTATTCGACGTCCTGAAGTCGACATTATGTTTGTTATGTAACTTTCTTAAGACTTAGTTATGACTGATTGGTTTTAATACAAGTTGTCAGATGGTCATACTTAGTTATAATTACTATTATGTAACTTTAATACAACTTCATACTGACTGAGTATATGTACCATACTTTTAAAACATTTGTTTGTATTTGTGGAAAAATTAGAAATGAAATATAGTTACATATATTAATAATATTGGTAAATAGAACATATACATAAATTTTGTCATCAAACATTTTTTAAGTGTTTGAGAATATGGGTACACATAAATTGTGATTATCTCCAATTAATATTATATTTTTAAATAAATATTTTTTAAGGAACATATTTTACGAGCATTATAAATATTATAGGTCACTATTCGTATGCGGTTTAATATTTATCGTGAAATAAATAATTTTACTTCTTGAAAAACAAATGCCCCTTTGAAATATTTAATAATTATATATATATTTTTAAAATTTTTAAAAATTTTTAAAAATAACTGATTTTTTTCAGAAAAAATATACTTCCAGTTTTATTATTTATGATCAATATGTACTCATTTATGTATTATTTATTCACATATTCAACGTATATGTTCTTATTTTTGTATTTTTGTCTGTAAATTATTTTTTCAATTTTTTTCGTCCATTTTGTAAAAATTTTAAAAACTATAAAAACTTTTTTGTCATAAATCCTTCTGTACGACCTTTAAAAAACTTTAATGTCATAAAAGCAATACGGTTATAATATATTAGTTGAAAAAACCCTTATACGACTTACACAAAAACAAAAGTTTTGCATATAACTACTAAGAAGCTTATATAACTTTAAACCTAATTATGAGTTATACAAGCGACTTCAGTACAACTAGCTGTTATAATAGGGGCCCATTCACGATCAACTTGGTTGTCAATATAAAACATACAGACACTGCTCTGCTACTTACCACATAATTCTTTTGACATAAAACTTTTGATGTTTTAGAAATAAATGAAAAAAGCAGTTTACTATTTGTAGTTTAATATTGCATTTATGTTTACGTTTATAAAATTATATTTATATACATATACATATCGTCGGCCTAATTCGCAAACCTCGTACTTAAGTCTGATTTTTTCAAAAATAACGTTTTTGGTTTTATTCGGTGAATTATAAGTTTACGCAGATTTTTGAAACATCAGGCCTTCCTATTACTTTCTATTTATTGAGTAATTAAAAAAAAAGAAATGCTTGTTTGTATGAACGTATATGGGTAAAATAAACAGTTTTTTCTGTCTACTGTAAAATTTACAAAAACTCACTTACGAGGTTTGCGAATTAGGCCGACGATATGTATATTTGTAATTTATAAAAGATTATCGTCTGGATAATTTTTAATTGTTGTATAGAAAATTTTCACTTTTGTTATTACTCTTTTTTTCTCATTTTTTAATTAACTTAAAGCGTTATTATGTCTAGCACTCTTTTTTTTCTTTAAATTTATCACGCAAATGTTTTATAATATGGCTTTTAAAAGTTAAGATCAGAAGCGTATTCGGAAACGTCAAAAAATACCGTGTAGAGGTGATGCATCTATGAAATCAAATTTGATGTTTACAAATACTAACAAATGCAGTTCGATCGTCAATTTTTGCGTTTTCGAAGTTACTACATCGTCAACTTGAATGCCAACCTCATTTTTTTCAAACGATTTGTTAGATAAATAACTATTGTAAGATTCTTACTAGTGAAATTAGAAATTTTAAGTTGAAGTTGACAACTTTGCAGACACAACATCCTGATTGACAATCGTTCATAAAAATCAAAAATTTTAGATTTTAGTCCAATCAGTTGGTTAAATCAGTTCATGTTAAAATTTAGTCACACACAGTTAATATTGACTTCAACTTCCAATGTTTTCAACCTGCTTGCCAACTAAGTTAAATGTGAATGGGCCCCATAAGAGTAAATTCGACAAGGTTTCTACAAAAATTTTTTTTTTCAAGTTTATATGACTACAAAGTCTTTAAATGAGTTTTACAGGAGGAATTACGACTACACAATATAACCCAAAGTTACAGAGTTATAAAACAGTCGTACAATAGAAGTAAAAAATTGAATTATGACCACATAAAGAGTAGTTGTAAAGTAGTCCTAAAGTAGTCACAAAAACTATTTAAAAAACTAGTCATAAAACATCGTTTGTTATCAGTTGTATAGCGTGCTGAATAACTGATTTTATGACAACATTATAACGTAAATTTGTGACTAATGTACAACGCTTATAAGACTTACAAAAATTAATGACTACAAAGACTTTTAAAATACGTCTCCACGTAGTCGTTTATACTTATTATATAACTTGTGCTGCTTGGGTACCTTGACATGATGACCTTATTTATCGGAAACTAATATAATTCCTTTTTTCTAATTTTCTAATAAATTAATTCATCATAACATTGAACTAATTTATTAAAAATATATTTTCATATAAAAGGATTATAGAAAAGCCATTTATTTTATGTGAAATGAAATCAAAGTTGCATTTCCTATTCAATTTATTTCACATGAGAAACTTCATAAGCGTGTTTATTGGAACAATTCATTTGTATAATACGATCGACTTGTTATACTGCTCGTATATTTGAAAACGAAAAAAAAAAAAAAAAGGAGAAAATTAAAAATTTGACCTAATTTTTTTTTTTTTAATTCATGTTACGTGCATTCAATTAAACCCTTTATTATTTTCCTATAATGGGTTTAAATAATTAAAATACATACACATATGAATTTACTAGCATTTTATTTTTCTCAATATAATTTAAATATTTAAGCGATGTCGTTACAGGATATAAGCATTTATTGATTATATAATACTTTGCTGTTATTTTTGCTGTTTTTTGTGAAAATCTTATACGAAATCTTATAAAAGAACTTGTATACATAAATCGTTTTTTTTTTTCTTACAACAAACAACAAAACTTCATGTTATAGAATATCTCTTTTACATTTTGATGACTTTTATGAATGACTCTCATGATATTTCCTTTTGGTATCGATTTATTAACTTTGTTTTTCTATTTATACTCATTTTTTTTTTCGTGTGTGGAATAAACCTATATGCTTTTTATTTTTTCTGATAAAATATTGTTCGTTTTTTTTTCTTCTACATTTAATATGTTGAATAAAAATAGAAAGAAAAGAAAAGAAAAAGAAAAAAAAAAACAAGAAATCCTTTAACATATCGTTTTTGAAAATTGCTTTTCCACTTCCATTGATTTTAATACATCGATATAATTCTTGATATCTGATTTATTTGACATATACACAATTTTTTAACTCGCTGTTTTTCTATTACTTTATTAAAATGAGAATATAAATTTTGTTTTCTTAGATATTATATGTATATTTTTTTTTTTTTTTTGAGAATTACTTTTTTATACATATGAAATGAACGTGATGTTTTTCCGTTTTGGTAATAAAATAGCAAGAAATTATTAGAAATATATTAAAAATGTACTTTAAAGTTATTTATAGGATAAAAAAAAAGATTTTTAAATACATAATTCTAAATATACAGGTAGCATGTTTTCATTCGAATTTACTTAAATTAATGAACTTTTAGTTACAGGCAATAAAAAGATTGTTTTACAAATTTTATACAATACAAAAACGAAAATATAATAAAACTAAGTAAGTAAAAAAGATTGAAATAATGTTCTTTTGTGTTTGGATCCTTTATTCGATTTTATTTTATTTTTTTTCTGCAAATTACAAAGCCACAGCTTTCAGTGGAAATTCTTTTTTTATATATTTTTGTAATTGAACTAACATATTTTTATTGATTTTATAGGAATAAAAATTAAATGTTTTTAAGATAAAACTGAATTTATTTATTGTTTTCTGTATAAAAAACTAAAATCTTTTCAAAAATAAAAACTAAAAAATATACGATTTTCACAAACATTAAATAAATGAAAAATATACGAATACTCGTACTCTAAAATAATCTGAAATACAATTGAAAATTAAATGTTGTTATAAAAAAGGATTATCATAATATCATCCTAAAAACGTGACATAATTATACTTATTATCAATCTAATACGTTTGAATTAAAAAAGCTTTGCGAACGCGAAAATAAAATGTTAAATTTTCATTACGAAAAAAAAAAAAAAAATCATAGATTTACAAGATTGCTTTAAGGTTTAAAATTTACTTGTAATGATGTGTAAGCAAAAAACACTTTTAGATAGAAAAAAAATTTTTAATAATTTTTAAAGATACCAATAGAAGATAAAATATTTATCTTTAAAAATCCAAATACAGGAGAAAAGATAGATAATGTTAAACAATTAAAATGAAATAGAAAATTATGATTGAGTGTATTATATGCAATGAAAAAATTAAATTATTAAAATATTTAAGGTGGTTTTCTTGTGAAAATTTGTACGTAAATAAAGACAAGAAAGGAGACACAATTTGAACATAATTAATTTACAGAGACAAAATTGAGAGCTGTAAAAGTCTTACAGAAATTTTCTTATATTTTCTATTTTATTTAGTATTATTATTTTTTTTTTTTTCAAGTTTTTAAATCTTGAAAAATTGTTGATAAGAGATTTCAGATTTTGGCAGTTTGAAACACATAAAAAAACGTCTAATAATGTTAAATTTATTATTTCATTATATAATTATTTCAACTAGAAGTGAAGAGAATACGGTATTGTCATAAATAACCACTTATTGTGAGTATATTTAAAAGATATTAAGTAAAAACCTCAGTTAAAAGAAAATTTAAACGGTAAAACGAAATACGCAACTTTCTTTATTTTCTTTTTTTTACTAAATTGTAGAAATTTTTTCAACCGTTTCCATAATTGTCAATAAATCGTAAAATGATCGTAGAAAATTTCAATTTAAAATGTAATATTTTTAATTTGAACAATGCCAAAGCTGAATAATAACTAAAATTTCTATTCAAAATTTTAAATTGCCACAAATAAAATGTCCTAAAACAAATTCAATTGCGCTTGTCCAATTAAAAACAAAAACAAAAAGAGATTTTATGTAAGAGGAAAAAAAAATGTCAGTTGAATTTTTTAAAATTTTATCTCTTATAATTTAGAAATTTTCTCTTAAATTTGTTTTCTAATTTTTTGTGTTTAAGTTTGAAATTTTCAAAATATTTAGGTAATTTATTATTTATTTAAAATTACAAAAAATAATTATTAAATAATAGTTTTTAATTTAATAAACTAGTTTTGATGAGGAAAAAAAAGTACTTTTCAAAGAATTATTTAACACACTCATAAAAAAAAATCTTGAATTCTAATTAACTTCATCGAAAAACAAAATTCAGCTATATTTCAAAAACCACCCTAAACAAAACTTTATCAATTAAACATCGTTGAGTTAAATTTAATTTTTGAAAAATGTGATTGAAGCAAAACAAAAAGAGAAAGAAAAAACAATCTTCATTTTGAAAATCATAGTTAATTAAAAATCAATAATTTTTTATTACTCAAAGAAAATTCTAATTAAAGGAAATAAACGAAAAAAGAATGAAAGTAATTAAATGAAAGACAACTACATATATGTGTATAGAAAAATTATTTTTGAACAGTTCCTTATTTTGTTTCGTTTACTAAAAATTTTAGTCTTTTAATTTGAATAAGAAAATTTTGTTTTTCTCAAGAAAAATCGAATTTATGTAAAAAGGATAAATATTCTTTTAAAGGATTAGAAAAGATCAAACAAGATTTACAATTACCATTTTAATATACCTTTCAAGTATTTTCAAATTTGAATATTTTATGTTTCTTTGAAATTTTTAAAATCTAATCACATTAAAATGATTTTTGAATGATTAAACTGAAATTGGATTTTCATGTTGAGATAAAATTTGTGAAATTTGATTTGTGCACTTTTTTTTTTTTCTGAAGACGACCAAAACATGTTTTTGAAACTTCCATGTAGAAGAAATTCTAAATTCGACATTTTTTGTGGAATGTTTTCTTCTGCTATGAAATTATTTTTAAACTTTGATTTTTTTATTTTAATAAAAAGGCGGATTCAAATCCGCTAAAGTAAACTCAGTTTTGAATGAACACTGATCAATTTGAATTGGGTATAATTGTCCGGTACAATGGTTCACATTTCACTTAAAACTGTAAAAGTGTATCTACACTTGCATCTGCAATACAACAGGCAGACAAGGAAATTTCAAGTTACTTTGAGGTATACTCAAACTCGATTTTGAGCTATTGTGTCATCAAGGAAGAACATTTTAAATTTCAACTCGTTTCAACAGAATCTTAAGTTTCTTCAATAGCATAACAAATTTTCAAATCTTCTCTGAAACCTCACATGGAAATGTAATTTTTTTTTGAAGAACTTATCACATTTTTCCTCTTATTTCAATGATAAAACTAAAAAATTCATTTATCATAAAATTTATTCTCTTTCTCTTACTTACATGTACAAAATTTTCCTTGGTGTCCTATTTACTGAAAATTTACCATTGTTTTTTTTTTTTTTCTAAAACAGTAGAATCGCTATTATAAAAATTTCATAACTTCAGATACTTTCTAAAAGTGTTTAATTTTAATGATGCATAATTTACTGGTACTTGAAAAAAAACCCTCTCAAAAAATACATCTAAAAGATTTTCTTGAAAAACATTGATAACTTCTAAATAATATATTTTTCAAGTACATAAATCTATTATGTTCTTTTTTTCTTCTTCTTCTTCATTTTATTTTCAACAAAATATCATAAGAATTTTGAAAGAGAACTGGTAAAAAAAAATGTTTAATGGTAATTTTGTATTATTATAATAGGAAGTCTTTCAATGTATATAAAAGTACTGTGATAACAGCAGTTTATATAGAAAATTCAAAATGATGATTACTTTATAAGTATCTCGTTAGTATTTTATTTTCTTTGAATGATGAATTTACTACAATTGTAATCATTATTATTATTATTTTTTTTTTTGTAATACAGGAGAAAAATAGTTTTAAAAAATAATAATACGATAATAAAGGGAATAGTAAAATGTGTGTCAAATATTTTCTTTAAGTATTCATTTTCTTTAAAGAGTCTTTTATAATATAAGAATCCTCGAAAAAAATGATGAAAATTTTCTTTCTACAAAATATTTTTTCGAAATTTTTAACATAAAAGAGGAAATAAAAAAAAAAAAAAGAGGACAACTGAAGAAAGTAATTTTAAAAATGAAAAAAAAAAATAGAAAAAATTATGCGGGATAGAATTTTTTTTTAAAATTTGTATAGAAGACAAAAGAATATTTTTTGTAATTTTCTTATATATTTTTTTTTCTCAAATATGGCAATCAGTTTAATTGTATAATTGGCCTATTATTCGAGATCTACAGCTTAAAGCAATTTTTTAACTTTCGAATTTAATTAAATAATTACTACAATGTTTTTTTTTAAAAAAAAAATAACTAAAGAATTCAGGTTGAAGAGATTTCGTTTCCTTATTCTTAATTTTTCAAAAAAAAAAAAAAAAAAAAAAAAAAAAAAAAAAAAAATCTCTTGGAAAAAAGAAAAATTATTCAGTTAATAATGACGCACAAAAAAGTGATAATACGCTGAACAAATGACTTTTCATAATCCATAAACAGATACAAATACTCATTTTAAATTGATATACATACCTACTCACGTCAAGCATCACATATTTTTATGATATAGCTATTATATGCATTCGTGTGTAAAAATTGAATATTTTGTTTAAAATAATACAAATATTAATTTGAACAGATTGCAGTATAAATCTGAATAAATTCCTTAAGATGCAAAAAAAAAAAAAAAAATCTCAATAACTTCAACGAATAAAATTTTTTTAAGAAATTCATACTTGAGATCTTCTTGGATAAGGATAATTTAATTTTCAATACAGTCCTCATTTGAGTAGAGGTTTTCATGTGTGAAAAGATATTTTTAAAAAAAATTTCCTTAATAATTTCTTTTTGTTAATTTGTTATTTACACACACACACACACACACACACACACACATGTTTATACGTACACATTTAATAAAATTTACAATCAACAAAACACAAAATATAATATAAAAAATCGAAAAAGAGAAAAAATTAACAATTTTTTTTTCCCTTGAACTAAATTTCATTTTTTTTTTGTCTTGCTTTTTTTTGTTTTACCTTGAACTGAAAATCTTGAAATTGTAAAAAAAAAGTTGTTTTATTTTAATTTTTTTTAAATTTAAAAAATTACCTTTAGAAAATAACACATCACCATATAATTCTCTAAAGTAAAAAAAAAAAAAATGTAATTTCTTTTGTATTAGGTATACAAAACTACATGTAAAAAGTCATAATGTCTTTGAATATATAAAACAAAAACTAAAAAAAAGCAAAAAAAAAAAATACCTTTAGAAAAACAAGGTAAAACTATATAGTTAACATAAAAAGTGTTTTCCTCTGGGAACAACAAATTGTTAAAGATTCTAAAATTATTTTCTTGAAGCAACGTAAGAAAAAAAAAAAAAAGAAAAACAAGGACCGAAAAAGGTATAACGAATAGTAAAGGATCTTATATCATTTTTATATACATAACGTGAGAAAAAAAAAAAACCTTAAAGAAGATGAAAAGAAAAATTCTAAATCTTAAGATTTTATGCTAAGAATTGCAAAAAAAAGAAAAAAAAAAAAAAAGAAAAGCTAATATCATAGTTATATACTAAATACACATACATATACATAGAAGGAAAAATTACGATGTTAAAAGCACGAAAAATTGGAAATAAGCAAAAAAAAAAAGGAATGAAAAAATTTAAATTGGACATTTCTGTTGGGAGATCTAAAAAATTGTATGTTAGTATAAAAAGCTTTACTGATGAAATACATATATGCTATATATATTTTTATAGATATTTATTTGGTTTACATATACATAATATGTAGAAGACCTACTATTTTGGATTTGAATGAATTCCATTTTGTCGGCATTTTAGACTAACAAAAAAAAATAATGGTAAATCGGTTTTTTTTTCTTATATTTTTTTTTACAATAGAATATTTAACAAGACATTCAATGTTTAAGGGAATTTGTTATGTTTATTTCAAGGTATTTATTATTATTATAATGAAGATAACCAACTAAATTGTTGTTCTGGATAATCATTCAGAAAATTATTTTATGTAGGAGGTATATGTATTTTTTTTTGAAAAATAATTTTTGCTACTCGTATGTGTGTAGATGTCATAAAAATAATTGCATTTTAGTATTGAAATTTAAACAAAGTATTTTTTTCTTCTTTTTTTTAAACAAATTTTCACTACAAAAAGAATTCAAAGATATTTCCTCACACTACACAAGCAAGTAAAAATTTCCATAAATTAAAATCTTCTCACAATGTTTTTTTTAACGATAATATGTGGCCTCCGACTTAAAAACAATTATGTTTCCAATGAAATTTCAAGTAATTTAATATCCCGATATTATTTTGATCGAATTACCTCATTTAAAAATGAAATTTTTATTTTAAATTTCCTTATTTGATAATAATCTAAAAGTAACAAAAAGGATTGAATAAAAATTCAATACTACTTATATACACTCGTCATAATATGTAATATATCAGCATCAAAATTCTCTCATTTCCAAGCATACTTCAAGACGAGTAAAACACATTTCAAAAATAACTAAATTAATTTCCTTTTTTTTATATTGAATTTCTGTAATGGAAACTTCCTTAACAACCATTACGAAGAAACTGTTCTGAAAAACTTTTATTTACTTTACCCGCAACTGATCTACATATTATGTATGTACATATATGTTATACTCATACCATCAATCTGTTTATAATACATTTAGAAAGAAATTTTCATATATATTTTCTATTATTTTCTGCTTGTATTTAGATTTTTGTTTCAATATCGTAAGAATTAAAAAGGAAGTGCAAAAACAAGCGCATCTTCGAAAAAGAAAACAGAAGAAAAAATTGGGATTTGTTAACATATAATTTTTTTTTATTCTGTTATTTGGATCTGTTATAATCTCACTGTAACTTTTTGTGAAATTTTTATTGTTTTGAAAGAGTTTTTTAAAACTTGAAAGTAAAAATCCGTTATAAAGACGTTATTTTTTGATATTTTGAACTCTATTGTATTATGAAAGTTTGTTTGTTTTGTTGTTTTTTTCAATAAATTTTCAAATTACATAATATGCATGTCAAATTAATTGATTTTAATTAATTTACGAGTACATTAATTCTTCAATTTACATATTTATCAGATAAATCATATACATGCTCGTAGTACATAAAATTATACATATAGCAAGTTTTTTTGCTCTAATTATAACACTATAATTATAACTAGAAAAAAAAAAAATACAGATTGTTTTATAATCGGATATTTTATGATAATAATCGTTAAATAATATAAAAATTATAGATGTTTATTTTTGCAAGAAAAAAAAAACTAATAATAATAATACCATAACTGTCAGTAATATTTTAAAAAACACCACTAAACCAGTTAAGCCGATTGATTACTATATTTAATATAATTATCTAGTGGTGTTTTTTTAACTGATTTTTTTTTAAAGAGTCGAATGTTAAATACATATACACAGGGGGTTTAGTGATCTGTGCTTTTTTGTTTTTTATTTTTCAGTTATTTAAGATTTGTAATATTTTTCAATAGATGTTATAAATATCGGAATAATCGTAAAAAACAGAAAGAAAAACAAATTCTTTTTAAATTCTATCATCTAAATATGGTTTTTTTTTTTTTTTTTTTTGAAGATCCTTTCTGACTTTTTTTTTTTAATTTTAAACACACTACTCTGAACTAAACTTTAAGCTCTTCTATTTTTCAGTGGAAAATCAGTGTTTAAAAAAAAAATGTATTGACAAAGTACATCTAATGTGGATTCCGGGACATGAAGGGTTCAAGAGCAATGAGCTGGCAAACTCCCTAGCAAAAAAAGGTGCCAACTCTAACTTCCTTGGAACAGAACCCTTCTGCGGTTTGCCCAGGAGCCACACAAGAAATAACATAAAAAAATGGGAAATGGAAAAATGCATCTTCCGATGGAAGAAAACTCCTGGAAATCTACAAGCAAAGGAATTTATCTTACCTTCGGCTAGTATTTCCAGAAAACTACTCAACCTCAGTAGGAAATAGCTAAGAACCATTACGGGTCTCAACTGGACACTGTCCTCTAAATTACCATCTAAGTAGGATAGGACTACAGGAGGAAGACAAGTGCAGATTCTGCAAAGAGGCCAAAGAAACCTCAAAACACATTCTGTGTGAATGCGAGGCGTTGGCCTCTAAAAGACTGTGCCACATGCACCAGTACTTTCTCAAGCCAGAGTAAATCTGGTGTGCACCTTCTAATAGAATATTAGGATTTATCAATAGCCTAAATCTATGAGAAACACGGGCTGTACAAAAGATCAATATAGGTCGAAGTGCAATGATAGCCCATAATCTATCTATCTATCTATCTAAACACACTGTACAGTCGTTTTTTTTTCAATCAATTAGTAACTACTCTTAACTGGACATTAAACTCTTCTATTCTTCAGGGGAAAAACAGTGTTTAAAAAAAAAGTGTATTGACAGTTATAAAAAGGCGAAATTAATATTTTACTGCATTTGAACGCAGCATTTGTCGGGATTAATAGGACAAGTATTAAATTTATTTGCGCCCAATATTATTATAATTCTTTTTTTTTTTTAAATTTGTATTTGAAACGATAATAATGAGTACATTTCAATTGTGTTTTTTAATTTTTATCATAATTTTTCTATTAGTGAGAAATATTTATCAATATTTATATGTAGACCGTTTTTTAAGAAAAATTCCTGGTCCAATTTCATTACCTATTGTTGGAAATATTTTTCAAGGTGGATTTACTTTAGAAGGTATTTTTTTTTATTCATAAGTGAATTGTGTTATGAAATTAAACTACTAAATTTAAAAATCGATATTTGAAACAAATATTCGAGAAATATAAGTCTTAATTTGTACTTCGTTGAAAATACACACGTTTTTCAAAACACAAATTAATTTTTTTTAGAACATTTTAATAGCGTTATGAAGTGGTGGACAGCTTTTGGACGTGATAAAATGTGTTTTTGGGCATTCAATCAACCATATGTTCTTCTATCAGATCCACAGGAAGTGAAGGTATGAGTATATAATAGGTACATACATACATATAAAATAAAATTTAAAAAAAATTATTGACCAAATTTTAATTTTAATACGAAAAGACAGTTTTACTTAGCAATAAACTACTAGATAAAGGTGATTTTTATGATCTTCTTGAAACATGGCTAGGCGAAGGACTCCTAACGAGAAAAGGTGATTTTTTTTCCCAATTAAAATAATTGCTTATAAATCTTATACAAACAAAAATAATAATTTATTATTATTTTTTTTGTTTTTCTTTCTTAGGCTCAACATATTATAAACATCGTAAAATGATAACGCCAGTATTCAATTACGAAATGTTAACACAGTATGTACAAAATATGAATCGTTGTACTGATAAGTTAATAAAATCATTGTCGAAATATGCAGACAGTGGAGAAATTGTTAATATTAATAAATTGATAAGTAGTTTTACTCTGGATGTTATTTATGGTTTGTATGATATTTAATTCAACATATTGCACTGCATAAGATCCGTGATAATATGTACAATATTGTCATATGGTTAAAAACATATTGTTACTTATAACCTACGCAGTTTTACTAATACATTAAGTAAAGAAAATAGTAGATAATTTTTTAAAATAAATTTCTTTGCTTCCAGAAACATCATTTGGAAATATAGCATTAGATAATGAAAAGCCAGAAATTATACGTGCAATAAAGTCGTAAGCAATTTTTTTTCTCAAATTTTTATTTTGAAAAATTAAAATAAATATTACAATAAAAAAATTTTTTCATTAAAGATTATGTGGAATACTTTCACAGCGTGTTTTTAGTAAGTTGAAAAGATTTGATATATTCTATGTATTTACGTCTGATTATCGAACCCAAAAGAAAGCTCAAGACCTACTAAAAAAATCTACTTTTGAAGTAATTATCCAATAAGAAATTATAAAATAATTAGTTTAGTTAATGTTTTTTGTATGTATAGATTATTAAAAAACGGCGTAAAACAATGGAAAATGAAAATGCTGCAGAAAATGAAAAAGTCGATAATTCAAAACCTTCTTTTATTTTGGATCATCTGCTTAGAGCAAAAATTGATGATCGTCCATTAACATCACAAGAAATATATGATCATCTAGCGACACTAATATTCGGGGTAAAGATCTATATATTTAAACTTTAATTTTCTCTATAATAAAATAAAAAAATTTTGGTATTTCTTTTTATTGTCAAAAGGGATTTGATACAGTACTTGCAGCTATATCGTACTCACACTTTGTTTTATCTAGATATCGTGACATACAGGTAATTTCTTCAATTCTATATATTGAATTTCTTTAAAAAAAAATTATATTTTTCGACAGGAAAAAGTTTTTGAAGAACAATTAAAAATATTTGGTGATAATCTGAAAGCAGATCCAACATTCGCACAATTGAAACAAATGCATTATTTGGAATTAGTCATTAAGGAATTATTACGCGTATTTCCAAGCGCACCCTTTATAGCACGACAAACAAAAGAATATTTTGAATTAGGTAAATTTACAATAGATAACGAAAGTGCTCCTATGGATCAACAAAAACGAAACTGAAATTTTGATACTTTAAATTTTTTTAGGAGATTATACTATACCTCCAAAAACAAACGTGGTCTTGTATATATTTGGAATGGGTCGTAATGAAAAATATTTCAAAGATCCTTTGAAATTTGATCCGTTAAGATTCTTGCCAGAAAATAGAACAAACGAAGAAGCATTCGATTGTTTACCATTTAGTGCTGGCTTAAGAGGTTGTCCTGGTATGTATTTCTTGAATTATTACCCTTGTCTATTATTTTTATAAAAATATTTTTCAGGACGAAAATACGCAATGATTGAAATGAAGTGTGTTTTATCTAAAATTATTAGAAATTACGAACTATTACCGACATATGATTACTGCTGTAACGAAGAAACACATAATCATGATATTAATGATAAAAGATTGGATCCACCAACTTTAGAAATTTCAATAACATTACATTCTAAAAATGGAAATCGGTTAAGATTGAAGCGTAGGGAATATAAGTAGTTCAAAATAAATACCACATAAATCGATTTTTTGTTATTTGTAATCTTTTTTAATAAAAATTCAAATTTAGTAGTAAATAAAATGCTTGCTGCTGGTAAGTAATGCTTCCAGAAAAATGTGACGTTGTTTTTTTGATGGTAATGTGTTGTTTTGAATAATTTAATTTGATATTTTTGTTGAAATTATCACCATTGAGGGTATAACGTATAACTATGTTTTTGCAAAAAACAAAACAAGAAAAGTTATAGAATTGAAAATAACAATATTTTTACCATGATACTATTTGCCATCGTCACCACTGTATCGTCATCATTCATATGCTAAACACGTTTGCTTTATAAAGATTATTTTAAAAAATAACTGAGAAAAAGAGAAAAAAACATTGTGTCAGTATGTCACATCAAAGTAAAAAACTCGCAAAACCACTTTCTTGATTTTTTTTTAAAAAAAAATGATCATGCAAAATATCATTAATTGCAATTTGCAGTGGATCTTTTAATATTTTTTTGACGGTCATTATTAATGTATACACTTTTCATTTACTTACTGTTAATTTTACTTTACTTTGGTTTTAGAGCAACAATTTTTATAAATAAAAGTTCAGAATAAAAATAATAATAATGCAATATTTCTACCAGGAACATATGCTGTCGTTGTAGTTTCTTCATTTTCTTGAATCCAGTTGCACTGCAATTATTGTCAATTAATTAATGTTGAAAACATAATATTGTTCGAATAATACAGGATGTCCTGAAATATGCTAAATATTGTATTTTTTTTTCAACTGAGTATTTCTAAAAATATGTACATAAAAATACTTTTAAGTAAATTATATTTGTCTAACCATTGATTGTTGTCTATTTTTTGTCTTTTCAAACGTTCTACAATATCACTTTTCTTATATTCACATTATTAAGAAAAATCTGTAGTATTGTGTCTTTCGGTGCTTTCTGTGGACTTAATTAGTTATAAATTAAACCTTTTTTCTCGAACATTTTATTATGAATAATTTTTAATTCTGAAACATACTCTAATTAACTATATTACATATTAAATTTTATTAAATACATACATGCATTCTCAATGTTGACTAGAATTTTTACAACTCCACATACTACTTAATATAAAATAGAAAGTGTTTATTTCCAAAAATTATAAAAGCTAAAATTTTCGGGAAAAATTATTTATTTATTTTTACTATCGATAAGTCGCCTGTTGTGAGTGTATAATAATTTTTTACCTAACTTGAAATTTAATTAATAAAATTTTAAATTCGAAATAAAAATGAGTACATTTCACGTGTGTTTTTTAATATTTATTTTTGTTGTTTTATTAGTGAGAAATATTTATCAATATTTTCGTGTATGGCGTTTTATAGAAAAAATTCCTGGCCCAAGAGCATTTCCAATTATTGGAAATATTTTACAAGGTGGATTTACTTTAGAAGGTATTATATAATTTTTTCTATATAATTATAAGTACATAATAAGTTGTGTTGACAAAATGTGAAATATTTTAAGTAATAGCACATGGACAATCCCCAATTTTATTTAAAATTTAAAAATAAAAGATGCGTTTTGAGGATAACAATAAGTTCAATTTTTTAAAGCAAGCAAATAATAATACAATACAATGCTTGTTCTAATAGACAAGACTATTAAGAACTATAATAAAAATCTTAAATATTTTTCTGTGCCAAATTAGCCTTTTCAACAATCTTCTTATAACTTAAAAATTCATTAAGTATTTTGTTTTTTTGTTTTTTTTTTTTATTTAAATGGCTAATCTGTCACACGACAAATCAATTCAACTTAACTTTGTATAATCATTTTTAGATAATTTTAATTTAATATTTAAATGGTGGTGTACTTGTGACAATGATAAATTCCGTGTTTGGGTATTGAATAAACCTTATGTACTTATATCGGAACCAAGGGAAGTCAAGGTAATAAGTAACAATGTTCAATAACTTAAAAAATCTTTAATAAAAACAAATTTTAAAATTTTAATTAAAAAAGAAAGTTTTATGTAGCAATAAATTATTAGAGAAAGGTGACTTCTATGACATCATTAGAGTTTGGCTGGGAGATGGACTGTTAACAATAAAAGGTTATTATTTTATTTATTTTGAATACTTTCGTTACATTTTTTTAAATTTTTTATTTAAAGGAATGAAATATTTTAAACATCGAAAAATGGTAACACCATTATTTAATTTCGATATGCTAATACAGTACTTAGATATAATAAATCGTCGTGGTGATAGTTTGATAAAATCATTATCGAAATATGCAGACAGTGGAGAAAATTTTAATATTAATAAAACTATTAGTACTTTTGCTCTGGATGTTATTTATGGTTTGTATAATATTCAACTAAACTTTTTGCACTACACAACAACCAAAAAACTTTATGCAATAAAAAAAAAAAATTTTTTTTTTAGATCTCATTAGGAAATTGGTGAAAGTGCAAAGGGTTTTTTTTTTAAATTTAGGTATTCCTTATAAAATTAATTTTTTCAATTTATTTTCTATTACTTTCAGAAACATCATTTGGAAATATTCCATTAGGTAATGAAAAGCCAGAAATTATACGTGCAATAGAATTGTAAGCAATTTCTTTTCTTAAATTCTTATTTTGAAGAATTAGAAAAAATATTACAATAAAAAAACAATTTTTATTCAAGATTATGTGAAATACTCTCACAGCGTGTTTTTAGTCCGGTGAAAAGATTTAGTATTTTCTATGTATTTACGTCTGATTATCGAACTCAACAGAAAGCTCTAAACATACTGAGAAAAACTACTTTTGAAGTAATTATCGAATAAGGCATTATAAAATACATAATTAGTTTATTTAATTTTTTTTGTACGTATAGATTATCAAAAAACGGCGTAAAATAATGGAAAATGAAAATAATGCAGAAAATGAAAAAGTCGATAATTCAAAACCTTCTTTCATTTTGGATCATCTGCTTAGAGCAAAAATTGATGATCGTCCATTAACATCACAAGAAATATATGATCATCTAGCGACACTAATATTCGGGGTAAAGATCTATATATTTAAACTTTAATTTTCTCTATAAAAAAATATAAAAATTATTTATATTTTTATTGCCAAGGGATTTGATACAGTAATTGCAGCCATATCGTACTCAATATATATTTTATCTAGATATCGTGACATACAGGTAATTTCTTTAATTTAACATAATGGATTTCTTAAAAAAAAATTTATATTTTTCGACAGGAAAAAGTTTTTGAAGAACAATTGAAAATATTTGGTGATAATCTGAAAGCAGATCCAACATTCGCACAAATAAATCAAATGCATTATTTGGAATTAGTGATTAAGGAAACATTACGTTTATTTCCAAGTGGACCTTTTATAGCCCGCTACACAAGGGATTATTTTGAATTAGGTATAGTCTCAAGAGAACACTTTGAATGAATGAAATTTCAATTTATTATTGTTATATTCAGGTGATCACACCATACCTCCAAATACAACAATTGCTATGTATTTATTTGGAATGGGTCGTAATGAAAAATATTTCAAAGATCCTTTAAAAGTTGATCCATTGAGATTCATTGCAGAAACTAGAACAAACGAAGAAGCATTCGATTGTTTACCATTCAGTGCTGGCTTAAGAGGTTGTCCTGGTATGTATTTCTTGAATTATTACCTTAGTCTACTATTTTTATGAAAATATTTTTCAGGACGAAAATTCGCAATGATTGAAATGAAGTGTGTTTTATCTAAAATTATTAGAAATTACGAACTATTACCGACATATGATTACTGCTGCAACGAAGAAACACATAATCATGATATTAATGATAAAAGATTGGATCCACCAATTTTAGAAATTTCAGTAACATTACATTCAAAAAATGGAAATCGGTTAAGATTGAAACGTAGGGAATATAAGTAGTTCAAAATAAATACCACATAAATCGATTTTTTGTTATTTGTTATCTTTTTTAATAAAAATCCAAATTTACTAATAAATAAAATGTAAATGATGCTTGCAGAAAAATTTGACATTGTGTTTTTCTTAATATTAATATGTTGAATAACTTAGTTTTGCAATTTTGTTAAATTATCACTATTGAGGGCATATCTGAAAATACATACATACATATTACATACACATATATCGATTCAATGAAATAAAATATTTCGCATATAATAAACGCTCTCTATTAAAAATAATTATATTTTTTTTTGTATATATGTAAAAGAATGAAAACGGTATGCTTTAAGTTTCGAAGGATATCAGTTAATTACTTTTAAATAATTACGATGTAAGGTGAAGATTATCTTTATCTTTGATTCTAAATTATGAACACACTTAGAAGCGAATCAATATATTCAATCTACCAAAAATACGTAGGTACTTGCGATACAAGAAATTGGGCCTGCAAAGCAAAGCAAAAAATTTAAAAGAATTAAAAATTATGTTAAAAAAAAATATGAGAAAATTAAATCCTAAAAATGCAACTCATTTTCCTTCAAAGTGTCTAAAAGCAAAACATGAACCTCGATGTAACCTGTTTTAAATGTGAAAAGAAAGGTCATCATTGTAATGATTGTAAAAGTCAACATACATAAATTATATCTTGCCAATGTCTTTGTCAATGGTAGACATGAACGCCGCAAGAAATTGTCAAAATTTTACAATTCACTTTTGATTTACCTATTTGAACTCCATAATTCAAAAGAATAAGTTAAAGCATTTAATGGCTTTTTTTTTAGAACTCATATGTTACACCATATGTATTTAAAAAACACAACAAATAAAACGAATCAAAACTATGATTGAAGTCAGATTGCATTTAATTACTCGTAACATAATATGTATATCCTTGAAACGACCACAATGAATGTTGCAGAATGAAAAGTATATAAAAATTATAAAAATCTGTTATAACTTTGATGAAACAAAATAAATTAGAATTAGAATATAACAGGTTCGAAATAGAACATTATCTATTGTTCTTGCTGCTGCACAGTAAATATGTAAATCCTTTTATTCGAAAAAGTTCTTGTGATTTAGAAAAAAGTGCAATAATAAGATCTATGCTTTAATAAACGGCTTAGTATACAAAAAGTTTAAGGATGAAGTCGCGTTCTATATTCCAAGACAGTCTTGTTATTCAAATTTCAAACTCATGATTAATATTTGATTTACACATTTTATTTTTTTATTGTTATTTTTACTTTACTTCGATTTTAGAATTTATAATCAGGAAATCAATAATTGATTATTAATTAAAATTGTTACAAATTGTAACAAATTACACCTGTGATTGTTAAAATTTTCTACATATAAAGTATCTAATTCACACATCAAAAGTGAAGATTGTTTTGCTTTTTACTCAACGTTATCACATTTACTTGATTCTATAATATACAAAGATTATTCTAATGCGTTTAATGAACTCTCAATCAATCAATTAATCAATCGAGACTTTGTCTCGTTGCTAATAGTTTAAAAAATATTATAGGTACATACTTAGACTATCGTTTGATTTAATGATTTAAAAAAATTATAATAAAAAGTGGAAAACAAAATTATATTTTTTTTCTCTTTCTTTTTTGCAAAAAACAAAACAAAAAAAGTTATAAAATTGAAAATTAAATACAATATTTTGGCCATGATAATATGAGAAGCTTTAGTATTTAATTGCCATCGTCACCACTATATCGTAATCGTTCATATGCTAAAAGCCGATTTACACTATGATCGATCAAAATGATAAAGTGTATTGATAAAGTACAGATAAAATGAGAAATTTTTTGTTTACACTATTATCAAATTGATAAAGTTAAATGATAAAGTACCAAACATAGCAGTTTCTATTTTGCTATATGTGCACTTTATCAATTATGTTTAGTTCACTAGTGGATTTGTATAAATATGAGTGGAATAAGCAAAATAAGTATGAATTTTCAATTACAAATCAATTATTTTCAGTTTATAAACTTGGCCGAATAAGCCATAATAATAATAGTGGTGCCTATAATCTTTTTTTTATTTTTTATTTTTTATTTTTTTTCTTAAATTTATGCATTGCTTTATAATTCCGGCTACAAGAACACAAATTTCTGACGCTGTTAGATCAAGGATTACAGAAGAATTCATTATACAACTTCCTTTTTAATCTGAATTTTTTTTATATTCTCCTTTCAACACTTTATCACTATAGCTAAAAGTGTAAACACAAAGATTCAAAACGCTTTATCATTTATACAAATAGTCATCGATAATTCAAACTGATTATGTCCATACTTTATCATTTTGATGATAGTGTAAATAGGCTTTAAACACTCTTGCTTTATAATGATTATTATTTTCAGAAATAATTGAGAAAAAGAAAACATTGTGTCAGTATGTCACATCAAAGTAAAAAACTTGTAAAACCACTTTCTTGTTTTTTTTTTAAAAAAAAATGATGATGCAAAATATCATGAATTGCAATTTGCAGTGGATCTTTTAATATTTTTTTGACGGTCATTATTAATGTATACCTACACTTTTCATTTACTTACTGTTAATTTTACTTTACTTTGATTTTCGAGCAACAATTTTTATAAACAAAAGTTCAAAATAATATAATAATAATAATAATGCAATATTCCTTCCAGGAACATATTATGGCGTCATTGTAGTTTCTCAATTTTCTTGAATCCACTTGAACTGCAATTATTGTCAATTAGTTAAACGATTTGCCACAAAAGTTGATATACCTGATATAATTGAGGTCAATAACATCATTGTTTACATCTATAAGTTGATTTTGTGCTTATTACATATGTAATTTGTTCTTAAAAATAAATAAAATAATAAAACTGAGTGTGTGCGTAGTAAGTAATTTTTTAACATTTTTATGGTTCGACCACAGATACGAAAATGAAAAATAAATTAGTAAAATAAATGCAAATTTCATTCACTATGAAAAAAAAACCAAAAAAAATAGATATTAAAATATTGCAAGTTTTTGACTTAATCATTAGATTTTACTGAACTGCCTAAGAAAATACAATTTGTATATTTTTTATAATTTTGTATATTTGTATAATGAGATACAATTTATATATTTATTTTTACAAATCACATATATTACTATACTTGTACACATAAATTACAATTTCAATAAAAACGTGATCAGAGTCTAACAGTTTTTAATGTCGAAAAAAACAGGATGTTCTAAAATATGCGAAATATTGTTTTTCTTTTTCAACAGTGTATTTCTTAAAATATGTACATAAAAAATACTTTCAAGTAAATTATATTTGTCTAACCATTGATTGTTGTCTAAATTTTGTCTTTTAAAACGTTTTATAATATCACATTTCTCATATTCACATTATTAAGAAAAATCTGTAGTATTGAGTCTTTCGGTGCTTTCTGTGGACTTAATTAGTTATAAATGACCTTAATTTTTTTTGTTATTTAGAAATCATCTTGACTTCTGTCATTCCATCATAAATCATGCAATGCATTAACCTTAATTACAAAACATTAAACCTTTTTTTATAAACATTTTATTATGAATAATTTTTAATTTTGAAACATACTCTAATTATCTATATTTTTAAATTTTATGCATTCTCAATGTTGACTAGAATTTTTACACCTCCACATACTAATATAAAATAAAAAATAGATATTTAAAAAAATTATAAAAGCTAAAATTTTAGGGAAAAATTATTTATTTATTTCTACTATCAATAAGTCGCCTGTTGTGAGTTAATAATAATTTTCTACCTAACTTAAAATTTAATTAATAAAATTTTATATTCGAAATAATAATGAGTACATTTCACGTGTGTTTTTTAATATTTATTTTTGTTGTTTTATTAGTGAGAAATATTTATCAATATTTTCGTGTATGGCGTTTTATAGAAAAAATTCCTGGCCCAAGAGCATTTCCAATCATTGGAAATATTTTACAAGCCAAATACACTTTAGAAGGTATTATATAATTTTTTCTATATAATTATACATAATAAGTTGTGTTGACAAAATGTGAAATATTTTAAGTAATAACACATTGACAATCCCCAATTTTATTTAAAATTTAAAAATAAAAGATGCATTTTGAGGATAACAATAAGTTTAATTTTTTAAAGCAAGCAAATAATAATACAATACAATGCTTGTTCTAATAAACAAGACTCTGAAGAACTATAATAAAAACCTTAAATATAATTGTGTGTGACAAATTAACTTTTTCAACACTCTCTTTTTAATTCAAAATGAAAATTCGATAGTTTTTTTGAAATGGCTAATTTGTCACACATTAATTCCAATTAAACTTTTATAAATTTAATCATTTTTAGATAATTTTAATTTAATATTTGAATGGTGGTGTACTTGTGACAATGATAAATTCCGTGTTTGGGCATTGAATAAACCTTATGTACTTATATCGGAACCAAGGGAAGTCAAGGTAATAAGTAACAATGTTCAATAACTTAAAAAATCTTTAACAAAAACAAATTTTAAAATTTTAATTAAAAAAGAAAGTTTTATGTAGCAATAAATTATTAGAGAAAGGTGACTTTTATGACCTCCTTAGAGTTTGGCTGGGAGATGGACTGTTAACAACAAAAGGTTATTATTTTATTTATTTTGAATACTTTCGTCACATTTTCTTTTGTGTATTTTTAAAGGAATGAAATATTTTAAACATCGGAAAATGGTAACACCATTATTTAATTTCGAAATGCTAATACAGTACCTAGATATAATAAATCGTCGTGGTGATAGTTTGATAAAATCATTATCGAAATATGCAGACAGTGGAGAAAATTTTAATATTAATAAAATTATTAGTACTTTTGCTCTGGATGTTATTTATGGTTTGTATGATATTTACCTCTACCTTTTGCACAATATTGTCATGTGTTCAAACATCTTGTTTTTTTTATCTACGCAGTTTAACTAATGCTGTTATGTTATAAGGAAAATCAAAAAAGTTGAGGTATTTTCGCGCATATCTTACATGGTTTTGTGATCTTCTTGTGTATACATACATATATACGAAAGAAGAAACCTGCTATCTTTCTTAGAATTTACAACAACAAAATTGCATGTGTGTAAGTATTTTTTCTTCTGCGAATATTTTTCTAGTATAATACAATTCTTCAACTCGTTTGGTTCAAGGTATACTTACTTTTTTTTATCTTTATTTTCAAATCTTAAGCATCGTGTGAATGAAAGAAAAAAATCACTAAACAGATTTATGTAATTAGTCAAAGAAGAAATAAGACAAAATATGTCCATAAGCGCTATGGTGCAAAAACTTAATCGATAAAGTATAGATTATTTTGCATACGTTTTACAAAGCAGTGAAAGAGTAAAACACAAAGTTCCATTTCAAGTGAAATGCGTGAAAAGTGCACGAAATTAAGATGATACTAGATTAAATCGATAAAAAAGATTTCAAAACACATTCTTTTTTTTTCAACTTAATCTTGACAAATAATATGTTAAGTTAAGTGAGAGATATTTGAACACTATTACTGCAAGCTTGAATTTGTAGTAATAGAATAAATATAATGATAATAATAAAAAAACAAATAAATAAAATGAGAAAAAATTAAAAATATTAACTTTGTTGTCAGCAAATCAATGATTAATTATTAGTTGCTTGTTTATATATCCTATCTCCTTATACTTCAAAGCAATTGTCCCATTGACCAATTGCTTAAATTTGTGAACTAAAGATTTGAAAATTACGATGGAAAAAAAAGTAAGAATGGCATAACAGCATAAGATAATAAATCAAGAAAAAAGTGTATCTTTTTTAAATAAATTTTTTGGGTGTGGACTTTTAAATGATCGCATTAGAAAATTGGTTAGAGTGCAAAAAGGATTTTTAAATTTGCGGTGTTATTTCTTATAAAATTATTTTATTCAATTTATTTTCTATTGCTTCCAGAAATATCATTTGGAAATATTTCATTAGGTGATGAAAAGCCAGAAATTATACGTGCAATAACATCGTAAGCAATTTCTTTTCTTAAATTCTTATTTTGAAAAATTAGATTTATTAAAATTCTATTTTTTCTATTCAAGATTATGTGAAATAATTTCACGATGTGTTTTTAGTCCGGTGAAAAGATTTAGTATTTTCTATGTATTCACATCTGATTATCGAACTCAAAAGAAAGCTCAAGACCTACTGAGAAAATATATTTTTGAAGTTATTATCCAATTAGAAATTATAAAATAATTAGTTTAATAAGTTTTTTTGTATATACATATATAGATTATTGAAAAACGGCGTACAATAATGGAAAATGAAAATACTTCAAAATATGGAAAAGTCGATAACTCAAATCCTTCTTTTTTTTTGGATCATCTGCTTAGAGCAAAAATTGATGATCGTCCATTAACATCACAGGAAATATATGATCATATAGTGACACTGATATTCGGGGTAAAAATTAATATTTTTACTTTAATTTTCTCCACAAAATAATATAAAAATTATTTATATTTTTATTGCCAAGGGATTTGATACAGTACTTGCAGCTATATCGTACTCAATATATATTTTATCAAGATATAGTAACATACAGGTAATTTCTTCGATTTAACATAATGGATTTCTTTAACAAAAATTTATATTTTTTGACAGGAAAAAGTTTTTGAAGAACAATTGAAAATATTTGGTGATAATCTGAAAGCAGATCCAACATTCGCACAAATAAATCAAATGCATTATTTGGAATTAGTGATTAAGGAAACATTACGTTTATTTCCAAGTGGGCCTTTTATAGCTCGCTACACAAAGGATTATTTTGAATTAGGTATAGTCTCAAGAGAACACTTTGAATGAATGAAATTTCAATTTATTTTTGTTATATTCAGGTGATCACACCATACCTCCAAATACAACAATTGCTATGTATTTATTTGGAATGGGTCGTAATGAAAAATATTTCAAAGATCCTTTAAAAGTTGATCCATTGAGATTCATTGCAGAAACTAGAACAAACGAAGAAGCATTCGATTGTTTACCATTCAGTGCTGGCTTAAGAGGTTGTCCTGGTATGTATTTCTTAAATTATTACCTTAGTCTACTATTTTTATGAAAATATTTTTCAGGACGAAAATTCGCACTGATCGAAATGAAGTGTGTTTTATCTAAAATTATTAGAAATTACGAACTATTACCGACATATGATTACTGCTGCAACGAAGAAACACATAATCATGATGTAAACGATAAAAGATTGGATCCACCAATTTTAGAAATTTCAGTAACATTACATGCTAAGAACGGAGTTCAGTTGAGACTAAAAAATAGGGAACACCTTTCATTTAATTATACAAAAAATAAAGTATCAAATTAATTAAAGTATTAGATATTAAAACTAAGCCTTTGCTTTTTATTGTATTTAGTTTTGTTTTCATACTCTTATTTTTCGAGAACTCTCTGATTTTTTGCATTTTCGAGTGAAATATCCTTGATATTTTCATACTGCAATGAATATTCGCACCAATTTATCAATTTATTCAGGATTTTACTTATGTCTATCAATTGACAGTGAAAAAATGTTCTAATTTAAAATTTTATTATTTTATAAATTTATTCACATTTTCACTTAATTTGCATTTTTAAATTAGTTTTATAATTTTTTTTCTATAATAATTCATTTAATATTCTTCTTGAACTACAACTGTTTATGACACAATTGTGAATAAATTTTAATTTCACAAAATTTCTGATCAATTATAAAAATAAATTTCGATTTCGTTACAAAGGACGCCCATGATAATTTCCCAATGAAATCATATTTTTCCCTATAATTTATTTAGTAATATGTATATGTACTTATATTATGAGACAAAAATATATATGTATATTTCCTTTATATACAAAAGTAGTACAACGTATTAAATATTTATTTGTGACAGAGGATAATTCAATGTTATTGTACATTATATCGTAAAACATGTCCTTTATATTATCTGTTGAAAATGAAAAAAAAACACTATACATTTTCTTGTTTAGATTTGTAACTAAAAGACAAAAATATAACTGTAAGGATGCCCAAATATAAAAAAATTATTAAAACCAAACTAGTAATTTTACTTTACTTTATTTTCTTACAGCTGGCGGAAGTGTGTCGTTTTTATAATTAATCTAACATTCTTTAACCTAGCAAAATTGAGATTAGACCTAAACGCATGTAATATTGGTTAATTATTTAGGTCAATTTAAAATAACTTTTAGAATCTACTATAACTCTTACATTCGGCCATCCTGACGGATAATCGATCCCGATTATTCTCAAGATACATCTTTAATTTAGAACATTTCATAAGTATAACGTCATGCGTGAAGGTGCCAAACCCAATTTTATCATTATTATAATTATCTTTTTTTTTTCTTTTTTTTTACATGAGTTTATTCTTACATTACAGAGATTATTAATAAAGCTAAATGAGAATCTACATAATAAAACATACACATATTATGCGTAAAATATTATCAATTATCACTACATATACATATTTTGTTTATATACTTATACATTTTTTTATTATCAAAACAAATTTGATATCATATTATTTATTTATATATATATATTTTTATTATTTTTTTTTTCATATACGTCTTTATTGATAAAAATTTTGTTTATTTTATTTAATTTCTATTTTTTTTATTTTTTTTTTTCTTATAGATTTTACCCAATGAGCTTGACAAAAACAAAATTAATTTTAATTGATCAAATTGCTTGTAAATATGGCTTCATATTTGCTGGCGAACAAACACCTTTGTAAGGATTTCTACCAATTTGCATCCCGGCGATATCCGCTATAACATACCTATCATTCGGTAACGTTTCAATTATTTCATACGGTCCACGAAATTTTGATAGCAATTTCTTGTTAATACCCGGAGTGGTGATAATATTTTTTATCATGACTAAATCATTTTTTTCATATTTACGAGGTGTTTTATGGGACTTGTCATAATATTTTTTATCATATTTTTGCTTTTCTTCAATTGACTTTGAAGCTTTATCTCTTATTTCAACTAATTCACGCATATTGTTAACTAAAATGTTGTCTTCAATATATTCCATTACTTTGTCACAATGTTCACCTTTCTGATTTATACCGAAAAGTAGCATACTCGGGGTGAAACCAGTAGATTTATTTATAGTATTATTTAATGTATATTCAACTTTAACGAGGTACTTGCTCCAATCACCAGTTCCACTATCATCACACTCTTTTGAAATAATTGGGGTTAATATTCGATTAATCCGCTCTACTTGTCCGTTCGCTTGTGGTGTTTGCGTGGCGACCTTAATATGCACGACGTTATTTTTCGAAACGAAATCGGAAAACTCGCTAGAACAAAAACAACTACCGCGGTCAGAAATGATTTTACAAGGTCGGCTGTAAGTGCTGAAATATGATTCTAAACAACTGATTACTTCGCTGGTATTAGTAGTTTTTACTGCATACAACTTTGTAAATTTCGTGAATCCGTCCACAACAGCAAGTATATACTTTTTCTTAGACTTATAGGTAGGTAAAGGTCCATAATGGTCAATGTGAATAACGTTAAACGGTAATTTTCCTTTCGGAATACAATGTAATTCACCTTCCTTTTTTCCAGATATGGGTGAAAAATGAATACAACGCAAACAATTTTGTATGTAATCTTTTATCTTTGCCTTCATTGAAGGAAACCAGTATGTTTTTCTTAACGTTTCGTAACATTTTTCTGTGCTCAAATGGCCTAAAGATTCATGGTGAGTTTGAATTACATTACGCTCCTTTTGACCTGGTACATAGAATAAAACATTTTCGTTTATTTTTCGATAGACTAAGCCATTTATCATTTCATACATTTTGCTTTCATTTTTTTCAAGTTCAGATGCAATATTCTTTATAACCTTATCGCGATGTTGGCATGCAGCTAATGCTGTCTCGAAGGATTCATTTTCAATTATTAGAATATTATTACATCGACTAAGTGCGTCTACATGACACATTCGAGAGCCATTACGGTGTTCGATTTGATAATCAAACGATTGTAGCTCGAGTGCCCAACGGGAGATTCGCGGGTTTAACAGTTTTTTATTTAACGTTAAGGTTAATGCTTGGCAGTCCGTTATAATTTTGAATTTTAGTCCTAGTAAATAAACTCTAAATCTACGTAACGCGTAAATAATTGATAGCGTTTCGAGCTCATAACTATGATATTTCGATTCGACCTCGGTGGTACGTTTAGAAAAAAAGAAAACTGGGTGAAATTTTGAATCTTTTTGACGCTGCATAAGTATAGCACCGAATCCTACGCTGCTTGCGTCACAGTGAAGCTCAGACTCACTACTAGGATCAAACACAGCCAAAACTGGAGACCTTGTTAGTTTATCCTTTAAAACTGTGAAACTTTTCAGTTCTTCTTGACTAAATTTAAAAACAACATCTTTTTTCAATAAATCATATAGCGGTTTAGCAATAATAGCAAAACCTTCAATAAATTTCCGAAAATATGAACACAAACCTACGAAACTATGAACTTCTTTCACGTTTCGAGGAATGGGAAAGTTTTTTACAGCGTTCAAATTTTCTTGGTTGGGACGTATACCCTTAGAATCCACTATGTAACCCAGGAAACATATTTCTTCGAATAGAAATTTGCATTTATCGAAACGAAAATCTAAATTGTATTCGATTGCGATTTGCATAATTTCATCTAGAATTTCTAAATGTTCTTTTATGGTTTCTGTTGCAACCAAAAGATCATCTACATATGGTAACAATTTACCTTCACGAATTAAACGTTGAAAAATTTGATTTATGAATTTTTGGAAATATGCAGGCGCATTTTTGAGGCCAAACGGCATCTTCAAATATTCGTATTGACCAAAAGGTGTAACGAACGATGTTAGTTTTATTGAATCTTTCGACATTTTTACGTGGTGAAACCCACTACGTAAATCAAGAATACTAAAAAATTTTTTATACTTCAATCGATCTATTAAATCTTCTACCACGTTCAAAGGATAATTGCATTTCACGGTCAATTTATTCAATTCACGGAAATCAACGCATAACCTAAGTTCTCGATTTTTTTTTTGTACCAGGACAATAGGGGATGCATACGGACTGTCACTTTCACGAATAATACCACGAGTAAGTAAATCGCTTATAATTTTTTGGAGCTCTTGCTTGTGTGCAAAAGGTAGCCTACGAGGTGTAAAACTAAATGGTTGTTCTTTTGTTAGTTGAATATGCATTTCAAAATCGTTATCAGTTTCAACCCTTGTACGCTCTCGTTTCTTATTCAAAATGTCATATATTTTCATTTTAATTTCGTAGGACAAATCATCATTAATGTTATAATTAATTTTTTTATTTTCAGACACGTTAATATTTAAAATTTCCATAACAGCTTCATCAAAATGATTTTTAAATGACATACCTTCGTTATCACCCTGTCCATCAATATTCACAAGCAATTTGTTTTCTTCAATTTTTCCAACATGCAATTCACGATTTACTTTATTCATAATTCCATTTTTTTCAGCACGAGTGTCATTATTTTGTTTATCCATTATTTCTTTATTCATTTTGCTGTTTGTCAAACTCATTTCACAGTTTGATAGGTAGTCTCGACCTAAAATAAAAGGGTATCCCATTGAAAAATTTTTTACTATATAAACATTTAATAAACATTTATCATTCACATTACAAATAACACTTCCTAAAATAGATAAAGGGCTACTATTTAATCCGCAATATTTATTATTTTTCAAATTTACATTATTTTTTACAAACATTGGTACATACTTATCTTGTACAAAACTTATCGGGCTACCTGTATCAATGAGAGTGTAAAGTTGAATTCTACAATACATACTGCTATCGTAACCAGCTGATGTCTTCGGATAAAAATTGTAGGTCATATTCTTCTCAAATTCATTCTGTTGATTTTCACGTCTCATTATCAATGAATAATCTTTTTTGTTGATTTCATACTTGTTGATATTTTGTCGATCAGCTGTAGGTTCATTAACAAAATTAAAATTTTGAGAATCACCTATTACATTTACATTTCTTATGTTGCGACACGAGGATGCCATGTGACCGGGTTGATTGCAACGGTAGCAGTTGAATTTCTCTTTAGGTTTTTTGCAGTTATAAGTCGTATGACCATATGATTTACAATTATAGCATTTTAAGTTTAATGAATCGTTACGATTTTTGTAATCATTCATATTTCTCATATATTGTGTATTTCTTGATAGGTTTTGATTTAACTTTAACAATTCATATTTTTGTAATGCATCTTTTAATTGATTAAATGTGTTAGCTTGATATAATATGATTTTATTTGTCTCTAAATCTGAAATACCTGCAATAATGTATCGGATGACGTCATATTCATCAATGTCGGCAAACGTAGCAATTTCCTGCATTGATAAGACATATTGGTGATAAGTCTCATCTCTTTGTTTTTTTCTCTGTCTTAATTTATTATGTACTTCCGCTTTGGACACACTTCTATTAAATTCTTCAATCAGCTTTTGTTTTAATTCATTCCAAGAACTTGTACTTATAGTTCGTAAAAACATTTTTGCTGTGCCAGACATAAGGCGTTTTGCATAGACCAATTTTGATTTATCACCCCACCCCAATACATTTGCGTTTTCCTCAAAGTTATTCAACCATTTAATTATTGTTAAATCATTATCACCAGAAAAAAATGGTAATGAATTTTCAATATCTTTGAAATTATAATGTTGTTCGATGGATTGACCTTGACCTTCTTCCATCATCAAAGACAATTTTCTTTTCAATTCTTTTAATTCTTGTTGTTTTTTTATTAATTCCCTCACTTTTTCAATTTCGTTATTTATATTTTCCAAATTATGATTAATATTTAAATTATCATTACCTGTTACAGACTCGATCCCATCATCACCTTCCGTGTCCTCAAGGTCACCTTGACCTTCAGTCATATTCTCCATGTGTTGCTTCAACTCCTCCAAGGTCATGTGAGAAAATGCATCCTGTAGCCGTAAAACTAATGCAGCTTTCAATCCTGTTGTACTCAAGGACAATTTCCTTAATTGTTTTTTCAACAAATCCACATTGGCTCGTGAAAAAAAATTTTCAACCATTTTATTCTTTTCTCCATCCTCCATACTTAGGTAGCACAAAACTTTTTTTTTTTTTCTTTGTAAAAAAAAACTTTATATAATTTTCCACTAATATACTTTTTTTTTCTTTTATTTAATTTTCTTTTAGTTATCCCACTTCTGATTTGTAAGGATGCCCAAATATAAAAAAATTATTAAAACCAAACTAGTAATTTTACTTTACTTTATTTTCTTACAGCTGGCGGAAGTGTGTCGTTTTTATAATTAATCTAACATTCTTTAACCTAGCAAAATTGAGATTAGACCTAAACGCATGTAATATTGGTTAATTATTTAGGTCAATTTAAAATAACTTTTAGAATCTACTATAACTCTTACATAACTTCAATAAATTCTCATTATCTCAATAACAACTGCCATCCATTTGTTGTTTTTCACAAAAACTTTTGCAGTTTATTTTATTTTTACGTTTTTTTTTTCACGTTTTATAAAATTATTTAGCCAAATAAAAAAAAAGTAAGAAAAATTTAATTATTCAAAATAAAAAATCGTACCTAGTAAAAAAAAAAAGAAAGTGTCTAAATAAAATAATTATGGAGAAAATTATATGTTTAAATTATTTTTAATTTATATTTATTTTTGGATTATATTACAAAAAAAAAATTATCCTTTTGGGAAGCCTTTTTTAATTTAATTTTTTTGAAAAAAATGTGAAGTATAATAAAACATATAATTTGATTATAAAGATACATTAACATATCGTATTAATTATATACTGACTAAATTTAAGGCAATTTATAAAAAGGATATTAATTAAATATAATTACTATTTTGCTGAGAAAAGGAAACAGAAAATTCGAAAAGATTTACTCTATAACAACATTATTTTAAAAGACTTCTAGATTTTTTGCAGTATGAATTAATTATAAAATATTTAATTTTGATCATAATAGTCACAAAACCATATCCTTGAAACATGAAAAAATCCTTTTCAATATTATTAAAAAAAAAAAAATGCAGACATTATCAATCAAGCAAAAATTCATTTCATAATCCTGATTTTTAACATAAAAAATAAATCTATAGCACACTCTATTCCACTTACTACAAAAACAGTCGATTTTTTTTATGAAAAGGAAAAGGTAAACCTCATTGAAAGAAAAAAAAACTTTGAAATGTTTTGTCGATAACCTAATTCAATTTACATTTTTAAATTATATTACATAATATTAAAGGAAATTCAATAATGTAATTAAAGTGACAGAAGTGAATGTCAGTAGTTGCACAACTAACATTCTATATCAACCTTCTGTCAATATCCTTGAAATGAAAAACGACAAAAAAAAACAAAAATCAGAAAAAAATTGAATTATTTATTTAATGACTTTCGTGTTTGTTGATAGTAGGATATAGTAAATACATGACGACCACAACATATGGAAGTAATAATTAAGTATATCCTTTTTATATATTTTACATCCTTTTTATTTTGATGTAATATACAAAAGGAAAATGTAGTTTTTCTATAAAATAAAACCAAAAATAAAATGTTTTTTTTTACAGGTTTCTCATGAATTATGATTTTTGTTGTGTGTGCTTTTTTGTTAAATTATAAAGGTATTGAGTTAATTTGATCCAGATAAATAATACTAGATACAAGAAAATGATGAAAAATGATGGACATACATATGTACATATTGTTAAATTTGATGATGCTTCAACATGATATTTGGTGAACAGAATACATTGTTGCTACACAATAAAAATACGTCTATTATTAATAGATCATGTGTATCTGAAAGAGTTATAGAAACATCTTCTTTTTTAATTTTGATTACTCTTTTTCGAAACTGAAATAGAAATAGACAAGAACAGATACTTTAAATTTCAAGTTGAATTTAATAAATAAAAAATAAGAAGAGATTGAACAACATACATTTTCAAGAATTGAAAATGAGTATTGAATACAAATTCTCATACTCCTCATAAACCCAAAAAATATTTCAGTTTCAATTATTTTGGTTGCCCAAACATCATAGAAATTTTTCACTTTGGAGTTCTATCGAGAAAAAAAAAAACACTTTCTATACTGAAACTTTCATCTTAAAACGATATACTCAGACTTTAATTTTTATCCTCAATCCTTCAATACCAGAACTAAATATTTTCTTATTTCCTCTTCCAGAAGAACCAACTCAGCCGGAAATAAAATCGGAAATAAATCTAATAAAATTGTTATCATCGAGGTGTTATGGTTTTTATACATTTTCATTCACCTGTGGTAATTAATTTAACACTTACTGTTCACTTTCCCGTTCCAACACAAAAACGATTAATGCATACTAAATAAATTTTCCAATCCAAAACAAAAACAAAAATTGAAAAAAAAAAAACGAAAACTAAAATACAAAAATCGGAAAACTGAATTTACAAATGAAATAAAATAATTCAACATGAAAATATTGCACAACATTAAAGTTGTTCAGGGAGAAATTTCTCATTTGCCAAGATACTAAGTATTTGGAAACCTAATGGTAATTTGAATTATTTATGATATTAATTCGGTAAAATCGATTATTTTTGTATTTCATAATAAATCATTTTGAATGGTCAATTATACGAATAGTTTTACCATTCTCCTGTACGAGAACATATACTAAAAATAAAATAACAGTAATGTCACATAATGAGAATAATTATCGATTTTGTATTCATCTTGCTTGTTTATTTATTTTTTTTGTTGTTCCTATCCAATTAATGGAAATTATTCTCTAATTTTTTTTCTATTTTGATTTTTTTTTTAAACTAGTTTTTAGAATAATAATAATTAGATAAAATTATTTTATTTTAATGCTTTCTATTTTATGTGTGAAAAAGTAATTAATTAAATTCAAATAATATTCGGTTTATTAAATATGTAAAATTAATTCGATTTAGTTTTGCAATAGAAATACTTTTGTATTTATTCATCCGAAAAAAACCACTTTAATTAAAATTATCATAAATTTAGTGTTTTACATGAATATTATGATATGATACACCCCTTGAACATAATGGTAAAAAATACTGTGGTGGGGTTGACAGAGATATTTTAATAAAAATTTCCTACAGGAAAATTGTAAAGAAATTTTTATCAGACTATTCAGTTCTCATAATCGTAATAGTAGCATCAAAAAGTAAAAATAATATAGGAACAAATTATTCAGTGACATACATAAATGCAAAAAGTTTAAATTAAAAATCAATAAAATGTATACATATATATTTTATAAATTAAGATGTTTGCTGTACTTTTTTTTTCTTATTTATTCCGTTAATCATATCACGTTCCCAGAATTTCATATAATGTTTACATAGTAGTATATTTAATTTCTCTTGTGTTTTGATATTCTGAAACCACATTAATTTGTCATATACAAAATTTGACATAATTATGAAAGTTTATCAAGTTTATCCATGAATATATTTATTTTATTTATGTGTGAGAGAAAAATACGTAGAAAGGTAAAAGTTTTATAGAACAAATGAAATTATAATTTTTGTATATTATATATGTAGTATGTAATATGTATGTATATACAAAAGCAAGGCATAAAATATTATATGTACATAGATATTTGTACATAAATGTACATATTTGTCTAAAATGAGACTTTTTTCGTTTTTGTGGAGTCGCTAATTTCATGATAACATTCATACATTATTTCAATTTTGTGTTAAAATGAGTTAAACTTTTTTAATTTATAAAATTTAAAATTTAAAAAAAAATGTATTATGATTGGAAATACAAAATACAATGTTATTCAATTTTTGTGAGTTTTCTTATAAAATTTAATGCTCAAAAAAAAAAATGATAAAAATAAAAAATACTTTTGTTTTTTAAAAAGTACAAAAACAAAAGCCAAATTTAAAAATAAAAAAACATACCTTCTTTCAAAGATATTATGTATTCTAAACAACATATTCTTAAAATTATTATGCTTTTTATTTTCCTTTAATATTTTCTTTTCTTTTGTTTTTTTATTCTTACATTTTCCACATGATGCTAATGTGAAGATTTTTTATAAAAATTACTCTGCAATTTCTTTTATTGTACAAGTAATATATCTAATACACCACAGGTGATATAATTTATAACAGAAAAAAAAAAAATACATGAATAAATAAATTACAAGTAAGTTATCAAATCCTTAACAAAACATTTTTCATTTTGACCAAACCCATAAATGATTCAAAAGTATTTTTCGAGGCATGTAAAAAAAAAACAAATGGAATTCATGATGATTTTCACTTAAAAAAAAGAAAAACAAAAGAAAAGAACAAAAAAAGAAAATAAGAGAATAAATAAATAATCCAAATTAAAATGAAAAATATTTCTATTTTTGCCCGAAAACATAGTCAATTTTTATGTACAATGTAATAAGGATGTAGAGTCTTTTGCTGTTTTATATATATTGTTTTTAGTTTTTGTACAAAATATTAAGGATTTTATTTAGTTTTTCTTCTTTTGTTGTAGAAAAAATGTAGAAAATAAACTTATTCAGTGTCAATTTTATAGAAAATAAAAAAGAAAATATTCTTACTTTGCACTTGGAATTGATTTACTTTTTACAACAAAAATCGATAGATTTGTAAATTTATCCAGTTCATCCTTTTTTCCATTAATTGGGTTTTCTTTTAATATCCATTATTTGTATCCTTTTATATTATGTTAGTAAGCGCCAAACTCTTTTATTATAGTTGTTTTTTCTTCATTTATCGGAGTTTGAAGTTAAACATTTTGGGTTCCATTGTAAACGATTTTTTATTTGTAGTCCTGCCTTTAAAACCCCAAGTTACTTGGCCTTTTTTCAGCAAAATTGATAAAAAACGATGAATTACTTTTTAAAAAATATCCACATTAAAATTGTTTTTAAATTCCGGTATAGGCTTATTATTGTTAATTTTATGAACCACAATATCCTATTTTATTTTGCATTTATTTTTAAAAAACAATTTTTATGAAATATTTAAAATTATTTGTTTTGTACACAATGTTTGCGTTAAATTAACATAAACATAAATAAAATCTTCATTATATAACCATTTTTGATTTTCATTTTATTTACTTTTGAACGTGAATTCATTTGTATCTATCTTTTGTATACATAATATATTTTCAATGACTTTTTGTTATTAACCAAAATAATTCTTATTATTTGCTCTTTTTTTCCCATTATCATTATGATTATTAGGCAATATCTACCCATTATTTATTTTGTTCTTTTTTTTTTTCTTGTATTTGTATTTCGCTATATTATTTTCATATAAAAAATTACTAGGGTAAACCATTCATTGAATGAAATTTTTCACAGATAAAATTTTATGTGAATTTTCCCATATACAAATTTTTTTTCTCCTATGTAATCAATCACCAAATTTCATGAAATATTGAAAATTGTGGTATTGGAAATCAATAGCAACAGATTGCTAATTTTGAAATGATTTTGTAAAATGCCTAAAACTGTGTATTTTGCCCTTATTATTTACTATTCAGTTATTTGTTGTTTGCCAGTGATATACAAAAATAGCTGTGAGGAATAAATTGATATTTTCAATAAATAATAAATGAAAAATCATATTTTGTTATTATTTTTACTATCATATTATTATAGAATATTGTGCCTATTTTTTGAATTTAGTTCAAGGATATTTTGTATGGTTGTAATATACATACAAATAGATGTATGTATGTATTTATTATCCACTTCATTTTTAATAAGTATCAGTATGTGTTAATCAAATGGAAATTAAAGTTTTTTATTTATTTTACTTTGTATTGATTTTTGGTAACTAAAAATAAGTGAGAAAAATAAGAAGAAGAAAAGAAAAAGACAAAAAAAAGCTAATATGATGCAACTTCATAAAAAAATAACTTTACATTTACATTTCAATAGATTTTCTGAATTTTACAAGTGTACGTTGTACACAATAAAAATCTTGTAATTTTAAATTTTATTTTGTAGAATTTATGACTTTTTAATATATTCTTTGCACTGAGAATAAAGTAGAAAAAAACGAAAAAAAAAATGATTGTCGAATAATTTATAACTTAAGATAAGAAAATGCGCTTACGTTATAAATAAATACAATGCAAAATAAAGTGAAGAATTTTTGTATATATTGTTTCTTTTTTTTGTTTCAAAAAAATTTGTTTTTTCTTTTCATTTCTGATGAAATTTAATATAAAATTTTATTAAATGAAACTTTTATGATTTTTCAACGGAAATATTAATATCATAAAACATAATGTACAAATTTTTTACAATAAATTTTATGTGAAATATGAAATATAAAAAAAACCAAATTTTCCAAGTACATAATTCAATTTGGCTTTATTTTTTACAGAATTTTCTTTTAAATTTTTATTAAACAAAAAAAGAAAACTAAAAAAAGAACTGAATAGAAAATATTATCTCAAATTTAGGGATTCTAAATTCTTAAAAAAATAAAATCTTCAATTTTAATAAAAATGCGTATATTAAATTCAAAACTTATTTTTTTTTTTTTTAATTTTCTTATCTTAAAGAGGATTGAAGAAAGACCTTTTTGAAAAAATTCTGACACTTGAAATACGTTTTTTTGATTATAATATCAATGGTTTTCTCTTTTGCTCTAACAATACAAAAATAACTTAAATGAAATGAGTGTTAAGATGATAAATTCTAATTTTAAAAGTTTTTTGTTGTTCAAAATTGAAAAAAAATCGGTATTATTTAAAACACAACAAAAAAGTGATAAAAAATAATAAAAATAAAGCTTTAAAAAACCAAAAGCAAAATACCACAAACAATTACTGGACTTATAACCAGTCAGAAAATTTCTTATATTCTCAATCACATGCAATTATCCTTTTAAGCACGGACATTTTCATATATTCAAAATCAATATTCAGGATTTTGTCTTATCGTCAAACTTAAATCAAAAAATATCTGACAAACTGAAAATTTCAGCTTTGTTTATTTTATAAAATTAATAATCCTCTCATTTCTTTAAATTAAAAATCACATTGCACCTGATAATTGACTTTCCGTCATCAACAAAAATTTATTTTCTCAATAAACACGAAAATTTTTATTTATCAGATTAAAAAAAAAATTTATTTTTCTCACTGAAAAAATAACTTTTCAATTAAATTATGCATTGGAAAAATATTGAGACTGAGAAAAAAAAAATGCTTGCCATAATATGGTAGTAGATTGAATTTTTCTGAGGACTTAAATATTTAATATGATTTTAGTATACACTACGTCCTTACATATTTATAAAATCGGACGTTGTTGGTTTAAAAAAAAAAAAACTTTTTCTTTACAAATATTTAAAGAATTTAATTAAAATCCGGATGAAAATTTTTAAAGTGAGATAATATTTTTAAATGTAAGTTGAAAAAATATATAATACTCGAAAAGTTGAAAATACGGATTAAATTGAAATAGGGATTATTTCGAAAAAATGGAAATTTGAAAAGTCATTCTGGCATTTATTATTTATTTATTTTTTGTTGGTTTTAACTTTTCGATTTCATGAAGAAAAAAAAACAACAACAGTAAGATACATTTAATTGGAAATTGTCATCAAAAAAATTTTAAAAATAAATAAAAATCTTTTTTACTTCGAATCACAAATTCGAATTAATTTGAACATTATGAAATGTTTTTTTTTAGATTTTTTGTTTTGCATAGTTAAAATTTGAAAGAGTGTACATATTCTGTACGTTTAATAATAATCACTTAAAATTGATTTTGAGTGATTAAATAATTTTTAGTAGTTACAAATTTAGTGAAATTTATATTTCAAAGAATTTGAATTCTTCGCAAAAAAAATAAGCGAAATGAGCTAAAAGAGTAAGCAATTTAGGTAGTGAATGCTCACATCTAAATACTCTGATTTATGAAGCGATGAAATGATCTAAATATCAAATTATGTGGTGATGTAAGAAAAAACAAATCTTAAAGTATATTTTCGCTTGTTTTCCTGCAAATGAAAAAAAAAAAAATTTCATGTTAAGTATTTTTGAAATATGAAAAGAAAGTCTCTTATAAATAACTTTTTCCAAAGGGATTCAGTTTAACATATAAACAATGTTATTTAAACTTTCATTTTTTTTTTAAACAAACACTTATACACTTAGCTAATGCTATTAAACTCTCAATAAAACAATTTTCAAGTAATAAAAACAAATTGATTTTTTGGGGGGATTTTTTCAAACTTATAGGTTTTTTTTTATCTATTTTTAAACTTTGAAGGAAAATAAGAAGAAAATAAGTCCTATGTAAATAGAAGAGCTATTTTAAGAAAACAAAAAACAACACAAACAGGATCTAGAAAGCCTAAAGTTTAATGTTTAAGAGGATTAAAGGCATATTAATTACAAACTCAATTCGAAGTATATTTTTTCATGTGAATTCGAAAATTATTCAAAAAAAATTAATAAAAAAACGACATACTGACACAAATTTGTAAAACAACACATATAAATAAGTTAAACGTTACCAGAATTTTAAGAAATAATAAAATTTATTAAGTAAACATTAAAAAATGATATATTGTTTCCATATTTTTTTTAGAAGAAGGAAAAAAAAAACTGTACGTGTCTTTTATCAAAATAATATGTGTATTCTATAAGTCTCAATACAAGATTTATGATACCAACTGTTGATGAGAAATTTGTAATATGATTGATGAAATAATACTTTGAAAAATGAAAAAAAAAAATACTTTATAAATTATTTGTTTATTTGATTTTCATTTATTTTCAATTTTTAAACATTTATCAACAAACAAAAAAAATGTATTGTAAAGTTGGATGAAGGCACAAGGGTTTAAAAAATATAAAATGAAAAATAGTATAAAAAAGTTTAAGTTCAAGTTGACGTTTTCGAATTTGAATTATTTCGAACTTCGTAATTCGATTTATTTAAAATTTTTCATGTATCTAGTATTCTCCTCATTATTTTCTACAAAGTTTCCTACAACATAAAAAAGACTATTGCAACAAGACGCGAGTTACAGGGCGTTAAAAAACAACTTTTAATTCAATTAGAAGTGAAAGATAGTCAGCTTAATTGTGCAAAGAAGATAAACTTGCAATTAAACAAACTTTTTATTATCGAATAGATAAACGCTTTACTCCCAGTATATTTAGATAAATGATTGAAAGACAAAAACAGAAAAAAAAGAACAATTAATTTATTAAAATTAGTTAATTTTCCCATAAAATACATCACAATCATAATTTTATTCGTTATTATCACGTTAATTTTTTTCTCAAACTTTCTAATAACTTTCTGTTGAAAAAAAAGAAAGAAAAAAGAAAAAAAAACCTTTGATTAACTTTTCATTCAAAGATATAATTATATATTTTTTGTTGTTGTTTCTTTTACTAATGTACAATACTGCTGAAATAAGAAAAACAACCAGAAGCAACAATATTTTCATTATGAATAAAAATTCACTTAAAGTTGAACAATCATTATGACATGAAAAGACGTAAGACAAATTATAAGGACGATGATGATGATGATGAAGCGAAATATTTTGTGTAATTGTTAAATTAAAATAATAATAAGCAAAATGAAATTTCTTGATAAATTGCAAATTTCTAGGACATTTAGGAGTTATTTAATTATAACGATTATATAACAAAAGAAATTCACTTTATCATGGAGGAGCGAGAAACAGATAAATAATTGGAAAAAAATATATAATGAAAAAATTAAGATTTTTTAGACTTAAAGTTAATTATTTTTTTTAAAGGTGAGTTTTAATAATAATTTACAAAATGTACATACATATGTTTTGATAGTATTGAACTTTGGTCTTTAGAATTATTTCTTTTTACTTCAATAGACTCTCATTTTATTTGTAATTTACAACTTCTATAGTAATCCTATACTATCACGAAAATTTCACATAATACCCCATAAATATAAGTGTTCTACTGAATAAACAAATCCTTAAAAGTTGGTCTTCCATAGAAATATAATGATTTACACAACACTATCATTTCATTTTACACACAATTCCAAATAAGTTTATCTTCTTGATGATTAGTTTTTCTCTTATATTTCATTATCATGTGAATAAAATTTATCATCACCAAAGTTGCTTACAATTTTAAACTGTAACTACATATACTTAAACAACATTACAAAATTATAAAGTTTTAAATTTACAAGGATAATTAAATTTCATTACATTAATGAACAAAATGAAGATAAATGAGTTTGGAAAACCATAGTTATCAAACAGACGTTATATACATACTAAGTTTAATTAAAAGTGAAATACTTAAATATTTAAAAGCTCAGACATCTCAATTTTTTATTATGAATCATCTTTATTTTTTTATTCACTCATCTTTAACCTGCTTAAAAATATTTTAAAATATTATTTTTATCATTTAGAGCATAAAATTAATTTAAAAACATAATACATATATTTCTGAAACATTTTTATAATCAACGCACGCATTGAATTCATAATTGAAAATGTAGCAAATTGTTTTCGTTTTATTTTTTTTTCTTTCGAATATTCACGCATTTTGTTCTTAAGTGATTTTACATTGTGATTTTTAAAGTTCTAGAAATTTCATTTCAAACTCATAAATGGATGTATTTTCTTTTTCAATTTTTCTAACAACTCTTGAACGTATACAACACAATTTGTTTAAAAAAAAAAAATAATAATAAAAACGTAAAAAAAAAAAATATAAAGCTTTTTAATAATTTCCAAGATGACTCAAATAAAAATTTCCATTATATGACTGGTAGTTATCATCATTAAAATGAATTGTCTTAAAAATAAACATAACAATTTTCTTAAACATTGACTATCTCATTAAATATTTAGTTCTTTCTTACAAAAACAAAAAAACAAAAACAAAATAAGAGAGAAAAAAAAATTTAAATTTATGTTCCAGAAAACGATTTGACATCTCTTTTTTAAAGGTAAAAATGCTGACAAAATAACAATTTTCCAAGTCCAAATGTATCTTGAAGATATTACAGAAAACGACAAAAAAAAAACACATTGTTATAAACCATGTGCCTTTATTATTTTCTTCTTCTTCATCTTTTTTTTTTGGGTCTGTGTCCATTTTGTCGCTCGTTTTACATTTTTTTCTTCTTCTTTTATTTCATTTCATCTGAGCTTTCGACTTTATAATATCCATTTTATTTAGGTAGGTATATCTTTTCCACTGGTATCTATAATTTCCTTTGTTATTTTTTTCTGCTTTTTTTGTTCTCTCATTTTTATTATTCGTAACACAAAATCTTCTAAGTTTTAAAGTTCTTTATTTTTTTTCTTTATTTTTTCCTTAAATATTCTTTTATGTACATGAAAATGGTGTACGATCTCATACTATGTATACATATACATTTGGTTTTTTTTTCGTTTCAATGTTTTCCAGAATTCTTAACAATTTGTCGTCCCCAGAGAATATTTTCTATTTAACGTAGTTTACCTTTAACACAAAGAAAAGTTTTCCATTTTCACTAAATTTTTTTTTTTCGCTTTTTTTTTTGTGCTTTTGTTACAAAAACTAATAATGTGATGTGTATTCTGGGTTTATTATACCTTGTCGGAATATTATTTGTTAAATATTTTTGCAAAACCAAAACCCAAAATAATTTTTGTTTTTTTTTGTTTTGTTTTTGTTTGATACTTTGAGTTGAATATTGGAAAAATAGGTAAAAATGTTAAATTGTGTTGAATATGATAAAATTTCTGTTTATTTTCTTCCTGGAGTTTTGTTAATGTGTTATATTTTTTTTGGTTCTACAAAATTACACAACACGTTGCTAAGGAAATGCTTCTTACTGATACTCTACCTAAATTTGCACATTTTAAAGAACTTTAAAGACTAAACTATTAATTATTGATACTTGCAATATTGTATAAAAGCTATTATTGAATTAAAATAATTCTCAATCTCTTGATTTTTTTTTCTCTTCTTTTTTAAAAGTAAAAACTAACCTTTATTTAATTTATTTTTAATTTTAAGAACACACATATTTCAAATATAAAAAATATTTTAATGCAATAAAAAATAAATTAAAATATTTATTTTAATTTATTTCAACTCCTTTGAGTATGAAGAAAATTGTGATGGAAAATTATTTTCAACATACCTCAAGTAAAAAAAAATATAATTCAATAATAATACAAAAAAAAAAAAAAATGTTCTTAATCAATTTGCATAAATTCTCAAAAGAATAAAAATTATTAAAGTTTCAAAGTTTTTTAATTTTATAATGAGAACACAATTTACAAACTTTTACACATCGTGTGACAATTGCATCAGTCAAAGTATAAAAATGTAATTTCCTTAATGTTGTAAATTTTCCTTTTTTTTTTTCTTCTTTTTGTTGTTAACACAAGACACAAAATTCAATTATACATGAAAAGATAAAGATTTTATGAATTTAAAAAGTTTTTTTAACGACATCAAGTAGAAAAAATACTGTAATTGAAAGTTTTCAAAAATGTAATCATTGTATTAATTAATTTCAGTTTTCATATTACAAGAAAGTTATTTATAAAAAAATATTAATTGAATTATTTTCCAATGTATACACATCTCCTAGATTCACTTATGAAAAATATCTCATAAAGTTGGCAAAATATTTCTTTGAAAAGAGAATTGTTTTATTTAATTTTTCTTTATTTACTAAAACAAAAGTTCGAAGTTTATTTGTAATTAATAAAAAAAAGAAGAAAGAAAAAAAAAACATAAAAGTTTATCGACCGGAATGTTATAAAAAATGTTTAACACTTCCTTTCAAAACAAAGGAAATACATTAATCAGGTCACCTTTGTAAGTTCATATACAATTATTGACCTCATCTATGTATGTACATATTTGTTTTAGATTTTTTATTGACATGCTTTGTAACAGCTATTTGGGTGTTAGTAAATAAAAAATACAAAGAAAAAAATAAACTAAACAAAAAAAGTTATATTTATTTTTAAAAAAAAACTAAGCTAAAAACCTAACACACATATATGTACAATTATACATACATACAGTCATATGTATGTATGTAAAACCTTCTAAAAGTACTTTAAAAATGATTTGATGCATGCAAATCGAATTTAAAGCTTGAAAAAAAAATTAACGCTTAGTTATTTACTGAAATTTATCAAATTTTGAAATCTCTATGAAGTCAAGTACATATCAACGTATGTAAGTCTATGAAAATTTAATCGGTATAACTGAAACAGTTTACATCTAAAAAAAATTTCAGTAAAATCCGCCCAGCGATACTTATCCAATTTGAGAAAACGTTCAAATGTTTAATAAAAATTCTCATATATCCTCGTAAACCCAAGAAATATTTCAATTGCATTTATTTTGGCCAAACATCATAGAAATTTTTCACTTTAAAGTTCTATCAAGAGAAGAAAAAAAAACACTTTCTATACTGCAACATTTATCTTAAAACGATATTCTCAGACTTTAATTTTTATCCTCAATCCGTCAATACCAGAACTATATATTTTCTTATTTCCTCTTCCAGAAGGACCAACTCAACCGGAAATAAAATCGGAAATAAATCTAATAAAATTGTTATCATCGAGGTGTTATGGTTTCTATACATTTTCATTCACCTGTGGTAATTAATTTAACACTTACTGTTCACTTTCCCGTTCCAACACAAAAACGATTAATGCATACTAAATAAATTTTCCAATCCAAAACAAAAACAAAAATTGAAAAAAAAAACGAAAACTAAAATACAAAAATCGGAAAACTGAATTTACAAATGAAATAAAATAATTCAACATGAAAATATTGCACAACATTAAAGTTGTTCAGGGAGAAATTTCTCATTTGCCAAGATACTAAGTATTTGGAAACCTAATGGTAATTTGAATTATTTATGATATTAATTCGGTAAAATCGATTATTTTTGTATTTCATAATAAATCATTTTGAATGATCAATTATACGAATAGTTTTACCATTCTCCTGTACGAGAACATATACTAAAAATAAAATACGATTAATGTCACATAATGAGAATAATTATCGATTTTGTATTTTTTTTTATTTTGTTTTTGTTGTTGTTCCTGTTCAATTAAATGAACATTAATGGAAATTCTCCGAAAATTATTTTTTTTCTTTCGAATATGCTGTTGCTGAAATTTAATTTATGTTATAATTACTTATGTGTGTTATAATTTTCCTTGAATTACGTTTTTTCTTTCATATTTTTAACATTTTACATATTTAAACATTAATAATTTCACTTTGATTATAATATACCATTTACATACTGCGTAATTTTTAACCTTAAGGATTTACATTTAACTGTAAATTTTCAATACTTATCTATTTATCGATTAATACACTTTTGAAGTATTGAATAAACTTAAAATACTTTATATATCTATAATAAAGTTAACCAAGAAAATTTTCTATATGACTGAACAAAAATAAAATATATAAATCGTTAATTTATACATATTTTATAAGTTTTTGTTTTATTGTTTATTCGTTAATCATATCACGTACCTATTCGAAATTTTGCAATGTTTACATAGTAAATATAATATTCTCTTGTGTTTTGATATCTTGAAACCACATTAATTTGTCATACAAATATGACATAATTATGAAATTTTATCAAGTTTATATACAAAATACTACGTATACAGTATACTACACATACATTCACATACATATATCATAAATTTTTGTTTTTTGTGTGTATTAACAAAACACGTAGCCTGTTTGTTGGCAGAAAATTTGAAGAGAAAAAAGAAAAGAAAAAGGAGAAAATGAAATTAGAAAATTGACTTGTATGAAAAGAAACACATGTTTACATTCTCTGTTATTCTATTTTATTAATTTAACATAAAACAAATTTAATAAGTTTAATTTTATAGTTTAATTGAATTTAAAAAAAGGTTCAACAAACAAAATCTAAGCATTTGGTTATGTTGACCACTTTCTAGTGATTGTGACTAATTGAAAGTGTTAAAATTTATTACCTACACATAAGACAAATTAAGAAGTTCTTTGAGTAAATAACAACATATAAACTCTTTTTTTTTATAACCCTAAACCATATTATATTTTTGTACCTGTTTTGAATCAAATTTCAAATAAAATAGTTAGAGGACCAGTGAACAGTGAAAAAAAAAAAAACAACCAAAAAAAAAAAAGAATTTTATCTGAATTTTCTAAAAACAAAAAACCTTTTTTTCAGCAATAAAACAAAACAACACACAGTTCGCAAAAGCATTTTGTGAGTTAGATAGAACTTATTTTTATTTTTCTTAAATTAATTAAAAATACTAAAAGGATATTTTTTCAGAACAAAAAAAAAAAAAAATTCGAAAACAAAAAAAAGGAAAAAAAGAATAATGAACAATTAAAAAAGGATTCCAGATTTTTGTTAAAAATTATGATTTTTATCTTTAAACATCTTTTGTTATTAAATAATGCAAAAAGGTCAGACTTTTTAGATATTTCATGGAAAAGCACAGGAAATTATACTTTTCTTTTCTTTCTTTTTTTTATACTTATTCTTTTTTTTTTCACTGTTGACAAAGATTACAAAACTTCAATTTTACTTTGTTGAACTAAGAATATAATAAAGATATATTCAAAAGATAAAAGAGATAAAAACAATCTCATAAATTTTCAAACATTTTCAAAGTAATAAATTTTTCTTAAGAACAAGCAAAAAATAATAATAATAATTCTGGAACAATATCATAAATTTTTTCTTTCCTTTTACGTTAATAGTTTATTTCCTTCTTTTAATAGAATAGCTTATTTTAATTTTCGTTTAAATGGAGAATTTCTTCTTTAGAGGAAAAACGATTTAAAGGTATCTTCTATGTAATTCCAAATAGAAATTATTTTTACGTGAAAAAAGAAAATAAAAAATTTAAAAGATGGTGGTTTTTTTAGACATCTCTATCACATCTTTATTTTCAAATTATTTCTATTCGATAATTTAATATTTTTCTTTAAAATTGGTTAACTTTTTCAAACTTTATAAACTAGACGGGATGAAATTTGAAAGAAACGAAGAAAAAAAGAACGGCAACCAAAAATTAAGTTATTTAATTTTTAAAAATATTTTTCTTTATCCGTAAAATAATTCAGAAATCATTCTAAACTGTACAAAATCTATGATGCATCTAACTTTACCATGTACAAAATAATTTTTTCTTGGAAATAAAAAAATAAATTCTATGTCAGCTTGTTTGGAATTTTTTAAACTTAAACATGAAATATTGAAGCTCGTTTTTTCATTTGAAAAATAAAAAAAAAAATTCACGAATATAAAATTTTCATTTTTCTTCATGAATGATTCTTTACTTTCGTGCTCTTTTTTTTTAATAAAAAAAAGAAAAAAAAAACAATACACAACGTTGTATATTTTTTTTCTTCTGTCAAATTTAAAAATAAAAAAAAAACACATGTTACATGTCAATTTTTATTATTTGTTCTTTTATAAAAATTTGAAAATGTGTATTTCTGTAAAATCCCATATGTGTTTCACACACAAACCGGAAGGGAATAAACTTGAAACTTACTTCTTTTTCAAAAAAAAAAAAAACATTTTTTGTTTTACGTTTTCGCTTTTATTTGTGTTAAAGTAATATGAAATTTATTTATGAGTTTTTCTTTTGTCTTTCTTTAATAAACCACAACAATTATCAACTTTTTATATATTTTTTTTTATTATTCAAACTAAAAATGCTGAAATAATTGGAATGATTCAAAAATCTGTTTTTCAATTAACAATAAAAAACTCATGCACTGAATATCCCGAATTATTTATCATATATTTGTTTGCTTTAAAACAAATAAGATACATTCTTTATTTTGTTTTTTAACAATATTTCAATTTAATTTGAAATACAATGACAAATATTTAAAATAGTATTTAATGGGCATGTACCCAATTATGCTCAAACCATCAATTAAAAATTAATTGATACCTAGAGATGATTAAATAAGTATAGTATACATATTATGTAAATAGTATGCATATATTTATTGTAGTATTTATAGGCAGCTTATTATTTATTAAACAAAATAAAAGGCAAACGTTTACGTTAAAATTTGTCATTAAATTCGATTTTGAAAAAAAAAAAATCAAATTAAATTTAAAAAATCAAAACTACGATAATTATGTGACACTATCAATGACCGAATTTAAAGGTTTCTGATTTTGTAAACACATACATTCACAGGTATGTACTATGTAAGTATATATCACATACATTTTCTCTACATAGATGATTTTTTATTCTTGTTTTAAATAAAATTTTGAAAAATTTAATTGAAAGTTGTACAGGTTTAATTTTGTTAATTGATAGATGAAATGTATTTATTTATTAGATTTTTCTGCTTCAAAATAAATTAACTTAGTAAAATAAATAGAAAACTTTACAAATACTTGATGTTTGTCATTGCTTTTTATCACTTTACTTATACATACATATATGATATAATCATGTAAACAAAATGACACTAATGGAAACAGTTAATGGTTTTATATCAATTTTATTTGCTTATTTATTTGTGAATTTGATGTTAAATAAAATGCCAAAATACAAATTAAAAAATGATTGGTTGTATTTTGATAGATTGGAATCTGACTAATATATTTATTATGTAATATTTATTTGTGTAGACAGTCCGTATAGTTAAAATGATGAAGTATTCAATTATACAAAAATTCAGATAAATCTTTAACTCGTAATATCTTCATTACATATAATTATGCGATCTGTGTGAAATTCGGAAACTTATATGGACGAGTCCATAGCCGTTCAATAAAAACGCTTCAAAAATTTTTGCTAAAGAAAATCTGACTAATGACATCGCTTTTGTTCGATTTAAAATAAGACTGCGCTTAAAATTCTTTTAAATAAAACCCATTTAAAACAGGATCGAATCTAAAAATTATTTTTTATAAGGTTCACATCATAACCAATGAGAATGAACTGGCAAGGACTAAGTCAAACTCAAAAATTCATTCTAATTTATTTTGCATCTCTTTTTCAAACCAAATTTCTATAGTAATTAAAAATCTGAATCTATAGCATCAAAATACTTTGGAAAATTACTTTATCTGATTAAAATTCTTAGAAATTATTTGAAATTAATAATAATGGTATTTACTTTGGATTTTCTTTTATAGTGAAGATTTTAATTTAAAATAATTTTGTTTTGTTTGTTTTTTAATTGTTTTATATTTACAGAATACATGTTTTACATAATATAATCTCACTTTTTGAAAACAAAATTCAATAACGTGTAAAAGTAATTATTTTCTGTTATTGTTGTGTTTTTAATTGGATTTTAAAAATTATATTAAATGTATACACCCATGATACAGAAAATGAAACAAGCATTTACGGAAAATGTTTTTAATTACAAAATATGATGCAATAAAAATTAATTGAAACAACAAAATTGTTTTAATGATAAAAATAAAATTCTAAATTTCACATTAGGGAACATTAGATAGTGGTAAACTAAGTATGTAAATTTTAAAGTCTATATGTAAACTGTGGATATGTAAAAGTAAAATTGAGATTAACATGATTTAATTTTAAAAAGCTGACTTGTGTTATTTAAATTTTTTAGAAAGGACTTGTTTAAAAGTTTACTTTAAAATTAAAAGAAAATTACCTTTGGTTCATGGTGGAGTGCATATACTCGTACATACATACATAAATTTGTAAAAAAATTACTAATTCTGAATTTATCTAATAAAATTCAAATCAGATTATGCAATATCCTGAGCAAATTATTTAGGAAAAAGTATTCTACGTTAAAAAAAATATGACGTATGTGACAAGCCATAAAATTCGTACACCTATACATATATTCACATACATATGTATGTATGTATAATGAATGAAACTTATAAATAACCTACCGCTTCAAAAAAACATGCATATAATATTTTTAAATTTTACAAACTTAAATAATAGTGTACATTTCACTTTGTGTTTGTATGCTTAAATTTAAAACTTTTCTACACTAACTGTATAATTATAACAACTTTATTTTAAAGTCACGTAATTAGAGCTTTTTACCCAAAAATAAACTGCATAAAAAGTGTAAATTTTTAAAGAAAAAAAAATAATGAAGACGATATACTAAAATAAAATGTTTGTTTTTTTTATTGTAGCAGTATCTCGAATCAAAAAAAAAAAAAAAAAAAAAAAAAAAATTAAAAAAGTTATTTTTTAAAACTTATGTGTGGGTAGAGAATAATATCTAAAATCCACTTTACACTTTAAAACTCATTGTTTCGGTTGCATTTGTGTAATAAAAATGGTTTTTTGATTATGATAATGATAAGGAAGTTGGTATTGTGGTGTAATTATAATATGTATGTAAACCAGGTATTACATTGTAAAGTAAAAAGTTCATACAAAAAACAAAAACAAAATTGCCTGTTAGTCGAAGATAATTTACAAATACAGAATAATTTATGATTTTTAACAGAAAAAATATGTGCATATATTTTTTATAAATACATATCGTGTTTTTTTTTCTCAATTTAATAATAAAAATTCGTACGACTAACAGAACTTCCAACATTTTTCATACTTTTTTTTTACTCTAATTAAGGCATTTTGCGGGAAAATATAAAAATGTTGAAAAAGTTGCATACTAGTCGATTGAAAGAGAAAAGCATTAGGACAGGTAATAAATCTATTATCGTAGAGAAAGCATTTCTATGTTTATTTCAATCATCACTGACATGTGAAAGGTATTCGTTTTGTTATAGTAGCATAAAAATTAATTTATTAGATTTGAAATGTTGCTTTTAATAAACTTTTAACAGTTTAGTTCACTTTAAAAAAAAAAAATTCTAATGAGTAAAATAACCTTTTTTCGGCATTAATTTTTTTTTTTAAATTCTTCTCAATTTGAACATGACTTTAAAATGAAAAAGTTTTTCAAGTCCTAGGGGTCTATGTCCAAACTTTGGTTTATAATTTATTTTTCATTCAATTATAACGTTAAAATTGATAAAGTCTTTGTAAAAAAAAAATATACAAATTTATCGAACAAATTTTATTAGTTTCAATTTATTGAAAGAAAAAAAGTTTTGAAAGATTTGATTCTAATACCCAAACAAACAGAAATTCATTTTAAAAACTTTTATGTTCATTTATCAAATTTCTGTTCAACTGTAAAATTCAAATTTTTCAAATGACAAACAATAGACAAAAGTTTAAAAATGAAAAAAAAAAAAACACACTCACACACTCAGTAAAAAAAAAAGAAAGAAAAGAGTACGATAATAATTTTTAAGTTGAAAAGTTACACATTTCCATTAATTTATAAAGTTTGTCAAATTTTAAAATGTATACATATTTGGAAAATTGAAGATAAAATATTCATGTAGATATTGGTTTTTTTTTTCTGTTGAATATTTTTTTTTTTTTTTTTTTTTTTTTTTTTAGAATATAAATAATTGAGTTTTTAATTTTGAAGAACATACATTTTTTTTTTCACCTTTTCTTTCATGATTGATAGATTAAACTTTTTTCTTTTATTATATTTTGGTTTGTTTGATAAATTTATTTCTAAACTTTATCCTTTTTTTTTTCAATACGAAATTATTATTTTATTATTTATTTTTTGAAAATGGTTTTTGGCAATTTTTAAATAAATTTTTGGAATAATGATTATTTTTTTTCTACACCTAATAGATAAAGGATATTTGGTTTAACTATTGAGATATTTCTCCAAAGAAAAAACAAAAGTATCTAGAAAGAAATAATGAGCCAGAATTTCATATACAAGACGAAAAATCTATCTTTTCTATATGAAAATCATTTTTAGCTATACATGAGCTCATTAAAATTCAATAAAAATTTATACGACTTACAATTTTTTACTAAAAACAACACAAATCAAATAAAAGATTTTATTTAACTTTCAAATTTAATTTAATTGATGACATTTCACCTTATTGCAAGATATTAAGTCATATATCAACTTTATCAATTTTTATCACACCATTTACTAGGAAATTTTTGAAAGGAAAATAATAAAAATGTTAACTATAAAAAAAAAATAGAATAAAATTTTATTGATTTTGAAGATTTACTATTTGACAAAATTGAAATTGTCAACAGGTTATAATAATATTTTAGGAGATTTTTACGATTCTCTATTTTTCACATGATAATAAATTTCCATTTTGTTTGTTTAAAAGCTTTTTTCTTTTGTTTTTAGTAAGATATAAGATTTTATTGTCAATATTTCTGATGATATCTCATATCACTTTATGAAAGAAACTATACTTTAATAACCTAAAAACTATAAAATTGAAACAGAAGCTATACTTTATGAGCTGTCAAATATTTAAAGGATAAAGGATTTATTACTTAAAAAAAAATAATAATAATAAAAAACAATACGCTGTTATTTTTCTTTTAAAGTATAGTCCTTTTGCAATGATAATAAGAAAAGGATTTTAAACTCAATTTTCGACATCTTAGAAAGAAAAAAAGTAAAACAGAAGAGGATTACCTTAATTTTATATATTTTTTTTTAAATCAAGATATTAGATTTTCTATATTAGATATATATTCCAAAATTCATTGTCCTTAAAATCATCTTACTTTTTTTCCTTTTTTTTTTCTACTAAACGTTTATCAATCTTATTTCATGTGTCAAGCACAAGCAATGACAATATGTTCGAAAAGTAAAATGTGCAAGAAAATACCCTAATTATATAATATATATTGTCCTTTGGAAAAATTTTATTATCCTTTACTAAAGAATTCTGATAGCACAGAAAATGAAATATGTGAATAAAAAAATGTCATACACATTGCGAGAATATGGTCATTAATTTTGTAATGTATATATAGTACATTTAGCAAATGCAATGAACAAAAGGATAATGACACATTGCTGTATAAGTTCATTTCAGGACAGAAAAAAAAATTTCTGAGAACAAAAGAAAGTAAGATTTTTTTTTTCTTCATTAAAATTCAACTCTTGATTTTTTTTTATAAAATTATAACAATTGCAAAGGACCTTTAAATATAGTTTCAATAAAATAGCTGGATGATAGTGTTTTTAAACATTAAAACTTTTTTTCTTTTCAAATTAAAAGCTTAAGTCATGTTTTTCCTGTAGTTTTTCTCATTAAGATGATATTTTGCTGCTAATCACCATTTTTATGTGATTAATACTTTTACTGTGACTTTTATATTTTCTACTATAATAGTATTTATTTAAAAATTAATTGAATTTTTTAAATCCTTTTTCTTCACACTTAGTTCAAAGCAAGAACAACTGTTAAATAATTTAAAAAAGCTAGTGTTTTAAAACTGTTATAATACTGACAAAAATTACTGTTTTTCGTAGTGTTCGCATACGTCCAGATATGTACATTTTAAAAAGAGAAAACAAGTACAAGTTACGAGTTATTTGTTTTTGTAAAATAAAATTTGATACATGTGAGTTCTAAAATCCTCAAGTACTACTAGTTTTTTTTCTCTTTTAATCCTTTAAATCCACAAACAAATTTAACCAACGAGAAGTAGGATAATTTTAAATTGATTATTAAATAAATTTTCTTTGTTTCAATAAAAACTTCCAGTTTATCACCTGGAAGTAAAATAAAAAAGAACTGCGAAAAAAATCATAAAAACACAAAATAATGACCAACTTCAAAAAAAAAAAAAATTTTTATTACTGCTTTTTAAAAAACTTTTACATAATCCCTCTAAAACAGATTTTCAATCATGTATGAAATAAATGGACCAGTTTAAGTTAATTGAAGCTAAATAACATAGATTTATCCACTTAAATAAACAGTTAATGAACCAAATAATATTTTTTTTTTATCTGTTTAAAAGATAAAAAGTTTCAAAAAAAAAAAATAGTATGGAACTTTATATAAAATTATTTTTACATATTATTATAAAAAGGTCAAATTTTTATGTATCATTTCATGAACAGATACATGGGATTTAGAATTTTCAAAATTCAAAAAGATATTTGAAATTTTATTTTGATATATGGTAAATTTGATTGGTCATCTAAAGGGTTTGTTTACATACGCCTATAATACGCTTTGATCAAATGATTTTTTTTTAAACTCTTCAAAGAGAAAGTTAAATAGTAAATATAGAAGTTGGCCTTGAATACATTATTTTAAAAAATACCTCAAATCAATTTAAAAGTTTTGATTCAATGTCAATTTAAAATTAAAAATAATATTATCAAAAATAAATAAATGAGCTTTTTTTGTAATTCAAAAAGAGAACCCATGCAGCCATCCACAAAACAAGTTACTTTTAATAAAGAAATATAAACTAAATTAATATTATAATCCTTTAGACCTTGTTCCTAGACCAAGGATCCTTGAAAATTATTTTTGTACAAGAGTAGAAATAAAATGATTTTTACCACATGGTCAGCTACACAAAAAAGTTTATCTTCTTGGTGATTTTAAAGTTTGTTCTCGAGTTCATTACAGTGTTGTTATGAATTTATCATCAACAAAGCTATTTACAATTTTAAACCGTAACTAAACTCAAACATAATTACAAGATTAAAGTTGTAATTTTATAAGGATAATTAAATTTAACCACCTTAATGCACAAAAATGAAGATAAATGAGTGTGGAAAACCATAGTTTATCAAACAGACGTTATACTAAATATTAAATATTAAAATACTTGGATGAGTACAATGTTTGAGTGCTCGTGGATATCAACACCACCCTCTCCCTCCCACAAACTAAAACAAGACACTTGGATATTACTATAAAATGCAACAACAGGATGTTGTTCCAAAAGAAGAAAAAAATAGTTTGAATAAAGTTTAGAAAAACATAAGAAAAACATAATAATGTTGTTAAGGCATATTCACAAAGGATTTTTACCCACAGTTAAACAAAGTTTTACACATCTTTAATTTCTGGAAATCGGATTCAATTCAAAGTACTGAGAAACTGGTCATTAAATAAAATTTTACAAATTGAAGAAAAAAAATATACAGTAAACATACATATGTACATATCAGAGAAGAATTAGAAACGTAAAATTGTGTAGTTCTTGATGTACGTACCTACCATAAACACAACTAATACAAAATCGATAAATTAATGTCCTCATTAGTAACATAATGTTGATTGATTTAACATTTCAAATGAACATTGATTAAACATGACACAAATTATTCGTCGAATAAATAACTGACCATTTAATTAGAATGAATTTGTAAAAAAAAACCATTGATAAATATAACTGATGATTCTAATTATTGATATGTTTAATTCCTTTTTCTTTGAATTTTTTAATTTTCCATTATTTTCAACTGTCTATACTAGATATAAATTAATTACTATTCTGTCTTTCATAATTTAGTAACATTTTGAAAATTTATGATTTTTGACAGGTGTGTTACATTAATTAGATATAATAATTATCGTAATTAAATGAGAATGTTCATTGATTAAATTATACTTCAATCGATCTTTGAGAACTGAAAGTAATGAACTGAAAGTAATTAAATTTTTATCGTAGAAATTAGTATAAAAAATTTCGAAAATAAAAATTTATTTTTATGTCATAGAATTTTTTTACGATACTCATTTAAGATGAATTTCTTAATTAATTTTATTATAAATAATGTATACAGATAAAATATACATCTTGAAAGGTATATTATAAATAAAAATAAAAATAATTTTAAGAAGTTTAAATTTCAAGGAAAATATGAAAAAGAAATTAGGGTAGTTAGTCTTCAATTACAACAGTAAGAACACATATATTAAAGTACTGATGTAGATAGATACTTTTAAAATTTACGAACTATACATACTTTTTAAAAAAGGACCTTAATAAATGAAATTTTGGTTTTTGTTATCTCTTTTTGTAATTATTCGGATTATTTTTAAAACAATGGAAAGAAATTAATCGATTTGTGTTTAAATAACCAGTATTTTTTACGACAAAATCAGTCAATCAACTGAAAATATTTACATTTCATTTTTCGTTATTTTGTAAATTTTCAATGACATTGTTTTCATCCGTTTATAAAAGAAAATCTGTTTAATTCAACTGATAATTCAGTAATGGGTTTTCTCATCATCAAATTTTTTTATTATTATCATTTGCAAATGATATCAGTTGAATCATTGATGATATATACTGACTGATGATGGAACTATAAAATGGAAAATTTGTTACGATGCAATATTTTATACATCGATTTCTGACATTATGTCGAATAAATGAAAATGCAGTTCCAAATTTAACCTAATACACATGCATACGAATGTACCATAAAGAATCTCATTATCAACAATTTTTTTGAAAATTATTTAGTATCTATGATGAATAATTTGTTTTTAAAAAATTAACTTTAGATTGAGGAAAAACTTCAATAGAAACATTCTTATTTGAACTTACCTTGAATATCAATTCATCTGTACATCAGTACAGTAGACCCAATAAGTTTGATACATAACAGCTCTCAGTCAGCATTTTTTCAAATATACTATATTTTCCATATTTCATGCCCAATCTTGTCTATTCATCTGCAAAAAAAATACAACAAAGAACAATAGATTATTTTTTAAAGGATTTAAAAAATTTTAAAAAGGAAACCTATAGTGAAACAAAAACTTTTTTTTTTTTTTAAAAAAAAAGTGGTTACAAAATAATACTCAACTTTTGTATTAAAAAAGCTGTTTACCATAAGATTCTGTTTTACAATTTAATTAAAAAAAATAAATACACTAAAAAAATACAAAAAATAAAAAAAAAAAAAGTACTTTGTATTTCAGTTTTTTTTACAGATGCATAATTAAAATAATTTTTAAGATAATTCATTAAAAATAATTATCTTCTTTTATTCTCTGTTTAAGCATATTTTTTTTTTATTTCATTTGATTCAAAATAACAATTTTATATCTTCAATTAAAATTATGTAATATTTTTTTCTTTTCTATAAACTGCTTGTTAATAATTTGTAAATACTATACATCGTCATTATATTCTGATAAAATAATTATATTACCGAATTATTATATACTCGTATATATGTATACAAAAAGTTTTATTGTAAACACTCGTGTAAAACACAATAAATGAAAATTATTTAAGCTGCTATGTATATAATATGATAAAGATATTTTATCTACAAAAACGTGACATAATTGAAGACTAAAATTTCAACTTACCTAATTCATTAGATATAAAGTTTTGTTAAACTTGAAAATATACAAAATCCTTCTACTTCTCCTTTTTCTTCTTTTTTTGTTCTGGTAGAATGGAATAAATTATTTAAAAAAAAAACATAGATAACCTTTCTTACTTTTATAAAGTTCGAAATAGAATAGGTATAATCGCTTTGGGGTAGATAAGATTATTTTATAATCTTATTTATAAAGAGTAGCTATTTGAATGTGATATACTACAAAAGTAATATTTTGTTTATGTTTAAGAGTTTTAAATTAGTGGAAAAACTTTAGAAATATGTGTATGAAAAACAATAATTTAAATAATTTAGAATAAAGTAAAGTAATACAATTAAAATGAAGATTATTTAACGATATATGGTTTATAGAGATTTCAATAATGAAATTTTAGGAAATTTTTTTCATCTTTGATTTAAAAACAAAAATTAAAAATTAAATTGGGTATAAGTGTCGATACTGGAGTAGTTGGTGCCTCTACTCGCTGACCATAATCAAGTACACAAACATCAGTGTCAACCCTGTCTTACGAATAAACTCGTTTTTCTACCGACGTATTGGGTGGACACATATCACTTATGAACTTGTACGCTTGTACTTCGATGTATGATAGAAAAATGGTCTTAAAAAACTCAAGTTAACTTAAGCAACTTGAGTATCCCTCAAGAAATAATGAGCTGTTACACCGCTGAATATATACGAGAAATTGTAAGGTAAAACAAAAACCAAATTCATCTTTTAGTTGCAATTAATTTAAAAAAATTTTAAATATTACTTTATTGGATATCTTTGAAGTTATACAACTATAAAGGTAAACAACAACAATAAATATAAATTGTTCTCTCTAGACAACAAAGTAAGTATCTTCTTTGACCGAATACATATTATCTTATGTAATTTTCATACATTTTAAAAACAAAATTGAAGAATAAAAAAGCACAAACAAAAAGCTTTAAAACTTAAGGTTTCTATTGAGAATTTGGGGGAAGGCAAATAACAAAAAAAAATTGAATAAAGTAGATAAGTAAAAAAAACTACTAAGCAGAAAGGAAACAAACAAAAACATTAACATTCCCAACAATAAAAAAATATTATCTTATAAAACAAAACACTATTTCAAGAATGTTCTATCTACTCGTACCTTTGTTTTTTTTATACTCATAAAAATTCACAAACAAAACAAAAAAAAATAGGGCTACATTCTATCACTATTTCCTTATAAATTGAAAAAAAAACGAAAAGAAAAACGATATAAACTTTTAAAGTAATACATATTTTATTTGAATATTTAACAAGATACTCAAATGCTTATATAGAAAATTGTTATGTTTATTTGAAGACATTCACAATAATGATGATAACATAGTCATAATCGAAATTGTTATTTGTATAATCATTTTGGGAATTTTCTTTCTTTTTTTTTGGTGTGATATTACACATACTTTTGAAATTAAATGGCCTCTACCTACATATGTTATGTTTATCAAAATATCTTGTTATAGACAAAAATTTAAGGTTAAAGTTATTTTCGAAAATTCAAATTTATAATAAATTTCATTTTATATGTGTTTTGAGTATCTATTACATATCATGATATACTAGCAAATAATATGTGATGCTGGGAATATTAAGAAGTGAAAACATTTAATTATATTACACGGATAATTTGAATTTAAACATTTCCGATTCGAAAAATTGAAAGTGTAAACCAAATAGCTTTTCATGTGTGATATATTCTACAAATATCTAATTATAATTAATGTGTAAACATTTTAATAAATTTTGAAAATTCATTTAAATTTTCAAAAGTTCAAATTTTAGAGAGTTTAGTTTAAAAAATTCGGTTAAAAGAATATTTTTCGTGAATCCTCACAAATTCGAGCGTTGGAAAACTTAAATATGTAAGCCAGAAATTCATAATGACAAGGTGTAAAGAAGGCAGAAAGCTTTAAAGGATCGAGAAATTATAAACTGTTATTATACCCTAACTAGTTTTGATTTTTTTTTATCCTTATAGCTTTTTTAACAACCTTCTAATTTGTTAATAAATTTCACATGCAAAAAATATCCTTGTTGAAATTCAAAAATTTTAATCTAAAAACAAAAAAATATTATTATTAGAAAAAAAAAACACACACACAAATAAACTTTAATTATAGGTCACCTTTTGTACATTTATGATATCAAACTCCTCCTACTTATAAAATTTATTCAACATTCTCGTACATACATAGTTTAGAAAATGCGGTGAAGAAAAACAAGGAAAGTAATTAACTTTGAAACCTTAGCAAATAAGAAAGTTTATTTAAAATAGTTTTTTTTTTTAAGTTTACCTAAAGTTTGTGTTTAAACTAAATAAACACAAAATTTCAAAAGTTATTGTAAAGTTTTTCAATTATAAAAACTTGAATATTTCAAATGAAAATAGAACCACGTGTTTACAGTTAAATTTCACAAAAAAAAAAAACTAATCTTGACGTATCTGCTTTTCAAATCAACTCAGGATTATTATTATTTTTTTTTTAAATTTGTTAATAAATTACAACAAAACCTAAATGAAAATTTTTTTATAATGAATGATTTGGTTTCAATGTCCTTTTTAATCAAATTTTTTTCAAATAACGTCTTTCTCATTTTGATTTATAATAAAAAAAAATTATAATGAACCTTAATTTTGAATAATAAGCCTCTCATAATTCAAATTATTAAAAAATACAAAAAACAAAAAAAAACATAAGAAAAACGTCTGCCTAATTTTTACACTCTTAACTAAGTAAGTGAAGTAGTGAAAACATCCTCAGGATAACAAATTACTATTTAGGAGAAAGTGTCAAAAAAAAATATATATATATATGTATATACAGAAAAACACATACATAATTGAATATGTTAAATAGAAGTTTTGTCAGTTATCACCTAAGGTATCATCAACAAAATTTCAAAAGATATATGTGAAGGCTGACAAGTTAAGAACAAGATGAATTGTTAATAATAATTTTCATCACATGACTTAAGGACATATTTTTTTGTTTTTTTTTTGTTTTTTGTTTTCCACCTTAATCAAGTAATAAGGAAATTTTAAATATGTATTTTGTTTATTTCCTTTTTATGATAATTTTATTTATATTTAAGGTTTTTTTATGACAAAAAAAAATACAGAATTTTTATTTTCCCATTATTTAAATGTTTTTTGTTTTTGTTTCTTTTTTCAAGCTAATTTATTATGCATTAAATTATCACATAATTTAAATTCATACGTTGAATATTATTTGAATTTATATTATGTATGTATGTATGAAATAACAAGATAATTTCTGATGCTATTATGTATTTCCTCTTTTTTTTTATTAAAATTTTTAAAAAATTCAAATTTCATTTCCATCTGAACAAAGTTACTGTTAAATTAGCCTTACAAATTTAATTTAACAAAAACCCATATGCACATTTTTTTTTTAATTTTTTGTATTTGAACGTAGGATGATTCTTTTTACTCCATACTCCTAGCACATATACATACATAGATAGAAAAAACAGATGTAGAAAGTGATGGGAGAGGAGAAAGAAAATGTTGATGAATACTGAAGCTTTCTAGATCAAAGAAGGACATGAGACGAGAGGATGTCTTACAATTTAAGAGTTCGATTAATAAAACATTAACCATATTTCACTAAGAAGATAGATTCAAGTAGAATTTGTACGACTTGAAAGAATATTTTGTATTGCGTGGGAGTATGTGAGTAGAAGGAATGTTATTAAAGTCAAAAAACTGACTATCCTGTGATGTTGTAATGTGTGGAAGTCAATTATTCTTCATCTTAAATTAATCTGTTGGCCATACATTCTGTATGAGGTTTAACATAGCAAATACTGACCTGTACATTGATTAAATTTAATTCTGCTTTTTTCTAAAATTTAATGTGAAAGATATTATTATTATTATTGTTTTTTTTAAATATCAGATATAAAATTGCAATTACGTATTGCGAATAAATACAAGCCTCTTAAATCTTGGACAATATCTATATAGGCATTAATAAATTTTTAAAATAAATAAATTATTATTCAAAATGCTTTAATTATTTTGATTATTATTATAGTATTTAAAATTACCATTATCACATTTTTTTCTTCAACAAAATGATACGTTTACATGATTTTAATAGCCTTTCCAACAAACATATCATCTTTCACCTAGTAACAAATTAAACTGTAAAGGATATGGCTTTTGTTTACCAATTAATTTTAGTAAATGGTTATTAAATTCATCATAAAATTTTTCATATTCTTTTGTACATGTATCATAGCAGTAAAATTTTATTTTTATTTCCACAATAAGATAGAATAAACAAACCAAGAATTCAAATTATACACATTTACATAAAAGTATATACAAAATACGATACTAGTCAGAATATAGTAAATATTTTTCCTCATTATTTTATTTTTATTTGTTTATAATAAAAGTGAATCAATACAAAATGTTAAGGCCAATGAAAAATCCTAAATTCCCTATTCGAAAAGATCAAAAATATAAAAATCAAATTTGTTTAAAGATACATTTTTAACATATAAATAGAATCGTAAAATTTGTATCATTAAGTTTCATTATAACAAATAAAAATAAAAAACCAAAAAACAAAAAAGAAAAAAAAAATTAGACGAAAAACACAAAGTAAAAAAATAAAACAGAAATCTGTTAAACATAAACTAGGCAATGAAATGGAAATTTATGATTTCAATTTCAAATGAAACATAAACAATGTCATAAAACCAGAAACCAGAAAGCGTAACATTTTTTTTATACAAGAAACAGCAAAATGAAATGTAACATTAAAGTTTTGTTGTTAATTTTTTGTGTTTGTGTGTTTGAAAAACAAAACTTTTTATTGTAGAATGGAAAGGTTAAATATAATATAAGATAAAACAAAAAATTAGATAAAAGTATGGGTGGATAAAGTTAGACAATGGATTTTTTTTCTGATTCTGGAGAATTTCTTAATATTTTTCTCAAGAAATGAAAATCATTTATGGTTCCATTAATTTCTTTTTTTCGAACTTTGTAACAGAATATCTTTCACTTATCTCAAAAGGAGTGTGTGTGTGTGTGTGTGTGTGTGTGCCAAGAGAAAAGCCTAGTTTTGAAACAAAACTAAATCTAGTTTAAAATTTATTTTGAAATTAACAAAATGCTCATGTTTTGATAATGATTTTATTTTATGGTCCAATTTGCTTTTAAACTAGAAACCAACTTGAAACATTTTTTTTTTAAACAATTTAAAATGATTTCCTGACTTTAATTTTTATTTTCGTTTAAGTATTGTTATTCCTTTTTTTTTCTCATTACTTTTATTTGGTAATCTTCAATCTTTATTACCAAAACAAATTTATTTACAAAATCACCATGGAATCCAAATACAATTTTCTTTGATCTGTTAAATTAAAATTTACAAAATTGTAATATGATTTCACATTAGATACATGTACGAATACATTACAGCATTAACAAGGATATTATTGTATTGCGACTAGAATAAAAATTCGTATATTTTTCTCAAATTTTCATTTTAATTTGAATCTCCATTTTACCATGTCAATTTATTAATTTTTTTTCAAGTCTAATTTTATTTTTTTCTTTATTTGAAATTTTTTGTTAGATTCCAATATTAGAAATAAAATGAATGAAAAAAAATTTTGCAAAGCAAAAATCACATCTGTAGGTACACAAAAAAATTATATTTTTCACAATTTGTCGTTTCAAATTCTTTCATATGTGCATGTGCCGCATAAAAATTTAAAAAAAACTTCACAAAGAGATACAAAATATTTTCAAATATGAAATTTTTAATAATTTTTTCTCAAAAAAATTTTTATTTTTTTTTTGTTTCATAAGAGAAGAAGATTAATTTTTTTAAAATTAAAAAAAAAAACATCAAAAAGGTTTTTTTGTATTTTTTTGAAATAACATTACATAAAAAAAAAAGGTATTTGTATTGATACTAAATAACTTTGTTTTTAAACTTGCTATAAGAATGTACTTAGAAAGTTTTTTACATAAATTTCACCCGAATTTTCAAAAATATCAACTTTTGCTTGATTTGAAATTTATTTTCAATTATTTTTACATTATAAACGATAAATATGAGCACCTATCTTTTTATATATGAAATTATAGGTAAATAATCATTTCCATATTTTTGATGAACTTTTAAAAAGTGTAAATGTCCTTGGAAATATTTTTTAGGGCAATGTCCTTTGAAATAAAGGCTGCTTTTATTTTAATTAAGTTCACATTATAAATAGATAATGAAATTTAATACAATAATTCTTTATTGTTAAGTTTTATTTATTTAAGAATTTACACTTAAATATTTACTTTCAAATAAAATAAACTACTATACGAAAGTTATCTAATTTTAAATTCAGTTTTGCATCTATAATACGCTTCGATCCTTTTTCTTAACTTTTTTTAAGTATCTCTTAATATTTTTTTATTTTTTATATTTAATTTATGTAAGCTAAAATGTTACCATTATTTGCTTATGACTTATACAACTTTTCTTAACTGTATTTTAATATCCTTTTTTAAAAAAAAAAAATAAAACAACAACAAGAGGGAACAAAAAAGTCTATAGAAGCTCCCCTTTTGTTGTTTAAAAATTGTTTTATTATAAAGTTAATATGATGAGATAAGTGTGAATATGTTTAAAAATAAAAATAAAATTGAATAAATTTTCTTTGTGTACATATATAAGAAAAAGAATGTGTTCAATAAATTTTATGTATGTAAGTACAAAATTTAACATAAAAAATCTTTTAAATTTAAAAACACTTTATTTTAAGGGATATTTATTTAGGCAGTAATCTGATATATACGTTTATACTTTGGAGGAAACATCATTTGAAAAAAAAAAACAACAACAAACAAGAAAAAGTATATTTTCACATTTTTATAACACCAATTTTCAGTCAATTATATTGTTTTACTTGTGAAAAACTTTTGAATCGAAGGAAGATATTTCCGCTTTTTTTCTCTTCTTCTGCTTTTTGTTTTTCATATAATTACAAAAAACAACAAATTTGATATGAAACTTTATACACTTGAATAGGGATGTTATATAGATGTTGAAGTAATTAGAAATTTACATAAGTAAGGTTTATGGATTTTCTAAAATTATATAATTTTCAAATGTTTTCTATTTTTTCTTCTTATTTTTGGTGCTTTGTTTTCATTTTTATTTTTTATTTTTTGGGTGCGTAATTATCCTGACTTTTTGTGTTATAAAGAGAAAGATTTTATGAAACTTTTGTTTGAGTTTATGTAAGGCATACTGTTGTAAATTTACAAGTAAAAGATAAATTTAGGGGAAATAAGAAATTAAAGTATCAATGAATTAATTATAATATTTTCACTTGTATCTTCTGGGAAAAGCTGGAGTTTTTTTTTGTTTTTTGTCAATAATCTTATTTAAATTTTTAAAAGTTTATGTAGAATTTTGTAAATTGTACATATTTGGAAGAAAGTTTTTATTTTGTTAAACTTTTGTTTTACAAAATGTGCTGAATATGTACGTATAAGTTTTCTTCTGAAGAGGATGTTGACATATCTTTCGAAATGTGCAGTTCTTAATAAAAAACTATTTAATTTTATAAAATCTATTTGAAAAATCAAAAACATCATTGTGCATGGTTTTGCTAAATAAAAACTAAACGTTCGATACAAAATTTTCAAAAATTGTGCAACTTTTAAACATTATCTGAACAATATCTATTACATATACAGGCGTATTCATAACTAATGACTTTTTAACGAGAAAGTTGTGTCACTCCATCGAATTAATATTTATTGTATAACATTCGAAAATAGTGACAGTAACAGACAAAAAAAATCATGCTAACAAAATTCGTAAATTTCATTAAGTGACATGAACACCCTTATTATTTTTTCATTGTCACAAACCATACCATAACATAAATAACGAACCAACATTGTTGAAACACTCAATTGTTTATCAACCATATATAGGAGTCACTTAACGATAAATTTTGGTATATGTGATAGTTGATGCATATAAACTTTCATTTTTCATAAATTTTTTTTTTTTTCGAAAATTCAATTCGTTTACTCTTTTATTCACCCATTCAAAATACACAATTATTTTTTTCCTGATTAATAACTTTCGTGTTGAATGATCATAATGTGATACATATGAAAACAATCTGATACAATATGAAAACAATATTTTGGATCCTTTTTTAAGGATATGGCTTTTTTTACAAATTACTCTTTTATGATATACTACATATTTATACTTTATATGACCGTTTTTTTTTTTAATGTGTCCCATTTAATATTCTGTTGAATAATAAAAACACACATTGAAGAAAAAAAAAAAGAATTTCCTTTGCTTGGGTACTTAATGATGTTGAAACACGATATATCGAAATAAATGAATTATGTACTTATTCTTGCAAATTGCTTATTCGTTTTTCTCATTTCAATAAATTTATAATACATATTTGATTAAATTTTTCGTGAGATTTTGTATATTATTCTTAGACGGATTCTTTCTTATTTCTAATTTTTTTCTATTTGAAGTCTTAAAAGATGAACTTGAATGATGTACTTGAATTATAACTCCAATTTTATAAGATAATGTTTACGCTAGAGCTTGTTTCAATTATTGGAATTAATCAAAAACGAACCTGAGAAATTTATGGATTAAAAATTATTAACAACCTGTCTAGACTCTTTACAAATATAATAGTTTATTTCAATAATTTCTTCCAAAGAAGCTTTTTCTAATTTCAATTTTTCCAAAAACATTATTATCTTTCTTTCATATTCCAACTGTTCGTCATAACATGACATGATACATTATATCATTACGTTTGATAGATACAAAATAAAAAATACGTTAAGTATTCTTACTAAAGAATATTTTAAAGTGTATGTATGTAATCTTGAATTCATATTTTCAATTTAGTTCATTTTTCAATTTAAAATTCTTATCAAATCAAAAAGTTTCATCAGGAAATACCGCATGTGTAATTTCAATTATTAGCACACACACATAAAATGTTGATACTTAAAATTGTATAAATTATTCAAAATTTACGGTACAAAAATTTATGTATAACACTTGAACATCAGCAGACATAAGAATTTCTCTTCAAAATAATGTGCGAAGATTATAAATGACTGAACACAAAGTGCTCAACAATAATTGCATATACCTACCATGATGTAAAAATAAAGTTTTTTAGAATAATTTATGAAGAGAAAAGTAATTTTTAAAAATAATTAGAATTAACACTATCGTTTTTCTCATTCGTAGCCATTTTAGTTTTTTCTTCAATTAAATTGTAAAAAGTATAAAATGACGTGACATTTTCAGCTTAATTTGAAAAAAAATAAAAAACAAAAAAAATAATTAAAGTTCTATTTTTGTTGATTTGAAATTATTGTGCTGAAAATAAGTGTTAAGTTCTATAAATGAGCCGTTTATTTTGAAAGTGGGATAAATAAGTCCACTTTTGGTAAAAAATTAGATAAAGTAATTTTTAGATGAATATCAATGCCTTTTCAACTATTTATAATATTAAAATTATTAGTAGTACTCACAATGTGTGGAAGTTGATCGAAATTGTGGAAATAGTAGAAGAGTGGAGAAAATCGAAAAAAAACTTCCACCTCGAAATTAATTTCTATGATTTTGACACTTCTCCATTCTTCTACAATTTCCATTGGTTACACCATGTTTTTAATCGAAAAATCGAAAAATAGAAAAAAGTCAGCTGATCTGCATTATAGCAAATGTCAATTCGTGTATGTTACTTGACAGATTGCTGACAGTTTCAGATTTTTCGATTTTTTCCACTTCGACTTCTACATATTCGAAAAGAGTCCTTCATGATCTGACTCACTTCGAAGTGTTTGATGTTCCACAATTTCGACTTCTACGGTCAACTTCTACCGATTCTGAGTATTACTATTATGTATTTTATGCCTTAGAATTTTCCAGCAGAAATTAAGCTATTATATAAAACTTCTATGGCAGCTTAGATATAAAACCTTGAATATCTTGAAACAAAACCGAATGGACTTAATCCACTTTCAAAATATACGACTAAAGTATTGTACAAATCATGTTAAAAGAAAAAGTATTCCATTTTCATAAAAATAACATCGTAACATGTTAGAAATTAAATATTATAATTCAGACAGTGATATTAAATATTAAATATCTTTCCAGCATATGATTTCACTTAAAAACTTAAAGTATTTGAAAAACCATTAAATTATGATATTTTCACGTCATTCAGATACTAAGTATATATGTATGTATAATTAAAATTGAGAACGGAAGTCACAAGAAGATTTTTAAAATTGTAATTTAATTAATTAATTAAAATTGATATGATAACTGTCAGATTATTATTTTAAAAAAAAAATTAAATTAAATTAAAAAAATGCTTAAATTGGTTAAAAATTCAAACATACATATTAGAATAAATATACATATATAATTAAGTATTTAATTAATTAATGTCCACCTCTTGACAGCCATAAAAATAATTACATTTTTTTTTTTGCAATTCGTGCATTAAAATTCTAATAATTTTATTTTAACATTAAGACTTACGATTTTCTTAAATATGTCTTTGAAAAATTAGATGAAGTAGGCTTATGATTGATTTAATTAATTCAAAAAATAATTTAATAACAAAACACACCGATTTTAATATTAAATATTTAAAAAAAAAGATAAATATAAGTACTCATTAAAATTCATTGAAAATGATTGATGTGGCTAGTCAAAATTTAATTATTCTAATTTTTTAGATCAAATTAATTCTCAGCTTTTTATTCTTAAAACTTCATGTTATACACCGAAACACCGTAAAAATAAAAACTTTAAAAACAAAAACAAACATAACACTATAAAGAAAAATCATAGGTAAAAAAGGTTAACTTCATTAAATATTTTCATTTTCCTTATTATACAAAATCACGTGAAATAAAATTGAAGTTGAAAGTTAAAAAAAAAAACCTATACAAAACAGAAATCCCCAAGTCCGATAACAAAATATTGATTCATCTACTATATATACTCATATATTATGTCTATAGCATTTTGTACAAATATACGATAGAAAATACATAAAACTTTGATAAAGATATTCTGTACACAAAAACGTGACATAATAAAGGACTTAATTCGTTTCTAATCCGTAAGATTAAATTGTGCAAACGTGAAAACACAAAATAAAATCCTTATTGGTTTGTGGAATAATCACTCACATTATCCAGTAAATGGGAAAAATACAAAAACACAAATATTGAAAACAGTGTTTCCAGTTTAGTAAAATTTCTATTGAATTTAATTGAAAAAAATTTGTCTTGGAATATCTTTTTTTTTTCTCATTATCAGTCGATTGATTGCAATTTTTCAGAATGAACCTTAGGGAGGCCAAGGCTCTTGACGGGCTGTAGCGCCATGGAGGAGAGAATGAACCTTAAGGTGGAAATAGGTTTATAAACTTTTATCAGAACCGTTAATTCTAATTTTAAAAAAATTTAGAGCGATTATTTTGTTTTTCTGGTAACAATGATTGTAATATTTTTGATCTAAAAATTTGCAATTATAAGTATTTTGTATGTGTAATAATAAAGCCGGAATACATACATAATATGTATATCGTAACGGATAGGATACTGTTTGTTTTTTGAATCAAATTGGGAGCATATAAATAAGTACCTACATTCATTTCGAAAGGAATAATAAGGAATTTGAAATAATGAGAATTTAAAAAGTTAAACATTGTATTTGAGTTTTAAATTTTTAAATGCAAAATTCATAGTATTATTTATGTTCTGTTGAACAAAGTTGATTGAGATGGGTGTTAACAAAAAGGAAAAAAAACAAACATCGCATAGTTGAAAAATATATTATGGAAATTCATTAATAATATAAAAACATATTTTACACAAAAGCTTTTATTATTCTAACAACTACAAAGAAAAATTTTCATTTTAATGAAAAAAAAAATAATAATAAGAAAATTTATTTCAATTCAGATAACAAATTCTGAAGAATATTTTTAATTTCACATGAAAAATATTACTTTTTCAGTACCAACATTGTTTTCTTACGTTTTTTTCATTTATTTTGTTAGAAAAGTAACAACAAGTATGTATTATAAACTCGTACTCGTAGGTATACATATACGAATATTCAAATCCAACACAAAAAAAAATCCTGATTTTAGGTTAACTTTCTTAAGAAAATTTTATCTTAAAATTCATGTGCAATATATTATACTCCCTTAAGAAAAGTAATTTTAACGTCATGATATTTTCCTTTTTTTTTTGTTTTTAAAACTTCTGCTTTAGAAAATCATATTCAGGTATGCATTATCATTTTTTTACATTCTTTGTTTGCTTTTTGTTTTTTGTTTTTTTTTAATTTTTCAAAATTTTAATATTTGTAAAATATTTAATATGAAAAATACTCCAACACACAAATCTATATGAATACAGTGTTTCTCTCCGTAACTTTAAGCATATATGAAGTTTTCAGTTCTTCATTCCAATATCTACAGTTGTCATATTTTCTTTAATTCCCCCACCATCAAGTGAGTATTAAATAGTATTTAAGAGAAAAATGTGCAGTGAAAAGGCCTAATAGTGTCCTTAATTCACTTTTTATGAGTTTAAAAAATGGAAGTGCTTTACCCTTGCTTCTTTCCAGTTTGTTAACCCTCAATTGATTATCAATTTTTTAGTTGATATGTAAAACAAATAATTCAATATTTTAATATTGTAATTATAATCAATCTAAAGAACCCACATGGCCACAGATAATACACGTGTTTGAATAAAAATAAGTCATAATGACAAATTATCCTTAATACTTTATGAAATCATATCTTCATTATTATACTTATTCATTCAAAGGATATACAATTCTTCATCTTTTGTGTACCTATACATATTTCAATGATGTTTATAAAATGAATATTTTTATGATACACAGTTAATAAGATACTACTTTTTCTTTTCATTCACATTATTACATACATATTTTGTCAACACCAAAAAAAGAATAAAAAAAAAAGGTATCACATATCCAAAAAAACGATTTATTATATGCCATTATTATCATTGAAAAAATATTAAGGACATGAATATATAAATATAAGATATATAGCTGTTAAGTTGACATAGATGATAGAAATGAAGTCTAAATGACAGCTTTTTTGAATGAAATAAGATTAATATATCGTGTCATTGAGTTTTTAGAACATTATCTACAAGAAAAGATATACTATATACATATGTATATGAATTTTCATGTACAATATAATGAATGTAATTTATTTTCTTTTTTTTTTTTTTTTTTGTATAAACTGAGAAAAAAAATCATAGGAGTTGCTTAAGAAATCAAATATAGTAAGAAACAGGAAGATTAAATTTAATTGAATAAATGATCTGGTAGATGATTATTAATCAACAAATTATTATTATTATTATCATTGTAATTCTGATTTCAAAAATGAAAAAGAAATAAAAATGATGATAGAAAATATAAGTAAAGGATCTTGAAGAAAAATGAAATTATATCAAGCACGAGACAACATGCAGACATAAATAAATTGAAATAATTTGTGAAAAAGATATTGTCAAGTCTTCTTTTTTTTCCAAATTTAATTAATGTATGAAGATCCTTATGATGTGTGAGTAGAATGTAAAAATGTAAGACACTGATCCCTACAGACTAATGTTTTGCTTATGATTTTCTTTATTAATGGAAAATGGTAAATTTCAAAAATCATAGAATAAGTTTTACAAGAAGATCCAGACGGATTCCAAAGATGAAACTAAAAATAAAAATCAAATGAAAAAAAAAATAAATAAATTTAATGCAATATTGACAGAGCCAGACAGCTAAATTTATAAAATTTTGAGTAAAATCCTTATTGTAGAGAAGAAAAAAAAAACAAAAAGTACAAGAACAAGAACACAAACTATTTTAAAAGAAGTGAAATCTTTAAAAAGTTGTTCTGTTGAATAAAATATTACATTTTGTAATAATATTTTTATAATTTATTCTACTTCTTATACACTTTCCTAATTTATTCATAAAAAAAAAATGCAGAAAAAATATAACAATGTAACAAAACTTGTACTTCAATTCATTCTTTTGAATTTTATTATGTTAAATTAAACGTAATAAAAACTTTGACTGTTTTAAAAATTTTCTATTATTTTTGTTTCACTTTTTGTTTTTCTTCTCCTTCTTTTTTTTTATTTTTCTGAAACAAAATAGATTATCATGGACTACAAACCGCACGACTAAACTTTACAACAACAAAACTATAAAAATAATATAAAAAAGGATTAAATTTAATGAAACGTATATATTTTCCTTTGTTTCTTTATTCTATTTTATATATACAAAATTCATTATCATCCCACTATAAAAAAATTTATTACACACTGTTACAATTTTTTTTCTTCTTTCATTCTCCTTTTTGTTCTAGTTTTTACGACAAAAAAAAAAAACATATTTTCAATTTTCTTCTGATTCAACAATGAACTTATTTATCCTTTACTTTTTTTTTTTTTTTTTGGTTTGAGTTAATAAACTACAGTATAGTCGGAAGAATCGTACAAAAATAATAAAAAGGGATAAATCACTTATTTAATTTTTTCTTTTTTTTAGAAGAACAAAAAAAAAAAAATACATAATAGAACAAGATTTTAAGTATTTATTATGTGATTATCCACCACCATTTTTCCAAATATATGAAGGGGTCAATGACTTTATTTATGCATAAATTATATGACGAAAAAAAAAGAGAAATACAAAACATTAAACTGAATTTCGTTGTTGTAAATTCTAGTTGAAAAAAAAAATACAAAAAAACTTGTTGAAGTAATTTTCACTACAGTTTTTTTGTGTGTGAGTAATTTAAAATAAATTCGATAATTTTTGTTAAATGCTTAAAACAGATACCATTATTACATACTCTTTTAAAAATGTAAATATATACGATAGTACAATATATAATGAGATACATATAATGCAACAATATTATGAAATTTTCATTTCAGTTTTATGCATTAGTTTTGTACGTCTTCTTACTGAAATTCACATTTATTCATCATACTTTTAAAGGATTAATGCACTCTATGGTCTATTTTTCTGAGGAAAATGAATTTTATTTTCAAATTAAAAACATGAATTCATTTTAAAATGTAAGTGAATATTATTTAAATTAATTAAAAATAAGTAGATAATTTATTATTGCATTTATTTAAATTTTTAGGGATTTTAAATGAAATTAAAGGATTAATTTAAAATTTCGGTAAAATTTCAATATTCTAATTTTGAAAGATTTCAAAATTAAGGAGTTGATGATTATGTTACTTTGAAGTGACTAAAAAATCACTCAAAGTTATTTGTTTCAATAATTCAAATTCCTTTTCACCTGTACGTATAAAGCTTCTTGCATTTCAACAACGTCTTTAACAGAATGTATTATAAAATACGAGAAAATAAGCTTAGCCATTTTAAAACTCATGAACATGAACAATCTGCACAATATAGTTGTTATCAAAATATTCATTTGAAAGACTTTATAGTCAACTTCATATCAAATTTGAATATAAAATAATCTGTATATATTTATTCCTTTGTGGTTCAGTACCAGTTCAGGTAATCTTTGGATAAAGATGTAAATAATTCTCAAGGTGTATCTATACTTCCTCTCAAACCAAAGTAATAACAATTATATTTTCTCTATTCTATAATAACTTGTTGTGAAATATTCATTAAATCCTTTATGATATAAAATTCATATTCAAATACAAGAAAATTAATACTGTTTCTTTGTTAAAAAAAAAAAACAAATTAAAGTTTATGTTGATTTAAGTTATAATATTGCTTGTTGTACTAATTGTTATGGAAATTTATTTATGTCCCGTTTATTTTTTATTCTGTAGCAATAAAAAGAAATCTGTTCGAAAATGTAATAAAAGAAAAAGGATTCGACAAAATCAACATAAATACATAAAAAAAAATGAAAAAAACAAAAGGATGAAAGAAATAATAATGAAAAAATAACAACATTATAAAAGCAGTAACATCAACAGACGGTAAACAAAATTATATCAAACGAGAAAAAAAAAAATCTGTATCCTCCGTTTCAGATACAATTATCTCTCTAATGAGTTCTAAATTGATTTCTGTTTTTTTTTTATCGTGTCAAACAATTTAAAATTCAGTCTTTGTCGGGGTAAAAAATACATACACATTATGTTGCCGGAATAAAAATGTCATCTAGTATATCATTATGATGAAAAAATTATGAGAATCTTTATTTGAAAAAAAAAAAATGAAAAAATAAATATTATACTTCCTACAAAATTCTATACATACCTATCTCACAGAATTTTTCGAAATTCTTTATTTTGTTGACTTTATTCATGTGAAATTGTTAAAAATGGTGAAAATAATATTTTATTTTGTTTGTTTGTTTGTTTGTTAGTTAGATATATCACATTGTACATAATTTTAAAAATAAAAAAATAATAAAAAATAAAATGAGGTAAAAATAAGAATAAATCAAATAACACGTCTCTGATGGAAATTATTAGTGTACATAAAAAAAAATGAAAAGTAGAAAAAATAAGAAAACAAACATTGCAAATAAATATGTACCTACATATGTATAAAAAAAAGATACGTTATGTCTTTTCAACATACATACAAGTGTGTATTTATAAAATAATGAATGTATGTAGAAAATAAAAATTCAAAATAAGTTTTTGTTTGAAGACAAGAAGACAACATCAATGAATTATTTAAAAAAAAAAACAAAAATATTTTTCTGTTTTTCAAAGAGTTTATTTTGACAGGTATAACAGTACTTTTCGTTAGTTGAATAAACATGTGTATGTAGAATGAATAAAATTTGAATAAAGGAAAAATAATTGAGAATGAAAAGAATTCTAACGGAAATATAAAGAAATTCTACTATAATTTAACTTGAATGGAAACACATTAACCCATATTTATTGATTTTCACTGTATGAATGAACTTGTAAATTACTTTTAAATATTCAAAAAAAAAAAGAACAAAATTGTAAATGAAAAATTTAAACTTTAAAATCTTACACTTCCAATTTGAATTTATTTACATAAAGGATGTCTGAAAATATCTTCTAAATGTACTTTTTACAATGAAATGTGGTCAAGCATTTATCAACTGCTTTTTTAAACTGTCCAACTGTGCAAACTGTCCCTTTCATGGTTCGTGTAAATTTATGGAACGATTTTATCACACTTTCTATTTTCTCCTCTATGACCTTTCCCACCCACTTTTCGTTTAGATGTGTCAATACAGCGTTTTAATATAGGAAAAATTCATAATATACATTTTTACACTTTCACATTTAGTAAAATTAAGAAATTATCATTTTCTTAAATAAATCGATATTTTCAAAATTAAAGTAGCAAGCACTTTTCGTACATCAATAAATAATCGATTTAATAAAAAAAAATTTTACACAAAAATAACATCGATAAATTTATTACAACAACAACAACAACAACAAAATATGAACCGAAAATAAGTTATATAATCTTGTTTCCTGATGATATTTTTATCATAATTTCTTTTTTTTTTTTATTTTTTCGACATTATTTCAGCAGTGGAAAATCATCAATATTCGATATTTTTTCTTAAGCTTCTTCTTTCATCCTTTTACTTCATAAAATACACTTTTTCTTTATACTTTAATTTCATATTTTGAAAAAATCTTTTCAATATTTTCTTCTTCTTTTTTTATTCAATCATGAAATCCTCTTTCTTATCGTTATAAAAATATCATTACATGTGTATTTTACAAATTTTTCCTTTAAGAAAAAAAATTCTTTATGACAAAAAAAAAAAAAAATTGTATCGCTTAAAGCAAAATTTCCTTTACATATCCTATACGGTAACAATTTTTGTACAAATTTAAATGTGTAAAAAGAAATGTTTTTTTTTGTTTGTTTGACAACTATGTAAAATATCTGTATGTGAAGTAATAAGGAAGAGTACCCAATTCTGAGCCTCCTTTAAGACTTTTTTCATCGTTGTTGTCTGTGGAAAACTTTTGCTAAAAATTTTTTAAAGCTTTAAATTTTTTTTATCTTATCCACGGCTTACGACTGGTAACTTTCCCCTCTTTTACACTGGTTTATTTTTGATAAAATTTAATTTTAAATAAGAAACAAATTTTATGTACATACTTGTAATAATAATATGTAACATAAAATGACGAATATGTGATATTTTATTTATGGTAAAATAAAATCTCAAAGGAAAATCAAAATTATGAAAGAGTATAAGTGGAATTTGCTCAGAAAAATTTTTATTGGAGTAAACGAACCATGAATTACTTAAAAATTGTAATTTTTAGTAAAACGATAAAAAATATACCATAAATTTAAATTGTGATTTAAAAAGTAGGATAATATGTGGTCTATCTAAAAAATAAGTCAAGAAAGTGAAAAAAATGACATCTAAAAGTTCAGTAAAACAGGATGATCCCTTTTGCTAAAAAAAAAAAATTATTCTAGTATTCAAATTACTTTATCTTGTTGACTTTAAATATTTTCAATAAACAGATATGTCAATATTTTGATATGTAACATACATACATATAATCGAATTTGAAACTTTTTTTTATAGAACAAATAAAAGCCTAATTTAAATTCTACACAAACAATATTAACAATATAATTCAAAATCATTCTATTTTTGTGACATTTGCTTACAATATTTTGTCACTTCAATCCTTTTTTCTAGTGTATCACTGTAATCTATTGTCAATAATAAATATTTGTGCGTATTTTTTGAGTAGATGTACATTTTTTTTACACTTTTTTTTTTTACTCCCTTTTTTGAATTGGATTTAAATGTGTTCCCCATTCATTGCTTCTGTTTGAGGTGTCATTTATGTATGTATATATAAATCAAGGAACACAAAAAGCAGAAATAATAACGCCTGTTCTAACTGTAATAATTTTAAAAAATAAGTAAAAAAATACTCGTAAATATTATGGGAATTTTAAAGTTTTTTTTAAACTTTTTTCTATTATTTCCAACGTACAATTAAATTTTAAACACTGACAATCAAAAGTTGAATCGATGTTGGGGGTTTTTTAAATTTTTATGTAGATTTCTAGGTAAAATTCTAACAAACTGGAAAAAACACATATTCATAATTGAATTTTTAATTGCTTCATTTAATAAGGTTTTAAAATTTATTTATTTTTATTTATATTTCATAATAGAACATTTTTGTTTTTCTTAAAGAATTTTTTTTTCCATAATGAGTTTTTATTATTTCTTTCTTAAAATTTGCTGAATGAGTATCTTTTGTAAAACAATAAGCAATAAAATTGAATTCTGTGGTATACTAATTACAAATTTCAATTTTTTTTTTCTGAGTATTTATTCTTAAAAATTGTAAATAAAAACAGCTTGTGGTTTGTAGAACATAAAAAAAAATAACGGAAATTAAAAACGATTCATTGAAAAAAAAAATATTCTCTATAAAAACAATTCCATTAGAAAATAAACTCAGACTAATTTAAACACATTCTTTCTAACAAAATATAAAAATAACAGAAATTTATACAAAAAAAAAAAAAAGGACGAAAATTCTTCATTAAATTCTGTTTACGTTCTATAGACACTCAGGAAGAAAATTTAATCTTTAATAGAAACATTATATTTTTAGAAAAAAAAAAAACGTGACATAATTAAAGACTTAATTTCAACCTAATCCTCTCCTTAGATATACTATACATAGTAACTGTGTGTAAAATAGGAAATATTAAAAAGACAACGAACAAAAAAAAGGAATAAAGAAAATCCTCTTGTGGAAAGGAAATTACAAGATAGACTATGTTCACATATTTTGTAAAGCTTCAAGTCTAATCTTTATTTTTTTCTTTTTTTGTAAGGAATACAGTTTTTCATTGTTTGTCGGGATTAAAGAAAAATGCCTTTGGGTAATCAACTTATCATGTTGATTATTACAATGAAAAATACAAACGTGTAATATTTAAGAAGAATTTAAAGTGTGAAAAAATATTTGAAGGAAAAATTTAAGATAATGTTATGAAAGAAGGTGGATTTTGTGGTGAAAAAAAAATTCCAATGGCAAATTAATATAACGAAAAACAAGTGGAAGTCAAATTTTCAAACTTAAAACTTTACCACTAAATAGGTAAATTTTTTCAATAGGAGAAGATTTTTAATACCTGAGAAGTACCTGAACAAAAAAAGTATAAAAAAAATCTCTAAAAAATTTTCATTTAACTGATAACCCAATTTTCACAATTTAATTGAAAATAAAAAAAAAATAATAATAATCCGTTTAGGAGTACTAATCAAAAATCAATAATAAATTTTTCATTCTTAGGGAAAAAATATAAATGAATTCATGCATAAATAAACATTTGAGAAGTAAAATAAGAAAAGAACAAAAAAAAAAATGAACATCAAACACAAAAATATTTAACGTCAAAGAGTTCTTTCTATATTGTTCCTTTTTATGCACGATTTGTAAATTCCAGAGAGAAAATCTTATAATTTGCGCTTTCAAAGTTTGTTTATTCATGGAAAATTAAAACGTTTTGTTTAATTGAAATTTAGTTTACTCAAAGGGACAGGCAAAAAACATCCTTTTAATAGGATTAATTGAAATTCCAATGAATAATGAACAATTTGTTTGTTATCATTTTCAATAATTTTAATTAAGTAATTTTAATTTGTGCTTTTTTTTAAGCTAATTGTTGTCTTGTTTTCAGTATTTTTAATTATTTCTGCTCGATAAAGTTTAATGAATTTTGTAGGAGGCAGGATGAGAAATTTACCTCCTCTAGTGGAGTGTACTCGTTTGTATGGCTTTTACAACGGAATTATTAGATTTTTACACTAACTTTAAATAGTTTTTTATTTTAAGAAATTTGCTTACCTTAAATAAATAGTTTATGGTTAAAACACCAATACGGGCGTTGTTGAAAATAGAATACATTTTCCACCTAAAAAGCAAAGAAAAAAAATTTAAGAATCATATTTGAAAATTTTTAATTAAAGAATTAAATTCAATTATTGACTAAAACAAAAAATCTATTCGGGCCTTATTAAAAATAAAACCAAAATGATCTCTCATAACGTCATGACACTAATTTAGTTCAAATAATAATTTTTAATCAACACAAAAAAATTATATTTTGAGTATTTGTAATTAAATTTAAAATTTGGAAAATTGTTAGTGTTAAATAACTGAAAAAAGAACAAAATTTAATTTAAGTAAATAATTAAATATTAATTTATTCAACAGCAACAAAAAACAAAATAAACAATCCGCAATTTCTCATTTTATAATTATTATAATTATTATAATAATTATATTCATTCACTTGACATTTTATCAGTATCACACATTTATTTTCTAATTATAATATTTTCATGTTTTTTTTATATTATTTTTTTGTTTTACACGTATCATGTAAAAAAATTTTAATCCTAAAAATTATATATTTCAACACACATACCATACAATTTTATCATTTTTACGCAATCATTAAGGGTTTTTTTTTCAGTTATTTTGAGGCTATTTAATTAATAAGTCATTGACATCATGTGTAAAATTTGTAATAACGATAATTTGAAACTAAATTATATATTCAAAAAATAAGTTTGTGTAAAAATAAAATTTTAAATACACATTATCAAGTATTATAAATAATGAAAAACTCTTTTCCATTATTCACTTTTTTTTTTTCTTTTGTTAATGTAAAGTTTAATTTTGTAATTTAAAATGCATTATTTAATGGCATCATTTTTATTTTTATTTTGACAACAAAATTATTTTAATTTGTGTATTGAACGAATTTTTTTTTTTACCACAATTTATTATTTTCCTAAATTACATTTTAACTTTAAAATGTTTTAGGATTTCTATATAATTCTATAATGAAAAAATTATGAAAAATTTAATTACCTACTAAATTATTAAAAATTTTACAGTTAGAACTGAAATAAATTAAATAAAAACATAGAGTTTGAGCTTTTATTTTTAAGTATAGCCTAAATCGTTTTTTATGAAAAATTAGTTAAAGTACCCAAATTTCAGATGAAGATTGACATGTCTTTTTACCTTTATGTATATGTACATAAAGCTGTTATGTAATATAATCTTTAAGAAATTTAAAAAAAAAAAAGTTAAACTATCATGTGGAAACTATTTAGCAAGTGAAATAAAAAATCCTAAATATCTTTCGAATCTTCAAAACGAATCAGGATGGATTTAAATCACTTTCAAAATAATTCTTTTGAGTTTGTGTAACTTCAAAGGTATTTTGTATAAGAAATACGAATTAAAATCTGAAAAATATAGTTTAGAAAAAAAAACTCTTAAATCTACAATATAATCTTATTTTTTCGTATAAAGGACATAAAGCGAAAAAAAATCTGTAATTTAAGTGCTTTCTATAAAAAACCTTTATGTTTGTAATGTGTGTACATATCTGAAGTAAATCAAAAAGTTTTAACAAAATGAAAGTAAATAAATGTAATCCTTATGCTGACACTTTTTTTTTCTGTCTTACTCTATTTACTTTAATACCTGGAAAAAAACCAAATCTAAAAAAATTAAAGAAAAAACCAAAAAAAAAAAACAAAACGTGAAAGATTCAAATCTTTTCTACTCAATTTGTATTGTCTCCACCAGGAAATAAGATTTTCTTTTGTTATTGTATGTTGTTTTTGTTTTGAACTATCATAGCTTTTTTTTGATTATTTTTGTCTTAGAAGATAAATAAAAAAGATATTTTGTTCTAAATACAGTCAAATTGTATTTTCGGTTTTTTATAAATTTTACAAATGTCACTAAAATAAATACCTTCTTTTTAACTTATTTTCTAAAGGGAAGCGCCACTAAAGAAAAGGCTTACTTCTTCAAAAAAATGTGTATCTGTGATTTTACTCCGCAAAAGAAAACTCCAAAAAAGTTATATGGCTCCATGCAGGGCTGTATTTAAGCATAGGCTGCAGCCGCACCACAAAGGGGCCCGCACCACAAGAAGACTGCCGTGTTTTTTTGTTTTTGTTTTGGTTTTTAGATACAGATTTCTACATTTAGACAAAGTAAAGGGTGAAAAACAACCCCGGTAGGGCCCGCACTACAGATCCAGTCTAGGGGTCTACAGATCCTAAATACGGCCCTGGCTCCATGATCAGTTCTGTCAGAGCCAAAGTATTAATAGAGCTCTTGTGTTATGAAATTACGTGCTTATTTGTTGAAAAAGAAAATTATGAACATTGTTGTTTTTGAAATATTTTGTCTATAATTTTAGTTCGAAATATGTATAATTTATTTTTCCATGTCCGCTTCATCAGAAAATCAATTAAAATTATGTCCAAACCAAAACTAATATTTTCCTCTTCATTCTAAAGACTTATGGGCAACAACAACAAAAATAATAATAACATTTTTGAAATAATAATCCTCAATCCATGTATAATATTTTTCAAATAATTTCGATAATATTTAACTTATTTTGACGGCAACAAGTCATATAATCAAAAATTTAATCAAAACTAAATCTCTAAACAACAACATAATAAAAACAAATACACACATGTGTACACTACTTCTCATCGTACCATATACATATATGTATAATAATTATGTAATTTCAGTAAATCCTTATTGCAAAAGAGTATAAAACCAAAACAGATAAAATAACTAAAATATATCAAATAAGATTTTTCATCTTTATCCCAACTTTATATACTCGTACTTACAGTTTTTATCATTATGTACATATTTTCATTTTCTTATAATAAGTATAACAAGTGATTTTCTTTTCGTTCATTTTTCATATAGAACATTCTTATAAATAAAGAATTTTTCAAGTATTTTTATGATAGCCAAAATAGTAAAAGAAAAAAAAATGAAGAAGATTTTGTAACAAAGTTTTTCCGAAAAACATCATCAATTTCAAAATGAACTTATATGAAAGAAAAACTATGAGTGACATTATATTATGTGACATGAATTATATTTTTTTTTCACACAAGAATCATGTACAGTTTTTGTTTGTAATTTAATATGAATTCTTTCAGAACAGTGAAAAAAAGGAAAAATAGTACGAGTATATTTGCAGAAAATATAAAAATTAATTAATAATATCACGAGTATTTAAAAACTGAATAACATTGATGCGTCACTTTGTTATCTTGTTTGTTTCTTAAATTTAAAAATAATTTCAATTTTTAAAAAAATGCTTTAGTTTTAAAAAAAGCGATTAAATTTTAATGTAGAAAATTTTTCAAGACCTGCCAAATTTTTTAATTTAGCACACATTACTTAGCTACTTTTTCAAAAAAAAAAAAAAAAAAAAAAAAAAATTTGTGAATAAAATCGAAATCATAAAATCATTAATAATTTTCAATAACCAATTTTCACTGACGAAAAAGCTTTTTATGTGTGTTTATATACATATGTTTATTATGCTGACCATTCACAAGCAAAAACAAGCTGATGGGATACGATCCTTCAGTATCGGATTGTCTCTTGTCTACTGTCTCTTGTCTCTTGTCGCTTGTTGCTTGTCGCTTGTCTCTTGTTGCTTGTCTCTTGTCGCTTGTCGCTTGTCTCTTGTCTTTTGTCTTTTGTCGCTTGTCTCTTGTCTTTTGTCGCTTGTCTCTTGTCGTTTGTTGCTTGTCGCTTGTCTTTTGTCGCTTGTCGCCTGTTGCTTGTTGCTTGTCGCTTGTCGCTTGTCTCTTGTCGTTTGTTGCTTGTCGCTTGTCTTTTGTCGCTTGTCGCCTGTTGCTTGTTGCTTGTCGCTTGTCTCCTGCTCTTGTCTCTTGTCTATTTCTTCTCTATGCGCGGGGACCGTAGCATATTGCTACTTCTGCTATGTGACTAATCCGGCACTGCGATCCTTGAAGGACAAATAAGAAATATTCCGATTCATGGTAAAGAGTCTTTGACAGTTTAAAACGAGGAAATTTTTTGAAAATCCAATCTTTCGATTTTTAGAAGCGAAAAGTCACAATTCACGATACCTACTTGGAAAATTAAAAAAATATTACTTAAGTAATTGAAATGAAAATTTGTAAAATAAAATAACATTGGAGATACTTCAATTACCCACCACATATTGCATTTTAATTTCCAACTAAAAACAAATATACCTTTCCTTAATTAAAATTCAATTCAAATTTATATTTAAATTCTATATAAATATTATGAATAATTTTTTTTATTTGCATAAATTAAAAATATTATAAAAACAAATTTAATTTAAAGGTTTTTTTTTTGTATTTTTGTTTTTATGATGGAAAACAAATCAAAAGTACAGCAAAAATTTATTTAATTATTTTAATGAATTTTTATTTACTTTATTTAATTAAACATATTTGATTTTTATCAAATTACCCCTAACAATTATTTTCATATATTCATATAGTAAAAAAAATTATTATTATTAGAGGTATGTAATTTCATTTATATATTACATGTATATTCAATATTGTAATGTACCTTGTATAATGTATGTATTTATTTCACAAAATAAAAACATTTATTTAATGAATTATTTGCATACTTACATAATGAGCAAAAAATTATTATTATTAAAAATCAATCATGCGAATGGAATTCTTTGATTTTAAATGATAATTTTTCAACAAATAATTTAAGCATGAATAAACATGTGATTTAATAATAATTAATAATTTTGTTGTTGTAAATTTTTTGGATTTTTGTAAACAATTTCATATTTTATTATTACTTTTTTTTTTAGTTTTCGTTTCATTTATTTATAAAAATATTTTTCAAATAAAATAAAATGTTTGTGGTTTGCAATACACAAAAAAAAATTGTTTAGAATATTGTACATAAGAGGATACACGACAATCTTTCACGATACAATCTTTTTTCTCACAATGTTAGATACAAAACGGCTCTCTTAGTATTATTTGGGTCTGTGGAAGTAATCCGGGTACCGTCACGTCAATACAGTGGGATTTTCCAAAAATGAAATTTGAAAAATTTTCCTAACACAACAGGTCCTTGAAAAATCAAAATCCTAGAACAAAGGTTTGTAAAAATTCCACTCTTTATATGAGATATACCCTCATGGTAAGGTTGAGGCTATATTTTGAAATGGAGTGTACATTAGAAAAGCTTTTAATAAAAAAAAAAAATTTCACTATACGGTTTCGGTTTTGTCCAAAAAACCCATGTTCCAAATTTCACCTAAATAATTTCTATAGAGTTGAGATTGAATATGAAGTTCTTATTCTCTTCTAAGAAGTTACTTTTTTCGTGGAGTAACATTTTTCCAAGTTTAAAAAAAAAAAAATCCCTGTATTTTAGTACTTATATGATTTTTCAAACAAAACTAAAATAAGTTATAAAAACAAAAAGTTTTTTTTTACCAATTCAACTGAATTGTTTCTGGTTTCTATGTAACAGATTTTATTTTATGATTAAGTTTTTAATTAAAAATTTATTGATTTGAGTTTAATAGGAAAATATATTGCTTTAAATGAGAAAAAATATTTTTGCAATCATAGGAACTACATCACACTTATCTGAATTAAGAAAACTACATAGTACATAATTACATAGGAGGATATAATATGATCGAATTGTGTACTTATCCACTTGAATATGAAAAAATATTTATTTCACTTAATGAAAAAGATAAAAGTTTAATTGATACAGAAGACTATTTATATTATACGTCATATTTCCATATAAAGTTGAAAAAAGTAATATACTTAATTAATTGCTAATTAAAGCAAAGTAAAAAAGTTAAACAAGCTAAGTTTTCAATAGTTTTTAACAAAACAATTATTTTCAATTTTTCACCTTATATTTTTTTTTTCTTAAGCTTTCATATTTTGTTTCTGTTCAAGCATATTCGAAAAAAAAACTCGCAACAGCTTTAAATTTTATCAAAAAAAAAAAAGAAAAAAAAAAGTGGAGTGAGTTTCAAGTGATAAATTCAATAGGTTGATTGTCTTTCAATGTTTTTTAATACAACCAGGGACTTGGGAGTTTAGCTTTCAGCGAACCATTCGACCTTTATTAGAAACTCTAATTGTGTCTATCAGTTGCAAAAGGGGTCTTTGTCATGTTAAGTCATTTTGAGTTATTAAGCAAAATTGTTTCTGAAATTTGACAAAATGTACTGTTTTGCAACTGAGCTCATATTTTGACGATCAAAATATAGAGGAAAAGGTATTTTTCTTTTCTTTTAAAAGTAAAGTAAATAAGTAGATTTTTAAAAGACCTTTATAAAAGACGTATATAACTCATTTTTTTCAAAATATGGAAAAGATCCGTTTTGCAACTGATAGACACAATTGTAGATATTGAAAAACTAAAGTGTTTTCGGTTGAAGGAATTAGAAAAAACCAATCCATTTTCAAAAAAAAAAAAAAAAAACATTTTTAGCTTTTTCTTTTTTTCTTTCTACTAATTATGCATTATGCTTTTTACATTTACACTCTAAAACTTTTCCTTGAAAGTTTTTATTGAGTTCAAATAGTTTTTTTTATTAAAATAAGATAAACATTATCATTTCCAAAAATTTTCTATTTCTATGAAAAAATCATACACACAAACAATCAAAAGATAAATAAATAAATTAAAAAAATTCTCTAATATAATTTAAATTTTTAGTTACAATTTTAACTTAATTTTTATATAATTTTTTTTTTTGCTTTTGTAAACTTTTCAAAATGATTTATACAAAATATTTGTCTTGAAACTTTTGATTTTTGTTATAAATGGAAAAATTTTTAATTTGATTTGATTTTATCAAATTTTTTTTTTTTTTTTTTAGAAAATAGTATTTTTCATGAATTTTAATTAATTTTTGTGTAAAATTTATGTTTTAAACTTTTAATTTTATTTTGTATTTACTTAATTTTTATTTCAATGATGTAATCTTATTGATTCGTCGATTTAGAATTTTTTGTAAAAACAACAACAAATCATATTAGTTTATAGAGTTTTTTAATTGACTTTCACAAAACTTTTGTCTACTCATCTTACTAAAATTTCACCAAATTTAATACAACATAAAAGATGTAAAATTGAGACTTTTTTGAATGGAAACTAAATTTGAATATTAAGAAATAAATCAATTGGCCTCATACAAGTTAGTGATTTTAGATAGTTTCTTTTAAAAATTTGACAATATTTTGGGATATTTGAGAGATTAGAAAATATCATCTCGCTATGTCAATTATAAAGCACCCTATAATTTTTTGATTTTTTGTTTTTATCACGAAAAAGGCATAGAACAAATTTAGAATGCACTATTTGTTCTCAATGATTTTTTCAGTGTACAAATCAAACTAATGAATGCATATTGTAATTCACATTATATGTACAAGTGATGAACTTTGAACTTAATAACCAAAAGTATAAGGTAATGAGGCCAGTAATCAGAGGATTTTTTCATTACTATACTGAATAAAATTTAAAACACATTTTTCTGTTGCCAAGAAAAACTTATTTTGAACCCAAAAATGAAAGTCACTATTAGCAAGTTATATGACTTTTTTAATTCTAGAATTCGATTTTTTTATTTTCTTAATATTTTTTTTTTTTTTTTGTGCACAATTTTTAATCAAACCAATAACATGAAGTTCTCATTACTGAATTTGTTACCCTATAGCGAATAATTCAAGACAATATTTAATCTTTGCATCATTCTATTGAAGTATATTTACTTTAATCAATGAACTTGATATGTGTTATCTGATTCTATTTATTGAAATTTATTTTGTTGTCAAATAATCTTGTCTGTACTTTAATAAAATATTGAATTATCTTATTGAATAATTGTTTTTTTTTTTAAATTTTTAATGGTTCAGTGCTGTAGTGATTGATAAAAGTTATTGTTAAGTTCATTTTTTTTTGTGTCTTTATTTTTAACGTGTAAAATTTTTAAAAATCTAATATGTATGTAGGTACTTGATAATTGTTATTAAATTATACACATGTGTGTGACATAACGAAACAGTACTAAAAGTTTAAAAAAAAAGTAAATTAAAACAAAAAATATTTTCAAAAAGTTTTGAAAAATAATAAAACCAATTTTTTTTATTTTAATTGCCAATATTTATTGTACTGTTGTGTTTTTAATAATAAAAAATATTTTATATGTACATATACAAATTATAAAATAAACAATATGAATGTTTAAAGTTTCAGTTTAACAAAACAAATTTGAATTGTTATTTGAATAAAATCCATCTAACAAAACGTGTGTAAATTGTTTTTTTCTATTCTCACATATTATCAGTTGATATACGAGTCAATAGTTAAGTAATTGTATAAAGTGAAGAAAAAAAAGATTAATATATTTTTTCAAATTTTGTGAATATTAAAAAAAAATATGTTCAACTCACTTGTAAAATTTAATTACATCTTATTCATAATAAATTTTACATCTATAAATTGTTTACATCTGCACGAAGATGGATTTACTGAATCATCTTTAATGGAAAATATTATAACAACAACAACAACAAAATTTACAATAGAAAATTATAAAGAATTACGTGAAAAATTTTTACAAGATGAAAAATCAAAATCAATCGGTTCTCAAATAATATTAAATAATCGTGAAATTTTAGCAAATGAAATAATAATGAATGTAAAAAATGATGAAATTTTAAAAGGTTTTAAAAATCCATCAAAATTTCTACCATCTAGATATTTATTTGATGTTTTAGATCAAATTAAATTATCAAAATTATTTAATTTAATTAAAAAAATGCCAAAAGGTGGTGTTTTACATGCACATGATACAGCACTTTGTAATACTGATTATTTATTATCATTAACATATCGTCCATATTTATGGCAATGTTTAAATAATAAAGATAATTCATTAAAATTGAAATTTTCAAAATTAAAACCAGATTCTGTTGAAGATTGTCAATGGTTATTAATATCTGAAGAACGTAAAAAACTAGAAAATAAAAATTATGATGAAAAACTTCGAAAATATTTTACTTTAAATTCAAATCATAATTCGATACGAACATATGAAAGTATAAATGATGTATGGTCAAGATTTAAAAAAATTTTTTTAACTGTTACACCTATGCTAACATATGCTCCAGTATGGAAGGATTACTATAAGCAAGCATTGAAAGAATTCTATGCAGATAATGTACAATATCTTGAATTTAGAGGAACTTTACCGATAGTAAGTATACTTATCATTTGTTGAATTTTGTGATTTAAGAATTTTCTATTTAAACTATTTTTCTTTAAAAAAAAAAAAAATTACAGTTATATGATTTGGATGGTAACACTTACAACCAAAAATATACTTTGGAAGTATACTCTGAAGCATTGAATGAATTTAAACGAGAGAATCCTGGTTTCTATGGATCGAAATTTATTTTTGGACCGCGTCGAGGAGTCAGTAATACGACTTTTCTGGAATACATGAAATCTGTTATGGAATTCAAGGTAAGTAAGAATTTCTCAACATTCTATTTAACTTTTCTCTTTCTCTCGAACGACAATATATTCTCATTAATATTTAAATTTAAATTTTAATTTTTGTAGGAACATTATCCAGACTTTTTAGCTGGATTCGATATAGTTGGACAAGAAGATCTCGGTCGGCCACTAATTGATTTTGCAAATTATTTACTCAATTTACCAGATAACATTAATTTTTTCTTTCATGCTGGTGAAACAAATTGGTATGGAATGAGTACAGATGAAAATTTAATTGATGCTGTACTATTAGGTACAAAACGTATTGGTCATGGTTATGCTGTTATTAAACATCCAATCATACTTGATGCTATTAAAAAGAAAAAAATTGCTATCGAAATAAATCCAATTTCAAATCAAATTCTTAAATTGAATGATGATAACAGAAATCATCCAGGTTCATTTTTATTTGCAAATAATTTTCCAATTGTTATTTCATCAGATGATCCATCATTTTGGGAAACAACACCACTTTCACATGATTTTTATATTGCATTCCTTGGTATCGCATCAGCACATTCTGATTTAAGAACACTTAAACAATTGGCAATCAATTCAATTGAATACAGTTCATTGAATTTAACCGAAAAAGAAATTATGTACTATAAATGGAATAATTCATGGAATGACTATATTGAATGGGTTATTAATCAATCAGAAAATTCAACGGATCTTTAATAATATTTTAAATTGAATTTAATGAGTCAAATTCAATTTTTAGAAGTACAAAAGCCCAAGATTTTTAATTTTTTTTTTCTTGCCATTCAATTCATTTATCTGCCAATTTATAAATTATAAATGTGAAAAATGTATCTAAATGCAATACAAAATAAAAAAAATTTACTTTTTTTTCTTTATCTTAAACATTTTTTTTTTAAATTTTCATTTAAACTGCAATTGAAAAACACACCCAACATACAAACTCTTATCCTTGTTTTTTATTTTTTTTATTTTCATACTATATAAATCACTTTATACTCGTAAATTACCTTTGACTAACAGATAATTCCTTGATAAGGACTCCAATGCTGTGCTATGTGTTATACAATATGTTATATGTGCCTGGATTATATTATTATTATTATAAAAACCACACACATTCTCATACACAATATCAACTTTCTTGCCATTCAACATCCCACTTTTATTGCACAATATTGCAACCAAAATAATGAATGTCGAAGTATAAAAAGGATTTTACACGTTATTCTCTGGCCACACATAAATTTTAAAAAAATAAAATAAAAATAAAATAAAATGCCTTTTAGTTTTTTGTTTTTTTTTTCAAGTTACTTTTTACTACAAAACAATGATAAAAAAATATAATTTTTTTTTTAAATGTTTTTTTATTTTTCTCTTGTTTTTTTTAAACCATATTTTACGCTTTAAAGTTAATTTTCAGTTTCTCTCTCAGTCATTGTTTTTTTATACAACCAAAAAGAACTTCATTAGGTGGTTCAAACGTGTAATGATTAAATTGTGTGAAAAATATGGTAAATAAATTTAAGATATTTTTACATGTACATAATATGTAGATACGTATATACATATGTATGTATGTATACATATTTAAAAATTGTAAATTTTATACTCGTACTTACACAATTTTTACTACAAAGAAATAAAAATCTTTGTTTTCATCTAACTTTGGTTTTTTTTTTTTTGAGTTCAAGAGTTTGTATACATCGGATACTGTTACACCTTGACTATAAATTTAATTACGTGACCTAAAGATCAAGTTGTTAATTATTCAACATGCATAAAAAAGTTTCAAATTTTATTATAAAACTAAAAATGTTCTTTTACGGTAGTATACATAGAGTATAATAATTTATGAAGAAAAAATCTTCTATGTATGTACATAAATATGTATATACAACACACGAAACAGTTTACTTTACTCATTTAACGGTACAGTACATTTACACCTACATGAAAATTTTAAGATTCATGTAAAAGACGATAAAATTTTTAAATTGTGTGTTTATGATTTAAAGAAACAGATTGTATAGTTTTAAATTAAAAATTAAATACATACATACATAGAAATACTTCATTTATATTTTTTAATGAAAAGTCTATTGTTTTTAATCTACAAAGTATTCACGAACACGATGTAAAATTTCAAACTTGTAAAAATTAAGCTTTTTTAATAAGACTACAACACTAATGGTTCTTTGCGAAAACCCCATACAATTATTGAAGATGCACTACTGTGCATGTACAGTACATTAAAAAAAAATAAATAAATAACCTTTAGATACAATGTCTTACAATTATTTTTGGTATATGGTTTTACACAACTACATATTCTATTTTTTCCAAAAAAAAAAAAAAAAAACGATCCTTTTAATTTTATTTTTATATACCAGAAACTTTCACATTATCTAAGGGTGTACTTTCAGAAGGTGCTGAAATACATTTTTATATATTTTTTTTCCTTTATACACATTAAATTGATGCTGATGAGATTTTTTATGGTATTTTTCTTTCGATATGTGTACATTTACAACCAGTATCACTATACAAAATAAAATTCACCATTTTATGGTTCATCATTAGTTCATATCTCAGGGAAAGTTACAAAGTTCAATATAAAATTTATTTTTATGATGTGAAAATGGTATGTTTTATCATTGAACTTTTGATATAAACTAAAAATACAGTGATACAGTGAACAATAATGAAAAAGTTATTAAATTCTAGCTGTTTTTTTTTATTTCCAGGAAAAAGATATACAAGTAGCAGGAATACATAATGTATGTATGTATGCGTACATAACGCAAACGGTATTTTAATATGTATATTCATATGTATGTCTTCTATTTCTGGAAACAATTAACGTACTGAATTCGCAAGTTTTTGTTTTGAAGCACTTGAATGCGTACTGCAATAGATCAAATCTTAGTACATATAAAAAAAAAAGTAAAGTTAAAACAAGATTTGACTGTAAGAAAAAAGTACTGAAATAAAAAATATTTCATCATCTCAAGACTAAGCGTTTTTTTTTTTTTTCAAGTTCAATTATTAATTTTATGACTTCATTTTATTATACTTGTTTTTTGAAAACAAAAAAACACTTTTTTTGTTTAAAAAAATATTCAAAAGCTAAAGATTTTTTTCTATATCTTAAGTCAAATCAAAAAAGGATATAAGATATTTTTTAAAGGATTTCCACGTATTACGGGAATAAATGTAACAAATTTTTTATATGCATTACCCTGGATCACCATTGGACAATAATATTAATCTTGTGGAACGTTTTATATCACAGTTAACGTATCTTATGAATATAATATACTTACTGCCATCTACAAGACAGCGCTTTGTCCAATACCCATAGCTAGTTGCTTGACAATTCAAATTAATATACATAAAAAAGTTGAAAAAACAAAATAAAGAAAAATATTAAAACGCCGAAGACAGTATCATTATCCATTTGACTTTCAAGGTAAGCTTTTAACACAATGCAAAAGGCCTAGTATGAAACATTAAAAAAATAAATCATAAAAAATAGGACTAACATATTTTTATGATACTTTACAAGTTCCTGTTTTTCCACAAGGGTAAAATATCGTATAAAATAAAATCTAAAAAAATTTTTATATTCATGATGACAAAAATCATAAAAAGTCATGTTTATAACATTGAAATGAATATTTAATTAAAGATGTATTATTTTAGAAGCTTTAAAAAAAAATTTTGTTCAAGAAATAATCTTTTAAAATTTTAATTCGACTTACAAAATTTATTGTAAAAAAATCTCATTACAAAACAAAAACAAAAACAAATAAAGCATTAAAATGAAGGAGAAGAACTATATCTCATTCTACTTATAAACTTTTAAACATTATTCTTTATCAATTCCTTTCCTTTTTATTTTTATTGATACTTTATCTATCACTATTATCCTTGAGAAAAAAAATTTTTAAGAGGAAATTAAATCGGAAATAAATCTGATTGGTATATATTTTCACGTGCTCTTCTTTACAAAAACTTTTTTTTTTTTTTGCTACACCTGCTATATTCAATTTAAATTTATATCGATTGTACATTTATTTTGACACGTTGGTGTTGTAGAGAAGAATTAAGTTAATCTTTAAAGTAAAAACAAATGATTTAATCAAATAAAACTAAAAGAAAAAAAGATGTTAGTGAATAAAAATTTCGTAAAAAAAATGTTATAAGAAATCAACGTTGTATACAATACGGAAAAATGGAAAAATCAAGGTAAATTTGAATTGACAATGAGTATTCTTTTGAAAAATAATTAATTTATTAAATTTTGCAACTGTAAAATAATTTTAATTGATTTAATAATCTGTTCTTAGATTATAGACAGCTAGTTATTTAAGTTAAAGTACTATTCTTTTCTATATTTAATAATAAATAAATTAAAATCTAAAATCTTTTTTTTTTTTAATTGGATAGTTTTTTTTAGAATAAATTTAATTGAAAATTTTGCGAGGAAACTTCCGTTTAGAGAGCGCAAGCTATTGAAACGAAGCATGAAAAATGCACAGTTTTTCGACCTTTTTTTTCATTTATTTTTTTTATATGTACAGTTTATATATGGACGTATGAGATATTATTATAATGAGAACAGAAAAAATTTCTCATACGAAGAAATACCGGTTTTTGTAAAACGTGTCAATTTTGTCACACAATTTTTAACAGTATTTTTCGACAGTAAAAGGCTGCCAATAAGGACATATGTCATGTTAAAGAGGACATTCCAAAGCTTTTATATCAAAAGTTTTATTTCGATATCTCACGCTCGCTAATCGGAAGTATAGCCTGTAAAAAATTTATGTCAAAAAAACAAAATTGAAATTTTCTTTTGATTTTGTTCTGATATCTCCATTTCACAGGTAAATAACGAATGAATGTATTAATTAACAATATTGAATTCATAAAAAAACATTATCGTATTGTATTTACCTTAACAAAATGCAAAATAAATAAAATTTTCTACTATATTTAATTAAATAGCTCTCATTTATTATATTCACATATTGAAAATTTTGTTGTTACAATTTAAATAGAAATTTCGACTAAACTTATAATTAGAATACAATACTCGAATAACAGTGTAATAAAATTTAATTAAACAAACAAGAATATTTTGATTTTCAACAATTCACAAGAGAGAAAAAGTATCAAATTTAAAAGCAAGTACAAAAATACAATTGGTAATTGGAAATAATTTTGAAAATATTGAATTTCTATTCAATAAAAAATTCTACAAACGATTTTCAAAACTTCGAAAATAAAAATTCCTCACAAAGTAAATGGAAACCGTAAATTAAAAAAAAAAAAAATAAATTAAATAAAAAAAACAATTTAATTGAAAATACCAACAATTTGTAATCTCTTCAGCTCAAGTAAATAAAAGATTCAAATTAAAATAAATTAATGAGAAAAATAAATAAAACAACAAAGTCAATAATAATATAAAAAAAAATCCTATAAAGTTAGTGGGTAAAGAAAATCCAGTCAATCATACAGAAAAAAATATCGTAAATAATTATTGAGTGATTCAGAAAAGATCAAAAAGATTATCTCCGGTAATGTTGTTTTTTTTTTACTTCATTTCATTTTATTGTTTTTGTTTTTGATTCATTGTAAGAAATTGATAAAAAGGACAATAAAGTGCTAATTTCCTGTCTACCAATTTGAAAAAAAAAGAGAACAAATTTTTTTTTTTAGAAATAGAAAAAAAATAGTCCTAAAATTCTTATGTTTTCCCTTATCAGTTTGATGTATTCGTTTGTTAAAACAAAAAAAAAAAAATACATCTGAAAAAAAACTAAATAAGGGTAAGGATTGTAAAATCTTATCGATCTTCTTCAAATTTCCGGTTTAATTTTTTGTGACACATTTTTTTTTTACTTCCTTTTGAGAAATATGTACATGATTTTTTATATTTTTTTGTTTTATTCAATTGAAAGATTTTTTTTTTGTTTATTAGATATTTTTGACATTTTTATATCTTTGGAATAAAATAATCACACAACACGGTAATTTATCATACAATATTTTGTGAAAAAGAAATCCAATTTTATTAATAATTCATATAAAACACCCGAAACGGAAAGTTTCTTTTTGTTTATTGAAAAGAAAGTAGTTATGTAATTAGAAGAAAGAAAAAATATCCTTTGAAATAATTAATTATAAAAGGAAAAATAAACTATAAGGAAAACAAGTATTAAAATAATGAACCACTCACAAAGAAATTTTTGTTTTTATGCATGATAAATATAAAACCAGAAAAAATTATGCACATACCAACAACTTTTTAGAAATAAATAACACAGCTTACACTTTTTTCTCAATTAAATTTATAATAGAGTCCAATTATGAATTTTTAACAAGAAAATAATCATCTTGATTATAATTTCTCGAGAGTTTTTCATCTAACGTTTAAAATACATGTTTCATATTCTTGTTTGTCTAAGGTAAAATATTCAGTTAGAAACCTTTTTTTAAATATATCTAGTATCTACAAATAAGCATCATACGTACGCGATTTAGTAGAACAACAAAAATCTTAATGTTTTATAAATTTAAGTCTTTTATCAATAAATTTCTTTCATTTTTCATAAAACGAACAGTATTCACCATATTTTACAATCTAATACCCATAAATAATGCATTTTTCAACATTCAAAATTCAGCCATTTTTTCAAAAAAAAAAAAAAATTTGTAGTCGGTTACGCATCACCCTGTATAGAAAACTTAAAATTTATAAAAATAAACAAATTTTGTATGCAAAATAATTTTAATAATGTAACAAGCATAACAAGGTAAACAAAAAAAAAACCAAACTGCGTGAACACAAAATAATTTGAAAAGTCGCTATGAGAAACTTAAAATCTACTCAAAATACTTTTTCTCATTCTATTTATATGTACGTTACGTTATTTGTATACCGAAAACCTATACCCCACCATCACAAATATTTAGTTATAGTTTACAAAAATTTGTTTTAATTAAAACAAGCTAATTTATACTACTAAATCGATCTTTTCTCAGTTTTATTATTGACTTGAAATTTATCTGTTCTGTTCGACAGTCAGTTGGAACAATTTAAAAACATGATTATTTCATAGTGAAGTGAATCACCCTGAATTGAAATCATTACTATTTAAATAATGATACGTACCTATATCTAAATTATAATACATTATACATATTATATAAAAATGGCATGAATTATGGGAATTCCCAAAAATAAAAAATGCATCATTATTGATAATAATGATTCCATAAATACACAACATTTTCTGAGTTCAAAAGGTTATCAGACTTTATATTACTTTAAATATTAGTGAAAAAAAAATTTAATAAAATAATAAAAACCTGATATCGTTATTATTCGTCGATCGTCATTAATTACAATTTATAAGAAATCATAAGATCATCATTAAATAAAATCAAGAATATTTGCACACACAAGTCACATTTGATTAAAATCTGGAAAATCAACTTGTTTTTATGTGTTGTTTTTTATTCAACTTTAAAATCAAGAATCTTCAACAACAGTCAGTCGTCTTAGTATCTAAATTCTTTAGAAAAGATAGTCATATAGCCAGTTATAAAAGATTCATTCAATTAAACGGTCGTCGTCATGTTTTCACTGTCGTGCGGTAATTATAATAAAAATATATATTTAATTTCAATATGGCTACTTTTAATTACAATAAAATTAGTTAATTGTCAGTATGTTGTGCCTAAGGCTAAATTTGAAATATTTTATCCTCGTGGTTTTCAAGTATCTATACCAGCTGATGAAGGTGCAACATTATTTGCATTTCATGGTAAATTAAATGAAGAATTTGATGGTCTGGAAGCTGGTCGTTGGGCTAGAGATATCCTTAAAGTACGAAATGGACGATATACATTTGTTGAACGTGAAACTCCATTAAAAATTGGTGATGTCATCTATTATTGGACATATGTTATTTATAATGGTCTAGGATATAGAGAAGATGATGGAAAATATGTTGTTGAATCGTATGTAAATGGCACAGATGGTCCTGTAATAAGTAGACCAGGTGGTGGTAGTGGTGGTGCTGGTGAATGTAAAGAAACAGCAACTATTTATAATGGTGGAAAAACAGCAAGTTGTTCTGGACAATTATTATTTGAAGAAACATTCGATAATTCAATTTTAAATGCAAATAAATGGAAACAAGAGAAACGTTTTACAAAACAACCAGATCATGAATTTGTTGTATATCTTCAAAATGATGATACATTAAGAATACAAAATGGAATTGCAACATTAAAACCAAAACCATTAACGGAAATATACGGAAATGAAATTTTAAATAAACAATTAAATTTAGGTTCAGATTGTACAGGTGATATTGGTACTGAAGATTGTGTTCGTAATACAAATTCATTTGATATTTTACCACCGATAGCAACATCACAATTTACAACTAAAGGTTTATTTAGTTTTAAATTTGGTAAAATTGAAATACGTGCTAAATTACCAAATTGTAATTGGGCATTTCCTCAAATATTTCTTGATTCAATTGATAATCATTATGGTAAAAATGATTATAATTCAGGACAAATGAGAGTTGCATTTGTACGTGGCGGAAGAACATGTGAATTAATGGGTGGTGCTATTCTATCAGCATCAGAACCATTCCGTTTAAGTAAAATATGTATGAAAGAATGTTCAGATAATTTTAAATGGAGCGATGAATATCATATTTATACACTTTTATGGAAACCAGATGGTATTGATATGCATGTTGATGGTCAAGAATATTGTAAAATTGAACCTGCATATGAAGGTTTCTCAAGTATTCGAATAGATAATGAAATACTTCCAAATGCTGATATTTTACGTAGTGGAACAAAAATGGCACCATTCGATAAAGAATTCTATATAACACTTGGTTATGGAGTTGGTGGTCATAAAGATTTTCCAGATGATCAAAGTTTATGGACACGTAAAAAACCATGGACAAATTTAGATCCACGGGCTATGACAAAATTTTGGAGAGCAATTAGAAAATCTACATCATGGATATCAAATAATTGTGATTTTAAAATTGATTATATTCGTGTTTATGCAATTTAAATGTAATTAAAAATTTTTTATTTTGTCATAATTTTTTGTATTTTATTGGGGATATTTTTTTAGATGTAGCAAAACTTTATTTTTGTTTAAAAATAAATACATAGATAAATAAACAGAATTTAATTTAGATTTTTTCTTTAAATTTGTTTTTAATTGTAATTCGGATTTGGGTGCTAAAAACTATAAATTCAAAAAATTTTATGCTTAATGCTTTTTAACAAAACAAAAGTAGAAAATTGTTATTGTGGCAATACTGAAGGTTTTCTTGTATTGAAAAAAAAAATAAAAAAATCACAAATTTACATAAATGAATAGCCAAAACTTTCTAATTTACAAACAAACTTAAATTTCGACACACAATTAAAAACCGGATTTTCTTAAAATTTAAAATTAAAAATTAATTCAATTTTAAAAAATTCAAATTTAACGTATATAAACCTTGACTATTGCGCCATCTTCACATGCTTTTGATTTAACGAAATTTTGACATTATTTCGTTTTGTGTGCCACTGTAAAATTTGTTTACTTGTGTGTCGAACAACAATCATATGTTTTTAAGGTTATAATTTTGATTATCATTCACTTTTTCAAAACAAAACCTTCATATTTTTCACTGGAGTGCAATGGCTTTGTGTTTTCATTTTCATAGAATCAATTTTCAACACCGAAAGTATCTTCAGACAAGAATAAATGTAATTTGGAAACATCGATATTGTTCTCAAGGTATGACAACTAAAATTTAATTCAAAAATTCCACAGAAAAGCATAAAATTTCAATTATGGTTATGTTTTAGCTCAAATTGCAAATGCATACCAACCAGGTATTATTGAGGAAAATAAACTATCAAAATGGCTAAAAGAACAAGAAATGAACACAAGTTCAAAGGAATCAACAGAAAAACCGCAGTTTTCAATGATCCTGCCACCACCAAATGTCACTGGAAATCTTCACTTGGGTCATGCTCTAATGTGTACCATTCAAGATGTGATAGCTAGAAGAAAACGACAATTAGGATTTAATGTTATATGGATACCGGGTACAGATCATGCTGGAATAGCTACTCAAGTTGTTGTAGAAAAGAAAATTTTGAAGGAACGAAATTTAACAAGGCAAGAACTTGGACGAGAGGCATTTTTGGAAGAAGTAATGAAATGGAAAACCGAAAAAGAAGAACATATTTATGAAAATTTAAGAAGAATGGGCTGTACATTAAATTGGAAACAAAAATATTTTACAATGGACAAAGTAAATTTCCTACCAAATCGTTTAGTATCCACATTTTACTTTAATTTCTAAAAATTCGTATTTTCAGAGACAAGAACAAGCTGTTACCGAAGCCTTCATACGACTTTTTGATGAAGGACTTATAGCTCGTGATAATTCTCTTGTTAATTGGTCATGCTGTTTAGAATCAGCTATTTCTGATATTGAGGTTGAAACAAAGGAAATTAAAGGACCAACACCAATTTCAGTACCAGGATATGAAAAAAGTGTAACCTTTGGACAACTTTACGATATTGCGTATAAAATTTATGATCAAGAAGATGAAATAATCGTATCTACAACCCGTCCAGAAACTATTTTAGGAGATGTTGCCGTTGCTGTTAATCCAAATGATGAAAGATATCAGAAATTCTTTAATAGACAAATTCAATTATGGCATCCTTTTAGAAAAGAAACAATTCCTTTAGTTTTTGACTCATCTGTTGATAAAGAATTTGGAACTGGAGCCGTAAAAATTACTCCAGCACATGATAAAAATGATTTTGAAATTGCGAAAAATCATAAATTAAAAACCGTTCAAGTCTTCAACAATCAAGGGAAAATTTCTGAGCACTTTTCAGATTTTGAGAATCAACCACGTTTCTATGCACGAGCAAAAATTTTAGATATTCTAGGAACAATGAATTTGCTTCGTGATGTTAAACCACATGCAATGACTTTACCAATATGTTCTCGTTCCAATGATATCGTGGAATACATGTTACGTGAACAATGGTTCTTGAAATGTCAGAAATTAGCAGATGCTGCAATGGAAGCTGTGCAAACCCGAAAAATTCGAATTCACCCACAAAATTTCGAAGCAATTTGGTACCGCTGGATGTCTAATTGCAAAGATTGGTGTATTTCACGTCAACTTTGGTGGGGTCATCAAATACCAACTTACCTTTGCAAAATGAATAATGGTGATTCTGTTTGGGTTGCAGCAAAATCACAAGATGAAGCAACAACAAAAGCCAAACATCTTTTAAAAGTGGCAAATAGTGAAAATATTGAAGTGATTAGAGATTCAGATGTTTTAGACACATGGTTCTCGTCATCTTTACTTCCATTTTCAGTATTTAATTGGCCTGATGAATCTTTTAGATCATCTTATCCTTTGGATTTAATGGAAACAGGCCATGATATTCTTTTCTTTTGGGTTGCACGAATGGTAATGCTGGGACAAAAATTAACCGGTGATGTTCCTTTTAGAAATATTCTATTGAATGGAATTGTATGTGATGTACATGGTAGAAAGATGTCGAAAAGTTTAGGTAATGTTCTACTTCCAGAACAAGTCATTTATGGAGCATCATTTCAGGTAACTATAGAACGATAATGTGATTCTCAGGAATGTTTTTATTAATTAAAACTTTATTTTTCCAGGAGTTAAAAGGAGAAATTCAAAATTCATATAATTCCGGAATCCTATCAAAAAAGGAGCTCGAAAAATCTCTAAAAGGACTAGAGAAAACTTTTCCAAATGGTATTCCAGAATGTGGAACAGATTCATTACGTTTCACTTTATGCAGTCACAATATTAAAAATCATTTCATTAATTTTGATGTATCTGAATGCCATACAAATCGATTATTCCTTAATAAAATCTGGCAAGCAACACGATATACATTAAATACTTTCAATAAAATTAATTTAAATCCAAAAAATGCTTGTCTAGAAAATACAGAACTCAGCATAATGGATAAATGGATTTTAAGTCGTTTAGCAAACACGAGAAAATTATGTAATCAAAGTTTTGATCAATATAATTTTCATCAAATTACTGCAGCTTTAAAAACATTTTTCTACAATAATTTCTGTGATGTTTATTTAGAAACTACAAAATCTGGAACACGAGAATGTACTGATAAAACACAAGCACATTGTTCCGTTTTAGCTGCTTGTATTAGTTTAGGACTTCAAACGATGTCACCAATTACTCCATTCATTAGTGAAGAATTACTTAAATATTTTCCAAAATTTTCAGAAACTATCGATACAAATTACATTGATAATGATCTAGAAGCTGAAGTTAATGAAATATTAAATGTTTGCGTTGCAATACGACAACTTAAATCACAAAATAATATCACAAAAAAACATGAACCAAAAATTCATTTATTTCCACAAAGTGATAATGCATGGAATTTACTTTGTAAATATCGTGATATCATTAAAAGTTTATCAATATGTAATGAAATATTTTTAGAAAAAGATATTAGTAATAAATTAAAAAATCAATATGAATTAGTATCGACAGCAAGTCATGTTTGTTCGTTTGGTATGATTTGAATTTTTTTTTTTCTAATTTTTTAAATTAATTTTAATTATTTAATTATTTTTGATAGCAATTACAACAAATGATAAATTTGGAAAAAATTCAAAAGCTGTAGTTTTAAACAAAAAGAAATTAGAAAAATTATTAAATGATCTTAATAAATTACAAAGAACGATTACAAGTGAAGGGTATAAAGCGGCAGCCAATGAAAATGTTCAACGAAAGCACTTAGAAAGAGTAAGTAGGATTCTAAATTTTTTTAAATTCACGACAATTGCTTTAATTTTGTCTTATATGTCTTTTAATTTAATTTTTTTTCTCCAGATTAAAAAATTAGAAGAAGAAATTAGTAACATAAAAACATTAGACCAACAATAGATGAAAAACTCAGAGATGTAGTAAATTGTTTAAATTCACAGCCAAAGAGCCAAAGAATCAATTAAAAGGCAATAAAAGAAACCTACCGACACATGTAACATTTATCATAAACAGAGAGTTGCTGGTGTATTTAATTTATTCTTTATTTATGAGAGAAAAATATGAGGTCAAATCTGTTGTATTATTTAAAAATTGAAAATAAAATGTTTTTATATGAAAAATTTTCTAAATTCAAATTGTTCCAACAAATTTCGTATAGATAAACAATATTTGTTTATGTTTGTATATATTTGTTACTGAGAACCTAGATAAAAAAAAGTCTTGACCTTTCCCAATTTCTCATTCCACAAATACAAAATAATATTGACCTAATTACGTAGAAGAATTTAGGAACTTACGCTATTTGAAAAAAGAAATACATGTTAAATTCATAATCATCGTAAAAAAGTGTTCTAAAAAAAATTAACGAAACGTGTAAAAGATCCAGAATATTCCAAATTTATAAATTTCAAAAGAAAAACAAATAAAACACAATTTCTTCGGTCGAAAGTTGAAGCTTTAAATTCACAGAACTCTGTGTCTACAAAGAATTTTAACACCTCTCTCAATGTAAATTTTTATGTTAATCTCACTCTTAATGTTGTAAAAATGAAAAAAATTTCTTTAAACAAACATTCAGAACGTAATCATTTTTTTTTTGGTTCTTCATTCACTTCTAAAGTACAACATTTTAATTAGCACCTAGCGGATTATGCTTGTTCAGTTGAACTTTTCTGTAACATTTCTTTAAAATTAAATCAGTTCAACATAAGACAAATTTAGATGAAGATCGTAATTTGAAAATTTTCAAGTAATTTTATATTTTTATTTTTTTTCTTAAATGGTGATCACAATTCGAAAATTTGAAATGTTTGCGCTTATATCATCATTAGTGTGTTTTGTGATTATTGGATATGCTATTGGTAAGAATCAAAATTCTGCAACTGAAATTGGATATTCAAGACAAGAAAGATGTGAGTAAAATAGTTTTTAAATTTAGAATATTTTTCCTAAATTTATAAATTAATTTTTACGTACATATATACGTTCAAAAAGAAAAAAAAAAAATAAATAACGAGGGTTAACCCTTTCGAACCGATGATTGAAAATAATAAAATTAATTTTCTGGCAAATAAATTCATGAAAAACATTAGGAAGGAAGAGCTAAACGGGACATTATTTTTCAAATTTTTAAAGGACATATCTCTCAGATTCGAAAGGATTGATACCTCGTAAAGAAATTTGAATTGTGGTAAAGTAAATAAGCCTTTTTACAAATGTGATCTGTTTTAGTTTTCCCATTTTATACAATTGGAAGATTTGCGAATGATGTGTGTAGAGGAACAAATCAAATGCTTGGAACATGTTTAGTTCGTGGAGAGTGTCGTGATAATGGGGGTGTAACGGCTGGTAGTTGTAATAGCATTACAAATCAGGCAGTTTGTTGCGTTTGTATGAAAATTTACTATTTTTCCTATATTTACTGGAATAAAATTCATTAATTTTTATTTTTTAGATCAATTAGGTTGTGGAACAACTACTGCTTTTAATAATACATATTTTTATAACAGCGGATATCCTGGAACATTTCCTGGAGGTGCAAGGTAATTTAATTTTCAATTAAAACAATCTAAATTTCCTGTTTTGTTTTTTTTAAATAAGAAAACCTTCATTCTAGATGTACAATAAACGTTGAACCTTGTAACGATAATATTTGCCAATTACGAATTGATTTTTTAGCATTCTCTGTAGCACCACCAAATGGAAATGGTGTTTGTGTAACAGATTTTATATCAATAACTGGTGGTTCATCAAAAGTACCAAGAATTTGTGGTGAAAATACTGGACAACATGTTTATGTTGATTTTAATGGACAATCACCGATTACAATATCCGTTGATACAACATCATCTTTTACATTTAATAGACAATGGCAACTTTTAATATCACAAATTGGATGTGATTCACCATATAAGGCACCATCAGGTTGTTTACAATATTATTTAGATGAAACTGGTACAGTTATGAGTTTTAATTATGCATCATCAGCAAGTTCATTACCAAATTCGATTGGTGTCGATGGAACAAGACAATTAGCAAATACACAATATGGAATTTGTATTCGTATGGGTGCAAATCGGTGTAGTATTACATGGAATCAAATTGCATCAGATATTTATTCATTTACTGTTACAGGAGATGTTGGAGCTATTGATCCAACATTATTGGGTACACAAACTGTTCAAAGTACAATTTGTACAACCGATTTTATAATAATACCAAATCCAATACAAAATGCTGTATCAGTTGGTAGTGATCGTTTTTGTGGTTTAGGTCTTGTTTCAACGACAAGTTTTACAAAACCATTTGTATTGTATGTTGTAACAGATTCTGATGAAAATTTCGATATTGGAAATCGTGGTTTTAGATTAATGTATTCACAGGCTTCATGCCCAGTAACACAAAATTAAATAAGAAAAAGAACAAATTAATTATTTTTGTTTTATTTTTGAAATATTTTTACAAACTCTGAATAAATCCCAAAAAAATTTAAAACAAAAAGATAAAAAATTTTTAAAATTTAATATGTTAGTATGTACAATTTTTTTTTCTGAACTTCAAAAGTATAATTGTTTAAAAACTGTTTCTGTTTGAGATTTCATCAAACGATAAACAAACTCCTGATGTATCATATTCAGTTTCATTTAAATTTCTAACTTGTTTTTCTAATTCTTGTTGTTCTTTAATTTTATCCTTTCTCATTTCATTTAGAATTCTAATTTTCTCTTTCATATCATTCAATTCTTTCTGATAATTTACAATCCTTTTTTTCTTAAAAACAAAACAAAGAAAATATTAGTTTTAATTGTTTTAAGCGAAAAAAAAATCCAAAACAAAAAGTTGTATTTTGAATTTTCTTACACATTTTTGAATTCCACTTTGTAAATGTTGACGATGACTATTTTGAAATGGTATAACATCTTTGATATTTGAGAAATTTTTCCATGGTTCTGGATCAAAAAATCTTTTATATTTATATGGCATATCACTTTTAATTGATATAAATTTAATATTTTTCTTGCAACATAAACAAATTTGATTTTTATTTGATTCTGAAATTTTAATATGATGATGAAACAATATTTTATTTGAAAAAAAAAATTAAATTTACCAGAAATAAAACATGTTTCACATAATATATGAGAACATGATAATAAAAAAATACTTTTTCGTTTTTCTTGATATAAATAATAACATTTATTACAATGTATCCAAAGTACGCATTGTGCAGAATTTCTTTGTTGACCAACAGACGTCATATTCTTTATTAATTTTTTTAAATAAGAATTATTGCAAGAAAAAAAAAATGACTGAAAAAAAAGAGAAAAGTTTAACTATTTCATTAGAAGTAGAATAAAACACAGAACACAAGAAATCCTCCACTGAAGTTTGTTTGAAATTTTACATTAAAGGTCAATTTATTTGTTAGGTAGTTGAAATTAAGAGGCAGAGGAGTAAATAAAATTTGTTACAAAATATACATACCTACAAAAAAGTACAAAAACATATTTTACACTTGCAATAAACACCCACCACATAACGTACTCTTGTAAAATGTATGTAAATCGTTTAGAATAATTTCCAAACACATATGAACATCACCGGATTAATAAATTAATTTTCGTGCAAGAAACAACAAACAATTTTTATTATCAACAATACGAGTATAGCCAAATTATTCCAAAATATACCTACATATTAAATTTAAAAAAAAAACTTGCAGTACTTACTTTTAGAAAATTGTTGCAGATACGCTCTTTTCTTCAATAATCAATTCTATCTTCAACAACTGTTTACCGTTATAAAAATTGAAAACTGTCGACAGTGGATTGAATTGGATTATGTTTTTTTAGGTAAAATATTTAAAAGAAATCCTTTACTTTGTATTTACAAAAAATTAAACATAAAACTTGTAGAATTAAAATCACAAATAAAACTCCCGAGTCCCGTTATCCATGGACAATTTTGACATAACGAACGCCGGATGTTGTCACTTGTTAATGTTACCGTTAACTTAAAAATTCTAAAATCTAACAAGAAATTATACACTTCAGTAACTCTGGCAGGAAAGTGAAGTGGTTGAGAAAGTTAAACGTCAAATGTGTTGAAGAAAAGAACTAAAAACTAAAAAACACTGCAGTTGTGAGTTGAGTAAACCACAGCAAAGAAAATGTCAGATAGCGAAACATCGAAGGATAGTTCCTCAGAAACAAGAACTAAAATTTTATTTAAAAAAGCCAAAAAGAAAAATTTACGAACACGAAAACCATCAACAGAACAGGATGATCAGGAAGATGATCCAGCACAAATATCGTGAGTACCTACTCTAATTCTTCAACAAAATTCGTAGTTTTCTAGTAAAAGATTATCTTATACATATAGAAAAGCTAAATTGGAAGAAACAAAAGAGCGTCAGAAACTTCGTAATCGTCCAAATGGAGTGAGTCTTGTTGGATTGGCTTTAGGTAAAAAACTAACATCTGAAGAAGAATTAGCCATTGTAAGTACACAAAAAAATCCAAAATTACAAATTATTTAAAATTAAAAAGTTTTGTGTTTCAACCTTCATTAATTTCTAGAAAGATCCATTTAGTGTAAAATTAGGTGGAATGGTTAATATGCAAGCTCTTAAATCTGGAAAAATGAAACAAGTTGATGATGCATATGATGTTGGTATTGGTACGCATTTTTCAGCTGAAACAAATAAACGTGATGAAGATGAAGAAATGATGAAATATATTGAAGAACAATTACAAAAACGTAAAGGAATTAAATTAAATGATAATAAAAAGGATTGTGATAGTGAACGTAGTAAATATTTAACACCTGAAGATGCTGCACTAAATTCATTACCAGATCATTTAAGACAAAGTTCATCAAATCGTTCTGAAGAAATGTTATCAAATCAAATGTTAAATGGTATACCAGAAGTTGATTTAGGTATTGAAGCTAAAATTAAAAATATTGAAGCAACTGAAGAAGCTAAACAAAAATTATTACATGATCAAAAAAATAAAAAAGATGGTCCATCACAATTTGTACCAACAAATATGGCTGTTAATTTTATGCAACATAATCGATGTAAGTTAAATTACATTTTTTTTTTTCATTTAAAAAAAAAATTTTATTAAAAATAAATAAAATTTTTTTTTTCAGTTAACATCGAAGAAATTGAAACAAGAAAACGAAAAAAAGAAAACGAAGAACTTAATAAAATGGGAAATACAAAGAAAGCAACTGATGATTACCACTACGATAGATTTAAGAAACAATTCAGGAGGTACTAATAAATAAATTTTTAATTGTAAGTTTAAATGTTTTTTTCTCTTCTGATTTTCAATGTTTAAAAAGACGAAAATAAAAATTAAATTTTTAGCCTAAAAATTAGCAGTTTGGAATTTCATAAATTTGTATGGAGTAAAATTGCGAAATGGTACCATTGACTTGAAAGTTGATTGAAATGCTTTACACTAAACTCGTATTTTGTATTTTTTTTTAAAAACCTACTCTTAGAAGGATTAAAAGAGGGTTCAAAGTTGGTATGAAGAAAGAAGATCCCATTAAAAATTAAACAAATAATTTACAGAATAAATACTATAAAAATTCATTGTTCATTTTGACAACAAAAATTACAACAAGCTGGCATCGGATAACACATATGAGAACAAGGATAATGTGGTATTTTCGGTAAATTATCACAATATGGAATATATTCTGGTGGTGCATTCCTATCAGAATCATCAATATGTTTACGGTTACAGCATACATTTCGATAAACATCTTTTTTATATTTTATTGGTTTCAATTTAGGCTTACGAGGTATTACAACACTTGGATTCCATCCTTTTTCTAGACTTTTCATCTTTTCATCTTTTTCATCATATTCAATATCTTGATTAAATTCTTTTTTAGGAACTTGATATCTATTTCTTTCTCTTTTGTAATTTCTTTCGTAAAACTCATCTGGCTCTTCATATATTCTTTTATCTTTTTCTCTACTTTGGCGTTTCATTTCGAACTTCCTGTTATCTAAATCGCTTACTTTTTCAAATTTACCTCTTGTAGTTTGTTTCTTTTGGAAATCTTCTTTTGATTGGTAGTAGCCGCCTTTTCTGTCCATTTTCTTACCAAATTTGTTTTTTTTATTTATTATTTCGTCAACACTACTGGATTCAGCAGCAAGAGATCTAGTTAAGCCTTTTTGTCCTCTTTTTGCATCTTTTCCAACAAATCTTATACTACTACTTGTTGCAAATTGTCGTTGTCTTCCTCTTTGTCTACTATTAAATTTATCACCTTCGCTACTTTCATGGTCACTAACCCCAACTCTTCCTTTTTTTCTACTATCGGCCGCAGTAACTTCTCTTTTTTTGACGGTTTCTCCTTTTTCTCTTTCCTTTCTTGTTGAACCAACGACAGTCTTACCAATCTTTCCTTGTTTCCTGCCATCATCTACAATTAAATTTGATTTTATTGTAGCTCGTCCTTTTTCCATTTCCCTGTCCTTTCTTGTTGAACCAACGACAGTCTTACCAAAACTTGTACCAAACTTTCCTTGTTTTCTGCCATCATCTCTAATCAAGTCCGATTTTATTATAAGGCGTCCTTTTTCCATTTCTCTGTCCTTTCTTGTTGCACCAACGACAGTCTTACCTAAACTTGTACCAACCTTTCCTTGTTTTCTGCCATCATCTACAATTAAGTTTGATTTTATGGTAGCTCGACCTTTTTGTCCTCTCCTGTCTTTTCTTGTTTCACCAGCAACAATCCTACCAACACTTATTTTAATTTTTCCTTGTTTTCTGCCACCATCTTTTATAAAGTCGGACTTTTTTATGACTTGTCGTTTTTCCACTTCTCTTACCTTTTTTGTTAAACTACCACCACTGTCGCTTATTGCATTCCTCGCTTGTTTTCTGACACCATAATCAGCCCTTTCTCTTTTTGTCATAACACGATCTTTTTCAATTCCTATTTTTTGTTTTGTTCCATATTGCTTTGAAATTTTTTGTTGCGATTCTTTAAAAGGACCCACATCTGATTTTGATTTTTGGAAATCAAAAGGATTATATTGAGTCGCTTTAGCCACCTCATGTCCTTTTTTAGTTGATTTACGTTTTACTATTACGATTGGTGGTGTAAAATCAAAATTTAAATCACTTTCGATATCTCTTACATTTGTTAAATACATATCTGAAGTATTTGCATTTTTGCATATTTTCGCCAACTCCTCCGCCAGACACAATTTTTCATATTCTGTACGACAATTACAATGTAAAACTGATTGATGACAAATGCAATTATTAAATCCTTTTTCTTCTAATTTTTGCTTAACTTCATTCTCAGTTGATCTTTTACGGATAAGAAATTTTACCGGTTTTGTTTTTAAATATGGATCAGAACACTTATGTAATAATTTTGCTTTTTTCAATGGCCGCATTGTTATTATATAATCACCATTAACTCTTTTAATATTTATGGTTGGTTTATCTTTGATAAATTTTGGCCTGTAAATTGATTTTCTTGTTTTCAACATGAGTTCTTTTATATTTTGAGGTATAAAACCTGGTTTGTATTCTTTATTGTATTCTTTGAAAGGTGTCCACAGCCAACCCATATTATTTGGAACATGTTCAATTTCTATACAATTTTTATGACGGGTAAAATTTATTCTTGGCATATTTGTTGGTATAAAGAATTTTTGATGCGATTTTCTTTTTAATCTGTTTTAGAAGATGAAAAGTGTTTTTAAATATTTTTAAGAATGTTCGTAAAATTTAAAAAAAAACACAAATATTTACCTTCTTCTCTTTCTTTTGGTGTTTTCATTTCTATCATAAATGATTTTTAAAGAAGATTTTTTTTCATTTCTCATTGATTTTGGACATTTTGTTAAATTATTCATTAATTCCGATTTAGGTTTTGTTGTTCCACGAATTTGTTCCATAACATTTTTTTCAAATTTTCTTGATAAACTTTCAATTAATTCTCGACAACTTTCTTTTATACGACAATGTGCACAAAGTTTATCATCATTCTTAGAACATTTACAACGATCAACTGTTTGTGAATGTTTTCTTGGGCATTCTTTAATTTTTTGCATTTCTGTTTTCCATTCTTCTAAAATATCATCAGCTGTAATATTTTCATTGTATGTTAATGTCGGTTGCTTTTTAAATAATAACTGTTTATAGCCACATTTTGGACATTTATCTCCTGGGATTTTTGATAAGTCTTCATTGCATATGGTACATTTTCTATTTTAAAGAGGAAAATAAAAAGTCTAATAAGTTTTTTTTTAAAACAGTCGAAAAAAATCTTAGGATCTTACATTCGTTGATTGAAAAATGGTTTTGTTTTTGCAACTGTCGAACTTATTCCATTTTTTAAAAATGAATATGAAGAAAAATCATCTTTGATAGCTGTGAAAAAAAAAAATATATATAAGAATTATTGTTCTTGAAATATTTTGTCATTTTCTAATATGAAAAACTTACTTGCTTCAGAACTCGAATAACTTTCTTCAGATAATTTAAAATCTTCTATTCCTCCACCAATACTTTTGATATCCATTGTTTTGTGTTTGTTTTTTCTTTTTTTTAATTATCGTATCAAAATACAAAAAATAGTAGAAAAATATACATACCTACCCACAACCTATCATCATACAAAAAGCAATAATGAAAATAAAGTTATGATTGTTCAATGAACCGCTTTGGGTCTCTAAGAAAGAAAAGAAATCTGAAATATGTAGTAGAATGTACAGTCGTACAGGTTTTAAGCTGGGAGTTTTTGGAGAACACAAGCTACATATCACATTTAAAAAAAAAATTATCTTATTTATAATCAGATCTAAAACTTTTTCAAATTTTCTTCACTTTTTTCTGAAAAAACTGCATTCGTTTTTCCTCTGAAATATTATTGAACGCACTACAATTTGCATTTCACTGACAGACTCTGTTCATTATAGATATTAGAAATGGAACTTTTCTGTTCTGTAATTTTGATTATTGTATGAAACATTGAATTTTCCAAATCCATCCTTTTGTTAATATAAATCATTATTTGTGTATTATAAGATTTATTGAAAAAGTATCGTAATGGAGAATATTTACAAAAATAAAATACGTATCGTACGTAGTGGATTTCTACATATCTAAATCATACATACGATCTATACAACCAACTCATACAAATAAAAACTTCATAACGTGTTCTTTAATGAGGCTTCGGTTTATGACCATCAACATAAAAATTCCTAGTTGCTTTTGGTAGTTCCAATTCTAAACCTTCTAATTCTTTAGTAAGAATTATTTGACATCCTAAACGTGAATTTTCTTTTAAAAATGGTGCCATATCTAAAAGATCCTCTTCTTTTTCGTCAGCTTCGGGTAATTTATTTAAATATTCATGTTTTACGTACACATGACATGTTGTACATGCTAAAGATGCTTCACATGCCCCTAGAATGTATGAATTTGTAAAATATAAGAATTATTGCAATAATTTCGATATGAAAATATGACTCACCCTCCATTTCAACTTCATATCTATGAGCTAAATAAAGGACATTATCACCGATTTTACCACGAACTTTTGTACGTTTACCATCTTTATCAATATATGTGATATTAACACTAAAAGAAATGAAATACAAATACAAAACAAAACAATCTATTGATGAAAATTTCTTTTAAAATTAATCTTACATTTCGTCCTCAGATTTTGGATCTTGCCATTCGTATTCACCATGTCTAAGGCCTACGAAAAACAAACAGGATTTAGAATGAAAATACATGAAATAATTAATGATTATTGAATATGAAATACTCACTTGATGTGATTTTAAAATTTCTTTTAATTGTCGATGGAATAATTTGTTTTGAATGCGTAAAAATTTGTGATTTTTGAATATTTTGAAGAAGTAAACAAAACATTTTAACAGAACAATCAGCTGATTTAACGAAGAATGTGAGTTGAAATAAAATCGATCTCGGTACATATATACATACATATATACCGTTCATCCCGTTAGGTTCTACACATATACAAGACAACTAGATTTCATAATTAACAAATTTTTGGTTATTAGTAAATTATCGAATTTTAGGGAAATTAATGAAATAATTAAGCTAATTTTTCATGTTAAATTTACTTTCATTCCATAGAAAAATCATAAAAAATCGAAAAGTTATAAATGTTGTTTTAATGAAAATTTTCCTAGGAAATTTAAAATTTCCCGAAGAGGAGAAAAATAGCACCTTAGGAATAACGCCACTAATGACTGAACGTAACGAACGGTGGTCGGTGAGTCGGTGAACGCGTAGTTTCAGTTTGCATTTGATCGTGTGACGTGTGGTGATAAAGTGGATTATTGAAGTTTGTGGTAAATTTACAATATTAAATTTAGTTTGTTTTATTTCTATTATGTATGTATTTTATTTTTCATGTTTTGTTCAGTTCTTAATCTGAACATTAATTAATCTGCCGGCTTATAAAATTAGTGGTGTTATTAAGAAGTATATGATTATGTATTGAAGTTTGTGGTAAATTTGCAATATAAAACTTAGTTTGTTTTATTTCTACCATATATTTTATTTTTCATGTTTTGTTTGGTTGTTAATTAATTTACCGGTTTATAAAATTAGTGGTATTATTAAGAAGTATATATAATTGTGAAAATTGTGTATATAAATTTGTTAATTTTCATTAATTCATGCAATGTCATATTTTTGTTACAAGAAAAAGTGGCGGGAAAAGACTAAAAAAATGGAACATGAACCGGAAATAAAAATAAGTTTTGGTAAGTGAGATTCATATGTTTATGTATATGTATATATTTTTAGCTAACTAAGCATTTTAAAAAAAGTACTATTTTATTAGTTTTATTAAATAAAAGTTTTAAAGTTCTTAAAAATGCCTATATATTGTCATTTAAAAATTTCATATATGACTGCTTACTAATCCATGAAGGTTTATACTGCGGTAACCCTTTCCCAATACTTCTTTGCGCCTAGAATGAATTTAGATCCAAAAGTTCAACTACCATGTATACGCGTTGTATCGACATAACCAAACTTAAGTACAGATTAAGATTTGTCGTAAAGTGAAGTGTATTTTTCTTTTCTTAATGGTGTTTACTTTTTAGTATTTTAAATTTTTTTTTAAATTGTGTTACATAAAAATGAGTTCGCTAGCACGGATTTTAGGACGAAATCCAAATAAAATTCTTTCATTGTCTAATAGCAATCAAAGGTGTACATATTCTTCACAAAGTGAACCAACTCGTCAGAATGCCGAAGATGAAGGTATGCACTTGAATATATTTTAATCAAAATAATCAAAAAGTAAATAAAACGTTTTTAATTTTTAGAATTTCGTGTTCTAAATTTACGACAAGTACCACAATCTGCTCAAAGTCGTCCAAGGCCAAGACCAAAAAGAGAGGATGTTCTTCCACCCAGGTAAAGAGTTTTTTTTCATCCCTTATGATTCTTATGAAGAGCTTGAATGTGAAATATTTAAGACAATTTATTAAATTCATTGAAAATTAACCGAATATGTATCATTGCAGATCAACTAGAATGGCTGTAGATCAAGATTGGGGTGCTGTTTGGCCTGGACCAAGATCATTTCATCCAGCCACTGTACCACTTCCTTTACGACAAGGTTATACTGATAAAGGTGTTCCACCACCATCAAAATATGCAAATGCAGAACTTATGAAAATACCAAATTTTTTACATTTAACACCACCTGTTATAAAAAAACAATGTGAAGCATTAAAAAAATTTTGTACAGAATGGCCAAAAGGTCTTGAAAATGAAGAAAAATATAAAAAACATTTTCCAATTGATATAATAACATCAGATTATTGTCATTCATCACCAACAATACGTAATCCATTGGCACGTATTGTTTCAATTAAATTAAAATTATCAACATTAAAATTTGATAAACATTCAAAAGATAAATTTTTACGTTTAGTTGGTGAACGTTATAATCCAGATACAGATGAATTAACAATTGTAACAGATCGTTGTCCATTACGTAAACAAAATTATGATTATGCACAATATTTATTAACAGCATTATATCATGAATCATGGATAACAGAATCATGGGAATCAACTAAATCTGAAGCTGATATGGAATATTATGATTTTAATCGTAATAAATCAAAAATATCATCAGAAGAAGTTTTAAATTGGAATAATAAAAATGAAAAATTAACAGTTAGTAAAGAATTTGCAAAAAGTGTTGAAAATTTAATAAATGAAGGTGAAAATGAATATAATATTCAAAAGTATAAAGAAGAAGTCATTAAATTGTATGGATTAAGTTTAAATAAAGAAAATGTTTAAATAATTTAGAAGAAAAAAATTAAATAAATAAATTTTGTTACTATTTATCGAGATGAAGAATAAATCAAAAGTTTTTTTGTCAAATTTTTAAATCTTCGTAATACAATTTTCAAAAATTCTTTGGTCGAGAAATTCAAGATTTTAGCAAACAGAAATCTCTCCCATAAAATTGTATTCTAATTGAAGAAAACTACTTTAAATAAGTTCTATTCTGGGCGAATAGGCTATAAAACTTGTGTGGTTATGAACCGACATTGTTTCGACGACCAAGGATGAAATTATTAGATCAGAAAACCAGCCATAAAGATGTAATGTTTTGTTTTTTCATTACTGCGACCCATTTTTGATCTTTTGTATTATCCTAGTGCTGGTTTTGACTTAAACTTCAAATCTTTAATAAAACCCAATTTTCTCTTAGGTGGTAGGTGCCACATTTCGTCCGGTATTAGGCATATTTGGTCTATGTGTTTGAGTTTAGAACGTACGTATTATGCCTTTACACTAGCACAAAATGTGTTCTGAGGTTTCTAGTTCGTCTTCATAGAATTTGCAGTTATGGTTTTTCCCAATCCCCAATTATACTAAATGCCAGATGGTATTTAAGAAGACATTTGTCTACAAGTGTTCTTAGTTCACGCTTTGAAAATTTTAGAAATTGCCCTCTTTAAGTTTAATAAACTTGTTCTCTTGTCTAACGCCTTGTATTGCTTCCTATGACTGAAATTCAGTCAGATTTAGTCAGTTAGTATTATCCAGGACCCAGACACAAAAAAGAATTGATTCTGAACAGAGTAGATTATACATTATATTGGATCAGATTCCATTCTGATTTGGTCGATCCTGAATGGAACTAATCGACCATTTTTTCATCTTAGTGTAACAATTTTTTGGCAGAAATAAAAAAAAAATTGCATCAAATTTTTTTATTATAAAAACATTTTTATTGATCAAAATCTTTTTTTCATCTTTTTCACTTTTTTTTTTTTAAGAAATAAATAAGTATTATTGATTCTGTCGAAAAATATTGAACAAAATTTTGCATTACAATGATTTATTTTCTTTTCATTTTTTTATTTTATTATTATTTTTTTTCTTCTTTTAAATTTTTTTTTTTTTCAATTTTGGTATTACATAGTTTTACAAAGTCTTTATTAATATTTTAATATTATATTCTATATATATTATTTCAATAAATATACCTTTTTTTTTTTCGTTAATTTTTATTATTTTTCTTAATTAAATAAATTAAACACGATAAATAAAATGATACGTAATAATTTTAAGGATCAAAAAATATATAATATTCTTGAATAAATGTTTTATTGAAAAGGAAAAAAAAAAAAAGAAAATTTTATTCATATTAATTATACGATTGGACAATAATTAAATTAATTAATGAAAAAAAAAAAAGAAAAAGTAATCAATGATAGTTGTATCCTTTTTTTTCTTTTTTTTTTTAAATAATAATTTAATTAATAAAAACTTATATCTACATAAAACATTTATGAAATGATTTTTTTTTATTCTCCTTTATTTTTGTTTATTTGTTTTTTTTTTTTAATTCTTATACATACCTACATAAAATCATATCAAATATAATTTTTACAATACAGTTTAATAATAATAATTAGAATTTTTACTTATGTTATTCTAAAAAAACAAAAAACAAAAAAAAACGGACTGCATTTAATTTAGAATTTTTTTATTCATCTATTTCATTTGAATTTTTTTCTTATCATTTTTCATTCCCAAAAAAAATTTTTTCCATATAGATTCTTTTTATTTTATACAGTTTTCTTTTGTAATTTTGTAGTTTTTCCTTTTGTTGTTGTTGTCTAAAATTTGATTTTCCTAAAAGAACAAATTATAATATTTATCTTTTCTTCTTCTTCTTCTTCTTTTTGTAGATACATTTCCGTTTTCTGAATACAGTAAAATTCAATTTTTCATTTATATAATTAATATGTATATTTTTTTCCTTATAATTTTTTTTATTACTACGTATTTATTTTTTTAATTAATTTTCCATTTTAATTTAACATTAATTTTTTTTTCTTTTCCTCATTTTACTTAATTTTTACTAAAGCATAATATTCATCATTTTTTGTTGTTGTTGTTCATCTAATACATAACTGATTATTTTTCTCATTGTAATATTTTAATAATATTTCTTGACATTTTGGTTTTAATTTTAATCAATTTTTTTCTTTTTTATTTAATTAAATAACATACATATGCTTTTTTTTTTTAAATTTTTTGCTTATCTTAAATTCTAGTATTCTTTTTTAAGTATTTATATATATTTTTAATTTTATTCAATAAATTTCATATATATGATTAAGAATAGCATATTTTTAACCCTTCTTGTTGTATATTCTGATTTATTTCCTTTTTTTGTGTTGCTAATTAATTATTATCTTTTGCATAATTTTTTTTTTTTAATCAATATCTTATAAAATACCTTTTTTTTTTTTTGCCTAAAATTATTATTATTGATATTTGATTTGTTTCAATAATTTTATTTTTCTTTAATTACAAGTAATTAATATTTTACTTTAACAATCCTTTTTTTTTCTCTTAATCTAATAAATTATCATTTTTTTAAACCTAATAAAATAAAAAAGGAAGAAAAATTTTACGAATTTCCTTTTCCTTCTTCTAAATTTTAACTGTTTTCCGTCAATTTTTTAAAAATTAATTTTTTAATCAATCAATTTTTTTTTTATTGCATTTTCATTTGATAATTTTGAATTTTGTATCTTCTCTTGATTCAAAAGTTCCTTATTTCTTTTTATTCTAAAGCACGTTTTTTTTACCTTCCAATTATTACTTTTTTCGCATAAAATTTTAAATTACAAAGACAATTACGAAAAAAAAATAACTAAAATTAATGAAAAGTATAATTACATTACATAAAAAGAGATATGATAGTGATAACGATTTTTTTATCTTGTTCTTATAAAATTTTTATCCATTTACAAAATTTTTTTAAGCCAAAAGTGTGATTATATGAATTTTTTTTTTTTAATATTTAATTTCGATTTCTTACACGTTTTTAATTTATTAATGTGTTTCTTCTAAAACAAAAAAAAAGTCGGAATAACGAATTATTTTAATATTGTAGAAGTTCTTCAAATAAAATAAAAATCATAAATAAATAGAAATAATGATCAAAAAAAAATTCTACAATTTTAATTAATTAATTATTTTTATTTCATCTGTTTTCTCCTCTTCTTCCACCTACGTCTTATTAAAGGTGCTTAAAATTTTAGCAATGTTGTAGGTACATATTTGTTTTCTTTCATGAACAATTTTTTCGTTTAAAGGCAATTTAAAAAAAAAATGAAAGGAATTTTAAAATGTTTAAGTAAATTTAAATAATAAATTTAAAGAAAAAAAGATATCCAATGAATTTACTATCAAAACTCCAAATGATACAAGTGTCTTACCAAAATAGCATCTTAGTATCTTACCTGGGACCTGGGATGACAACACGTAAATTATTTCAACCGACTTCTTGATAGCTGAGTTGAATATTCAGTCATTTCTGTGTCGATTGAAACATCTTACAAGCTGCCACTCTTGATTTCAAAAATTAGAAAATTTCCCTTCATCTTCAACTGAAAGCTCATAATTTTTCCACATCTTTGAGAACTCACATAGAATACAATCTTTCGACAATATAATCCATGGAATATAATCTGTATGTCATTTTCAATAGGTCTTCAAGAATTAGATAGTTCCTCCAAATTGTTTTTGGAACTGTACCAATTTTTTTAATGCATTCGTACAAAGTTATATGAGTGAATACAAAAAACGTAAAAGAAAATATACAAAAAACAAAAATCGGAATGATAATCAACATAAAATGGAAAAAAAATATTAAAAATAAAAATAAAACAAAATAATTTCTTTTTTTTTTCTCTTTTTTTTGTTTTTGTAAAAGAATATTTAATTGTCTTCCAATCAACTCTTTTTTTTTTATAATGTATGTATGTATGTATAGTATTACATAATTATTATTATTCTTAAATTTTTTTTTTTCTTTTAATTATGTAATAATGTTCACTGATGGATGCGCACAATAATAATTAATTAATTAAAATATATATTTGTTTTAAAAATAATATAATAATAATAATAATAATAGTAAAATGAACATATGTATATGTAATTATTACATAATTATTTTAATATATGTATAAAAAGAAAACAAACTAAAAAAAAAAAAAATTATGTAAAATTACAAAAATAATAATATTAAAAAAAATCATGTAATAATAATAAAAAAAATTATTATTATATTAAATTTTTGTTTGTTTTTTAAATTAAATTACTAATTTTTTTTTTAAATTTTATTTTGTATATAATTTAATTTAAAAAAAAAAAAATGAATAATATTAATTTAATTAAATAATATTATAAGTCAAATAAATATTATGGCTTCATTTTTATTTACGTAATTTATTTAATTATATTTTTATTAATTATTTTTTTTTTGTTTAAATTATGATGAGATGTTGATTGTTCATTACAATTACATTTATTATTTTTTTTATAATTTATATTTTGTTTGTTCAAATTTATCATTAATCTAATTTCAACTAATAAAATAGTATTTAAAGAAAAAAAAATTATATAAAAAAAAATTAACTAAAATGGTTTTTTTTTTTTCTTTTTTTAATCTTAAAAATGTACTCTTTTTTTTGTTTTTTTTTTTTTATATAAAAAAATTATTCATTTTTCTTAATACAAATGGCCAACAGTTTCATAATTTAAATAATTTATTATTATAATTTTTTTTTTTGTTTAAATTAAAAAAAGGAAATATATTTTAAATTTATTTTATTTTTTTCTAAAATGAAAAACTCATTTTAAATAATTAAATTATAATTTTTTTTTTTTTAAAAAAAAAAAAAGTTAATTACTTTGTTTTTTATATTTTTGATTTATTTGGAAATTATTTTTGTCTTTTTCGTTTTGAATTATTAATAAAAAAACTTCTCTTTTACATTTAAAAAAAAATTTATTTGTTGTGTTTTGCTCTAAATTATTTCATTACTTAATAATTACTTTTATTTAATTTAATTATTTTCAATGTACTTAAATTGTGTTTTTTTTTGTTTTCAACTTAAAAACTAATTTTATTCATCGAAATTATTATTTTTTTTTGTCTTCTTCATTTTAATAATTTTGATTTGTTCTTAAAAAAAAAAAAAAACGAAATACGTTAATTACGTACTTTACAAAATTTCAATAATTAAAATTGTTTTTACTTATTTACAAAACTACGTGTAAAAAAACATTTAGGGAATACACATACATATAAGAAAAATTAAAACGTGAATATAAAAGAAAATACATAATAATATTTTGTTTTTATGAAACAGAAACAATGTTGCATTTTAAATTAGGAAAAAAAAAATAATAATCTGATAATATAATCTCTATTGAATTTAAATAAAATAATTATAATTACTTACTAAGATGAAGAGAAAAAAAAAAGAAGAAGAAAATCGACAGGAACAGTAGTATGTTATACATGAAATTCAATGTTTATGATAACAAAAAAAAAAAAAAAAAACAGAAAAATTATTATACAAAATTAGTTATGTTGTGTAAAAATTTACTGCAATTATGAAAAATACGAAAAAAAAATTAATGGAACAAGGAAAATTTGAAAAGAAAAAAAAAATGATAATTCTTTTTTTTTTTTTTAAAGTAATCACATTAATACTTAATTGGTTCGAGTCTTTGTTGATTATAATTTAAAAAAAATAATAATCTTTTATTTCTTTCTGTTTTCTTAAACTTACAACAACAAAAATACTTGGTAATTATTATTATGTTTTTTTTTGTTTTTGTTTTTTTTTTAAATTATTTAATTTTTTGTTTAATCTTTTTCTTTGCTTCTTTTGTTTTTTTTTTTTTTTTTTTTTGTATTCATATAATATAATTAATTTTAATTAGAAAAAAAAAATTAATTTTCAATTACATATATATTTTTGTATTTGTATTTTAATAATTAATAATAATTATATATAATATAGTGATTGATAATAATTAATTAATTAATTAATAATATATTTTATTTTATTTTCACTTTTTTTTTTCTTTTATTAAATTTAAAAGTTATACAATTATTTGTTTTGTGTTTGTGTGTATGTTTATATATACATACTTAAAAAATAATTACAAATCAGACAATTTAACTTTTTTTTTTTTTTAATTTTTCTGTGTGTGTTTTTTTTTTCTTTTCGATTTATCTATCAGTCTGATGGATTTTTTGTTTTATTTTGTTTTTCAAATGGCTTTTTCTTTGCATTTTATTTTTAAAAAATACGTAATTAGTGTTGTTTATTTGTTCATTTTGTTATTTAGTAGTTAGTATGTTTTATTATGATATACATTTTTTTTTTTTGTTGATTTGTTTATGCAATTAGAAAAAAGTATGTAAATGACAAAAGAAAAACATATATAGTCGTTTTTTAAAAAAAAGAAATGATCAAGAAGAAAATTTTTCTTTAGAAAAAAAAATTAATTAATACGATTTCTAAATTGAGAACTAATCATTAGTTTGTTTTTTGTTTTATTTTTGTGGTCGCATCATAGTCACACGATGCGGTGCACCAATCCTAAATGGATTTTAATAATATTTTTCAACGTGACTATGCTGAGACCACAAAGAGGAGCTGTTCGTAGACGGATTATAGCCTGATTTTAAATTAATTATCTTGATGGCGTTAAGTGTCATAATTAAAATTTTGTTTTTGATCATTTCTTTCATTTTGAATGATATTTGTATTTGTATTACATTATTAATATGTATATGTATATGGAAAAAAATAATGATTGATGATAACATGTAAGTGCATATGTTCAATTTTAGTTTAAAGAATATCTATTGCGTTTGGTTAGTTACACACACTCAACAAAAATTTATTGGCCAATTACTATGTATTTTAGAAAAATCAATTCATTTTCAAAAACATTTAAAAAAAAAAAAATAAAAACGTTTATTATAAAATTTGGCCAATAATACAGTTAGTGTGTATTATTCGGTCTCTATTGTAGCGTAATTGTAGCATAAAAGTTATAGATTAAATTTATAATAGTTTTTGTAGTTATTTGCGTTCTTTTAATAATAATTAATGAATAGAGAAACTTTTTTTTGTTTGTAATTACTTTATGTATTTTTTTTTTTACGTAATAATTGCAATTTTTCTTTTTTCTAGATTATTTTTGTGGATTTGTTTTTTTGTTCATGTTTCCTTCTTTTTTCAATATTTTCTTTAATTATTTAGTTTCTTTTTTATATTTCTAATTTTATTTGTGTAGTATTAGTATTATTAATTTGTTTTTTTTTTGTTTGTTTGTTTGTTTGTACTTTTGGCAACGATATTATTATTATTATTAGTTAATTTTATTTTCCATTTAAAATTAATTTTTGTAGTCTAACGTTATTATGTAATTAATAACAAATAATTAAACAGAATAATTAATTAATTAATTATGAAACAAAATACATTTTTTATTCTTTTTCAAAAAAAAAAAAAAAAAAAAATCAAACAACAAAATGTAAATTTTAAAGTTGACTGGTTTTATGATTTTGTAAATTTGATTGACTTTAAAAAATATATATGTATGTATATGACAATGAAATGGTATTTATAGTTTTTATTTTGATAACAAAAATTAATAAACAAACTATAGAAAATAAAATTAAATGAGAAACATTTTAAATAAAATAAAAATTGTCACGAACTGGGTCACAGAATTAAACTTATAATTATTAATTTAAAAAAAAAAAGAAACGTTCGAATCTATAAACTATCTTTTGCTTAGAGTTCTTTTGAAAAAAAAAATTCCAATTTAATTTTTCAATTTGAAAAATATTTACGTGACTTTTTTTTTCAATTTTAGAAAATAATACTTTTCATTGTTTAATTAATTAAAAAAGAAATCGTCATGCTGTTGATCGTTATTCTTTTTCTTGATTGCAATACAGAATGAAATAATAATTCTTAGAAAGTTTTGCAGGACTTAATTCATTTTGTTTTTTTTTCTTTTTCATTTTTTAAAAATTTTTTTTTTTAATCTAGTACTTGATATATGTATCTTTATGCCATTTCTATGGATTTTAGTTATCTTTCTTCTGCTTTTCACTTCTCAAATCAAAAGAATACAGAGAAAAAAAATTCCAACTTCAAGAATGATAATTTAAAAAAAATGACAAGGGACTTCTTGGCCCGCGTATAATCAATCAATCGATCTCCCACAATAATTGTGCATTTAATTGGAGACTAATTGAGCTTTTTAATACACCTTTTAAAAATTCAACAATAATTTTTTACATAATATTTTCTATAAAAATGTTTACATGTATAGTTGTGTATTATTATTTTTATTTTCAATTTATGTGTACATACCATAAAATCACATTCTTAGCTCAATTTTATGATTGTTTTCAACATTATTTGTTATTTATTTATTTTTGTAAGAAACAAGTTTAGACATAAATCAAATCATAATCAAAACATTTGTAATTTAAATCATTTTCAATTTACGTATATAAAATTATGCTGTTGTTGGGGCAGTTGTTGTTGATGTTGGACTGCTATTACCCTCCTGATAGGGTCCTGTTACTACACATGGATGCATTGGAAAAAGTGTTGTCCATGATGTTGTTGTTAATGTTGGTGCCCGAAGCACCAATTTTGAGTTTTTTGTCTGTTCTGGATCGGACTTTTTTTTTGACTTGTCGTCGGATTTTTTTTTTCTCCCGCCACCACCACGATTAGTGTTAGTTGCACCATTTCCACCACTACCACTACTATGACTTTTGCCTGAATTTTGAGTTACACCATCGACTTCCATTCTTTTCGAATCTTCATCATCACTTAATGGTTCTTTTTTAATTTTTATTTCATTAGCTTCTTCTTTTGCTTTGGCTTCAGCTTCAGAATTTAACTTTTTTAAACGCATTTTCTCTTCCCATTCATCGATTCCATGCTTTGGTCGATTCAAATTTCTATGTTGATAAAATATTAAAGTCATCCTTGTCGGATGTAAACGATTCGGTCTTTTTAAGGCTGTTGTTGCATGCATTTCATGTTTGGCACATTCGATTAGGACACTTCCATGTATTAAAGCGATTGCAACACCGCCCATTTGAGGATCTTGGAAGGCTTCTAAATTTTCATTGATCTCTGTTACTTCACCAATTGGCTCTGGCTTTGGTGTAACTGTACCTTGTGGTTCTGGTGGAGGCTGTTGTGGAGACATTAATGTTTTAACCATGTGTTGAGGAGGTAAAGGTTGTGGTGGTTGTTGAGGCTGAGGTGGTTGCTGCTGCATATGATGCTGGGGATGTGGATGAGGTGTAGGGGGTAAAGGCGGAGGAGTAAAGGTTTGTTGATGATGTATTGCATGAGGAGGTGGAGGAAGTGGATGTTGAGAAGAGGTTGATGGTGGATACATATTCCAATTTGGCGATGAAGGGGGTGGTGTGGGGGGTGGAGTTTGCTGAGGATACATTCCATAAGGAGTATATGGCTGATGATAACTGTAATTGTAGTTCATATTATTGTAAGCATCGTATGGTGAATATGTGGGTGGGGGAGGATACATTTGGTAGTTGTTTGGATATTGAGAATATTGATATTCGGGAGGAGGCTTTGGTTTCACAAAACCTTCTTCTGGTAAATTTGTGGCTGGTGGAGGACAAAGTTTTGGATCATTATTTAAATTCCCATTGTTAACAATTGTTGTTGAATCAGGATTTTCTTCGCTACCTCTACTTTTTACTTCTACTCGGACATCGTGTATTTGTTCATTGGGATTATTTATTGGACTGTTGAAATTTCCGTAGCCATCATGATTCTGAACAGGTGGAGGAGGCTGATTGTGAGTGTTTGGTGTAACGGCGGGTGGTGGATGTGGTGGTGGAGGCCAATTGCTATAATAATTCCTCGAATCAATATAAGAACCTGTTTGATAATCATAGGAATATGGTGAGTCCAAAACTGTGCTTGAGATTTGATTTGATTGCAATTGAGCATCAGTAAAAGTGTCAATCATTGTCGCCATATTCATTAGGCTTGAATTAGATGACATGAGATTATTATTGTTAGCTGGATGATTGACAGGAGGAGTTGAGAATGCACTTCCAGCTGGACTAGGATTATTTGTGACTGGAGTCTGACAACGAGGGGAGGGTGTTGAAGGGGGCGCTGCGTTTGTTTGTGGAGGGTTTTGAAGTTGCTGCAGCTGTTGTTGCTGTTGTTGTTGTTGCTGCTGTTGTTGTTGTTGTTGTTGGTTTTGCTGCTGCTGCTGCTGCTGTTGTTGTTGTTGCTGCTGCTGCTGTTGTTGTTGCTGCTGCTGTTGTTGTTGCTGCTGCTGTTGTTGTTGTTGTTGTTGTTGTTGCTGCTGCTGCTGCTGTTGTTGTTGTTGTTGTTGTTGTTGTTGTTGCTGCTGCTGCTGCTGCTGTTGCTGTTGCTTATTACTCCTCGATCTTGATCTAGCACTTGGTTCTTTTTTGGGTGGTGGGGGTGGTGTTGGTTGCTGTTGTTGTTGCTGTTGTTGTTGTTGCTGCTGTTGTGCTTGCTCTGTTACTGCAGGTTCATCAGCTTCTTTGCCATTTCGTTTTTTACCATGTCGTCTGCATGGCTGTAATGGTGTAGATCGTACTCGCACTTCACAAGGAAACCTTCATGAAAAAAAAGCACACAATTAATTTTATTGGAACAAAGTTTTTTCAACTTTATGAGAAATCAAAACTCAACACTACACTCACTTCTCGAGGATTTGTACAGCTCCAGTTCGATTTTTCTCTTTCTGTCCTTCGGCGCTCCCGAATTCATCAGTGGTATCCATAATGTATAGTGGGAGAACATGAAATTGCTCATCATCTGGAGGTCTCCCATCACGATTTGAAGGTTTTAAAAGAGAAACTTGTACTGTACAACCATCTTGCATATTGTGTAGATCACGATGAGAGTGTGCACAAAAATCTAAAGATGCTGTTACACCAGAAAATGGTTTACCTGGTTTTAGACCAAGACGGCAATCTGGTGCTTCTCTTTCATATTTAACTTGATTTGCATAGGAACGTGGGCATACTTGATAAAATAAGGGTGCTAAAATTGTTGCTAAAACATTCATGTGGTCTTCAATTTCATTTTCTTCATTTTTAACGGATAAACGAAATTTACGTACAGTTTTCGATCTAGCATATTTGCAACCGTTATAATACATGGACCATGAACACCCAAAGCTATAAGAGGCACCCGAGCTTTCTGGATCAAGGCCTGAATAAATAAAATTTTGAAAATAATTTTAACAAGTTTTTAAATTGAAAAAATAAGATGAATATGAAGTAAAAATAAAGTGCTGAAAATTTACCTTGACATGCACAAGTTCTATTCTCATTTGTTGCGCATCTTCTTGTTGTCGGCAAACCAAATTTATTCAACTTTCCTATTAGCATTTTATAAGCATTATCTGCTTCTAATCGTGGCATACCATCCCATGCTACCATGCATACAACAATAAAAGCTGCTTTGCACCTGTGATGGAAAAATATATTTAATTTTTCATTGTCAAATTGTTCGATTTCCAATGTTTCTTACTTATGTCCCTGCCTCCGTTTAACTACACACAGAATTTTTTCTTCAGGATCAGCTCTTCGAATTATCCATTTAGCTAGAGGGCAGCCCTGTGTTGTTTTACCTTCTTTGCCAGTATACATTACTTTTTCAATTCGAAGCTGTCTTCCAGATATTCCCGTACGATCTTCAAGTTCTTTACGTAATTCAGCTAGAGTTGATGCTGATCCTGTTTTGTAAAATATTATTTTTAAATTTTATTAAATCAGATTATTCTATCAATTAAATTCTCACCTAAATGAGTGTAATAACTCCCAGGTTCCGGTGGATTTTTATCAGAAGGAAAACAGTCACATTCTGGAACTTCAGGTTTATTGCCTTTTTCTAACCGATCGGATGTGTCTAATGTGGCAACTGGTTCTTTTTTGATTTTAATATCTTCTATATTTGTGTTCATGTCTCCTAAATTTTTAATATCTTCTGCAGCTTTCTTCATTTTAACATCACCATTTTGTTCAGTGTTTGTTGCTTCTTCATCTTCTTCATCAAGGATTTCATCCTTTGTCTGAATACCTATACATGTGCCATCTTTAAGATGTTCAGTTGTAGGAACTCTTACTCCACCCTGGCGACAGCACGAGAAGCCAACAGGGTCTTTTATAGCTGCAGGTCCACCTTCACCAAGAAAAGGGTAACCGGTAATTTTTCCAATATCCATGTTGCCAGCACCTGGAACCATTGGTGGCAAATGGTGTTCTGCTGCATGTTGTTTCTCATGCTGCATTTGTTGTAAAAATCTTTCCGGAATTGGATACGTATGAGCTGGGATTTCTTTTTCATAATTCATTGCCGTTGGGATTGGAGTTGGGTCTGGAGGGGGTTTTCTGTCAAGATCGCTTAATATGTGGGGTGGACCAGGTGGAGCATTTCTAGCAGCAGCTGTGGAAGATTTTGAATGATTGGAAGAGTTCTGATGATGTGGTGGTGCTGGTGCAGGACAAAAGGAAGACAAATTATGCAGTTGCTGCTGATGATGCTGCTGTTGTTGTTGATGATAACCTTGGCTGTAGTTTTGAAAATTTTGTTGATATCCTGTCGCATAAAAATTATGAGCCTGGTAGCTTTGTTGAAAATCTTGAACTGGTGGTTGACCTTGGACTTGTGTTTGGCAATAATCTGCATATTGAATGAAGTTTTGATAGTTACGTTCGTAACCTTCCATTTTTGTTTGTGTTGCTAATCCTGGCTCTTGCTTTATTGTGAACTGCCCAGGACCAGCTGGATTAGGGTAACAATGATTATTTGGATCGAAATTAAATCCACCTAGTGGTGGAAATGCTAATTTTTCTGGTTTGATGTCTGGATGGGTTGGAATTGTCGTTAAAGTATTTCCACCTCCTGGATCATTAATACTTTTTTCCAGTTCATTTTTATTTTTATTGCTTATTTTTGGTTGTTGTTGCGGTTCTGGAGCATTTTGAAAACTTCCAGGCTTTTTAAATGTGTGACCTGTTGGTTTCCAAATTTGTTCATTACCACCACCTCCGAGAGGTTCATTGAGTGTGCCATTGCCAGGTATAGTTTGCTGTTGTGGCTGTTGAAGATGTGGCTGATGGCCAACACTCGAACCATTGGCGTTCACTGAATCGCCTCGGAGATGGTGGCTATACGATAAAAAATGACCGGTCTGGTTTTGAGATTGTTGTCCAATAGGTCCAGTAGGTGCTGCTGGTGTTGCAGCAGTAGGAGGTTGCATTTGTTCTGGGGCCACCATATCCTTGGGATCATTTTTTCGAAGAATCATGGTCTTTAGACGAGTATTGAGGTTAACTCGGTCGCCTTGATTGAACATATCAGTTGGACCACTTTGTGGTTGACTATTCCAGTTCCAATCTTGATTTATTTGTGCATGATTTGGAGAAGTTGCATGATTTTGTGGCTGTTGTTGTTGTTGTTGCTGAGGATTAGGTGTGTGCATACCTTGATGAGGGTTATGAACCATTTGTTGCTGTTGATTATGATTAGGTGATTGTTGAATGGGATATTGTTGTTGCATATGATTGCTGGGAGATTGTGGAATTTGATTAGGAGATTGTGAAACATGGCGTTGCTGTTGTTGACCCATCAAATTACGATTTGGAGATTGTGGAATTTGTGGTTGAGTTTGTTGTGGTTGAGCATTTTGTTGTGGTGGTGGATGCATTGTTTGTGACTGTTGTTGTTGTTGTTGTTGTTGTTGTTGTTGTTGCGATTGTTGTGCGCTTGAATTGTTACTGCCATCACTACTTTGTTGTTGTTGCTGTTGTGGAGTTTGTGTTTGATTATTGCCGCTAAAGTCGCCTGAATATCCGTTACAATTGAGTGAGCGCGGCGGCACGCTGTTCACTCGCGGATATCCAGGCATGTCGTTTCCCGACACATTTTTGTTTAAATCATTGGCACCTTGAGTTTGTTGTGGTTGAGAATTTGGTAAAACTACTGGTGGTGCTGGTGCTGTTGATACTTGTCCAGCATATGTTACTGTTGGTGCAAAACTAACACTTTGGAGGGAAACTTGATTGATTGGAGCAATTTGTTGAGTTTGAAATTCATAACGTTGTACTGGTGCTGCATATGTTCGTCCATAATTTGGATCAAAACCTATACCAGCAGTCTGAACATATCCATTTGGTTGGTATGTATAGCTTTGTGGTTGAAAATCAATTGAATTAAGTGATGTTATTGCTGGAGTATTCTGTGGAATTTGTTGAATAAATTGATTTTGCCATCCTTGGGATGGATCAGCTTGCCATGTTGGATAAAAGGCCATTGGTGCCTGTAAATAAAGAAAACAAAAAGACCAATGAAAAATATATTTCTTTTTACATACATTTATATAGATTTTTTTTTTACTTTTAATTAAAAAATGGGTTTTTTAAAAAATAAAAATAAAAATCGTACATGGTTTTATATTGTACATTTTTTTCCATATTTCATTCTTTTGTTAAATGGAAATTCATAAAATTCCAAAATGATTTAATATTATACTATAATGGTTGTTGGTTGTTATAATGAACAAAAATAAATATACATAAATATATTTTAAGATTATCATTACAAGTATGAAAAATATGTATGAATAGACAAAGGGATGAAAAACAGTGTAAAAAAAATTAATAATGAAAAAAAAAATACTATATTGAAATATAATACAGAATAAAAAAACATAAAGAGAAAGCAAAAAAAAAACAAATAAAAAAAATAAAATAAAATAAATAAAAGTAATATATTGTACGACAGAAAATTTATGGATTCACTGATAATACCTTCATTCTCATTTATTCTTAATGAATTGAATACATATGCGAACGTGCAAAAAGAATATGTTTAAAAAAAAATAACAAAATTTGCGTAAATATAACTGTGCAAAAAATATACAATATAAAATAATACAGAAATAATAAAGAAAAGGGATGACAATATAGATAAGCCTTTATTTCCATAATTTATCTGAAAAATCTGAATAATAAAATTGTCTTTTCGATTATTTTTTTTAATATGTTCAAAAATATTAAAAAATGTAAATAATAAGACGAATTATTACTATCGCAAAAAAAACTGAAATACTATTTAGTAGATTGTTTTTATTTTAATATGTTTTTGTTTTTAATTTTTCAAAAAATAAAATAAGACAAATTATCACTTTTGTTTTTCAATTAAAAGAAAAAAAAACTTTGTTAAGGTTCAATGAATGCATACTATGTATGTTTTTTTCTTTTCTTGAATTAAGTATGTACCTATGTATATAGTTTGATTTTTTTTGTTGTCATCGTCATTATAATGATGATGCTATGTCGTGTTGCATTTTTTTGCTTCATCATCATTTTTACAGACATTAACATCACCATCATCATAATCTTCATCATCATTATCATTTACCATTATTATCATCATATTTATATGTTATTTTTATTTTATATTTTCATGTTATTCTTTTAATAGTATCTTTTAAATTTTGTCTTTTAAAAGTCGCTTGTTTTTTTCTTTTCTTTGTCGTTACTTGTTATATTCTTTGTTTTTTAATGCAATTTTTTTTTGTGTGTTTTTATTTAAAAAAAAAAAACCAAAATTGCTATTACATCGCAACGTTACTATCAGAATAAAAAAAAAACTGCATGATAGTAATCATTAATAAAAATGTATTCATTGTTTATTATGCATCAGGTATTTAAAAATAACATTATGATACAAATATAAAAAAAAAGGGTAATACAAAAAATGTAGATAAAACATAAAGTTTAAACGTAATAAAATGACAAAACGGAGAAAAACAAGGAAGAAAAACAATTTAGTTGTAGGTACATATTTTGTAAAAAGAATTTCAGTCAGGTGGAGAAATATAAATAAATATATGAGCACACTTATGCAGAATGTTGTAAAGTAGACAAAAAGGACCGTTGTTTTTACCAAACTTTAAAATACTCAAAAAGAAGAATAATTGTAGTGTTAGAAATTTAAAAAAAAACATTAAACGAAGTTTTTTCGAAAGCATCTTGTGTGAAAAAAATAAGTTCGTTGGCTTTTTGAACATCTCAAAATGATTTTATTACACCCTGTATAAAAAGTGCATTATGTTATGCATGGATTAATCTTAAATGATTTAAGATTTTTGTTTCAGAGTAATCTTTTAAAATATTACATACATATATAGAAACTAAAATTATTTTATTCGTATAAAAAAAGGAAGAAAAAAAAAAATGCGAAAAAAAAAAATAAGTAACAAGTGCACAGGAATCATGGATGTTGGATAACTGATGATCAGAGGATATATATAATTTATATTTGTAATGAGCAATTTCATTTAAAAATGATTATTTGATGTGTGAACATAATTGAATGTTTCATTCTTTTCATTTAGTTGCAATAACCATTAGACCCCCCGATGAGATTTTATACGGCACCCTAGAGAGTTATTTGAACCACGACGAAGTATAAAAAATAAAAATCAAAAAGAAAAACAAAAAAAAAAAAAAGGTCAGAGACATAGTTTGAAAAAAGGATTTTCATGTTTAATTTTAAAATACAATATGTTCTGTAAAAAAAAAAAAAATAAATAAAAAAACACATTCAAGATGATTAAAAAACAGATATACAGCATAACAATAAAAAAAAAGACTGAGTTAGAATTGAATACTCGTAAATCTAAAAAAAAAAGGTAAAGAGGACTGAGGAGTGTTCATCAGCAGTAATAACATTTTTTTTTATATTTTAATTTTATTTTTTGATAAGATATAATATGTCGATATAATTAGAATGAATGACTTAACACAAAAAAAACAGAAAAACGTCTCATATACAATTTATTATACAGAATATGTAGATAATTCAAAAAAGAGGAGAAGAAAAAAAAAACAAAGATTTTAGAATGAGGTAGAAGATGCGATGCGATGATGCGCCTTTTATAATGGGATGCTCTGCGAATCTTGCGTTGATATAATAATGATAATAATGATAAAGATTAAAAGGAAATTTTTGTGTTCATTGTTAAAGGATTAAAATATATGTGTGATTATAAATTAAAAAGGGAATTTTAGACATAAGACTTTTTTTTAAAATTAATTTCATTATTTTATCCTTCACGGCTTTATTTGTAATTATGTTAATTGAAAAACAGGAAAAAAGAAAGGAGAACTTTATCTTATTTAATTTAATGTCTTTAATATTATTTTTTCTTCTTTATTGTCTTTCTTTTTACTTACTTTTTTTTCTTCTCATTTTCTTTTTTCATTATTTTATTTTATTTTTTTTTCCATTTTTTTTTTATTTTTTTAAATTCAAGTTTATGTATGTTTGTAAAGATATTTTGAATATATCTTTTGCGTTACATTACATTATAGTATCTATACAAGTTAGTTTAAATTTGCATATAAATTAATTCAAGCAAATTTGCGCATAGAATATGCAAAGAATGAGAAGAAAAAAAAGTATATTATAATATGAATTTTTTAAAGTAAAGGCATATAAAATGTGTACACATATATGTACATATGTATATATAGGATATATACACAACACATAGATTTGCATATATACATTATTTTAAAAGAATGATAGAGTTTAAACAATTTTAATGAATGTACATGCATATTACTCCAGATATATACATATATACATATATGTATGTATAAGTAGAAGATTGTTGCTAATACTATTTAATGTATGCTTTTTTTTTATATAATATACATAAAATAATCATTTTTTCTCATTTTCTTAATTTTTATTACAATTAAATGCAAATTGTAATTTACTTATAATGGTTTTCGTAATTATAAATAGAAAATCTCTTTAGCAAAAAAAAAAGTGGAAAAAAAAAGGATTAGAAAATACATATTTTTTTTCATCTTTTATTTTTTTTTTTCCCTTCATTTTATAAATTGTGTATGGAATATTAAAATGCAATTATGTATAATAAAAACTCTCCCTGTCTTTTTCAAATTTAATTATAATCTTTTTATATTTTATTTTTAAATTTAATTAAAAATTATATCCTTCTATGTACAATATATAAATTTATAATTTTGATATTTGATTTAATTTAAAAGTTAAATAAATATTTTTAACTTTTGAAAGAAAATTTCTAATAAAATTTAAAATTTGTATGTACATAAACGTGCAGATTTATAATAGAAAAAAAAAAAAAGGACGAACAACACAAAATAAAAGTTATTTAAAATTGACATAACTGACACATCAATTCAATATAAAATCGAAACCATAAAATATACTTAAAAATTGAAATTGATGTATGTATGTATGTATGCTTGTCTACATCAACAATATATACCATCATCATCATCATCACCAAGAAAATATTTTTTTTTTATTAATAAAAATAGAGGATGATATTTTATATTATGGATAATATATACTTTGCCTCTTCCTTGTCGTCATCATCAACATCATGATCATTATTATTATATAGAATTTTATGTGTGTATGTTAGTGATGTGATACGACCTATATATACCTATTATAATACGGTTATAATGGTGGAAGACTGTGAAAAACTAATCGAAAAACTTTTTCCTCAAATATTCATTTTAATTTCCGTTTAACGTAAAAAGTTTATAAAAAAATAAATTGTATATGTATACAGTTTATACAGTTCGTATAGTTGTTATGTGCAGATCTTGTATACTCGTATAAGTATTAATATAAAATATAGTGTTTATAATAAGGTTTTGTGTAAATATATACCTACAACAGTTTTTCTCTTTATTAATTTTTTATTTTGTAATTTACGTAGAAGAAAAAAACGTAAATAAATAAAACAAAAAACTAAAAAAATAAGATGAAAAACTTTTAATCACTTTTTAAAAAGTGACAGTAAAAAAGCAAAACTAAATTAATATTCATTTACAAGCAACCTACACACCTGTTTAATTTTTCTTATTTTTTTAAAATCATATTTCAATGGAAATTAAAATTCTGTAAATTCTGTAGATGAACAAAAAAATAAAGGAAATGAGAAGCTCAGATGCAAAAATCAATACAATATTCAAATTTGATCTAATTTTCCACTTGATTATCCCTTATTTCATCTTACATACAGCGTAAATTCCAATGACGTATTCCTTATATTCTCAAATACAGTACTTAAGTATTATCTTCAATCAACCGACCTAAAACGAAAGTATCGAATTTTTTATTTCTGAGTTCCTTACTAAATACTAAATTTTCAAAAAAGTTATGTGTTTAAATTCCACCACCTTGTAGATAATAATTTTTTTATATTTTTATTTTGGTTCGGTTAGATAAAGAAAATTAATTGAATTCCCATATTAAAAGAACCATGTTGTAGCCTGAACACAGCTAAAAATATTTAATCATCATTATTTATTATTTTAATTCCGGAATAATGTATGTATATGTATACGTATGTATATGTGTTCACGTGTAGGAGGTATATGTACATATTAATATAATAGAATTAAATTGCCTTGATAAGAGAATTTACCCTAATCTGGTATTATTTTGTTAGATAATTTCCGAGGATTATGTACGTATGTGTATTTAAGTTTAAATATGTAATAAAATTTATTCTTTTTCTATTATATGTATTACAACCCCCTTGTGGGATTCAATTTATCGTAAATTCATTCTAATTTGACTCCCCCTTTAAATACAAAAGAAATGTAAGAATTTTAGAATCATTTTTATTTTTTGTAATTCTTTAATTTTCATGTACTCTATGTTTATATTTCATTATAAAGTTACTTTAGCTGGTGCTGCTGCTGCATCATCATAATTTTCCCTTTAGTAAAGTTTTTTTTTTTATTATGAAACACTTTTTTCCACCTTTTTAATAAACGTCATTTTTTTATGCATGATGAACAAGTAAACCATGTGTATACCCTCGAGTGATATACGTATGTATATCCTGCATCATCATACATAAAAAAAATTTCAAACACAAATACGAAAAAAAAAAGTTAAAAGGTCATAGAATTTCTATGAGACTTCATGTGACAATATAAAATTTTTGACTTCAAAATGTAAACATCGTCTTGTGTATATGAAAAAAAAAGATATGAAATGTATAAAGAAAAAAATGGTATCAAGGGAAAATAATAAAAAAAAATTGAATGTCTCTATCGTCTCATATTCAATTCCTTTAGGGCTTTCGAACAGGTTTGATTAAGTTAAGTTAAATTTATCCCTTATTCAGATAGCTTTCATCTTGTTAGGCAACATCCGTCACTTTATTCTATTTATCTTTTTCCTTCTTTTTTTTTATTTCTATTTATTACAAGGATATTCAAATAATCCTCTTATTTTTTTCCTCTAAATTCATATAAAAGAGTCTGACCTTTAGCTTACCACCCTTCCATATATTTAAATGCAAAAAGAAATACAGAGACAAAAACAAAATATGTATTGATGTCCTTAAATCTCACACCAATTTATGTACTATACTTAACAACAAATTTTTTTATGTTCGAAATATGAAAAAAAAAAAATATTAATAAACTGTGTGAACCGAAGGAGGTCAGAGGGCGGGTGTTATAGTTAAAAGGCAGGAGTATGAATAAAGTTTATTTGATTGTAAGAAAAATAAAAAGTAAAATACTTTTGGACTATAGCCCATCTTTTACTAATATTTTATGATGATGTTTGACTAGGAGAAATCTTTTCCTTTACCTTTTTCTTTTTGTCTCTATTGTTTTGTGTGTGTGTGTGTGTATATAATACAGAATGAACTTTTGTTATCCTTTTTTTTTCCTGTTGAATGACTTTTTGTTTTGAAAATTGTTTTTGTTATGTGTTTTTTTTTTTTCTTTTCTTTTCAAAGTGAGGTCAAGTTGTGATAAGAACAATGTTTTATTGCGGTAATTAGTACTTAATGAGGTTTTATTTTTCTATTATTTTTTTTTTACTTCTTCAAGGAAAGCAAAATGAAAAAGATTAATGATCAAGAATTTAGTGACAAATTATTAAATCAATTTTAAATTAATGATGGTAATTTATTCAAATAAGTATAAAATGGTATGTGGATTAAACTTTACCTTTTTATCAATAAAATTGAAAACTTTTTTGCGGTAATTTTTGATATTTAATAAAATATTAAAATTCGTTAAATATTTAATTATGTATTTTAGATGTCTTTAAGAAATTAATTTGAATATTAGTCATTTAAAATTTGTATTTAAAGTGTTCAATTCTGAGGTAATGCTTTTGTGGTATTTGTTAGAAATTATTTATTTGATAAAGTGCAATTATAGCCCATTACAAATCTATCTATCTATCTATTGTTCGTTAAAGATAATGATTATAAGCCACATGATGATTTAAAATTACTATTTTAAAATGACAAATTTTTTAAAGACATTTCCAAAGGAAATTTGACAGAAGATAAATTTAATTTTTTTATAAAAAAACTGACGATTTTCAACTTAACAGATAGAAATTGATTTGTATTAAAAACTAAATTAGCAACTTTATAAGTTTTACTATTTCAAAATGAATTTTAACGTTGGGGTTAACATAAAATTATGTAGTTAAAATTGATTCTGTTAAACCTTAAGTTCAGTTTGGGTTTATCTACTGTTTCTTAAAAAAAAAAAAGTTATGCCAAATCAGATACAATAGACAACCTATTTTAAACTCAAAGTTCGAAATTTTAACACGTTGAACAAAAGCATTCACATTGAAAATCTTCACCTGTACCTAATTAGAACTTTCTTATGAAAATTAAGTGAATTTGTTTTTCATTTTATTAAATTCTTTTCGTTTAATTTACAAGTATTTTAAAATCTTTTTTAGAACCTTTTTTTTAATTAAAAAACAAAAATCTTAAAAGTTTCACAACTTTTTTTTATAATTAAAAGAAAAATTATACTAAAAAAAATCTTAAAATAAATAAATAAAAAAAAAAAAAGAATTTCATTTCATTAAATTAAAATATTAATTTAAATTTTTTTTCGTCTTCAACAAAATAAGATGAAGAAGAAAAAAACTCCCATTAAAAAAAATAATATTTAAATGAGTTTATAAATGAAATGTAAAGAAAAACGAGAAAGAGAAGAAGAAAAAAAAAGTCTCTTATAATGAAAGGAAGATAATTTTTCTTTTATTCATGAACTTTAACCCTGATGTTGGTGTATCATGCAGCAATTCAATTTGAATTTAAATTTTTTTTTTTTTTTACCCGGGATGAAAAGAATGCAGACACACCTTTATACCTCACATACCAATTATTTATTATTTTTCTTCTTTCTTTTTTTTTGTATTCATTTTTTTTTTTAGTTTTTTTTTTTCAATTTTAAATTTATTCCTTTTTTGTTGTTTTTGTTATTTTAATATTTTAATATTTTCATTTTTTTTTCTATTATTTATTATTTTCATTTTTAATATATGTATGTAGATATGTATATACAAAAGCTCCTTTTTAGGGTCGAAAATTGTAAAATTGTTTGATTTATGACAAAATGTATGACTTGTCACAATCACAATCCTATATTTGTATGTATATGAAGTTGTTTTGTTTGTAGGTATATTTTCGTAAACATAAATTATATTATTTATGTCATAAGTGTGTTGTATATAAATATACCTACATACATATATTATGTTTTGTTATCAATAAAACTGCTAGAGATGAAATTACGAAATTTTTACACAAAAGCTTTATATTTTCATTTTGTTTTATATTTTAATTTTTTGGTATATATATGTAAGTACATACATATTATATGTATATGTATGTATATATATTTTATTATTCCTGTTTTCCTTTTTGGTTTGCTGTTGATATTCTATTAAATAATGCATACACACGTATATGATAAAATTTTCTCATTAATTTTCCTCATGTTTTTCATACCAAAAACACAAATTCCTTTTTACTACCTTACTTCTCAGTCATCCTTCTTTTTCTTTTCCACGTCCAAAATACAAAATTCAAAAACTTTTATTATGTTTATTTTCTGCACGTGAGCTGTTATTGTTGTTGTTGTTGGAGAGGAAGGATGTATGTACCATAAATGAAAGGAGTTTTAGAAATACTGACTAGAGGAAGAAGAAGGATATTTTGAAAGATGAAAAGTTTTGGTGTGAGAAAGAAAACAAGAAAAACAAACGGAAATAAATGAAGCAATTGAGGAAGAAGGCTATGTATATAGTAAAAGTAACATAAAACATGATAAATAGATAAAGGGATGTATTTCAAGGGTGGTAATGTGGGGTATTCAATTTTCATTACCTCCTATTAAAATTGTATAGGTGTTTGAAGTGAAAAGTTCTGTCATGAATGTTCTGTAAGGATGAAGGGTAGAATTTAGAATTTCTCTGAATTTCCTCGTCTGGCTTTGGTCTGAAATGGTTTTAGTCATGTCTGTGTTCCCTATACATCCGTTTCTTATTTATTTTGGTGCATATATGTACATAATATGTGTGTATGTATGTGTAATGAAAAAGTGAACTTGTATAATAATTGCTTGTATATAAGTATATATATGTTGCTTGTTTATGTATTTACTCGTATATATGATTGTGAAAAATTTATGTGAAAATTCTCAGGATGAAAATATATGTGTTTTTGTGTATACGCAAGGTGGCAGGCGCAAGTATTTGAATGGATGGCAGACAAAATTGTACATGGAAATAGTGTGAAGAATGTGTAAGGTTGAAATTTAAAGTTCTCTTTAGTCTCTTCTCAATTCATTGTTATAGGAAATTTTTGAATAGAATTTATTAAAATGAAAAAAAAAAGTACTTTAATGATAATAATTTAGCATAGTGTTTGTTCAAAATATTCCAACTATGAGTACAATGGGAATAGTTATGTGGAAAAAAGTGTTTTCAATTAACTATACGTTGTTTTGAAATTTTGATACAATTGTATTTAAGAAAACATGAAAAAAAATAGCACCTTTCAATGACAAGATGTAAACCATCACTTAAGTCTTAAAAGAAAAATCGAAAATTTAAAAAAAAAAAAACGGGTACACCTATACCATAGGTATTACTCACCACAGGAATTCATTTAAGAGTAGGAATTGGGTGTATTAATAACGGTGTTTATATTTTGGAAAGAATATTGAAGGTGCGCAATTGCTTATGCGCGATTTTGAACAGAAAAAACATAAATGAAAATAATTTTTGAGACGAGAAATTTTTCGTCATTATCTCTAAACATTTTTGCCTGTTTATGTACCAGGCTCCAAATTTTTTTTCTTTTTTTTTCAAGTTTCGAATAATTCATGCACATCATGCAGGCGTACGTACTTCACTTTGCAAGGATACACAAACTAAAATCAACTAAATAGCTGCAGCTGTACAAATATATGTAATTTAAAAGATCTGGCTGAGAGAAGATAAGCAGAGGAAGACGAATCATAACAAGAAAATTGGTTTGGAGAGGGTTGAGTTGAAAGCAAGGAAAAATAAATAAAAAAAGGATGTTATAATAAAAAAAATAAATCCTCTCCATTTCAAAATATTGTATATAACGTATAGACACAAAGTGTATGTGTTAAAATTTTGTTTTGAATAAAGAAGAATGAGATTGAACAGAAATTCAGTGTAATACTGTTTACGAAAAATATACGTAAAGTTTAGGTGGAAAAACTTAAAGTTTTTTTGTAAATCTTTAAAGTGAATCCATTGTAAAATAATGAAATTGTGGAGAAAAATAAATATGTACATGGAAAAAGAGAAATTTTATGTTTTTTTCAACAGAAATTCGTAAAAGGGAGATGTTCATGGGAAAGTGGATGATTGGTAATTGCAGAAACTGTTTTTTTTTTATTACTTTAATAGATTTTCCCGGGAAAAATTTTCCTTCTGGTATTATTTCGTTATTTTTATTTTGAAATTCTCTTGGTTTTTTTATCCAATTAAATTATATTTTGTTTTAATTTTATAGAAGTAAAATATTGAATGAATTGAAAACCAATCTTATGGAAAAATAAAATATAATTGAATTAAAAATTATTATTGAAAAAAAAAAAAACAACAACAGTTATTTCAATTTCATGTTTCTTCAATTTTCCAATGACTGATTATTCACAATACAAACGTATAATTTCAATTCTAGATTGTATTTTTATTACCATGGAGAGAAATTTAATTTAAATTGAATTAAAAATAGATTTTTAATTTAAATTCAACTTCAATTTTTTTTTTTCGATTTTATAAATTATACATTTTTTCAACACATACGAGGTAAATTTTAATAAATAGATTCAATATATTCAATGTCCTTGTTTTTTGTTTTTTTTTTGCTATTGTATGAAACCTTCAGAGTACATCATCATCAACTTCAACTATTTTGAAATTCTGATTACATGCAGTTTCTAGGAATTCTTAATAAGAGTAAATAGAACTCTTTCTTCTATTTTTGTAAATGAAAAGGATTCGAATTCGAATTTTAATTATAAGAAAAAATTTTTATCACGTAGAGAATGCCTTTTTAGAAATATGAGAAAAACATTTCAAAGAACAAAAACTTAAAGTGAATTTAAAATGAAAATTAATTTATTTTGAATTTAAGGACTCAAGTAAACATTTTTATTGAGAAGAAAAGAAAAAAAGGATAAATGTTTTTATAGTTCAATTTTATATGGTATTTACATAAAATTAAGAAAACAATTTTAAGTATTCCCAATACACACACATCAGTTTTCTTAAACTCTGATATAGAAATAAGTATCCTTATAAATATTTTAGAAAATCCTTTTTTTTTTTTCCATAAGATTTTCAAAAGTATCTTTTATTAACTTTTCGACATTCATAAGTCTATTTCTCAACCAAATCTATATGAAAATGAATCCAATAATCATAGAGTCAAATAGGCAAAAGGACTTTCAACTTAATACTTTTTCTTAGAGAAACATACTGTTATTCTCGTATTTAGTTTATTGTTAAAACAACAAGTGTAGTGTCTCTAGTGGTTTGCATAAAAGGATCTTAATGATGTTATTTAGAAACTATATCTTTTAAAAAAGTTTTCTTTTTATAAAAGGATATATTATATTGTACTTACCATTGGTTGTTGCGGTTGATCCTTCATTGCCTGCACTTGTGTTGTAACCTGTTGTTGTTGAGATTGTTGCTGCTGTTGTTGTTGTTGCTGCTGCTGCTGTTGCTGTTGTTGTTGTTGTTGTTGTGATGATTGTTGTGATTGTACTGATTGTTGCTGTTGTGTCTGTTGCTGTTGTTGAACTGTAACAGGTGTTACAGCACCACCACCGCCACCTCCACTTATTGCTAAAGGATTTGTATTAGCGGCAGTTGTTGTATTTGGAGAAGGATGTGGTACAGCAGCTGCTGGTGCTGGACTTATAGCAGATTTTGGTTGTGGTTGCCGTGGTGATACAACTGAACGTAAATTATTACTACCTCCTAATTGTCCTGCAGCGTTAGCTGGTTTACGTCCTCTACCTGAACCCTATTTTATATAAAATAATAAAGAAAAAAAATATATATATATAGTATATTTCCATTAAAATAATACAAAATATGTATAATAAATCATCAAAAAAAAAAAAAAAAATACATACATATAAGATTCGTAAAAATAAATGAAATGTAAAAAAAAAAACAGAAATTTATGTTGATATTAAATGCAATAAATTATAATCATCAGAAATTTTATTTGAATTTGAGATTTATATATTAAACAACAAATATTATACAATTTTATCTTAGTTCGTTATCAAATTTTATTGTTCTCTTTTCATATACTAACATAATATGTATGTATGTGTGTATGTATAATTTTGGTATAAAAGATATAAATTTGCATTTGTTTGCACATAGAATTTATACAAAAATAATAATAATAATAATAAAAAGGGAATGTGATAATATGTATACATATATGTAAATACATATGTATGTATGTATATATTCATACATATAATATTTTATTATTATTATTATTATTATTTTTATATGTACATATATTTTCTGTGTGGGCTGATAAATATTTGTGAATGAAAGGAACAATATATTTTCCTTTAAAAAAACAAAAAAAAAAAGAAACAAATGAAAAAGCTTAATAATGTTGATAATGGCAAAAATGTGGAGAGAGAAAAATAAAATAAAAAAAATGAAAATAGAAAGGAGAAGAAAAAGAAGAAATTGGCATTAAAATAAATGACAATGACAAATAATGAATATGTATGTATATATGAAAATTCTGACTGAGTTAGCGGAAATGATGTTTTTCATTTTTCACAATATAATATGTAATTTTCAAATTTTATACAACAACAAACCACATATAATTATAATGTTATGAGAAATCAATATAAAAGTGAGGATGTAATGTACTTTTACATTTACCACATACATATATGTACGATGTATGTACACATGATGAATAATTGATATACTGAAAAATATATTTATAATGTGGGAAGAAGTTTTATGATAAAATTAAATGAAGGTAGATTTACATACATATACATAGATTCATATAATATCTAATTGTAATATTGCTGTTTTTATTGTATAAAATAGAAAACTTATTATTACTACTACTTATAAATATTATGCTGAATTAACAGAAACGTTTTCAACTATCACTGTATGATGTATACGACTAATATAAATTCTTGTATAATATGCAATAATTTTTGCATTAAAAATATGTCATAATAAAAGTTATATAAAATATTGATTATAACCGTGTAGATGATTACTTTTTCATATATGAAAAAAAATAATAAAATTAGAAAATCTTTGATCAATAAATTGGTATATGTATATATAGTACGGATGTACACAAACAACAAACATTTTGTATATAGTCAATTTATTAATTTTAATTAATTTCGAAAAGAAATTGTGTGTATTGCATTTTAAGTTTGTGATTATGAGGGGTTGTCATTATTATTACAATTACCACCCCTATGCCCTACATACTTTATTTATTTCATAATAACTAATTTAATATGTATAACAAATTGGAATTTTATAAGGTTTTAGTTTTTTTTTTTTAATCTATAAAGTAAACTGGGTGTTTAATTTTTATTTGATTAATGTCTGAAAGGATATAGGAAAAAAAAAAGTGGGTTTGTGGAAGCATATAGAAGCCATATTGTGATTTTTCTTATAAGCAAAAATAAAAACGAGATTTTTTTATCTTCTTGAAATCGTTACGTGATTTTTCTCAGAGTTTCAAAATTATACATATTTGATTTTGTTTTTCAACATGAAAATTTTCTAACCTCATAATAATATTTTTTTTTTTTTTGTTTTTTTGGGCTCATTTAAAACTTTTTCAAGTGAGAAAAATTATTGGCATTTTACATTTTTCGTTTAAATTTGTCACGTATTTCACATACATGATATAACACCCTGTATATAATTTTATTTTTAATATAGAAAAAATACCTATTTTTATGTATGTATGTATGTATATTTTAAGATATAAAAATATAATTATAATGTGAAATGAAAATATATCTACATGATAACGACATACATACAAATACAAAAATGAAAATTTATGGTGCTAATTTATTACGTTTAATATTTCAAGATAATTTTCAGCTGCTGCACAAGACGTCCCACAATTAACGTCAACATCTATAATAAAATTTATAACAGCAAAAAGAGAAAGGGGGAAAAAATTGCCTTTAAGGGGTTTCATGTATATATTTATTAAGATAGCAAAATAAATTGAATTAATGGTTTGGATGTTGGGGGATTGAAAAAATATTATGTATCTGAAAATTTTATATATATATATACATATACATATAGTGTGAAATCACCAACAATCTATATGTACGTACACATAATAAAAAATTCACTATCCATCCAGAATAACAAGTGAAACAACACTATCATTTAAAAATAAAATTAAAAATCTTTTATATATGTATATAGGTAAGGAAGGTGTGGTACGGAGGAGATACATAGGATACGTAGGAGATACAAAATTCATGAAGAAACTAGAGATTTAAAAAAAAAAAATTAGTCCCATAATGTTAAGGTTCCATTTATTTTCATTTTTTAGTACATACATATTTTTTTTCTGTAAGGTGAAGAAAGAAAAGGATGAGAAAAAAAAAAGGGTATTTAATGGCATATTTAAATTAAAGTTCGTGTACTGCAATATTTTTTTTTTGTTTTTTTTTTTGCTTTTTTAATTTCATAAGGGATTGGTTAGGATGATGATGTTGGTAATAGTGATTATGGAAAATCTATTAAAGATAAAGTTCAATAAACCGTCATCTGTTTATTATGAATATTTGTTGGAAGAGAAAAAAATTCAAAATGGGAAAAACAAATTTGAAATAAATCTTTTGAATTTATATATGAAATCGTAAATTTGCGAGGCGTGTAAAATTAATATAAAAATAATAATATTAATAAAATAAAAAACCAAACACAAAGCAGTCAAACACACAAGATAAAAAACAAAAAACAAAACAGGCATATAAAACATGAATATAGTATATACTATATAGGTACTTAAGTACTTTTGAATTGTACAAGTGTGGGAAAATTTAATTTTTATATCAAGTAAAATGACTAATGATCATGACATGATGTAAAATTGATTTAAATTAATTTCAAAAATATTGCTTTTATATATACATACGAGTATGTATCTACAATTTAATAGAGGATACATGCTCTTATAAGATGAAGTGATAGTTTGCAGGTGCATATAAAATATTTTTTTTATATTTTTATTTATTCTACTCTATAGATTGTATTGCATGCATGGATTGCATTTTATATATACGTACATGTATCTATACCTATAAATATTAAATATAATCTGTAAAAGCATATTATTTATTTTAGTAATATGATATTTCATTATTCATGATAAAATTGCTATTTGATGTTTTTAAAATGTCAGATCATCAATTATTACCTTTTAATATATATCGAAAGTATCTATACCTATAATATATACATATCTATGTATTTATATGTATGGTAATATAATAATAATAATAATATTGAAATAATCCCCCTTTTTAATGCATAATACTTATTTATTTATTTACTTAATTATTTTGCCATTACAATAAAACACGCAAACTTTTAATAATAATTATGTACCTTTATACAAAATACATAATATAAAAAAAATAAATAAAAGACAAGTTTATTATAAGAAAAAGTAATGTTTAATTAAATTTAAAAAAAATATAAAAAAAAGAGTAGAAAAAATAAATTGTATTATATTAATGCAATCATTATATCCATTTTATGTGCACATATACGTATGTATTTATCTCAGCTATTATGTGTATATAGAAAATAAGGAAAATAATCATAAGATAAATGATAAAATGATTGGATAGGCAATCTTTAATAAAAAAAAAAGTGAAATTGTTTTTTTTTTTTTAATGTTTATAATTAAAAATTATTTTGTTCATGTAATACGTTGTCGGATAATTTAATGATTTTTTTTTTTTTTAATTTCATAAAAAGCATTTAGTATACGTACAAATGAGCACACATATTGCATCATAAACATAATTTTATTTTTTAATTTATTTTTTTATTTTTAATTATATTCTTTGAAGTCACACAATTTCTTTCTTTTTTGTTGTTGCTTTTATTATTCAATTTATTTTATTAGCATTTATTACGGGTAATTAAATATTACGTAAAAAAAACCCATATTTTTTATTTCTTCTTAAATACACAAATTTTTTTTAAAATTTTTTTTCTTCTTTTGATGAAATTCATTAGAATATAAATATACGTATATAATGTTGTTGTTGTTTTTTTGGATTAAAAAAATTTCAATCAAAATTAAAATTACTTGTTTATTATAGAAGAAAAAAAAATTAGATTGGTGCTGCATGTATATTTTTTTGTTTGTTGGATCAAATATGTACTTCTAAGGCTTCATAGAGTAAAGTAAAGTATTATATAAGTATCAGAAATCTGATCCTGATTTTATTAGGTAAAATTAATGTTTTCCATTTTTTTTTTTTTATAACATCATTCACATATGTTTACATGAAATATTTACTTATATGTATGTATGTTTTTTTTTCTTCTAAAGAAACATAAAATAGGAATTTTTTATTACTTTTTTCACATAGAGAAAATTTATTACATACATCAATTTCTTTTTTGTGTTTTACTTTTTCTTTTTTCAAAATTTTCTATACGGAGACTAAATTTACATAATTCATAAGAAAACAGATTTATTTTAGTCCTTTATCTTTAAAATTGGATTTTTTAAGCTTTTAAAATAAGAGTAAAAATTTAGGGAGAATATATATGGGGAAATAATGATTTTTTTTTATTCTGGCATGAATTTGATTTTAATTGGAAATTTTAAGCTTTTTTTTTTTTCTAATTAAATTTTAGTACTTTAGAATTTTAAATGACATTTAATATTTATTGTGAAAAAAAATATAAAAATAAATTAAATTTACGTAATTTTACTTTTATTTTTTTTTTAAAATATTTCTCTCTTTTTGTTTGTTTGTTTGTTGTTTTTTTTTTGCGAATGAAAATCAATTAAAATTAAAGCAAATTAATAAAAATTTCCGTTAAAAATCAAATTAAAAATCTGAATTGTATTATATGAACAACAATAATAGCAATGTGCAATGAAAATACGAGAGAAAAAAAAATCAAAATAAACAAACAAAACGAAGAAGAAGAAAAAAATGCAATAAACATTTCGATGATAAATGCAATGACTGATGATTATAATAATGATGATTCACCTGTTTTTTTTTTTATTTATTTATTATTATTAACAATTCTCCATCAGCATTATTTTATTTATATATTATCTTTCATCTCATCATCGTCATAACAATAACAAATGATAAATATTATAGAGATTGTACATACAAACAAAATGACATATATTATAAAAATTTCGTTGAAAAAAACTTATAATAATGTGGTGGGATGCATTTAAAAAAAAAAAATTTTAGCTGATTTTGCATATTTTTATCATTATTAAAGGGGAAGGAAGAAAAAGAAGAAGAAGAAAATAAAATAACTTACTTAGAAGAGGAGGTAAATATCATATACGAAAAAAAACATTTTATTATAAGTATATATGTATGTATGTATGTAAAAAAACAAACTTTATATCTACAATTATTTTTCTCATTACATTAAATCACGGAAGGTGGTCGTCATTCAATACTTGTACATATTTATTTTTCACGATTTATATTTCAAATATTTTGTTTATCAGATTTTTGCAATTTGTTATTTTTTTTTCTTCTTTTCATTTTTATTTTTATTACTTTTAAGTTTACATTATAATTTAACTTTCGATTTGCTTTCAAATTAAAATTTTTGTGTTTGTTATTTCATCATAATTTTTTTTTTTTTATTTCGATTTATTGCTGTTATTTACGAATTATGTATTTTTTAGCTTTTCTTTGCTATTGCGAAATTCACGTTTCAATTTTATTGATAATTGAGAGAAAACTGATAATTACGAAAACGTGTAATTTCATTGGGGTAATCTTCGAAAATTGACTAAAGAAATGTTCCTTTCAACTCTCAGCTCAAGCCTGTGTCCCGTTTCTATAACTTGGGTAGAAAATTTTCTACTAGTTGTGACGAAACATGTATTTTCTATTTCAAATTCAATTAGTCAAATTCCACTGTTTCTGTATGAGTGATTGAAAATTTTTTGGTGAGATAGAAAAGGTGAAGAGGAAATTTGGAAATTGAACAATAAATTCAATTGTCAATTCAAAAAAGAGACAATTTGAATTAAAATAAATTTTGTTTTTACATTTTTATTGATAAATATTTTAAATATTTTGAAAATTAATTATTTATACTAATAATAGAAGAGAACATAAAAAAAAAATCAACATTGAAAAACAAAAACAAAATAAAAATTAGAAATAAAATTTAATTAAAAATTTACTTATTTGTTTACTCATTTTACTTTTTTCTGTATTTTAAATATTTTTTCTTGGTATTACATTCTTTTAATCAATACAAAACACAAAATTTCATCGGTTGAAATCTTTTTCACAAGCTAAATAGCTGTTGAAAAGAAATTCTATCGATAGAAAATATTCCATCGTTCAAAAACCATACAGAAACATTTGAGAATTGAAAATTTCACATTGGTGAATTCCATTTTCTACTGTTTCTTTTCTACTACTACTTTTCTTTTCTTATAGAAACACTTCGTTAGAAAATTACGTCAATTTGACGTCAAATTGAATATTTTCTACTGTGAAATCTATTTTCTATCCTTACAGAAACGGGACACTGAACGACATTGAAGGATAGCTGCTGTCTATGAGTATAGGTCGAATGAGTTTTTCGGATCTTTCAAGTGTAATTTTCCTTGATGTATACATGAAAGGACATTTTTATTTTTTTTTATGTAATTCAGTTTAAAATACCTAACCTATGATGACCTATGACCTATTTTCGAAAGAATTACTTCTTATTTTATTTTTTTTACTTCAGAGTTTATTTTTTAATTTAATTTTTAATTTGTAACAATTTAGAAAAATATTTATTTTCAATTACAAACTTAATTAAAAAACTTCGAGTTCGATTGTATATAGTTTATAATAATATATTATTTATTATTTAATTTTCATCATCAAAGTCATAATATGATATGTGTGCAAATGATTGTATGTATACTACAAGAACATATGCGGTTATTAAACTTAATTAAATTTTCTCAGAAAAACTTACGAAATACATCCGGTCAATATATTATATTTTAGTAGAGTACATGTTCTTTCTGTTGTTTATTCTTTTTCTAATATACTATAGAGGTACACTATAAAACATATGCATTATATTCTATATATGTATGTACTATCATATGACATATGAAAATAAATTTAAATACCATCTAAAACGTACAAAATATTTATAATTATATCTTTATATACATTATGTACATGCCTGTTTAGATACACATAATATAACATGTATAGTACTTAAAAAATAATTGTGCAATTTTATGAGAGAAAAATTTTCTATTATAGGTAGGTACATATTTATTATACATGTATCTATTGTATGTACACTCGTTTGCACATACATATACATATAGTATATCTGTATCTATTCATCTCTCAACCAACCTACACCTATCACAATATTTTCATTTTTTATTATTATTTTTTTTTTTCATACATTTTATAATTTAGCACTACTAACTAACAGCATCAGAAAAAAAAATGTAATGTAAAAATTTATTCTTGTACACTGACACCATGTGTAATAATGAATTAATAACAACAACAACAACAACAAAAACAACATAAAAGCAATAATAATAAAATTATAGTTTAATTTAATTAAACTTTTTTTTTTGTTTTTGTTTCTAATGAAAATTGAAATAACACTTTGAGTCATTTTCTGTACAGAGCAAACGTGTACTAAATATTTTATTTTATTATTTTTTAATTTTGTTTTTTTTTTTATTTTCTAAGTGATTTTCTTAAGTAATAAAAAAAAGAAAAAAAATATTTAGATCAAAATTTAATTATGAAAAATGTTTTAAACTTCTTTTTTTTATTTATATATATTTTTTAAAATTGTTGTTTTTTAAAATTTTTATTAAGTTTTGTAATGCATAAAAAATGTTTAAAATTCAGAAGGATTGTTGGTATTTGTATAAACATACATATACAAACATACATACATGTATGTAGTACATTTGTACATATGGCATTTGAAGGTTGCAAAATATTTGTTTCAAGGAAATTCATAACTATAGACAATTTGCAAATATATATAAAAAAATGTAATTATATAATAAATAAAAAATAAGAAAAATAAAAATATAAAAAATAAAAACAAAATAAAATTGCAAATTTCAATTAAATAAATTACTTTGATTACAATTCATGTAGATTTTAATCATTTTAATTGGTATATAAAATATTTGTAATTTATTATTACTTTTTTTTTTTTCTCTAGGTATATGAAAAAAAAAGAAAATAATAAGAAAAAAAAGAAAGAAAATAAATGATTAGTAGTTAGCGAATAAAATTTTTTTTTGAATGTTGTGAATTATGGGAAAAATATATAGTGAAAAATTGTAAAATTAAAATTAAAAAAAAGAAGAAGAAATAAAGTAATTTGAATGTAATTAGATTAATAGGAAATGTTATGTAATTTATTTATTTATTCATTTTGTTTTGTTTTTTTTTGTTATCTTATATGTATCTTGAAAGATTTCTTTCCCATCAAATTAGATGTTTTTAAAAAGAAAATAGACTTTAATTGAAATAATTGCTATAATGAATGTTGATTGAAATTTTAAAATTAGGATGTTAGTTAATTTCTTGGAAACGTCAAAAAAAAAACAATTTTCTTTTTCATTATAATTTCCTGTATTTTAATGGTTATTTTTTTTCTTCTTCGTTTTTTGTAATTATAGTTTTTTTGTTTTTTGTTATTCGTACAATAGAAGATCTTTTTTTTTTGCTGTGTTGTTTAGCATTTTGTTTTATTTTATGATTCATGCATGATGATTACTAATCAGCACTTTTTGAGTGCTAGAACTCCGTTCGAATTTTATACTTTCAATCGTACTGCAAAGTTCAAAATATCCTTTATTTTGTACTTTTACAATAAAATAATCAGCTAACTATGAGTAATATTTCTTTGCTATAGATCAGGTTAGTAGAAATGTAAAGATTCTCCACTTTTTCTTTCATTAAGAAAAATAGAGAATTAATGTTGGTAAGCAACATTTTATTTAAAATTTCACAAATCAGATACTTTCTCAAAAAAAAAAGAAATATATTTATTAAACATGAAAGGAAAATTTTAATTATTTTATTTATATGTATTAGTTTTTTTTTTCTGGATTTATAAGATTAAAAACTTTTAAAACTTTTTTAATTTTCTTTCAGTTTTTTTTCTCTTCTTAAAAACGTAAAAATTATTATTATTAAATTTGATAATCTTATTTTATGTTTCCATTTTGTTTTTTTTCCTTCTAACTATATAAATTATTTTGTATTGTATTTTCTTTAATAGCTATTTATCTTTTATATATGTATGTATTTTTTTTTCTCTTCTTATTCTTCTTTTTTAAATTAAATTTCAAAGTTTATTTTCAAGTTTTATATATACATACATACATAAATTTTCATGATAAAAGACCATTTTTAAGACTTATGATGAAAATTTAGAAAAAAATAAAAAAGGAAAAAAAATAGAATTTAAAAAGTATAATAAAAAAAACGAAAGGAAAAAAAATTGAAAATAAATTTTCCAAAATACAATAGAACTTAATCAAATTCATTTACTTTATTATTCTGACTTTTTTTTCTTTTGAATATAAATAATATGTAAAATCAAAATGATAACGAAGTATTTGTATAGAATATATACATATATACAAAATGTGTAAATAAATGTATGTATGTATGTGTGTAATAGTATGTGTATATTGCAATAAAGAAAAGGAAAATAAACGAAAATTTTGTTATCCCGTTTTTATTATTAAATTACAGGAAAATATGAAAAAGAGGACTTTATTATGTATGTATTAGATATAAAAAGTATATATGTATGTATGTGACGAATATATGAATATATGTTAGGATATATATATATATATACATATAAAATCATAAATAACCCCCATAGGTACATATATTAATATAGGAAAAATTTATCTTTTTTACTATACATAGGCTGGTAAAATTGTATATAATAAAATATGAATATATCATCATATATTGTACTTACGCGTGTACACATTCTATGTATTGTATATATTTGTACATATATTTATATTTTCTGATGGAAAAACTGAAGTAAACTTACAAAGAGAAAATCAAAATGTAAAACTTCTTTTTCTTTTTTTTCTTTTTAAATTGAATAGCTTGGGTGAAAAATAAAATAAAAGAGAGAAAATTGAAAGAGAAAATTTTTCATAGGTACGATATAGTGATGGGTGTAGGTGGGTTAAGGAAAAAGGACTATATGTACCTATATGTATATAAACATTAAGGACATATAACTAAATAAACATAATTTACATTTATTTATATTATAAGTATATAGTTTGTATGTAAAATGTACGTATACATATTCATATATAGTGTATATGTATACCGGCATTTTGTTGTAGAATCGTACTGGAATAAAATCATGTTAGGTTAGAACTATGCAAATTTTTTTTTTTATTATTATTTCTCATCGAAAAAACTGTATACGTACATATATGAAGATATTCACGTATATATGATATAAATGAATAAAACTAGAATAGTGGTAAAATATACAATATACATACATACATATAAATGAATTCATTATTAACATATACGTTATTTTATATTGTATAAATAATGAAAATTTTCGTTGAAGAAAATTGAAAAAAGGGCTTTAAATTTATATGAAAATATAGAGATACACACAAGTAAACATATAGTTAGAAATATTATGTTTACAAGAAAAGTACTTACATTCCATATACAGATATGAGGTAAAGTAGAAAGTAACTATATATGTACATACATATAATACGAGTATGAATATCTGTATATATGTATAGGTATACCATAGTACCATATATATGTACTATAGTAGTATATAGTTAGAATGGTTATAAGGTTATGTGAATAAACATATTTTATGAATGGTAAACAATTCGAAAATTTACAAATTGAATGGTTGTTGGTAATATGAATTATAAATAAAAATTTACATAACCTACATACATAAATTGAAAAATGAAAATTATGGTCGAGAAAAAAAAAAATAAGAATTTGATGAGAAAAAAAAATATCAAGAAATATATAAAAAGAAATTAAATAAAGGAGGGAGGAAAAAAATCAAAAACTGAAACAAACAAAAAAAAAATACATAAAGTTTACATACAATTTAATTTATTCAAAAGAAAAATTTATTTTTATAATAATGACTGAAGTGATAAATATTTGTTTAAGTAAATCAGAAAATCTTCTGGGACACAAAACAAAAAAAAACAAGAAAGTTGATAATGAAAGAAAATAAAGTCCTTTTTATTTTTATCGAGTATTTATACGATACACATACACATAAATATAAATATATAGATGAACGTGACATAAACCTAATTGCAAATCTATTTGTTATTCCATTAAAAAAATGAATATTAATGAAGAAAAAAAAAATTAGTTAGCTTATATTTAGAAAAAATAAAAAATTCAACTAAAGAAAAGTGGTGATTCATAAAAAAAAAGATATTGAAAGACAATTATTTTTTGTTTTTGGAGCTTAATAATTTCTCATGAAAAAAAAAATATAAATATAAAGACAATAAACACGGACCGGACCCGTAGGGTGTTAAAGAACTGTTTAAGTATTTTTTTTTTTTTTTCATAGAAAAAAGGAGCAAATTATGTTGAAGAAAAACTACTTTGATTTCTTTCAGATACCAACAATATTGACATTGACCCTTACCGTTTTCTCATCAACGTATTTTATTTATACTCTATAAGACTATAAAATCTATGATAAACCTTTCAAAAATGTCGTTTTAAATACAATAGATAATTTCTTATTGGCAGCTAAGTTTAATTGGTGTTAATTAAAAATAAAAAAGCAATATTCCTTGCAAAAACAAAAAAACAAAATCCCCTTAAAACATGTATCATTTGCATTTAGTTCTTTTCTTTTATCCATTCCCACGATAATTGACATTCTCCGATGTGTTGTTTTTTATTTTTTTTGTGAATAAAATATTTCTATCATTGACATCATTTATGTATATTTTTAATTAACTCATACACATTTTTCTTCATATATTATTTTAAATTATTTTTTTTTTTCTTTTCATTTGAAATCAATTTATTAATCAAACATTTTCATTTCAAAGAAATTTTCTATTTATAATATATTGTTAAACTTGAACTCTGAACCTGATTCAATTTATTTATATTTTTTATTTTTTTTTAATGTTGCATATTCAATAACATTCTCTCTCTGTTGGAAACAAGAAAAAATAAACACACAAACTTTGATTTTTGTCTATTGTTTAAAAAGTCATTGTACAGGTATGTATTTTTATTATACATATATTATACCTTTTAAACAAGAATTAGTTGAATTTTTTTCCTCATGTTTTTTTTTTTTGTTTCCTTCCTGTAACTCTAATGTTATCAGTAAAAAAATCTTTTTTTTTTCTGCTGAACGAAAAAAATAAATAAATAAATTAAAAAATGAAGAAAAAAAAATCAAGAAAACCTGATATAAGGAGTCTTTACCAGTCTTTACTACAGTCAATTAGTGTTAGTGTTCTTATCCTCGAAATATTGCAATACCAACAACAAAAACAAAAATGCTTTTGTAGGTATATATTTAAAAAACAAACAAAATGAAAGAAAAAACAAGAAAAAAAATAAGAAAATAAAAAGAAAAAAAAAACTTCTTATAAAACGATAACAATATGAGGAGCGTCATCATTAAGGTTTTCATGAACTTTGCTGTGCTTGAGAATTTATCAGGGACAAAGACGAACCTAACAACAAAAACAATAAGAAATAAAACCCAGAGATAATATATAAATGTATGTATATAATGTAGTCAGTATATGTATAGTGTGCTTTTTCATATAGATGTACGAGTATATCTATCTATATATATATTTTTTATAAACTGTAATGTAGTCTGAGGTCTGACAGACAAAACAGATATTCGATAAACTTCAATTAATTTAATTAACTTTTTAAATTAAGAATGGAAACACGATATGAAGAAAATGGATAAAAAAACGAAGAAAAAAATAATAAAATAAAAAGTACAAAAAGAAGATTCAATATGTATTTTTTTTTTTTCAAATTCATGAAAGAGAGTAGAATTTCAAGAAAATAAAAACAATAATAATAATAATAATAATTAATTAAAATACATTTTTCTTACATTAAAATGAATTAAATACTGATATTTGAATAAATAATACAAAAAAATATCTAAATTATTTTATTTCATATTAATTTGATAGTAATAATGGGAAAAAAACACACGATAAAACAAAAAAAAAAAAAAGAAATACTATAAAGTATAAGAAAATAAATGATAAAGCAAACGAGATATTGAAAAAAATTAAAAATGGATACAAAATAATGAGATACAAAAGGAAGTCATTTTGTTTTTTTTTGTTTGTCCTTCTCACAATCAGTAGATATAAAAATGAAAAATATATAAATATGTATGTACATATATATTCTGAAGATCCTTATCTAATATTATATCAATTTAGTGAGAATAAATTTATTATTTTTAGAATTAAAATAAAAGATATCTTAAAACTGATGCTACTGACGATATTGTTGCATATTTATGTAGTTTTGTATCTTGTTGCATTACATGTTCTTTTTTTTTTCTCCCTTGTTCAGAATGTTGAAAAATTACATACAATTTTTTTTTTTTAAATACAAAAAAAAAATGAATAATGAAAAATGTTTAAAATGACATCGACTTATTAACTGCGATATTTTACATAATACATATATACATACATATGTATATGACATCCAATTTAAAAGATACACACATACATATACTTTCAAGGTTAAAACATACTTGGATAAATATTAAGAAGATATATTTTTTTTTATTTTTTTCATATGATAAATTTAATAAAAATATATATTAACTTTTTATTAAAAATTCTTCAATAAAAATAAAAAAATATATACAAATAAACACACATACACTTTTATACAAGAAAAAAAGAAGAAGAAGGAAAAAAACAGGAATGATACCAATATAAAAAATGTTTAAAAAACCAAACAAATAAAATGATTTCATGTTTTTTATCGCCAGGTGGAAAAATCTAGGCCAGGCAGGTGGTAGATATTTCATAGTTCTTTTCTTGTGGATTATTATTAATATAAAAAAAAATTTTTTTTATCCATCATGATTTGGTTTTTTACCATCTTCTTCTTCTTTTTTAACATAATTTAAAAATATATTTTTTTTTTCTCGAAATTAAGAAGAAAATAAAATATAAATAAAATTGAAAAAGTTAAATTTAAAAAAAAGAACAAATCTTTTTTTTATTAAAAACCATACAGAAAAAAAAAACAAAAATAAAAAATTACTTTTTAACCATTAACGTCAAATATTTGAAATAAAAAAAAAATATACATAATATAACGTGGTTTTTTATTCTGATATCTTTTTTTTTTTTTTTTATTTCATTTTAGTTTAATTTTATTTATTCGTTTCGTATTTTTTTCCCTATTTTTTTTGGTGTGTAATTTCTTAAATGCTTCATCACATTAAGTTAAATGGTTTTTTTTCTGAATATCTTTTTTTTTGTATTATATGGTGAATCTATCTAAAAAAATGTATTTATTCAATGAATACCTAATAGTTTTTTTTTTTCTACTCCACTCTTGAATTAAAAAAGTAATGAAATGAAATGAAATTGGAATTGGTATTTTTTTTCTTATTTTTTATTTGTGTGTGAAGAAGTGTTAGATTACAACATTGACATTTTTTTTTATTTTGTTATTTAAGATATTATAATGAATGATCTGACTTGTATAAATTTATAACAGAATTCGAAAGAAGAATTTAATTTGAATTAAGTGATATTGAAATTATCATTACGTGTGTGTTAAGATGATGAAATTATTTTATGGTAATGTGCTTAATTTTTTTCTTTAAAATGTTAAGTATGACACTTCAATTAAAAATTAAAATAAGTACTTTATGTTTAGTTAGGGTATCAACAACACTTGAAGAATAATAAATAATGATTACGTTTTTTTTCTCTTTTGTACAAGCAGAACTTTCAGCATAATGCCAAATGCTCTCTATTCCCATTGAAATAGAAGAATTTTCTGAAAAAACTTTTTTTTATTAAAAATAAGATTCTGAAAAAAAATCTTTACAATTTTAATTTCTGAATTGAAATTTATTAAAATGGCACAAGAGTTCATTTGCTAAAATGATTTGGAGAGTTTTTTTTTTTATTACGAATTATTTTATTAATTTATCTGAGAATAGCGTAAGAATTTTGAAAAAAAAAATTCTCTATCAATAGAAATACGTGGTTGAATAGATAAATTTGAAATCAGTTGAGAATTATTTAAATCGCTTAGTATACTGCTTATCATGAATTTTTAAAAATATTTTCCTTTAAATTTTCTTTCTTAGCCTGTGCTAAACTGTGGGTTACTTTCATTTTAAATTAGCCTTTACAATTAAATTTTAATTAAGAAAAATTCAACTTTCTTTCCTTTTTTGACAATCACCAGTGTCAGAAAAACGGAAAAAAAAAATTCTAAATTTTGATTTTAAGATTTTATTTAATTGCAACGACACCAAATTTAAAGAAAAAAAACGTTGTTTTTTTAAAGTCTCTTGATTACTATTTTCTCAGCTAAAAAATTTCAGGACAATCATCAACCAGCAAATTATTATCAGTTCTTGATTATGTATTTTACTTCTTCTTTTTTTTTTTTTTTTTTTGTATGGTTAATAAAATATTTATTAGGAATACAAATCAAATTTTCAAAATAAGAATACAAAAAAAAAAAAAAAATACACTCCCTAAAAAATAAAAAAAGAGAATAATTCAGACAAACATTAATTTGACTCTTTGGAAACGAAAAAAAAAAATAATTCAGAAAAGTAAAATAAATATAAAAAAAGTAGGTACATAAAGAAGAAGAAGAAGAAGAAGAAGAAAAAAAAACATGAATTATTGATAACATGTAATGATAACATATGACAGATAAAAGCATAAAAGTTAATGTGATTTCGAATTCTTAAGCACACAATTTTATATTTTATCTACATACATATGTACATAAATGTGGGTATGAAGTATTATATATATTAAGGCGTATTAATAAATATGTATATGTGTATATACATATATGTATAATAAAGTATGTATATGTAAACATTATTTACGTATTCTAAAGGTTTCTTCGTCAGATAATTGAATATTCTAAAGGCATCCTCTCACATCCTAATTCTGTTTCATTATTATACTAACAGCAAAAAAATAAATAAAAATGAAAGAAGAAAAAAAATAAAACTCATTTATGAGACGAGACTTTTACATATTATACATATATGCATAATTTAACTAACACTAAAAGCATCAATGAAGATAAAAAAAAAATTAGGAATAAAAATTGAAAAAAAAAAAAAAATTTATTAAATTGAAAAATAAAAAGAAAAAGAAAAATTAAATTTACATACTAAAATTGATGATGAAAAATAAAGGAAAAAAAAAACCAATTTTGTTTTTTTTAATTTTTTTTTTCTAATATCCTTCCTTCTACTGTTTTCTTCTTCTTCGTAATTTATTTTTTATTTAGTATTTTTTTTTTATATATTCAATTTTTGCTTTTGAAAAATATTTTTTTTTTTGTATTTTTTATATATTTATATTATTTATTTTCAAAGAATTTCTTTTTTTTTAAACGACTTGACATTTTTCAAATTGGTAATCACACGATCTTCATTCATGTTTTTTTTGTTGTTATTTTTGTTCATCTTCGCTTTCTTCGTAATTTAATTTTTTATAAAAAAATTTTTTTTTTCACTTTTTTGCACAAATTAAATTTTAATAGTAATGTGTGTATAATACGTAAAATTTAAAAAAATGGAAAATTAAAGAAAAAATTACAGACTTCTAAACACGCAAAGAAAAAAAAAATAAGAAAGAAAAATTTTAATAACATGGTAAGCACAATAGCGAAAGTACATTGTTGTTAATATAATTATATACATACAACATGTATTATTAAGAAAAAAAATTAATTGAGTTTTTATATGAATAAAGAATGGTATTATGCAGGGACACCATGAAAACAAAAATACCACAGATTATAAGGTACATATGTATGTGGTTTCAGTTATTAGATATTTGGTGAATACATGTTTTATAAAATACTAACTTCCCTTCGAACAGATCCCTTGGAAAAAATAAATGTGCACGTTTTTTATTTATTTATTTATTTTTTTTTTTGCCACAGTTTTGTGTTATGAAATGAATTGGAACGGATATCTTTACGGAATATGGTTTACCAATTTAAAATGCTTAACAGTCCTTTCGAGTTGTAAATCAAATATCCAGATTCTAACTTGCTTTTTAGAGTTTCAATTCTCATCAAAGTTTAAACATACAAATTTATATATAAATAAAAAATACTCAAATACTCCCCCAACAAAGCTTAGTTCATCCTAGTTGATGTTTGTAAGAGGACTCTTTCCCCAAAAAAATATGTATTAAGGTTTCATCAAACTCAATTCAATCCTTTCATGTTATTTTGTTTTTATTTTTCATTTTTTTAGATGAATCACCCTGTATTCAATATGTGGGCGGATGTACGTTCATGCCATATAATATAGAATGTTTTTTTTTTTTTTCAAAATCAAGATAATATGTAGAATTTTCTTATTAAATGGTTAAAAAAAAAGAAGTTTAAAAAAAATTAATATAAATTGTGCACAAAAGAATGGAAAAAAAAGAAGAAGAAGAAGAAAAAAAATTATATATACGATAACAACTTCAAAAGAATAATAATTATAATTTTTTTTTCTTTCTCATTTATGTGTTTTTTTTTCTATTTTCAAATTAAAATATACCAAAAGAAATCTCACAGCCAGCAGTCAGTAGAGTGTGGTAGTGGTAGCACTTCTAGCAGTATGTAGTACTTTTTTCTTATTACCAACAACAAATCAGTTAAAGAATTGTTTTTGGGTTTTGTTAAAATTAAGATGAAAAAAAAAATCTTAATAATAAGAAAAAAGAACAAAGGAAGATAATTTTCATATATGCAAAAAAGCCAAAAAAAAAAAAAGAAACAATAATAATAAAAGAAATTATAATGAGAAGTTACCTAAGTATATTCTGTATTCTTCTTGTTCTTTTTTTTTTTTTTTAATTTTAACATCAATATGTATATTATGATGAGGGTTTTCCGGTGTGCAAAAATAATAATAGCAAAAATAAAAGGAAGAAAATTTATCATTTTTTGTAATGTGGCGTTTTTTTAAACACAAATTTTTTGCAAGCGAAAAAAAAAAATAATAATAAAAACTTAAGTATCGTAATAAAGGATTGTATTGTTATCATAAATTTTATTATTTTTGTTGTTGTCGTTCGATGATGATGACAAATATGTATGTATGTACATATATTCATTTGGCAACGACAACGAGAAACAAAGAGTGAAAGAAAATTATTAAACTTTTTTTTTATGAAAAAAAAAAAAAATACTACATAAACAATGTGATGAAAGGAAAAAAAATGGTTTGTGTTTTTTTTTCGCAAGTCTTTCACTGATTTGCATATTTTATTCAAAGATTCTTTCACATTATGAGATGAAATTTATCATAATTCATAACAATGGTTTTTTGTTTTTACATTTTTTAGCCATAATACATAATATGTATTTATCTACATAATAAAAAAAATCATAACACACAAGAAATTACTATTTTTTCCTGTATTTTTTGTTGTTGTTGTCTTTGAATCCATTTTCCTGACAAATTTCCTCAGGTAATAATGTTTTTTTTTTTTTTTTCAAATTGTCTTTGATTTCAAAATATCTAGCAGTTATGCTAATCACAGTCACATAATAAAAAAAAATTGCCCGTGTTGTCGTCCATAAAAATATCAAATCTTATCAATAAAACACTAGGATGTGCCAGGATAACATACATATAATTACGACAAAAAAAAAAACATAATACTTGTTTTTATTATTTTTAAGTGCAAGTGAACGATCAAAAAAACCAAAAAAAAACATAAATGTGATAATGAAAATTTTTCTCATAAATAAGAAAATGATTTTCAATTTTTTTTTCCAAACAACAACAACAAAAACAATTTTAAAAAAATGATGAAACATAAAAAACTAATTAGAGAGAATTCCTTTTTTTTTTAAATGTCTCTAAACCAAATTATCAGCTGGAAAGGCTGTCAAAGATAACATTTGGTTTTAGTTTTTATTTTTATTTAATTTTTTTGTTGTTGTTTCATATCGGTTTTGGACTGTGCTGGAATGTCTGGTCTGGAAGATGAAGATTGTGTTGTTGTATTTGGAGGACAAAATAAAAAAAAAAAAATATTTTTTTTTAAAACACCCAATCATTTTGATCTGTCTATGTAAGTTACTACATATACTCGTGTATGTTGTTGTTTTTCTATCTTTTTTTTTTCAATTTATCCATTCGATGTCGTCGTCCAATCCAAGTATAAGTCTATCTATTCAAATGAATTTAAAATCCGGTGGATGAATAAACGTTTTTTTTTTGTATGCTGCAATAATGCATTTTAGAATTTGTTTTTTTCTTTCACATATTCCTTTTTAACAGGACAGCAACTAAAACGCTATGAAAACTATTAAAGATACCATAAGGCATATAAGGGACTAAAAACAATTCATTTTTATTTTATTTTTATTATTATTTTTTTTTTTGGAGTCCTGTATTTTATTTGTCTACTATAATGAACAATTTTTTTTTATTTTTTGTGTGTTTTTTGTGGTCTTAGTCAACCTGTTTTTGTAGTGAATTGGGGTTGTTAGCCCTGAGATGCTGGAATGATGATGATAACAAATTTTTTTCTGTTTTTTTTTTTTATATAGATGTTTGGAGTTATTTTCCTTTTTTTCGGTATTTTTTTAATATGCACGAAGGTTTTTATTTTTATCTTGTCTCCTTTTTACGTTATCTAAAGCATATATTGTTTTTTTTTCATCATCATCACCATCATCATCGTTAGGCATAAAGTTTCCTATTTCAAAAATCATTGTGTTTAGATTATGGATCGGATGGATGATCATTTTTAAAGTATTTTTCATTTATGTTTTTTTTTTATTAATAATTTTTTTTTGTTATTCTTTTTTCAAATATTTTTTCTTTGTTATGTGTTTGATTAAAAAAAAAAAAAAAACTTGTTTTCTTTGAGATCGATCTCATGTTTTATTTTTTGTATTATTCGAAAATTAAAAAAAAAACGCATTGTCTTTGAAGTTGGTTTGTTATTTTTTTTTTTCATAATTAAAGTGTTTTTTTTTTTTTTTGTTTATAAGAGCCTTAGGGAAAAATTAATTTTAATTTTTTTCTTTTCGTTTCGATACAAAAACTAGAAATTGTGAAAAAGTCTTAAATAAAATAAAAAATATAAAAATAATTTCTTGTGCTTTTTGTTATAAATTTTCGATTAGATTTTTTCAATAGATAATATTTACAATTAATGATATTTCTTTTCTTTTTTTCTTTCAAAATTTATAATGTCTCATTATAAAATAAATACATACATACATACATATTTCAATTAAGAATAATAATGTTTTTTTTGAAAAAAAAGTTTAATTTAAAAAAAAAATTTAATTAAAACAAAAAAAAATAAAAATGTAAGCAAAAATAAAACTTTTCTCATAAACTTTAATTGGAAATGAAACCCTTTCGTTTCTTAAATATGAATCTATCTCTATATCATATAATATTAAATTGTTTAACATTAATTTATATTGCGTTTTGTGTATGTACACCTACCTACCTACACAGCAACAACAACAAAAATTATTATTTTTAAAAAAAACATTGAAAATAATATACAAGAATATTTTATATACAGAAAATAAAATGGTGAACACAAATAAACAAAGAGTGTATAGCTATATTATTTTAGATAGGTAGTATGTTTATTATTTTGAATAAAATTGCAAAATGAGAAAATTAAAAAAAAATAAAATATGAAAAAAATAAGAAAAGATTAAAATTTATAATTAAAATCAAGGAAACTTATAATAATCAATTTTAATTACAATTTCTGGTTTATTTTTTCTTTTTTTTTTGTTTTGTTTTTTTTTTTTTAAAAAAGAAAAAGATAAGATACAGAAATTATTATTATTATTTTTTTTTAAATATAATATCAAGAATTTCTTGTTTCAGAATAAAAAAAAAAAAATTAAAATAATTGAAAAAAGAAAAAATAATTAAAATAAATATGAAAGAAAGAATAAAAGAAAAAAAAATATTAAAAATAATTATTTTTAATTTAAAATAATTTTTATCTGGCTTTTTATTTTTTATTTTTTTCAATGAATTCAATTTAAAAGTTTTATTAAGTATTAAATAATAAAATGCATGTTAATATGAATATACATATATCTATAATAATAAATTATCCAAAGAATTGTAATAATAAAATTCAGTTGAAAAAAAAAAAAAAAAAATAGATAGAAAAAATAATAAATGTTCTAAAAAGTGCAAACGTGATGGGAAAAACTTTTATTCGTCGTTGTTGTTGTTGCCTACAATGCAAGGTTATTTTCTAAATTAAAAAAAATATATATATATGTATATTCAGAAAGACAAAGATTTTCAATTATATTTTATTTCAAGGAGAAAAGAAAAAGGATTTGTGAAAAATATTACTTTTTTTGCTTTTATTAAAATAGAAAATTTGTAAATTGTTTTTTTTTTTTTACAAGATAAACGTTGCCTTGGCCTTAAAACGGATATATTTGATATTCTAGAGACTAACGAGTGAAAAATATATGAAATTTGATATATTCTAAGAATATGTATTGAAAGTTCTTTGAAAAGTCCTTCAATTAAATCATTTTTTTTTTAGATTTGATTTAATTTAAAATTTAATAGAAGAGAATCACTTTAGAAATCCTTGGTTAAAGTTCGATAGCATATTATGAAACTGTTATTTATTGTTTTTTTTTCATCTGAAAATATTTTTTATCCTTGAAAAAAAGGATTTTAAATTAAACTTTTCTCAAAATCTCTTTAAATATTCTTAATAATATAATTTTCTGGTACCAGATGAAATTTTCTTATATCAATAATATTGGTGCCAAGCGCACTATTGCATTGCTACGGAATCGTTTCATTAGTAAACTTTATCATCGAAAAGCTTCATTAAAACTGCGCGTTTGTAGAATTCTCATAATTCTTTTAATTATTTCATACATACATTAAATTACATTCCAATTAAAAAAAAAAATGTATCTTAATCTTAAATTAAATCAAAAATTATTCGAATAAGTTGAAAAAAAAAAGAAACGAAGAAGTGTTGAAGTAATTAATCATTAAATGAAACTTGAAAAAAGAAAAATAAAATAAATTAAACAAAAGTAGGACTTGATAACAATTTTTCATCTTCTTCTCAAATAAATAATCAAGTTCATTATTGTTTTTAATTGAACAAAATAAAACAAAAAATACTAAAAAGATAAAAATAATGAAAAATAATTCTTTCTTTTATAAATAATCATCACCATTTATCTTTTACGAGCACAATTTTGAGTAAATTTTTATTATTTTTTTTTTAGTTTTATGATTGCATTTTAATTTTTAAATCTTTTTTTTTTCTACTTTTACTTAAATATTTCCTGGCATTTTTATTAATTAATTCATTCATTTATTCAATTGTGAAGCAAAAAAAAAATGAAGTGATGTTGTTGGTTTTTGCTTATTTCAATAGTTTCTTTGTTTCTCTATACATACATACATATATCAATTTTTTTTTTTGTAATATACATTTTTTTTTTTTTTTTGAATTTATATTATAGATACATTTTTGTTTTTACATTTGGACTTTTTTAATTTATTATATTATATTATCATTTATATTTTTGTTTTTTGTTTTTTTTTTTAATTTATTCATTCAATTTTTGCATTTTTTTTTTCAATTCATTGTTTCTTATTTTACTTGCCGTTTCAATTATGTAGTATTTTATTTTATGGTTTTTTTTTTTTGTTCATTTTATATTTTAAATTGCATATCAAGTATGTATGTTTATTAAGAATGAATGTTAAATGTATTTTTTGTTGTATGTAATAATTTTGTTGTTGTTGTTGATGTTTATTTTATGTATTACATACTATCATTTATATGTGCATATATTATTCACGTGTGTTTAGTACATATACTTATAATATTATGCGCTATTTTATTTATATTATTATGTATTTATGTTTTGTACTTTTGTTGTTTTTTTTTTTAAATATTATTTCTAGATTTAAATTATTTTTTTTTTTGTTTTTGTTGTTAAATTAAATTTACATTTTTCCTGAAAGCCATTTTATTTCTTAATATTTAATTTAATTCATTTTGAATCTCATTTTATCGTGTTTTTTTTTCAGTTTTTAATTTATTTTTTTGCATTTGCAATATATTGTCATTGTTTTTATTGTTGTCATACATTTGTTGTTGCTGTTTTTTTGTGTTTTTTTTCATGAATATGAAAAAGTAGATAAATTATGATCAAGAGGTATAAAGTATATGTAGATATGTACATACTCGTATACATACCTTAATAATTTCACATAAATACACAAAATACATTATTATGTATATTTGAAATTTTTTTTTCCTGTCTACATTTTCTTCTTGTGTTATTTGTTGCATTTATTGTTTTTTTGTTAGTTGTTAAAGTTGAAAAATTAAACTATCGTTTTTTTATTGGCTCTTCTTTTTTATTTTTTATTATTAAATAGCACAATAGTCTATAATAATAATCATAATAATATTGTAGGTACTGTTTTTACAAGTATCTTTTTTTATATGTTCGAGATAAAATTTTATTTTCTGCAATAATAATATGTAAAACAATTTTTTTTATTATTATCTTTAATATTCTATTATTCATCTTTATTGCATAGAATATAGATATCTCATTAAAAACAAAAGCAACAAATAAAACATTTTAAAAAAAACATTAAATATGAAATACTTTTTTTTTTCACATTCACATTCACTTGATAAAACTTGAAAATTTAATCACATGAATTTTAATATAAAAGTTAGTTAAAACAAAAGAAAAAAAAAAAAAAAAGAATTTTTTTATTACAGACGGGGTCATGTACATGACTTTATCGACATAATTTATGTTTCCAATGATATGATTAAATTCTACTACTATATACACACACAATGTGTGTTCTTTTTTTTTCATACATTTGGTGCGGTATGTAGTTATAGTTACAGAAAAAAAAAACACAATTATGCTTTAAGAAAAAAATAAAAAATACTTTTCTCATAATTTAAATTTATTGAAAAATTTTTAGAACATATATGGCATATATAAAATGACTAAAAGGAGAACTAAATTTAACTAGAAAATTAAATGTGAATAAATAAATAATAATAAAATATATTATCGTATCATGAAGTCCGTTTAATGAAGTGAAAAAAAAAAATAAAATAAATAGAATATTAATATTTCATAACGTTCACATTTGAAAAAAAAAAAAAAAAAAATTGACTAGAAGTATTAAATAATAAATAGAGTTTAAATTATTTTATTATTTTACTTGGTTTGTTCGGCATAAAATACAGCATAAAAATGTATTTTTCAATAATAAATAAAAAAAAAAAAATCTACTATTTTAGGTTAATGAAATTATGAATTTCCTGTTATTAATAAATATATACATACATATATAAATATACATAATGCTATTGTTTTATGGAATTTTCATTGAAAATACACAAACATATACTTCACCTCTATGTAGGTACGAGTATATCTTTATCTTTTATATTTTGTATTTAAATATTCGCATTCATATTTTATATTTTATGCCTATGATCGCTATAATAAATCATTTTTTTTATGATTAAATGCTAATTTATTTTATAATTGTATGCATTTTATAATTGTTGTACAATGATAAATTATAAACAGTTTAAGTTTTTATTTTTTTTTTCAAAATTGAATTTAAATAAATATTGAAAAAAAAAAATGATTTTTGTATTTAAAGATGCAGGTGGGTGGTTTGGTATATGAATTGCATCAGTCAATGTTTAATAAATTATTATTATTTATTTTTTTTTTAGTTTTGTTTTATTTTTGCAATATGCATTTTAATTTTAGTTGTTGTTGTTTTTATTTTTTTATTTAAATTTTATTTAACAGTATCTTAAGAAATTATTATTTTTCAATATAACTTGATTTTTTCTTTTCTTATGAATTTCAATTAAAATTTTTCAGTTGTTTTAAAATGGAAGTGAATTATGTATTTTAAATAAGTGTTGAAAAATAGATTAAAGTATGACTGGAATTTTGATGAATTTAATGTATTTACGTTTTTAAAATTTATTAAAGAAAAAAAAAATTTGAAATTTTGCAGTACATATTTTATAAAATTTGCATATCGTCATCGTTTTATGAAAACATCAAATAATTCGAAGAAAACTGTTATATCAAAGTATTTTAAGATTTGGAAATATTGCACATAAATGCAATACCTATATGTATGTGTGGTGTGAAATTATGTGTATATATATTTGTTGTTTAAAAATTTAATTTCAAATTTTTACCTTAAATTTGATTCCAGTTTTAGTATCTGACATCGATTTACTCACCTGGAAAATATAAAAATAAAAAAAGAAATAATAAATTTCAATTAAAACAAATTCCATTCCAAAAATACAAAAAAAAAGCAAATGAATCTTTTTAAAAAATGTCAATTAAATTTAAATTTAAATTAAATGTTATTTTATTTTCTGGCACAAATGATTACGATTTCAATAAAAAAACAAAAAAAAAAAACAAAAACCAAAGGACAAAATATTTTATTTAATTAATGTGGCATTGTCTTTCACTTTAGATATACATATTTAAACCACATTATTACAAAGATACCCATCTTCAGATACAATAATTCTATATGATGTACGTACATATTATAGATACGTACATGAATTCACATATGCATATACATATTATGTACATACATATATTTTGTATTTATTATTTTTCAAAAAATAAATTCACACCAAATTGAATTTAATTAAAATATAAAATATTCATACAATATATATACATAAATACATATAACCTTGATTTCAAGGTTTCAGAAAACAAAAAAATAAAACAACAGTAATAATTAAAGAAAATGCCATTAATAAATTTAATTAAATACAATTATTCTTTGTTTTGTACATACATGATGTATGTATACATTGTGCATTAATTGTAAGTATATATTAAAATATGTATACATATTATACATAATATGTGAAATAAGAAGATAAACGATCTATCAAATTATGTTCAATATATTATCGATTCTTTAATGATTCAGTGCCGTTTTAATAAATTATAAATAAATATACATATGCATATGAATGTGTATAATATGTGTTTTTAATAAGAGATTTCATGAATAATTAAATTAATGATAACAAAAATGAAATTTAATTATATATGTTATCTATATGTCATTTTATTTTTATTTTTCTTTCTTTCTTATATTTTATAATATTTAATTCATCATCATCATCATCATCATCATCATATATTATTATCATGTTCTTTTCCCTTTTCATATCATTTTAGAAAAAAAAAAAAAAATAAAAAATAAAAAATCTTAATTCAAATTTTCTTGATAATAAATCATAATGCAAGTAATTCATCATTTTTTCTGTAATAAAAAAGTAAAATAAAAATCTAAAAAAAGAAAAAATAATAACCAATAATTTTTAACATATATACAACGCAAAGAGATTGAGATAAAAAAGTTCATCAAACTATAAAAATTTTATAATAATATATACTTTTTCATATTATGTGATGGTTTTTTTTTTTTTTAAAAAAAAAGATTGTTAATACACATGTATCTTATTTGAAAAGAAATAAAAAAATCGAAAAATAAATTAATAATAAAAAATAACTTCATTAAAATTGAAATTTATGATATTGTTAAAAATATGATAAAAGAAATAAATAATCACATAATATTACATATATACAAAAAAAAGAAGAAGAAAGAAACAAAATACGGAAAAAACGTAAAGAAATGAAAGAGAGTGAAAATGAAAAAAAAAATAAATAGGGAATAAAACCAATCATCAACGTATCAATCAAAATGTCAAAATGTAATATGAACAAATCAACTAATATAAAAGGCGATTTTTAAAATAAAAAAAAAAAACATTTGTTCCTCTTCCTTTTCTCTGTTCAGCTAGTTTTTTTTTTTAAATTGCTAGATAAAATTTAACTCAGACTTTTATTAGATAGGGTGTTTTTTATGTGTTTTGAATTTTATAGATAAGAGTCGAATTGTAGATAATGTATCATTTAGACAGATATGAGATACATTGAATACACAAAGAGCTGAAGTACTTTACAAACCCGTGTTTTGAATCTTATGTTGAGCCTAAATAAATTTTTAAAAAATATGGTGAAGGATTATGAGGACGTTAAATGAATTTCTGAAAGATACAAAATAAGATTGCTATCATTACTAAAATAACAAACTCGAATTTTTGGCGGTCAATCCAACTTATTGTAAGACACGTAACAAAATAGTGTCAAAAATAAATAATACCTATATTGGCTTTCTTTGTCCCTTTAAATGGGCAAATTATTAAAAAATCTAATTGGACTTTAGAGATCTTTAGACCTTTTATAGACCTTGCTGATTGAAGTGTTTATGCACGTTATTTTTTGTACATCATCACTATTGAATTTGAGGTTGTGTTGGCTGACTTGTGAGATGAATCAGCAATTCAACGTTTTAAGCTGAATTTCATCAACTGACAATCATTTGACGTTTTCGAAGATGTACGAACTCACTTGTTCATTTGTGAAGATTGAGTTATCACTAAGATAAGTGCTTGGAAGTACTTCGTTCACGTTAAAGGAACATGGTCATCTTAGAAATAGAGGATTGTTTGAAAAAAAAATTACTTGATGAGGTCAAAATTTAGTTAAAAATTTTCAAAACATTTCTAATTTGATATTTCGAAAAATAAATAGTAGAACAACATTTTCAAATTTGCTATAAGAGTTGTTTTGTTCGTATATATACCATACCTGTTTCAATGTCTTATAATGACATTTATTTAATTTATTTTTGTGATTTAATGACTATATATCCAATTGTACACCCACCCTGTAGACAAAATATATAGTAACCATATAAAAAAAAATAATCATAATTGCATTATGTGTACATACTAACATGATATATAAAACTATATATAATTATATAAGACGAATATTAATCAAATGATCATAAATCATTCGATATATTGGGTGTATGTGTTTTTTTTCATATATACCTATATAATTAGAAATTATATAAAAATAATGTGCACGTATTCTTGTATATATCTGTATATGTATCTATGTATGTATATAAATAATCGTTAAATATGTAATAATGAATCATAAATAATTTTCTTCATATTCTTAAAACAATCATGTTTTTTGTATATACTGTGTATATAGCATGTAATAAATGTTTTATACCTCTATTATAATAAACACTAATATTTTCTGTAGTACGTGTTCTAATTAATTAGAATCACATTGTCATTTTTTTTCCTTTTTTTAGATATTTATAAAGATACAAGCATATATGTATGTATATATTTTATATAAAAATGTAGGTATGTACAATAACATTAATTTTAATTTATATACAAACGTTCATTAACATTTAATATAACGATAAAAAAATATATCATATGTATTATGTGTGTACATATATGTATGTAATGTATGTATATGTATACATATATCACTAATTTCCCCTAATAAAATATATAGGACATTTTTAGTTATACTTTTAGTAGTTCTATATAACTAATTAGAATGAATTTCCAGAAAATGTTAATTAACATAATTAATGACCAATATTATAATCGGATCTGTTAGAAAAAGTAATAATGATAAAATACATTAGAGAGTATACTAAATGTCTAGTATAGTAGATATTATAATTTTTTATATTATATATTATTATGTATATTGTAATATTACCTTATAAATTATTATCACACAAAATTCGTATAGATCGTTTTATAATTCACTTCTACAGTGTACGAGTATATTCAACGAATATGTGTAAAAAAAATAATTTAATATTCTTGTTTTTTTTCTTTTCTATTTTAATCGCCGTCAAATTCATTCAATTAATGTCATTAAATTGATAATTTATTATAAAAATTCATTAATTTTAAGAAAATTTATATTTCAAATTCGAAAAAACGAAAGAAAAGAAAAAAACAATCTTTTTTCTCAGACTGTTTTTTATCTAATAACAATAAAAACAGATTTTTTTTTTATAAAAATAAAATAAAAAATGCATACTATAATTTTATTATTGTTATAAAATGATATAAAAAAATAAGAAGAGAATAAATACGAAAATAAATAAATATAATAAAAAACAGTTGTCATCTGGTGAGTAAGATATATTCAAATCGTGAATAAATCTGAATGAAAATAGCAATTTTTTTTTTGTTTGTTTTTTAAATATGGGAAAAACAATGAATGGCATGGCATGTGAGTTATTCATTCGTTAATGTTTTTTTTTTTTATTTTAAATTGATTCATTCATTTGGGTTTTTTTTTTAAAAATTTGTTTTTTTGATAAACAGAAGTTTTGCGATAAAAAGAATGTTCATTATCAATAAAGTTTGCTATTTTGATTAATAAATTTTTTTTTCTATATAGGTAGTATGTATTTTTGTTTGGTTTCATAAGAAAGGTGATTTTTTAAGGTTACTTTTTTTTCCAAAATATGTTTTCATTAGAAAATTGATAAAATTTTTTGTTATGAAAACTCCACATGTGTTTTTTTTTAAAGATAAAAAATTCCAATAAAATACACAAATTTAATCTTAAAAAAAAGAGTCTGTTGAAATATTTTGAGCTTGTTAAAATAAAAAAAAAAAAGGGAACAAAATTATGACTTGATATAAATATAGTGACTTTGTTTTTCAATGACAGATGTAAATTTTCGTGGAATTTCTCTATTGCAAAAAAATTTCAAACATAAATATGTGACATTTGACAGCTCATGATCACATGATTTGCAGATTTTTTTTTTCAAAAATTAAAGAAAAATCTGCATGTATCACATTTCCGAATTTTAAGGAAAGACTTGAGTTTTTTAAGAAAAATGTCTGCAAAAATTTCAAGAGATACTTTCATCTCTTGTTGAAGTACTACAGATTTAAATTTATAGGAATTTGTGATGCAATCTTAGAAAGTTCAAGAATTTTTAAAGAACAGAAAAACTGTTATTTAGGGAGAAAAAAAAGAAAATATCAATTATTAGAATTTTTTCTAGTACTTGTTAAAAAAATTTCATAAAATACCTCCTGTTTTCAACCACATTATTTTAAATTAGTGTTCCAATAAATTAAGAATTTCTACCTTTTTACCCTTATTAAAAAAAAAGAACAAAATAATAGTAATTAAGTAGCATAAGGGGACGATACCTAAAATTTAATTTTTTTAATTTAAAAAACGAACAAGAAAAAAAAAAACAATCAGACATCAGACATTAAGATTGATGAACCGGTAAGATAAAAGATCACATTTTTAATTTAAATTAAAATCATGAATTATACACACAAAAAAAAAAAAAAATCAGTTCTTTTCAAGAAAACAAATTATTTCCACTCAATTTAATTATAATTTAATTTACAAAGTACATTCATTAAAAAAAAGAAATGATTTTTTTCCTCTGATTATATTTTAGAAACATATACAGTGCGTGTACATAATATGTAAATTAAATTTATTACCCTAATGTAGAATATGTGTGAAATAATCAATTATTTTAATTCACATTTCTCACATGTCATTTTTTTTATTTTTCATTTCTCTTTGAAAAATTATTATTAAATTTCTATAATGAAAATTAATTTTTAAACACAAGTAATTCATACACAAAATATACTGTCTGTCATTGAATAAAAAAAAAATTATATATAAATATGTATATTGGAAAATTTATTTTCTAATTTAAACAAATTGTGCACAATTTAGAAGATATTTTAATTAAACTTTCACATTCTTCTTTTTTGTTTTTTTTTTCACATTTTTATGTCATTAAAAAATAAATAAATAAAATAACATGTAATTTTAAAACAAGTTTATAATTAAATTCTTTTATTTTTTATTTTTCTGCTTATTTTTTTTTTCTTTAATTATTTTTTTTTTTTTTATTATTATTATTTTGTTGTTTTTGCAACAGGTAATAAAATCATCTAGTATCTTTTTCTTTTTTCTTTTTTTTTTTTTACTATGTAATTAATGTTAAACTGCTTTATGGAATCTTGTTAAAACATCATGTCATAGAAAAATAATTTTTCTCATTTTTGTTTTTTCATTTTTGTAAAAATATGCACGACTATGTAACATACATATACTTTAACATCGAATTAATTTATTACAAAAAGAAAAAAAAAAAATAAATATATTCATTATTAATGCAAAAAAAAAAATAATTATATCTTTTCATACAATTTTATTAACATTTTTTTTTTATATATAAGATTAAAAATTGTAAAATAAAAAATGTAAATTGCAAACTTTCGTATATTGTGTTGATTAATTATACAACACAACACAAAACTTGTAGTCATTGAACGAATATACATATACTGTGTTTAGATTTTTGTAAATAAATACACATACTTCGCATATATGTATATTATAATGTATAGAGAGTATATTATATAGAATTTACGATATTACAGTATCAAATAATTACATAGGTACATACATATTTTAGTTAAATTTTATACACTGTTATTTAATTAAATTTTCATCAACATGCTAATCAAATGACATACATTACAAATTTTGTTAGATGAATTATGTTTATTAGGAATTTTTTTTTTTATTTTTAGATACTTGTATCTATGTAGATTTTAATTAAACAACGACGACGAATTTATATTGAAAAAAAAAAACAAATAAAAAAGGAAACATTATATTAAAAGAAAAACATTAAAAAATTTTATTAAATAAATATTAAATTCCGATTTCTCTCTTTTTTTTTTTTTTTTTAATTTTTCAATCGTTTTTCAATTTTTTTTCTTTTGCTTTGTTCTCTTTTTCTTTTTTTTAAAACATTGTTGTTTTTTTCTTTTTGTTTTAATTTTTTTTCCAAGTGAATGTAGATTTCAATTTCAAAATGCTAAATAATAATAAATAAATAAATATATGTATATACGAGTACTGTGTACTTTTTTGCTTTTTAATGAATTATGAAAATATATTTTGATTGGTTTACTTGTTTACTTTTACATTTTTATTTTTACAATTAAAATATAAAGGAGTATATTATTTTGAAGAGAAAAAAAAATGCATTTTATAAAATTTTATAGGGTAAAATAGATGAAAGTTGGAAGTTTAATAATTTTTTCAAGTAAAATATTTTACTAATAATTAAAATAAATAATTTGTAACGGTTAAATTTAATTAAATTTAAAAAAATTTAAATTAGATCGTGTATTCTTTTAAAATGTTAAGTTTTCTTTTAATTCACATTATTTTTCTCAAAATCTTACATGAAATATGACATTCCATTTTATGGCCAAGGGACAGAAACAAGATAAAAACCCTAAATTGCAAATAATACCACTTTAATTTTACAAGACGTAGAACGTAGGAGTTGTGAGCTTTAAAATTTATATGTAACAATCTAATTAGCCAAGAAGTATCTTATAATTGCAGAAATTAAAAAAAAAATCTATTAATCGACCTCGATGGCTAAATTCTAAGAATTTCATGTGGAAACCATTTCTAATTTCAATAATGACAATACTTCCTAGAAATCATATTGTTTTCTTCTAATTTACACCACTTAAGTTTTTTTTTTTTTTTAAGATAAAATTCTCAGAAATCTTTATTTAAAAAATCTCCCACAGGGCATAATTTTTCATTTTACCCTAAAATGTTGGCAATTTTTATTTTCAATTTATTATTTTTAATTTATTTTATTGCGAAATATGTATGTATAAAAAAAATACTTTTTAAATTAAATTAAAAAGATAAATGTTTTATAAAAGAGAAATTACTACAATTTTATTCTCATGTATATATTTGTTTTTGTTGTTGTTGTTTATTTTATTTTATTTTTTAAATATAAGTTTTAAATGAAATGACAAACATTTGTAATTAATGTTTTTTGATTTCATCCGTTATTTGAACATGTGTTCATAATTATTAAATATTTCTTGTTTTTTTTTTTGCTTTTTTTTTTAATGTTTTTAATTCAAATTAAAAAAAAAAGTCTTGAATGTATCTTATAACTATAAAGTTGCTTTTATTGTCACAAAAATCATTATGTTAAATGGCTTGTTATTTTATTTTATTATTTTTTTTTATCTTTTCTTAACATTAAAAAAAAATACAAATTTAAAAAAAAAATAATAAAAAAGAAAAAAAGATTTAAACAAGCTGAAATCTGTTAAAAAAGTAGCAATACGGTCATGATAAACAACAATTTATGTTGTTATTTAATTTGCAAAAATTTGAAAGGTAACAACAACAACAAAAATACACGAAATACACATAGGAATATGTTTTATATAGAGAAGAAAAAAAACTACCTACATATTTTTTATGTTGTAAAAGTAAGAAAAAAAACAACAAAAATAATGAAATTAAAATAATAAACATGAATTAAAATTAAAATAAAATTTATTAGATTCATTATATATACATGTAGATATGTACTATGTATACGAATATTTCGTAAAATTTTAATTTATGTTCATTAAAACACTCTTTTACAAAAAGAAAAAAAAAAGTTAAAGAAGATATTTATATAAAAAAAAAGAATCATATATCGCATGTGTGAAAAATAAAGGCATATAAATTTGATATGTGTGTTAAAAAATTTTTTGTGTTCATACTCGTATCGCATGTAATTGAGAAAAAAAATATAAGACAATCAACCTAAAACAACTTTTAAACATGTATTTAATTAAGAAAATAATTTTCTTAAACTCTTAACTTCCTGTCATTTTATAATAAATAAATTTCTTCTTTAGTTTTTGGTTGAGATAAAATTGCTTCTTTATTTTTTCCTTTCTTCTCTTTTTTTTGGTAATTATAAAAGATTAAAAAATAACAAAAATAAAAACGAAAAAAAAAATGTATATTATATTCTCTTGATGATGAAAATTATAATAATGACAATGATGATGATGATGATAATGATGAGGACGATGTCTTAACAAACAAAAAATGCATACTATATATACGTACGAATGCCTGTAATAATTTGATGAAATGAACATGTCGCTTCATATGTGTACCTAAGTACTATACGTTATATTTATAGTAAATCTATTAAGTGTAGAATTTAGTTTCGTGTTTTTTTTTTTGTTTCTTATACTTCTGCTTTTGTTTTATTTTAATTTTTTTTTTTTTTCAAATAAATTACAAAAATAACTTTAAATAATAAAATAATCAACAGAAAATAAAATATAAATAAAAAAGATATCTTTTATTTATTTATTAAGTTTTTTTTCTTTTTTAAAAATCAACATATACTCGTATGTATGTAAGTTAAAAGTATGCGCGATATTTTTCCCATAAAAACCATTTTCATGTTCAATTAAAATTTTTAGTAGTACAAGAAACAAACAAAAACAAAAAACAAAAAAAACAATAAAACTATATAAGAGATACAATGAATAAAAAAAAAAAATCCCAATCAAATTAAAATAAATACAAAAATAAAAGATAAAAATATCTTTTGAGAAAAAAAAATGTATGTATTTATAAACACAAACACTCAATTTAAAATATAAAAATAAAATGATTCAAAAAATATCGACAAAAGTAATTGTGGTACATGAAATTGATGTTGTTAAATGGAATAAGAAAACTACTTAAGAAGTGCATATTATTTTATACATAACATATACATGTGTATGTAGTATAGATATAACATACAGAAAGAAAAAAAAGGAAGTTTATAATATATCTTGACATGAATAATATGTATAATGTATATATATGTTCATACATTATGTGAATAGATACAAGATACATACATATATACTAGGATTTTGAATTTATGTATATTTTTGCTATTAGAAGATATAAGTGAAGAAAAAAAAAATAATAATAATATGAAGAAGAAAAAAAATGTCGACATGAAATTTATTTATTTATATGTTTATATTGAAAAAAAAAAAAGTAAATTTTTTTAATGTATGTCACAGTCAGACCGAATAATATAATATAAAATATTTACGAACGTACTGCAATGTGTATTTTGATGTTATTTCAATTTTCTTAATATAAAATTAATATAAAATTTAAATTGAATAAAAATTGAAAAATGGAATGTTAAAAAAAAACTAAATATTTTTTTTTTAATGTGGTGAGATATATAAATTTAAAAGATTAGTCTTTTGACATTATTTTGGACACATCAAGGACAGTTTAGAAAAAATATAACAAAATATTTAATGAAAGTGTTTACAATATTTTGACGATGAAGCTCGTTAAATATAAAACATAAAAAAAAACATATTTATTGAAAGATGACTTCAATTTAATATTTTAAGTGATTCTTGGAAGAAAAAAGAAGAATAAAACGGGCAGACTACAAAATACACACGAGATTTACCTATTTTTTGTTTCTACAAAGAAAAATTAAGAATTTATTTTAAAATTTTATTAGAGTCGTTTTTGTTTAACAAGGATCAAAATTGTTTTCATATTTTTTTCTAATTTTTATTACATTATATAAATTTCAATAAAACAAAAAAAAAAAACTTACTTTAGAAAAAAGGATACTCTATTAAAATTTCAACATTTAACAACTCTTACATTATTCAAGGAACTTTTCTTTGTTGAAAGAAAAACATTACCATGGAAAATGACAAGAAGAATATTTTACAAAAAATACATTTCGTATTCGTTTCAAAGGATTAATGCATTTTTTATTTCAATTTTACTTCTGACAAAAGTCCTTTGGTGATATTAGAAACAAAAAAAATTAAACCAATCTTTGCGTAATTTATTTACTTTAACTTATTATGTACTTTGAAAAATGTACTACCTCTCTATATCACTTACACGTGCATAATTCTCTTTTACTAAAAATTGTAAAAATACCTAAGGTAAAAAAAACAGAAAATTCAGTGAAAAAAAATATCAATGAATTGCATTGAACTTTGATTTTTTTAAATTGAAAGTAAACTCATTTACTCTTTTCGACTTCAAAGGAATCTTTTCCTGTAAATTTTAATTAAAATTGAATCATCTCATTTAATATTTTTTTTTTTGTTATTTTTATGTCTGATAAAGACAGCTTCCATTAAAAAATAAAAAAAATAATTTCATTATTATTATTATCAAATTATGTAATTTCTTTTAGGTACAAGAAAAAAAAAATGTTTTTTTTTTGAAGAGTAAGTGGGTTATGTTAAGGTTTTTGCTTAAGTGGATGATGTAAGTACACTCAGTCAAGAATGTTTTAACAAAAAAAAAAACTTTTGCTTTGAAAGCAATTGAAAAGAAAAAAAAATCGATTTTTGTAAATGGTTTTCTATCGACTTTCAAGGATTCAGAATTGAAAAGGAAATTACAATTTAATATTATTTTTTTTTTCATTTTTGTCACCATCATCATCAATTACCACTTTTTTTTTTTTTTGTTGTTGTTGCGTTTATTAATATTCAATTTAGAAAGTATTTATATTTTATATTAAATAAATAACAGTGCAGATAATATGTACTTTAAACTTGTACTTTTAACTTTTATTGTACATACATTTTGTATGCATAGGGGCACTCACTATGAATGCATTTATTCAATACAATGTTGCTACAGCAGCAACAAATAATAGCAACAAATCATAATGATAATAATGATGATAAAAATGATGAAACTTTATAACAACTAACCAATACATGTTGTATTTGTACAATTCGTTGTATTTACATAAAATAAAATAAAAACTGTACATAAAGTACCATGTATGTATCTTCTTTTTTTCTTTATAAGTATAGTATAAAAAAAAAGCAAAACTTCCGCATAAAAACTAAATACACACGACAATTTTAAAATTCTGTGTTTTTTAATGCTGTGTACTATTGCATTTTTTCTATAAATGTTGTGTATATACATTTTCATCATATACAACATAATCATCATCATATATGTATCTACTACCTTTTTGTATCTATTTTTTTTCTTCTAAAAAAATATATATATATATGTAGAAACAGATACTATGGTTATTTTCTATGTTTTTTTTTTTTTTCTTTCTATTTTACTATAATAAAACATTCACGTTTACAAGTACTCGTGTTTGATTAAGTGTTTATTATATGAACATTGTAAAGTTAAAATTGCCATATGGTTTTGATACAAATACTATATATACAAAACATATTTTTTTATGTGTACTATCTATATACATATGTACAATTTATTATAAAATTGTTGAATGTCGAGTATATTACAAATATTATTTTATATGAATAATTTTTTTTTTCTTCTATTTTTTCAACCAAAAAAAAAAAAAAATGCATTTTCTATGAAATTGAAGAGAAAAAGAAAACACACACACAATTCACACCATAATTTTCTATATTTATGTAGTTTTCTTAAACACTTTTATATAAAATGTATGTTCAAGAAGTAAACAAAATTTAAAGATAGATATCATGTAGATGTAATAAAATTTATGAAAAACGAAAAGAAAAAATAACAAACTATGAAAATATCAAATATTTTAGATACATATATGTATATGTGTACATGTACATATGTAAATATCAAAGTTCATATTTCGTAATTTTAATTAAAATATTTTAATAGAAAAGGAGTGCAATATAATTTTTAAATGGAATTCTTTTTTTGAAATCTACAAATTTAATGAAAATGTATATTTTTTTGTGAAATTATACATAAAATAAAGTTTTATTTACAAAGTTTCAAATTGAGATAAATTATTTATTTTTCAAAAACGTGTGTGTGTTTGTTTAATTAAAGTTTAAAAGATTTTTAATCAAAATGGAAGGAAACATATAAAATCTATAGAGAAAAATATTATTATTTAGGATTTCCGGGAGCTATAATTCACATTACAGAAAAATGCGTCAATTTCCGAATTTAATATTTCATTTTCTTGGTTTTGTTCGAAGGTCCTGAAGTAACCTTTGGAATATGTTATAGTTATATAGTTATAGTTTTTAACTCAAAATTACTAATTAATACACTTCTATTCGAAAAAAAAAAAAATGCAGATAATGACAAGAATTGACATACATATATGTATTATAAGTTCCTTACTTCTTGAAATTTAAAATTTTTATCTAAGTTGATTTTTTTACAAACAGAATAAGGAAAATCCACTTTAAAAAATTTTGGAAAAAAATATATATATTTTATTTTACAAATATCGACTTACTCTTCAGGAAAATAATAAACATGGAAACCTAGAAAAAAAAAAGTATAAATAATGTACGTACAAATTTGCTTTATAGATTTCGAATGATACATACCTACATATAAATATATTTTTTGAATATTATTAGAAAATGAAAAGAAAAAAAAAACCATAACGTAACGAAATTATACATCGAGTAGGATGTACCATAAAATAACAAAAAATCCCTATCTATATGAAAAATAAAGTGACCAAATTGAAATTTTACATGCCCTTTGCATGTATGATACATATTCATGAGTTCAAAACACAATATTTTGCCTTTGAAACTTGTTAAATAAAAGAAAAGAGAATAACAAGAAAAATGTATGTCTGTTTGTTGGAAATGTAAAAATTCAGTTATTCTTGTTCATGATTTTTTTTTTATTGTTTTTTGTACAGAATTTCAATTTATTACAGGACGAACCGTCATTTCAAAAGACGAGAATCCATTTATGTATTTTTCTTTCTTTCAAAAATAAGTTTCAAATATCAAATGAGAACCTGATAGTGAAGTTCTATCAAATACAAAATCCATCTTTTATTTCTGTATTAAAATATTCTTTCAGATTTTTTCAGAAATTTTAAATTTTTTAAAGATAAAATTTGAATAGGTTTTTTAAACTCTATTTTTCGTTTTGATTTCTTTTTTAAATTAAATAGGTATAAGTAAAATTTCAAGTAAAACAAGAGAAAAAGTAAACACTTTCAATTGTGATTATGTTTATGGTATAAATTTCAGATGATTAAATTTTTTTTTTTCCACTCTCCTTTTAATTTTTTTTTTTTAAATATTTATTAATATAAATTAAAAACGGATATACGAGTATACGTATAATATAATTAATTTGATATTTATGATACCGCAGCAATAATGTAATAAAATCAGTATCTACTATTTTTTTTTCTCTTCTTTTTAATAATATTATTATTGCTTGACTGGAAAAAAAAAATTATAATCGGAAAATATCATTAAACCATCGCGTATCGTATGTATATACGATATTATGTATGTAAAAAATATTATATTTCATATCTTGAATTAAACAAAACCAATAAAACATCGAACCAATTTGATAATTACAAACGGAAATCATAAAAAAATATATATACTCGTATATATTAATGAACATTAATAAATATTTTCTCTTTTTTTTAAAATCATTTTTTTTTTCGTATTTAATTTTAATTTTTATTACAATTCATAATGCACAAAAAACACATACAACATTCATACATACGCATAATTTTTATATTGAATATTGCATATTTATTTTTGCATTATGCAAAAAAAAAAAAATGTTTTTTTTATATCTGTGATACCAATTTTAATGCAGTCTCTGACTCTGTGCTTTACTGTTTTTTTTTTTTTTGTTTTTCAAGTATAATTATGATAAAGGGAGAAAAAGGCATTGGTCTTTTAAATATAAACACAGAATATTAAACAGTATTTTTTTTTTTGTTTAAATTAATTTGCCTTTTTTTTTTGATAAAAAGTGATTTAAAAAAAAAAAAAAAAAAAAAAAGAAGCGAAATGCAATGCTAGCACATGGAAAATTTTTAACGCGGATAAATTAGCACGCTTAATAGTCGCATGCATAGTCAGTTAATTCATTGCAATATTTGCTTATATGCATTTGGCTTGTTGTAATAACGTTTTTTTTTTTTTTGCTTTTATATTTTCGCTAGAAGCAATATTGCAATGTGGTTACCGGCTCGCTGGTCTGGCATAAACATATTTCCGCGTTCTTCTCACAGTTGATAAGTGTGTCATGCATTAATTTAATATTATTATATTTTATTTTATTTTATTTTTTTTCATCTTCTGCCTTTTTTAAAAATATATTTTCTCATTGCCCCACCACATACATTATACTCTTTTTTTTTTTTTTTTATCATCATATCGTAATTGCATATTGTAAGTGCAATTACATTCACATACATATTTTCTTCCTATAATATAATAATAACTTATAAGTGGTTTCATTCCACCTCCTTCTTTTCTTTTACCTTTTTTTTTCTATATTTAAATTTTTATTTTTATTTTTTCAAATGACACCTTATACTTATACCGATGCTGCTGTTTCAGCATATACAATTATTATTATGCTTTTTTTGTTGACATCTATTTTTTGTTTTGTTTTTTTATTTGTGTATTTTTCTTACCAATTCAAATGTTTATTTTTCTTTGAAAAAAAAAAAAAAAAAAAACACATACATTTTATTTTGGTTGCGACAGCTCATATATGTATCTATGATATATACTTTTTATCATTATTTTATTTTATTATCATCATCTTTTTTCTTCATTTCTATATTTAAATTTATTTCTAATATTAACCTATTTCGATATTTAAATGCACATAAAATATAGGTGTTACACTGAACAACAACAACAAAAATTTTATGATTTCATTATTATTTTTGCGAAAATAACACTAAAATAATAAATTTTGTATTAATTTTCATATAAGTGAATACGTTCTAATATAATGAACTGAATATGAATAAGATACTTAAAAGAAATAGCGTGACGAAAAATGAAAAAGAAGTGGAAAGCTTTATTATGTAGTAGATGCTTTTTTTTTTAATTAAATTTTTTCAAAATATATGTGGGACGGAATGTGTAAAATTTTTATTTTAAAGGGCGAACAATTTTTGATTACTTTTCAGAAATTATAAAAGTGAATGGAAATGAATAAGCTACATAGATATTTTGAAAATTAGTTTAGATAGTAATTTTAAATATCTATTACACAGTTTTAGTAATACTGATGGACATTCTCGTATAATGTTAATTAAAACTGATGATTTAGAATTTCAGTAGTGTTCACACAATCAATGTAATTATTGTTATTCCAATAAGGATAAAAATAATTGGAGATTTTCCACCAAAATAGAAAAAAATACCGTCTTGTCTTTTCAAAATTAAAACTAAAAAAAAAAGTATAAAACAAATCATGTTAACAAGTGTAACTTTTCTATTTATACATATATTACCTATCTGCATGAAGCACAAAATATATAATTATATATAAATTTAAATTCACATACAACATGTATACGTGCATATACATATGTACTTATTAAAATAACAGCGTTTTCCTTATTTACTCAAATTTTATAATAAATCAGTCATATACCTATACTTATTTAGAAAATATCTTATTACATTTCATTTTCTTTATCTTTTCAAAAAATTTTCTTTTATTTTTCAATAAAATATTTTTTATATAATTAATTTTAAACGTCATTACCATAATCATTAAATAATTTATCTTTTTATATTTTTATTTTTTTCATTATAATTGTTTTTCCTTGTTTAGTAAAAATATTTATATATAGAAAATAAATATCCATTGGAAAATGAAAATAAAAGAAAATGTCAAATTTATAATCATTTTTCGTATAGATATTATTTTCTCTGTAATTCACGTTTTCTTTTATTTTTTTGTTTTTTAATTTTATTTTTGCAAAAACATAATAAAAAATAAATAATTTTTCCTTTTTTAACTTTAATATCGTAATTTTTCTTCTTTTTTTTTCACATATGTACTTACATATATCATATATATAGTATATACCTAATAAAACTTATGATACACAGCTGCATACATTTAATTTTCTCTCTTTAAAAAAATAAATTTTTTATTATTAACTTTAAGAAATCTTTTAACAAGAAAATAAAAAACAAAAATTGGAAAAGTGAAGAAGAAGAAGATGGAGAAGAAAAAAACATCATTTTATATACGCGCGTTATATTATTTTATTTTTTCTTATTTTTTTGAAAATTTCATTTTATTTTTACATTATTATAAAATTTTTAATATTAAATTTATATAAAATTTACCTGATGGGAAGATAATTTTTTACTTTTTTTATTTAAAAAAAAAAAAATGTGTTGGATGATGATAATTTTCAAGTTAAATTTAGTCCCGGTCTGGATGGAAAAAAGAAAAAAAGGAAAAAAAGAAAACAAAATTGTTTTTCTTATTTTTACTTTTTTTTCCTTTCAATTTTTAATATTGCAAAATTATTACTTTAGCAATATTTTTGTTGTTGTTGTTTATAATAATATTTTCAATTTTTCATGTTTTTATAAATTTTTCTTATTTTTTATTGCAATTACGTTAAGTTGATTTTGAAAATTGAAAATTTCACTTATTTTTTCATTTATTTTGTAAATATTAAAATATGATAAAACATGGTATGTACGTGTATTGAAGAGATTTTTTTTTTAGTGGTTAAGATTTTTTAAGTAAGATATATTTATTTATTTTTATAACGGTTTTTTATTTAAAAATAATGTAAAGTGATTTGTTTTTCTAATGACAATAATCATTTATGCATAAAAAGTTAGTTTTAATTTTTCATTCATTTTAATTTTTCTTCTTCTTTATTTTATTACGTATTTTTTTTTTTAATATGTAATTAATTTTAAAACTAAATTTTCACTGCAGATATTTTACTTTCTTAAGGATTATATTTTTTGTTTTTGTTCCTTTTGTTTTTATTACAAGATTTAATTATTTAATGCTGGTGATATATTCGTTTAAAATTTTGTATATACCTATGTATATAGATACTAGATAGTTATACCAGTACATAAATTTATTATATGTATTTACACTTGTTTATATTTTTATATAAGTATAAATAGTAGATACGTATTTTGTGAATACAACTATAGAAATTATGAGAAAAAAATATGAAAAAGAGAAATTTTATTAATAAAAATATTGAAAATTATATTTGACATACATATATGATAAAATATATTTTTATACAAAGAAGGAAATCGGATTAAATTTTACATTTTTTCGTTTTGAAATTTTCCAGTTTTTTTATCTTCTGTCAGATAGATACTTTCTATTCACATTGAAAAAACTGTGTAAAATAAGAAAACGATTATTGTTTGTTTTTTTTTTAAATATTATTTTTGTATAAGTATGTATTTATTACACTTATTGTTTACTCAAAATTTCAATAACAGCAAAAAAACAACTACATACATGATTAAAATTCAAATTGAAATTTTATTTTCAAATTAAAATCTTAAGATAATAAATTATTTTTCTTTTCATGCACTTTTTCAACTTAATATACCATTTATGCAATTTCAGTTCTAAAAATAGTGATCATTATACCCTTTTTTAGAGAGAGCACTTCATATTGCTTTTAGAATTAAAAAAAAAAAATAATAATAATTTAAAATTCATTGATCGATTCATACGGTTTTTTCTCATATGATTGTTTATTGTTTTTGTATGTTGTTCGTTTTTTTTCTTTTCTCTAGTATAATTTTCAAAATTGGAAATTGGTGAGATAATTTTATCTTCTTTTTTTTTGCTTTTACAGTTTAGTTTTTTTTTCTTGTATTTTTGTTGTCTGTGTTAATTTTTTCTTCATTATAATATAAAATACATATAATAAGTGTATAAGTAAGTAAAACTAAAAATGGTAATTTGAATGAAGCATGTACAAAGATACTTTATAAAGATTGTAATTTAAATGCAAAATAAATAAAGATTAAATTAAATCATTTAATTAATGATTTAAAAATGATCAATGTTACATTTATAGTGTTAATTATTTTTATGTTTGAAGAGGGGGAAAAAAAGCATAACAACTTTAAAATTACATACCCACACATAGTTGTAAGAATTTAAATTCAATAAACATTATTGAAATGATTTATTATACAAAAAAAAAAAAATGTACTTTTATGGCGGGTAATTTATATTTTAAAAAGAAAAAAAAAATTGTTTAATTAGTAGATTTGTTTGTATAACAAATTACATAATTAAGACAAATATTTCATAAGTATTTTTTTAGCATTGAATTGAAATTGCTAAATCATTTAATGAATTTCAATTTTGAATTTTCAAACAAAGGTGAATTTATGTGGTATGTAACTATACTTATTTACTATAAGTAACATTTTATATGGAAAGTGTCGTAAAAGCATGTAATCGGAAAGATCTAACGTATACTATGATTGTAATCGATTTTGTAATTAATGGAAAATTTATAAAATTTCAGTCTTTCTATATCTACCACTCAACAGATGCAGATACATATACACTTAAAAGTGTCTATTCCAGATATACATATATTTTAGATTAACAGATTTTATTTTAATTGAAATTTAATATTCAATTTATTTTACAAAATTTTCACAAAATTAGCTAATTAGAAAAAATATAAATTTGACAAAATTATGACATTTTCCCACTTTTTTTTTTTTTTAAATTTCTGGCTCAGCTGGGTGGAATATATTTAATGTTTAGTAGAGAAAAATCACGTTCATGATAAAATCCATACTTTTTAAATACGTAGGTGTATTATAACAAATGTACCTATTAGGTACACAAGAAGAAAAAAAACGTCGTTCATCTTAATCCAGAGAACTTTACACACCACTCCGTACACCCCTTTTTTTTAAACAATATTTTCATGTATTTTTTCCTCTATAACATCTCAAAATAAATCATGTTGATAAAAAAAAGAAAAATTTGAAAACTCATTAAAAACTCATTTTTCTTGTAAAGACGAAAAATGTGAATATTTTCTCAAAAAAAATAATAAATTTAAAAAAAAAAAGTTCTAAGAAGTGAAAGAAAAAAACAATGATACACTGACATATTGATCGGATGTTTTTTTTTTCTTTTGGAATTTAAAAATTTCTTTTTTTTTTTAAATTGTAAGAACTAATTTTTCAAGTTAATACCTATTTATCATTATCACGTAAAAAATATATATTATACGAGTATATACCAAAAAATGTGTGTATTTATTTTTTTTTTCTCATGATATAGCAATAATTTATTTGATTTAGTTATAAAGATATGAAAGAATATAAATTTTCCTTTAGATCCTATATTAACATTAACGAATACAAGTATACATAATTTTTTATTTTATAAATTTTTTTCTTGGATTTTTTTTTATCTTATTTTGTCTATTTTTTGCTTGTATCTTCTCGTTATACATACTTTTTTTATTTTTTTTATTCCAAATCATAATTACATGCTTATCAAACAAAAGGGAAATAAATTTTCATTTATTTTCTTTTTTAACGAATAATAAATATTCTCGTATATGAGATAGAAGGCAAAACAACATAAGACAAGAAGAAGAGAAAAAAAAAAAAGGATGAAGGGGGAAGAAAAAGGGGAGAAAAACAAAAATCAACATAAACAACAAACACACGGCCACGGGTAAATAATAAGAGAAATCCCATCATTATGCATATATTCTTTTATTTTATATAAATAAAATATGTAATATGTAAGTAAATAGGTACTTATATATGCATATTATATACACACATATGTTTATCTATACTTTTTTACATAGAAATATGTATAGCAATGTGTGATATTATAGTGTAAATATATTAATCTAAATATATACATATATGTATAAAGATACTTATTTATTTTTTGCTGTAAAGAAATTTAAGTATAAATTAAAAAATAAAAATTAAATGAGTAAAAAAGGACATAAAAACACATTAAATATATGTGCTACCTATATACATAATGTTTTTTGTAAAATAATAATAAACAACTTTTTCTTATATTTAAATACCTATGTATATTCTTTCCTGTTCAATGTTCTATTTTAAAATATAAACAGTCAGTCCCTATTATTTTATAACATTAGGTACATCTATCTAGACACATATAGAAAGTACATGTAAAATAATATATAATATAATATTAAAATAAATGTTTAATAAAAAAAAAATTTTAAAAAAAGGAGAAAAAGTAGAATAAACTAGCAATAAATAAAGTAATATAAAAGCAAAAAAATAATTTAAAAAAAAATATATATGTGAGGTATAAATAAATAAAAATTTGAAAAAAAAAAAATGTAAAATAAGAAAAGAAAAAAAAAAACATAATTTCAATTTCCTCTCTGATGCATTTTATATAGTACATATAAGTACACATATGGATGTATGTAATTTTCTTTAAATTATCCACAAACACAATCAACAACAAAAAAAAAAAGTAAATATTTTATATATTCTTAAATTGCTTTATTTTTTTTTTATTATTTTTATTATGTTTTTTAAGTTTCTTGTATGTATGTATTGTACTTTTATCTTTTTTCTTATATATTTCATATGTTTTTTTAATGTCTCTCTACAAGCAAAGAAAAATTTTTTTTTATTTTCTTTCCACATTTTATTTCTCCACATTTTGGTATTCTTGTTGTTCTTATAATTTCCTTCTATTTCTATTTTATTTTTCTCCTCTAAAATGCATGTCCATACTCCATATACATTTATAAATATAACTTACCACACACTCACAAACTACGTAAACATATACACATGAATGAATATAAAATCGACCACTTTTTTTTTGTATTTTTTATTCGTTTTTCTTGATTATAAAAAGCTCCCCCAAACTCCAATTTGTTGGTTTTATTATTTCAAACAGCAAAAGTACACAGTGAATTTTTGAGTTTGTGTTTGTTAAAATTAAATACATATGTATTTGTATACAATATAAAAATGTTCGTGAACGAAATTTTCATATCAATTTATTTTTATATTTCGAATTTTTATTTAGTATGTGTGTTTATTTACATATATCTACAGTCTTATTTAAAGCGGTATTCACACACATGTGCTTTAAACGCGCATATATTTGACATTTGGTTATGTGTAGAGTTTTAACACACATACTACCGTATTTTTCTGTTGTATGCACATACTTCTTGAACTTCGTTAGATTTAAGTTTTTATTTATTTGAGAAAAAAAAAATAATAAATAATAAAATTAAGGTTTGTTTACTTTTTTTTTTATCGTCATATTTTATTATTTTTTATATTTATTATTCGTCCCTTCATAAAGATTCATTTAAGTGTTTTGAAGAATTTTATCTATGGTAAAAAGGGTTTTTGGTGTGATGATAAAATGTCTCAATTTTGTTATTTTTTTGTTTTGTATGTGTGTTTACTTTTAATACATATATGTATATTAAAAAGAAGCAAATACAAATGAAAAAGGACAGTATATATACTATATATATACTTTTATATACATTTATATTTTTATATTTTTTGTGTACATAAAAAATTCATTATTAATTTAACTGCGCAACGAAAAGGAATTACGGATGGAGAGGAATTATATTATATTTTATAAAATTTAATGCAGTCTTAAAATAGGGTTACCACATTTTTAAAGGAAAAAACTATAAGATGTTTTTAAAAGAGACTATGAATTTTGTTGTTATTTTTTTTTAATGAAAGGTGTGATGATATCAATTGAAAACAAGTAAAATTCGAAAGGAATTAGATGAATTTCGTATCAGATGTTTTTTTTTAAATTTTAATGAGATGGATTATCATAAATTTAAAAATTACAATTGCTAAATGAAACATGAATAAATTTTCATATTTGGCTCGGTTATAAGATTAGACAAATGGAAATCGAACACAAGAATGGCTGATGTTATTAAAGAAGACTTAATGTCAAAGAAATAACGCGATCTATCAAAACAACATCACAAAATGCTTATTATATATATTTTTTTTAAATCCTTATTTAGGAATTAGAATTCTAATTCTAAATTCAATTCTAACAGATTAGCTTGGGAAGGGAGATTTGATGTAAAAAGAAAATGTTAATTCTAATTATCCATTATTTGGTTGTATTGTGCAATTTTCTAAGGTTTATTTAAATTGGTAGACTAAAGTAGGTGGAGTATGATAAAAGTCCTTGAATGAAATATGGTAAAGTATCAATAAAATTGATCTTAAGTCACAAAATGACATTAGAATGAAGTGGAAATTGATACGGGATACGGAAGAAAAAACCTTTTGTTCTAGTCAGCTTAAATATCCTTGTGAATTATATACGCACGGAACAAGTAAACTTTAGAAGAACATGGATGAAAATTAGTGAAAAATCGAGGGTAAAATTGAAAGAATTCATGACGTACATATGTTCAGAAAATAAATTAATATAGGTACTTCTTCATTAGTATTTTGAACAAATTTAAATCCTTCCTTTCTTGTTCCTTGTATTAATTTTCTTTATTGTTAATGCACCTGTTATAGTAATCTTTAACACAAGAAATCCTGTTCAATTGTATGTAATTCATAACGATAAGATCCTTAGAATATTTTTGTGTTTCCATTATTGCAAAAATTGGCTTTATTCAACATTCTCAAGAACATTTTGAATTCAAGTACAAGTATTGTCAAGATTTTTAAAAAACTCTTATCGAGGAAAGTAAAAGTGGATGATTTTTATTGTTCAAAGAAAGAAAAAAAAACACAGTTAATTGAAAATTAACAGCTTTGACAACACTATTGTGCACTTATAGAAATTTTTAATGAAATAATAATACAAAATTGTGGAGAAAGAAAAAAAAGAGTAAATTTAGATTGGAATTCAAAATCATTATTATCCATCATGGAGTATGTATATGATGTAGATGTGTGTATGTAAGATATGTAATCGTGTATATATTACTATGTATAAGTGGTGGAGAATGCGAATATATATGAAAAGGAATAATATGATGAAAATCACTAGTAGTACAAGAATGAAAATACAATAGTGGCGGTGATGATGACGACGATGATGATGATGATGATGATGATGATGAAAAAATGGTTTGGTATGGAATGGGTATAGTCTCTTGTACATAGAAAAACGAGCACAAAATAATGCAAGAAGTTGATGTTGAACGAAGAATGGTGTTTTTCTTGTTTTTAGTTTGTTGTCTTGAATCATGGTCTCATATATGTAGTTGGATGAGGATGAAGGATGAAGAAAGGAGTGCTGCTGGATTTTGTATTACTATACAATTGCTTCTATAATTATGACTATATATACTGTATCTACTATATAAATGAATCGGCTGACTACAGCACATATTATGTATGTATCTAAATGATACTCTCCGACGGTAGATATCACTATGTACAAAAGAAAATTCAGTTGACGATGACGACGATGATGATGAAGATGAAGATGATGGGAATAATATAAAATTTATGTAAAGAGAAAAAATATATTTTGATTGAAAATATCTAGATGAAGAGTTAATATATAGTAGCGGAATAAAGGACGAAGAGACGGGACTATTATTATTATAATTTTTTTTTTTTTTATTATTATAATTATTTATATACATATAAAAAAGGATGATAATGAAGGAGTAAAGAAAACGAAAAAGAAAAGAAGAAAAATTAAAAAAAAAAAAAGTAATATAATATTTTTTTTATAAAGAATAATAATATAACTTGAAATCGATTGTGTTGTATATAAGTAGGTATACCTACATACATAAATGTACGCTAGATTTTTTGTATATTCTTTATAGGGGAGATTTTTTTTTTTAAAAAGTTTATAAATTATTACATACAGTTTTTCTTCTTTTTTTCCTTTTTGTGCTTGTATTTTTTAATGTTATAATTTTTTTATGTTGTCATTAAAATTTATTACTATTTCGTTTTTTTTATTTTATTTTTTGAAATAACCTTATTCAAGATATTCAGAGAAGAATGAGAAGAAAAATAAAATTAAATTTTTAAATTAATTTTTCTTGTAAATTTATTTTAAATAATAATTATTATTCAACTCCCCCATAAATTGCTGTTTTTTTTTTTAAAGGAGTAAATATTTTTTTTTATTTAACTAAAAGTAATTGTAGTCTTTTATTATATATTTTATTAATTTATAAAATAAATTATTCACTTTAGTTGGAGCTGTCATAAATCAATTGCTTGAAAATAACAATAATTGAGCTGGTTTAAATTATTATGAACAAGCATGCTAACAACTATAATATTGAATTTTTTTTTTTTTTTAGTTTTAGTTTAGTAAGATATAGAATATAATTGAATGTTTCAGATATACCATAATTGTAGATATAAAAAAAATAATAAGTATAGGTACATGTATATAATTTTTATTTGTTGGGGGAGCACTACTTATTGTTAGATATAGAATTTAACGACATTTTTATTTAACGATGTTGTTTGTGTTATTTAAATTTATTTCTTCTTTTTTTTTATTCTTATTATAATCATTATTTTTATTATTACTTTGACTTTTTACATATGTGTACAATTTAGTTGTTGATTAAATATTTTGTTATTTCAATTTGTTATTAATATATATTTTTTTTTATTTCAGGTTTCAAAAATGTTTTCATTGATAATTAGTAAGTACAAAATAATTCATGAATAAATTCTTAATCAGATACAATTACAAATTATGAGGTTAATCACTTTATTTAACGGTCATGTATATGTACCTACTATTTTTTTGTATTATTATTTAAAAAAGTAAATTATTATTCACTAATAAAATAAGTACATATATATAAAGGTACATTGACTTTTTTTCTTTTTAAAAAAATACTTTTGAAAGTATGTATAGGTATTCATTATTTTTTTGAACGAAACACTGTAATTACTAACATGATTTTGAGACGTTAATTATCATATTTCCATTTTTCAATTAATTATTATTTTGACTATTAATAACATCAAAGTTTATTGACTTTTAAACTGAATTAAGTGTTTTCAAAAGAATTTAGTCGTGTAATTTTATTGTTATTATATTTTTTTTTTTCAACTATTTGATGACACATTGTTAAAATATGAATTCAAATTAAATTTATAAATTGAATTACCTATTGTTTATGATTTATGTAATTTCAATTATTTCTAATTAGAACATTGTACTTCTGATTCAACAATTTCTTATTAGAACAGTTTGGAAGAAAAAAATTCTACTTAAAACTTACACAATCTTTTTATTTTACAATTTAATTACACTAAAATTCATTTTTTATTTTATTTCATATATTTTTTTTTTTATTATTCATTCATGTGTATTTTAATTTAATGAAATTACTTCACTTCTCGAGAAATCCATTTTGTTATACATATACATACATATATTTTTTTTTCGTTGTTGTTTAATCATTTTTAATTAAAAATTTCCTGTTTACAATCAATCACTTCACATTTAATTCAATTCACTGAATTTAACATTAATTTGTAACGGCTGTCAAAAAATTTTCAAATCCCATATGGTTTTTTTTGTTTTTTGTTACACACATACAGGAAATTTGAATTCGTTTTAGTCTGTAAATCTTATTTACATTATTTTTAATTTAAAATTGAGGTACAACAACAACAAAAACTTACACATTTTGTTTTTTTTTTTAAAAAAAGAAAAATTTATTTAAAGGAGAAAAAAAACATGGATTAATTTAAATTTAAATGAGAAAAATAAAAAAAAAACAAAGGAATTTTAACCAACCAGAAAAGTAATGAGAGGGAAAAAAAAATCTAGGTACCTAAAATCTAAACTTAATTTATTTTCTTCAATGAATTAATTACCTATTCAAAATGATTGTTTATTTCTTTTACTTTTTTTTTTTTTGTTATTCTTCTTAAAATTAAGAAGCACTCACAGATACAATTACTAAACGTTCAAACGAATACGTTAAGTGTTACTTTTATTTAATTATTAACTTTTTTCTTAAGAAACAAATCTTTTTTTCTTTATTGTCGTCGGTTTATTCGTATTTCTCGTTATAATAAAAACATTCAAATAAAGATATTTATTGAATATATTTAGATAACATTTATTTAAACAAAACAAGAAAACGAAAACAATTTTTCAAAATTATTTTAAAAACAAAAACTAAAAAAAAAAAAACAATTCTTTTTCTTATACCAAAAAAAAAAGTGTAAAAAATTCCGATACCGATTTATGAAAACTAAGAAATTCTTTTACTTTTTATACAAGAGAAAATTAACTTTATTTATATTTATTATTTCATATATTATAAATATGATGATAGCTCGTCGCCTACGTTTCTCGAAGAACCGCGAATACAGAATGAAATTGAAAAACGTTTTTCAATGTAGTATGTTCAGTGATTTTAGCAAGCTCAAAAAAAAAAAAAAAGAAGAAAGAAAAAAAGAAAAACAAGTATAGTAGCAGCACCAGAGCCACAGAGTTAGAGTCAGAGCATTCACCATCCACCATATCAACAAAAAATTTTTTTTTTCATTTCAGTATGATTAAAAAATCGTTGTCGCTTATAATAGTATAGATATACCCCAATACATACTTTCTAAAATATATAATCACATACGAGTATATGTGAAGAACAAGAAAATGAGGAAGAAGTAGAAGAAGAAGAAAAATAATAAGAAGAAGAAAAACTCGAAAACAAAAAGATAAAGAAAATAAAGAAGAAGAATCAAGTGCGGCGAGTCAGATTCAAATTTGAATTTGTGTAGTAGATACATACATAAAATTATATTGTGCAAGTGTATATGTGTACACTGGATGCATATATATTCATACATATATAGATATAATATCCTTGTTCATTCTAATTTCTACATCCTTTTCTTTTACTCCTTTTCTAAATTAAAGGAATTATCTCTCCTTCAAAAAAAAAAACAAAATAGTATATTTAATAAAAATATTAATAAAATTGGTAAAAAGTAGAAGAAGCGAATACTGGTATAAAGATCATTTTTTTGTATTAAAAATTTAAAAACAAAAGAGTTTGAAATGTACTAGACATGAAATACAAAACCAACAATTACACACACAAAGAGAAGAATACAATATGTATATACCATATTCCTACAAAACATAAGAGAGGATCTGTGATATGTATACGTATAAAATTTTCTAAGCTTTTCATAGTATTTTTCAACGGAAACCCGGCTGTTTAACAGCTGCAGATATAAGATACAAAATACAAGATATTTTATGTTGAATGCGATGGAATAATATATCTTGTTGTTTTCGTTTTTTTTATATCAGCATAATTTTTTCTTTCTAACATAAAACAAAATTATATTTTATAAAATTCTTCTATCTTCCTCTAAAGTTTATATCTGTCTACAATAATTTTTTTTTTAAATACATATATCTACTTCTCCCGTCTCCACGGCGAGCATTTTATATCTTGTCGTTTTTATATCGTATAGGTATTTGAAACTGCAAGTGAAAATATATATATAAATAATTTGTAGTGCACCTATTCTGTGTACATACATACTCTCGATACTCGGATAAAACCATATCAGCTATATTTTTCATTTATCCCATTCGGCATACGATATGGTAAAAAATACCTATACAAGCACCCTGCATTTTGCATATTTTCTTTTTGCACACATGTTTTTATCTTTTTCTTTTACAAAATGAAAAACATTAATCTTTATTATTACAGCTGTGGGGGATACCATTAATCCATAATTACCCGCCATAATTTACCTCCATTTCCCATTCTTTTAGCGTTCTATACTAAAATAGATTTTTCTTTTTTCCCTAATGTTGTGTACTTTTTTTTTTCGTGTTCTTTTTCGTGCATTCAACATGCGTCTATGTTTTTCATTTTTAATAGGTAAATTCTTGGTTTTTTTTTCTTTTCGTTTTTTGCTTTTTTTTATACTAGTACGAGTAGAAACATAGTGTACCTACACGATTCTCATATTTTTTCTATTCAAATAAATTATTTATATTTTAAGTGGAATAGGGAAAAAAATATAATGTGAAAATATAAGAAAGAAAGAACATAAATACATAAATATATAATCGAAAGAAAAAAAACAGAGAAAAGCTTTTTAACGGCAATGAACTGATATGCGACACAAAAGAAAAAGGAAAAACACAAACAAAAAAAAAAAAAAAAACACACAGAAAAAGATACAAATTTTATACAAAAAAATCATGATAAGAAGAAGAGAATGGCGGCAATATTTTCAATGTCGACCGGCATTTTTTTTTCTTTTTTTCTTTCATTGAATTCGTGTTTTTCATTTTTTGTTTTTTTTGATAAAAACTTCATCAATGGGAATGGAAACATTTTCATTGGAATTAAATATATATAAATGATATAATTTATATATTATAATAAAAAAAAAAATATGTATCCTTTTTCTGTTTTTGTAGTAATTTATATAAAAACCATGTGATATTTATTTGTATCGGAAGATTTTTAAGGTCAATTATACGAGAATTATTTTTTCTTTTTTGGTTTTTTTTTTTCATTTTCATGAAAAGCTCACTCGCTGATGCATTGAATGTATTTATTTACGTCATATTTTTAAATTTCCAATAACAAAAATACTGTAAAAAAATTGTTTTCATTTTTTTTTTTCTTTCGAAAAAATGAAATTTTGATACAACAAAATATTTTTTTAAAAATAAATAATTGGTGATGTAGTATGTTAAAATTTCATATTGTATACAAAAGTAAAGGACTATTCGAAACTCATCTTTTTCTCCCCAATATAATATTCTCTATTCATTTACTATGTACCTATGTACTTTTATTTACCATATATTTATTTATACATTTTTTTTTCAATCTCACACAAATGCATTAGCTTTTAAAAAATAACAAAATATATTGCGTTTGTATTATACATAAAAAATGGTTTGTAAAATATCTGAATCATGGGAAAATGCAGCTTTGAACATTTAAATTTTTTAAAACAAAAAGTTTTTTAAAGCTTTCTCAAAGTGTTGCCAAAATTAATTCTAGGATAGTTTAAAATAAGTTATTTCTTTTCTCTTTAAATTCACGAACTCCACTTTTCATAAGGATGATGAATAAAAAATATTCTAAAAAATCCTTAATCTTTAAATTGTCAATGTTATAATTTTTTCCTTATTATCATATTCAATATCTTTGCTAATAATAACATAGAAATTTGATCATTATTGTTGGGGGAGAAAAAAGACATCAAAGGATCCTTTTTTTTTTTTTTTTTTTTTAAAAAAAAAGAACTTAATAGACTTTTATAATAATTCAATTAAAATTTCAATTTCAAGAATAAATTAAATTAATGTACACAAACATTTTACGCATGCTCATTTTCCAAAAAAAAAAAAAGGGAAAAGATAATTTATTAAGAAGAAAGTAAAAGAAAAAATAGCGGATTAATTTAAAAAAAGAAATTGTCTATTGAACAATTAAAATTCATCAGAAAGAAACTTACATAAATTACGCTAGACATTCTTTGGGTATTATTTAACATTTTTTTCATAAGAAAAGAGCCCGGTTTTTATTGTAATAATACCTCGTAGGTATATATGTGTATTATTCAACTCTTACAAAAGTTGGAAACATTGTACAGAAAAAGCTTTCTTTTTTCTTATTTTTTTTCTCTCTTCTGTTGAACTAAAATAGACCAGCCAGACATCGTCTACAAAAGTTCTTTCATTTATATATTTTACATATATTATATATATTACAACACAAACACAAGCTCATTTTATTTTTCCATATAAAATTTTCTATATATTGAAAAATATGTATTTTGTGTATTGTATTAATTTCCGTTTTTGTTTAAATACACAAGTATTGTGTGTATATGAAGTATGTATAAATATATGTATATTTTCATTATTTGTATGTATCCAGTCAGCCGTCATATTCTGGGGGTCATTCTACCCTGCCTGATTTTTGAATTTTTCCATTTTATCATACATATTATATTTCGTACGTTGCCTTTCTTTAATTCTCTTTTAAACATATTTTCTCTCAAAAATTTTTATTCATTTACACAATTATAAAGGTAAATTTTATAATATACTCGTATATACATAATTATATAGGTAAATATGTATATATACATAATTTATGTATGTATTAAGTAAATGTAACAAAATAAAAAAAAATTTAACAATAATAATAAAAATTTTCCCCGACAACCATATCAAAACAAATTAATTTTTTTTTTCTGGTCCGTCCCCCTGGCCCTAAATAAATGTTACTCATCATCCATGTGATTTTTTTTTTTGTTAAAATCTGTTTTTTTTTTCTTTTTTTATTTGTTTTCTTTTACAAAAGTTGGTATGTTTTGGAATTTCAATTTCATTTTCTATATAAATTTTTTATTTTAATTTAATTTTGTTGTTATTCTACAATTCTCCATCGTCTTCTCTCATTTTTGTTTTTGTATTGTTTTTCATTTGCTCCTCTTCCTTTTTTTTATTTTATTTTCATTAAAGTTGAATTTTAAATAAATTGAAAATTAAATTCTAATGAGATTTTATTTTTGTATGTATTTGTGTGTAAATATGTATATAAAACAACTCAAAAAAAAAAAAAAAGAATTAAATTTAAAAAAAACATTTTTAGATTTGAAAAAAAAAATAAAAATAAAATAAATAAATAAAAGCAGAGAAAAATGTAGGAATATGGTAGTAGATACTCGTAAAATGTTCTTGTTGTGCTCATGTTTTATTTATAAGTTTCATCAATTTTAATTTTCGCTGTTATTTTTTGTTTCTTTGTTTGTTTATTATTTTGAATTTGTATAAATTTTCAATTATATTTTTTTATAAGTATACATACAAATTATTTTGCTTATTTTTTATTTTCTTTGTTTTTAGAAGATATATACATGTATATTTATATACACATATAATTATTTACCTTAAAAATACGTTACATGTACATATTAGAACTTTTACCACACAATACTCTCCTCTTTTAAAAGTTATATTATAATTGAAAAAATAAAAAATAAAAAAAAATTAAAAAAGACAATTAGCCATGAAAAAAACAAAAACTTTAAAATAAAAATAGAAATTGTAATAGAAAAATATTAGGAAAAATGTTCGTTTATTATGAAAAGGAAAGCAGCAAGGCAACAACAAGCAGCAGGATGGATAAACTAATGAAAACGAATTAAAAATCTTTTTTTGGTTTTTGTTTTGTTGATTCAACCTGGCCACGAAAAATAAACATTTTTATTTGTATTATAATATTTCTTCATCTCTTCTTCTTTTTCTTTTGTTAGTTTTTCTTCTTCTTCTTCAACACTTGAATATGAATTTACCTATACCTACAATCTCATACTACATATACATACATATATACATTGGCATATAGTCCCCAATGCCACCAAAATTATATAGGTATATATATATGTATATACATAATGTGTAATGTACATATACATATACCCCTGCTCCTGCCTTTTCCTTATGTTGCAATGCTTATTTTATGTTGTTTTCAATTTTCCTTGTGTTTTTTTTTTTTTGCTTCAATTTTGTGTGCTCCCCAGTTATAAAAACCCACACATACATATCATTAAAATGTCCTGTGGTGTGTGGTATGGTGTGGCATGGATATATATATACATATGTATATATGTGTTTGAAATTAATGTGTGTATTTCGAAATTAGTATACATACATATATACATTAGAGGTATATATTTGGAGCTGTATCGCTATGGTGAACGGAAGAGTAGGGATGTATATACTAAATGTATATTGTTTGTTGTGTTGTGTGCTATATGATAAGGTAAGTTAACTTTTTTGTTTTTTTATTATTTTTGTTTTATTATTACTTCGTTTCGTTGTTGTTTTATTTTGTTATTTTTTTTTTCATGTTGAAAATTTTTCTTATTAGAAAAGTAATATGAGTATGTGATATAAAACTTTCAAAAATTATGAGTTTTCTTCCTTTTTTTCTATGTTGCCTTGTTTCATTTTTTTATTTTTTTTTTTATTTTATTTTTAGTTGGTTTTTTTTTTTTCATTTTTAGGTTTTATTTTGTATTTTGAATGGGTATAATAATTATTTATGTTTTCAGTGTTTCTTATTGCTATCATAAATCAGGATATATAAAATTTTCATTTATGTACATATGTATGTACATATGTATGAAGGCTGAAAGCAGTGGACTGTAACTTATTAGTTTTTTTTTTTTTTTTTAGAAGTTTTGTTGGCAATATATCCAAACAAACTTACATACATATAGAATAAAAATTATGTTTTATAATTGAAACTTTTGATTATAAAAAAAAAAAAAGTAAATTGGAGGGAGGAAAAAAAAATTTATTATTAATGGGTTGACTAAATTGATTATTTTTGTTATTATACAATATTATTATAATTTATATTATTTTATTCAATATTCAATTTTCTTGATTACGAAACAAAACAAGTCCAAATCAATGTAAAAAGCATAATAACGATAATTTATATGCAAAAATTTGCTTTATTATTTTGTTTCTTTTTTTTATCTGACATTTCTGATGAAAATAAATTATGTAAGATCGTAATTATATTTTAACAAAAAAAAAAAAACAATAATATCTTTTTTTTTCACAGAAAAAAAAGGAACATTTTTTAAAAAAAATAAAATTTCATAATTTAAGTCCAAAATTTTAGTCTTTATTTTATGCTTAATTTAATTTTATTCCTTTTCTACTTTTTCTGTATTTCCAACCAAAAGAATTAAAAAAAAAACCCCCAACAAAATCGTATTATATCCTGTCCTTCATTATATTACAAAAATTTTGATATTAAAAAAAAAACAAGTTTTTTTTCTTTCTTTTATTTTTTTTTTTCGAACTAAACAGAAAAAAATTCCCAAGATTTCTTGATAGATTAAAAATGAACAACAACAACTAAAATAATAAAAAAAAATACGAACCGGAAGAATTTTTCTAAGACTTTTATCTTTTGCCTTATTTTTTTTTTGTTTCGTTTTTTTTTATACAAGACAAAAAACAGGTCTGTAGCCAACAAAAAAAAAAAAGTTTTTATATAGAAAAAAAATATATATTTAAGAAGATTTAATATTCTTGAATTTAATTTATAGAAAGTATAGGAATTACATAATTTTATATCTAATATACATACATATATGTATGTACCTACTGGTAATTTAGTGTATATTTTATATAATGTAATTGAATTATGAACCTTTAATGAATGTAAGTATTATAAAATCGGATTAAAAAAAAAATATAATAATAATAATAAAAGTATGGTAATCTGATATGCCAAAAAGGTGAAAGTAATTATTGAAATAAATTTTATTTTAATCGAAATAAGAGAAATCAAAAAAATGAAATAATTTTATAATGAAATTGAAATTTATGGAAAAAAGTACATTGTAATAAATTTAAATTTATTTTGAAACCATAAAGAAAAATTTTTAATTTTGAAAGGACGACATTATCAAATATGGCGTCATTTTTTTTATAGAAATGAAAGCCGGAAGTATTGAATAAATCTTTTTAAAATATTATTTCAAGGTTTATTGAAGAAAAAAAAAGCACAAGTGTGGTTAGAAAATTTTTAGGAATTTCTCGATTGTTTTAATGTATAGGTATATGACCTTTTATTAAGTACATCTAAACTTTTGAACGTTTGCTACAACTTTAACCTGTTATTAGGTGCAAAAATTGTCGAAAAATATAAAAATTTAATTTCTAAATTTCAGTTGACAATATAGACATTTGAAAAGACAATGTACATATACATTCAACGCCCCAAGGGGTCAAGAATTCGTAAAATGACGAAAGTAACAAAATATCTACATCATTTATTTTAAATTAAAATTTGTTTATATAATTTATCTTTCTTCTTTTTTAATTTAATTGAATAACACGTCATTAAATTCATCTTTGAAAGATGTTAAAAAATTTACACTTGAAAAAAAAGAAGAAGAATAAATCAAAGACAATTTAATTGCAAAAAAAAAAAAAAAAAATACCAATTGTCTGTTGTTTTTTTTTTTTTTTTAAATCAATTAAAATTCTAATCATTTATTTTTTTCAATTTAATTTTCAATTCATGAAAGGCAAAAAAAAATTCCAAGAAGAAAATAAAAGAAGATTTATGATGTGAAATAAAGAATGTATATAAATTATATTTAAGATAAAATGTACACCTAACAACTGTTTGTTTCCCTTTCAAATATAATTACAATTATATCATGACATACATAAATATTTATTTGAATAAATATAAACACACATCTCGCGTATACCACTCACAAAAGTAATAAATAAATTCATATATAAAAATAAATTAAATATTAAATTAGAATTTTAAAGATTTATTAGTTAACCGGATTTAAAAAAAAAAGAAAAAAGAATTAAAATGAAAAATAAAAAGAAAAAGAAAAAAATGTAGGTACACACACATATCTATAAAATTCAATTTAATTTTATGACGGAAATTAATATAAATATAATTTTATTTGATTATGTAAATTCAATTATGATTTATCCGTATACTCACGATATAAATAAAAGTTTTATTTATTTATTAAATTATTTTTTTCAAGTACATACACACACGGCTCCAGAGAAAAGAACTCACCTGAAGAGAAAAGAAAGAAAAAATAAAAACAACATAAAATTAAAATGAGTTTTATCACAATATAAAATAAATTAAATTCATTTTTAGTTCTTTTTTTTTGCAAAAAAAATAAATTAAAATTTATTATTTTCAATTCATAATGAATACAAAAAAAAAATAATTAAAAAACAAAAAGATGAAAAAAAAATACGGAATTCTTTTTAAATGAAATTAAAAAAAAGCACACACACTACATACACAAACACATATATACATTTATGTATTTTTTTTTCTGATGTTACTCCGTTTTTTTTTTTTTTACAATATTATAATGCATTAATTAGTTTTAATCAAGAATATTATACATGTGCGGTCATTATACCACCCAACATCAACCTTGGACCAAAAAAAAAAAAAAACAAGATACAGAGTTTGCAGAAAAAAAAAAAAACGCGAAATTGTGAATTAAAAAATTTTTAAAATACATTTCGAAAAAAAACAACAACAACAACGCTATATAAGAAAATAAATTAAAAATAATTGATAATTATGACCTGACCTTATACATATTATGTGTTTGTGAAACAAAAAAAATTTCATACATGTATGTAGGTACTCGTATGTATGTTTTTTTTTTATAAATTAATTTTTATTTTTTTTATTTTTTATTTTTTTTAAAAGTAGAACGCCCAATTCATGTACGTATACACATTATGAGTACATATATTTTTAATTTAACATACATTAAGAATGACCTGAAAAAAAGTGTCTACCACATAACCCAAAAAATAAAAAATTAAATAAATAAATAAAAAAAAATGAAATAGTAAATATAATTTAAAGATATTGGTTGAAAGGTATTTTAAATATTTTTGACGTCAGATATTCAATGGTAACGTAATCAAAAATTTCAAAGAAAAAACCAACAACAACACAAGAAAAAAAAGTAATTATAAATTTTAAAAAAGCTTACGTACATTATAAGATATTTTATCGGTTTATAAGTAAATTTATTGAATTTTAAGATATAATTATGAAGTATCTTAACGTTCAAAAAAAAAAAAAAAGAAGTGTAATTGTACATTGGAAAATTTAAAATTCTTCTTGGAACGATCGAGTTCTCTTTTGAAATGTCATAAGAAACTTTTTTTTTGCTTTTTGATGCTTTACTGTTCCCGTCTATGTAGTTTTAAAAAAAAATAATCTTTTCATAAGAATTAAATAATGTATTTAAAAATTTTAAAAATAAAATATTTTTTTCATCATAAAATGCTATACTTGTAAAAGATGTTCTGTAGTTTTCTCTTTTTTTTCTTCCTTTTTTCTTTTATATATGATAATTATGTTCTTGTGCGATATTCAAGTGTCTTATAATGTCTAATTAATGTTATACTGAAATGTAATTATTATAATTAAGACAGAAAAAAGATGACGATAAAGTTAAACAAAAAAAAAAAAAATGAAGAAAAAAATTGATTTTATATTTATATCTTTTTTTTTTTTTAAATTCTTCAAGATAATGTTTTTGCCTTTTTAGTTTTGTTTTTTTACTTCTTAAAGATCAAGTTCTTTTTTTGTTCAACCTTATTAATGCATCGTATGTGTTATAAAATAGTTAGTATACAGAAGGTGTGTACAAGTAGATATAAGTATCTATGTATCTTTAACTACTTTTCTATGTAGGTACTTTAAATAAACAGGGTATTCAAATTAAGATACTTTTTTTTTTGTTGTTGTTTGTAGATTATCTAAGTACTTAAATCATTTTATCATCAGAAAATGAAAAATAAATCAGTTTGAACAAAACAAATTCAAGTCTAAGTAAACTTACACCCCCTCCCACCGCATTTAACTTCGATTTTATTGAATATCTGTATTGTATCGATTCTATTGAGTATATTTTAACAATTCAACTATGTACAATTTTATACATTTTCTAAAAAAAATCCAAAACCAAACCACAAAAATTATTATTTTATAGATACCATAATGTTTCGGATACACCCTATATTTACAAAAGTACTTTCGAAGCTTATAGAATAATAATTATTGTATGTCATGTATGGTTCAATAACCTTAACATGTTTTTTTTTTCGTTAAATTTTTTTTTTCTTGATTATAATTAAAAATGAAAAATGAAAAAAAAACCAAGATACGCGCGTTATATGTAAATGTTTCTTGAAAAAAAAAAATTAAGAGAAGAAAAAAAAACAAAGTCATTAAAAGATAGACACGTGACTACTATTATAATTCTATATTATATGCGGGACACAAAATGAATTTTTATTATTACCTCATACAAAAATATATATTTCTTAATGTATAATTTATTATTTATTATTTTTAGTATACATATTTTCTTCAGTTACAGGAAGTAAAATAATTATTTTATTTTTCTTTTATTTGTTTTTATTTTTTTTTTTTTTTTTGTTACTCTGTTGTTTTTTTTTATTGGTGTCATTCATAAAAATATAATAATAATTCATATTTATTAAATATTATATTTATGTATTATATTTTCATATTTATTTATGTGTACTGAGACTGAGAGAAAAAAAAAACCGAATTTATTTTTGGATTATATTATTCATTATACAGTTATGTATTAAATTATATGATTTAAATATTTTTGATTATATGTATGTATGTATTTAACGGTATAATGCACATCTATACATACATATAGATATATTTTTTTTATATATGAGGGGGAGATAGATTTTCATATGATAAAAGATTGATTTACATTTTTTTAGTTAAACACTTATATATATAGAGAAACACCTGATCATTTTAGAAGGGGGAAACAAAATTAAAATACTTTTTTTTTTTAATACATAAATATCTCTGTAACAAGTAATCAATCACATCACGAAATAATTTATTTATTATTATTTTTTTTTTTTTAAGGAAAAAGCCGTTTATAAAGTTAAAAGATGTCGAAAGAAATTATTCGAAAAAAATAAGATACATATCTTGTCATGTTTATGTTTATTTGAAAATTCTACTTCTTATCCATAAATTTATATGTAACATCTGTCAATGACATATCACATATTATAATATATGACATGATTATTACTTTTTTTTTGTCTCTTTCTCTATCATAAATAAAATTAAATTTTAATTAAAATTATTTTTAATGTGAAAATCTAATTTTTATATAACGGTGATAAGTGAAATTATACTTATTGAAAAATGTAGAGCAGATATGTACAATTTCTTAATTTGATTATCTTTTATCTTGATTTTCTTTAATTAACTTTATTATATTATTTTTCGACATATTATATTGAATTTAAATTATTAAAAAAAATGTTTTTTTTTATTTCTTTTTATTTTATTTTTTTTTTATTTCAAATTTTTTTTAATAACAATTAAAATCAAGGTTGAATAAGTCAAAGTTTATTTATCCATAATACAACATATACAAAAATAATTTATGTGTGTGTATACACATACAGAACACACATAACATAACAGACAGACAATGTTTAGATTGAAATCAAAAATTGAAAATGAAATTTAATTTTTTTTTTCATTTTATTATTTTTTTTATTCTTTTTGAAAGATATCTAATCGAAATTTAATTTAAAATTTAATTTATGTGCAAGGTCTTATCATTTATAAATACATATACTTATGTACATACATAAAGCCTTTAAGCTATAGATTGAAATTAATTGGAAAGTTGTATGTTTTATTTATTTATTTTTTTCTTCTTCTTTTTATCCTGTTTTTATCATTCAATTTTATTTTATTACACATACAAAGATATTTGTTTTTTTCAGAGGTTTATTAGATAAAAAAAAGAATGAAAAAAAAAGAATTTTTTTTTATCATTTTTCTGTTATCACAAATTCGATTAAATTTTTAATCGATGTTCGGAGTGGAGTGTAGAGCCGCTTTTATGTGTTTGAATGTGTAATTGAGTGCTTTATCATTTGTATTAATTTTTTTTTCTCTCTTCTACTGAACAAATTTCTATTAAATAAGAAAATATAAAGTTTTTAAAAAATATGTTTGGAAATTGGCTTTATTTTAAATGTTGAACGAAATAAACGTATTTTGAAAGAACATGCCGATAATTAAAACTTGATTTTTTTTTTTTTTTTGTAATGGGAAGATCCTTCTGCGAAATTTAATCATGGATTCGTGGATCATAGTGGTCAATAGGGATTCTCTGTGATACGTACATTATGTTCACTTGTTATATCAGTTTTCTTTTTTCGTGTATTTTTTTTTTTAAATTTAAATATATTCTAGATATCTAAGCTATCGCAAAAACACAATACAAAAATTTTTAATTTATTTACTTAGATACGAATTCGTTTTTAAATTTCCAAAATAATCAGAAAAAAAAACCTGAAGTTCATATTTAATCTTAAACTTCCTTTTAAAAAAAATACGACTTCTATTATACATAAAAGTTCTCAAGCATATCTAATCTAAGAAAAAACATCATCATCATCATCATCTTTAATTATTTTCAAAGAAATTTAAATATTCTATTCATTAGAAATTCAAATTATTATTTTAATTAATAATTATTTTGAAAAAAAAAAAAATAATAATAATAATAAAATAAATTTTCAAACTTTTGATATAATGTATTTTTTTTTTGTAAAAATGAAATTTACAAAATGAAGGCAATTATAAAATTTTCAATTATTTTTCTCTCTCAGTTTTTTTTTCTTGTATAATTTTCTAAATTAATTATTTTCTTTAAAAAAATATAAAATATAAAAAAAAAATATAATCTTGAAGCAATTATAATTTATCTCTTAGAAAAAGAAAAAAAAAATTGTTGTTTTCCTTTTTATTTTCATGTTTTTATTAAAAATAAAATTTTACTTCATTATTTTCTTCATAAATATGTAATGAAATTATTATTTTATATAATATTTTACACTATGTGTGTGCATGTACATATTTGCTTTATTTTCTTTTTTTTTATTTCGATGTATGTAGCTATGTGTATTCTTTTTTTAGAATATAAATTGTACACATATTGAAATTTTGCAATAAAAATTAAATTGAAAGGAAAAAAAAAATGATATTTATAAAATTGCTTATTACTTTTAAACTCCTTTCGAACTCATTCCACATATGTTTTTTTTTCCTCATGATTTTCATGTTGTTTGTTATTTTGTGCAATTTTATTATTATTATTATTTTATATTTCTTTTTTGCAATTTCAATATAAAATATAGGAAGTGACCTCAACGGGGTGAAAAAATAAATTCAATAGAGAACAATTTATTCATACCATCGATCGTGGAGTAATGTATTTTTTTTGCATTTATTTTTTCTGTTACTTATCTTCTGTATACAATATACATACATATGTATATACATACATGGTATTACTTGTTATTCGATCCAACCAACCTAATTTTCCTTATTTTACTTTCTTCCATCATTTTCACAGGTTCAGTTTTTCTTTTTTCCTATATATGAATTCTTTTTTCTCTAAATTTTTCTTGAGTAAAATTTTTCCTTCCACCCTTCAATGTTTTTTCATCATTCGCATATCCTGATGGTGTTACAATGCGCTATATATACTATACATCAGTTAATCAGTATATAGAAAAAAGTTCTGAAATAATGTTCAAATGTATTTGTATTATCATAATTTTTATGTGTGTATAGAATAAAGGTACACTTGTCTATATTCTATCATATGTATGTTTTTTTTTTTTTGCATTATAAAGTAATGTCAGTAGAAAATTAAACATTATGTTTAATTTTATAGATGAAAATTCCTACATTGTCGTCATCATTTCATGTTTTTAATAAAAAAAAAAAAAAAATGAAGCGAATTTCAATTTTCCCAGATATTGCTGCATAATATAACAGCAACAACAACGACACAACGACGAAAACGACATAATACAAGAATCGACGAAAAAAAAGGGCATACATTTATATAATGTATGTACCTATGTATGGTATATAATATGGAAAAAGTATGTATTGTTTTCTCTTTTTATTGAAAAAGAAAATGTATATTAAAATAAAATATATAGAAAGGATAAAGAAGAAAATTAAAGAGAAGTGTGTATGAAGGAAAACAACAAGTACTGACACTGGACGATTATATTACATACATATTTTCCTCCTTTTTTTTTTACTATACACAAGCTTATAAAATATAGAAAATGATAGTAGAAAACATGAAAAAGCTCTCTTTGTGTGCATGCAAGTAAAAGGATCCATAAAGGATATAATACAGTACATAGGTATATACTAGTATGAAGCATGCTCTTATTTTTAGCTTGCTTTTTCTTTTCTTGGCTTACGCCTCTTGTATTTCTCGTCCGTTGTTGTATAGTCCAATATTATTCAATACAACCAACAAATTCTTTTGTCTCTTTCTGTTTTTTATAATATACATACATATAATGCTATTTATATACATATATGTGTGTATTATTATATTTATTGTCGGAAATTTTTGTATTTTCTTCTCCTTTTATTTGATTATTTTTTGTATTGCATATATCCAGAGAATATCCTAGAAATCAGCCCCAAAGGGCCAATGGAGGGTGAAATATTTTTATTTTTATTTTTTTTTGCAAACATTTTTGTTGTTGGTGATGGTGAGGTAGTTAATGGTAACTGGTGGTCGTCCTCATCACATCGAAATACTATATTACAAATTTTTATAATGACCGAAGGCAAATTGATATCTAAGGATGAAGATGGAGACGGTGCCGGTGAAAGTATATAAATTGGAGACTGCTCTATATGCTCTGAGGAAAAGTGTAAAGGAGAATAAATAAGAATTAAAATAGAAAATGAGAAAAAGTATGAAATGAATTATTGAAGAAGAGAAAAAAAGTGGGGATATTTTGTATGCAGAAAGCAAAAAAAAAAAAATGAACAAGGAACGTAAGCAATATTTTCAATGATGTGCATTTTTTGTTATGTACATAGAAACAAAGATTTGGCTGGTCAAGAAATTTTCTACGACAGGGTCAGCTTAAAATTGAATGTTTTTCTTATTTGTTTGTTTTTTCTTCTTCTTCTTTATATTGAAAAAAAAAATGTAGTAATAATAAATTGGTCTTTGGTTTGACTTTCTCCATCTTTACAAGGAAAAGATTCGAAAACATACAAAAAAAAAAAACAGATAAAAAAGAAAACCTAGAAGGCATTTTTCTTTTTAAATAATATCTACCTTGCCCGATATTTACTCCAGACAGAAATAACAAAGAATAAAAAATATTTACTATGAGAAATAAAGGAATTTCTGTTTGTTGTTGTACGGTTATAAATAGAATGAGAAAAGTTTATTCGGTCCTTTGCCTTTTTTTTTTTTGCTATGCTTTTTGTGTGTTCTTAAAGGTTTCTTTTGGGTAAATTCCAAGAACTTATTTGTAAAAGTAGACAGCATAGTAGACAACCATACATTCAGTTAGTGAAATCATCATCCTCGTTATCATCATTGTCAATGAATGGCCTTGGAATAATTTCCTTTATTTTCCTTGTTGGTGAGAAATCAGAAATCTTTTTTTATAACATTTCTGTAACATTTCTAAGAATATGGAAAGTGTAAAAAAGGAAAAAGGGTTTTCTTTCATTCTTATTTTTATTTTTAGAATGCGTAAAATAGTATAGTCACGTGTTTTTTTTTTATCCTTTGGGGGTTGCTTTTTATTTCACTTGTTATTTTATTTTATTTCATTTTTTTTTTTAAACAAACCCACAATGGATAAAGATTATGAAGATGATGATGATGATGATGACGGCTGTCTGTGAGTAGAAGATTTTTGTTTTTTATTTTTATTTTACAATAACATTGTGTATTTTAGTCTGAGACTACGACACGAAAGTTTATGATGTATAAGAAAGAAAAAAAATTTTATGAGGTTACGATAAAAAGGAAAAGATAAAAGGACTCTTAAGAATGTGGAATATAAAATGAAAGTTAGATTTATAGAATTTTTTTTTTACTTCATATACAGAAAAATATACAAAACAAAAACAAACGGAGAAATTTTCAAGTGCAAGTTATTGTTTTGTAGGTAAGTAAGTTAATTTATTTATTTTTATCCTTTGAAGTACAAAAGTAAAAGAATGTTTTGTTTTTCTCTTTGATGAATTAAGGCGATTCATAATTTATTTTGTTGACAAATTTAATAGAAATTTTATATGACAAAAAAAAAAAAATTTACGTAATAAAAATTGCATAAGTTAAATTTAATACATTTGCTACCGTTATTTTTATACAATATTTATTGTTCCGTGTGTGTTTTCCAGTGGAAAATCAATTTTATCAGAAACATTAATAATAATAAATGATTATTTGACGCAAGCGAAACAGCTACTGTAAATTTAAAAAAAAAATTTATCTATAGAGAAAATAAATTTTACATTCTCAATAATTTCTAACGATGTACACCTATCTTTAATAGGTTTTGTTAGATATACGGTAAAAAAAAAATACATATATTATGCACGTCATAAAAAAAAAGATACATGCATGCATCTATGCTATCCATGTGTAGAAGTAGTTAATAAAAAAGCCATGTAAAAAGCAACGGCAAGTGAAAATTGTATACTTTATTACTTTACCACAGGGCATTTCTTCTGTTAAAAAATGAAATTTTCAAATTTTACAAAATTTTAATTGCTAAATTGGTTTACCTTACAATCAAGATAAGGTTTTATCCTTATAGAGAGAAACTTAGCTTTTGTGACCCTGTGACCCTGTATAACTTTAAAATACATACATACATAGTTGGATCTTAATGATTAATGTGAATAACACGGTGTATAGGATATTGTTTAAATTCATTAATCGAAAAGCTTTCAAAATCTTGAAAAAAGGATTCTGAAAACATGTTTTTAAATTTTCAAAGGAAAAATAAAATTTTGTTAAATCAAAAAAGCTTAAATTGTCTAATACACATGCATACGTTTTTTTTAAATATTTTCAACAGAAACATCCTGTATGCACCTGAATGTACGTATTTACGTACTTTTAGATCATCAACTAACTTATACAAACATACATATATGCAAAAGTATATGCCATCTATGTTTAAAAATCGATAACTCTCAGACGTGTATGTTTTATTGTTTGATTTTTCTTTTCCTTTATTTTTTTCAATTTCAATTTTTTTCTCCAGTTATTTTAGTTTTTTTTTTTCCAGCTTCTGTTTTCATAAATGTTATTTTTTTAACATTCTTCTTTTTCTTAATTTCTTTCTTTCTTTTAAGCTTCTTTTATTTATTTATTTAATTTTTTTTTCTTCTCCATTTTTATTTTCTTTTAATTCGTATGAAGAAAAAAAAACCAGTACCTATATTTAATTTTTTGTCTGAAAAGAATTTTTAATTTTGTTTGCTCACTGATTATATATTTAAATTAAGAAATAAAAAAAAATAAAAATGAAAATAAAATAAAATACGAAAATAAATAAAAACAAATATAAAATAAGGACAAAAATATTTAATTTTATGTATTGTAAATTAAAATGAATTTTTGATTATGCTGGTACTAACACAAAATAAACGTATAATCACGTACATATATGTAATATGTATGTACGTCCATATATGTACAAATAGTATGTACACACACAGTATGACGTATATTTACATTTTCATTTCAAATTAATTATATTTTTGTATGTTCTGAATTTGAAATTTTCTTCATGATTATTTTTGCGATTATTAATTAGTCAAAAAAAAAAAAAAAAAAGTCAGAAAACAAAATCTTATTTAGAATTAATTATTTTTATTTTAAAATTTGCCTAATTAAAAACAAAATGTCATTTACCTATATATTATTCCGGCAATTTCTTTTTATGTTCCCTCATACGTACGTATATGTACATATTTACATATAAAAAATACTTACTTACATACATATATCTTTTTTTAATTTAAATTTATGCGATATATTCTTTTTTTCTTTTTTTTTTTTTTTAAAAAGTCATTCTTGCGAAACAAATTCGATTAAATAATTTTTACAAAAGAAAAAAAAAGAAAAATAAAAGAGAGAATCCAATTTAAATTTATCTTTTGAAATTGAAAATTAATAAAAAAGAAAAGAAAAATGAATGATTGGCATGTTTTTTTTTAAAATATATTTCTAAATAATTTTTTTTAAGAGACATTCGAGAATGTAGTAGGATTCATTATTTTGTTATTTGATACGATTTTCATTTTCAAATTCTAATTTAAATTAAAATAATTAACTTTTATTATTAAATTATTTTTCTTTTTCTATACTCAAAAAAAAAAAGGTTATATTTCATAATAATATTTCATTTTGTGTAAAAGTATATACGGATGTATGTATGTATCATTAAAATGTTTGGTAAAATTATCGGTTGAAACTTAAATTCATTTTTGTAATTTGATATTATTTTCAAGAGTTTATTTTGTCTGATAAGTTTTAGGAATATGTATGTAGTTTGTATGTATAAAGGACTGAAGGTTATAGATACACGTATAATATATCAGATATCATGTATGTACAAGAAATAATAACTTTTAACTTTACCAGATTATTTTAAAATACATATACATATTTTTGTTTTTGTTTGATTTTGATTTGTATGTTTCCTTTTTCAAAGTATAAATATCCTTTTAAATTAAAATTTTGAAATAAAAATAAATAAAAAATAACAAAAAATAAAAAACAAAGTCTTGAAAGTTAAATTTTAATTATATCCTTTCAAATCAGAAGGATTTGATTTAATAATTTTGGCATTTTTAAGACTTTTTTTTATTCTATTTTAATAGCGCCAAGGAGGCAATAGCAACAACAATTTTTTAATTAAAATTTGAATAATTTTTAAATAAATTGTTTTGGTTTTAATTAAGTAATTATGGTTTTCTAAATATGTAATCAGTGAAAAATATTTTTTATTTAGCCTATGGAAAATATTAGAGGGACTTTTGTTGTTTGCAATATTTGTAATATTAGAACACAGGGTATTTCAAAACTTTTGGAAATTTTTCATATAGCATTAAGTATGAAACCGACGGCATTTAATGATTTAATTACTTGATTATTTTTTTCTATTTAGGGTATTTTGATGAGAACTTTAAATTCGACTCAATATAGGATATTTTTTTACCCTTCATTTGATGTATTGATTTCATTTTTAATGAAAAACAAACCACATGTAATTTTCTAAAATTTTCTCAAACGTATTTTTTAAAAAAAAAATAATTCAAAGCTTGATTTAAATGTTTAAAAGCAAGGAGAAAAGTATGAAAAAAAAAGAAATTATTAGCTTAAATATTGTCCATATTTTATAAGGAGAAAAAGTTGAAAATGAATGTAGGAATTTATTTTCTAACTTGTGCAGAATTGTATTGTTCAATGAAAAATAAGTGATTTATGCACATGAAAATTTGTTAAGTATTGCTTATGATATGCATCCTCGGAAAAGAGTACATAATTTACATTTTTTATGAAACAGTAGCGTTTTAAATTTGAATATGTATATTTTCATTTCATAAGTTAAGAAAAAAAAAATGTGGAAAAATAGGTATACATATTCAATTTAATGACATAATAAATTTAAAAATGTTTTTATGAATATTTTAAATTAAATTTTAAAGGACATTGTACCTATAGTTTTTGGAATAATAATGTTAGTAAAATTACTTTTCAAAATGAAGAAAAAAAAACAAACAAAAAGTACAAGACAAAGACTTTAAAAATAAGTAATTATAATATTTTTATTTTGAATACGTATACATAATATAGTATTGTACAAACATATTTTCAATAATAAAATTTATATTAAATTTAAACAACGTGTGCATAATTTATAAAATGGTAATGTTTACTAAATGTTTTTTTTTCTTTCTTTTTCTTTCTTATAAACCTTTTATTTATTTTTTATTAATAAATAAACATTATACAACACTCCTTTATGTTAATTTATTTTTTTTTATTATTATTTGTTGATCGTTTTGTCTCTATATAAACTGCTATAAATAAGTAGCATGTACTCGTATGTACATAAATACATACATATGTACTTGTCTATACAAAAAATTCTATATACAGTTAATATTTATTAAATAAATATGAATTTCTAATTTTATTTTTAAAAATCTAAACATTTACTACCTATAAAAAAAAAATTATTATTTATATTTCTTTCCATGCAATATGATGCTTTGTAAATTTTTTCATGTTTATTTTTTTTATATTTTGTTATTATTTATTTTCATTTTTATTTTTCTTAAATATTTTTTTTTCTTCTATTTATTCCTCTCAAATAAACAATTTTACTCCTTACTACATATACATATTGAATGTCTTCATATATTATATTCCTTTATGATGATGATTCGAAGAAATATGTTTGTAAAATAAAATATAAATAGGATAAATACAAAAAAATAAAGAAATAAACGAGAAAAAAATAAGAGTTGAGTTGGGGATATAACAACGGAACCAGATTGAAAAGAGGAAAAACATATAACAAAATAAATATGTATAAAAAAAATACAACGCGACACAGCCATAACACACATAAAGCAATACATAAAATACAATACTAAATAATACATAAAAAAAAAAACAAAATAAAATAAAAGTTGAATAAAAAAAATAAAAATAAATAAATAAAAAAGAAAATAATAAAATAGTAAAGTAAAACAAAATAAGAAATAAGAAAAATAATCAAAAATTCAGTAAAAATGGAAGGAAAAAGACCATAAAACGTGACCGGTCATTTTTCAATGTCAGACAAACGATTCTATTGTTTTAAGAATTTGCACATGAGATTCATTTTATATACATATATATGATATTTACATGTGTGTGTTTTGTGTATTGTATATCTACCCTCTAGGAAATATAGTAGGTGATGAAAGATGCATCGATGTTTTCAAGCATGAATTTTTTGAAATAAGTAACTACTTACAATTGTAAGGAGTAGTAATGTAGTGGGTAATTACTATATAAGTATACTACGCAAAATTTTGTGCTTATGGGGGGGGAATCATATAATAAACAATTCTTAACTTGTGTTGTTTGTTACAATTAATAGTCCACGTCATTTTAGTGCGTGATATTGTTGTGAAATTATTTTAAAATTTAAAAATTAATTAATAGTGTTGTGAAATTACATACTGTAAAATTTAAAAACTAATAAAATTGTCACAAGTAGGTAAGTAAAATCTTTACAATATTCTATAAATACTTTAAAATTTTAATTATTAAAGATTGAAAAAAGATTAAATTTGAAATTTGTCTGGGCTATTACTTAGTAAGAGCTGCCAAAGTAAATTGTAAGACCTTACTTTAGTAATATATGGTAATGGAGCGAGTCAGAAATTACATTGGTAATGTTTAGTAATGCGCAATGGAAGTCCTTACTTTAGTAATATATGGTAATTGAGCGATTCAGAAATTACATTGGTAATGTTTAGTAATGCGCAATGGAAGTCCTTACTTTTGCGGACATTTATATGAAAAGGTAATCGATTATGTAATGCGCAAAGTAATAGCATGACCTTACTATTTTGCCATTACCGAATCGAATCGGTAATGATTACAGTTCCTAGAGGGTATATATTTATTTTAACACATATATGTAGTATAAGGACAGAGTACCATATTGAAAAAATAAATAAAAAAACATACCTAAACACATATTATGTTTAACAGCGCATTTATGGCGGAATATTGTTTTAGTAAATTTTAAACTACATTTTTAGTATCTTAACTTGAAATTTTTATATTGTTTTCTTATTTCTTAACGTTCGGAATTTTTTTTGTTTTATTTTTTTTGTTTAAGAATTTTATTAAATCGTTTCATTTAATTTTGCTCCCACTGGAGCATAAAAATATAAAACCTTTTTTTCTTTATGTTTAAATAAAAAATAAAAAAAAATAGCAAAGTTTATTTAGTGTTGTCATATTTAAATTTTGAATGATCGTCGAGAAGAAAAAAATAAAGTGAACAACTTAACTTTTGTCAGTATAAAAAAATTCGTAATTTTCATTTTTCCAAAGAAGAATTCTAAAAATAATTTTTAATACTTATTTGCTTGAGAAAAACTAATTACAAATTTGAAAAGATTAACGATTGATGATGTATGTAAGAAACTGGTAAAGAAAAGACGGCTGAAATGGTTGTTGGAAGGATCTTGAAGATGAGACTGTTGCTTTAGAATTAATTGGAAAATTGAAAAAGAAGAATTTTTCTTCAAATAAAGTGTAACAAATTAACAATAAATGACTATTTTGGAGATTAATATCCTCCAAGAAACATGGCAACTCTAAGATAATTTTCAATTTCAATTTCTTGGTTGGTTAGTAAGGTATATTAATTTTTCTTTCTTTTGTTTTGTCTTTAATGTACATATTTACTAACATAATTTTTAAATTGTCAATAATTTAACCCATCCGGCCATCTATACCAAATAAAAGCTTATAATAGTTATTGCACATTATTTTAGCCTTTATTTTGAATCCTTCATTAAATAACTATGTCCATTATATTATGTACACATACATTTGTGCAACTTTTTATAGAAGTAAAAAATATATTTAGAATGTCAATTTTTATTTGGTTAGTACATATATGTATATGTAATTAGTGTAAAAAATTTACCATGTTTGGCTTTTTATTTTAACCATAAAATTGCATTATCAACCACCAAAACAATTTTATGTTATTTAATTACATACCATTACTTAACAATTAACATTTTTCTCTTTAAAAAAAAAAAAAAAATCAACAAAAACAACAACAACAACAGAAAATTCATTTTAATCAAAAAACTTTATGCTATGCAATTTATTTTTACATTTAATGCTAGAAAGTATGAAATTTATTTAAATAATTATTCTGATATTTCAGAAAATATGTATAAAGAAAGGAATTTTATGCAATTTAACACAAACACAATGTACCTATCTATAATGTTTTTTTTTTAAATTTTCTTTTTACTTTTATAATTTTTATGTAAATGCAGCATACACCAGAAAAAATAACAACAAAAGTAACTTCAAAGAGTACAATAGCATTCGTTGATTACATATTATTATTTTTTTTTTTTTCTCAAAATCAATGAAGCATAATGCACATATTCACTAATGTACCATATACGATAAACGTTATGTACACACTTATCGTTAATAAGTTTGACCTTAAAAGTAATTTAAAATTAAATTAAACAAAAAAAAAAAAGAAGATAAAAATTATAAAAACAAAATAAATTAAATATTCCTTGAAAAAAAATAAAATTAATATCTTCAAGATAATGAGAAAATATTATTTTTTATGTCAAGTACCTACATGAATAAATTTATTTTATTTTAATGGTCTATACATTTTGTTGTTGTTGTATGTATATAAATATTTGAAATTACACAATACAAAAAAAAAATTAAAAAATATTATTAAACATAATTCAGAATAAACGCAGAGAGAAAAAAAAAATAATAATAGAGAAAATGCTGCGTGAGCGTATTATAAAATGTAATTTACACATAATAGATACATACTTTGTTGTTGTTGTTGTTGTTGTATATATGAAATTTAAAAAATAAAAAAAAATAAACCATACATAATAAAAAATTACAAAATAAAATTAATCTTTTTGCAGATTGTAAATTGAAAGTAATTGCCATTTTGCGGATGCTGACATTAAGCTTAAGTGGAAATAAACATAATTTGATGGGGAAATATGAATACAATGTAATATTTTGTATTTTGTGTGTGTATGTGGGGTTTGTTTTAAAAAATATATATATTTTACGGGCGTTAAAGTTCATGTTATTTTTGGTATGACTCTATATAGGTTGATGTATGTACATATATACATATTTTCATAATAATTTAGACATTTATATGAATTAATATTTTAAAGCTTTCTTAAGGAAAAAACGGAAATGAAAACATATATTATGTACATAAATAAGATTTAATAAAACGTTTTGCATTATATGAGTAATATTTTATTCAAAATTACATGAATTATTTACGATTTATAATATTTATGTACACATATTATGTTTTATAGACATTTTTGTTTTTTAATGATGAATTAAAAAATAATTTGAGTGAAAATTTTCGAGTGTTATGAGTTTTTTTTTTGTAATAAAGTTTTTCTAAGGTAAAAAATTATTTCAATGATGAAACCATTAACTCTTAGCATGTGGCATCGTATGATTTTTTAAAAATTAAATTAATTTTATTATTTGAATTCTTTAACTCCTTTTTTTATAGTGTTTTATTCCATATTCTAGTTTTCCAGTATCAAATTTTTAAGATTACTTTTGGTTCCAAAATTTACAAGATCAAAAAAAGGATACAAATTTTTGACGTGAATCTTTTCTTCTTAAAAAACCTAAATTTTCAATTAATTACATTTGAAAAATCTTGTTGTCATTATGTTTTTCATTATCTATTTAAAATGAAGTGAATTTTTATTCCAATTGAAGAAATTATCCTTTAAATTTTATAAACTGATATGAAACATACAAAAGATCCAATATATCTTTCAAATCATTATGTTCAAGATTTTCAAGTCTAATAGAGAACAAATGTTTTGTGAGATACATTTACAGAGAAATTATAATTGTATGCTATCAAATGAAAAGATATCAAGTTTCAATTTCCAGGTGCTTTTCACATGTTTCTAAGAAAGTTAAATAGAAAGTAAAGTATTTTTTTGTTTTACATAATGCAAAAGATAAAATACACGAGAAACTTTTTTTTTAGTCAGAATTATTTTATTCGAAGAAATATTTTCATATCATTACCATAATAATTAAAATAAAATACACACACACAATGTGAGAAAAAAAATCAAAACTTAAATTTCCTAATTATTATTGTAATAATTTTTCTAATTGTCACATTAAATTAATATTAAAAATGAAATTTTACGAGAGCAAAAAACAAAAAAATATACAAAAATAAATTACAAAAATTTTAATTTAAAAGTTCCTCCTTTTTCTTTTTTTTTAATTCATTTTTGTCCTCATTTTAAACAAAAAAATATTACAGAAGATTATGTGATTTGAGATTTTTTTTATTTATAAAATTCTCATAAACATTAAAATTTATTATTACAAAAATTACAAAAATAAAAAAAATATTATTATCATTATGATTTTTTTTTTTGTTATGTGTACAAAAAGGATTTCGTTCAATATGTGATTCTTGAAATACAAAAAAAAAATTTATCATTATTATGAGAATATTAAATGCAGAAATTTGCAATTTGTTTTTTTCTTCTTTTTTATTTCGAAAATATATACATACATACCTATATACATATATGTATATTTCTCATTTTATATTGTGTTTTTTTAATATCTCATGTACAAAATCGAAAAAAAAAACAAAACGATTCAGACATACTAAAAATCGAAATTCAGGAATTCATACAATCATCGATTATATCGCTCGTATATAAAAGTATATATTGCTTATTCAAAAATGTAGATGATGCGATATTTTTTATTAATAAAAAAAAAACCAAAAACACAGAAAAAAAAAGTATCTGAAGTTCAACAACGAACAGACCTATTTCAGATTCAAAGATGAACCTTTTTCTGCATTTTTATTTTATTTTTTTTTTATTTTTTGTGTTTATTTAATTTTGTTTTTATAATTTTTTATTCAACTATCTGTTGTATACATATAATGTATGTTGATGATGACGATTATTTTTACAAATACAAACTATTTTATGTATATATAAATACAAATATGCATCTATAAATGTATTTTAATGCCATGTCCTCTCTAAAAGAAACAAAAGAAAAAAGCATATATATGATATATAAAATATGCTATATGTGCAAAAATTGTTGAATGTTGTTTGATATCAAATTCACTATTATAATATGGCATCCTTTAATGTATCTTATTCGACTGGATGTATATATAAATGATGATACATCTATATTCTATAAAAAAAAGTTATGGTATACTAAAATGAAAGTGAATTTAATCATACTCGTACATATATGTATTAGAATTATATATATGTCATATTTATATAGATACACATGCATATTACCAAATTTATATGCAATGCGAATTTTAAAGGCCAAATCTAGAGAACAATAAAGATGAATGTATGTACATATATATATATAAAACAAAATACATATCACAAACGACCTGTAAGGAATGATATTATAAAAGTTTGTAAAATTTGAAAAGATATGTTTTTATATTTTGTTTTGTTTTTAGTAAAAAGATGTATCTTTTTTTTATATTTTTATTATTATTATTATATTTTATTTGTATGTTGACTGCATTTTATTATTTGTATGTATAAAAAAAAAATATGTGACATTTATAGCTATAGAATACCATTTTTAGTTCAAATGTCTGTTTCACTTCGACTAAAATTCATCGTTTTTTAAAACAAATTTTTTTTTTGTGTTATGTAAAAAAAAAAGGTATTCTAATAAAATGTTTGTGTTTTTCGTTTATTTTTATTTTTGATATTTTTTAGTATCCTATCAACATTGTCTCAATTGTTTTTTTATGATATGAATTTTTAGTTTAATATATCATAATGCATACAAAATGTTAATATTTTTTTTTTTTCATAACATTTGTTCTTATTTGTCTTTTCTTATTATTTTTGATTTTTTTTTTTTGTGTTTTCTTAAAGAAAATAAATAAAAGGCACGTGTATCATCAAAGTTTTTTTTTTTTTTTTTTTTTTTTTTGATCAGACCAGACGACGCATATAATAAATCGAATTATTTATACAAATCAATGATAATATGTATAATATTTTGAAAAGTTCTCTATTATAAATATACGTAGAGAATTTTTATAAAAGGATAATTTTTTTATGTATAGACATATAGACATGAAAAAAAAAACAACCCAAAAGAATAGAACATATCATACAAAAAAAAAAAAAAAAAAGTTTCTGTAAAGTAAGTTTTATATTTATGTTGTAAAAAGGATAATAAATTGCATTTGAAAACTTTGAATGATTTTAAATTTTCTCAAACTTTATTTTTTGTTATGTCATTGTTATTACTTTTTTTTTTTTTTTTTACTTTTAAAAGAACTATTAAATCATGCTACACGTAGTGTGTTTTTCTTGAGAGTGATCTGTCAGCTTTTAGTATGCTATATATGAGGTAGACAATATTTTTTGAAGTATATATTGGTTGAAATTTTGTTAATATCTTTTTTTTTTGTTTTTTGTTTTATATATATGCTTTAAAAATTAATTCAAGGGCTAACTCTAATAAAATTTTGATATGTGAAATATATAATGCAATTTTTTTAAAAAAGTTTTGATATTAATTAAGTTTTTTTGAAATTTGCTTTTCTTTTTGTGTAATTGTGTAATAAAATTATTCCAGGGTGGACCATAATTTTCTCAAAAATAATTTTGATCCTATATTTTTGTTTTTTATTTTATTTTAAATTCAATGGTGGCATTTGGTTTTCTGAACTAAAAACCTTTCTATAGAAGCTTTTTCGCTGAAAAGTTGCAATTTTATTCAAATTTTATTAAGATCGCTCAACACCTGAATAACTGAACTATGTATGTATTACGATTTCTCCAAATTGATATTTATATTATTTAGCTTGTAAAATTTGAGGTTGAAGTTACCATGAATACAAAATTTTCTTAATGGGTGGGGAGTGTGGACGAGATTTTTCTATATATAAAGAATGAAAATTTTGTATTTTAGCTGTAGGACTTAGGAGTGAGTTAAAATAATCTTCTAGTAGAAGGATTCGTGAGAAAGCTTTTCACTATTAGTTCGGAAGTTAGAAAGAACTTCGGAATTTCGAACATAACTTCGAAAACACGGATATTAGATATAATATAAATTTCAAATATTTCGAATAAAAGAAGCTTCGAACAAATTTAAATTTATTTTCAAAATGTTCGGAAGATTTTTTTTTGGTAATTTTTGAAAAAAACATTTCTCAAAAACTTCAAGTGCAAAAAAGGAAAACAATATGTACCGCTATCATAACCTATTTCATGATGAATGAATCTTGTATTCTTCTTCCACCTTTAAACAATTGTTTTATAACTTTTCACACAGGTTTAGTTTTAAGGAAAGTTTAGAAGATAATTTCATTTTATTTGAACTTCTGAAGATTATAAAAGAGGGGGAAGGAAATTTAATTGCAATTGTTGCATTTATTTTTTATTATTGTTTAACATTTTTTGATTAAATTTTCGGTGTTGAACAACAACAATGATAAAATTTAAGTAAATATAATTCGAGTCTTGTCCTATTTTTTTGATAAATTTTTCGTTTTGTTGAAAATGAACATGAACATGTAAAAATTTATATACATACATTGTCATCAACCCTGGACTCTTTTTGTCTACCACTTTTGTTCTTGAACTCAAAAATAAAAACAAAAAAAAAATTGAAAATTTATAATATTTCTTTTTAGAAATTCAGTTTTTGTTTCTGTTTTGTGATTTTTTTTTCTTTTTTTTTTTCGAAAATACAATATGGCAATGGATATTCATTATTATTTTTTTTCTCATGCATTGTACATTCTGTTATAATTTCATATATGATATTTAAGTACATTTTGATATGTGAGTTGCAGACTATAAAACATTCACATTTTTATATACATATACATATTTAATACCTTTAATATTCTGAATTCTGATATATTATGAACCTTTATAATTTTTTTTTTCTTTCTCCTTTTTTTTTTTTTGTTTTGCAATTTGATGGCAAGAATATAATAATATTAACAACAACAATAAAAAATAAAAACTGAAAAATGAAAATGAATAAGAACATAAAGGAAAGACAACAGAAACAAAAAAAAAAACATACACAGAAAACAAAACAACAAAAAACAAAAAAATTACAAAATTTATGTCTTGCGCTTTTGTCCTTGTCGTGAAGTTAAATGAAATTTATGAGCTTTTTGTTTGTTGGCTGCAATTTTTCAAGAAAATTAAATGAAAATTATTGTGTCGGAATGCTGTAACTTTATTTTTTATTTTTTTTATTTTACAATTTATTTTTTTGTAGGTTCTTTTATGTCTTGTATAATGCTGTTGCTGTTATTGCAACTGTGTTTTTTTTTTTTTTAAATTTTTGATTCGAAAATTATTTTTCGTTAAATTCTCAAAGTTGTTGAATAAAATGCATATAATATATATGAATGAACGAATGGATGTAGAAAAAAATGTCTTTATAATGCATAAAAAGTTGTTTTTTTTCTCTTGCATAAGAACATAAACAATTTTTTGAAAGGTGAATGAAACATTTTAAAGTTTATAATTACTAATTCAAAAAAAAAAAAAAAAAACAAAAAAAAAAGATAAGAAATGAATAAAAGAGAAAAAAACCGAAATAGTGTCTCTGTGACTGTAGAATATAATTAATTGCATGTGCATTTCAAATTCTAGAAATTAAATTGAAATTTATGATTAAAATAATTAAAATGAATTTAAATTTTGGTTATGTTGTCTTTTTAATTAGGACTTCTTTTTTTTTTTTTTAATGAAAGATATGACATTTAAAGTTCTGCTGCATTGACTTCAGACTCAAATAGAAAGTGAATATAGGTTGAAAAGTTTTTGATTCGTTTAACTTTTTGTTTTTTTTTACATTTAGGCAAATTTATAGCATTTTTATTTTGTGTTTTTCTTTCTTGTACTTTTTACTCTATAACTTGATTCTTGTGTGACAAAATTTCATTAATGCAAAGATTATTTTGAAAAGGATGTCTTTAAAAACAAAATTCCAAACCTCCGCCCCAAGCTATTTTGTTTTTTCTCTAGTAAATCCTTTGTTGAAGTTTAGGGTGGTTACATCTTAGAGCTTTTCGAAAAGGATGTAGCGGCTCAATTTGAGCTATACAGTAAGTGAACGACGACAGACCATTGAGGACGAAGATGAGAGTTATTAAACAAAAGTACCTTTCTTATGTTCACATCTTATTGTAAAATATACTCTTTTATCCTCCAAGGATACTAGAAATGATCGATAAAAAGATATTAGCTTTTAAATTTTTCATTTTAAAAACCTGACGATTAAATTTTTGCTTCAAAAAAATTGCATTTAAAAATTAAATTGAATTTTATATCACAACCACATACTTCAATTATTAATGTTGGTGTAATTATTTATAATTGTTACTATTTTTTATAACAAATTTAATACATTTTATAAAATTAAATACACATTTTTTTTTTTTTTTGTTATATACATTAATTGAGAAAATTTTCTAAATTAACTTTTCTAATTTTTGTTTTTGTTTTTGACACAATCATAAAAATAATGGATGTTTAAGTAAAACCTAATAAAACAGTATACATACATACGAGTACATATTATAACGTTTTTGTTTTTAATTCCTTTTTTTTTTCGTAGACTATCACACATAATTACAAACATTTTTATTATTATTATTTTTTTCACATTTATGTTATTTTATATTATATTTATATATACTTTGTGTATCTGTAAACAATAAAATATAAATATGTATGTAATATATCTATATATATATACAATCATTATATGGTTATAATACCATTATAAACAATCTGTATATAGTATATATAAAAACCATATGTACATATATCTGGTGCTTTGTTGATGGTTCGTGACTTCATGTTATAGCTGCAAATACAAACAAGGTTCATGGTCATACAAATATAATTGTCAATTAAATTTTAATTGCTTCAACAGAATGTTTTAATCCTTTTATGATAATAAATTTTTCAACTTGTAATACGTAATTTTACTATATATACATACATATATAATTTCTCACATCTTCCTGTCTCTTTGTCTATATCTTTCAATTTTATATTTATGTGTTTTTCGTGTTACATATATTTCATTACTTCGATGTATATAATATTATATATTATATTATAATACATGTAAGTACTCATTATATTATTTTTGTATACTTACTGGTACTACAGACTTATATTTATGAAAAATACTTAAGTATATCTATTTTTATGTATATGTACATACATATGTAATATTGCGAGAAAAACGAGATTAAATTCTGAGTACACAAGTCAATTATTATCGCCATTATAATGGAGGTTTTTTTTTTCTGATATAGCTTATTTTTCATTTCTTTGTTTTCTTATAAGATACTTCTTGATTTTTTCTTTTTTTAAAAAAAAATTTCTATTTAATTTGCAATTCTTGTTTAATTTTTGTGTTTTTTTTCCAATTTTAATTTTTCTTTTTCATTAAAAAATATTATTTAACCCATCCCTCTTACTATGTTATTATAATGCTGTTTATATTACAAATATCTATAATTATAATTCTTTAAAGGCTTGGCTCGCATTAATATAAAATTTATCTTTTTTTTTTTTGTTTTTAGATTTTTAATAAACATACCATATACAAGAAATTATTATTGTATTTAAAAAAAAAAAAATCAATTGAGACCTTTATAAACAATTTCCTTTTTTTTTTTTATTCAATTTTCTCTTAGAATATTTTTATTTAATTTATTTTTTTTTCAATACCAGCGTTCTTCTTTTTTGTTTTTCATTTTTCAATATTAATTAACTTAATTTTTTATTCATATTTCTGTCAGTTCTCTACATTCATTATCACTGATCCTTTATTGCATTTTTTTAAATTAAAAAAATCTAAAAAGAATACTAAAAAAAAAAATACTGAAAAATATTCAAACGCACAAAAAGTAAATTATTTTTCTTAATATAGTATGGTTTTTTTTTTAATTTTTTTTATTATTAATAATATTGCCACACACATGTGCACGTTTTTAATGGGTACCTATTCAATTTAAAAAAAATAAAAAAATTTTTTTTCATTTAGAACGATGGATCGGGTTTATTTCAGAATTCTACCATCATCATAACATTTTTTTTCTCTCTTTTTTAATTTTATTTCTTATTTCTTTTCTAAACAGTTTTGATACAACTTCCGAAATAATAGCAAATAAAATAAATGACATTAAGATGTGGAGGATTGGGATTGGGCCCCTCATGAACTAAGTCCAATGATTTATTGTGGGGAAAAAGAAAATTTGACGACTTAAAGAATATACGGGGGACTGAAATGTTGTTCGAGGGTTTTGTTTTTTGTCCAAAACAGTTCAAGTTTTCTGTATTGTGAAAAGCTTAGGAAAAAACTAGAAGGTTTAATGGGGGACTATTACTCAATAACTTTTAAGAGGATCCTATATTGAGTCGAAAGTGACAATTTGGAGAAAATTTCAAAGTTTCCTTTATATTAAATAATCTAAAAATGTCGATTACAAGAGCTTGAAACGTTATCCTTTTTTAAAAATATTTCCGAAACAGATTTGATGGTCTGTTCTTAAAGAGTTTTGATAAAAGACCATTAAAAAAATAATTCTGTGATTTTCGTATGTTCTGTTGACTTGTAATGCTTCAAATTTTCGGAATCTGCTTCACATTTTCCATTAATTTTTTTTTTTTTATTTTATTTTTGCTCCTTTAAAAATCATATTAATTTAATGATCGGTCATTTTTTATTTATATGTTCATTATTTTTTATTTGTTCGTTTTTTTTTTTTTTAATTTTAAATACATTTTTTTATTTCTAAACAATTTTTAGTTTATATATTATTTTAAATTACTTTTTTGTTTATATTATTTTTTTATTTTTAATGTGTTTTTTTTTCTTTTTTTGTATTTTTTTTTTTTTCAAATACTTTTATGTATTTATTTTTTAATTTTTGTTTACTCGAGAGAGTCTCATTTTCTTTTCGCATTTTCAATTTCATTTTATTTATTTTACTTTATGTATTTTTCTTTTATTTATTTTTTATTTGTATATATTTTTTTTTTCATTTTATGTGCTTGTTTCACTTTTCTTATTTTTAATGCCTTATTTATTTATGTTTAAAATTTATTTTTTTTTCTTCTTCTGAAAAACAAAAATTCAATTACTTTTTCTTATGTTTTAAATATTTATATTTTTTAAATACCCATTTTATTTTTCTTATGAATATTCTTATTTTACCTCCTTTTTTTCTTTATCAGATTCATCGTTTCACGTTGTATATATTTTTTTTAAATAAGTAAAAAAAATAAAGTAATTTTAGAAAAAGAATATAATTGACTTTTTTCTGGCAAAAAAAAAAAAATCTTATTTTAATTTTTTCATTTTTATGTTCTTTTTTTTGTATTTCAATTTTATTTTTAATATGAATCTTTTTATTGTTGTTTGGTTAATTTTTCTCTTTTCTTATTATTTGGTTTTTCTGTTTTATATTTTATTTATTTTAATTTTGTTTTTTTGTTTTTTTTTTTTTGTTTTAATAATAAGTTCTTTGATCTGCATACAGCATATGTGTATATATATTTTTTTAATATTATATCTGTACATAATAATATGTACTCGTATGTATGTATATTTATAAAGAGAGTGTAATCGTAGAATTTTATATGCAACAGAAAACTTTATGGCATCGAAAACTTGTAATTAGGCACGCATGCATATGCAATTTAATTTTGCGGAATTCATGCATTTTGCCTACAAATATAATTTAATATATGATGAATACGCGAAATGAATATATGTATGTATGTACGTACATATATTTTTTATGAACAAAAATAAAAAATAAGACTATAAGAGTATCTATATACAGAATCATAATATATATGCAATATAATATGTACATATATCTACCGTACAAAGGACAATCGCGTCAATTACATTTTCACTCATTTTGACTTAGATATATTTATGATATAATATATAGTTATACATATGAACTAGTGAAAAAATTAAATTATATATATAATATATAATATATAGACATATTTTTTAATAGAGAATTTTTCCTTCAGTTCATATATATAACTATATATTATATCATAAATATATTTAACTCAAAATGAGTGAAAATGTAATTGACGCGATTGTCCTTTGTACGGCAGATATGAATGGAAGATGTACATACATATATGTATTTGTACATTTGGGTAGATTTATGTATGGTACATATTATATTATTTAATATGAGAGTATTCCGCCCCAAAAAAAAAAAAAAAGGAACTTCGTCTGGCCTTTAATGAACTGTGGATAATCTAAAAAACTTCAATTTTATGTTTGTTCTTTTTTTTTTTCCTTGTTTTTAATTTATTTTATATTTTTTATGTATGAGAATTTTGTTTAAATTACTTTTTTTTACTGTTGTTGTTGTTGGTTTTTGTTTTATTTTTTTATATGTAATGAAAATGTTGGTAAAATTTAAAGGAAAAAAAAACTCTTCTTATTTTTTTTTATGTAATAAATGTTTTGTTTAATTTTTGAAAAATATATTCGTTACAAATTCGATATTTTTAGTACTTTTTCAGTTAGTTGAAAATAAACCATGAAACGTAACAGATAAAAATGAAAATTAAATGAATATTTACTGTAGGGAAAGAAAAAAACAAAATATAAACACTTAAATGTTTTTTTATTTCAACAAGAGAAAAAAATATAAATTTTTTATTTTTTTAAGTATCTATATAGGCTTACAAAATGAGCCTGTAAAATTGTTAGTTAGATTTTGAAAGTCGATCCTTATTTCTATATCCACAATATTTAAATACATATAGGTAGTACCTATATCTACATATCATATACGTGAGAATAATAAATTCAAGTACTCGTGTGTAGGTGTGGTTATATGCGATATGTATTTCATTATATGTATGTATCTATAGAAATATTCATTATAATTATACCTTATACTGGTCAATATATTGCATATTATAGGTATAGGTAGTATATTACTATATACTTATATATTTTACATTTACCTTTAACATCATATACCAACCTATAATAGCTTTGGAAGTAATTACTTTTGTAAATATTTACCTTGAACTGGTGGGTGCATTATGATGATTAAAAAAAATTATACAAGAAATAAAAAATAAACACACAAAGAATTGTGAAAAAACAAATAAAAATAATAAAGTAAAATAAATAAATAAATAAATAAATTAAAAAAAAAAAAAAAACCAAAGTAAATAATGAGAAAAACAAGAAACGAACGGATGGGAAAATAATTTTTGTTGAGAACAAAACTCACGATGACGCTAATGGTAATTTTTAGTTTTGACTAATAAAAAATAGGTGCTTTAACTTCATTTCAACTTCACAGAGCCGTTACTGAGTATTTCGTTATTGTCATGTGAAGATTTTGAAAAGAAAAAGAGAAAAAAATATGTAATGTAGTTTAGAGATTTGTATATTTTAATTTTCAGATGCCGGTTTATTTATTTATTTTTTAATTATATAAGTATTTATTGAAAGAAGAAAAAAAATGTATTAATTCATTATCAGGTTTATTTATTTTACTGTTATGTGAAAAATTCATAAATGTTGAAGTACATAGTTATATGTTAGTTTGTTTGAATTTTTTAATACATATGTGTAATATACACATAGGTATTTGTTGAATAACCGTTTGAAATAATTACAAAATCTAGGCTAATGATTTGAAAATTTAAATTTAGAATCAATTTTTTTTTGTTTGTATAAAATTGAAGATTTTTCAAAAGAATAAATTATATCAGAAGGACCAGTTTTTGTTATTATAATCGCTTTATTTAAGTTTTAAAATTATATATGGAAATAACCCTTTTAAATCTGTTGAAACAACGTTTCATAATGTGATTTTTAATGAAATTATAAAAGTTGTTTCAAGAATTTTAAAGATTCTTAAAAAGTTAGCTAAAATTAATTAGAACAGACTGAAAAACTTCAAAAAAGACATGATCTAAAGTCACCTTGAAATTAATGACCTCCTGTAATCTTTTGAAAGTTCTAAGGACACTCACTGTTATGAAAAATAATTTTAAAAAACAAATTATCTCTCATGATTTAACATACTTTCTTTTCCCATTTATTATTTAAGTTTCCACATATCTTTTCTTCATAAAGTTAAGAAATCATAGTATTAAAAGGGTTAATTAAATAAAACAAGAAACTGTATGTATATAAAATTAATAAATAAAATCACATACTTTCTAAATTACATATTCTGTTTTTACACCGTAATTATTATCATTTTATCATTTGTTGATGAGTTTTACCCACATTTTCCCTCTTTTTTTTTTTCTTAATTTTTGTTTTTTGCTTTTAATTAACATCAAGAAAATATCTTGAATATTAAAAAGTCTAGACAAATCCTTAAAAATCTTAATTTAATTAATATTTGAGAAGACAAAAAACAACACAATAACCAAAAAACAAAAAACAAAAATTAAAATTAATTACATATTTCAAAACCTTTATCATTTTAATTATCTTGCGGTTATAATTTATTAGGTACAAAAATCTTAAAATTTCCATCATTGAACATGTTTTTTTTTTTCGTACCGTAGGTATCTACACATAAAAAGTCTTCATTTCCACTTAATAAATTAATTGTAAAATTAAAAGGTAAAAAAAAAAAAACAAAAAAATTTCTGAATATATATTTTTCATTTTATACCAACATAATTATAAAAATGTATCTTTAAATTTCAGACATATTTTTATTGAGGTACCACAATGTTTAATAAAAGAATTTACTTAATTATGGCATTTATTTAATAAATTAACGTGAACTTGAAATAAAATAAAATATCAGAAAAGAAAAGAAGAAGAAAATTCAATTTATGAATGATTCGTAAAAAAAAATTTCGTAAAAGGTAATTGTCCTTTTATCAAGTAGCCAAACAAGAAAATTTATATATTAAGTTAAAATTTGTAGTTGTTGTTATTCTTGTTGTATGGTAGCAAAAGATACTTTTTTTTTTTAATAATGAAGATTTTTTTTTTTTGATTTTTCAAGAGAAAAAGAGTGAAAGTTAAGATCTTTGGTAATTTTTTTTTGTATTTTATACCAACAAAAAAACATAAAAATCAGGTTTTTGGTAAAAAAAAAAATTAAAATAAAATTTAAATTTTGAAAAACAAAAACAAAAAAAAAAGCACAGAACAAATTAAAAATATAAAAGACAAAACAACAATAAAAATTTCTTTGAATAAAAAACCAGTTTATTTTATTTTTAGTGCTTTTTTTTCTCTCTTCATCTTCTTCTTCTTGTTTATATTTAAAAAGAATTTTAAAAATGCATTTATTCTCACGTTACTGATTTATCATTCTTTTCTAAGAATTATTATGGTTCATTTTTTTTATTTCATTATTTGTTTTTTTGTTTATTTGAATTTTATTCAATTTAAAATTATAAAATTTAAAGCATAGATTTAGATTTAATGTGCCTGTAATATACTCGTATATCTAAGTATAGGTATATTTTTTTTAAATATTTATATGAATTGAAACGTAGATACATAGATACATACATACATATATTATAAAAAAAATTTAAATTTTCGATTCTTTTAAGACATTAAAATTATAGATAGTATCAATTTATGGCTATAAAACAATTATAATGGTTATTTTTTTATTTTCTTGTATACTAAATCATAAAGCTACTGTTTTCTTATATTGAAATACAAAAAAAAAAAAAAAAAAACATAGTTACCTACTATGTAGATATGCAACTTTGTATAATATACTTATATATTAAAGTACCCCCTAGAGAGAAATGTTGTTTTTCAAAAACAAAAAAAAATAATAAAAAATAAAGAAAACGTGATTTTTATCAGATAAATAGATTTTTACTGTATTAAAATTACTTAAAAGATAGATACAAAAATATTATAGGTAAAGTAAATATAGTTCAATAAGCTCCCCATTATTATGAAGAGAGAAAAAAAATATTTTAAAGTAGAAAAAATTTGCAAAGATGTTAAAAAAAAATGGTTGAAAAAATAAAAATTCAGAAAAAAAAAAACACAAAAGAAAATTTATTCAGACAGGATAATATCGCTGTAATAAGATAATTTATAGCGTTTTCGCGAAATTCACATTCAGTGTATAAGAATTTCTTTTTTTTCTTCTTATTTCGGTTGTTTTTTTTTCTTTCCTCTTCTTCTTCTTCTTTTTATTTCTCATTTTTCATTTTTGTCTGATGCTTTCTTTTTATTTTATATTATGTGCAATTTTTTTACACTTATTTTTTACCTTTTTTTCCGGTTCTTTTTTCTTTTTTTTTTCATTTATTTTTCGATATTTATCTTCCTTTTTATTTTATTTTTTTTTCCTTATTTTTTTTATTTTGCAAATTTCATTTTATTTTATTTTGCATATATACAATTTTTTTGTTTTTGTTGTTATTTTTTTAGTACTTTGTTGTTGTTTTACACTATAAAAGGAAACATTGTATTTATAGTTTGCTTTTATGCCTTGTGCATTTTTTCTTTGTTCTTGTACAATATATTTTTTTTCGTTTTTTTTTTTTTTGTTATTTTCCTTGCATATTTTTTTTTTTTTCATCTTTTCATTGTAAAAAAGAATTTTATAAAATAAATTGTATTCGCGACAAGAAAAAAATTGCATATATAAAGAATAAAGTTAAAAATAATCTAAGATGAAGAAAAAGGAAGAAAAAAATTACGAAAAAACAAAAAAAAAATTTATTTTCTTAAAGAAAAATGAGAAGAAACAGGAATAAAAATAAAATAACAAAAAAAAAAAAATTTGCAATACCTACAAAAACAAAATATGCAACAACAGGATTGCAACTTGAATTACAAGTTGTTGTAAAGTTGCAACAATGCAACATAAATATATAGCTAACATAATTTTTTTCTCCTTTTTTTTCCCTTATTTAATTTTTTTTTTTTTTGCTTTTTAGCTTTTTCAAGGGAACAACAATGTTAATATTATCTGAAAAGTGGGCTTGAACTTAGACAAGAAATGATGCGTTGTCGTTGTCGTTTACTAAAGTTTTTTTTTTTATTTTAAATTTATTTATTATCATTTTTTGTTGTTGTTGTTGTTGTTCTTATTCTTAAGGTTTTTGCCCATTTGCCATAAAATAATGTAAGTCTTTCATTTCTTGTATACATATACATATATGTAATAACACTTTTCTTCTTCTTATAATGATGAGGATGACGACGACAATGATGATAATGATGATGATAATAAGACAATAAATTGGATGAGAATGGGTACGAGATTCTTTCCTAAAGGGTTAAAATAAAAACATAAAAGCAAAAAACCAAAAGAGTTAAATTAAAACATACAAAATAAAAAAATAATAATATTAACCTGTGAAAATGTTTGATTCACACCTGCTGGATTACTCAATGGTATTTTTGTGAATTTCAATTAGGTAGACAATTGGACGCTTCATATTTTATGTATAAAACTTGCATAAAATTTTTGTATCACATGAAAAATATTTGAAAATGAATGTTGAATAATTATGAGGAATTTCTTAAAAAAAAAAAATGATGAAAATGGAAATTTAATGAATATTTCAAAATGACAATTACTGTCATTGTGTACAATATTTCATTTTATAATTGAATTAATTAAAAATACTTTAAAATTGAGTGAAATAAATAAAAGATGTGATTTTTTTTTTTCATGGGAAAAGGGAAAATACTTCATCAGAAAATTATACAGACAATACATTTAATGAGATTACTTTATATAATTTAAATATGTGTTTATAATTTTGTAATATTGTCCTAATTAGTAACATTTAAAAGATTAAAATACCTAAAATAACTTAAGCTGAAACATAATTCGACTAGAACGCAACTAGTATACAAGCTATTCTTATAGACTTAACAAGGACTTAACAGTAGAAAAATTTTTAATTGGTCACAATTAGGCTTTCAGAATAATATATTTGGTCTATACATGATTGTTATAGCACTAGAAATGGAAATTAACCAATTTGTAACCAGCTTTACAGAGGAAAATATGGAAGGTCTCCTTCTGAGAATTATAAAAATATGCTTCATGGATTCGAATTTAAGTGTCTTTTATCAATTATAGCATATCCTGAAATAATTCATGTGAATAAGTCTAGCTAAAGTAACTGTATATGCTTGCTTGTACTTGAAAAAAACAAAATGTCGGAATTTTCAATTGACATTATAAGGTTCATGAAAGTTCATGACCTAAACAACTCTATATTATTCAGTCTTAAATTTTATATAGTAAAAGCTATATCGTATATGTATGTACATATTTTTTCCAGGGTTCCAAAAAAAATAAAAATAAAAATATAATGAACATCAAGGCTAATTAAATATAATAAACAACAAGCACAGTGTATGACTTACAAGTCAAAATTTTCAACTAATCAAAATTTTAAAATACTTATTTATACAATTTAATAGTTGTAAAATATGGTAGATTTTTCTCTCTTTAAAATTATTATGAAACATGATTAAAATTAAAAATTTAAATACATGAAATGAAGCAAAAAAAAAAAAAAATGAAATATTTTAAATTATACTTACTGCATATTTACGAGTAATCACAAGAAGGAAAGAAAAAAAAAGTTTTCTCATTAACTTACCTGGAAAGAAAAAATAAAAAAATTATTTGATTATGAAACTTGCTTTTAAAATTGTTTAAAAAAGAAAAAATTAAAAAATAAAATAAAGCAATATGACATTTATGACATAAATGTTACAATTTAATTCATATGATACGGATATTAAAAATTTTTTTTTTTTAAACATTATATTACAGTAATTTACATAACCAGAGATTATGTCAATGTTTATTGATCATTAACGAATACCTTACATATATGTGAATATAATATATACTGTCTATGAGACTGAAAATATTTTTATTAAAGATTGTATGTAACTAGAGAACAAGCATATATGAATGTATGTACAAAGAAATATTCATACATACATATGTACATTAAATTCAAATTATAACTTTAATATTTTAAAAGCATAATATATAGTTTTCGTGTCAATTTAAATTAAAATAATTATTGTTTTTTTTTTTCTTTTTACAAAAATATTGTATGTCTTGAAAAACTTTCACTTTAACATAACGTAATAAACTTATATACTATACTCGTATAGAAATTGAAAGAGAAAAAGGAAATTAAAATTCGCAAAATTAATATGTGTGGATAAAATTATGTAAATGTAGATAGAGGTACAATATCTTTTTTAATTTTAATTCTGTTTACTGCAGTATTATTATGCACTAATTTCCTTTTTTTTTTTTCTTTTTTTTTTTTAAAACATCAATTACCCTTTTGTTTATTTATTTTATTTTTTTTTTGGTTGCTTGTTTAATAAAATTTTAATTAAAAATTAAATATTTATGCTGCTACAGTTAAATTTAAAAAAAAAAAAAAAAAAAAAAAAAAAAAAAACAAAAAAAAAACGAAATTTATAACAAATTGCAAAAAAAAAAAGTAGAGAAAGAAAGCAAAAAACAACAATAAAAATGTATAAAGAATATAACAATCGTCTCATTATTCTGTTGTGTGTGTGTGTATTTTTTTTTCTTCAATTTTTATTCATTAATTTAAAATTTTAATTTCTCTACTTTATTTTTTTATATTTTTATTATTATTTTATTGAAATTCTTGTTAGTTTATTTTTTTCTTTATCATTTATTTTTGCATTTTGTGATTTTAATGCGGTCTTCATTTATCTTGCATTTTAAAATATAAATGTACTATATTTTTTTCTTTGTTTGATTTTTGTGCAATATACAAACATACATACATACATATCAGTCTATGTATAGATACTTTCGTATATATGCAATATAATATAAATATACCAACCGCATTCTGGTTATTTTGGTTATAGTATATGTACTACATAGTTGATTCGATGTACCATTCTGAGTTCATTTTACCTTATTTTATTTTATTTTATTTTTTTTTCAGTATTTTTTTTAAATGTGTTGTTTTTTTTGTTACTAACTTTAAATAAAATACCAAAAAAAATAAAAAAATAAAAATGTTGAAGAAAAAAAAATACAGAAAATTTTAAAACAGACAACCAAACAAAACGAAAATATGAAGTTCATATTATTATTATTTTTTTCCTACTCTGTTTGCAATTTTTTATACTTTAGATACATCCATACATACAAACACACATAATATACACATCTATACATATTTGAAATTATGTTTGTATTATATATGCAATTTTTTCTTATATGTATATGTAGATGTGTGTTAGGTATATATTTTTGTAATTTTTTTCCCTGCTTTTTTATTATTATTATTTTTTCTTTTCTAAATTTTCAATTTTGCAATTTATTTTCATTTTTCTTCATATATTTGCAATGCTTTATTATATTTTAATGCAAACATAATTTCTACTATATATATAACCTATAATAATATTGTACTTCCAATAATATGCAATAACATTTTCTTTAGTTCAAATAAAAGGGTGTATCAAAGATGATAGTTGTGTAAAAAATTATCCGAGAATAAGAGGGTTAGGAAAATCAATTGAGTACAAAGAAAATCTAAAGTAACTTAAAATTAGAAAATTGTAGGTACTACTTAAAATTTAATCAACCTGTCCTGTACTGCTAAACACAAATCTGTTCTGTATTTTTCTTTACTTTTTTATTTATTGATATCTGATAAATAAATCTGGAATTTCTCTTACGAAAAACTTACATGCAATCTAAAGTACAATAAAACAGAAAATCCAAACCACCAGAATTTCAGAGTAAATAACGAATCTAACGAAACTGTGGTTTGCACTTCACGTAAAAATGTAAATTATCTGTATGACAACTGAAAAAGTAAGAAAAATCAAGTTAATTCAAGTAGATCTGAATACATCAATTGTTTACATACTTGGATACATAATAATGTATCTTTCTCCTATTTTAATTTTGAAAAAATGAACGAAATTTCAAAAGGAATATAAAAACATCAACAATCCTGTCCAGATTGTGGATGCAATATCAGATCACTTTATACTGAGATACCCTATATGTAAAAGTGCACTTATGGAACTCTATACATACAACATAAAAAAAAAATCATAAAGGTTTTTTATTTTTATTTAATTTTTATTATTTTTTTATTTTTTTATTTTTTTTAATATAGGTACTATTTAAGGTATCATAACTTTATGATGCATGTTTGAATTAATATTAAGTTTTGCTGTTGCCAATTTTTTTTTTTTTTGTATTCTCTGCTATACTCTCATATCATATAAATACAATTTTTTTTTTTGTAAATAAATATTTTCTGTTTAGATTAACTCTATTATAAAAATGTTATATGTATGTATGTATGGTATATAGGAATATAATATATTTGTATATATGTTAAGAAGGAGGATGGAGAAGAAAGAAAAAAAAACCCATAAATAACGATGAATGATAAATGTGAACCGTTCATAATTACATAATTAAACTTCAAACTTCCTCTACATAACATAATAAATATCTATACTCGTATATGTATACATATGTATATGATATATATACATTATGATATGTTTTGAATATAATCTGTATCTATATTAATTTTTTTTCTTCTTCTTTCTTTACTTTTTATTAATAATACCTATATGTACCTTTATAACATTTATAATTACATACATGTAAAAAAAAAATAAAGAGTACATAGTAATCATATATATAAAAATATATGTATGTATGTATATAATTTTTTAATATATTAATACTTTTTTTTTGCCCATTTTTTTTTGTTTTTTTGTTTTTAAAATTAAATTGAAGTATATAATATGCAATAATATTAAAAAACCTACACGAGATTTTGATATTGAATAGACATAATAACATAAAATACATTATAATGGTGGTGTAGGGACCTTTTACAATTGCATGAACACGATGCAGAAAAAAAAAGAAAGAAAAAAACAAGAAATTGGATGCAGTCATCGGTGTATATTGTATTAAAAAAATAAAATAAAAATAATACTTCATCTATACTCTATATTTTACGATGAGATCACGACGAGGATATGCCATTACGGATACGCCCTGTTCAATTTTCATTTCAATGTTGATTTTTTTTTTTCCTCTAAATTTATTTATTTTTTTTCTCAACTTATATTCTTGATGCATTTTATGGATTTTTTCTCAATTTTTTTATTATTATTATTTTCCTTTCTTGATATGAACTGTAATTCAGTAATTAAAATAAAGATACACAATTATAGGTAATTTTCTAACATACAAGAAAGAAAAATGAAATTATGTACATACAATCAATATATACTTTTTTTTTAAGATATCACGCAAATAAAATAAATTACATAAGTATACGTATGTATGACACTGTATATGTACAAAAAAAATATAATTGGGTTTCTAAATAATTGAGAACCTAATATTAAATCATTGCCAATCACCTTTTTTATTTCTTATCTTTTTTTTTTTCTTTTTCATTTTAGTTTTCAACTCTTTTTTTTTTGTTTTTGTTATCTTTTTATTATTTTAGTTTTAATGATATATGTGTGTTCAATAAAAGTTTAATTAAGGTTTTATTTTGATCAGCAAATTTTACATACAAACAAACGTAATGATGCTAACATTTTTATGAGTCATGCGTGAATTATCGACATTCTATAAAACTTAAGAATTAATATAATTTTTTTTTAAAGAAGAAAAACAAAATTTATCTTACACTTCGATCAATTCAGAAAAAATACTGTGCGAATTCATATAAGGTTACAAATCTAGAAGATTTTTCTATGGGAATATTATTTTTTTTACGTACGCTTGTGTGTTTTATGATCTCATAACCTTGTGCTTGACTTGAACTAAGCTTTTCAGAAAAAAATATAAACTTTATTTTATGGAAGACCTTTGAAAGAATATTCAGTAAAATTTGAAATTTCCACCCCCACAATAACACGCATTCATACGTTGTCATGTAAATCGTGTCCTGTTGTAAAACTTCCTCTAATTTAGAAAATGAAGATAATCTTCTAGTATGATTTTCTATAAAACTTATACCGTTATGACTTGAAATGGTTAAATAGATACAAAGTGACGTTAAAGAAAATTAGATATTTTATAGAAGATACTCGTAAAAGCCTGGCAATAAATTTACGAACTTTATCTGATAAATTACATTTTATTGCAATTAAAAAATTCAATGAAAATCGATTTTGTTTTTTAATTGTACGTACAATTAAAATATAAATTTTTAATTAAATTATAATTGATAAAAAAAATAGAAAGTTCATTGTAATGGACGTTGAGAAATATAAAGAAAAAGAAAATAGTTCTTTTTTTAGCTTGTAAATAAAGCGACGATGCACTTGTGTGCTTTTGTGCTTTTATTTAATTTATAATTTTTTTCATTTGTTCTTATTTTTTTTTAAATTAATTTTAATGGATTTTCAAATACAACAGTCTGTAAAATAATACTTTGAAAAATAATTATGTATTTTAAATTAGAAAAAAGAAGAGTTTTTAAGAAATTTGAATATTATTCTGTAATGCAATTTACAGTGTACTTAAAAATTCTTCAAGTTCAGTGACAGTGGTTGATTTTTGGATTTTTAAAAATTTTAAATTTAATTAATTAACTGAAATAAATTATTAAGAGTAAATTGTATCCTGATATTCAAACCCTCAATTATAATCTGAACTTTAAATGTGTTAAAATGCAAACTTGTTTGTTAGAACGTCACTCGCACTGGTCAACAACACAAGGTGCCAGACAGGCCAAAAAATTCATAAAAATCAATAATGGTAAGGCGCTAGAATTCCTTAAGCTTCCAAAAAATGAACTAAGGACACTAGTGGTACTTTTCACTGGACACTGTTTTCTAAGATACCATCTGACAAAGATGGGAATAGAGGAATATCAAAATTGTAGATTCTGTGAAGAGGAACCGGAAACTTCAGAGCACTTCTTGTGTCGGTGTAAAGGTATAATAAGTCCGAGGCTTGAGCATATGGACCAAATGTAGCTAACACCGGACGAAGTGTGGCATCTACCACCTAAAAAAGTATTGGGTTTTGTCAAAGCCCTGAAACTTTAGGTCAAAACCAGCAATAGGGAATTACAAAAGATCCAAACGGGTCGCAGTAACAAGGGAACAACATCTCACCTCTGGCTGGTTCTTTAATCTAATCTAATCTAGGACGTCAATGATAAAAAATAGTATATTTTTGCTTTTAAGTCGAAAAAACAAAAAAAATCTAAATTTTTTCAGAATATTTTTGCATTTTAATTTTCAATGTATTTAATTTTATTTAAAATTTCATCATTTCATAAATAAATTAATTTTACTTTGACTCAAATTCAATTCAATTATTTAATTTTTCATTTTCATTTTTAAAACTAGCACTACAAAATGTACATAATATACTCGTAGATCAATTGCATGTTGCAATTTATTTGTACTTAAATTTTTCACGATTTTAATGTCAAATAAATTTTCTATATACTAATTAATATTATTTCATTAAAATTTATTATCTATCATTAATTCCCTTTTCTATATAATTTTGCAATATGTTTAATAATAATAATAATAATAAGTAATAATGTTGTACTACATTTTTTTGAAGTGATAATTTTATATGTATATATTGTTGAGAAAAAAAAAGATTAAAAGAAGTATCTAACTAACTATAATTGTATGTTCTATATATGGATAGATGTTATATATATATATATATACATATATATATAGTTATACTATTGTGCACATAAATAACAAAACAAGGTTATAAATTTTTTAATGTAAAAGTTCAAGCATAACTACTTGCTTTTAAATGTATGTAGGTAGGTGCTGTTGCATATACGAGTATGTATTATTCGCATACATTGTAGTTTAGGTATAAATATACATGTAGGTAGAGATATTTGCATATGAAATCTATATACATAAATGCATTTTTTTTATTGTAAAACTATTGCATCAATTAAATTTGAAAAAAAAAAATAAAACAATTTTCAATTTTAATTTTATTATTATTTTTTTTTATCATTCTTTTTATGTTGAAATTGTATACAATGACCTTCCATATATGTATGTATACATATGTATATATTCAAATATTAAATTTATGAGGACATATTTTAAATTGAAATAATCTAACTGTATTTAAATGTATGGTAATATAATAAATGTATTATAATTTGGTATATAAATGTTGTAAGACAGAAACAATTGATTACAATGAATATTATTATTACAACACATTAGAGCAGAGTACCACTAAGCAGCTATATAGCTAAAGCTAATGCTACTTTTATTATACATATATATACATACATACATAACATACATAGTATACTAATAAAATAAATTGTATTTTAAAAAGAATTGAATAAACTTTATCATTGTCATTTAAGAATTTATAAATTTTAAATATATATATATTTTTTTAAATTCTTTTTATTTACCTATTTATTTATTTTTTTTTTTTTTTGATTTTTTTTTTAAATTGTGTAATGGAATAAAATTACAAAATAATATGTTATATGTCAAGTATCAAGGTATATTTTTCAACATGAAATTATCTGAAAAAAAAAAAAAATTACAATATATTGCAAGAAATTATTTATAATTGTATACAAGTGATCATTTTACAAATTTAATCAGATGTCATGTATTCTTATAAATAAATTATTGTATTATAATTATAAGTATTTATTTATGTGTATGAGTATTTAAATTCATTCACTAATATAGGGTGGTAATACATATAAGAAGGATATTAAAAAAAGTCTGACATGAATTTAATTTCATTCAAAGTACGTAAGTAAAAATAATCTTACTTAGCCCTAGAATACGTGATTTTCATGGTCACGTAATGTCTTGTGCTTTCTTTTAATTGTTTTTAGTAATCTACATTGATATACGATACATATACTTAAGTATGTACATCACCTACCAACTACGTATGCATAATTTTAGCGAAATTTTAATCAAATGTATACTTTATTACGCAATATAATATTTTTGCATTTTTTAATAGTTTGCAAAATAAAAGTTAACCTTATATATTTGGGTCACTTAATTAACATGTTTCTTATAAATTTGTATTGTAAATTTAAGAACAAAAATTGAAGATGCCAAAATACCCTAATCCTTTCAATCAGATGTCACATTGAATATTTGATCTGATTCCAAAATGGTTTGAATATCCCTTCTATATGCGCCAACGATGGGCATTTAAACAATGTACGGTAGAAGGATAATCCTACGTTTTGACACAGCACAAAAAAATTAAATTTAACAGACCAGAGCCGATGTAGTGGAGAATTTTTCCAACGGAAACAACTGATATCCGAATCAGATCGGAATTAAATTGAATTTGCCATTTGATTTTTAGCTTTCAAATTTATAACTTGAATGTGCTTTGTGAAAATACCTATGGTTTTATTGTTTGTGACCACAATATCATATCAATTACATTTTTGTATTTCACGTGATTCTACAGTGCAATAAAGCAAACATTTAATGTTTAATCTAAAATTTTTGAATTTTGAAATTCACTTTTTTTTTAGACTAAACCTCTTAAGAGAAACTTTATTTCAAAATTCAAATTAATTTTGACAACTGAAATTTATTTTTGGGACCATATAATTATTTTTCTAATTGAATACTTTAAATTTGCAACAATTTAAAAAGGCAACGTTCATATTTTCCTCCATATTGGTGTCTCTAATTTATATTTTTCTTATGTGGAAAAAAAAAACCAACTGCATGATTATATTTTATACTTACACCATGTGTTGAGTATACACACTACATACATTCATTATAAAATAAATAATATTTAATTTATTAAAAACAATATTTTATAAAAATAACAAAAATATTAAATTACATATAATTTAAAATACATATTACGGTACATACAAAAATTATTTGTATGTATGTATATATACATTATATGTATGTATATCTTGAATTGTGTGTATTATGAAGAAAAGAAATTTTAATGCATTTTATATCTTTTGAGAAAAAAAAAAAACAGAAAATAAAAACAATTTAACACACATATGTTATAATATATGTAGCATAGCATATATTATGAATATTATTAACAACTATCTTCATAAGAGGACCATAATAATAATATAATAGTTGTTAATCAAAAGAATTGCAAAATTTATTGCCAATTATCTTTAATAAGTCGCTTGTTATTCATTTTTTTTTCTTTAACTTTTCAAATATATATTTTATTTCAAGTATATTTTAAATGAAAGTGTAAATTTACTAATCAGCAATAAATTTATTATAGTTAAAATATTAAAACTACAATTTATATCAGTATTAAAGTCATTTTGATATATAATGATATTACAAAAAAAAAATTTAATACATAATTTTGCTTTTTTTTTTTGCATATTTTGTACTTATTTTTTTTTTTCTTGTGGAAAGGAAATAATAAAGAATCATTTTATCAAGATTAAAAAATTACATTTATTTTTTCTACTTTTTTTTGTTCATCTTATACATATGTGATATACATAGGTATGTTTCTTTAAAATTTCATGTATGTAAATAATAATTTAATCGCATAAATTTTGATGTATTAATAATTTTTCTCATATATTTATGAAATTCCTTTTTGTATTTTATTTTTTTTTTCCAGCAAATACTAAATTAGAGTTGTATGGAAATGTATTTTTCGTTTTTCATTATATATTTTTATTTATTATTCTACATATATACATATATGTATATTTTTTTGTATATACACATACACATCTATATAATATACAAAATTTTAATTTATGTGTTTCTTTTTTTTATACTTTTCATTAAAAACGTACATCATAAATTTAAGCTGTCAGCAACGAAAATTGAAAAATTCTTTTTCAAAAAACATTTTATTATATATACATTTTTTTTCTTCTCTCCTTTTTTTTTCAACTAAGTATTAGTGTATAATTTAAGAAATATGTTGTATGTATATTTTATTGTCAGGAAAAATAAAAGTGAGAGAGAGAAAAAAAAATTAATAATAAATTGCAAAATTTTACGGCAACTTCAGTAATTAAAATAAGTGATTTTATTATTATAAATTTTTAAAAAAGGATAATTATTGTTTTACATTTTTTTCATGCTTGAAATTTAATTAATTTTTAATCTTGTAATAAAACATTTTAAATTATCTTGAAAACATTTTTTGTTATATTTTTCAGTACGTGTATAGTTTTGAATTTAATTTATTTATAAACAGAAACTAGATGAGAATATTGGATTTTTGTTTTTACGAAACATCAAGAAATAAACTTCACTAGAGATCAGATCTGTGAAGGATTTTTTTTTAAGAGTTAATATTTGCATAAAAGGTATAAGCTGTACGAAAGTTTTGAAATATGTACAAGTTAGAAATTAAAAAATTCGCCTCTTAGTGGTTGAAATATAAAATCAAAAATTTCTTATTTTTGCCATTAAAAAAAAAATTGTTTTTGAAATCAAATGAACAAATTTTTCAAATATTTTTTTAATAAAAAAGACAAAAGACTTTAGAATAATTATTGAAAATTTCTCTATTAGATGAAGTGGGCATTTTTTCCATTCAATGTACATACTGATTTTGAAATGACTATAACAATTGATTATTTGAAGAAAAAAAATTTATAGTATTTGACGTAATGAATTGGTACACATTCAGATTTTCCTTGTTTTCACGTTTGAAAACGCTTTCACAGTCAAGCTCAGAAATCTACAATTAATCTGAAATATTTTATATGTGAAGAAGAAATAAGTTCTTTCAAATGACAACTTTTTGTATTGCTTGAGATATCCTCATTATAAAAGTGCAATTAATAATAATCATATTTTACTTATTTATTTTTTTCCGTTTAAAAAGGACCTTAATACATAAAAATATTATCTAATAGTATTTTAAATATGCGAAAAAAAAAATAAATAAATTAAATTAAATTTTTTTTTAACAATTCATTCGACCATTTTGTTGTATGTTGAATTTTAATCAAATAATTGAATATGTAAATAAAGAAACAAAAAAACCAATAAATAATTGAGGACATTTTAATGTAAACAAATTTATTATTATTATATTTTGTTGTTTTGTATATTTTCTCATAAATATACATAATATAATAAACATACAGAGTATCTTAAAAACAAAAATCATACTCCTATATAATATTATGCAATAAACAAAAAAATTAAAAAAATATAAAAACGAAACAAGAAACAAGAATTATATATTAAAAGAAAGAAAAAAAACACACACACACATCCATACACAAAGAATATATTCAAGAAAAATAAAATAGAGAAGAAAAAAAAAGTAGGGCAACTCCATTATTTACAATAATTGCCATAATTTTTGTACTGAGTCAGCAAAATGAAAATTATTAGAAAAAATATCGTATAAATATGTATTTTCATATACATAAAAGCAAAAAAAAAAAAACAAACTATATACATTAACACAAACACATTTACATATACATATGTATATATATATATTTGTTATGTCCGTTTATAAAATGTATATAACAAGATACAAAATATAAAATAGAAGGAAAAAAAAATATTATAAATAATAAATTTTGTGTTTATATAAAATGTTCTTCATGTACTCGTATATGTATAATGTTTTTCTTCTTCTTCTTCTTCCTTTTTTTATTTTATTTTATTTATTTTGTTATATCATAAACATAATAATAATAAAAATAATATTAAATCAGAAAAATATTATTACATAGAGAAATGAAATGAAAAAAAAAAACGAGTCCTTTTTTTTTCCTTCAACGTATATGTTCAAGTGTATATGTGTAAAGTTTATGTAGTAAGGATACAAAAAAAAAAATATTATTAATAAAATAAAAAAAAAGTAAAAAAGGAAAAAGTTTGAAATAAAAGAAAAAAAAACACCATGTACATATATAATTTTTCTCATAAAATCTAATAGCCTATACATGTGTAGTATAGCCAACTTTTTAAATTAAAACAACAACAAAAAATAAAGAGAAATAAAAACAAGCATGAGAAAATTAATTTTCTTTAAGGTTATTTTTTCGTGCATATTTGAAGAAAAATTTTATTATTAAAAATTTAAATTTTAATTAAATAAAAATAAACTGTAAATTTTTAATTAAATGAAATAAAAATTTTTTGTTGTTTAAAATAACACCGGAGGTAAAATACAATTTTTAAAAAAATAATTAAAGTCCTTAAAATGCAAATTAGTTTTTTAAAGAGTCAATGTACGTTTTTCTTTTCAAATTAAATTAAAAATTTTTGTTTTTTCATGATATGTATTTGTAATTAATTTAAAAGTCAAAGTATAATTACATTTTTGTGTGGATAATAATAATTGCATTGATGGTATTTTAGGGCGTTTTTTTCGTTGGAAAGAAGTAGCAAAGATTTTGGATTGTAGTTATTGTATACAAAACTACTGAACTTTTTGACCTACAGCATCAAACACACGGTCTATAAAGGATATATCTAATAAAAGTGGTAATATATAAAGGAAATAGAATGTAAGAAGAATTCAAGAGATCCTTGGGAATTGGAAATTAAATGCATACTGTGATTTGAATTTCTAGAGAATAAAATTAAAGAAATTGGTTTAGTGAAAAAAAAAAAATATTTCCCCTAAGAAAAATTTTCAAAATATCTATGGCAGTTGTTGGCAACTAATTTCACTTGAAAATTTATTATTTTAAATTAGCTGTTGAAAATAAAACCAAAAAGTTTTGGCCAAAAAAAACATTTATTTTTAAAATTTTATGCTAACATTTTTGTAAAATTTCCAAAACAAATTACAATCAACTAAAAATTTTTTGTTCTAAATATAATTTCGAACTTTAATTTCTAGTTTTTCTTATAACGTATTCCATTTCAAGAAAATGCAGTGTTGTATTTTTTAGCAAATCCATATATCCTTTTTGTTTTTGTTGTCTTCCCTTTTAAAACTTCAAAGCCTTGGATGTGGTGGACGTGGTCGAATTGGTGGTAATGGTCTTGGTTTTCCAGCAATTACATTCATGGCACCGTTACCAAGAATTGCAACGACAACAAATAATATAAAAACTTTGAAGTTCATCTTTGAAATTGATTTTTTATAAATATGTATATTTGCACAAAAAGTTAATTAAATTGCAATTAAACAAATTCAATTACTTTGATATACTGATGATTTGCATTCGAAATGTTCTGCATTTTATACTTGTTGAAAAGTTTGTTTTCAAATAAAAATAAATTTTATGTGTGTGTTTGTGTGTTTTTGTCTCTTTTTTCAATGAAAATTATGAAATTTAATGAAAATGTGAATTACATTATTTTTAGTGAATCACATTTCATATGGGAACCCCAAAAAATAAATGTAATTACTAATTATGTATTTTGTTGCTACAAATGTGATAATAAATATTTATTTTAATTTTCTGTTAAAATTAATTAGCTAATATTTGCATTTTCACATCTGTTATCAGTTTAAAATTGAAGAAAAAAAAATCTATATTATGTCTCGCTTATCTACACGTAATTATAAATTGTGAATTTATTTTTACATTTAGCACGCTTATACGTGCTTTTATTTGTTGTAAATAAATTTTTTTAAATATATGTATGTACACATGTGTATGCATACTCGTATTTACAATACATAATTTTCTTAAGAAAATAAATTTTAATTAAAACTTGTTTATTCATTTATTAGGGTAATTTTTTATTTTCATTTTCGTAAATAGGAAGTATTTTTGGGAAACAACCATTTCGGGGAATTTTTATGCACTAGAAATTTTTACAATTCTATGAATTATCAAATTAAGAAATTAAAGATTTTTATTTTGTTTTTTATGTTTTATTTTTGTTTTAACAAAGATTTTAAAAATCTGAAGAAAATAATGAATACAAAAATTTTATTTGGAAAGACGTATTATAAAATTTTCAATTTGAAGTACCCATGTAGGTACCTATGTATATTTTTTTATTAAAAAGAACTCAAGGTATTGGATAAACGATTTATCGATTTCTAAGGACAAAAGAAAGGAACTCTTTAGAAATTATTAATTTTCAGTTCTGACTGAATAATTCACAGCCCAAATTAAATATTGTAAAAATATGATATTTGGCACAAAAATAGGCTTTAATTTGTAACTCACCCCTTTTTCATCAATTTGACTTTGAAAAATCGTATCTTTTGAAGTGTATGCATCCGATTTACGAAACAAACAAAAAATCATTTAACAGGACATTGAAAAATTACGTTTTTTCCGCATTACGTAATTATTTCAGATTATTTTTGTGCTACAAAAACTTCAGATCGTTCTTTAAAATGTAATTGTGTTGGTAAGTAAACGACTTCATATAGCTATATGATACAAAAGCTACCTGTATTAAGAAAAAGTCCTTACTTTAATGATATCCTATTTAAGTTTTCTTTCTTTTTTTCTTTTTTAAATTCCCTGTATCTATATTAATCTTTCTTAATTTATTTAAAAACTTTTTTTATGTATGTATATAATATAATAAAATTCCTAAATTTAAAAAAATTACTTTTTTTTTTCTTTAAAACTTTTTATCTAAACTTTTTCTATTCAGAAAAAAAAAAGACTGGCGTAGAAAAGTTTATGAAATTTTCATTAATAATATTAAATTAATAAACATTAATTTTCTGGTAAATAATACAGTTTAAAAAAGTTTTAATTTTCTTCTTTTTTTTTTACAAACTTATTATTCAGCATAGTCTTACGTTTTTTTTTTTTTTTAAATAAAAAAAAGTGAAAGAAGGACAATTTTGAAGTACTTTTTCACAATAATGAAATTTTCCTGACATATTTTTCTTTATATTATATTTTTCCTTAAAGTAGACTTTGTGTGTAAAATCTTCACCAATTTCTTTCACCTTATACCAGTACCATCCCTTTAATTTTCATTGTATATACGTACATCAATTCGTATACATACATATATGTATGTGCCTGTGTTATATCACTATACAAACACATGTGTTTATATTGGAAATATGTATTGACATCGGTTGCAATTGTTTTTTTTTTCTATGTAGATTCTATATAGAAAATTATTATGTATAGGAGTATGTAAGCAGGAAAAATTGCAAAAAAAAAAAGAAAAAGTAAAAAATTATCAACATCAACGAATTTTTGCAAACTAACGGCCCAGAAACTGATATAAATTTAAAACTTTTTCTCTTTGCAAAAATTTCTTATAGACTAAAAAAAAATCATTCAGTTTTTTTTTCCTTTTTGTTGAAAAATTTCCAACAAGCTAGTAGAATTTTTTTCCATTTACAGACTGTTTTTCGCAATATACTACTCGTATACGAGTATGTACAAGGAACTTTTAAAAACTTTTTTTTTTTAAATTTCTTGTACTATTTTACCTTGTTTTATGTCCAGGAGTTGAATTGAATTTTTAGTAAAACAATAAAAAAAAAAATGCAGAGACAACTTTTCACTCATTTTTTGAAAGAAAAACTGTGTATGACGATAAAAGAGAGTAAAAAGTGAAGAAAAAAAGAAATTTTGAATGTTATTAAGAAAGTTTTAATTCTTAGCTTTTAAAGAAAGATGAAAAAAATTCTTTTACCAATTTTTGTTTTGTTTTATTTATATTTTTTTCTTGTGTATTCCGTCAATAATGTATCATTATGTCATTTAATTTTTTTAAACCGTATATTATGTAGTATCATACATATGTGATACCGCAGCTGGAAGTTCGCGTACTGTACGAGTACATACCAATTCCAAAAAACAGTATACCTATGTACATATTTGATAAATTTGATCAAGCACAAAAAAAAAAAATGCTTTCCTTGCAAAAATTTCGACAGATAAATTGACCAATAGGCAAGAAGAAAAATTTCTATTCTCCTTTTTTTTTTTTTTCATTATTTCTATAATTAATGTGTCTGAGTTTTAAAAATATTTCCAAATCGTGACATGATAACAACATATCACGCATCTATGAGATAACACTTTTTTTCTTTGTAACAAAAAATATTTTACCACATTTACCTTTACATTTCATGTTCTAGTCGTAAACGAAGCAATAACATTAAAATTGTGTTTTTTTTTCTTCTTCTTCTTCTTCTTTTTTTTTTTTAAATATCGAATAAATTTCGATAATTTTCCATTTTATTAACTTTCCCTGGACTCATTTTTTTTTCTATCTTTATACTTGGATTTTTTTTATGGCATCTTCCAACCATCATTGAAGCAAATGAAAATCGACACACACTCTGTACACAATTTTATCAAACGAATATGTATGTACGTATACCTTCATACAAATACATAGTCAATTTGTATGCGAATGTGTTAACAGAGTGGGTTGTAGGAAATATTTACTCATCATTCCAATGGTTGATTTTCAAAAGCTGTAAGAGAAGGTAAGAGATGAAAACTAAAGGGGATAATAGGTCTGCAACAATACTTGAGGAAGGATATAAAATTTCAGGTATGAGGAGTAATTTGAACAAGCGAATATTAAAATGGGTAAAGCGGTGAGGTGAAAGTGCGAATGCTTAGTCTATGTACCGATATTGTCAGAGGAAAACATTTCAAAAAAGAGGCAATGAATCCTTGCCGGGTTTTTGATTCTATCCCATAATGTAGAATTTGAGTATGGTATGCATGAATCTCCATCAAAAATGGAGGTTTTTTGGTACTAGCTGGCTGGCTGCCGTATTATGTACAACACTTGTTTGTTTCATTCATTCCTCTTCTGTTCTCTTCTATTGTATACTGTCTGCTTGTCGGTCTGGATTTTGAGCTTGAAGCAATAATGGTGAATTCCTTGTTGTTTTTTTGGGCATCATATATACTCTGAAAGGTAAATGGGTGGGAAGGTTGAATAACAACGGTAATGGTTAATGTCGTTTCTTAATTGGAATGGGTTGAACAGAATGTGGAAGACACAACAACGCGCATTATGGGGAAATGAGTTCGTTGTTTTGTCTACGTGCGTTTTGAGACTATAGATGCGGGCTTATAGCGGCTGGTATTACTATCATCATTACATTTTGTGTACACATCGTTTTTTGTTTTTTTAATTTTTCTTTTCTCTGGAGTATTAAGAAGAGTGGAAAGATATTGACGAAAATTTTCTCCACAACAATTGTTCTACATACAAAACAATAACACAAACTACAACTTTTACCACCCGAATTTGATTGTGGTGTGTCGAAAAATACGGGCTTTTTTAAGTGAGAGGGACGATAGAGGAAATAATGAAAAGAAGGAAACATTTCTAAAATTGAAAATAGATGGTTGGTTTGGTTTGTTTGTGATGCAAGGATAACCAACGGGTATTCATCCAGAATAAAGTTGATGTTGCTGCTGCTGCAGATATTCTTCATTTTGTAAGCTTGTTAGAATTTCGTTGTTTTAGGGATATTTTTTTGCACAAAAAAAAAAAATAGAAGGACAAAAGAAAAAAATGTTATTCTCTCATCTTGTTCACATTGCATTTTTTTTTTCATGTTTTTTTCTTTTCCTTTTTTTTATTTATTAATTTTTGTTTTCGTTCTTTATTATTTTTTCACTTGATGCTTTTTGTTCTTGTTTTATGATTTAAATTCTTTAAAATTTTTATCTTTTTTCTTTTTGAAGTTCGTGAAATTTTTTTTTCCAATGTTCTTGTGCAGCAATACAGCAACTTCATAACTGTATATATACGATACTATATATATGTATAATTTTCCAATTTTCAAAATAATAATAATAAAAAAACACAGAACACAATATTATACATAAATATTAAATGTTGTGATTGTATGTGTTTTAAATTTTATATGTGTATGTGTATACATCGCCAGGACGCGCGATATACGTATAACATTGTAGACATGTCTCCTTGCCGTCGTATATGTCAAGAAAATCAATATAATACTCTCTAAAACGAAGCAATTTTTCAAATGTTTTGTATTTAATATCATTGAAAATTAAAAAAAAAAAAAAAAAATATCTATAGAGTATGTTGTATAAGGATATATTTATACATTTTCTCTTGTATATTTATATATAATTTATGTTTTATAATATACAGCTTATAGGAATAAAATAAATATCCTTAAAAATGTATGAGAAATTGTAAATATATATATATAGAAATATCCTACATGTATGTATTGTATTAATAGCACCGTTTTATGCGAGAGAATTTTATTAAATTGATAATAGAAAAAAAAAATAAGTGAAATATATACCTTTTTTTATATTTATGTTTATATACGAGCTGTATTCTTACGTACATACATATATATACATGTATGTATTAAAAAAAATATATAAATTGGACGTAGGAATTGCAAAAATTTAAATTAAAATTTATCGAAGGAAAAGCAAAAAAAAAAAAAATAATAATAATAATAAAAAAAAGTAGGAAGAAGAAAATGAACAACGATTACAAAGAGAAAATGAATATATGTAGGGGGAGGATAACGAAATAATAATATGTAAGTATGTATATAAAAGAGGAAGGATAAAAAATAAATAAATATGTGTGTACATAAATTCTATTCTTGTATAAGTATATTGGTTTTTTTTTTTCTAATAATAAAATAAATAAATAAATATTTTTCGAGGGTTTACATAATCTAAACATTATCTATATCGAAGAAAGATACTTTAACACACATACATACACACATTCACTTTTACCCATGTTATTTAAAAAAATATATTATATATAAATAAAAATAAAAGAAGAATTTTTTCTTCTTTTTTTTTGTTGTCAGTCTTATTGTGTGTATTATCGACATTATATTGTGAAAATTGAAATTTTCTAGATAATTTGATGAAAAATTTAATCTTGAAAAAAAAAATAAAAAGAAAAAATAACCGAAAAGAAAGAATTAAATTGAATTTTTCATGCATATACATTAAAATTCTAAGAGAATTTAATATGAAATTGAATATTTCGTTATCGTTGTTTAGAATGAAGAAAAAAAAATAAATAAAATTGATGGTTTGAATTATGTATTCTTATATAGTATTTAAACAAAAAACACGTTTTTCTAACTTTATATATTTGTATTCTTATTTTGGAAATTTAATTTTGAATAAGAAAATTTCAAACAAGGAAAGAAAATAAAATCAGATAAACCTATGAGCTTAAGGATATTTTAGAACAGTAAGGATTAAAATTTGCAACATATTTGAATTTATTATCAAATTTCCAGACAAAAACTATAATAAGACTTTTTTTTACAAAAGTCGATTTCAGTCTGTAAAAGAAAAATCGCCCGGGAAATCCTTTACACTTTTATAAAAATTGTATTCGTCCATGTCATTAAAGTCATTACATTACAGAAAAATAATTATCTTCGGTTCACAGAGTTACAATTTGTAGCTTTGAGAATAAAGTTATGATCCATTGAATGTAATTATTCAATACTCATAGCAATTGCATTTTAACTCTTCAATTAGATAAATTGTGTAAGTGTTTAATTGAAGGAGAAGAAACAAAGAAAAAAAATTAACCCCCAAAGTAACATTTAAAAGTCATTAAAAAAATTTTATCCTGATAGTGAAATTGAAGTAATTTTGAAATTTGATATTAAATTTCAATTTAATTTATTTAATTAAATGGTCATGGTTGTTGTATCTTTTGTTAGAAAATAATATGTACATTTACTATGTTTGTAATTAATGTCAGAAAATATACATAGATATTATTGAAAGTAATTAGTAACATAATATTTATTATGTTATAATTAAAAACTAATATGATATCCTTAAATTAATAATTGTTATTTCAAAATACAATTTACAAACTAAAATATGTAATTTTATTTCATTAATCTAAAATGTTCCTTAATTACAACACATTAATTAAAAACAAAAATAAAAAAGTAAAAATAAATTGAATACAATCTTTTTTTTTTTTTTTTGTTTCTTGACAAACTAATTTGTTTTTATATCCTTTTTTGGTTCTAATTCATCCCTAACAAATTGCACTTTTTTTTCTTGTATACATACGAGCACGAGTATATTCATTTTTTCATTTTGTTTTTTTTTAATCTTTTTTGTTTTAGCAAAGTAATGAAGAAAACTAATTTCAAACAATCTTTTACATCGTTATGGTTTGTTAAAGTTTACTTCTCTATAACTAAATATCATATTGCATTTTATAAACATATGTGTTCCTATACTGAATTATACATACACATATTATACATCAAATGTATATTAACACATACGTTTACACTATCTTGCTCATATCCAATGTACCTATATCCTTTTTTTTTCCTTGGTTTTCAAGATGAAAAAAACAAAAATTAATAAATAAGAAAAATAAAAATCACATTTAAAATTGGAAAACATTATTTTTTTTTTAAACTAAAATAAAACAATATTGAAATGAATGTATAATATTTTTAAAAAAAACACAAGAAAAAAAAGGAGAAAAAAAATACATAATTTTCAACAGATGGCGTGAGAGTTAAAAAAACAACAAAAAAGCAAAAAAAAAAAAGATAAATAAATCAATTTCACGTGCTAAAATTAAGTTTCTTGTGTCGGCCATATTCCCTTTGATGTTAGGTATAAAATAAGTATATACTTTTTTTTTTTGTTCTTATTCATTACATTTTTTTTACTCTTGCTGTTCCCTTATTAAAAATAAAATATCTACATAATACATAAATGTATGTACAAACATTGTGCATATGTGTTTGTAGTTACATTTTGTATCTTTAGATACAGAGATATATCTCTTAAATTGGATATTTGCCAATAAATACATTCATATAATCATTTTTGTATGAAAATACTCGTATATGAATATAAATAACCTATAATCATAATACTTCGGAATATATGAAAAAAAAAAGATACCATAATGATATTTTAAAGGGAAAATATAGCATTGAAAAAACAAAAGCAAAATTTGTTATAAGTAAGAAAAATAAAAATAATTAATAATTTACGCCTTTTATGTGAAAAAATGTAACATACATACTCATAAACCAGAAAAAATGCATAAATATAGAAAATTTATAAATTTTCACAGGGTGAAAAAGTTATTTGACTTTTTTTTCTTTTCCAATAAAAAATAATAAATTATTTTTCATAATACTCTTATGAAATTTATAATATCTGTTTGAAGACTGTTTCTAAATGAAAAAAAATTGATTTGTATAAAAGTATAAAATATTTCTTATAATAATAAAAAAAAAAAAATTTGCACATAATAATGTTCACTGTTATTTTTTATCACCTTTCATATTTTATTCATTAACCTTTTTATTTATTCTTCATTCTTGAAATTTTTAAGAAAGTTAAAATTACCATATTATAGATTGAAAAAAAAAACCACACACACACACACCCTGCATGGATATTGAAGTACATATTTCGTGTTTTTGACATGTAAGGATTTTTATCTTAAAATAAAGTGTATTACCTATATGAAATTTATTTTTTACAAAATATAACCTTTTAAATATCTAAAAATTGTACTCTCATATATTTTTAAGTATAGAATATAATCTATAAATACATATTGCAATTGCATCTTGTACACATACATGCATAATATATATACATAATTTTATTAATTTTCTATCTATACATACAGTTAAGATACACATAAAGTGTGTATACCATATACATCATCTAAATATTATACATATCTCCCATCCCTTTTTATAATGTACACAAAATTTAAAGTTTGGTTAATTAAAAGTTTTAATTAAATTTTGGTGCGATGCATCAAAAAACTGATTTTACAACGGAATATTAAATTCATTTTCAATTTATTTTATCGTTTGTTAGATAGATAAATACATTATGTATGATGTACACATACATACATATACTACTAAGTGTATACCTTTTTTGTTGCTGTACACACATACATTATTTATCCGTTTTTTTTCCTTTCAAATTTTAATTTTAAGTTCATCATATCAATGTGTATTGCACTTTAAATTTCATAAATTTTATATTATTATATATATTTTACATTTACTAAAACTAAACACTATTTTATTCGATATTTAATAATAATCATGTACTCGTATAATACGTTCTTTTCCATATATGATTACATATATAAAATATTATGTACATACATACGTACATGCATATAAATATAGTATACATGTACATAATTATTTCATAAACATGAAATTTTATAAAATTTAATTTATGAACATTAGTTTTAGAATGTTCTATATTAAAATATAATTATTTTAGATAAATATTTTCTTATTTTATGGCACAGGCAAACAAAAAACAAACAAAACAAAAAAAAAAAAGAACGTAAAGCAAAAAAGGAAGAAAAAAATCAATTTAATTTATTAAATGAATTTTAGGTTCATAAATTTTCATAATTATTTTCTAGATTTTCCGATTAACAAAAAAGTTTTTTTTTTTCCTTTTTTGCTCTAATTCATTTTTCATATAAATTAAAAATTTTTTTAATAAAATCTGGAAAGTTTTTAAATATGAAAAATATTTAAAAAGAGCAAAAAATGATGAAAATAATAAAAGAAAAAAAAGGAAACAACAAAAAAAATTAACGAAAATTTTAAACAAAATTTATCTAACATGAAAAATTTCATCGACTATTTTTTATTTTTAAATAGAAAATTTGAAAGAGAATGAAAAAAACAAATGGTGAGAAAAAAAATTTAGATTTATAGTCTTGACGTTATCACAATATTGTGTTTTCTACTATAAAAGAAATAAATTAATTACATACTTGAAAAAAAAAAAGCAAATATTTAATAGCTTTATTTTTCTCATTTATTAGATTTAGGTATTTTTTAATATATTTTTTGTGAGATCCTTTTTGACTTAATTAATTTAAGGATAATGTAGAATATAAAACGGCGTCTATTTATTATTTAATTTTACTTTTCTAAGAATAGAAATAATAGCAAAATTAATTAAAAAATTTCAATGGAAAATATTATTAATGATTTTTTAATTACTCACTTTTTGATAAAAGTGAAAATTAATTAAGTTTTGAATTTAATTTTATGTTTAACGGATGACTTGCTAAAATTCATCAGTGCAAAAATCTGTTCATATTTTGTAAAGTGTTTTTCTTTTAGTAATTTTAGAAAACACGTTTTAGAAAACGTTGTGAAAACAATGAAAATAATCACGGTGACTTGTAGAAAATGGGATGTATCGGTCAAACCATTATACTTATGTATGGAAAATATAAACCTTTTTGTAATGAGAGTTAAAAAAGTTTATAATTAAAATCCAGAAATTTTAGAATAAAAAACTCTAACCCGCAAAAACTAATGCATCAAAATTTTAAATTTATTTGACTTAAACTTTGCGTTTGAAGTGAATGCAATTTTTTACATGTAAGCGCAATTTATCAGTAAAATGTCAACGAACTTTGTTTTATTCTTTTCAATAAAAAGTTACAAAACATCGTAAAATCATAAAGCAAAAACTCTAAAAAAAAATTTGCATAATTTTTAATTACACCACCCCATTTATATTGACAAGATAACATTAATGAAACTTTAACTTTTTTTTTTCCTTCTCACGCTTCAAATATTTTTTTTCAATTTAAAATAAAAAATAAAAACGAACAACAAACAACAACATTTTCTACTTAAAAACTCATTAATTTGTTATTATGTTAAATTTCTCATGAATATTTAATTTAAAATTAAAGTAGTAGAGGAAACAAGATAAAATAAAAATGACTTGTTAAAGTTAAAATTATGTACTAACAAACAAACAAAAATATGTACTATACTATTTTAATATTAACGACTTTTTATCTTTGTTGTGACAACAATTACATTTTTTTTTACTTCAACAACAAGTGAAGAAAAAAAAACAATTACAATCATGAAAAAAAAAAATACCTGTCAACATTTAATACATGACATGCAATACTCTAGAGAAAATTCTCATTTATATTTTTATGATATTACAAAATCGTTTATATGAATGGGAATTCCATGACTGTCTGAGACTTCGACTAGACTCACAAAAAAAAAAAAAGTAAGTTAAAAAGCAAAAAAAAGTACAAACAAATTTATCATTCAATATTATTATTATGTCAGGACATTAACCCTTTATTATTATGGTTATTCTTCCTTTTTTTTTTTTTTTTTTGTGTGTGTAAAAAATATAGTTCAACAGACAAAAAGAATTTTCTAAGGACAATAAGGGTCAATAACTTTCTTAATACCAAAGATTCTGAGAATTATAAAGAGAAAGGCAAAAATTGAAGAAGAAAAAACAAATCCTTTTTTGTAGAATTATATTTTTTTTCTTTCTTAGTATCGACTCTTTGATCCTTTTTCCCTAGAGCAAAAACATAATAACCAGACGGAAGGAATTAGGTACATACATAAAGAAAAAGAATATGATGATGATGTCGGATGATATTATTGACAACAACAATGAGTCTACAAAACGATTGTAATATCCTTCTGATTTTATTTTTGTTTTTATCCTTCCTTTTTTTTTGCATTGTGGACACTTTATTCACCCAATAATACTAATGTTCTTTATCAATCCCCTTTTTTGCCATCATCATTATTATCTCTGGTATACATTATACTAAGAAAAAAATTCCACACAAAATTCAACAGGATTCAATAGCAAAAAATATGTACTAAAGTGTCAGCAGGCAAATAATACAATTTTTTGGATATCATCTTCAGACATTTGTTATGATGTTTGCATGCTGTGGCTATGAATAGTTATTTAGAAGTCATAAGTACAGACGACTTCTTATAAGAATCATAAATAGCAAAATTCCAAGACAAAAGCAGAAGAAGAAAAAAACATTTTGTGTATGAGAATACGAAAATCCCATCTATTTATAGAAGAGCCATGATGATACGCTATTTGAAATCATCGTAAAAACATAAGACATTACATTTCTTATCCTTGAACAAAAAGAAAATTGGAAAAGGCCTACACAAAAAAGAAAAAGGTCGAAAAAGGTCCTCTTGAGGATGTATGTACAGTATTTTAACTATTATATAAACTGTATCATATACCGAACCGTTTATAAGATAGATAGCAAGGTCGTTTGTCGACCACAAATTCATTCAATAACTGCTATGATGACCATGACCTAGTTCAATTTCATTGTCAATAATATCTCAAGGAAGGGCTAACTGAATGCCAACGTTAAGCATTTCTCTTGTTTTTTTGTAACGTATAAACAAAAAACGACATGACGATAATAATGATGATGATGTTGATGATGGTATGGTTTCTGGGTTGTTTTATATAAGAAAGTTGGCTCTTGAATTTCTTCTAAATGGTGATGGTTTTAATGTCTGTCTGTTTCTTTAATATAAACTTGTCGGATTTACTACTGAATGCTTACTCACTTATGGATGATGATTATATTCTGTTATGGCTTTTGGATTTAATGAGACACCAAAAGTAAAATATAATGTTTGTAAAAGTAAAAACGATGTGCTTGATGATAGCATTAGTATATATAGTAAGTAAGCTGTTGAAAAATAGTATCTATAGAATATAATATCAAGAGAAGACTACATGTATACATATGTATATTTTATATTATACTTCATTTAAAGGTGCCGTTTGTCGGCATCTTCAACCTAAAAGGCAAAAGAGAGAATACAACAGAATATATACTTTTGAACTTGTAACGATACGATGAAATGATCCCATCATCAGATATCCAAAGACTAGCCATAAGCAGCAACAAACAGCAGTAAGTATTATAAAACAGCAATAAGAAAGATATTGTCGACAGTAACGTCTTTTGAAGATTCTGATGTGTTCTGTGTGTGTGAGTGTTTTTTTTTGTCTATACGACAAACGATGAAGACAACGATGGCACACGGCATGATTATGGTATATCTTTTATATGTAGAGGATGAAATGGAGATGGATTTAATAAGAACAAGCTATGGATCCCACGCCAGCGGCTATCATGATATCATTTCATGGGGATTCTATTCATCCTAAAGGAAATAACACTTTAAAAACAGACAGTACAGAAGAAGAATATTTTAGCCAAAGCTAACAAACTGCAGAAGCAAAAGTGTTAGCCCCATAACCATCATCATTATCATTATCCATATAAGAGATGGAGATCAATGAAACAGAAATAATACAAGAATGTTATGTGTCGGATCTGACATCAAAAACAGACATTTTTGGATGGAGTTTCGGTTGGATTTCCTACTTTATTTTTATATGGATATAAATGAATCTATCGTCGTAATCGTCACACAGAAGATGATTGTTTGTGGTTCACCATTTACAGTTCTTATATTATAAAAAGTTAAAAAAAAAACGTCTATACAAAAGCAAACGATGAAATATCAGAGAAGATGATATGTTTTTTATGTAAGATACGACAAATAAACAGTAATGGGAATCACTTTTGGTATAATAAAAGTTATACACGCACTTCATCATGCTGGAGATCTCTGATGGTCTGTTGCTACTACTTGATACTTTTGCTGCTATTATTACTTCTGTTTCTGATGTTCTGGTTGTGTAATCTGTTTGTAGTTTTGTATGAAACAAAATGCCCGTTTAGTATTAATAAAAGATATAAAATGATGATGTTGATGATGATTGCAAGTATATAAGGGGAGCATTCACTTAGGGGGCCACCATGTCAGCCAACAAGCCAGCAAATCTGTGAGTATTTTTTCTTCTTTATTCCTTGTTTTTTTTTTTTTTTTTTTTGTTTTTTTGGAAGATAATGATGAACGTAACAAAAACGCGTGCTGGGAAGTAATTTTTTGTAACATATACGATTTGCTTTCGGCTTTTCTTTAGTGTGTTATATTGCCTTTTATTGGGTGGAATCTCATTTTAAAGATATATATAACGTTAAGAGTGTTAAGTGTGGATTATGATGATGACATGAATCGTCATAGTCATTATTATCATCATCGTCGTCTGAATGTCTGCTGAAATAAGCCAGTAGCTAATCGGTACTCAATTAGTTTGCCAAGTAAGCATGAAATGAAATGCTTACTACTGTTAACTGTTGCTTCTGATGTTATTTTTATAAAAAAGAAGCCAACAATTCATATAGGTGATATGTGAACAGGTGTAATGTGGCTTATTTTTTTTTTTTAAACTGAAAAAAAAAAAAAGATAAAGATGATGAAGATGATGATGTTGATGAGAAGCGTGCCAGGTATTATATTGATATATGTACACATGTATAATTGAAGTATGAATTGTTGATTGAGAATGAGAGGTGAATTTCGAATTTATGCATTATAATAATTTGATTTACACAGATTTTAATGATTTTTGAAATGAGTAAGCATAGCATGAAATATGGAAAATATTATTGTATGTTTTCGTGATCACTAATTGTGATAAATTGTTGTTGAAATGCAATACAGGAAGTTGAGTTAGAGAAAATTATGGTTGTCGTTTTTTATTTTTGGGAAAACTTTATAATTTCCATGAGTGAAAAACATGTTGAATATGCCAAATATTCATTTTTTTCCAATTTTTAACCTTAATTTTCATATTTGTCCAAAAAATATTCAATAAGAATATTCAATGAAGATTTTTTTTTCAATTATATTGTAACTCAACACATCAAAAATTTCACTACAAAATGTTCTTAATTATTCAGTTTAATTGGAACAAATTGAAACAATGACACAATTAAATGATTTAAATTTATTATATCGTAAATTAATTATCCTCATTACTTAAATTTAAATTCATAAATGATTATTGTTTAACAAAGGCAATATTATATGCTTAATATGTATTATAAATACATACATACATATGTATACAAATATGTAATAACATATATTTGTATAGTACGTAATATACAGGATTGATTTCTCATACATGTTATTCTTAAGTGTAAAATCATAATAACTTAAAGGGTTTATTTATGAACCTATTTAAACATAATCCCTACAAGAATACCCATCATCTTTATCATAATATCTTGTAAGGACAATTGTATAGATTTCTTAAGCATATACAAATTACTGTTCACATAATGTATATGTATGTATGTAAATATGTATAAAATGTGATTAAACATATATGTATATATATATATATATATATGTATGTATATAGATTGATAAGATACTTCAATTACTTTAAAGATTTTACTATATATACTAAGAATATTTGATAAAAGGATTGATCCTTTCAATAATATAATATAAATCATATAAATACAATCATATTATAATCACTAAGAATTACTACGCATACATGTATGTATGTGCATCTTATATAAATTCAATTTTATATAGAAAGTGTTTCATCCTTGTTATTTATTCCCTTATGTGTATAATATGTTGTATAACAAAATACTTAAATCGTCTGACCTTATTTTCATTTTGTGCCTTATTCCTTTTAAATACTTTCATAACAAAAACATAATCTTCTATTCTGTAAATGTTAACATCATCTTTATTTTTTCGTACCTCAAAATGATATATCCTTTTTAAATGTACCACATAAAATTTTCTCATAAAATTCCATAAACGTGAATAAAAAATAAAATATATATTTTAAATTTCACTCATTCATGGATATAATAATGTGTATAAATGTTTACATACATATATGTATATAAAAATGATATATTTTACAATGTCAATGGCATACTTTATGCTTCAGCAATTCAACACCTTTTTGACATTGAAAATCAGCTTAACATAGAAAAAGAAAAAGTAAGACTTATAAACGTTCTCATTGTATACTATTTTGAAAATCATTCATGATGGTATCATTTAAGTTTTTCTTTTCTACAACACGAATAACATCGTCATGCATATTATAATAATACTTTCTTCACGTACAAAATATATTAATAGTACCTACATACTCTTTTTTATCCCTTCTCCAGTTTATATTTCTTTTACTGTAGTATCATTTTTATTGATGATTCACCATTAAAGATCAGCATACTGATACAAAATAACAATGTATTTTTGCCTGTTTAACTGCTGCTAAGTTATCTTGGGTATGTCATTTACTTCTATACGAAAGTTTTTTTTCTTGCAGCAAGTCCTTTTGAATCTTAAACCTGTTGATTATCATATCGTCGTCTCACGTATCCTGTATATTTCATAGTCATATACATACATACGTACTATACTTATCCTTAAAAGTAAATAACAATAATAATCCAGTTTCAAGGTTAAGATTCTTGTCTTCCTTTTATCCTTTCTTTACAACAAACTTACAAACCGGAAGTCGCATCTTTTACAGAAATCTATGCATGAAGCTGCCAGACAAACCATAAAGGATATAATATGTATATGTATATAAAATATAAATGTATCTATATACATATTTATGTAGATATGTAACTTTTTCCTATTGTATTGCCTTAAGCATTTAGCTTTTTTCTCTATGTATACCATAAGGATGTTCATATATATGTACATAAGTGGTTCATTTCAAGAAAGTGTAGCTATTCTATAACATTTCTTTTTTCGTTATTTTTTTTGTATGCTATGATATGCTTACTTAACCAACCGACAACTATAATACCATCATCATCATTCGTCTTTTCAATTGGATTTTCTTCACAAAGTATAAGAAATAGCACTTTTCGGAAGCGATCAAAGAGCCTTTTTATTTTTTATTTTTCCTTTATTTTGCTACATTATATTCCATAAGTATGCGTGCATGCTAGATTAAACGGTATATTATATTGTTGTTGCTGTTATATTTTTTGCCACATTCATGATGTCGGTCGATTTTATAGTCGGTAGATTATTATGTAGTAGTTCAAAAAAATGTATGTAAGAAACCTTTTTCTCATTTCCCAAATGGCATACAGTGAATATAAAGTTATCATGTAAAATATATGTACACATACATACATATGTATATAAGTGATGTGACTTTAGTCATGTGCTTTCAATGAGATTCCCATTATTATTATCAGAAGAAATTGATGCTGCTTGATATAACACATTCTTTTTTTTTATCCTTTCAAATCTGCTACTTGCTTTGATTTTGGCTGTTGCTCTTCTCTGTAGAAGAAACTCTAACAATAACAATGTTGATGATGATGATGCCGATGAAAGCAAAAAAAAAAAAAAAACAAATGAAACCTGTTGAAGATATTATACAGAAGGAAAACAGAAATCATTTCAGACGTGTGTTTTACATTAAAAACATTCATTTCACACTTTGTATCTTTTTTTCCTTTTGCTTTTATCCTTTTATTTTTATTGTCTGGTGTTTTTTTCTGATGATGTTATCATTTACTTTAAGCTATGCTGTCATACTTAATCCTTGTGGGTGGAAGTGTATTTAGATCTGATTGTCGCCAACATTATTATATATATATGTAATATCATTATCATCATCTTTGTTGTTGTTGTCGTCGTCATTGAATTCATTACAAATTCTCAGCATCCTTAAAACGTCCTCGACATTCACTTTTCTCATCGACATTGATGTTGTAATCTTCATTCTTTTTATAACACTTCGTTTTTTTTTTCCTCATGGTTGTTGTTCTTTGTTTACCATTTGTTGAAGTTATTTTAATAAATATTATATAGAAACGGTTTATTTGGCCTAAGGATTAGCAAAAGTAAATTGTAGATACATAATAGTAGACCAGTAGTCGACTTGTCAACACCCTAATGTCGTGTTTCCACCATTTCTCTAATGTGGACTACCCAAGCAGCTTTTGGTATGTTTTATATCCATGTATAACATATGTTAAGTACATTGTGGGATTTTTTTTTACTTTTTGTTTATTTATTTTTTTTTGTTTATATGTATTTGGAAAATAATGTTGTCTAATACTGCCTTAATAGTCACATTCCGTATTCTTTGTATCTTATTGTATGTACATTCTACAAAAGGAAAACTTGTCTTCTGCTGTATGTCGTACAGAAAAATTTTTTCAGTTAAAAGGGACCCCCTTTGGTTTACATTTTTTGTGTTTCCTTCCTTGTAAAAGTTCTTTTTAGCACGATGATGATGATGATGACGATGCTTCTTCCTACATTACATATTATAGTAATGTAACAAGTAAGCCAAATAAGTTATGCTATTCAACAGACAAACATCTGCTTTCCAAGTTGGAATGCACATCAGAGAACGATGACAACGATGAGGAGAATGTTTATCCAGGCAGATCAGTATATTATCGGAAGAATGGATTCACAATCTAACTTGAATGTGGAAACTTGTGTCTTTGTTTCTTCGGATTTCTTATAATGCCTTTTGTACAATCGTCATTATCATCCTCATCGTCGTCGTCATCTACAACAATACACACATACAATGTTGCTTTTGCTTTTAAATACGGTCCCACTTATTTATTTTGAATGTTTTTATTGCAATCAACCTCTTAGTGTGAAATTTGTGTGTTGGAGCACGTCGTTAATACTTAACTTAATGATGATGATGATGATGATTTTATATAGTAGTAGCTTTTTTTCATAGGATTTTATAGAGCAAGGACGAGAGCTAACTCAAATTATAATGGCTTGTAGAGATGTAATGCATTCTCTGCTTTACTAAACATTCTTATAGAATAAGAACAAGTTCAAAACAAACAAAAGAAGCAATATAGCTAATAGCATTCGAAACAGAAGTTCATGGTAAATGCAGCAATAACAAATACGACATCAAAATGTGGGTTGTGCGGTGATGATGATGATGATGATTTTAAAAAGGAATAAATCCAAAAGCATATTATATTCAAGTGTACTGTTGAATGTGCGGAATATAAAGAAAAAGAGGTCTTTCTACACATTAAGTGTTAAAAGTTTATTCGTTTGACTTTATCATCGTCTTTCTCATATGATTACACAAAAAAGGGTTACATTTAGGTGATATACATATAAAATAGTGAATATAGTGATGCACTATATGGTTGTACAGGGTGAGTCTATATACATATAACAGGTGTTTCTATAAATGCTTACATATAAAGTGTTTATATGTGTTTCTATATATAGGTATATCATTCAACATTTTTACACCTCTTTAAAAATAACACTTTTTCGTGGCCACATAGTTTGTTGTTGATGTGACACTCATGTGGCGAGGAATACAAGAGGATGATAATGGTGATGTGAATGAGCATGAGAATTCAAAATAACATTGTACAGATGGGTACTTGATGATTCAATGGAATGGAATGAGTCTAGTGAATCTGCAGGGATTTTGGATTCCCATGTATTTCATATGAGAACTTTTATATCGTTAAATACATATACATATACCAAACCAGGTGTTGTTGTAGCTACTGTTAACTGGTGCATCATATCTCTATAGGTATCTGTTTGTCTGCCTCTGTCCTACATTTTTAGAACGATATGTTGCCCTAGTTTTTTTTTTACAATCCTTTAGCTTTTTTTCGGCGGCAGATGAATGCCAAAAGGTTTTTATAGTTTGTTGCATTTGCATTACACTAGTATATATAATACAGACGATTGCATTGAAAGGTAATGAGTTATGTAATAGCCAGATCATTCAACAGATAAAGTGTACATAAAACAGTTGAATGAATGGTATAACGAATAACGATGATGATGATGATGATGTTGTAGATGGTGTTGAAAGTTGTGTTTTGTTATGATGTAACTTTTTATATACCATCAATATGAAATACAACAGCAGACGATGAGTAAATGGAAATAAATGAATCATTATCAATGTATCTCTGACCATTTCACAAAAAAAAAAAAAAAATCTGAGAAAAAAATTGAAAACAACATCATAAGCCAACTATCAAAACCAACCCAATATCAATGTTAGCTGTGGCATCAGCGGTGGTTATAATCTGTCATCGGTACATTTCATTGATTTTTAAAAGGTATTACTACTTTTAGTTGAGGTGTTCATTTGGAAAAATTATACAAAAAAATAAAAAATAAAAAATGAAAAGTACTCGTATGCATGTTCAACAGGTTGTGAATGTGGTGATGTATTAAAATATATAGTGATTGCAATAAAAAAAAAACAAAATAGCATTAAGCCTGATTGCAATTTATAAATATGACATCACAAAAAAAAAGGGCAAAATATTTGCGGAAAATTGTATATTTTTTATTATGAATGTTTTTGATAGTGAAAGTGAATATGTGTTTAATAAATACAGAAAAAAAAACATGAACGAAAGGATCATAAAAACTTTTTTCATTGACACTTAATTTTTGGAAAAAAAAATAAATAAATAAATAAACAAAGAACTGTTTGTAAAATATATTAAACACAAAAATTAACTCATATCATGTGTTTTTGATTGAATTTTTGAATTTCATTTATGGTGTTTTAATATGTTTGTGATGTGTTGTTAGGTGAAAAAAAGAAGTAATATACTACACGTGTGTACAAAAATGTGTAGGTGTATTATATTGTATAGATAAATTATTTAAAATTCATTAAATTAAAGTGAACATTTTTTACTGTAATACATACCAATTTTTTGGGGAAATATGATTGTTGATTTTGAAATGAAAATTATTCATACTATAACAATAAAGGTAATATTTTAAAAATATTTATTTAAATAAAAATTTTAGAAAATTGTAATTTTTATGAAAAACATCAGGAGCTTCAGTTTACTGTCTCCTTTATACATATTAATTATGAACTTCAAGATTGAGAGATTTTATGTAATAGCTAAGAACAGAAAAAACGACATTCGACTCGACTGGGAATCGAACCACAGTCCTCTATCTTGCCGGGATAGTGCGCTTACCAATGCGCCACCGAATGTCATGCCGTTCACTGTTCTTAGCCACCACTTAAACATTGTTATTCAAATCTCCTACATTTAGGAAAAAAAAATTGAAGTTTAGAAAAGGTTTATCCTTTCGTAGAACAAAAAAAAAAATTGAATAATTAGAAATTTACAGAATTTTAAGTTTATCCTTTAAAACTGAATTTAGATAGAAAAAAATAATATGAACATACATGAACTTTACATTTTACGTAATTATCATAAAAAATGTCATCCTTATTATTTCTGCTACAATAATTCTAACCAGATACTATCTGTATCAGTATCCTTTCAAATTAGAAAAGATTTTTTCAAGAGCTTGGAAACGTTTTATAATACAAAACGTCTTTAATATAATAAAATATAGTAATTTTGAAATTCAAAGGACTTTTTTAGTAAGTAGGTACATATGTACTAAATAAATAAATTTTCCTTTTGTTATTTTGCAATGTGATTGATTTCCAACAATCATTTAAGGAATTAACTCTTGAAAAATATTTTAGCACTTTTGAAAATATTAAAGGTCACATAGAAGTCCTAGCAATTCGTCATTTTCAAACAAGAACCAACAAAATAATTAATTAAAAATAGAATAATTTCATAACATTATCTTTACCTATTTCTATTTTTCTTTGGTTTAAAGAAAAAAAAACATATTTTTTCGAATTATTTTATTTAACAAAAAAAACTTCATATGAATTTCAATGACATCTTTTTATCTCCAAAAATATATGACACCAAATTTTTCTTCAATTCAAATCGAAATTCAACAATAAATTACAGAAAATATATAATAATATGTATACGTATACACACATACACATTATGTACTTCCATTTTTTTTCTCAATAGAATGATGTCAAAATAAACAATATTCCAATTACAACAAAAAAAAACTTATTTTATTTACATAGCACTTATAATATACTTTTTTTTTTTCATTTCAAAATTTTTAATTATGTTTACTTACCCCACTTCCATTAGCACGTCCTTTTCCACGACCTCTTCTAGATTCTGTTCTAGCAATTGTTCCATCGGCACCATATAGAATCTGAAAACAAAAAAGAATTAAAATAAAATTAGTACAACTTCTCAAATGTAGATGGCAAAAAAGCTTTATTTTAAAATTTTCCTAATAAATAAACTTGAATATAATTTCCAGAATTTCCCAATGTTTTATAGAAAATTTCCTGTGGAATAAAGGTAATTTTTTTAAATTTTTACGGTGTGGTTTGAAAACTAACTATCATGTTAAAAGCCCGAAAGCTGTTTTGTGGATCGTAATTTGAATATTATTTTTCGTCCTTTTTCGGTTAGAAAACACAATTTGTATAGGTTTTTTTTTTTTGTAAAACTTTCGAAAATTGGAAATTAAATGAAAATATTGTAAAATTCGGATATTTTTTTAAATTTAAGTACAGTTATTGTTTTATGTATGTAATTGTTTTTTCGATTTAAAGAAAACTGAAGAGAATTTGTAAAATTAATGGCTTTAAGGACAATAGTTGGAATATTTCAAATTTAATAGGTAGTTAGTATAAAAAAATAAAATAAAAAACGAAAAAAAAAGAGTAAAAATATCGAAATAAGGAAGAAAAAAACTATGTTTTTTTTTAAATACAAAATTAAAGAGACAGCTGCAACAATTTTTAAAAGAACGATGGCGGAACAATAATTTAACACAAATACAGATGTTTGCAATGGTTGAAAGATTATATATATAGCTACTATATACAAGTATATGTGTTAAGTGTTTTGTTTTGTTGTTTTCTCTTTTTCTCACATTATTATTTTTTTTTTCTGATTTTAATTTTTATTTTTTGTAAGGACTTGTTAGGAAATAAACGATATTTCTTTTTTTTTTTTAATGTGTTTTTCTTTTATAAATGAGGGAACAAGCCTCAAGTCTAAACAACAAAAAAATTGAAAAAAAAAGGAGAAACTTTTTTTTATTTTTTTTGGATTACTTATATTTTATTCTTATGAAAGTCAATGGCCTTTCGAGGGAAAAAACTAACAATTTTTTGTATACAATTTTTGAAATAAGATCTATACCATTTGATAAATTTTGGAGCCTTTTAAATTTTTAATATGTACAAATTTTCCGTTATTGAGATATTTTTTTTCTCACTTATTTTTTTCCTTGAAGCTATGTGAATATTATGCAATATAAACAGTATAAAAGAAGTAATCATAATTTGATGACTATCTTGCTACTTAAAAGGACCTCTATTCATGTATCTTTTATGTAGTCTATTTTTTTTAAAAATATATATTTTATGCCAAAAAGTATTTCCGAATTTTTCAAGTTAATTTAATTTTTCAATATTTATAATTTAATGTAAGATACTTTGAAATTTGATTGTCTAAAAAACCGTTATTAACCCAATAGACTTTCAGTTGTAATTTTTCATCACCTTCTTTTTTGTGTCTTTCAATAAACGAAATTTCATTTCATGTCAATTTTAATTTTTCACATATAACTTTTCCAATTAACACGTCCGAATTAACGTAAAAATGAAGGGAATGTTTAAAGATAAAAAAAAGCGTATTTAGAATCAAACACTTACTTGCACGAAATGATCAAAATACAAGATTTTTTTCCTTTAATTTATTTATTGTCCCATATTAACACGCTAGCATTTTAACGACTATCACAGTATATCAGTATCAAAATCACAACATGTTGCGTTTTATGGTGTCTATTTAAAGGATATTCACACACATTTATCCTTGTCGTGCTTTTTTTTTTAATCTAGTATTTTCTGTCTGTCTGGTGGATTACCTCAATTTCATATCGTTTATATGGAGAGATTGATGACCCAATGACACCCAAATAGGGATCCTTCTTTCCTACATTTTTTTTTTGTTCTTTCTTTCTTTTCTTTCTCCTATAATTTAGGTAACATACACATATTATTACGTATATTATGTGTTGTTTTTTTACATTATATATTTTTTCGTATAAAAGGAAAAAAGAACCGAGTTCAGTGTGCTTTTTTCCTTCCTCTTGTCATTTCATTATCCCTCTATTTCCTGTGTATATATTATGTTTGTCTAATGAAAGTCTGGGTCTAGGTCTAGTTCAACTCAACAGTGTGTATATCCTTTTTTATTATTGCAACCTTTTTTTTTTTTTTTTGGGATTTCGTATTTCTTAATATATTTTTTGTCTGCCTCATCCCAAATAAATTTGTAAAAATTCTGTGTTTACTATTATATGCGATTTGATGTGGCTCCCCCGAGAAAGTAATAAGGATTTTCTATTTCATGTCATGAATGTTTTATGTCGTTTTTCCTTCTTCTTTTTTTCGGATATGAGCGTGTGCTTATTATATTATCCTATAGATTTTTACTGCTTGATATCACATTTACTTTGAATTTTTATGTTTTTACCTTTTTATTTTTACAATATCCTTATACTGTAAAATGAAATGAACAAAGAAAGAAGAAGAAAAAAACAATGGTTATTGCCCTTTTATCGTTTTGTATTTTATGTTTTCTGTTTTTTTTTTACTATCAGTTCTTTTTTCTTGTAAATGTATGTTTTTATTACTACCGTTGTTGTTGTTGTTGTTGTTGCTGTTTTGGGCATTTCGCCACCACCTATTTGATGCTCCTTTTTTTTCCGTGTATTTTCACATAATCGCAAAGAAATAATATGTACGTTCATTGTACCCAAAATACCATAATATTATTACAAATATGTATGTACTGTATTTATACTGATTATGGTTTATTTTATATTCGAAAAAAGAAGGATTACGCATTTTATGTGAAAAGATCTTTCATTCACAAGAAAATTTTTTTTTGGGGACTATAAAAAGCAAAATAAACAACAAAACAACAACAATAAAAGTAACAAAACAAAAAAAAAAAAGAAATGTGTATACAAACGATAAAAGGCTCCAATAAAATTTTGTAAAAGAGCCTAAATTTTACCCACTGGTTGAATGTGTGTTTTTTTTTTTTTGTATAAGTATAATGCTTGATGGTTGTTGATGGGTCTGCCGATGATGTTGATGATGATGACGATGAAGAAGAAAAAGACGATAATATTATGGTAGGATATATGCGTATGTATATATTTTTGTGTGTTTTATTGTGGTTAAGAAGGCTTTCACTTTTAGATACAGAATAATATATATTTTATCAAAAATATTATGAACAACCACATACACATGAAAGTATATAATATGGAGGGACAACAGCAGACAAAACAGAACTAACCTATGTTAATAACGTACATTTAAAATGAAAATTTTCTTTTTATGTAATGGAAGAAGATTATTAGGAGGCAGTTTTTGTGGCAACAGAAGGTTCCAAAAGAAAAAAATAAAAGAAAAATAAATGATGGGTAAGACAAGATACTCACAAATTAGACGTTGTAAACATTTTAATATTACTTTTAGGTGCTTCTTAGATTATTAATATAGCCACATTAACCCTTGTTTGATGTTGTACGATATAATGTTAATATTATCTATATATGATGAGTATGATGATATTGTTGTTTTGAAAATGATGTCAACACAAAAGCTCTGTGAGTGTGTGTGTATGTTGTAGTAAAATTATTTCTTCATTATATGTTTGAAACAGTTAAGAAATAATCCTTTTCTTTTTGATTGATGGTTTTAATGTGGGTGGAAAAATTTTTTGTTATATTTCATTTTACACTCTATCATTTAATCATTTTTGATGGTTTTTTCATAGGACTTAAATTATGAATTAAATAATTTTAAAAGAGGTAAATGACTTTTTAAATGTTTTATTTTATATAAAAGGGTTGAATTAACATTTTTGATATGAAAACATTTAAAAAAAGATTATTATACGATAATGAAAATTCCTTGAGTTTATTATTCAAAAATATCATAATAACGACCTCGACCTTGACATTCAAAATACAGATTAAGTGTTTATTTGCAAAAATACCCTTTTTTTTTTAGAAATTAACAAAACAAAAAGTGAGTTTATTAATGTTTTGTAAATTTCAGTTTTATGGTTATATAAAGAAAAAGGGTAAAATATATACATATACATAATTTGTTATGATTCTAATTTCTGTTTTTTTTTACTCATACGAATTCAATAAAGATTTTATTTATGGAAACTTGTTACTCGTTTTTTATTCACGTAATTTTTTTTCCCACAAAAAAATACAGATATTTGAAAGGGCTGAAATTATCGATGTAATTCGTATGTTATAGATTTGGAATACGTATATAAATATTACAGTTATGTGACATTAAGTTGAGAAAATTAAAAGATTTCTTCCCTTACATTAACCTTTATTTTTTTTTTTTCGTTGCTACTACTCTCAAAAAAACAATTTTTTAACCCCTTAAACTCGGAAGTGATAAAGTGTACACAGTCATCATTGTATAACGCAATATTTATTAGTCCTACACAAAACGATTCTTAATATTTTAGTATATTATGATATACGAGTATATTATATAGGTACAGTAAAAGAGGTATTATATATTATGTATATTCCTATTGTTTATGATTTTGTGTGTAAAAAAGAATTATAACAGAGTGATTATCATTTTAGGGTCGAACCCTAAATTGTGTCACAAAACGTCGATTACAAACAAATTACAGGTGTAGTATTCATTCAGAAATATATCAATGTCATGAGGTCTTTTTTTTACGCATATATACCTACGTATGTATCTAAATTAACTATACGTTTCACATTCATCTAATTGAATAGGTGTAGTGTATCATAAATATAGTACAGAGGAATTTTTACTAAGTAGAACTTTATTTTCGTTCTCTTTTATTTTCCATCATAACGCAATGTAAGCAGATTAAATTAATTACTGGATTTTTTACAAGGTGCCTATGTTAGACTTTAAGAATTTTTAATTAATAAAAGAAAAAAGATATAAAAGACATTAAATTGTCACAATGTTAAGTGTTCAGAACGCAAAAAATGTTGGGGAGGAACTCGTATTAAATTAGGAAAGTTTTAAATAATTTGGTTTTTTTAGCAAATGAATGTTCTACATTTATTTAAGTAAATTTCGTTTAAAGAGACCACAAATTATACAGAAAATTCATTTTCATTTAAGAAAAAAAAATAGTATTTCGGCAAAACAAACAAAACTTAAAATCCAATAATATTGATACACAGGAGCGGTATACAATGTGAGCTTAAGGGAGTTTTTTTTCAGTTTCATACAAAAATTCATGTACATGATAATCAAAAAAATCGATTTTCTTTACGGATTTTTCGGCTTTCTGAATCCTTAGAGAAAACTATTTCAAAAAATGTACAAAAAAAACGTCCTGTACAGAAAATTCTAAATCATCTTTGATGTTGTTTTCTTCTATGAGTAAGTCTTAAAACCAGCACTAAAAAATATCTCTTTTTTTTCAGTTTTCAAGTTAATCGTTAAAAAATTATTTACAAAGTACGTATGAACATGAATTATTTTAAATTTGAAAAAAAATTATTCACATATGTGAAGTATTATGGTACAATTTAAAATTGAAAAAAGAAAAAAATGAAGTACACTTAAAATTTTATGAATTTCTGATTCATCAGATCCATATTGTCTATTTTTTTTTTTTTTTTTGTCATTATACTTTTTCATTTTTAATAATTGCGGCACGGCGTCTTAATTTTCATCTTTTACTTCATACAATGTTCATTTTCATAGATATTTCCGGTCCGTATGTTTATGACACATTCTAAAGTATGTACTTTCTTAAAAAGAAAAAAAAAAAATGAAGAAAGAAATTAAAACTAAATATCTATAGTATATGTCACCATTATTCGTGATACACAATATACCTTATAACACAATTTTAAAATCACACTTTTAATTATTATTGACCGAGAAATTTGAAATAAATTTGAAGGAAAACATTAAAACACACACATAAAGAAAAGATAAAAATAAAGATGTACAAAAATTCATTTTTAATAATAAACATTTTACTGTAATGTATATGGTTGGTATTAAAAAGTCAAAGAACTTTCTTAATAAGAAAAAAAATATATATAAAAATACAAAACGTACACATTTTATGAAATGAACAACAAATGTTTAGAACTGTTTTTCTTTTTTTTTTTTTTGTAAATCTTTTCAGACTCAAAAAATCTTTTTTGTTTTGTCTTATTTTCAAAAATTAAAAATATATCTTGAAAATTTCTGACATATTTAGGCAAGTGATAAATTCAAAAAGAAAAAAAAAACATTATTCAACAAGAAAAAAAAAAGATACTTTCTTAGAATATTCTAAAGACTTCTCTGATCATGTATTCAAAATATAATATTTATTTTTAGATTAAAATAAGAAGAAAAGTACATTACACTAAAATTGGAAAGTATGTTAAGATTTTTCAATTTTTATTTCAAAAAAATAATTTTTTTTTTTCAATATACACACATACAGTGGAAATGTATCACACCCTAAATTTAAAATTCAAAACATATTGAGAATTCGTTACATTTTCTATTTATTTGTGATCATCAGAAGAAGAATAAAAAAAAAATCCAAAACAAAAAATAAAAACGAATATATGTGTCACTAGGTACGTAGAGTTGTCGATAAAATGTATATACTTACATACATAAATATTATAATTTCTATATAATACCAGATTTTCATAAAAATTCAAGAAAATGGAGCATTAGAAAATATCATAATGTCGCCGTGTCATCGTTAATTTTCCAAGTATATCTATGATATATCTATATAAATACAATAATATGTCGTAGACAACAACTGACAATTATATCAAAAGATGAGACCACGTTTCACGCGACCTACAAAAAGTGAAAGTGAATTGGGCATATCTCCGTTAACAGGAAGTTTTTCTTTTTTTCTTTTTCTCTTCTTCTTCTTCTATTTTTTTTTTTTTCATTTAAATCTATAAATAGAATTTAACAGAATTCCCTGTAGTCAAGTTATACAGATAGAAAACTGATCTACAAAGTTTATTGATGATTCTTTGCATCATCATCGTTTATACATAATATATATTTACACGTGGTTAAATTGAAAACATATAGACATACATATTGAATATCATTCACGCAGCATCCAGAATGTGTTCATATGTGTAGAAAAATTTAATTTCACTTTGAACTGAGTTAAAATCTATGAAAAATAACAAAATAAAATAAAAAACAACCATAAAAATTTAAATGAATGTTTTTTCTGGACAATGATTTTAACACACATTGTGTTTGTTTGCTTTTTTTTTTTTTAATTTTTCTATTTTCTATTTTGTATATTATAATGTGGTGTGAACGTGAACTTGACCTTGTATGATGGCCTTATCAAATTCAGTTGAATGATATTGAAATACAGCAGATAAACATAAATTTTTATTCCCTTTTATTCCCTTATTTTATATAAATGTTGTTACTTTGTTGTTGTTGTTTTTTTTTTCTTTCTTTTTTTTTGTATATTTACACAAAAACTTGATAAACACTTATAGAAGAACTCAATCAAAGAGAATTTATTTCCGCACAATATTTTGGATCCCTTTTATTATTTTATAATAAAACACCTACAAAAAAGTTAAAGTGGGAAAAAAATATGTATGTACTTTATATACGATATTATATGCGGAGCTTATGCCCTACGATTTATATGTTATAAACAAATCTTCCCTCAGAATAAAAAAAAAAACGTGAACAAAAAAAAAATTCTTTATGTACATTTTTGCCCCTCGAATAACCTTCAAAAAATGTTTTTTCCTGATTTTCCTAATACTTTTCATAATAAATACACACACAAAATAAATAAAAATAAAATGTAAACCCCCGAAAAATTGTTATCACAACCGAATTTTTAAGATGGGGAATAAATGAATATTGTGATGTACTAAAATGGATATTATATAATATGTACACTACAATCTACAACGAAACGATTTAATAGTCGTCTGGGGGAGCTATCGAGAGAAAAAAAAAAAACACAAACCTTTTAACGTAATTTTAACTTACTGTTCGTTCGTTCATATAATATCACATAGTACAGAGATATTTTATATACATACTACATATAGTCAGAAAGCTATCATCATTTTGAGTTCATAGGGCCGAAATTTTGTTTTCTCACCTTAACCTTGAAAATGTAAATTTACGATGAGTATATATATTGTATCATGCATATAACAGAATACGTACATACATACATATATAATATGTAAAATAAGCAAGAGTATTTTGTGTAATAAAACAGCACCATATAGCTTTTCAAAAATTCCTCCCATCATTACATATCTAGTAAAACATAATAGCATGACAAGCTTTTAGTCTATTTTCTAACAAATAATCCAAATATCTACTCTATTTATAGATAATACATACAATATATAATACATATGTATATAGTAGAAAAGGATATAAAACATTAAATTTTACTTGTGTATTATTTGGGAAAAACAAATTGTCATTTTTAGATGGTTTGTGTGGTAGCCATTGTGTGTACAAAATATGATGAAGGGTAATAAATTGTCTGCAATATGATAAAATGGAAAATAAGAAAATTTTTGTGTTTTATATTATGGAATTTATTTGGGATAAAACAATAGTAAATACAATTAATTTCAAAATAAAAGGACTAAAATGTAATAATAAGATATTATTTTATTTTAAAGAATAAAGAGAAAGTGCAAAACAAAACTAAAGGTTTTTATTTCAAAAAAAAAAATCCTTCAATTTGCGGTATGTATTCTAAAATGGACATAAACAGACAAATTATATTAAAAGTCACGTTTTGTGGATGCCCTAAGTAAAATTATAAAAGGGTATATCTTCTAGAATCTATATTGTAAAATGTTGTTGAAGAAATATCCTCACATGATATAGAAGAATCCTTATAAAGGACACTAAATAGAATTTGATTTATTTTATTTTATTTAAAAGGAATTCTCAATTGTTTAAAGTCAAATTACAGGGCAAAAAAGAAAGAAAAATGGAGATATTTTGGTATCTATTAATCGCATGCATTAAGCGTTATAAGTACAGCACAGGATAATTTAAAACTTCATATATACAAAAGATTTTTCAGGTATTCAGTGTATTTTAAATGGTGTTAATGTCCCAAGATTATAAAGAAAAACACAACTAAATAAATCGAATTGAATCTTTAAAGGTAAAAAAGTCCTTCCTTAATTCATTTTTCATTTTACAAATGAGTTCAAGTCAAAAGAAATACAATAATTTTCAATTTCACGATCTATAATTTCCTTAATTTTATTATTGTATATATGTATACTATATTATTACAGTTATTTTCATTTCATCATAAATAACTGGGTAAAATCGTTATTATAATTTAATCCAAATAAAGCTTTATTCACAATTACTAGAATTATCTATTTAAATCCTTCTGCTGCTAAAAAAAAAACAACAAACAAACAAGCATAAATCTAAAATTAACATAAACATGCCAATAACGTAATATTGTTTGTAACATTGTAACGTATACATTATATATATGTATGTATTTATTCATGAAAACACTTCTGATTTGTGAAAATATATAATACCATAAAATTATTATGACTTTCACCATCAGATACTTTCACATAAACACAAAAATAAATTCATTGTTATCAGTTTATAAGGTTGGCATTAGTTTATTACGTTACGATGATTATATTTGTCGTGTAGGTGCTTGCTACTGGCCCACTATACAGGCTGTTTTGTTGTATAATGTTCAACATACCTACATATAAAATCTTTTCAAAAGGATTATAATCAATTTGTTTTTTTTTTACGTCTAAAATTGACGTGAAGTTGTATACTATGAGTGTATATCAGTTTTTGTTTGTTTAATTTGTATTGATTTGGTTTTTTCCTTGTTTTCAAAGAGTTTACGATTTCTAGAAAATTTCGTTAATGAGAATTTGGCGCGAAAATAATTTCATTAATTTAAAAAAAAAAGAAATTTCTCAAATAATTATGGTTTTGAAATTGTGAAAAATTATGTGCTTTATTTTATGTTTGATTAAACAACCTTATAAAAATTATTCATTATTGAACGATTCAAGAATTTTTGATCAAAGTTAAAAAGGATTTTATAGAATTTTTGGAAAAAAGAGAAACTTTTGAAATATTTTTCAATATTTACTGACACCATTTATATTTTCAGCATTGACAATGACAAAGAAATTAGCATAAATTCATTTAACTTTTCGGTTAGGTTAGGGTGGACTTCTCTTAATTTTTTTGATTTAAAAACAAAGACAACAACAAATAATACATATATAAATCATCATAGTCTCTAATATGTTTTTTTATCGCGGTTATTGGTTATCCAAATTCAAACACTTTTGGTATCAAACGATAAAAAATAGACTGAAATCTAGGATATACATTTATGTATATACTCGTATATTAATTTTCTTTCTTTCACTGTTGAAATACATAAGTAATTTATATTTTTTTATCATTCTATTATCCAAGATTAAAAGAATAAAAATCAAAAGAATTTCCAACCATACCTATCCTATATATTTATTTAATATTTGATATAACTTTGTATACCTATTGAAAATAAAAAATTAAACCGAAAATATTTTTTTTTGAGATAAAAGCATCAAGAATGAAAATCTACAAGGTATGGAATTTACCGGTATCTTATTTGTTTTACTTTTATTTCATTCATACAAACAATTTTTATAAATCTCTGTATTATGAAAAGACAAATTCATCAATCACAAAAAATATATAAGAAGAAAAGAGTAAATCACTTCAAACGTAGAACAATTTCCGTATACAGAAGCCTTTTTTATTTTTTTATTTGCACATTGACAACACACAATAACTTAATAACTTTTAGTGTCAAACGGTTGTTGCTCGAAATTTGTCACTAGAAAAAAAAATCCATATTCGATAGTGAAAAAGGAAAATTGAAAAAAAGCAGTAAGTATATATGTATTATGTTACAGGACTTATCCTTCACACTCTTTTTTAATAAAAACAGTTTTCAGATACGACAAATTTATTTCCGTCATCATCACTCTATTTTCAGTAATAAATATGTGATAAAAATTCGATAAAAGCTTTGGACCCTTACGTTTTTTTCTTCTTCTTGGTTTTTTATAGATTTCCACAACTTATTTCTTGTATTTATCGACAAGAAATATCAAGTCAAAACGATAAATGTATCTATATATCTGGTGTATATACAATATACATACATACTAGAATATCTACTCGTATAACCTTTTAAGAATACGAATTTTATAATATTGTTTGCGACTTCTTAAAATACTTATACATACATACATATTTATTTAGCATTTTGGGGATGTTGATATATAAATAAGTATAAGACGTTTTATAGCGACGAGACAAAATGTTATCAATACGCAATCTTCCTTGTCAAAAAATTCAAGATGAGAGATGAATATTAGAAGAAATCAGGAAAATAAAATATATTTCAAGAGTAGATATTTTAATCTTGAAGATTTTGTCTGTCATGTTTCGGTTTGTATATTTAAATTGCCCACAAAAATGAAAATGTTTATAACAATAAATATTGCGGAATATCAAGTTGAAATGGAAATTATATTATTTTGTTATGAAAATTGAATGGTTCGGTAATAATTTCTAATGGTTTTTTAAAAGGACAAATACAAGAAATGATAGTATCATTCATTATAGTAATATAAGGGATAGAAAGGATATACATATTATACAATAAGTATAAGTATCATTTATTCTTTTTGTCCTCTTGTTATTTATTCATTATTGAAGCTATTATAATTGTGGCGCTATTTTAGATATAAACATTTATTACCCTTCTGATGTAACGATTTACATACATACAATAATTTCGGTAGTTGATTATAAAACCACAAAAAAAAAAAGAAACATAATAAAATAGGAAAGAGGGTCTTAAAATTATATGATCTGAAATATACATTGGAATTTTTTAAAGTCTTATAGAATAGAAATTATAAGATATGGCACGCGAATAAATAAAACGTACAGAAAATGATGAAATATTTTATAAAACAGCAGGGGTGGTAAGAGGAATATATAAAATGGTTGAAAGATAGGGAACATATACTTTTATTTTTTTTTTCTTTTCGAATTGGTGTATTATATATATGTATTTTGTAAATTTGTTGGGTTATAATGTCAGTGGTTCACATTTTCTTAAGAAATAACGAAGTGTTTATAATAATTTTGTGACCCTAAACGTTAAATGATAAGTTTATGCACTTGCTTAAGCACGATTTATTTCCTCTCTTAAGAAATTTTCTTATTATATTTTTTTTACTGTTTAACTTTCTTAAGGGAAATAGAAGAATGTGTATCAATAAATCGGGTAAAAATTCTTATTATTATATTCAAAGTGTGTCGCTATAATGGGTCATTGGTAGCTGATTGGTGGTAAAAATATGTAAACGTCGTGGGGTTGAAATCTAATTTCTTTTTTTTTTTATATATAAGAAGGGAATAAAAAACAATTATAAGATAATGTTTACAACAAAGATTTTTTTGATTGTGGTAGGTCGCTTTTTCAAACCTGTAAATTTATCAACCCTTTTCTGTATTAATTTGTTATTACTTGGAAAATTTATCCCAAGTTAGTTAAACTGTTAAATGTCACTTTTTATTCAATAAAATTCGTGGTTTTTCATGTTATTTGAGGTAAATTTTTAAAATAATTACAAATAATTTAAGTAAATAAATTTGAATACATATTTTTTTTTTATTTTCAACAGATTTCTAGAGTTGAGATAAGTTATGAAAACTTGATTAAAATTTTCACAAAGTATTTAACTGATTGCGGTTAAAAACAGGGTGAAGTTTCTTTGTATAAATTTTCGAACTCTAACCAAACTTAAAAAGGTGAAAAGTTTTGATTTCAATTTTTAGTAAAAAATAAAAATATGCTTCATAATAAAATTTAATTGGTAAAATAAAAAACAAATTAAAAAAGTAGTCAGACGTACCATTTTACGCTTTTTGAAATAAATCATTTTGCAGAAATGTGATGAAATAAAAAAAAATTAGTATGAAGATATAAAAGTGAAAAAAAAATATTTATAGTAAAATACAGACAATACCTAGATAAAAATAATAATAAAAAGGATATTGTTAGCATAGGAAGGAGCAATAGTGAACAGAAGTGATTGTCAAGAAAAAAAAAACCCCCCACGTTGCCTAGTCATATGCACACATTGTTTTTTTTGAATATGATAGCACATATTCATGAACCATAATTTTTTAAGCTTATATACATACATACATACAACCGCGTATTCAACGTATTTATTCAAAAATAATGTTAGAAAAATTTCTATTTATGGAAGTGATCTAACAGAATTTATTTTCGAAAACATTATTGCAAAACTTGAAACTTTTTTATGTTTTGTGCAACTCAAAACTGACACCAGAAATTTATTTCTAATATCTATCTACTGTGAAAATTTCATGATCCTGGTATACGGTTGTGTACATTTTTGAAACACCATTTGTTTCCATCATTCTCATTTTTTATCCTAACAAATGTGAAAAAATATAATATGGAAACAAAAAAATAATAAAAAATATTATTCACACTGTGTTGTTATAATAACGAAAATGTGACGAATACACGCATTACAAAAAAAAAAAAAAAAAGGAACAGGAAAAAAATATCCTGAATATTAAAAAAAAAACCATAGCAGTGTGTCAGATTTAATCAAGCGTGCAAACAGTAACATTCGAAATATATATTTTGAATTAAAAAAATAATACAAATAATATACTACAATAAAAATACATATAATAATACATACACTACACAATATATATATCCTTAATTCACATGCAAACACATTTTATTCATACACAAAATAATAAAATTTAGATATATATTGAAAATTGTGTATATAATATGTTTGAGTGTGTGTAATACACATTCAAACCATACAATTTTTTACTTGCGAAAAATTGAATATAATTAAAAATTATTGATTAGTTGTTTTTTTTTTATGTTTCACGCAGTTTAATTGAGTTTCATCGGGAAAAATGAAAATGAAAATACGGTATTTTAATAAATAAAAAAAAAAAGGTTTGTACATAAATGAAGAAACAAAAATCACGTAATGGAAAACTCTCTGTTGCATGTTGTGTAATGTAAGGTACATATATTGGTTTTGATGAAATGGCTGCGTTTGGTATACACTTTTATTTTATTACAATGAAAAGGAGAAGGTGAATTTTTTTTTTGTTTTGAAGTAGAATAGAATTTCACAGGAAATAGACGTTTATAAAGCTTCCTAATATATTATTCCAATTTTTTTCATAATTTGTTTTGTTTATTTTTTTGTTTTTCAGTGGCAAATGAAAAGAAACACTGTTAAAATGACATTTATCAAATTTATTTTCCTATATACAACACACTTATAAAAAAAAATATATGCAAAAATTTTTTTTGCAAACTTTATAGAAAAAAAAAGTTCTTTAATTAAAATTGTTTCATGTAAAATATATTGAAAATGGAAAATACTCCTACTTTGTATCAAAAAGACTAAATAATTTTTAAATTTTGGAATGAACAACAAAAACAAAAGGAATTTTCATATGAAAATTTAAAAAAAAAACAACGAAAAATTAAATAAATAAAATTACAAAGGATTCAGTCATTTGAAAAAATGAAATAAATGATTATTGTACCTTTTTGCATTGCATTGTATATGAAATGGCGTTTTAATAGATGGTGGTGGTGCGTGTGCATTATACATACATACATACATACTCATACATACATATAATATGTATGTATATAAAAGTTTACAAATTCAAACGAATTGACTCGAAATCAAAATCTGTGTCTATCATCTAGAGCATCCCGATTGAATGCACACAAAAAGAAATATTAAGACTATTTTTTTTTTCTGCTGAACCTCTGATTGTTCTTTTTCAAAGGAAAAAATAAAGAAAAAAAAGGAAATAAAATGGTTTTTATCGTTAAAATGGCCACTACAAATTCTACAATCGTTTTTGTCATGACAATATATATATGTACCTAAATGTTGTAAAATTAATACGATGCACAACGTCAAATAATTATCCTTTTTCGTTTGATTGCGGTCGAAAATCCAATACATTATTTTCTTGTACAGTTAATAAAACAAAACAAAAGAGAGAATGAAAAGAAAAAAACGCATTTTCTAGAAGAAAATTTATATGATATTGTTTTGTAAAATGCGAGAGGGTGTAATTTTCTAAATGTATGGTGTATATAAGCATAATATGTATGTATAGAAATTTTTTAGTGGGAGGGTTAGTAATTCGATTTCAACTCAATTAAATGTTCTGGAAATGAAATTAGTTTCTACTGCATTATAAAAGGGGGAAAATTCAATGAATGATGGTTCTAATTACAAATTGATGCTATATGTATAATAATATATATTTTGTATACAACAACATACTTAGTTTATGTATAGAAGAAATGTGCAATTTTTTTTTTTTGTGCCATTCCTACGTCTGCTCGTATAAATTATGTATCTAATTATATATGTAGTTTGTATCTTTCTTTTTTTTTAAATGTATGCATAAATCTAATTTTAGAGATAATATATTAAAACTCTAATTACATAATTATTATGATAAAATAAATTGATATTACATTAAATTATCTTCTTCTTATTCGTTTTTCTATAAATAAGAATAATTTAATTTATGTTTAATTCCATAATGAAATTTAATTTTTCCTTTTTAAAAAATCTGAATAAAAATTAAGTGCACGTAAAAAATAAAATTGATATTAGTTTGTTTACACTCGAAAACCATTTGAATGAGGTAAAGGATAACAGAACAGATTTAGAAATATTTTTGAAACATTATTGTCTCCGATATTTTTAAATGTTTAATAATTTTGCTAACTTAAAACGCACGTTATATACATAAAATTCGATAAGGACTTTACACTATAGACATATAAAGCTTAAAGGATTTTCCAATACATCCATGCAATGAACAAAAATGACTATATACTTTTTATTTTAATGAAAAGTAATTTATTCAAAAAAATCTAAATTCAACTTTTCTCCAAAAATTCTATGTTTTCTCTTTCTCCAGTTAAATTTTCCTTTAACAGACTAATGAAAATCACTAAATCTAAAATCAAACCACTACAATGGCAAATGAAAATACAAAAAAAAAAAAAAAAATTCATAAAAAACGCATAGGTGAAAAAACAATATAGAGAATCTGATATAAGCAGCCATTTTCGTGATTAAATACAATAAAGTGCAATTTCATCCTTTTGAAACTAAAAATCGTTCAACATCTAAAATGAAATATAATACATACTCCTATAGTATATAACGGCACATATGTATTTGATGATATATGCAATACACATGAATTTTTACTAATACAAATAAAATGAATATTATATACATATATATTTGAACAGTACTTCGAATATAATGCGTAATTTTGCGTTAAATTTAAAAAAAAAACAAAAAAATTTATATACGTATACACACACAAATAAATTGTGTGCATTTATATATATTTTTCAGCCATCATTTTAAAATTTGTATGGAGTATATTGTATGAAATATATATGTACTTCAAACAAAATAGGGGTTGACCAAATGGGTGACAAAAAGGAGTAACAAGGGTAGAAGATGGTGGTGATAGAGCATACAGGATAATATGATATATATGTACATATATTGGTTATGTATACATAATACATACATACATATGTATATAAAGTACAAGGTAACCATTTTCATATAAGTATGATATGCCTTGAAGAAGATAAACTTTTTTACAATATATCATATATTATATTTTTTTAGTGGATGATAAAATCATATTTTATGTACCATCATCTTAAGGAGGGATCTCAATAATACAGCAAAGTTAAATTTCTGGTCATTAAATAAGATGCTACTGTTATTGTAATTCTTTTACTTCGAGGACACTTTTATCAAGAATATAATAAAACAATAGAAAAATAAAAGATGTACTAGTTTATTATGAATAACTATGCAAACTTTCGCAATATGCAATTAATTTTATGTTTTTTTCTTTTCTTTATCTCTTTCTTTTTATTTCATTTAAAAACTCCATATGCGTAAATGCATTTCAAGAGTATAACATAATATTTTTAAACAACAATAACAAAAATGTAAAAAAAAAAATAAGAAGGTTCAGTTTGTTTTCCTTTTGTACTCTGTCATATATGTATATACAATTAGTTTCTGGATTCTTTCATATCGAATCAAAGAAGAACAGATGCCTATTAAGTGGTTCAAGTCAAGAAAATATTATTTGTACAGTTATCTAAAAAAAAAAAAAGTGGAAAAATAACAAAAAGATTTTATAATGCACACAGATACAGATACATATAAATAACGTTATCATTTCACATCATTTTTATTTTTTTATTATATTATTCGTTAAGCAAATATAAACTTAAGGCAATCGTGAATGAAGTACTATACTACAGGTGAAATAAGGATTACAATGAAGCAGTATAGAAAAACCATCTTCAATAGCGCAAAAGAAAAAAGAAGAAGAAAAAACGTAAAAGAAAACTTCCGATGTTCATGACTTTTTTTATTTTATTTTTTATTTTTTTTTTTTTTTTTTTTTTTTTTTTTTTTCAAATAAGTAGGTGCACATTTTATGTGTACCAGTAGGGTTGCAGTGCATAATAAAATTGAACTTATAATATTTTTTTTTTCACAATACATATCTTGATAAGAATATTTATAATATATATCTAATATACAGATATATACATATATATGTATGTAGGTACATTACATGTATGTATGTACATACATATGTGAATTGAAAAAAGAAGAAGAGCATTAAAACAAGTGCAACCATGATATATGCATAATATAATTCACTATACATACACAGAATAAAATATATATTATGTATTATTATAAGTAGTACATATGATGATGATGATGAATAGTGTTAAGGGTTCAAGTTCTTCCATTCCACCCTAGATACTTGGTTTATTTAAAATAGAAAGAAAAAAAAATAGCATTAGCAACAACTCATTCAGCAATAGCCAACAATATTTAACTTTTCCAACTATATATTATGTAGTTAGCAGCCTGCAACCAATAAAATACATACTTTTAGAATATTACTTATATACATATTATGTATGTTATGTATGTATATAAAGACGACGACAAGTAGAACGTTATTCATCCAGTACGTTCTATTTACTATTCCTTTTTATTCCCTTGAAAGACGACAATAAAATCAAGGAGAACCCAGAAATACAATACAAGAAGAATAAAATGTATGTATAAAAAAATATAAATAAGGAATACAAGAAAATATGTTTATAAAAAAAAAAAAATGGAAAATTTAGGTATGTGGAGTTAGCTTACTGGATAGTTGTTAAAGGATTCTTTTGTACTAAAAAATACAGAAGACAAAAAAAAACAACAAGAGCAAAAAATAGGGGATCGTATTATATTATACATTAAGTTTTTCCTTAATAAAACATATCTCAACTCCTTTATATGTTTATTTTTTGTTGTTGTTTTTCCTCAATTGTATAATTTATGAAAAAGTCAAGAGAGAAAAATAAATTCAATGTGTAGGTAGGTCAATGTACGGAAAATTTTGCACTTCTTGTGGTTTAAGAAGTTTTATATTATTTTTTTGCTACCTATTTGTGTTTTTTTTTCTGTTCTACCATTTCAGTTTTTTTTTCTTTTTTAAATAAACAAATGTATGCACATTCTGTGAGTGAATAATGGTAATAAAAAATTTGAACTTGCTGCATTTTGAAAAAAAAAAAAAAAAAACAACAGAAAAGCAAAAAAAAGAGAGAAAAGGAAATAACTTTTAACCGCTTAACCGACTATGCATATACCCTTTATATATTATTATGAGATCATCATCAACGTTAGATGCTTATATTGTTGCTCCATTTTATTTAATTCGTGGTTTCTTGAAAAGTATATAAAAAAAAATATTTCTTACGATTTTCTTTCATCTTCCTGTAAATTTTTTCATAGTTGGTTTTGTCTTATTTTAATATTATAAAAGTGAATAACTTAACTCAAGATGTTTATTTTGATTGAACAAACAAACAAAAAATATGAGGGAAAGAAAAATCAAAGAAATAGTAAGAAAATAAAAACTTAATAACAAAAAAAAAAAAAAAAGAAATATAAAATAATAAGAAAAACAAAATGATAACCGCAAATTTTCTATATTATTCCTTTTTAATAAAGTACTATTTGCTTTTTACTAGATTGCATTTTAAATAATAATTCAAAACAAGAAAGAAAAAAATAAATAAAAGGATCTTAAGAATATTTTCTAGAAACCGCATATAAGTTCTTGAATAAACTTGAAAAAAAAAAGGAAAAATAAATTTTATTAAATTATATTTTCTTTTACTTATCTTAAAGCAAAAAAAAAAAAAAAAAATTGTTAGTCCTTTCTCTAAAGAAAACAAGGGTATATTATTTGTGGCAAAAAGTCATTCGAAGCCACGTGCAATGATAGTCCTATATTTCAATTTCAAATTTTTCAAATTGGGAATTTGATTCAAAATAAGGATAATTCTCATAATCTAGACATATGACTGTACATATATGTAACTGTAGTAGTGATGACATGCTCTATACATCATAAAAATATTAAATAAAAATCGTTAAATCAATAAAAATATTGCACTAATACACAAAAAACAAAAATAATAAAAATAAATTTCGGAAGAAAAATAAAAATTACAAAAAAAAAACTACAACCAAAAAAATAAAAAAATCAATATCATATCCTAGTGAAAGTGACTCATTTGAAGAAAAAAAAAACCTGCATTGTGTATAATAACGATGATAATGATGATGATGATGAAAGAAACAGAAAAATCAAGAGAAAAAAAAATGAAATCCTATTAGAAATATGGGGTGACAGGATGAAATGGATAATTTTTACTTGTTCCTTTCTTCCTTTTTTTTTTCTTATATTATTTTGGTTTATTTTGTAACGAAATTTTTATTTTCTACTAAAGTAGGGTTACCACAAGAAATTTTAACATATATTAAATATCAAATTGGCTAAATTAAATGGCTTTGTGTTAATTAATATCCTTGATTTGTTTTATTACAATGTGTATCAAATGAAAATGAGATTTTCTATCATTAATTAATTAAAAAATGGTGGAATTCACTCGGTGCAATTTCTGAAAAAGTAAAATGAAATTTTAAAAAATAGATGTATAATACTGAATTGAAAATGTCCTTCAGGACCTTTTTAACACATAAATTTCATCTTAAAACACTATTTTACAAATACGTTCAATGTATAATGGTTCACAGTTCATGTAAAACTGAAAATTCTTTAGAACTGCATTTCCACCATTTTTTTTCTTTTATGATGAGGAAGAAATACCACTTTTTTGTTACTTTACTTCTAAAAAAAAATATTTAAAAAATTCATTTTTTGAATAAATAATATCAAATTTTAGTTTTTTTTTTTAAGACACATTTGTAAAAGGTGGCAGCCCATATTTCGAAATATAATGAAAATAAGGTTCACGATTAAAGCACGTGTTTGTATGTCAGTGTATTTGTATTAGTTCTTTAACAGACACATAAATGCAATATCATAAACCTGAACCAACTGCCAAGGGGTGGTAATGTTGATATATATATACACACATTGAGGTTTAGAGGGTTGAAGAGGTGGAAAAATAAAAGATAAAAAATTGAGCTTTCCGAACGTGTGGTAGGCAAAACATTAGATACACACTACCATTTTTACCATCATTTATACAACGTTTATATCGAATTCACCCTCTTTAAATTTTTGTTGCTGTTGCTTCTAATATTTTTTTGTTTCTTCTTATACATTAATGCTTGCTTATTTTTTTTTTTTTTTGTTGATGATATTGCTTAGATTTTTCTAGGTGTACTACTTCAACTGTATACGTGTAATAAGATGTAGATATGGGATGATTTTCATGATGCTATTTTGCTACTACATATATGTATATATTTTTTGTGTGTTCTTTATACCAAACGAGACGATATAAAGTTTTCTTCCGGAGTTTTATAGCAATACACACATTATTTACACAAAAAGAAAATAATTTTAATGGTGACTAAGAAGGATACAGCGGAGACAGTAAAATTTCATTAGAAACATGTGTAAGTGCGTTCTATATGTACGACTACATATTTTTATAATTTAAAAGGAAAAAAAGGGAGAAAAAAAAGTTGCGGCATATAAACGCATACAAAAAAAAAAAAAGAACACACAAAATTACGCACATTTAAAAGATTCAAATAATCTAGGATATTTGAAAAAGCATCATTAGAAATTAAAGAAGGAAAAAAGGACGAAAAGTACAAAAACAAAACAACAAAAAAAGTGGGAGATGCAATGCAATGAAAATTGTTAGCAATGAAGTGCGTTCGTAGAGTATATATAACGACATATAAAAATATATTTTTGCCATGTGTATATAGAATAATACATATAGTGCGTTTTCTTGTTTTTTATTTTTTTTTCTATATATGTATGTATGTATAGCACATAAAACATAAAGAAAATTCAGATCATCATAGCATGGCTTCTTCCGCTTTTCCATCATCTATACAGTTTTTCATCTTTTCTTTATGTACCTACAAAAACTTTAATATATCTATGGATTTTTTTTTATTACGCACACCATTAAAAATATGAGTTTTTAAAAAAGTTTGTGCAATTTCAATAACAAGAAAACATGAAGAAGTAAAAAAAGGAAGAAGAAAAGGAATGAAAAAAAGTATATTTTAAGTTTAAAATATACAGAATTTAGAAATAAGAAAAATATACATACATACATATGAACATGTGAATGTATGTTTTTATGTATTTATGTATTAAAAAGAAAAATCGATTTTTTTTAATGAAATTTGTTGCTATTTTTTTCTTTTTATTTTTCTGTTATATATTCCTTGATTCGTTTCGCCGGCATATTAATATTAAGAATATGGCTGCATTTTGGTATAGTTTTAAAATAAATAATGACTAACAATGACTCATCATTTTTATATATATGGATAATGCTCTATAAAGGATAATAAATGAATTTTCCAGAATGACATGAAATTTAGATTATAAATTTAATTTACCGGATTTTTATGGTTTGAAATTTAAAAAAATAAAAATTTTAATTGCGTTTTTATAAATTTATATTCGCTTTTAAAAAAATGATGAAAGAAAATTAGAAAATTATCATTTACGTTGCAATTATTATTCTTATAATAGCTTTTGAAAATAATTAAAATGAAATAATCATTAGTTGATAATTAAGATGAAAAATTCATGAAGAATGTTTATTAAAATTCATAAAAATAAAAGCCTTTCTATTTAACATCCAAGATATATGTATGTATGTATGTATGTATGTCTAGCGAGATTAAATCATATTCTTCAATTTCAAATCACAATTTTTCAATTCTTTGTTTTTTTTCTTGTGGATTACAATTATCCATTATTTAATATGTAAATTTATTAAATGTAATAGCATAGATTTACCTAAAAATTACAACAGAATTTTAACGATTTTATTAAAATGATGTCAAGAAAATTGTCACGCAATAAAAAACAAATAAAACACTTCATATTTTTGCTTTTGCATATCTACATACATTTATAAATATTATTTCAAATTAAGGTTTTAACAACTAACTAGGATAATAATGCAAGTACCAGATTTTCATACCTGATAACCCTCAAAGTACCACCTTCGCATATTAACCAGTTAAATGGATCAATTAAGCACATTAAAATAACAACATAGGGGGATCAAGTGCAGTATGTACATAGTATAGTATATTTTTTTTTTCTGCCTTAGCGACCATCATTTAATATTCCTGCTGGATTTTAATATTTTAAATTATGTCGTATTTTACCTTATTCTCTCCCTGTGTTGGTTTTTCTTCTATTCTAGCTTGTTTTTTTTCTTTCTTTTTTTTTTTTTGTTTTTTTGTTTTTAATAATTTGCTTCTAGATACAAAAAAAAATTCCCCTTATTTTTTTTTTTTTTTGAATTTCTTCATTAAATTCTTATACTATACGCATAATATTCAGTACCTATATGTGTGTATACTTGCATTTCCTAATCATAAATTCATTCTACAACTACATTAAAAAAAAAAAAACATGTACATAAAAATATAATACATATATTCCGTACAATACTGTACCGAGCGTCATAAGTATTAAAATCAGCATTTTATTTTGTTTTTCTCATTTCGTCCTTTTTTCACCCTAGAAAAAAAAATTACGTTTTGTTGCTAAGCATAAGTTTATATGCTTTTTTTTCAAAATAGAACAACACAACATTAGAATACAACAGTTTTTCTCCCCCAATATATAATATAACGTTCATTATACATACATAAATGAATATACATATATAAATATGTACATATTAATTTTTTATTGCGCTACTTCTATCTCTTTTTCACTGCGTGACATTCTTAACATCAATATCCTTTGAAGCTTGAGGCCTTAACGCTTATACTATTGCTGCATTCTGAAGCCCTTCTTTTTTTTTATTACTTCTTCTCTGATACAATAATAATAATAATAATAATAATAAAAATAATAATGGGTATATAGTATCATGATCCGTATTTATATAACTACTTTTTTCACAAATTCCACCCTTTTTTCTTTTCTTTGTGCATTTCATTGCATCTTTAAATACTTAAATTGCATTCTAGTTCATATCTATATCTACCATCACTACTTTTTATGATATAATTTTTATCCCTACTTTTATTTTTTTTTTTTGCATCTAAAGTTTTTTTTTTTTTTGCAATAAAATTTCTTTTGAGCATATTTTATTGTGTATATATAAAACGAATATATCTAGATAAATATTATTGTTGCCAGAACTGCCGTTGATGATGATAATGATGATGTTCTTAATGTCCTTATACATTTTGTAAAAGAAAATATGTATATATATGTACATTAATTTGATACATCGAGAAAAAAAAAAGGAGTTGCATCATTTTTTCTTTTTTCTATATTAATATGTCATGTAGGTACTAAAGTAAGATCGGTGGTGGTAGCTAAAAATTCATCTTATTTTTGTTAAAAGATACAATTTTTTATATCATATTATGTACATATACATACTTATAATACTAATTTTCTTAAAAATACATAGAACATAATATATTCTATTCTACATAAGACTGTATATATAGTATCAAGCACAAGTGCACTTATACCGATCACTTTTGCAAAACAAAAAAAAAAAAAAAAAAAAAAAAAAAACAAAAAAAAAAAAAAAATGGAAAGGAATCACAAAATAAGGGTGGTTTTTGAATATTACCAGAAAATGAGGAAGCGTAAAAATTATATCACAGTTTTCTCTATTGCAATTTTTATACACTACTAAATAATAATAAAAAAAAAAAATATTTAAAAAAACAACAACAACTGCATTTTATTTTATTGCAACGGTATGAGAACATTTTCATGAAAGTATACTCATACATGTACATATGTATGTATATCGTTATTTGTCTTATATAGGAAGGAAGAAAAAAAAAACACAAAAAAAGTTTGTTAAGATTAATTTGAAGGATCTTATTTTTTAATAGAGCAGAAATGAAAAATAAGAAGAAAAAAGCCAAATTTTAAAAAAAAAATATGTTAAAAACATGAAAATTGTACATCTATATACTAGAAAATATGATATAATTGTTGTAGAAAAAAAAATTCAAAATAAGAGAGAAAGTGCACCAACAACATGAATAATTTAAAAGAAAATACATATTTATATAACGAGTAAAATAAATAAATAAATGAAAAAAAAATCTTTTCCATCCATTACAAATATTTTTTTCTGTTTTTCTCTCTCTGTATTACAAAAATTTATTATTTGTTCTTCTTCATTTTTTCCCTCAATTATTTTTTAAAATAAAAATAAAAAAAATTTTGAATGAAAGAAAAAAAACCAAAAAAAAAAAATAGAAAACTTTCACTTGAATATTGCAAATTAGAAGGTGTATCTGTATCATAGAAAGTACAAGAGCAACAAAAAACAAAAGAAAAGAAACAAAACCAAAAAAATGTTTAAAAAAAGTAAAAATAAAAATAATAAAATAAAAGGAATCAAGAATGTACGTGCTTTGACATAAATTTTGTGCTCATATATACTAATTGCGACAAGTGGTTGAATTGTCATTTTTACTTTGAAGAGTTATTGTTCTTAAAAAAAAAAAAACAATATAAAGAATAAAATAATAATAAGAAGAAGAAAAGAAGAAAAAAAATAAATCAAAGAAAATAAAAAAAGAAAAATGTAAGCTTACACATAGCCTTGAAGGGTATATTCAATTTTATTTTCTATTGTAACGAATTCACATGGAGGAGAAAAAAAAGTAGATTAAAATCATTGGAATTATAAAAAATAAAATTTAAAAAAAATGCTAATAAAGAAGTTAAGATTCTTTTTTCTTTTTGAATATGAATATGCATTGAAATGTAGTTTTTATTGTATAAGGCTTTAGAAAATTTATCAAGAAATAATTTGTAATTTACCTCATATACCAAATTGCAGAGAATATATTTTACAATCCTCTATTAAAAGCTACTAATTAATTTTACCAATTCTTGGGAATTTGATTATTTCATAGAAAAATAACAAGCTTTTATTTAAGCACATTAATTATGTCCTTTTTTTTTTATTCATAGAAGAAAGGATATAGATTTGCCACACAAAATGATTGTATAAATTCTTCTTTGTTGAAAATATGGTCGTCATTTTTATTTGTTTAAAAAAAAATTAAAGACTTTTAATAAGCTTATTAAACAATTGTATAAAAATCTACTTACAAATTTCGACTTTGAAAAATTCCAACATACCTGAAAATAAAAACAAAATAAATTATATTGATATTCTTATTACATAATTTAAAATATATATTTATATGACGTATTTTATAAATTAGATGTAAAAAATCTGTTCAAAAATAACAAAAACTGTATATTTTTAGAAATTATGTTTATTTCTTTAAAGTTTTGAATTTCAAAAAAAACTTCCCACGTATAATTTTCTCATTAAAAATATAATTTAAAACAATCTAATCATTATTATTATCGTTTATGACAAATTAAGATGAATAAAAATTTAAATATTTTGATTACATCCTTATAAAATGAAAATTATTACGTTAACAACTCGTTAAACATACATACATATGTACACATACAAACAAGTTAAAAATATAATTTTTTTCAATTTAATTTTTTTTTTTCAAAATTATATTTTCCACATTTTATTCTTTAATAAATTTGTTAACAAATTTAAATTTAAAAGTAGAAACAAAACATTTTGATATCTCTTTGAAATTAAATTCTTTTTTTTCTTTTCATTTTTCTTTTCATTTTGTTCATATTCTTTGCGTTCAATCGTCATGAATAAATGTGATATAAAGTTGTTGTTGACAATAACAAAAGTAATGGTCATCTTTTAATTTATTGTTAAAAAGAAATGAAAAGAAAAAAAAAATTAAAAAGAAAAAAAAAATCCTTGAAGAGTCAAAACAAGTTGAATTAAAGTAATCAAAAACTACATGTGCACAAAATGCAATCTTATTACATGAAAAGAAAAAACAAAAACGAGTATATGTCATGGAACTCACATGCAATCAAAAAAAACAAATTTTTTTTTTTTTTAAACTCTTTATACGTTACAGAGTAATAATGCATTTGCACTGTATTTAATGTAATATCCGATTTATACTTATAAAAAAAAAAGTAACAGAAAAAAAAAACGGAAAAGCATCCGCAAAAGAAGGTCAATCATCATCACCGCTATACCGCGTAAGAATTATATCGTATGTAAGTACATACATGTTTTGTTTTTTTTTTTTTTTTTTTTTTTTTTCAATATTTATTTTATTGAATATATTAATAAAACAGAATATACATATGTGACAGTGACTCTTCTCGAGAAGAACATAAATGGTAAATGAAAAAATAAATAAAACATTAAATAACAACAAAACATAAATAATATGTATATAAAAAATAATAAAAATAATAAACTAAATATTTAAATCAAGTGAAAGGAAATTCTTTTTCTTTTTAATGAGCTTAATAGACTAGCAGTAGAAACATTCATAATTTCTAAATTGTATGTTGTACTATTATAAAATCAAAAAAAAAAAAAAAAACTAAGTATCTAAATAAATTTATATTTGTCCAACAATCCTAATAATCATTGCGCTTGATTTTGATTTGTTAATTTAAATCAAGCAAAACAAAAAATAAAAGCATCAGAAAAAAAAAAAGTAAAAATTTCATATGTACATATATAGAGAGTATCTAAATTAGAATTTTTGCTGTTTCTATAATTTACTTATAAATACTTCAATGTCGCGGCAAATGTATGAAAATTTTTTTTCAGATAAAAGATAAAAGGCATTTTTAAAAGGCAAATATTAGAAAGAAGATAAAATAAAAAAGAGAAATTTAGTCGATCTTCAATAACAAAAATCAAACTTTCAGAGTTTTTTGTTCTAAATAAACAAAATTCAGCACACATGTACACAAACGAAAACATTTCTTTCTTTTTTTTTTAAATTGAAACAATATAAAATTTTTATTATAACGATTTTTTTTTTTCTTTCAAATTCAAATTTAAAATTATTTTTTAACAACATAAAATGTTACTAATAACAAACTAAAAAAAGAAAAAAAAATACACATCATAATATTATATTAAATCATATTTTTCGTACATTAACACACAATAAATCTATATAAACAACGATCTATAATAATAAACCTTAAGCCCAGCTTAAAATTTCCTTTATTCCTCCCCCCCCACAAGCTCTTCTACTACTAAATTTAAAACGTTTATTTTTTTTCTCTTAATTTTGGTATGTGTACATATGTATATTGTGAAGTATATGTTTGCTGCTTCTGGTAAACAAATACACCCGCACTCTTAATGTATATATAACAACTCAATTTTTATTATTTAAAGGTTATGATTTCGTTTAAAGCATGAAAAAAAATTTTTTTTTCCATCTAAACTTCCACCATTTTATTTATTTTTTAATTTGTTTTTATTTTTTTTTTTATCTTTCATTTTTTTTTTTTTTAATGGCTACAATTGCTTTGCAGCAGCAATTTTTAAATCGAGACAATTAGTGGAGATTACGATGGATAAGTAAATGAAATGTGGCTGTGAGCTAAAAAAAAAAAAAAATTAAACATAACAATTTTTTTATTTCAAATTGAAAGAGATTAAAAAAAAAACCGTACGTTTAAAGATGAAAAAAAAAAATAATTATAAAATAAATAATATTGTAAAAATAGTGGGAAAAAAAAGTAAGAAGAAGTAATAAAAAGTTAATTTTTTACTGTTAATAAATTGCAGAATTTAAAAAAAAAAAAAAAAAAAGGAAAAAATTAGGAGAAAAAACAAATTAACAAATTGAAGAAGCATGTAATTCAATTGTGTACCTATAAAGTATACAACGTCTTTTAAATTGAAAGATATATACATACATACATAGGTATTTTTCTTTAGAAATGAATATTTTTCAACTAAGAAAATAAAATAATTACAAAAGAACTAAAATACAGTAAAAAGCTGATTTTGAAAAATAAAAAATAAAGTTTTGGAAACCCTGCATAGTATACGAAATACATATGGAGCTGAAATTTTGGCAAACTCGGTTTCGCTTCGGATAATTAGGTTCCAGATGGTTTCAGACAATCGAAGTTGTATCGTATGGCCACGTATGGCACATGTCATTAAAAATTCCATATCTAAAATTTTTTTTCTTAAAATTTTAAAGAAAATATTAAAGTTGCAGAATAAAAAAGCAAAAAAAAAAAGAACTAACAATGAATGAAAAAACTTAACAGACGCGGTTAATTTTATTATACCCACTCTATATTTGGCTGAGTCCTGTCTCGATGTTAAGAAAAAAATAAAATTGAATAATCTACGCTTCATTTTTTTTTAAATATTTTTATTATTTTAAATGAATGAATTTCATAACCACGATTTTTTATTGAGTTCTTGGAGTAGTAAAATTAACTTTTTACACGCTTGAATGCGACAACAAATTTCTAAAAATCGGCGCTTCAAAAACAATAAATATGTAGTTTCTTCTCTAATTGCAGGCAAAAAAAAATAAACACAACTTCAAGTGAGTCTAATTTAAAAGAAAAGAAAGAAAAAACATGAACAAAAACTAAATAAGAATGTAGCAACGGAAATTTAATAAAATATGTGCTCCTCAAAAATGCAATATTTAACATGTTTTTTCGGCTTCTTTTTTTTTTTTTCCAAAACAGTAATACATTCATGTAATTTTTTTTATTATTCTAACAACAACAACTAATAAAAAAAAAAAACCAAAATACAACAAATTAAACTTTAGTGAAAAAAAAAATCTATGTATTGCATTTATATTTATATTAATGCAATGAAACAACATCATACATTATTATAATAAATTCAATTTATTCTTTAATTTTCTACAACCATCTGTTCAATATATTTTTCATTATATATGAAATAACAACAATTTTCATATAAATTTGTTCTTTTACTTGTGACCTACCCAAATCATAAATATAAATTTTTGACGTAAGGGCCTAACAAAGTATGTCCATTAAAAGAAATATATGAGAGAGAGAAAAAAAAAGATACAATAAAATAAAAACAATTTGAAAAAAAAAAAAGAAAAATTGGTTAGTAAAACCAAATGTTGATAAATTTTCTAAATTATTATTATAAAAAAAAAAAAAATAATAAGAAGAAGCAGAGAGAAAAAAAGTAACAACGAACTCAAAACGGAAATTGTTAAGAACACTGTGTTTGGAAATGAAAAGTTCAATAACATTTTAAAGTCCTTGTTTTGTTTTTTTTTCTCTGTATTTTTGTAATTCTGAATTTAAAAAAAAAAAAAATTATATTGTAATTTAATGGAAAAGATATAATTTGAATTAAGTTTTGTGAAAACGGAAAGAAAAAATATCGTTAAAATTTTTAAATTTATTATGTGAAAAAAAAATACATTAGAAATGCATAATTTGAAATTGATAGAAGGTAGATAAAAAAAAAATTGAATAAAAATTAAATTCAAAAATATCAAGAAAAGATTTAGGAAGTTACACAGAAAAAAAAAGGATTTTTTTTTCATTAATTACCATGCGAGATTTCACTAATTAAAAAGCTGCCAGACATCTCAATTATCTTGATAATGTTTCGATTTATTTTACGCTATATCCTTATTTAAATTTGTTTGAATTTTTTTTTCTCAAAATTTTAACTTTATAAAATTACATAAACTTGAATTTGAATGTTTAATAATTCTATCGCGTCCATTATCCTGAATTTACATGTTTATAGATACCTGATATCCTTGATACAATTCCATGTCGTCGTTGTTGGTCTTGAATCAATTCAATACAGTACATGAAATTTTTTTTTTAAATTTACTCTTTACTTCATTAACCTTGTCTTTGATTTATCCTTTATCCTGATATACCTATATATTTGATATCAAATGCATTCAGCAAACAATATTTTTTTTTTCTTTATCCTTTTGTGTCATTGCTTATTGTAACACTGTACTCAATTTTATGATATTATTATTTTTTTTCTTTTTCTCCTATAATATGGTGGTCGTGACATGTGCGCCATTATAAAATAAAATAAAAAGATTGTCTCGCGAAATACAACATCCATTATCTCTGTGCACAAATCTTCATCATCATCATCATCATCACAACCACCATGATTATTATGTGTATATATTTTCACATCTCTTTCCTTTTATTCAATATTAAAATCAATACAACTACATAGTTTTTTTTTTTTTTAATATTTTTTAATAAAAATGCTTTCAAACAAAAACATAAATCTGAATGGTTTTAAATTTACAAAATTCATTCGCAACAGATATTATGAATTTAGTTCAAAAGAAAAAGCTTTATTTAAAATGAAAATATATATCGCACATCCTTTCATAGTAATTTGTGGCATAAAATATCAGAATGTCTGTAAAAAATGTGCATTATGGAGTTGTAATATAACGTACTTAGATACTTCTATTTTATTTTGTAATTGCATTAGTTTCGCCTGTTTGTATATTTATGTTTACAAAATACATACTACATACACATTCAGTCGATAGATTCCCGATGGTACCATCATCATCACCGTCATTATCATATAAACACCATCCAGCATCATCCTTCTTTTGTATTTTTTAATGTGGATCAATTTAACTACAACAACAAAAATGTAAATAAAATTGTCATCCTGTTTACAGCATCCATCGTGTTGTTTTTGTTGTTATTCTTGTTGTACAACACATACATACATATTATACTATTCTGAAAATTGAAACCATTTTCATTCATATTTGAATCTTCTGTACAATTTTTCTATTCGTTGTACATATGTACATACATGTACATATAAAATGCCTTTAATGCCATTTGTATTTTCATTTTGTTATAATTCGTTATGGAATCATTATACGAGTACGTATGATGCTTTTATATGATGCATCCATCATACTATAATAAATCGTATCGTATTCTATACAGACTTTTTATTATCATCAACAGCATATTTCTTAGACTTGTATTAAAAATTACAAAAAAACGAAAATGTACATCTGTCGATTATTCTGTTTTCATCATCAACTGACACAGACCAATTTTACCGTCGGCTAAAAGGATAACTGCACACATATAAACAATATTTTTGTATACACACACATATTTAAAAGAAAAGAAAAACTGATGGCTGAAGGATATTCATTTCAACCATATAAACCAAATAAAATTTATAAAACACGTTGCTTTTTTTTTCACAGTAATGAAAATTTCAGAATATATAATGTACATATTATACGAGTATATCAAAAAGTAGTACATTATATAAATGGTTTTCAGTCTTCTTGATGGATTAATGTGTGTGCAAATACAAGAATATGTTTATTATGTATATTTGTTAAAAATTTTACGTACGCATTCATATAATAAAAATATGTACAAACATTATATGCAATTTCATTTTTATTTATTTTTTTTTCTCTGTCTTTAACAAAAAAAAAAAATAGGGAGTCACGTTCGAATGAGCCTTGCAGAAATTTTTATTCAGATATCTAGGTCGGATAATCAAAATGACGAATTGTTTAAAATGCAATTGCGTTGCTATACTAAAAATAAAAAATTTTCAACTAAAAAATGTAGGTATTCCTGTTTTATTTTTATAATCTCTTTTTTTTTTTTTTAATTAGAAAGCAAAAAAAAAAAAATACGTTTACTTTGTAGCACTATTCTGGTTTCTAAAAGTAGAAATTTTTATATTTATTTATAAAGTTATTTGTAAATACATACATATAAACATTTAACGTATACGTTTATGCATGAAACATTTCGAAAATAATAATAATACATACAAAATTGTAATTAAAGCAAAAAGTAAATTAAAAATAAAAAAAAAAAAAATAGAAACATAAATTCATTGATTTTCGTATTAATGAATTCAAAAGGGAATAAAGGATATATTATGCGAGTTCTCGTTTATGCATAAGTAATAAAAGTATTGAATTTGACAGGTTTCCAGGTTAGTTGTGTTGTATTAATGTTTTTTTTTTTTGCTCTCCTTTTTTTTTTTTAGCTTTTTCATGATATTGAATTTGTGGTGTTTCACTTTGCAGTCCTTTTGTAAAAAAAAAACGTATAGAAATAAAATTGTATTGTTGTAAATACCAAAATAGTAGCTATAAGAAACCTCGTTTTTATATACAAACTTTTGTAAATAATACAAAATATCAGGTTATATAATTAAAATAATTACAAAAAAAAAATCGAAATTCGTCATTATATTATCGCACCACATGCAAATCTTATTTTTGGAAATGTTAATTTCATTTTTTGATTAACTGTATTAGTTTTAAGTATTGAAAAAAATTCATCGAGTAACTGCACAAAAAAATAAGTAAGTAAGTAAGTACATAATAAGATTTCTTATGTATATTCTTATGTATATGTTCACAGATAAAGCTATAAACTATGTGGAGAAATAAAAAAAACAACATTAAAATGTAAGTTTTTTACAATTTCACACATTCGAATCCCTAAACATTCTTTGATCCTTAAAAGATCTTAAGTTTCAAAAAAGTTACAGACTTTTAAAATTTTTTATTGAAATTCTGATTTGAAAAAGTCGATTAATTCCATTTTTGCTTTGTGTAGAATCAAAAAAATTACTTTTTGCTTTGTAATAACTTCCTTTTTGCATTAATTTTTATTTTTTAATTTTTTTAAGTAGATCATTTTAGCCACGCGTCCGGAAATTATTGTTTTATGTTTTTTTCTAATAACTTGGAATACATATAATTACAACAAAAAGGTGCTTTCTAATGTATCACTAAAATTTATCCTAGAAAAAGACATCAATTATTCAAAAGAATTATAAAACATTAATATGAATCCTTTTTCTTAATTTTTTAGAAAATTACATAAATACATAACTCACATAAAAAAATTCAAAATTTAAATCGGAATTATAGACAATTTTAAAAATAAATTCATTTTCGTATTGAAAAATTTCTTATAAACTGCTGAAATCAAACAAAAGCAGATTTTATTTTCAAATTTATAATGAAATTTTCTTTATTTAATTAAATTAATGAACACTTTCAAATTAAGATGATTATATAAATAAATTTACAATATTAATTAATTATTAATAAAAAAGAGAAAAAAAACAAGAAGGAAATCATTATTAATTATAATTATAATTCATGTGAATATTATTCGTTTTTCTCTTAACCTTATTTCTCTTCATTTTTTCTTTATTATTATTTTTTTTATTTTTAATTTGAATTTTTAATTGATTCAAGCGTAAAATTATGAAATTAACTCAAAAGGAAATATGATTTTTTTTTCTTGGTTGACGGAAAAATCAATTACGTAGAAAGAAAAATAAATACGAAAAAAAAATTATATTAAAAAAATAGTACATACATTTTTTATTTAAAAATAAAAAAAAAATGATGACATGGACGAAACACTAAACAAATTAAGGAATATTTTTTTCTTCTCTTCAAGATTTTTTTTTTTTAATTATCAAAACAACCTTAAAATAACACAAATAAAAAATAAGCACAAAAAAAAAAAAGAAAAAAAAAGGAAAATGACGTTGATGACGGCAACGTCGACCATCATAATTAAATTATATATCCTTTTTCGTCGCGTTATTCTAGTGAATATTCATTAAGGAAAATTTAACTGTATCTGTTGTTTTTCTTCTTCTTCTTATTTCTGTTTTCTTTTCAATAAACAAAAAAATTAAATGAAGAAATTTTTGTAACGAAATAAGTACTCTTTTCAAAAAAAATGTATACCATTTTATTTTTTCGTATGAATCAAAAAATTCGAAATGTTAAGTACACAATCTTTGGAAAAGAAGGATTAAAATAGAAAAAAATTAAATTTAAAACACGATTTTTTAATGCAGATTTTCCTTATTAATATTTTTTTTATATTTTAGCATTTCCTTTGAATTTTTTTTAATTGCGAAAGATAGCCCACGACGAGAAATACTTAAAATTTTCTAGTTTTATCACTTTAAATTTAAAAAATTATAAACATAGGTACTTTACACAGCGAATACACAAGAAAAGAAAAATGAAATATAAGCTATGAAAATATGTGTAAAAGTCATAAAATAAAATATTCAAAATATTCAACGGATAAGAATCACTTTTTTTTTTCAACAGAAAAGAAGAAACTAAAACAAAACAAAAAAAAAGGAAAATTAATAAAAATTCTTTTAATTACACGGGAAAAAAAATTATCTTCACTTTTATTTATTTTTTCTTTTTTTTTTGTCCAAAAAGTTTTCATCGAATTTTTATAGAAGTGAAAATTAAATTAAATCAAGTTACTCATCAAACCATCACAAATTTCTTATGGTTTTCTTTTTTATTATTTTTCATTTTCTTATAATCGACGAACAGCTATACATACAAATTTAAAAATTCTTCAAATACATCGCTATGTATGTATGTATTGTACATGTACAATAATATTTTTTTTTTTCAATTTCCTTGTAGTAGTTTGTTATTCAGAATTTTCTAAAGGTACTGTGCTTTATCATCATCCCACCAAATTTTCACCCCAAGTGCTTCGTATATTTTTTTCTTCCTTTTGGTTCTTATCATTATTTTTTAAATTCCGTGTTTTTTTTATGATTCACGTATATTTTTTTTTTCTTGCTTTATATTATTAAGTCAGCAAATTTGTTAAGAAAAATTTAGAAAAAAAAAGAAAAAAATTGGAGAAAAAGAAAAAGAAGTAAGAATAAGGCATAGACCAGTCATTTTGGCCATATTTATTTTAACAATAGAGAAAATGAAGAAAAAAGAGAAAAAAAGAATTATAATATTTAAAAAAAAAATTAATGGTATGAATTATTGACTTCATTTCATTGTCCTGAATTCGTTGTTGTTCTTGTTGCTGCTGTTGTTCTCTCTTATCTTTCTTTTCAGCACTTTTCTTTTATTCATTATTCTTTTCAATCGCATTCATTTTTTTTGGTTTTCTTTAATTTATTTTTTCTTGCATTATTCTCATTTAGACATTTTTTTTGTTCTAAATATTCTTTTCTGTTTTTCTTATTATTTTTTGTTAATTTTTAAAATAAAATAAAGCTTTCAAATATCCTTCTATGTTTTCATATACAAAATATCAACGACAAAAAATTTAATGACACCACATTTAAAAACAAACGTGATATATTGAAATAATGAAAAATAAAATTAAAAAACAACGATAGTTCATATTTTTAATGTCCTTTTTAATATCCTTAAACAAAACTACGTCTTTCTTTCTTTTTGCTAATTAAATTCACTTTAGTCCATTTCCACACTTTTTTTCTCTGTGATATTCAATTTTTTTACGCTTTTTTTTAAGCTTAGGGTTAAGTTTTTTGGAAGAAAATTTTTATTGATTGTGTTTACCCCAAGATGAGCATGAACACAGATATATCACAGTTATGTATACATATTTTGATTGTATTAGAAAAATTGTTAGAAATTTAAATCTTAGATTTGAAAAAAAAAGAATTACTCAAAGGATTAAATAAAATAAAATGAAATAAGGAAAACGTTAAAAAATAAATTGAAGAATAATTCTAAACGAATAAAAAATTATTATTTTGTTTTTGTTTTCTCGTTTCTAAAATATCTTTAAGGATTTTAGAATTTTTCAGCAAAAAATAATAATGAAAAGAAAAGAAGAAGAAAAAAGCATTTTCTTTAATTACATAAAAATATCCTTTCCTGAATTCAGTTAGTAATAAATTCATAATTATCTCCTTTTTTTTTTTTAAGTCAAGAAAAGATAAGCATAAATTGGATTTTTAAAGCAAAAAAAAAAAAATGAGAGTAAATTTAGTCACGCATAAATTACATTGTTGATAAAAAAATAAAACTTCTGCAAAAAAACATTTTTTTAATATTAAAAATCCTGTACTAAAAAAATAAATAAACTATCTTCTCGGTGTAAAAAAATTGTGTTTTAATATTGTTTTTTTTTTTTGCACAAAAGATTTTTTTAAAAGAGAAAAAAAAATTGCAATACCATGGAATAAAAACCAGGTACTTAAATAAAGGGAAAAAAAAACAATATAAAGGCGAAAATATATGAAAACTAGTTTTAATTTTTTTTTCTCGATACTCAGTGATGCAGGATGTTTTTGTTATCTAAATCAAAAAAAGATTTTTCTTTATCTTTTTGTAACCGTAATAAATATCGTTTTTTATGCGTTTTATATTTTTTTTTTATTTTTCAGAGATTTTTGACATATGACAGAAACTCACAGGACGTCATTATATCCTGGTATCTTATTCTCCTTTTTGTTTTCTACTTTTAATAACTTAATATGAGTGTGTTTTTTTTTTTTTTAAATAAAAAAGAAGATTTTAAAATGATAACACACATTCAGTATTGCACAATTTGGATAAAAGATAAAATCATTGAATTCTTATAAGAGTATCAATTTACTTATTATAATTTTTTCTTCTGAAATATGAAATTCAATATTTCACGTGATATGTGAGTATTTTTACATTGAAAAAAAAAATCTATATACGAGTATATGTACATAACATACATCACGTGAAAATGAAAATTTTCTTTTTAAAGTTTAAAAAAAAAAGGAGGTACGATATCTGCCTACAAAATTCGAATTCTTTTCAATTTTCAAAATCTAGCAGAATTATTTTGAAATTTACGTGTACAAAAATTATAATTTTTGTTAAGAATATCCTTTTCACAACAAATGAAAAATTAATTATATATAATGAAAATTTTATTCAAAATGTTGTTTAATAAAAAAGAAAAAAAATTATATGCAAAAAATATTTTAAAAAAAAACAGTCTAGGTACATTTTTATTAAAAATAGAACAAAAAATAACAAGCAAACACTAAAACATAATTATTACATACATACATAACTACATATATTATGTATATGTATCCTTTTATGAATTTCAATTTTAAATTTATGTTATTATTTTTATTATTATCATTATAATAACTTTTTGTACACATATTCATAATTTTGAAAAGAAATATGTGTTGCATATGCTGGAAAATGTTATGTTAATCTAAATGATATTTAAGAAGAAGAAGACGATGATGAAAAAAAATAAAAAATAATAATAATAATAAAAGGAAAATATGTTCATTATAATACAAATTGAAATTGTTGTTGTTGTTATTTTTCTGTAGTTTTTTTTTTTTTGCTTGTCTTGCTTTTGATGCATTTCATTTTAATCTAAATATCTATGACGTCTGCCTGCCATTTAAATAAAATATATTGTGTCTGTATATGTACCTATGTTGTTTTGTTGTTTTGATGATTTCATATATCCTTTTTCATTTGTATTAGTATAGAAATGATATTAAAATGTAATAAAAAAAAATAATAATAATAATAACAACAAAAATGCATTTATAAAAATACATATAAAAATATAGAGACTGCAGCAACTCAGTAATCGAAAAGAAGGACAAGCAACAGAAAAAAAAAATTAAATTAAAAAAAAAAAAAGGAAAACAAGAAAAAGAAATAAATAATGAACCCGACGAACCTAAAATGTATAGAGTATGTGTAGAACCGGTGAGCAGATGTTCAATTTCAGATATTTTTATTTTGTACAATGTATATTCCTATAATATTTGAAAAAAAAAATGGACTGACTGATGTTTAGTTCTTGCGTTCTTGGTTGATTTTGATGATGATGATGATGATGATGACGATTTCGTTCATGCGATCATTAACAACAACATTGCATGCGTGCGTAAAATGTGCAGTATATGTATGGAAGTGCACACATGTCGATTCTTAGGCCTTTGCTCTTATTTATATATTTTACAAACTACTACAGTTTTTCTTTTTTCCAAAAATAATATATGTATGTATGTATTTCAAATTAAACAACAACAACAACAACAAAAAAAGTTTAATATAAAAACAAAAAACTGTTGTGGTTGTAAACCTATGTCAATGAATTTAAGTCTGATGGATTTTTAACAATTATTGTAAAAATTTACATTTTCCTTGTGGAAATTTATTATTTTAGGAAAATCGGGCCTATAGAAATTTATTCAAAATTTAAAAAAGTTACCAGAATTTGATATCAAATTCAAATCTACTCGTAATATAGCATATTAAAAATATCCTGAAAGATAAGCAGTTTAAAGGATGAATGTTCAAGTACTTAATCTTCTTAAAACATAAATTTGAATAAAACAAGAAGAATTTTTTGTTTACTTTTTGTTTGAGTTTAAAAATTGTCTATATGTATGTATATAAAACTTAAAAATACACACATCCAAAAGAAACTATACAAATAGCATCAAGTTTTATCTGAATTTAAAAAAAAAAACATATGAAATAATCTTTAGATACCTGAGAATTATATTTTTCAAAAAGTCATTTGAAACCTGAAATGATGAGAACAATAATCTAAAAATTGAGGAATACAAATCCTGTATATAGAAGAAGAAGATGATGATGATGATGATGATTATAATGATGAACAAAAAATGAGAAGAAGGAGAAAAAAAATACAGAAAAAGGACATTCACACATTCAAGATATTCGAGACTATTGAACCGCACAAAACACGTATTGCGTACGTTTACATCTACCTGGACTTGTAATATTATGCCATATGGTGTTTTTCATATATAAATACAATTTTTTTTTTATCTCTCTATCTCTCTCTATGTTCTTTAAATTAAAAATTGAAAACTTTTTTTTTTATTATTTCCCAGGATCGCCGTATCAAAATGATACAACATTATTTTATTTGATAAAGAAAATTGAAAAAAAAAAAAAAAAAAAACATTTGATGAATTTAATTCATTTTTAAAAACCTTTGTTATATTTTTACTTTCCGGTTCCTTTTTCTTTAATATATCTTTTTTTTTCTCCTTTCTCTCTTTAAATAATATTGCTTGTGCATTTGTAATTTATCCTTTTTGCCGTATGTTATTGAATGCAAAAAAAAAAAATATATGACAGTGATTAAAGATATTTATGATGACAAAATTAATACATTGATTGAACATTTGTGCAACATTCAAAATATATTTATCCGTATATATGCATACTTACATACGTTTTTTTTTTTTTCAAGGAACATTAAATAAATCCTAATTACATAAAATATAGGAAGAAAACTATTATGTAAATGTGAAAATGCATTTAAAAAAAAAAATACTTAAATATGAAATATAAAACTAGCCAAAGACAGCTGCTGGATATTAAAAATAAGAGAAAGGTCATTGAACTAAAAAATATAACTAAAAATATATCTGTTGGTAAAAAGATCCTCAAAAAAAGGTTATAGCAGATATATTAGAAATTTGTTAGGCATGATGCGTCCCTTTTTTTTCACTTTCAGATTTTTTTTTTAGAAAATTCGATCCGGTTTTATTAATTTGAAGGATCTAATTTATTTTTGAACAAATTTTCTAGTCAATTTTTCATAGTGTTGTTATTAAATAATTTCTAATTTCTAATTAGAAAAAATACGAGTAAGTCTTATTGAAAACATACCTTTTTATCCGTAAGTTTTTCACATCGTCTCTGTTTACAAATTTGATGACTTTTATCGTTGCGACATGGTGCACAATCACCACAATTATCTTTTCTTTGGCAACCTATACACTCTCCGCAACGTTTCCGTTTCTTTTTGGTCTATAAATATAAAAACAACAAAATATTGCATTAAAAAATTATGCCTTGCAAAATTTAGGTTAAATTAAAAACAAGTAAAACAATAAGAATTCAGAAAAAAAAACCAAAAATTAAAAAAAAAAATGCTATCTTTGCCTGTACAAAATACAATGCTTAGAACTTAAATTAAATGACCGTTATTTAATGAAAAAATTAAGTATTTTCTTCACGCGATGGGAAATATTATTTTTTTTTTTTTAATTTGTTAAAATGAATATCTAGCTAGTTGTTTAAAAAATTCATTACATTATAATTTACGTAATATGATGCAGAAATATTTTATAATAAGGCATAGGAGTATAATTTTTTGCAACTGCTCTCGTAAGCATCCATCCGTAAGAAGGAAATGAATGTGTAATAAGCAGCGGAATGAAACGAACTGGATAATTTTTTTTTTCTTCTTAAATTCATTAGCAGGAAAAGGAAATTCAGGACAGCATAAAATATTTTAAATTTAAATTGGTTTAACCGTTAAACACAGTGAAAGAAAAAGAAAAAGTATAATTAAAAGATTAGATATTATTATTATTTTTTTTTTTTTGTAATTTACCTGTTTTTCACCGGTCATTTCACTACCATCACCCATTCCCATTGAACTCATTGGACTTTTAAAATTGGCTGTACTAGAAACAGCATCAACTTGTCCAGGATTACTAGGATCAATTTCCATTGCACTGCTTTCTGATTCAGCACTAGATTCTAATGAACTAGCACGGATTTTCCGTCGTTCTTTTTTTCTTGCATCGACCCTTGTTATCGGTGAATTTAGTACTTTTTCAATTTTTAATGTTGTTGTTGTTGTTGGAACAGGATTTGGAGTATGAACTTGTGGAGGAGGTAGTGGTGGTGGTGGTGGTGGTATCGGTGTATTATGATGATGATGATGAAATCCATTATCCATTAATGCTGCTTCAAATGTACTTTGTGGCTGTGGTTGATGATGTTGTAATGCACCATTTATATCATAATTAGATGGTATTGTTTCTTTTTTAATAACAGTAACAACATTTTGTGATGGAAATGTTGTTATCGGTTGATACAATTGAATATGACGTTCATCTAAATATTGTTGATTTATTGATGGAATGTCACGAGCTTGAATTGGTGCTGGAACTAATGGATATGGACGTGTATTAACAGCAGTTAATGTATGAAAACTTGGTGTTGATAATGTTGTTAGACTAGATTGTAATGGATTAATTGGAGTTAATTGAGTTAATGATCCATTACCAGGTGATGCACTACTAGGTGATACTGGTACTGGTACTGGTTGTGGTAAACTTGGTTCTGGTATTAAACTACCATCAACATATGCTGAATGAAATTGACTTTGGAATGATGGAAGTTTTGAGAATGGTTCAAAACCTTTTGTATCCTTGGTTTCCATTTCCCAAGGACGTGTATAATTTGCTTGTGATGTTATTGCGTCTGTTGCATCTGTTCGATTATTTTGCCGATCATAATATTCCCATGAATTTGGATCAACCAAATCATGTGTTGCATATGTATTAGTAAAATGTGTCGGATGATGATGTTGCTGATGTGGATGTTGATTTAAATTTAATTGATGATGACTATTTGTTATATTATTTGGATCATTATCATCAGTTTGTCCACCACCTTGTGTACCTTGTGTACTCATCATTGATGTCATTTTTTTTCCGTTGTTCTTTAATAATTTTAAACATCATTAGCATGACGTTAAATAAATTATGAAATTTTTGTTAAACATTTAAAAATGTACAAGAACAAAAAAAAGAAACAATTATACAATATGAAATTGAAAATGATGTTTCTATTAAAGTTTTTAGAATTTTTTTCAAGAGAATAATGAAACAGCGATACAACGATTAAAAAATTATGGATAGAAGCTCACTTATGGAATGGATTTTATCTTAATTAATTTTATTTAAAAAAAATTTTTCTGAGTTTATATTTCTAAATATGTATAATTTGAACACTAAGTATATGATTGTATAAGTTTTTTTTTTTATGGTTTTGTATTTGGTTTTATTTTGTAACGTTATATTGTTTTTATTTATTTTTTTTTGTTATATATGTTAATTTTTTTTTTTTTTTCAATAATTTAAATACTATAACAAATTTGAATTTTGGTTAAAAATTTGTTTTTCTACTTTGTAATTTTTGTTGTTTTTTTTTTTTTTTTGTTGGTTGTATTTTGTACGAAAATTACACTTGAGGTAGCTTCGCTTTTGTTTTGCTTTATTTTTAATTTTTTTAAATATCGTATATATTTTAATTATGTATTATGAATTAAACACTTTCTTATTGCCTTTTTTTTTTTTTTTGTTTTATCTAATTTTATAAATTTCAATATTTGTTAATTTTTAAAACAAATATTAATACAAAAAAAAATTTTTTTTCTCATATAACATCACATAATTTTCAAATTTATTTTGAATTCCCGTTTTTTTTTTTTATTTTTATCTCACACATCGAAAAATTTAATTTTATACAATATATTCTCAAAACACTGAATAAATAAAATGAATTTCATATAAAATAGAACTTTTTTATATTTTTAAATATTTTCCAATGATTTTTTTTTTCTTTTTCACTAAACAAAGAATTTTATGAATTTTAAAATGTTTTCACAAACAAAAAAAAAATATATTATATAGAATTTTTTTAAATTTTTTTAGTCAAAGAAAAATTATAATTTTACAAATTGTTTCAACGGCACTGTAATTTTTTGTTTTGTAAAACCAAAATGAAAATTTTTAAAACTCTACTTAGAAACTTTTTTATATTTAAACTTTAAAAAAAATTTTTGTTTTTTTTTTGAACACTCGTTTCGTATTGTATTTTAATTCTAGATTTAATTTTTTTCTTTTTTGTAAATTTTTATGAATAAATTTTGTTTTTTTGTTTTTATTTTTTTTTTATTTTTTATTTAAATATAAGAGCTACATATATTTCTATATTATTTGTATGCGCTGTGTATATACTTTGTAATTTTAAAATTTTTTTTTTTCATTTTTAATTTGAAATATATTTTTTTAATAAATTTTTTTTTTTATTTGCTTTTTGTTGCTTTAATTTTTGTACTATTTTTTTTCGGACACTTAAGTGATTTCGGTATATAAATTTGTAGTTTTAAAATTTGTAAAAAAAAAATCTTTGTATTATTTATTATTTTTTTAATATTATTGTTTCCAGATATATTTGAATCCTTTTTTTTTTTACTTTTTTGTTCAAATTTTTCAATATAAATCGGTTTTTTTTTTGCTGTTGTTTTGTTTTGGTGTTTCACTAATATAAATACAGTAGTGCGTTCATTAAATTTTCCACTTCACTTGATACATAACAAGTTGTTTCATAGCACATTCAAGGAATAATTTATCCTTTCAACATTTACATAAACTTTTTTATTTCTATTATTATTATTTTTTTTTTCAATTTGTAAAATATTATCACTACTTTAATATTTTAAACAAAAGAAAAGTTGAGCTTTATGGAAGAAAATATTTTTAACAACACTAAAATGCGCGTTTTTTTTATTTTTTAATTTTTTGGTTTATTGTCAAAAAAAGTTTTGTATTTTATTTCGGATTAACAATAATTTTTTGCTTTAATTTATTTGTAACTTTTTTTTTTGTTTTTGGTTTTGTATCAGACTTTTGAACTTTTGTTTTGCCTTTAGTGTGATGAAAAAATTTGTGTGTGTTTTTTGTTTGTTTGCCTTTGTACTATTAATTTTAGTTATATTTATTTTTAATTATACTCTCTTTTTTTTTTGCAAATAAAAGACTCTTTTGTTTATTTTTTTTTTGGCTTTTTTTTAAATAAAAAAATATTAATTTAAAAAATATATATTTTCACTGGGAATTTTGTATTTTACTAAATTTAATTTTTTTTTTATAAATAAATTATTTAATTTTTAATTTTAATTCTAAAAGAAAAGAGAAAAAATTATAATAATGTTCACGCTTCCGGATGTTTGTTTTGCTTTCGAAATTTTCTAACGTAAAATTATTATTATTATTATTTTTTTTTTTTATAAACTAAATATTATTTTATATATTAAATTTTTGTTTTTTTTTTTAATTTACGAAATTTTTTATGGCGAAATTTTAAATTTTAAGAATTTATACTTTTATGTTGTTTTTTTTAAAAAACGTAAATAAAATTACTAAACTTATTATAATTAAATTATTAGAATTATTTTTATTTTTAAATTATACGAAATAAATTATTATAGAAGTTTTTTTTATTATAATTAAATTAAATAAATAAATAAGTTAAAATAAAAATGATTAGATTGTTTGGTTATATATAAATTTTGTTTGTTTGTTTGCTTATATTTCTTCCTCTAATTTACATTAAATGTTGTTGTGTATATTTCTTTGTTTTTTTTTTCAATTGTGTTTTATATTTAAGAAAAAAAAAACGATTTTGTTTTATTTCCAATTTGACACTTTGGTAATAGGTTACTTCAAAAAATGCATCTGAAAAAGAGAAAAAAAATACAACAATTACTTAATTATTTCATTTTATTTAGTTATTATTATTATTTACTAAAAATTGAATTTTATCAATGGAGAAGGCATTATAAACATTCGTGTATTTATTTAACAATAACTAACCACAACAAAAATTCATTATAACGTAATTTAAAAATTTAAAAAACCTTAAACATATAATTATTATCATATTTAGAAATAAATTATTCATTTCACTAGGAAGAAGAATTTTGGATTATATACACTCATAAAAGATCTTCTTTCATTCATTTTTTTTCTTCTTAAGTTTAAACTCTAATCAACTTCCAATCCATTTTCAATTGAAAAATAAATCTTTAAATAAGTCAAAAAAGTAATCTTTATAATCCTAAACCTTGTACATAAAATTTTAGCAAAAAAAAAATAATAATAATAATAATCTAAAAGAAAGAAAGATACACAAACAGCAAGAAAAAAAATTATTATTTTTATGTCAATAAATCTCGCTTCAATAATATCGCATACATATGTAGGTACTACAACATACATATGTACATACATATGTATATGTACATATTGAGTATTTTTGATAATATAGATCAAAATATAATCACGCATCAAAAATTTTTCAGAATATAAAATTGTTTAAAAAAAAACGACATTTTTTTTTCATTTCATTTTTTTTTTTTTTTGCCTTCGTCTTTAACGTAACATTCTGAGGTAAACTGTAATCTCAAGTTGTAAATTGTTATTCTCAAGAAATGAAATGTATCTTCTTTCTATAGTACATGTTAGAACTTTATGTTTCAATTTTATTCAATTTATTTTTTTTTTATTTCAAAAATTTATTATTATTATTTTTCTTTCTTTTCCAATCACATTTCAAAAATATCGTTTTTCTTTACTTTTTCATTCTCTAACTTTTTCGATTTTTCGCACATCATATACATACATATATTTATATCTATTTATTATGTACATATTATGTACATATACCTATATATTGAGTCATAATTTTTTTCGTTTGTAATGATTTGTTGAACACCTTCAATATCTTCAGCAAAACCTACTGATAGACTTTTTATCTTAATCCACTCACCATACATCGTAATCCCCGTATGTAATTTTTATTTGGGTTGCAAATCATTTACCACCCAATTTTTCATTCTTTATTTCTTACTTCTTTTTTTATTATTTTTATTTTTTTATTTTTTTCTGATTACTTGTACACCAATAAATTCGTACAAAAATATATTTATATGGCATCATTTTCTTTCCTTTAGCTTTTTGTTGAAATTCAACTTTAAACATCAACGTATTTATCATGAATATATCCTGATACATATTTGTGATATATAGGTATACTTGAAGTCGTACTATTTACTCTTATTTTTCCTATACATAATATACCGATGAATATAATATACAGTTATATATATGTATGTACAAATTACAGTCAGATAAAAAAAAAACAAAAATGTCGAGTCCTTTTTTTTCCTTAACTTTTATTTTTGAAATTTTTTTTTCTTCTTGGCGAAAAAAAAATGGAATAAAATCCAAAAATGAGACATCTTTTAAGGATACAAAAGGAACAACAACCAGAAAAGATGAACGTATGTAGGTATATGTACATATGTATATAATAAAATGATATCTATTCGAAAAAGGACGAAAGTACATTGACTATAGTCATCAGTATATGTTGAAAGATATATACATATAAGCACTTAGGTACTGTGTGTAAATTCTTTTTTCTTCTTTAAAAACTTCAAATTGTCACCAATGTCATTTATCAGAAGAATGAAAAAGATGGAAAAAGTTCAATGTTAATAATTTCGAATAAGAAGGAAGTATTTGATATTTTGAACTTCTTTTTTTTTTTTTACAGAAAAAAATAAATCCTTTTCATTCTCCTCCAACATCATTTTTTTTTTCTAGATAAACAACAAGCAGATTTCTCTTTATTTTTTTTTTCATTCCTTGCGAAATTTATTTATTTTTTATTTTATTTCAACTTTTTTTCCCACTTTTTTCCTTTTTACTTTTTATGTTATTCGGCTATATAACACGTTATCCTGCTTTGTAACTGTGCTTTTTTGGAATGAAAAGTCAGGTGTCTGCATTCAAAGATGTACAGTTAAGTACATGTATACATACATATTATACAGGCACCATATACATATATATTAGTACATACATGTGTAAATAAATACTATACTTAATACATGAAAAAATTACAATTTTGGACGATAAAACGTGCGTAAATTGAAAATATGTACAAGAAAGAAAATAAAAATCCTAAGGAAAAAAAATAATGTAATCTTTCTTTAGCAAAAACATTGGCTTCAGGATTCATGAATACATCGTCGTATATACTGACTGTCATTCTGTAGTATCGCGTACCAATCCAAAAAGAAGGATGGATGATGGTAGTCTACTACACAATGATTATGATGATAAAGTTGTACAGATAATATTAAAAACATACACACAGCTGACTTTTAAAAAATATTGTTACCTTTTTACAATGAACACAAAAAAAAAAAGGATAAAGTAAAATGAAGTAAAAGTTTAAACATAAAAAAAATTTGTTAATATCTTCACTTCTTGTAGAATTTTAATTTTATTTTTTTTTTTTCGTCTTTCAATATATTTATTTATCAAAAATAAAATAATTCGTGTAAAAAAATTTTCAATGAAAAGATTAAAAAATAATGAAAAAAAAAAAGAACAACAAAAATGTGAAAAATTTATTTCTTTGCAAAAAAAAAAATCATCACTTTCAGTTTGTTTGTTTCTTGTTGAGTAAAAAACTAAAATGCTTACGAATTAGTTGATGGGGTTTTTTTTATTGAAATCTTTTTTTCATACAAGAAAAAAAATCGTTTTTTCTTGTTTATTTTTAATTAATTTTAGCTTTAACGTTTTTTTTTATTGCGGAAAAAATGATATGCAAAAAATAATTGTTTTTTTTAAATTCAAAGTATGTTTCTGGTTCATAATCACGAACTCCTATAAACTTACAGGGAAAAAAAGGAACACAAACAAACAAAAAACGCAAGTACCTATTTACTTCATAATTATGTTCACTCTTGTAGACATTACAATTTGTGACATTTAAATCAACGGATGTGAAGAATAAAAAAATAAAATAAAAATATATAACTAGGAAAAAAAAAAAAGAAAAACTGAGAAGCTGCTGAATTCGCTCCAATAAATCACCTTCTTTGAAAAATATACTACATACCTAATTTTTGTTGTGAGTACTTACATTTCACATACTACATACCTTAAACCTATAACAATTTAAAATAAATAATATGTAATAAAAAAAAAAAAGTAAGTAAAAAAAGTGGAAGAAAAAAAGTGAAACCGCGACAACAAACAACTTCATGTTCGACTTGACTCACATTTCCTTCTCATTCCGTTAAATGTTGTTATCCTCCATCTAGTTCTCCATCAATATACCTGTAGTAATTGAAAGCTTCATCATATACATATATGTATGTAAGTATCTATACATTAACTCCACATATAATATTTTTATAAGTCGTGTACTCATTTTCGTATATAAGTGAAAGAAAAAAAAACTGCTATGTATGCGTAACTAAAAATGCATGATTGTTTTTATATTTTTACCTATATAAACTACCTTTAGAGTATTTATTCTTTGTGTATTTTATATCACCTGGCGTGCGGTGTACGCGAATCATCAAGTATATGTACCTATACATGTGATGGAAAATATGTATTTTTTTCTCTTCTTATTCTTCTTTTCTTTTTACCATATTTTTTATTTCTTTTACCATTATTTCATCATTCTTTAACGCATTCTAAATGGAACATCGTCATCATATTTTTTTTTTCCTTTTAGTTCTAATAAACTTCTCTTTTCTTTAGATACAAACGAAACATTTATTTTAAGCTCTGGGGCATCAGGCTCCTTGCTGACTCTATTTCAATACTCGTTGTACTTACACCTTGCTATAGTACTGCTGTATATAACATTAATCAGTGTATGTATAGATACATATATACATATATTCTATGTGTACCTTTTGTTGATTATAATTCGTTATCAGTCAGCCAGCAGTAATGTGAGTATATAAGAAAAAGAAGGTTACACCACTGATTTTACTGATATTTTAGTTCATTTTTTCTTTAAATACACATTATTTGTGTTAGTGGATAACGTCAGCTGGCTTTTATATTGTTTAATTTTTTTTTCTATTAATTTTTTTTCTCCGTTTCTTAGTACACTTTTTAAAATTATTATTTTTTTTTCTGCCTTCTGTCATTAAAATTCTGGCATTCGAAAATCATTGTGATTGTGAATATAATATATCCATCTATCTACTCGTACTCGTAGATACTCGTATCTATTATACGTTTCTTATTTTTATCATTAAGTAAGTTGTTGACCCGATTGAAAACATATAGGATAAGAAAAAAAAAACCAGTTATAAGGAATTATTATTGTTCTGTTTGTATGAATAACGATGATGACTAGACATTGAAATTTAAAGTAAAAAAAAAGTTCCTATAAGGAACAATGGAAAAGAATATAAAGAATTTTTAAGATTGAAATGAAGAAAAAATAACATGCTTTTTGACTAAAAAGTACCACAAAATAAAAAGATAAATCCACAGTTTCAATAGAACAATTTTTTAATATAATAATTAATGTGAAGAGAATGTTCTTTCGTATATAAAAAGCTTAAATTTCAAGATTTATCATTCTTGAAGAATATCGTAAAATAAATTTTATTTTTATTCTATGACATCATCATAGTCCTTAGCCTGGTTTGGACTCAATTCTTTTTCACGCTTAATTTTATTACCTCTTATACTTCAGCTTTTCGAAAGTCTAATTAAGTTTAAAATGTAAGTTATGTCATAGACTAGGTTATGTTTTGTTCCACAGGACATGTTTCTGAACCGAAACGTAACATAAATTCAAAATTTTCTGTTTTTCTTTAAATTAGCGATTTTATTTAATATTTTTTTTATATTTTTCAGCAAATTTACAGATTTTCAAATTGTCATTTTTTCTTCTTCTTCTATTTATTTTTTAAAACATGTGGATAAAATTTTTCACAAAATAAATTATTTTTAAAATTTTGTTTTTTGTAATTTCCAGAAAAAAACTTGTATTTTTATCTACATTTTTTTTATTTATTTTTTTTTAAGGGAAGATTATGTAATAAAATAAAAATAAGGTAAAATAAAAAAAAATTACAAAAACAGAAAACATAAAAATTTTTAAATTAAAGTTAATATTGCGTAGGTAAAAAATCTTGTTAAGGACAATATTAAAGGATATCACACATACATACACACAGTGAAATTTTGAATTCAAGTTCAAAAATTACAAAATAAATTCAACTCTTATTTTTGTCATTTTCGCGAAAATTATTCTTTTGAAAAAAAAAATTTGTTTTCCCTTATTTTAATTTGCAATGTTTATATTTTTTTCGTTTGTATGTATATATGTATATTGTATATATACATTTATTTGTTGTAAGAATAGGTATATTTTTCTATTTATATTTCGTAATTTTTTGTTTTTATTATTCGTTTTTTTTTTTTTAAATACAAAAAACTTTTTGCACAAAAAATGAGATGTCATATACATATAACGAAGTCTCGTACAAACGTTTATATACTTTTTACATAACAATAAAATGTGTATAGTACATAAATAAATTTATACAACATACAACAGCTAAAAAAAAGGACAAATTTTTCTTTCGTTTATTTAATTTTGTTTAGTAGGAAACGTGTACCAATTTCCTTCAAAATATTGTTTCATTGTTTTTTATATGAAGTTAGAAAATATGTACAAGTTTTTATGATTATTTTCTTCTATTTTAAGTATATTACTATAGTATGTATAAGGATATATGTATACACAAAAATAACAACAACAAACTAAGACTAACTTTACTTTAATATTGAATATATTGCCGCTTTATTTTTTTTTATATACCATACATATACCATATATTCGTAAGTATATATCTATAGAAGAATTTTCATTTTTTCTAATTTCGTATTTTCCATCTTATTAGAAAAGAAAAAAAAAAGAAAATATTATTATATGAATAAATACATGTTATATGATTGTGTATAATTTAATTTTCATATCTTGTATATATCACTTGTTTACAACACATAAACTGTATTTGAGTATTAAATTATGTTTTAATCAAATTTTATGTTACACATTGGAACTTAAAAATTTTGTGTTTTTTCTTTTCTTTTTATTTTCTTATTAGAACATATTATCCTATATATACATATGTACGTATGTAAATATGTATTATATCTGTATGTGAAATGTCACCTTTTATATATACATAAAGTTCATTTTAACCCGCATTTAAAATAATAATAAAACTGAATTTAAAAAGCAAAAAAAAAAAAAACTAAATTAAAATAAACAATGAAAAAACAATTCTTTAACGAACTTTATGTATATACTACATCTATACTACTATATCTATGGTATGTACACATACATATAATTTTAATATAGAAAAATACTATCTTATATTATAAAACTTGAAAACTTTATTAAAAACGTAATGCGATATATGTATGTTACGTATATCTAAATATATATATATTATGTATTGTACATGTATAAACATATCTTGTATATCTATACAATTTAAATATCATAAACATATAAGATGAAAATGAAAATGTAATAAAGGGTTGAGGGTTAAATAAATTGTTAAATTTCTTTTACATACACCCACATACCTTCATATAATATTATGTTAGTTTAAAATTGTTCTATTTCTTTATAATATTTTCGCGTTTTAATATAGAAAAACATTAAGAAAGTATCTGTTAATGATATGCATACATCTTAGAATTTATGAGAATTTTATTGATCGTTGCCAACAGGTATTATATGTATATACATATATGTATAACTTTTCTTATTTTATATCTAGATATTTATAATGTACGTGTGTAAAGTTATTCATTCAAATAAAAGTAAAATACGTTAAATTTATATTCATATATAACTATAATAAATATATACAGTCTATGTACCTACATAAGATACATGTTTTTTTTTTTTTTTAATATTTTTTCAAACAAGAAAAAAAAAATTAGTTTATAAATATTTTTAATATCTTTTTTTAAAACTTATATACATGACTGTTTATACATCATTAAATTAAAGTAGGTAGCTAGCTAATTAACATAAAGTACGCGAAAATTGTTTGACAGCAATTATTTTATTAATTTTCCATATATCATCATATACGTTTATATGTATGTGAGTATAAAGATATCATTTTTTGTATTTTATGTGATGATGTTATTAGAAAATAGAAAGGAAGAAGTTTCAAAAAAAAAAAAAAGTTGATATACATAAAACTTATTTAATTGACTTTTATTTGAAATATCTTAATTATAAAATAGGAAAATTCATAAAGTAATTTTAAAAAGTGAATATTTTAAATTTTGCGACTTATATTAAATTAAGAAAAGAAAAAAGAGGATAATTTCACATAACTATTGAAATATTATTATTTGAGTTTTTCAAATAATAAACAGATCAAGCTCATTAAAGGAGAAAAAGAGAAAAAAACAGCCTGAATATCGGTTGATCCTTAGATATTTATTTATTAATTTTAAATATCCTACTCACAGAATTATTTTGTATCTTTTAATTCTTTGTTTTTCTCATAACATATTCTTGAGAAAATCGATCTATCGAACGCTCGAAATCACTTTATATAAGAGAACTGTAATTTGTTACAAGTTTTCCAAGTTTATTTTCATTTTTTTCAATTTATTTTCTTTTAAAGAAAATTAATCTTGTAAATGTTTCTTTTGGTAAAAATCTGTAAAATTGTAAGATACATATTATGTACATACATATTTTCTTCAATCTTTCTATCTAACTTTTCTTTCAAACTTCTCTACCCTAGACGTTGCCTGATGTTTTCTCTTATATAGTATTAAAATCTGTTTACTAATTAATTGATTAAAACCTGACCTTTCCCTTTTAAAACAATTTTTTCTTGAAAATATACATAAATAGTATTAAAGTTATCATAATCATCATTACGATGATGTCACATATGTATATGTAGTATAACTTTTATCATTCAATTATTGTCATTTTATAAACAAGTTTACTTTTTAAATTTTCAATGAAATTTTATACGAGTAACTTTCAAGAAATTTATCCAAGAAAAAATAAAAAGAAATGAAAAAGAAAAAAAAAAGTGTAAAGTCACTAACTAAGTATATATAATCAACATATAACTGCAATATTACGTATACGTTCAAGTATATAGTATCATAAAAACAATTTAGTTCAAAAGGAAATGGGAAGCCAAAAAGTTTACACATCTGGCAATCATCATTTACAAGTATATTACTACGAATGTTTTATATTTTTGTGTCATATTCAAAATTTTCATATATACATATGTATGTACATAATATATTCTGTGAATATGATAAAGGACATGAACATTAAATAAATGGCATTCACATGAAAAAGTTACATGTATTCAAATATAAAAAATTTTAAATAAATACATATAGATATATATATATATATATCTATACGAAATATACGAGTATCTATATGAAATTCATATCAAAACTTGAAAAGGAAATGATATCCATACCAAAGAATACCACAAAAAAAAAAAAATTATAATATGCTTTCGAAAATATACTTTTAAAATCAGAAATAAGAATTTATACTAAATTCAAATTTGAATAGCAGCATTATATATCGTACTACTAGATAGAGGGCCAAATGAGGCGCCTTCCTTCCAAGTATACCTATTATGTATATACATACATATGTATATATATACACATTTTGATAGTGTGATAAGTCAACACTTTATAACTTTTTAACTTCATCATATTGTGTAACTATAACTCAGTTTTATATGTTGAAATTATTCCAACTGTAAAAATGAAATGGCAAATATTCTATATGATATAACAAACTCTACAAAATTTCAGATCAAAATTCATTTCAGCACAAAATATCTAAAGAAACGATATGAAATAATGAAACAAAATTTTCCATTTTTCTTATTATTTTCTTTCTTTTCTTTTTTTTACTTTTATCAAACATTATTTCTGGAGAGGCTCTTTTCATAGCACCATCATAATATTCGTACATTATATGACTCTTTAGAATGTTATGCGCTTTATGCATTATACATACAAATTTTATATACATTTTCTATAATATATGTATGTACATTTCTTGTGTACAATATCCTCTTTTACAAAAAAAAAAAAAAAAAAAAAAAAAAAAAAAAAAAAAAAAAAAAAAAAAAAAAAAACCAGCTGACAAAGTTTTTCTTTATATAAAAGTAACTTTCCAAACGCTTGTTAAAATGTTACAATTTGCCTAAAGTTTTAAACTTTACATTACACTTCATGCTATTGCAAAATTTTATCCAACTGATTTATACCACCTACCCACCCACTGAAAAACTTTTCTACATACATATATAACATGAAAAGTTGTGTATTTTATTCTGTATAAGTGTGTATTTTGTATGTATATGTGTGGTAAATGAGTCAGTCATCGAAAAAGTTTTCTTTTTTCATTTCTTTTTTTATTTTTTATTTTCTTTTTTTGGAAAACTCTCACTAACTGAAAATTGGTCATGTACATACATACAATGTAAATGCAAGTATATGTATATATGCCGTAGCTTTTCCTTGTTATTTTGAAGAGTTTTCATTTTCCGTAACAAAGAATGTTATAAGCAAAGTGTAAAAGTAAAAAAGAAATATAGGACAAAATAAAGTAGGAAAAGGATGACTAGATACATAGAATTTGATGATGTTTTTTGGTGTGTTATTGAAAAATCTTTTCTTTTTTTTTGCCGGCTTTATAAAATGAACGACATATAAAACGTACACAAAATTTTTGTTTTTCTTCTTTGTGTTTGTTGTTGTTGAATATTGTGTGTTTAGTTTTTTCTTATATATTCTCTTCACATACATAAATTAAACATAGATGATATATTAAAATAAATGTATACACACATATATTGGGCGAAAATTTCATAAGATGTTTTCTGAACTTGAACTCATTGGAAAGTTCATTCGTTTATTGTTTTTATGTTTCTTTTCTTTTCTGCTCTTTGTTCTTTTTTTGTTTCACTTTTTTTTTCGTGAAGGATATTTTAGAACTTTAGAAGCAAATGATCAAATTATAAATCACATGGTCTTTTCAGATTGTTTATATATTTATCATGTCTTATACAAATGAAAATATTTCAAATGATTGTGTTTATGGTTGATTGTCATTTTGAAATTGAAAAAAAAAAACAAAAAAAAATTGTTTATGAAATTGTCTAGGACTTTTGAGTTTGAAAATCCTTTTAATATTATTTAATTGATAAATCCTATGAATCCTTTGAGTTTTTCTTTTTTTTCTACAGAATCTAAATCTAAATTTATTATTTCAATATTCTAAAGTTTATGTATTCCATTTTCATTCTACTGTTCATGGCGCCAATTTTGTTCTGTTTATTTGTTTTTTTATATATGTATATATGTATAATTTTTTATAAATAAATTCTATGTCAATATTATAATTTTCGCAATGTATTTGTGCTACTTACATTCATTTTTTATTCAACAATTTATTTTTAATTGGAATGGCTGACAAAGTCAACCATCATACATTTTGTTTTTTAAAGAGAAAAAAAAAATACCAAGTTGGAATTCATGTGAACGACATTAAAATCATCTGATTTTGCAAAGAAAATAAAGACAAAAAAAAATATACGTGAATACAAAATACATTCATACATCGTATTAAACCTGGCAGCCGTTTTAAAATATGTCAAAGACAGTTGTAACAGCAGCAGTTAACATTTCTGCATAATAATATGACTTCAAAATCTCATGATAAAGGAAGACTTATGAGCACACGTTTAAAAAGTACTAACATAATAACGGTGACAAAAGAAAAGGAGGATGGGTGGTAAAAAGCAATAATTGTAATGTATTTTGTGGTGCCTTCTCATGGATTTGATATTACATTTAATGACGATACGGCAACCACATAAAATTCACGACTATACCAACGGCTTTTTATGTATATATTTTCGTTCGTAAATTGTAACTTGTAATATTCATTTTGCGTTTCCCGCGTTACTTCCGGAAATACTATATCGTCTTTTTGTCATATTGTATTCCTTATATTCAGAAACAAGGATATTATATGTATATGTACGTTTTTATATAATATTACTGTGTTACAATCTCTTTTTACTCTACTATAGTACTGTAATTGATATACGTACGCGTACATATTTTCATCGCATCGTGTATAGAAAATCATGCCATTTCCTCGAATTCATACATAATATGTATATACATATGTATGTAGACTTTTTGTTTCATGTTAAAAGTGCGCGTACATTATCGCACGTTGTCCTTTTATACAACATGAACAGGACATTCACTTTCTTCGTTTTTGTTTCCATTTTCTGATACTTTCAATATAAAGGTAAATGTTTTTTTTTTTATCTAATATACAGTTTAGTACTATCAAGTATAACGTCCTTTAACAGGATTGTCGACTGTCACAATTTAAGAGCTTTTTATATGCTTTCCTTTCTTATATGGTTTATTCTTTATTCGAACGTATCTAGTATCCACTTGAATAGAAATTGTTAAAAGAAAAAGGAATGTACATAGATTATGATTGTATAATGGTATAGAAAAGTTATTAAAATATACATAACACATATAATATAAAAGCATACGTTTAAGGGCACTAGGGTTGGGGGTTAACTATATGATTGTTATTCTGGAACCAGAATTATTATATCCTGATAAATACATATATACGTATGTTGTGAACTATAAATGTAACTATATTGAGTTAAGTTAAAATAATATATGTAAAATGTGTAATATAAAGAACATTGAATTGCCCTTAAAGCAATAACTTAGAAGAAAAAAAAGACGTTGTCTTGTTGCTGCTTCTGGCTGTTGTTGTTTATTGTTATTATGGGCTTTCACCTTTTTTCTATCGTATATTCTACATTTTTTTTATATACATTTTATTTTTTGCTTCTTTTACTTTGTTATGTAGAAATAAGGACACATATACATATCCAATATAATTTTTTTAATAAAATTTCTAAGAATTTATAAAAATATGTATGTATTCATATGTATATACATAGGGTTTACATTCAAACACATACCCTTAAAGAATATAATATAACATATAGTACTTTTACATCCTGCTATAGGCATAAAGTTTTTCCTCCGGAAAGACCGATCTGTCTGTTATTTACTACGACATTCTTAAAATGTACTTTCTTTAACTTTAACTTGTTTATAAGATGATAAATATTAAGAGAAAAAAAAAACCAAAAATTCAGAAAAAAATGTTCGAAAAACAAAAAAGACAAACAAAAAAACTTCATACAGAATCAAAAAGAAAAATTTTATATAAAGTACATAATCGTAGTACGTGGAAAATGTCTCTCATGAAACTCATGGTAGATGAGCTATAAAATTACCAATAACAATACCGTTAAAATGTTTATTATGACATCAAATTTATATTACAAGGATTTAGTCTTGTTATTAAGCTCTTGTATTAGTCTTTTTATTTTTATGTATCCTTGAAATGGTCAATTTTGAAGATTATATTGATTTAACAGCAGTTTTTACTATTTTTTTTTTCTTGGGAATTTTTTTTTTTTCGTTAATTTGTAAATTTAATTGAGTAATTTTCTTTTGTGACACGAAATCAAACAGATTAAATACAGATTTTGTTCTTTTATTTTTGTTTTTAAATTAAAAATTATTTATGTATGAAAAAAAGAACAATCATTTAATTAAATATTGAATAGAATGAAATTTTTATATGTCCAAGTATTGATTTTATTGAAAATATTTGTAAGGGAAAATTATTGTCACAAAATATTTAATGAGAAAAAAAAAGTTTTACGAATATTAATTTAATTAAATTTCTAATTTAATCTAAAACACATTTTCTCTTTGATTTTAATTGAAAATTATAGTTGTCCATTTTTCTTAATAACATATCAATTTCATTATAAAATTATACAGGATCTCGGTATATACATACCTACTTATGTATGTAAGCTTCAATTTGAAATTACATTTATTTTAAATTGTATGTACATACATATTGTATTTGCGTACGCACACCTTCCTTTTAATTAATCATCCTAATAAGTCTCATAACAATCTTTAACTTCATTATGTGGTAAATTTAATTGAAACTGAAAATTTGCATATGCCTAATTAAAATTTAATTATGGCTTCCATTTTCCTTTAAATTATCAAACTACCTTTACATATCCTTTAGCTAGAAAAAAAAAGTCCTAAAAGGAGTAAAAGATGATGTGCAACAAATCAACAAATAAAAATTTGTGAATTTTCTTTATTGAAAAAAAAAACATTGAAACAAAAAATAAACACAACATCCTTAGCAATGAAATGTGATTGACTAGTTTTAAACATTTTCAAATATATTTTCTACGAGTTTTATTCCTTAAAAAATAATCCAGCTTTTATTGTGAGGATTTGAGGAGAAATTCTTAGAAATCAAAATAATATTTTAAAGAAAAAAAAAATGTTTTTAAATCACTATATCACCTTGTTGGGGTGCAGTGTTAAGAAAATATTGGTTAGTATAAATAAAATGTTAAAAAATTATTTTTCCTAACAATTGATTTTTATTTTACTTAATAGTTCCCACTCAAGCACCTAAGAGTGGGTTTATGAAAAAAAAAAATTAACTTCAAAAACATAACAGTAATTGGTACTAATTAATAAAATTAAAGTGAACTACAATTACCTAAGTATTATTACATATTATGGATTTTTTTTTTAAGTACAAATACATAACTGTAACATTATTTTATTTAATTTTCTTAAATTATATTTTCATACAAACCATAATGCCTTCTCCATAATTAAATTGAAAAAAATAATAATATCAAAAATTATATTCTGATAATCAAAAACAAAAAAAAAAAAACAAATGTTAATTATGTATATTCCGTAGCCAACATTCACTTTATTCTCAATCACAATCACTTTAATCATCAGAAAGTAAAAATAATAAAATAATAATTTTTTTTTTTTTTTCAGATACGATAATCACAAAAAATAGAGTAATTAAAAATTAATGATGAATTATAAAAATAAACCGGGTATTGGTTATAATGTAATTATTGTATTTTTGTTTTTTTTTTTTCGTAAATCAATTATTCAAGTATTTTTGAAGCACATATTGTTTTTGTTTTACTTTTTTTTTTTTTATTTTAATAATTTATTTTTTGTTGAATTTTTCTAACACAAAATTTATGTTTCGGTTGAATTTTAATCTCATTTATGCGCGATATTGAATTTAAAAAAAAAAACATACATACTTAGGTATACGTTAAAGGTAGGTGCTTTTAAACGAACTGAATGATGCACAAATTGAAAATAAATTATCTACATACATTATTAGAATATTGTTAACATGAACTAAAAAATAAAAAAAAACAAACAAACAATTTTTTTCATAACCATTTTGAATGTGTGTTTTTTTTTTTTTAAATATTTTTTCTTTTCGTTTTTGAAATTAAATTTCCCGCCTTATCAATTATCGCGCATTACATTTTAACACAAAATTTCCTGCCGTTGTTGGTTTTATTATTACAATTCTCTCTGTATTATATTTATTTTATCATTCTACATACATACATACATATATACTTATTTATTGTTTATTACGATTTTAATGCCTATTTTATTTATTTATTTTTTTTCTCTGCTAATGCTTATAATATTTACCTTTTTGCCTCTTTCTCTTCCTCTAAAATTAATTTAATGTGATTTGTTTTACGAAAATAAAAAAAAATAATATTTTTTTTTGTATTTCCTCTTGAATTTCTGTTTTTTTTTTTTTGTTTTTAATCTTATTTTATTTTTTAATGCTAATTTACGAATTTAATTTTTCCTTTATGTACTCCAAACGTAAAATATTTATACAATATGAAGAACATTTTAAATAAAATACATTTTTTGTTGCTGTTGTTGTTGTTGTTGTTATGAAATAAATATAAACAATAATTTTTTTAATTTTTTTTTCTTTCACAAACTACTTTTTTTTTTAATTTTAAATATAAAAATGCACGTACACGAAATAAATAAATTAAAAATAAAAAAAATAAAAATACTAAACAAAATGACGAAACACTATCCAATTAGCATTGTTTTCAAAAACAATTTATTAGTTCAATAAAGAATATTATGGTTTTGTCATTATTAGTGTAAAACCAATTTTTTTTTTTTTTTAATTATATTTTTTTTTTTATATAAACAATGTTTCCTTCTTTTCATATATCCTTTCACTATTATTTTCTTTTTAACCACGCGTTTTAAAAATTATAAAACTATCACCCTCTCCGAAGGATACACAACAACTGTTCGAAACAAATTAGAATTTTTTCAGCCCTATTATTATTCTGTAGCTGACTGAATAGAGTAGAGTATGTCGATTTGATTGTGTTTTTTTTCATTTTTGTTGTTTCAAATTTCCAATTATCCCGGATATAGAATATTCTCTGTTTACAAAATTTTGAGCATAATATTCGAAATTGTATCTTTCATTTTGTATCTTGTATCTGTAGAGTCTGTACGTACTCTTATATATGCGTGCTCAACAAACAACTACAGTATTGTGCAAAATGTGTGGTGTGTTCTGTGATAGTGTGTGTTTTAATTTTATACATACACATTTGATGAAATTAAGCTATATATATATATATAAAGCTGAATTAAACACATCTATTATTTTTTTTTATGAATTTAAAATTCAAATTTGAATTTTGTAAGTACAAACAATTTTTTTTATATCATAAAGGTATTTTTATAAACAAAAACAAGGATATCAGGATTTTCGGGAAAAAATTTTGAATTTTGAATTTTTCTTTCTTCCAAAACCACATTTTATTTATCCTTTGCCATTTTGTATATCTGAATTCAAATGTATCTGAATCTTTTTGTGTTTAAACTCACAGTTGAATAACGAGTCCATTACATTTTTAAATTTAAATTTGTTTTCTCCAATTCCTGAACATTCCATAAACTTTAACAGGAAATGGAGAATGAAACAAAACCAAATGCAATAACAAAATAAAAAAATTTATCAAGTAAAAATTTAATTTATTTTATATAGTAGATATGTAGGTATATGTATACGGTTAAATTAAATACACACATGCAAACAAATAAAATCAACACATATATGAAAAGCATACGTCCATGTGTTTGTAAGAGGGTGTATACATTGTATATACATATATAATAACTTTTTGCTCAACGGTTGGTTGCGTGTATGTGTTGAATTTTATTTCATTTAAAAATGTATTCCATTGTATATTTTTTTTATATCCATGAATTTTTATCTTTTTTCGTTATCTGAAAAGAGAAATGCATTTCATTTTTAAATTCAAGATTACAAAATAAAAAGTGGAATAAAATTTCATTTTGTTCCGTATTTCTTGTATTGATCATTTTGTTTATACACACATAATTGTATTTGTATCCTTTTAGAGAATGTTATTTTATTTTTTTTTGGTTTTTTTGAAAAAAATAATTCTTATAAGTTTGTAGTTGTGCAGTTTCGCATGGAATGATATGGGAATAGAAGTTTGAATCATCGAAAAGACGCTACTCCACAGTCCACGCTACTTTGTATTTAGGAATTATTTAGAACAGAATCATGGATTTTAATAATTAGAATTGCGTATGATCATATTTTATTTTAAAATAATTCAAGTAAATTGATTTTAATTTAATAATTTACATCCAGTAACGAAATTTGGTACGTAAGTTTTGAAGTTTTTGCAATTCTTTCAATCGTAGGTACTTAGATACCATCTGTATAGCTAATACCTATCTAATATCTATTGAAGCTTGAGAATAACATTTTTGTCAAAATTCAAAAGATTTTTTAAATAAAATAAAATTGGATAGTTTAAGAAGACTTTTGTAGGCTGACTTTTCAAGGAAATAAATTTGTTTTGATATTTTACAGTTTTACCAAAATTCCAAAAATTGTAAACACATAAAAGGTTAATAATCTAAATTTTATTTGAAATGATCAATATTTATTTTTTAATGTTGATTGTTGAGGCGAAATTTAAGACTATATGCTAGTTAAACAAAGAATAAAGAAAACAGTAGTGTAAAATTTTGGTACAAAAAAAAATGAATCTAAAATTCAAAAACAGCTGCCACTTAACTTTACAAATCATAAATGCCTGCCATGCCACATTTTATTCTCTTTTTTTCTTTCTTTTTATCATGCACACACATTCTCCTATAATCAAAATATATAACAGTGTGTTGTATTTGAGAACTCATATAGAGAGTTTATATTAATTTTTTTTTATATCGAATTGAATTACATTAATATACATCCATTCTTTGTAGTTATTATAAAAAAATTTTGAATATTTGAAACTATGCTTTGAAAAAAATAAATAAATAAATAAGATGACATCACATCGCTGAATATAATTTGTATAGGGTAAAAGTTCTAGAAATCGTTAAATTTTGAAAGGCAAGTATGTATTATGACTGAATTAGAGAATATTGTAGAATTTCAAAAATAAACAACTTATGGTTGATAAAAAAAATTTCTTACGTTTCTTTTATTAATTCGACTCCAAAATTAACAAAAAAAAAAAAAAAAACAATTTTTAATTTTATTAAATTATTGTGTATCCTGCAAACAAATGCTTATATGAAAATAAAGTCATCTCAAAGGAAAAAAAAGCCAGATCACTTTTTTGAAATTGAATTTTAAGGATCTTTTTGGTTATTTCGACTGTTTTGAAGAAGATTTTCAAAACAAATATGTACCAGAATTTCTCTATAAAAGTATATATTATGTACCTATGTACATATGTATGTATTTATACTTTAATTGTTTATTGCTATCTACATATATCAAATTTTTTTACTACTACTATTAATATTACTATTGTATTAATTATCTTATATCTTTAACATCATCATTTTTTTTTCAAATTCTGTTGTTAATTCATGATATTTATTTAGGTATGTAAACTTTTAAACTTCACTAAGTTTTTAACAAAAACTAATTAATTTTTAATTGTCGGGAAATCACATTAAAACTTGAAATAAATCTCATGATTGTTGAATTCAACTTAATAATAATAATTTTGGTAAATTCCCATAAAACATGTCAATGTTTTTTTCTACATAAATTTAATGATTTGTTTGCTTTTTAAACCTTTTTTTTTTTACAAGAATAGAATCTGATCTACGTGAAAAATATCAAAAGATATTGAAAACTGACAATGTTGACACTATATACGTATAAAAAGTACGATACAATTCATTCATACTTTAATAAAAAGCTTTTAAATTCATCAAAAAAATTAATAATGATTTTATATGAATTTGGAATTTCAATTTAAATTTAAATTAAAATAAAAACAAATTAGTTTTTTTTAACAATTTACTATAGTTTTTAAACATTTTTTTTTTTCAATAAAAATATCAAATTTTTTTTTTTTTTATTCGAAGTAAAAAGAAATTGAAATATGAAAATAAAAGAAAATGAAGAAAAAAAATCAATTTATAAACTTGCTTATTATATTTTCAGATAAGAAACAATTTTTGATAACCTTTTTTTTTTCTTTTTAGCCTTATATACAGGAAACACCCTTCACAAAAAATTTTCTAAGTAAAATCAGTAGAATAATCCTTAATAATAACGTGTACAAGTATATAACATGTAATTTTGAATGTCACAAAATGATTTTTGTGAATAGTACGTATGAAAAAAATAATAAGAAGCAGAAGAAGAAAAGCATCATATGAACACATTTTATTTACATATATATATAAATTTCCTATCATAAACATACTTATTTTTTAACAAATACAAAATAACATATTTTATTTTCAAATATTGCTCTATATGCTATTCAATCTACAATATTTTTAAGAAAGTATTTTTTTTTTTTTATATGTACTATATGTATACGTACATATATATGTATGTATGTACAGTACATTGACAAAACATTTAAGAAGTAACTTCATATGATGTATAGTTTAACAAAACGATTACGGAAATCCCAGTGAATGAATATATTATTTGTGCACATGAATTTTAAGATTCCGTACATCAACACATCATCGTTTTACAAACATATATATTTTTTCTTTCTTCCTTTTTCTTTAAATACACCCTCTTACATACCACCCACTCATCTTTAAATTCACAAAGCCAACAAAAATATTTTTTTTTTTCATTCTCTTCTCTTCTTATTTTTTTTTTTTTTAAGAAAAGTTTTCAACCATAATTTTTTTTTTTACGAAAAATGAAAAATTGAAAGAAAATAAAAAAAAGATAAAATAAAATTTCCAAAAATAAAATGAATAAAATTTTACACAACAAAAAAATTATTATTATTTTTTTGCAAATGAAGAAGAAGAAGAAAGTATTTATAAAATTTCAGATTTTTGACTATCCTTTATATCCTTAGTGACTAAACAGATACTTGAATTTGTTGTGTACATTATATATCAAAATATATCAAAATATATCATCATTATCATCATATAAATTTTTATTTTTTATCCTTTTTTTATAGCTTAAAGGTAAAATAACATTTTGTAAATTCACACCTACACTGGAATGTAATTTTAGATTTTTTTTTATATGCAAAAGGATTTGAGAAATAAAATAAATAAAAACAAATTTTATTTGAAAAATATTTATACAATTTTTATGAATTTATAATTTTACAAAACTTAGTGTTTTTATGTAAAAGTTTATCTAAAAAAAAAGTTTAAATTGCAGATATTGTTCTAGATTGCAGATAATGCACAGACAATCCTTGAATCCATTATATTTTTGACGTATAACTTCAGATCTCAGGAACTTAGTTAACTACTAAACCCTATAATCCACACTGATCCAATGATGATGCAAAATTCAATCTGAAATTTAATGGGGATTTTACTACATGCATTGGCCTACAACATTATTTTGTGGCCTTCAATTTCAGTAAATTCAAATTTTAAAAAATATCTTAAGATTTTTGTAAAAACGTAAATTTTACATGATCTTTATTTATAGATTGTAACTACAAAATATTATATCTTCTTGCAATCATACATAGTACATAATAAGTATGTATATCTTGTCTTCTTACACAATTATTTCCTTATTTTGCCTAGATATAGGTACATACTTTAAAAAATTAAAAAAAAGAATTAATGAGACAATTTTTAATTTACTGTACATTGTCCTTTGACCATCGTTATCATCATCATTTTATTTCCTTTATATTCCGTTAAGAAAAAAATAATGTTTATAATAAATGAGGTTTTATGTCTAGTAATTTTCTTAAGAATTTATTATTATGGAGACTTCTCGAAAGGAAATGAATAATAATAAGAAGAAAAACTTTAGTTTACTGTATCCTTATAAAGCAAACAGAAATTAAAAATAATGAAAATTTAAAAAAAATTAATATGTATAGGTATAAAATAAAAACAATAACAACAACTAGAATAAATATTAAAAACAATCACACATTTTAACAACAAAGACATTTAAACTTAAATCCTATATATAAAAAAAAAAAACAATTTCAAATTTGTTATACACACCATCATTGAAAATATATATATAGGATATTAATCCTGGAAGTATTTTTTTTCCTTCATTTTATTTAATTTTTTCTCCTTTTTCTTTTTATTTTTTAAGAAAAAAAAATGTTTTTTCCTTGGTTGTTTTTTATCTTATTTTTTTTTCATTTCTTTTACTTATTTGATTTCTGAGGATTCATTTTTTTCCTTTTCTTCCTTGTGCTTTTTTTTTTGTTTTTTGTATTTTTTTTTTTTTTTTTGGATGCTGTACGATGCTTTATTAGAAGTGGGTTTTTTTTATTTTGCAACTTTTTGTTGTTGTTGATATTTTTTTTTCTTCATTTTTCTCTTCTTTTTTTTCTATTTTTTCAATTATTGATTTTCACTTTTATAGATATGTATGTATATATATTTTTTAAAATAAAAAAAATAATAATAACGAAAGAACAATGAAAACGATGACTTTTGTACTCTTGTGATCATTGATTTTGGTTGCTTTTTGGGGCCATTTTTGATTACACAGCAACAGAGAAGTATGAGAACATTACAACAAGTAAAAAAAAAAAAAAAAGAAAAAAAAATAAGATTTTTAAAGAAAAATTATTAGAAAATAAAAAAGAATATAAGAAGATGATATCGAAGTATAACAGTATGTACATAAATAAATACTCGTATAGAAAAAGGAAAAAAAAAGGTGAATATATACAAGTATATGCATACATTTCACATATACTGTAAATATACATACTAAGGAAGAGATAGAGGGTGAATTGTATATATTATTTGATTTCTGGGTGAAATTTTAATTTTCCTAATTGGAAATTTGATGAGAAGCAAATTAAAATAATTTTTTTTCGAATGGCTATTGATTATAAATTTGTATATCACAGTTTGTATATACATGTAAGTATTTTCAAAAAATATAAATGAAAAACAAAATAAATGTGGAAAAAAAAAAACATAAAAATAAATAAACAAATAAGTTGACGTATACTTGTAATGTAATGTATTTTGACTAAAAGCTCGTGTTGTCGTCTATAATGATAATTTGTTTATGCATAAAAACAAAACAAAAGAAAATAAATAATTAGAATTTTCTTTTGAAACTGTATTCTGATTTTTTTTTCTTCAAAAATAATTTAATTAAAAAATTAATACTTAAAAAAACAATAAGAACACAAAAATACAAAAATCACGAATTAACTATTAAAAAATAAATTGTTTTTTTGTTTTCAGAAATTTGAAAAAAAAAAAAACTCTTGAAGAACATTTCTTTACGCTTACTTGGAATATTACGTTGCTAAAGACATAAATGAAAGAAACTTCTAAAATTTCATGAGCTTGAAGCTTGAATGACATTTTTTAATATTATCAATGTGAACACAGTGGTGACCGAATTAAAGTATCTATAGAAATAAAAATTCGTTGAAATAATTTCCCTTTTTTTTGTTATCTATGACACTAATTTAAACATATTGGCTATAAATACAAAGTATGCAAAATAAGTACGTATGTAATGTAAAAAAAACCAAACAAATATAAATATTTCTACTTTTTCAAATAATTAAAAAATATACCTATACATATGTATATTCAAACATGTATACACTTTATATTGTTGGACAATTACCTTAATTATGCTTCATAAATTAAAATCGTAACACAGTCTCTAACACCCACATTAATTATTTTAATTTTTTTTTATCGAAAATTTTTTAGCACCTATAAAAATTTTAGATATTGTACAAATTATTAACAAACCAAGCTCATTTTAAAACATGTATTTTTTTTTTTCTAAACAATAAAATTATTTAAAAATTTAAAAAATAAACAAACGACCATTCGTATATTAGATAATTCAAATTTTTACAAGCATAGTAATTTTTCTATTATCAATTATACATTTTAAATGGAATTTAAAAAAAAAATAATAATAATAAAACTTGTTTTTATAGAACGTAAAAATTCTACTTCGATTATTTTTTTTTTTTTCAGATATGAAAATAATACTGATATAGAATTAATTGTTATTTAAAAAACAAGTTATTTTTAATCATATTCGACAAAAACGACAAAAATTTCAACTAAGAATAATTTGTTTTTTTTTCCTATATTTTAAAAATTATAAACAAAAAATATGATGGAAAATGATAATTTGGGACCTTTTGAATCCAAATCTGCTAAACGACGATTTCAAGATACAACTTTTCAAAGCTCACATCGAATGCGAGTCTCTTAGTTCTTACTTTTGAAAATCATGGATTAATGCTACATATAAAATTTAATGTCCTTCTTTCAAAAATCATAAATTGATAGAAATTAGAGATCCTGTCCTTTATTTTGAGATCATTTTCAGGAGGACATTTTTTTTACAATTTTCCTTTGAATGTGTTTTTGGGCCCGAAGACTTACATTTATTTTACAGTCTAGAATATGTACAATTGTACATACATATTATGTGATTTTCATCATTTTAGAAAAAAAATAATCCTTTTCCAGTTATAATTCTTTACAAAAATATAAAACAATTGTTTCTCTAGAAAAACGTTTTTTTTTTTTATTATATTATTATTATTATTTTTTTCTTGTCACTCACTTCAAAAAGTTGATGGGTTTTCCTACTATTTTAATTTTTAAAAAATTGTTTTTTTTTCTGTTGTGTAACAATTTTTTTTATGTGGTTTGAAGCTACAAAAATGCACTTCTAAAATGAAATTAATTAAAACTTTTATTTTTTTTTATTTCAAGTAATTTTTTTAAAAGTTTTTAACAACAAAAAAAACCAAAATAATGATTTATCTTGCTTTTCTGAAAAGTTAATTAATATGCAAATTATCAACAAAAATTTAAAATTTAATTGTAATTTAAAATTAATGTGATTCCATAAAAAATTATTTTTTGGTTTTTAAGTATGTAAATACGTTAAAATATTGGATTAGTATTTGTGAAATTTCAATGTGAAAATACCATTCAACTAGTAAAAATTTAAAAAAGAGAAATACTTCTATTAAAAAGCATTCAAAAACAATTTCTTCAAGAGGAGAAATAATTCTTGAGAATATATCCTTTGTTAATATTCCTTTAAATAAAAATTAATATAATATTATTTGTAACATATATATCTAAACTTTATTTTCATTATATAATATTCACAAAGCCTTTTTATTTTCTTTGTATCAATACAAAATGCCCACTTTTATAAACTTACATATACATATGTACTTATTTATTAAAATCTTATAAAAAGTTAAATTTTTTTTATTTTTTCCTAATAACAAACAAGTAATTTCTAAATTCAGTGCAATCTTATTTTGCCTATACAATTTATCATTATTATGTATCTATACCCTATCTTAATGTCTAAAGAATTTTTCAAATCTTTGTTTTTTTGTTTTCCCTAGTCTTAGTTATAAAGAATACAAAAATTCCTTGTTTAATCAACAAAAATCTTACATTTTAATCCAAATATTGGATTTACATTTTGTTTTTCTCTTTACACTTTGTTCAAATAATACCTTATTATAGAAAGAAATAAAACTATTAACTTAATGTCTATACAAAAATCCTTGAATATTATTGTCACTGTCCTTGATAATCTTCGTCATCAACATCATCATCATTAGACTCTTTCTCTGTGAACATCAAAAAATGCTTTAAGAATTTCTGGTAGACTAGGATCACGATAAAGGAATGCATGTCCATAACAAGCAGTTATTTTGAAACGATGAAATCTTAATGGTCCACAAGAATTTTCACGATTATTACAAGCTCTTTTATATAATTTATTACCTAAACGAAATGGTACAATACAATCATCGGCTGCATGTAATATTAATACTGGTTGACGAAATTTACAAATATATAAATCTGATTCAAAACGAAAATCATTTGTATATAATGGTTTAACAAACATATAATCAAACCATGGTAATAACCATTTAAATGGTTTAACAATTAAATGTGCTCTAGCCTCTTCACGCATATTCGTAAATGGACTCTCAAGAACTAAAGCTTTTGGTTGTGGTTCTGGACGATTCATTTCAGATAAACGTGCCAATAAATGTGTACTAATTGCGGTACCTAAAGAATGTCCCCATACAAATATTGGATTATCTGTTAAATTTCTTATATAATCATAAACAGCTAATGCATCATTAACAAGACCATTTTCTGTTTGTGGTAATGAATCTGAATCACCAAAATTTCGATAATCAAATGCAATAACATGATGACCAAGTTTACGTAATACTTTATATAATTGTACACGATGTGTAAAACCACGATTTGATGTATTACCATGTAAATATAATACAATTGTACCAGGTAATTGTAACATTCTTTCATAAAATAAATGTTCATTATCATTATTAACTGATTTAAATTCATTTTTAATAAATGTTTCATCTTTTTCAGTATGCTGATGATTTTGTGGATATTTTGAATTAGCAGCTGTATTTAATACAGAATCCATTTGTTTTGTATTTAATTGTAATTCTTTTGAATATAATTTAGCTAATTGTGTTGGTAATATATGCCATACACCAATTTTATGTTCTTTATTATTATCATTATTATTATTATTATTATTATTTTTAATATTATTATCATTATTTTTTATTATTGTATTATGTTTATTATCATTAACATTTATATAAAAATTTCTTGATGCATATAAACCAAATTTTTCTGGATATTTTAATTTTGATTTTCTTGGTATCGATATAAAACTCATAAATACAGCATAACGTTGTAATGTTAATGAAAATTTAAATGCAAATGGTATTATAAAATATATAACTGATAAAATTATTAAACATATAATAAATGGATATAATGTTATTAATTTAAATATGAATAATGCAATTAATATAGCTGGTATTATTGTTACACGTATTATATCAAATATAAATTGAAAAAATTTATTCATTTTGTTATTATATATATTTTTTTTTTATGTTGTGAGAATTATTATAAATTTTTCTTTTATTTTTTTTTTTTTTAATTGAAAAATATTAATTTTTTTGTTGTTGTTGTTGTTGATTTGTTTTTATTCAATTTATTAATTTATTTTTTATGTCAAGTTTTTTTTTTTTGAATTCACTTTTTTTTATTTGGAAATTACTTTACATGAATATTTTTCTTTCAATGGTTTTTTTTTTCAAAATAGTCGATCATATCCACACGCAATCCACACACACGCTCTCTTTTTTTTTAAATTTAATTATATCGTTTTCTTTCTTCTTTTAGTAATTGCACATCGCATGTAATAATTATGATAAGTTTCGTATTAAAAATAAATTAATCAATAAAAAAAAATAAAAAAATAGTACTTAATAAAAAATTTGATAATAAAAAATTGTTATACAAAGTAAACACTTTATAGATCGATTACCACATTTATTGATTTATTATATTAACCAGTATGTATTATCATAAAATCACTAAAATAATTTGTAATGTAATACTGTTAGCCAAAATGTACATACATAGCTATATAGATTATTTTATTATTTTCACATCTAACAAACTCTTCTTCAACTTTTCCATTGAATATCTCTTAGTTAATAATCAAGGTGTACATGTATAGTATGTGTATTTAAGTACATTGAATAAACTTTTGTTGAAATTGTATTTGCTTTGATGTATGTAAACAGGAAAAAAAAAAAGTAACTTTTAGTTTTTTTTTTTGTTTTTGCAATTTCGAGAAGAAGAAAAAAATATGAAAAAACAAAATTTGCACACAATTTTTCTTATACGTCTATATGTATATTTTTTCACTTTTATTTTAATTTATTAAGGTATATTCGACCTTGAATATCATCAACAAATTACATACATACAATATTCAACAGTTCAACAGTTTTTTTTTTGTTTTTTCTCTATTTTTAACACTTTTTTTTTTTTACCAACAACTCAGCCGTCGATTTTATGTGAAGTTAGCATAGAGGTAGTAAAAAGGTAATCACAGGTGATTATATGATGGATAAATTATCATGAAACCGCATATTATACTATCAAAAATGCTTGCATCATTTCCGTGTACACAATGTTTTTACTCTGTGTGTGTGTGTAGATTCATGTAGATTTTTATGCAAAAATAAAAAATTTTTTTTTTTGTTCAAATTAAACAATTAAATAATGTTTCTTTTTTTTTTTTTTAATATTTTCTTGTATACTCGTGTTTTGCAAAAATATTGAAATTCTGGTAAAAATTAAGTAACATTAACCGATTTTTTTTAAAAAAAATCTATGACACTCTTAGACTGTTTTTTTTTTCTCTTAGATTGTTTGTTATTTTTTATTTTTATTTTCGTTTGGTTTTTTTTTTTATTTCTTCACTTTTATTTTTTGTTTAATTTGTTTCGTTTATTGTTCAATATTTAACGGTTAATGTTTTTCTTTTTCACTTTGATTTTTTTCTTCAAGCTTTTCAAATCTTTAATTGAAATCTTTCCATGTGAATATGTACATAAATGTATATAATAAAATCACAGGTAAAACTACATTTTAAATTCAACTGAAATTTCCAATGGAAAATATTTATTTTTTTTTAAATTTATAAATTCTGACGTGTAGAATATTAATAATTCTAGGTATATTACTTATTTATTTATTAATTTTTTTTTTCAATTCAATAATGACAATTTAATTATTGTAATTAAAAACAATTATTTAATATTATACAGACAATATTTCAATTATTTATTTTTTTAAATCACACTAATGCACTAATGACTGCTTTTATTTATTTATATTTTTTTTTAATTAACTTAAATTAAATAAAAACCCAACCTAACAAATCCAAGTTTCATTTCGAACTGAATTTCGAATATAAAATTAAAAGTTATACATAGTTGAATAGAAAAACAAAAAGAAGAAAAAAACTTAACAGTTTATCGTTATTAGTTGAGGCGGCAATTATTATTCTCATTTATAGTTGAATAGCTATGTGTATTTTTTTATTTAATAATATTACATCAGTAAAAAATATGTATGTATAACACAATATGTATTATTATTAATTTTAGTAGGTATGTAAAGTGTCTAAAGCTTAGTATAAAACTGTTGAATTTATACCGAAACTGGTATTTATTGATATTTTGTTGCTGTTATTTATTAAACAGGGTATACAACAACGTTAAAATAAATAAATCGTCTTTAAATCTATGGTACTAAACAATCACTTCAAAGAGTTATACGAGTATATCCACAGTTACGAGTACCTATAAGCCTTGATTTGAATCATGTGGGTGTTATATTCTAATGCAGATATACTCTAATTCATCATATGTGTTCATAAAAATTATGTGAGATATGATAAAGTAGAAAAACTTTACTTTTTTTCAGACTGATTTCTGACATCTAATGCCCTTAAGACCTTACGAGTACATTGTAAGAATTACATTTTAACAGTTTATACGATGAAAAAATAATACGGATTTTGGATTAAATTGGGAGTAGCATAGAAACGGTAAAATTGGGATTAAAAAAGTACATGCAAACGTTGATATTTTTATACACTTATAGTATACATATTATTCTTCTTCCACATAAAAAATACAAGAAGAACGTGACAGCTTCACTTTCCCCATAAAAATTAGAATCCGCCATATTGCATTTTACCTCACACACACATATAAAAAAATTGGGATTAAACCCAAATAATTTGGGCTTAAGCCAAAATCCGAATTATCGAGTTTATACGACATAAAATTGGGAGTAAACCAAAATCCGTATTAAATTCGGAGCAGGCATAAACACGTAGATTGTCTCCGTACAGTTCAAAATTGATTTAGATGTTTAAACATACCTCTCAGACTCAGAGTTTTAAACGTTTTTCATTATGACCGTAAACCTTTTGAAAGAAAGTTATAAGCTTTTTGTACATGAAAAAACCTGTCTTTTTTTTAATGGCAAGCAAAATGCATTTCGTTTTTGAGTTTCACACAGAGTTTAATGCACTGGAATTTAAAAAGAGTTTAACACAGATTTCCACATTATCACTAAAATTGTCTTTAAAATTATTCATATGGACAATACTGAAAACACCTTGAACATTTCTGTCAATGTTCCATCCATTTTTTTATTAATTTTAACAAAAACCGAACACCCTGTGTAACATTATCATACATACATACTCGAATACATTCGATCTTTTTCGGTTCATTAACGTTAAAAAAACTTAATGATTTTTATTCAATAACTTTTTTCTTTTATTCAGAGCTCTTTTATATTACTCACACACACACACACGATAAATATAGTGACGACACAAACATTACAAACACATTCATAAAGAAGAAGAAGAAAAAACTATAGCTTTATATTAAATTAATAATAAATCTCATTTATTTTTTCTTTCAATGAAATTATTGAAATAAAATCTTTTCGTTTTGCTTATCGAACTGTTATTTTTCCTCTCATGATATACTTACTAAACAATATCTTTAAACAATATCTAAATGGTGACGGACAGCTACCGAGGACGGCGACAAATTAACTTTTAAAATTATTAAAACCTTCAATATTATATTGATAAAAATTTGCTGATCGTAAAATTTTTTAGTTTATTTCGAAAACACTTTATGTGCAGTTTTTAAAACAACAACAACAAAAAAGAAACATTTTCATAAATTTTTCCCTTTTTTTATTTACCTTTTCGAAAAAAATACAATTTATAACACAACAACAAAACAAAATAAAACTTCGATTTAAAAACAGGTAATTATAATACCTGTGTTAATTTTTTTCTGTTTTCGCATTTTATTTTTTGTTTTTAATTTGCTACTTTTATACTAGTTTACAATAATTACATTTCGATTTTTAACTCGTTATACATTTAATGTCAAACTACAAAATAATAATAATACAAAACTTCTCAGAGTAGTTCAAGGTAACACATGAGGAGAGAAAAAATAAAACTGCAAATTCACACATACCTTATAAATTTAGCACCGGATTGTAAAAACAAAAACAAAAAAACAAAAAATAACTTTATAAGTAAAATAATAGATACATACCACCGGCGATATTCTTATCAAAAGTTTGAATTACAATATTTCCATTTTGTACTTGGAACTTGAAATACATACTGAAAATGATCTTTGTATTATGTGTGTTGAAATTGAAAATGTTGTACTTGAAAAAAAATAAATAAAATCTTTTCAAAATAAGCAAAATAAAAGTAAAATTCATGATTAAAACCGGTTCGATCATTTTTATATTAAAAAAAAAAAAAAAAAAAAAAAAAAAAAAAAAAAAAAAAGAATTTAATATGGATGATTATTGGATTTTATATTTTAGTTCTTTCATTTAAAAAAGAAAAAGCAAAACAAAAAAAATAAAGCGAAACTTGCCAAACAACACTGCATGTTTGGTAGTTCAATATCACGTTACAAATACTTGTACCTATATTTAAAAAAAATGCTGTACATAGTATATTAATTTAAAAGTATGTAAAATTGGTTTATTTTATGTAAAAATAAATAAAGATAAATATAAAGACCATAAAAATAAATGTAAGTAGATATGTATATATGTATGTATGTATTTAAATAAAAAATACGAGTATTTAATGCATATATGTTTTAGCCATTTAAAGATCAATGGAAAGGTCAGCAATAATTTATTGATGTCTAATAATAATAATAAATTGACTGATGATTAGACAATTTATACAAATATACCATTTGACTTTAAAGTGCATTGCATCATAAGAATTCTTATCGTCTTATAAGAAAAATAAAATACTCCGTGTGTATGTTTTGACGTTCTTTTTGGTCTTTGAGGCTAAAGATAACTTAATGAATTCAAAATTATAAAACGAAATATTGATTACATATTTTGAAACTTTTCTTTATCTTTGTTTTAAAAAAAAATTAGTGTACATGAATCATCAAACAAAACTTAATTTGTCAACTTTTGATCCTTAAGAGTCGTCAAAATTTAAAATAGTTTCAAGTAGTGAAAGAAATATGTGAGGATACTCGACTGCTAAGGAATAAAAGTTAAGAAAATGGCGTATACATTAGCTGGATTGTACGAGTATTTAGCAAAAGAGAAGACAACAAATTTTTGCAATTTGCAAAATTATATTAGAAATCATATTCAAATTACCATAATCTTATAAAAAATCTAGACACAAGCTAAACTATTCACAGGTCATTGACGTACTATGGTCGCATACACAAAATGGAGTAACAATAAATGGCAATTCAAAAGAATACCCCATAAGATCTTGAAATGTGTTTAACTTTCAATCGTTAGAGATTTAAGACCTTGAAATCTATATAGTTGAAGTTTTTAAAAGCTCATTAAGGTCACTACTCTTTTCATTTAGAAAACAGAAAGAAGGGAAAACACAATCATTTTATTGAAATTCAGTGTTGGAATACGTGATCTTTGCTATGTTTGCCAGTAAATTTGATCTTTATGAATAAAAACAAAAACAAAATTTAGTATTACTTATCTTTACAGGACTAAAATTCGAATAAAGGGTTCTAAAACGTGATTGTGCTAACAGTCAAATTCAAAAAAGTAATACAATATTCCTTATAAATATGAATTTAATAATTTGCAATACCATTTTTACATTCAAAATTAAGTAATAAAAATCCTCAAAAATTAAAATCAATAACACCAACAAAAAAATAAATAATAAGATAAAAATAAATTTTCAATCAATTAAAATGAACCCCAAACAATTCTCGTAAACGAAAAACATTTATTTTATTTAATTTCGAAAAAAAAAAAATATATTATCCAAGACATTAAAATTTGAATTAAATTTCTTTTTAAAATTTATTTTCAAACAAATATAAATTCTCTAACATTCAAAATGAATACCATATCACAATTTTTCGTATTATTATTATTATTTTCTTGTTTCATTTAAAAAAAAAAAAAAAAAAAAAATTCCAAGGAATTTTCATTTTAAAAAGTAACTTACATGCATTTATTGCTTATCGGATATAGACAAAGTTTTTATTGCTTTTAACGGCAAAATAAGAATAACATTATCAACTAAACTTACTGGCAGAATTCTTCGTAAAGCATTGACGACAAGTTACTTAAATTTCATTCAACATTAAAGCGACAACAACAACAACAAAATGATAATAATAACGATGAGATAAAAAAAAATACGATGATGACACAATAGCTTCAGTACTTATAACTTTGTCTTTCTTCTTTTCCTTGTACCTTGTAGATTTTTAAAATCTAGAGGACAAAAAAAATGTACTTATATGTATATATAAAAACTTTCATAAGGTAAAAGAAAATACAAACAGGAAAAATTATTATAATCTGCCAATGTATGTACGTTGTATACATGTAACTTGAATTCTTTCAAGGAAAATTGACAAAGAACAAAGAAAAAAATATAAATACGAAAGAAGAAAAAAAAATATACACACACACACACACAACATACCTTTAACAACTTTAAAATTTATGGACAACCACTACATCCGGATATAAGAATAGAAAGTAAAAGTTTCCTCTTGAGTTGATTTTCCTTTCTCTTTTTTTTTTTTTTTTTGCTATAACTTTTGGCAATGAAAAACAAAACAGAAAAAATATTTTTTTATGAAAATAAAAATTGAAGAGTGAAAAAAAATAGTATGAAAAAAAAACAAGATTTTTACAGTTCATCCAGTAATCCCCATCCTTCGTATACATCTATTTGCCTTGTATGTACTATATAGTCCTTAAAGCACTGTCAACGTTGCTTTTTTTATATATGAGTTGAAGTTTTTCACGTTCATGTACACTATGATGAAGTCTTTTATTTTTGTTTTTGTATTTAAAAAAAAAAAAGAAAAAAAATCCACCAACAACAAAGAGACACAGAAGAACAGAAAAAGTGAAATAAAGGAAGAAAAAAAGGAAACTTTAAATTTGGCAGCTCGTTGAGTACTCGACTGAAAGTGCTTGTATGTGACTCAATTTTCATTATATTTTTGAGTCTTGTAAAAATGTAATAGAATGTGGGGAGGGGGGTTGGTGTTACGGGTGGTGGGTGTATATGTATATATACACAATATATATTCATATTATTTAGATGCGTGTATACAGACAAAGTGTATAAGTTATCCTGTAAGAAGAAAGAGTCAAGATAAAGAAAAACAAAAATTTCGCGACGTGAATAAAAAAAAGAATTGTTGTTTTTTTTTTCTTCTTTCTTTTTGGAAAGTTTTCTGATTGTGCCGATTTACTGATTTTCTTCATATTCTTTTTTTTCTTCTTCCTCTTCTTCTAATTTTCTTCTTCAAGTTTTTTTTTGTTTTGTTTTTTATTCGTCATCAAAAAGAATTACTTTTTATATGAAATTTAATTTTGTTACATAAATTTTAAAGGATGTTTGTAAATTTAGAAAATTATTTCAAAAAAAAAAAAATTTAAAAGAAAATTCTTGAATATTACGTGCTGTATTCTAAAAAAGAGAAAAAAATATTCCAGAGAACTGTTGAACCCGGATTTATTCTTTAAATTTTATTAATTCCAATTTTTGTTATTATTATTTGCTTTTCTGACAAGAAAATAAAGAATTTATATTGTTAACAAAGTTCTTTAATAAACAATCACTGTGTAATTTTTCATAACAAAATTGAAAAAAAATTAAAATCAAAATATTTGTATTTCGAACATCCGTTAACGTAATCATATATTAATCTTGACCTCTATACGATCGCATGTGCTAATTTTATTTAAGATAACACCAAGTATTATGTATGTATGTAATATTCATGCATATACAATATTAATTTTATTATTAGCAATCAATATATAAGTACGAGTAACTGATTAGGAAATAATGATAATAAAAATAGAAAAAAGTAATCTAAGATGTCTGGTAAATATTTAAAAAAAACAAACAGATAACATATTCTTGTATACGTAAATTGTCTTGCAACTAATTAATTATGAATTTTTTATTATTCATATTCCAGACTATTCTTTTTTTTTTTAATTTTTTTTTTCGTCACTACACCACATTTTACACATAAAAGTTCAAAAGGTACATGCACGTTTTTATATTTTCCAAATAAATTTATTTCACATGTTAAATGATTTTTTTTTTTTTTTGTAGTTTAAATATTTATTTTATAATCACGGAAATTGATATGGTTGAATTGGTCGAGTGTTGAATTTTTTTAGTTTCAAAAAACATTAAACGAAAAAAAAAAATAATAATTAATTAAAATTCAATATAGTTTTAATTCAAATAAAATTGTGTTTTTGAAATAATAATAAAATAGAATAAATAAAAAAAAATCAAAAGTATGCTGAATGCGTCTCTCGTTCATTCAAAGACAATATTTAAATATTCAAAAAATGTTTTAATATACATATCATATTAAGGACATTTGATTATAAAAAAAAAAAGTACTTGACATTGTTTAAATGCAAAGGACAAACAAAAGAATTTGAAGAACTTAATAAAAATGAAGAACAAAATTAAATTCAAGTATGTTTTACTCATAGATTGACATCCCAAAAATGTGCATCTTGGTTTTTTTTCTGTTATCCTTTTTTATTCGGACAGAAGATCAAAAACTCTTTCTCTAGGCATCAAAAAATTTAAACAAAGAAAGGACTTTCAATATAATATCTACATAATAATAATATACCCTCATATAATTTTACGAATTGCTTGTTTTACGTATGTAAATATATCCTTCATTTTTGAAAGATAATGGGGTTAATGAATCCTTAAAAATATTCGAAGTTTCAGCCTTTTGAATCAAAGTTTAGATGTTCAAAAATATAAAAGTTTTAAAATTTAATTACAATTGAAGAAAGTGTATAGGCAAAAATGATAATTGCACGGTTTTAGATTTTGGTAGTTCTTCTAATTTAAAGTTAAATTATTCGCTGTAAGAAGGTGAAGATAGAAATTTACATTTAACTTCATGATATCCAGTTTCCAATTTACGCAAAATTCTACAGAATATTGAAAAATGTAATACGACCAAATATAAATTGAAAAACCATTGAACTATAATTATACTATGAACCTCCTTTTAACACTTTTTACAAAACAAAAATAAGCAAAAGAATAAAAACAACAATGAAAACTACTTAATTCCCAATTATACATATTTTGTACTTTTTCAATTCCTTTTTTTTTTCAAAAGAGCCTTCTTAAAACCTAATTAAAAATTTTCAATTGTTACATGAATTTTATTAATCCTCTTCTAAAGTACCGTTTTTTTTATTTCAATTTTCTATTCAATTTTTTTTTTATTATCCTTTTGGCGCATCAATAGAGAAAAAAAGCAAACTGTCACGTTTGAAAAGATGATTTTTTTTTCCAAAACAGCAATGTATACCATCCAATACATGGTAGATATTTTGTATTTGTATTATAAATGTACATGTACATACATAACCGCAAAAGTTACTTTACATACATACATTTTTTATTCAACTATTAAATTAATTCAATAAACATTTTTAACATTTTGTAAGTTTTTATAAGTTAATACCAAAAAAAAAAAACTTATTCAGCTGAAAGCGAACTGACATTTTTGTTTTTTAATTTTGATTATTGATTTACGTATGATAAAAGTTTAAATAAAAGATATATCGACGTGTAAAATAAATGAAAAATTAAATAAATGTTCGAGCTATACAGGATGTATCAATATTGAAGTTTCAATTGTCATAATGAGATCCTTAATTGTTATTAATAAAAATAAACTTTGAAATACGTTGTTCTTATCATCCTGATTTTCTTCGAATTTCTACTTGAACATTAGTTTTTACAACTAAACAAAAAACTTCTACGAATTATATATCAAAGAAAAAAGTTATTGGTAACAAATATACTTTTAATTTTGTCAAGTTCTCGTATGGCTTTTATTTGTTTGTTCTCTTCTCAGCTTCTAAAAAATTTCCAAGGTCATGAAAACCCTCCTGACAACACCTTGTGTATTATTCAATTTTGCATGTACATTTTGAATCTGTATATGAAAATATTAAAATTGATTGACTGCTACTGCTGTTACATTTATGATTGCATTTTATCTTTTTTTTTCTTTATTTCTGGCATTACTATAAAAATTTTACATACCTGTTCACACATTACCAACATAAATTCGCGGTAGCATAAAAACTTTATAATATGTACCTATGTAGAAAAAGAAGTCATTATTATCCTTTTTTCAATATAAAGTTTTCATAGAATCGGGTTAGCAAGACATCAAAACTAAATATGGCGTATATATTATTTTCTATTATAACTTCATCTTCTGAACAGTTACACATTTTTTGGTTTTTTTCTTTTTTTCTCTGAATGCGTATGAACAAATAAGGAGCATGCCATGCAGCCATCAGCGATATTATGTATGTATATTGTGAAGCTGCTGTACTAAATGCGCTTATCTTACCTTTTACATTCAATTCAACAAAAAAAGTAAATTTTAAACCACATATATACATAAAGTTTCAGTACAAAATCAATAAAATATACACCACACATACAAACATACTGTCAAGTTTTATAGAACGTACGTACACATATCGTTAGGGTAGGGCAACGGGCAACTGTCAAAAAAAAAAAAAAATGAAAAAAATGTGAAAAATGAACCAAAAAAAAATAAACATCAGAGTTTTGAACATCTGCTCCTCATATCCAGGAGCACATTAAGGACTGTTATTTATACATACTTATGTACGTAGAGCATGTGATATGAAAAACTGCACATTTTCAATTTGTATATAACATCATTTGTATGTTTGTTATTTTTATATTATATTTTATTTCACGTTTTTATTTTACACGTATAACATACTGACAATGCTGACATCGATTTATGTTTTTCAAATGTTGTTTTTGTTGCACGAATCTTTGATTTTTTGGCGATAGGATTCATAAATACATATTCAGATGAAAACATACACTTATACATGGATATATGAAAAGGATACAATATATTGTATTATAATAGCATAAAATTAAATAGGATATACCTAGCTTTTTTTTCGATTTTTGTTTTTTTTTTTTTGATACGAGTTTTATATAAAAGAATTAATTTTTAGAGATTTTAAAATTTTGTTGGGATTGTTTTTTTGTTGTTGTTCCTTTTCATCCTGATGTGATATGCATGTGCAATGATGTATACCATGCAACTGTGTTTTATTAGATATTTTAATCTCTGGAGGCGCATTTACAGTTAAATACACATTTGTTTGATAAAAAAAAGGAAATAAAATAAATAAATTTGATATTTAAAAAATAAAGAAAAAAATGTATGTACATAGTATGTATTTATATTTTATTATAATGCCTATCACGATAGTTATTTTAAGTATACAGTGCAAAAATTTGTCTATATATACATATAGTTACATACATACATACGTAGCATAAATAAAAATATATATAATTTTAAATTCAAATTTGATATGGAGGCTTTATGTCATTTATTTTTTTTAAGGATATTTAACGAGCACCATTGAGATTTAAGTTTTATTGATTTTTTATTTTTTTATTATTTCCTTTCTTTATGCTTTTTTATCATTATCATTTGTGACTGTTTTTTTTCTCTTTTGTTATATTAGAATATAACTGTTATGCATAAATTTGATTTAAGTACATATATACATACTCGTATATAATTTTTTTATATTTTATTATCTTTAACACACAAAAAAGAGATAATAGATAATTGTTTTTTTTTTTTTATAAGAGGATCTATTTATTTTGAATGCTATTTTCTTCTTTTCATTGGAATTGAAAAATTTAATTGTTTTGAACAATTATATGCTTTTTTAAATTTTTATTGATTTGCCAAAAATATCTGTTTTTATTTTCTCTTTTTATCTTTGAATTGATATTTGCAATTTGAAAAGTATGTGTTGGAAACAGCATAAACAAATTAAACAACCAAATAATAAAAGTTTTGTATAGAAATAAAATAAGATCTTCGATTTGGAATTTGGAATACTTTGGATATCAAAATTAATCGCGAAAATAAAAATAGAGTAAAAGTGAAGTTTTATTTGTGGAATAGTGAAGTTGTTTTGTCTACCTACTGAAATTTTGGCGGAAAGGATAAAACCTCGCAAGATATTTTTTTTGTGTTTATTCTTCTTCTTGCAAAGGTTTTATGCAATATTTTCATAAATTCATAAGATGTCATATAAAAACCCTCTATATATGGTTCCTGTAGAAAATCTGGCTGGCAAATTTAAAACTTCTATTAAAATTAAAAATTACTTATCCTAATCCTTATTAATTGAAGTACTCATGTAACTTTGTATACAAATACTTTTTTATATCTTGTTGGTCAATTTGATAAAAATCCCCCGAAAATCTGGTGGTAACAAACAACCTACCACTTCAATTATAAAAAAATAATTATAAATACTTGCAGTTATTCCTCAATTCTTACTTTTTTTTTTACAAAAACGAACTTCTGTTCTATTTGCGAAATCTTTTACTAACTTTATCCCATATAGCCAGTCTGTTTTTTATGCAAAATCTTCAAACTTCAAAAATTTTTAATTTTCCTTATCTGTTTATTGAAAGTGAAGTTTTTTTTCCAATAGTCCGGAATTATTCTTCTCTGAACCAATTTATATTCATAAAAACGAACAGCTGATCATAGTTCATGCATAATAATCGGAAAAAAATATATATACAAATACAATATGTCTAGTTAATTTTTTGAACAAAAAAAAAATAAATAAATTCACAAAACAACAAACATTATTTATTATTTTCTATGACACTTTTGCATCATTGTTCCTCTTACACGTATTATTCACATTCAGATTTGTTCGCAATCTGAAAATAAATCTTAAAGAAAAAAATAATAACGCAAGACAAAACAACAACAACAAAAATCACACAGTCACACATATTGTATATCATAAAAATTTTAAGATGAGAACAGAATCCATTTGTAATTCTCATCTTCTTTTTTTGATCCTTGTGGTCCTTTCTATCAATGTACAACAATATAAGTTTTTAAAAAAGGACATTCACTTTTATTTTTAATTCATACAAGAAAAAAATAAATAATAAACAAGCTGAAAATCTATTTACCTGGCGCTTGTTATAGCTATTTTATATATACATATGTACCATGAATTTATTAATCTACAAAACCTTTTTGTGTATAGAAAACGTATAACAAATAGAAGAAGAAAAAAAAGTTGTTTTTTTTTTAATGCGGTTTTTATTTTTATTATACATAAGTTTCATTCAAATAAAATTTTTCATTAATGTAAAATTTATAATTAAATATGATTTATTACTTATTATTGTAAATTGTAAAATATATATGTAATTTTATTTATACATATACCTACTTTATTTATTAAATAATTTATAAAATTTATAAAGAAAAAAAAACTATATATTTCATTTATAAAAAACCTAAAAATTAATTTATTTATTAATTGGAGAGAATTAGAATTTATATTACACAAAATAAATCTACAAATAATATCTATCTTTTTTTTTTTTTTTTGTATTAAATTTCAAATTTTTAAACAAAATGTAATACAAAATTGCAAAAAATAATAATAATAAAATAATTACAAAATTATTATGTTACACTCGTGTAAATAAAACACATAGTACTTATATTAATAATTTTTTTTTCTCCATTGCGTTAAATTAAAATTTACAAAATATCTATTACTCGTACTCGTAGCATGAGTGTCTGTTTATTAATTCGTGGGAAACAAAACAACTCAGGTAATAAATAGCTAGATATTTCTTAGATTTTGGAAAATAACTTTTATTTTTCATAAATATTTCATTAAAAAAAAATGATTTAATTGATCAATTGAATTGCAAGAAAATCCGATTTTTAGAAATAAGTGTCTACTGTACAAAAAAAAAACCATATAACTCTTTTTAATTATTTTTTTTAAATTAACATCAGCTTAAATTTAATAAAATTCAACCCTTTTAAAATTTAAATTAAACAAAATTTTAATTCAAAATTCTTTAAATCGATATTTATGATTATTTAAAACAAAATAATCATAATAACAATTATTATTAATTAATTAAATATCATGTTTTCATCGAATTTTAAAAAATACATACATATAAAAACATTTCTCTTTAATTTGTAAATTTTCATATTATGTTGTTTTTTTTCTTCAAACATTACCAATGGAAAAACTTTATACATGCATGAGTGATTATAAAAAGCAAATATATGTGTATTGAAGTATAATGGTAATGGTACTCGATCAATAATACATAATTATAATAATTTTTAGTGCATATAGAAACAAAAATTTAATTCGAAAAATTAATTTAAATAAAAAATTAGAAAAAAAAAAATAAAAACAAATAATTACATTATCACTTTACAATTTTCATATACAAATACAACCACACATTTAAAAAAAAAACACAAATTATTCAAACATACCATTTTTCTTTTAATTCTTCGTTCGTTTTTTTTGTTATTATTATTTTTTTTTTTCAATTACTAAAAAAAAAAAACTATGCATTAGATAATGTACAAACACAACAACTTGGAAACCAAAATGTATCTGTATATAAATTCGGTCCGTTACCACTCAATGCAATCAAACGTTTTTGCACATATTTTTGCTCACACCTGGAATTATATCCGTTAGGTAATTGACAGATATTTGAACAAACTGTTGATCTGAAAAAAAAAGATAAAAAATGAACAAATTTAGAGCAAAAAAAAAAAACACAAACAAACAAAAAGAATTAAATTAACGATTTTTTAGTTTTTTTTTTCTTTTTTTCCTTTTTATAAAATTTTAATTTCTTTCATATTAAAGTGTCTTGAAAAAATTTCATTAATGACACTTAAAAAGAAATTATTTTTTTTGCAGTGAGTTATTTAATAAGTCATAATATTTTTTAATTAAAAGACGATAACAAAAACATCATTCCTGAGCAAGAAAAAAAAATAAATAAAAACTAAGGGAAAAAAAAAATTAATGACAAAAAGATACAAATTTTTCGTTATCGTATAACCCTTAAAATCCTTGTTAACAAAGTGTTTATTTTGTCATTTATTTTTACTCTTATAACACCTGTTCTTTGTTTACTTGCATATTCTTCAATCCTATATATTTTTTTTTGCCTTTCTTTTAAAAGCGAAATTTTTTAAATCCACAAATTTTGCACTTTGCATTCAAATTGTATTATGTTTAACCCCTGCACAATGATTACAAAATATAAGACTGTTACATTAAATCTATCGCTATATTTGGATGTATTTTTTTTATTTTGCAAAAATAAAGCAAAAAAAAAAGTATTTAAAGGGTGATGCCCTCTCTAATATGTATATACTATGTATTTCACTTTACACAAATATAAAAAAAAAGGATATTTTTGTTAAGAATTCCTGTGGTTACGATATCATCCTTGAGTTTTTTTTTTTTTTGTGTATAGATATCCTATAAACAAAATATACAGTTAACCTAACTTGCATATTAAACCGCATCAAAAAATCAAAAATAACAAGCTTTAGCCCTTCATTTGAAAAAAAAAAATTCACTGTCTACTTGAGATTTTTTCTCCTTCCCTTTCTTCGTATAAAAACTGTCCCTGATATGTTTTTTTCTGGTGTGTAGCTCTTTTTCGGGCATAATAGCACAATATATAGATTTATCCTTGGAGCTAGGGTGATTTTTCCCTATTGCACACTTATCGTTTACTTATTACACGCGAAAGCGAGTAATACTGCAACTTTTGTTTTTATTGAAAACGTATTTAAATAAATGAGAAATTTCTATGAAAGGTTTTTTTTTCTTTCTAAGGGACATTATTATTATGATTCCTGTATTGATGGTGTATAATACGTAAAAATCTGAATGTCAGGGTTAATAGGATAAGAATTATTGGGTTTAAAAAAAAACAAAAAAACAAATGACAAGTAAATGCAGTTATTCGTGTTGCATTGTCTTGTTTTTTTTTAAATTGTTTAGTTGATGCTAATTTTTAATAAATACGCGAGTAGTTTCTACTGTTTTTGTTTTTTTCCACATTTTCTCGAACTCTCTAAAATATGTTTTTCTGTTTTTTCATGCATGTTGACATTTGACTATTAACTTGATATACTTGTAATATATTGACGGGAATATCCCACTTTGAATTTTTTTCAAAAAATTATTTCATTGGGGTTGAATACCCTAGTTATGATCCTAAAAAAAAACTGCTTTTTAATATTTAATATTAGGGAATAAAGGAAAACATGAAGAAAAAAAAATTAAAATGGGAAAACAATTAAAAAGCATAAGGAAGAAAGGGAAAAACGTGTAGCAAGTGTTTTGTTTTTGTTTTTGTTGTCTTGTTTATAACATTTTAAACTAAATGACTTTTTTCCAAATGAATGATTTTTTAATAATACAACAACAATTAGTCAAGAGGATATTTTAACATACATATTTTGATGGACTATACATTCTTCGATTAAAATGTCTTTTTAATTTAATTTTATCAGAAGGGACTCATTACGGGAATAGATAAGATTTACACGAAGATAATAATCTTAAACGTTTATCCAATTATGAAATGTCCAAAAATTAGATTTATTTTTTCCTTCTTTTTTTTTTTTTCATTTTTTTGTGTTTTTTTTTTAATTTTTTGAAATAAAAAAGGTACAGCAGTTTTTTTTATTGCGTGCAATAAACACATTTTATTCATGTCTAGACACCTATCCCATTTCCTCAATTTTTGCCAAAGTTATTTCAATTTAATCCTTGACAGTCATAAAATCTTTTGTATAAAATTAAAATATCATTTAAAAAAGGATAAACCTCATGATTTCATTTAGAAAATGATTTTAAACCCTTTCTGTACAAGAACTGAAAAATTTATAGGAAAAACTCACTTCCTTAATCCTTACAATCGTAATTGCTGAAAAACATTTGTCTAGCTATTTCATAGTAGCTATTTCTCAAAAATCTCTATTTTTAAAACAAAAAATTTGAATTCATTTTCAACACGATTTTCCTTTTTAAAAAAAATTATTTAAAAATCAAATAAATTAAATTAATCAATTAAAATTCTGTTTCATGTCCCACTCAACTTTAAATTTAAAAATTCAACAAATTTGAACTTATAATGGTTTGTGCAACGAATAAATACATTCCACAAAATACTCTCTAGTTTGAATCCACTTAATAATATTCAAATTTAACGGATTTTTTCAATTCAAAATTCTTTTATAGGCTTCGAACTCAATTCATAACAATTTAAATAATTTAAAATTTACAAAAAATATTTACTTACGAGCATGTTTCAGCTTTAACTAATTGTCGTGCCGTATTCTCTTCGTTAACAACAAACATCCAATTTCCTACAGAAAATTGAAAATTGATTAGATTTTTTTAATTTTCAAATTTTTTTTCACAACTTTATTTCTACCTTTAGTATTCAAAGCTGCTTGTGGTCTTATAAATTCAGTATTTGTTTGACATAATTGTGTCCTTCCAGAACTTTGACGTTTAACACGACTATGTTTTTCATCTTCAGTACGAAATAATTCTTGTATTCTTGTTTTTAATTCAGATACATCTGTGGCTGTAGAATTTTGAAATACATTTTGAAATACATCATCAATTGATGGAAGTAATGTTGATGAATCAATTTCAGAAGATTGTTTTTTTAAATCTCTGGTATATCGTTTAAACCAATCTGCTGGATTATAATGTGTAACTTTTGGACCATAATGATATCCTCCGCCACCACCACCACCTCCACTGCCAACTGTTGCTCCAGTATTTGGTCTTTGATTAAATGCTGGTGATGTTAAATGTGAATAAATCACATAACTGAAAAAAAAATTAATTAAATTTAAAAAAAAAAAAAATTAAAATGTGATAAAATTTGTCTTACTCTGTAGTTCTATCTCTTGGTTTCGGAATATAAATTGGTTCTGGATAACCATTATTATAAGGTGTTGTTGTTGATGGTACATCATATTTATAACCATCAAAATTTCCACCACCTAAATGATTCGCTGTTGGACCAAATAAATGTAGAAAATTTGTAAAATCATGATGTGATTTAATTGTTAATGAGCTAAATTCATCTGGTGTTTCATCAACAATTAAATTTCTTGCTTCTAAACCCCATTTATAAACTAAATGTTTTATTAAATATCTAAAATGAGAAAAGAAGAAACACAGAAAATTAAAATTTATAAATTATTCATAATCGTTGAAAAATTTGTAAAATAATTATTTTAATTGTATTTGCATTCATAAAGTATATATTGTACATTATGTATTGTGATTTGTAGTAATTTTTTCATTGTAATTTAAATAAAAAATTTATATGCAAAACAGTACATAATGTATAGATACATAAAAGTTTTTCAATTTGTAAATTTAAAACATATACATAGATGATATTGATGATATACCTCATTTCAACTGTAAATAAATTGCAGATGTGCGATATTTCAATCTATATCATTTCGATACATGTTTGCGATCAGTAAACATTTTTTTCTTTTTCTTTTTGTATAAATGACAGGTGTGGGTGAATTTTTATAACAATATATGTCATAGATAAATCGATCGTGACAAGAATATTATAGCAATAAAAAGAATGTAAGCAGATAATTCAATAAGTACATGGCACACGTTTCAAAGAAATGTAAAAGAAGGCAAAAAAAATAATGAAAAAATAACAAGAGAAATGTGCACATAATTCGATCAAAATCTTTTGAACCGGAAGTAATATCGCGATAAAACATTTACAATGAATAAAAAAATAATATAAAAAAATTGAAATAATTGTCGGAAAGTATTTGAGATCTTCTTAAATTTAAGAAAATACCTGTATAATTGAAAAAATAACTTTTTTTTCTCATTGAAGGCAAAAACAAAAAAACTGTTATCTTCAATCTTAAAATTGAATAAATAATTTGTGCAATTAATCTTCGTAATCTCATTTTTTTCAAACTACAGACATTAACTAGAATTCATAATTTTGTATATCAATTATACTAACTAAACAAAGATAAGTTACAGGTATTTCATTCCCTACAAAGTTTAGAACTCTATGTATGTACGTACCAATATTTCATATTTCAAATTTGTTGGATTTTTTTTTTTTCACGTTTAAAAAAAATCAAAAGCACAAATTTCTCAACAATTGAAATTAAATATTTATTTAAATTTAAAATTTGCTCTTGAATTTAATCAATGACATCAGAGAAACTTTTCAAAGCATTATACCTCAAATCATAATTTTTTTTTATTACATAATTATTCCAAAAAACGAAAACCTTCATTACCTTGTAAAATTCATAAAGAAACGAAAAAGTTTCTTATTAAAAATATTTTTAATTAATTAAAAACAATAAAACGATGAATCTACTTACAAAAAAAATAAAATAAAATAAAATTTAAAACATTCATTTCACACTCGTCGTCCAGCGATTTCAATAACAATGAATTATAAAATTTAATGAGAAAATTTCAAATTGATATTGTTTAACTTTTAAATAGGAAAATAATAATTAAAATAAGAAAAAAATTAATATACTTACATTGGATAATTATCTACATGTTCACAATATGTTTTTCCTGGTCTAGCACATGATGGTGTATGACCTGGTGGAGCTGGTACATATTGACATGGACCAACACCATATAATCCACATGATGGATGACAATAAATAACTAATAAATTTGAAAATAATATCTGTACGTAAAAATAAGAAAAAAAATTAAAAATAAAAGGATTTATAAATACATGCATGTAAAAATGAATGTTTTTTGTTTTATTATGAAAAATAAAACCCAAATTCCTTGTATTTTGATACGTACCACAAAAATTACATTTATATATTTTTCAAATATCATTTTTCGTTTCATTTTATTCGCTGTTTATGGTACATGCAATTGCAATTTAATTTAAAATGATTTAAAAAAGAAGAAATATCTATCCCGGAAGAAATCCACAAGACAATTTTATTTGTTTTTCGTCTTCATGAACGATATATTCAACGTGGTTGTACTGCAGAAGATGATGATGTAGCTATATACTTTATCAGTTAATTGAAAATTTTCTAAAGTTGTTACTTTGTTGCCTTTTCTTACTTTTACTTTAAAATTGTATTTAAATATAATCTGAAGATGAAAAAAACAAACAACATATTTTAACGATTCCGTATGAATTTTCCCATGATTGTGATTATAAATTTCTTTTCTGTTTAATAAAAATTTCCTATTTATTTATGATCTTTTGTTATGGTGATTCGATGACTTTTGTTATCTATCTGAAAAAAAAGTGAAAAAAATAAAATTAAAATAAAAAGATATCTGACATAATAAATTTTGTTTTATTTAAAATATTAATAATAACGTATTATAAATGTATTTAGTATCAGGGCGATTATCTATGTAACGCAGACTACATCGTAAGACGTTTTAACGTGTATTTCATAAACATATACTAAGAAAAGATTATTTTTCAATATTTTAGATCAATACCTTAATGTCTTAATATATCATACATAAAATAAAATTAAATTTTTATTTCACTGCTTTTGAGTTAATAATTCTAACAGATGTAACGCAGACTACATCACACGAAAACAGAAAATGTACTTTTTTACTTTCCATTGAAATTTTCTGCGAACTGAATGCAACAAATATTTTGAAATCTATATGGTTTTATGGTAGCAGGTATATTCTTGGTATTCAATAGTATCTATAGATTTTTATATTATTGAAAAACAAAAAAATTCCTTGTTGAGCAGACTACAAAATTAGGTGTAACGCAAACTACAGGTAAAAATGTATTATGTATTCTAGCGAATTATTTGATTGTATCATTTAGATATATTTGTTCTCTTATGTTTAAATGAATTATCAAAACTAGATGTCTTGTCTACAATCAGTTATAACTTATTTAAATTTTCAAATTTTCACTGAAGAGGTTTCATTTCCCAGAGAATTGCCCATCAGCTTTTGAAATTTTACCAACTTGAAAATAATTCTCTATTTCTTTTTTTCAGATTTTTATTTAAAGAAAAAAAAATTCCAATGGAAAAACAATAAATTATAACAAAATTCTATTTCAAATTCATATTTCTCAATAAAATAATTATCTTAATTTTTTTCTTAATTATAAAGATCTCATAAATACATCATCGTTAATTTTAATGCCATGAGGTAAAAATCATTATAAAATATTCATTCATAATAATTTAACAACAACAAAAGAGAGAAAAAAAAATCATATACGTCTTCATTAATCATACATTCTAACAACCAAACAAAAAAAAAAAAAATAAATAAAATTTATTAAAAAGACAAACTGGAAAAAATGTTAAAGAAGCAATTTAAAAAATTTTTTTTTAATATGGCTATTAAAATTAACAATTGATGACAGCTTTACACTTTCTATACAAATACTTGATATTCTCTATTACCTGCGTAATAACTCATATTGCAATAATTAAACACGGTAATATTGATATTTAAATTAATAGCATTATCATTTAAATTATCATTTAGAAAATACCAGAGTCAATCAAAATGATCAGTTTTTTTTTCTGCTTTCTAATCATAAACATTGCCATAATGTCTGTGTTAGGCATATACAAATATTCAAGTTGTAATTATTACAAAAATCTGTGTGTAAAGTGATTCAGATATACTTTAACAGAACAGAAAAAAAAAGTATAATTATTTTTTATGCAATTATTTACTTGATTTAAAAAGAAAAAAAAAACGCTTAAAGTGACATAGAATTTTAAATTAAATCAAGTTGATCGATTGCAAAAAAAAAAAAAAAATTATTACACGGTTAAAAGTAAAAGCATTGCTTAAACGTGTGCCAACTATACAAGCATAATATTAATACTTTTTAATTCCAATTAAACTTAAAGATTGTAATTTATCATTTATAAGTGAATTTTATTATCTATTTAATTGTTGTCAAGTATTAAATATGAATAGTATCTATAATATACGAGTATGTTACATGATATATGTTATGAAGGCGTTCCTTAGAATCATGTTTACACAAGTAGTAAATTACAAAAGATACCATTAAATAATATTATGTACAATTTTTATGTTATAATATTGTTTAATTGAATAATAATAGTTGTTAAATGTAAATTTCAATTATAGATTTTTAATTAATCAGGAAATAAAAATAGATTATATCTGGGTGATATATTGTTTATTTAATTTAACTTGTTTTTATCAGGAAAAAAAAATTCCATTCTAGATCACAATCAAAATAAAATCAAAGACTTGAAAAGAAGAAAAAAAAAAGAATGCAGACATTAAAGAATCTTTTATGAGATAAGTAAAAAAAAAATGCTAAGATATTTTGTATTATTTTTTATAATAAAAATTTTAAAAATTAAGACATTTTCTGACATATCTTTACATAAATTATTGCGGTAAAATACTTTAATAAAAACAATGTCTTTTATGTTTGACTACTAGCTCCATTTTTGGCGCCTAAAAATACTTCTTTTTTTTATTATACTATTTTAATTTAACACCTTTTAATTTTTTAGAAAAGAAAAAAAAATATATAAAGAACAAAACAAACATCAAAGTTGAATCAATCACCAAATTTGGTTAAGAAAAAAAAAAATTATTTTGGAAATTCCAAAATGTATAATACATTATAGTTTTGTTTTGGTATATTGTTTTTTTTATTATGTGACCACCATCATAGAAATTCTTGTAGAATTTGAAATTACATAATTTGAATTTTATTTGAAAAATTTAATTTCTTTTTTGTGTTTTTTTCTTTTTTTCTTATTTTGTAGTTTTAGAAATTAGAGAATTTTTGTGTTTATTTTTCAAAATTTTGGATGTAGGTAATTAATTTTTTTTTAAGCACTTAATCATCTTGAGATGTCTTTTCTTCTTTCAAAGTGATAACTTTAATTAGAGTAATTAATTACTTAATCAATTAACAGAAATATGAAGTCCACGAAATAAAAGAAATTTTAGATAAAAAATAAAGACTTTAAAATTGAAATTTAATTATTTTTATCGTTCACCTATTTAGCATGCCTCAATTTGACTGAAAATCTTAAATAATTATAATTTATACTTATGACGGACAGACGGACTAATAATAAGTCAAGGTCTTGAAATTAATTTTGTATCGATTCCTGGTTGCTTTAGGTTAATTTAGAACTGTTCAAAATCAACAAATAATTGAAAATTATTTCCTATTACTTCTTGTAAAAATGTGGATATTATAATAAAACTGCCTACCAGCAGTCGTTATCATTGTAGAATGTAGCTAGATTGTATGTACTATTTATAAAAGTGTAAAATTATAAAACAAAAAACAAATTTCAAATGCAAAAACAGAAACTATCCATAAATGGAAATTTGTGTTATTTAACAATTCTATATTAGTTTGATCACGGAATCGATAAAATACTTCGGGACCTTCCCTTGTAAGTGCTGAACAAGACATTAATTGATAAAATTCTAATATTTTTATATTAAAACAGGTGGTAACGCGATGACAGAATTTTAAATAAACTACGTAAAATTCTATAAAATACCTTGTACGCTTTCATAAATTTTTTTTTTTATAATTTTCATACATAAATATTTTGTTTTCCACATTACACATTATTTATATATTGAATATTTTATTAAAGACCTTGTTAATTGTCTACACTTTTAATAATAATTTATAAACCTTAAATAGTTCAAGAAAAGAAGAAAAGAAAAAAAACACAAGCATACGCCTACATAATTAAACTGAATTTTAAAAAATATAAAAAAAAATATGTAAAAATGTTAATTGTTTTTATTACATACGTTTTTCTATTGAATTAAAAGGTTTTTTATTAACCATTAAATTGTGTTATTAGATTTTTATTAAGACGGATGTTGGTCATACCTAAATAATTGTTTATTATATTGTATTTATTTAAACTTGTAGTATTTATTTCAATTTAATTCAATTCAATGTAAACAACTCACTTTTTTTTTTCACCTTACCCACAAAAACAAAAATAACAAAACAAAAAAATACCGATTCAGTAACCAACACATTTTCTTTTCATAATAATAATTGATTGCCTGAATATTAAGGAAAATTTTTAAATAGCCATATTATTGTTATGCATTACACATAAATTATTTTTATGAGACATTTTTTATATGTTAAAAATTTTTTCATTTCATTTTCTTCTAAAAGAAATGTAGATAAATTCATTGAAAGACAAAAAAAAAAAAACAGAAAATTTATCATATTATCACGTATCACACACGTACATACACATATCTCTACTTTTCAACATATCAACAAAAAATTCCATGTATTTTTTTTTTATTAAGTTTTAATGCAGACGACAAAATACCATTGCGGATGCTGTAACGCGTTGCATTTTTTTTCACCTTTTTTTTTTTGTTTTCTTTTCAAAAAGTTAAATATTATCTGGACAAAAACATAAATATGTTATGAAAATTTGATTGACGTCATTTATTTATCAATGGAATTTTATTCGCATTTATTAAAGAAGAAGAAGAAAAAAATAGAGGAAAATTTTTATAAATATTTTTCCATGAATTTTAATGCATACTTTTACATCAAAAGTTACAATAAAAAAGGCGTTGTACTTTAGTTACATAACACAGCTTTTTATTATTAATTTATTGACTTCGAGAAAAAAATTTTATAAACATTTTTTTGTTTAAATTATTTGAAATTTTTTATTGAAATTATTTTTAAGTATTTTTATTGTAATTTTTCTAATAAATGTCACAGTTTTAATTACCTTATTTTGATGACAAATAAAATTTGACTGTTTTTTACTCATGTTAATTGAATCCTTTTATTAAATTTAACCAAAGCTTCAAAATATTTTCAATCGAATAAATCGAATCTTGTCTTTCAATATTTTTTCTTTCATTTATTTGTTCAACAATTAAATTTACACTTTAAAAAAAATAAAATATGTAAGCCTATGGTAAATGTGTAAAACAAAAGATTTAAGCAAGAAACTTGACCCTATTTAAATGTGATTGTACGTGTATAAATTAAGTGGAAACTAAAATGAAGGTTTTTATATAATATGTATATGTATACGAGTATGTACAATTATATGAAATAAATAATGTTTAAAATTTTAAATCATTAACGTTCTTGTTTATATGTAATGACATGAAATTAAAAAATAAGAAGAAAAATAAAAACACATTAAAATGTCTTTTCAATATATTATTTAACAACAACAACAATGTGGTAATTGTTAAATTAATGCAAAAAAATTTCAAGAAATCTAAAAAGTATAAGTAAAATAAGGTATACTTTAATTTACATTATAATTTTTATGAATACGCATGATGATGTACATTATGTATGTTCACATTATACGCACGTTAACTATATATGTAATTATTATTTAAAAAACACTTTCAATGAAAGGTAAAAAAAAACGAAAAACAAAAATTGAAAGAATAAAAAAGGTTAAAAAAACAGATATTCATTTGTTTTATAAATTTTATAATGTTTATTTTTCAAATTAACATGCACAAATCAATAAAATCTTTTTGTTTTTTAATATATGTACATACATACATATGTATTGTACATATACATGTTTCTTCAATTTGAAAAATAAACATTTATAAATTACACGTTTGACATAATATTTTTTCATACATTTTTGTGACAAGGTTAAAATAAAAACTATGGCAAAATTCAAGCAATAAATAATATTTAAAATTATTCGTAAAAATATTATGTAAAAAAAATCAATTTACCATAGTAAAAACAAATAAATAAAAAACAGAAATGAATATGATAAATATTGACAAAATCTCTTTTCAAAAATTACTTTTATTACTACACGTAACAGATATTCTTTGCAAATATGGTACAGTGATAGTTTGTACAGTATTTGAAAGAATTAAAGCAGTTACCTGTATATTCTACATTCTATTTTCCTCGTTCTACAGAAAACAAAAACGGAAACTAATTATAAATTTCAAGAACGTTTATTACGTTTTTCAAGATATTTTAGAATACTCGTAACTGTGGGCTTTTAAAATGAAATTCTTTGCAATACATTTTAAAATATGTCAACATACATACTTATAATTTGCAATGTCATTATTCATTCTGTTAATTTGTAATCTTTTTATCAATCATTTTCAATGTCTTAAATAAAAATGCATATTAAATTTACACGATACATGATTTATATATACTTTTTAAAAATACGAGTACACATAAAAAAACATCTTAAATTACCAGCAACTTTAATACATACATATATATGTAGCAATGTAATTTCAAGTTGCAAAATATACATTTTAATGTCAAAATTTGATTAGTTATAAAGTATATGTCATTTAAAAGTATATAGAATTATTTTTGTTAAAACATAATTAAGTAGTCTTTCTTGTCTTTGAATTATTACCTTTCGGACATATATTAACTAATCCGAGGTTAAACATTTTATTGTACTGTCAATTTAATACATTTTTAAACTAAAATCTAAAAAAAAAATAAATTAATTTTTCTTTGATTCTTGTACAGCTACTCGTTTAAATTACCTTTATTACATTTATTCTTCAAAATCTTTTTTTTTCACGTTGTTATTGTTAATGATAAAAGTCATACATACATTCCATCAATTTATAATGATATGTTTGATTGTCACATTTTCAAAGACTCAATTAGTAAATTATTCATGATTCATTTTTTTTTTTTTTTGATTCTACATACGATCAAATTAAATGACTACTTTATTTAACTTTATATTAAAGATATTATACTTTATCATTTTCTTAAAACGTTAATAAAATACTTTAAAATGTTAATTGCAATTCATTGTTAACCATCATGTGTGTAAAATATATAGATCAAACTTAAAAGAAAAAAAAAGGTATTTAAATAAATAAAACAGATACGTTTTGATTAATATCTGCAATGTTTTTTTTCTTCTTCTTTAAATTGTTATTGCAAATGGCCGTATATACTGATTATTTTTAGAGTGTAAGATTAATGAAGAACCTTGAAGGTGTTGAAAGTCATTTATAATAATCTTTTGTGGAATTTATATAAATCAATGATAATGTAAAAAAAAGTACACACATATGTATAACAATAAACGCAACGAAACAATTGTAGATACATACATACATACATATATTGCGGGATTCTTTTATAAATTGCTTAACTTTCAAATCTTTACCAACCCACCACGGAAGATAACCATATATGTGTATATATACTCGAACATATATTAAATTATTAATATTGTCCTGCATGATCTCATTATTCTTAAATAAAACATACGATAAATTTTAATCGATATCACAGCACAAAAAAAAAAAAATTATTAAAAATATTGTTAATAAATTACATATACATATTTATAACATGAAACATATATGTTTAACGTGACAACAAAGAATATATTAATTATTATTATATTATCTGTCGATACGAACATGATTTTGATCGATTCATTTAAAAATAAATAGAACAATATATCTATCACAACAACATCCTGGTATCGTAAAATAATTTAAATTCTTAACATTTTTTTTTTCATTCTTATACGAACTTAAAACAAGAGATTTAAAAATGATTATCATCAAAAATTACTTATATACTCCAAAAAATTAGATTTTCACAAATAACGTTCGTTGTTTTTTTTCTTTTAATTTTTTTTCAAATTTTCAATAAAATTATCAGGTATTGGATGATCAATCATCCTTCAACTTTATTGTTAATAAGGTCAATATTTTTATTGAAATCTAGCCAATTTTTGGATAAAATAAACTTTCTCATTTAAAATGCAAAAAAAAATTAATAAATAAATAAAACTTTACCTGATGCAAAATCTATTTTTAGTAAACCTACAAACGAGTATTTTATATAAATAAAACAGAAATTAAATGGAAGATATCCAAAATGTCAATAATAAGTTGATCGCGTAAATGACATATGTACGAGGCGCCACCACATACATACAAAGAAATTTCTCTAAGTTGAAAATAAAATTGAGTTTTTGTTTTTTTAAATTTTAAACAAGTTGCAATTAAAAAAGTAATTTTATTTCATGATTTTTTATGTGTAATTACTGATTTGAATTTGAATTAGTACTTTCTGAAAATATAAAAAGTAATTAAAAATTGAATGGAAGAAAAACGAGATTTTTCTGTACTTAGTCTTCAAGTCTAAACAATTCATTAGAAAACTCTTTTTTGTTCACAACAAGACAATATGCTAAAACATGGCCAAAAACTATCAGACGCAGGTACGCAGGTACTATCATAAAATTTAAATCTAAATAAATCTTTTTCGTCGAGTCCACCTTTCAAATGAATCCCCAAATTCTAAAACATACACAATCTTCTCCTTAAACGTTTTCCTCACCCTCTTTCTACAAGTTTTATAGAGCTGACTTTCAATCAACATCTGAAAATTTCATCGAAGTTAATTAACACTCCATTTTAACTATAAAGACCTTTAAACCCTTTTTTCAATTCAAAAGAAAAACTATAGTTGAGCAATCTAAAACCAATAAAACATAATTAAGTTGTGAAGTTGTGATTGATCAACGATTATGAAAGTTATTAAACCAGTCTTTTTCAAAAAAAAATTCTTATTCATCCAAAAATCATTTCGTTTTTCTTTTGAAAATATCCAAGGTTAAAGTATTTCACTTTTAATATATTTTTCTTTCTTTGATTTTTTTTTAAATTCCTTCCGATGATCACTTAACAAGGTCAAATAACTTGTTCAAAACGTGATGAAATCATCATCATCATCAAAAATTTCAATCACATATTTGATCTCATGTGAATATGTAAAAACTTTTCACTTTTCACTACAATCAAATTTCCCATAAAAATAAAAAATAAAAAAAAATATGCAAAAATTGAAGGAAAAAAAATAAAATAAGACAAAACGTAAAGAAAATTCGTGATTTTCTTATGACTTAGTGTACCCACAAATTAATATGTTCATTCAAACAAAATAATTGATTACAATCATTACCGTTTTTTATTTTATTTTTTATTTATTTATTTTTTTTTTTTTGCAGACGATCAATTTCATTAAATTATGAATATCACGTACCCAATGTGGAATTGTGATGATATTTTATTAAAACATTTCTCCAGATTTTGTTAATTCTCTGCATGATCTTTAGATATTTTCCTATAAAATATAGTTTTACAAATAATACAACTTTAATAAATCATTAACTCTTTTTTTTTTTTTTTTTTTGCCTTTTAATCACCCAAATTATTCAAAATTTAATTTTATTTTTTATTTTTCCATGTGAAAAACGTGATTGGCATTTTCTGTAATATTTTCTTTTGCGAATTTGATATTTATCTTATTTGTTTTTTTCCAACAGTACAATGTACAATTTTGATAACGTATTCATGAAAAGTATATTTGAAAAAAAAAAATGTAGATCAAAATTACTTTTCATCATGGGGTACAATAGATACTTTCTCTTTTTTTGTAAATAAATTTTCTTGTATTTTTAATGTAAAATTTAAAATTGAAAAATAAAGGAGAGCAAATATCTTAGACACAAATTAAAAGGAAGGATTTAAATTACAGAAGATTGTTTTTGATTGAAATTTTAACATGGACTGCTAAAATGTACTATATTTTTTTTTTGTTATACATAAAAGATTTCTTTTGCAAAAGTATTTTTTGTTACCATCCACGAAGAAGTTTAAAATTCAAATAATATAAAGTATGTTAGATTAATCATTTAATCGATAGATAGATACTCTGTTGTACCATGCACCAGTTAAAAATAAAAAAAAATGATATAACAAAAATCAAAAGAAAATCAATGATATGAAGATTTTATATTATTTTTTTTTTCTTATTATAAGAAACGATTTACGAGTATAACCTTGCAAATAAAAAATATAATGAAGAAATAAAAGTATATATTTAGATTAAATAAATAATCATATAAAATGTGTGTTTCTTCTTTTTTTTTTTTTATTCTGTCAAAAAAATTTATAATTTAATGTGTCAGAGTATAAAAACCAGTAGTATGTATTTAAAAAAAAAAAAATAAAATAAAAAATTAACAATGATGATCTACTAAAAAGTGTGAGAATTGTGCTTTTTTTCATATATTATTGCATGCATGATTTGATCATTTTTGTTATGTGAATTGCCTTTTGCGTATATCTAACCATTATTCATGTATGGTTTTTATATTTTGCAAAAGAATAGACAAGACTAAACAGTTTTTGTTTTATACAATTTTCAGTATGTAAGTAATATTTTTTTCAAGATTGATTATGTCCTTGATTTTATAATTTTCAAGAAAAATCAAAAATTATTATTAAACACACATAAAAGATATAATACTTGCTTACGAGTAGATAAAATCTGCGTGAACATTTATCAAAATGTCAGAAATTGAACAAAAAGATTAAAAAAATTATTACAGAATTTAAAAACATCATTAAAAATTAATAATTTTTGTATTTTTGGACTGACGGAAAAGAGGTCTTTGAATTCACACAGAAGATAAAAATTTTGAATCAAAATAAAATCTAATGGTCTATGGCAAAAGTTACATTTACAGTTACAAGCATTCTGATGCATGTGAAACGTTATAAAATTGTTAGTTTTGCTATATCTAAAATCTATTGAAGATTTAGAAAAATGAATTGAGTTCAAGTATTGTGGTATGAATGATTTTTTAGTAAGGTATCAAAACAAGATGTTTCTTGAACATCAAAAGTACGACATATGAAAGAACAGTTAATTTTAAATACATTTTAAGTTTTTATTGAACTTTTTAATATTTTAGTCGAAAGTGGAATTTGTTCAAATCCAACAAGATAATATTGAGATACTTAAAAAATTTATTTATCAATTTAAAAAAATGTCTGTATTTGGATAAAATTCAAAATCACCTTCTACTTAAGTTCCTAAAAGGGTAACAAGATCATCGAAAACCATTCAATATTCGACAAATATTTATTAGATATTCTAGAATTTTTGGGAGCTGAAAATCTTCTTCTTTCATCCTAATTTCAAACCGTTGAATTCAATTGAAACCTTGCGCCCAATGATAACGACAACGACAACTGCTTTCCGACACCGACAAAATTAGAAGTAAATCTAAGTGAACGACAACATGTCATTGGGCGAGAACAACAGTCGAAAGCTTAAAAGGTTCTTAATAATCTCTTATTTTTCTTTATTAAAACTTTATTATTCATTATCTTTGGCTTTCAATCAAAAAATAAAACAAACATAAAATAAAATGTATCTAATCCACCCGGTTTTTTTCTCCTCCTTGTACATTTTGCTATATCAATCATTGTACATACATCATAATATATGTATACCACCTATATAGTCACAAATAATATTTATGCACATTGTGTATATTTGTCATATAAAATAATATTTAAACTGATCACTCCTATTATAAACGCTTTCTTCTAATTTACATATTTTTTGTATTGTGCCATCACAGACATCGCCGACGCGTTGATATTTTTTATTTTATTTATTATTTTTTTTTTTTTTTTTTTTTTTTAGCAAAAGAGAAGAGAAGAATATTAAAAGTGAAAAAATTTAACTTAAATGTTTTGTATATATTTTTTGTTTTTTTATTTCTCTTCAGTATACTGAAATAAAATATCTTTCATATTAATTTTTCCTTTTCTTCTTTTTTTTTTAAAACACACATGTGTAGTACATACATACATACATACATGGGAATTCATATATTCCATCAAGATATTTTTTTTTGTTTGTTTTTTTTATTGATAAAAATGAAAGTAAAATTCAAATAATCGTACAATAGATCATATGTGTATGTACATACATATATACAAAATGAAATATTTCACTTTATGTTTAACAATGAAATAAAATTTGGAAAAAGATGATTTTTTTTTTACCAAAAATTCAATTTTTTATGTGTGGTATTTTCTTTTGGAAATTCAATTTTTTTTTTAAAGAAAAAAGTACTAACTTACCTTTTAAAATTTCTAATCCAGATTAAATTAAGAGAAACACAAATTTAAAAAAAAAATCAAATTAAATTCAAACATGTATTTTTAATCTTCTTCTTATATTTTATTTTTAAAAAAAAAAAGCACTTTTGAACTTTCACTACTTTGGGGATCCTTTCTTTTAAACAATTTCTTAAAAATAAAAGCACTGTTTAATTTTAAAAAAAAAATTGTTCAAATAAAATTCAATAGAATATGAAATTTTTTTTTTCAATGATAATTTATTTATTACACTTTAATTTTACCATCTCACACATTAAACTGTAAATTGTGAACTGCACTAATTTTATTTTGTGATCCTTAATGTAGCACAATAATGAATTTTAATGTCACCACCATTTCAAGATATATCGGTTAATTATATCAATATACCGTGTCGTAGTTGTTATAATATTCAATTTATTTTATTTTATTGTTTTTTTTATCTTGTTTCATGTTTTTTTTCTTCTGTTTTTCTTTTATACTCCACCTTTTCATTATGCATGCATGTTTTGTACTTTGTACATGTTACTTGTATTTATTTTTTTTTTTTTCGTGTACGATTATTGTCTCTTTTTTCTTTTGTTTCGATTTTAACACCTACCTTTTACTTGTAATCCTATTTAAGTTTTTTATTTAAAAAAAAAAAAGAGTATAAAAGTCAGTATTATTGTATCTAATGTTTTATTTCAATTGAGTATTTTTTTTTATTCAAACGAATATAACAATAAATTTCATAGAAAAAGCTTCTCTGTCCAACTAAAAACTCTTTTAATTCAAAACTGTTGTATGGTATAAAATATCAACAAAAGAAGAAAAAAACCAACAATCTCCCACCTGTATTTTTATAAATCAGGTGTAGTCTACATACATATATGTTAAAAAACTTGCTTATAACTATTATTTCGTGATTATTAACCGATCGTATATATTAGCAACGAATAAATATTCATTAGTAGGTGAAATTACATGTATCTAATTTTCGTGCACGATTTTTTTTCTTGTAGTTTTTTTTTTCAGATTAGTGGGAAAAAGCTTCTTTTTTTTGTGAACTGTTGTCTAGTCTGAGTCTGGATTTATACAGTTTTTTTAAAATAGTTAAAAATAGTTGCTTTTTTCTATACTTTTCAATTTAGAGAAAAAAGTACGAGCGTGGAGAGAGCCTTTCACATCGAAAGCTTTTATTATAGAAGTTTCGCGCTTAAATCTTTTGTTTTGTTTTTTCTTCCATATAAACGTGTTTTTTTTTTAAATGAAAATAATGAAAAAAATATTTTCCAGTGCATTGTGGAAAATTCAGAGTATATCAGACAAAAACAAATTGATTTATGTAAATTTTTACAAAGTCATTTAAATTATATTTTATTATTTTTTTTTTTGATTTTTATCAAATTGATAATTTTCGTGTGATAATTTATTTTTCCTAATGAAATATCTCGTGCCGGAAATTTAAAAGCGTCAATTAAACTGACACACACACGTTATAAAATATGTATAATGATATAATTTAAAGTATTTCTAATTTGAGAAAAATTTAAAAAAAAAACGTAAATAAATAAAAAAAGGGAAAAAATTTAATTTATAAATCGTAACATTTCAATTTTTTTTTTTTGTAGGAATTTGGAAAATCCGCTAACATGGAATTAACTATGACAAATCAATTTTTTTTTTTGGAAAATTTTAATTACCTACTATAATTTAATTATTTTAATTATCGTGAATTAATTTATTTTTTATTTATTTATTTATTATGAATTATTACACACATTCATGATAGGCAAATTTTTCATTGAGTGAAGGATGATATGGGTTGTTCCTTCTTCACGAGCAAATTTTTAAAGCTTTCTATTTCTAATGTCATTTTATGTATTTTCATATCGTCGGGTAAAACATATTTTAGTCTATTTGATAGCCAATTTTCAAAATCAGAGAAAATTGAGTATGGAACGAGTCAGTTAAAAAACAAAAAACAAAAAAGTATGCAATTATTCATGTTTGGTGCCTTATAAAAAAAAACATAAATTTAACATTGATTTTCTTGAAGTAACGCTGTGATTGTAATTAGAACCTTGTAATACTAAGGTCACGATATTTATTACTCGTCACTCGTCAGAAAACGAAATACCTACATACTTTATGCATTCTTGTTTTTTTTTTCTCAATTCTCAATTATTTCAATTATTGACAACTTCAATCTTTATTAATTAAAAATTTAAATCAAATTACAATAAATGCATATTAGAATTTAAAAATTGCCTTTAAGAACAATTGACACATTTTAAATCAATTAAAATGCACGATTAAGCGTAAGAACGATATCAACCCACCACATTCTTGAAAAGAAATAATACACGATTTTGAACTTATTTTAATTACAAAAATTGATGTTTAAACATAATTCAAAAAGACTTCTTGTTTTTTTTCGTACAAAATAAATTAAAATCATTAATCATAGTCTTCTAATTGATAACAAGAGAAAAATAAGAAAATAAGTAAATAAATATTGTATTTATGTAAATAATGACAATCATGAAATACATATTATTAACATATAAATACGATTTTCGTGATTTCCTTTCAAAATGTAAAATAACAAAAAAATGCATTGTAAACAAATTGAATTAAATTGAAAATTTTATTGAAAAGTAAATATGTACTATAATAATTTGTAAAATGCCAGAATACAATACGCAAACACATTATTCTATATAATATGAAAATGATTGATGAACACAAGTCATTACTTTTGTTTTTTTTTTTTTTTTTTTGAATATTTTAACACTTTCACACTATTTTCATGTCAGTTATTATTATGTAATGTATTTGAAGATATTTTTATTATTTTTCAAATAATATCTTTTTTGAATGCTGAAAAACTGTAATTGTTACAACAATCATCGCAATAATGCAAAAATTACATGTCATTCATTAAATATGAATGTGTTCGCTATATTTGTAATTCGCATGAATTGAAAGATTTGTAAATATATATTATAAAAATTTATTAAAAGGACTTTCACTTTTGTTTTTTCTGTTTGAAATTCACACTTATGTAGGTACTTTTTTTTCTACATGATTTTTTTTTTCATTCAGTAATTGTAATTGCAAAATTTTTCAACTAAAATTTATTTAATTATATAAAAAAGTACACATTTCGAATGTTTTGTAATAAATTTTAAACTTTGAGTTTTTTAATATTTAGTTTGGAGTCATTTTTGGTTGTCGATGGAGCGGTTCTAAAAGCATTGTGAAAAATTTATTGCAAATCCAATTTTCTAATTTTATTCATATATATATTAGAACAATTTTGCTCATAAATGATACCTCTATTATTCACTAAGCGATCTGAATTAAATTTGGAACATATAGAGTACTCTCATGAATGTGTCGTCAACACACGTCGACGACTCGAATGCGCTGGAATTGTAATCAGAGTCGTTAACTGTGCATGCAAGCAGTTATTAGAATATCGCCATCTTCATGACTTTTTAATTAATTTAAATCTTATTTTAAATTTAAAATTGAACTAAAGAAATATCAGAAAAAAAATGTACAACACTATTCGTTTTAATTGAAAATAAACATCGCAGTTGCCTAAAAACGATTGAGTAATTTCAGCCGTACTCATATTATCTGAAAAACTTGTGCTGATAGGTGCTTTACAAAAAAGTAAAGGATTCTTTCTCTTGGTGGTCATTTTCAAAAAATTATTTTATATTGAATAAGTAAATAAAAATGTTGAAATCACTTTATTCGAAATTATGAATATAGTAGAAGAGCCATTGAAGTGGAAAAGACTATTTTCAATTAAGTGTAGAACGAATAAAACATGCGCTAGTTTCAAAAATTAACAGATTGCACAAAGTTTCCATCGAAGCCTCATCCAAATGTCTCAATAATCACCACTTCACAGAAAATATCCAAATAGGTTGCAATAGCTGCGTTCCATTTAAATAAATTAAACTGTTCCAGAGTAGTTAGGCGTACTTCAACACAGCTAATAAATGGAAAACTCTTAATTTTAAGAACTAAGAACCCTCCATTTTTTTCAAAATTGACATAACTACTAAAAGTATTGACCTACCACTAATGTATGAGTTGATATATGTATTTTGAGTACTTGAGATCCGGAGTAGTTTAAATTAAATTATCTAAATGGAACGCACCTTATGGTGAACTCAACCAAAACAACACCAATAAACACAACCATACAACCCAAGGTGTGGTGCTTAACAATGTTAATTTTTGAAACATGCCCCCATTCAACCTTTTCAGCCCTTATTTCTGAAAGAAAAAAAACTGAATTATAAAATTCAAAGGAAAAATTAAATAAAATCTTAAAATTTACATCGAAATTATGTAATTTGCATTTATTTAATAGTTTTTTTTTTTTTTTTAAATAATTTTTCAATTATGTAATTATAGAGACATCAATACACATAAATTATATATAATTAATTTTTTTTTAAGTTTTAAAATATATATTTTATATTTATTTTTTTTTTTGTTGTTCTATAATTTATATATTTATCATTAAAATGTAAACTTATGTACTAACAAATTTTTTTGTTTTTTTGTTTTTTTATATAAATATTTTCTTTTTATCAATTCAAATTTAAAACATGAAATATAACAAAATAAAACATTAATTTAAATTTTATAAACACAAAATATGTGAATTGTGTAACAAAAATCTAATTTAAAAAAAAAAAACAATACAAAGAAAATAAACAAAAAATAAAACGAAAAATTTTTAAATTAATGTTAAAATTTGTTCTTTGAGTAAATATTAAATTACATTTAATTTATAATTTATTTTTATTTTTTTTTTTAATTAAAAAATAGTAATTTATATTTTAGGTAACACAAATAATTAACATTTATAATATATGGCATGTATGTGTATGTGTATGTATATATAAATAATGTATGTATATAATTATGTAAGATTTATGACATATAAACAGACGGATTCTAATACATATATTAACAATTTGAAAATTACTTTTTTTTTTGTTGTTGTTGAATTTTTCACATAAATATTTTTTTTTTTTCGATAAATGTTTCTATGAATCTAATTACTTTGTATTCAATTCTTCTTTGTTTTTTGTTTTTCGGCTCTTTTAGTTTATGAAATTGCACTGTTATTTATTTATTAAATACTAAAAAGTGCTCTTCACAATATTTTATAGATTAAATAGACAATATTTTATTTATTTAGAAGAAAAACCTTTAAGGATATTAAAAAATTTGCTCTTTTTTTGTTTCGTTTTACTAAAATTTAAATGCAAAATATCGCCTGTGTGGTTTGCTATTTTGTATGTCTGTTAAAACTTTTATTCAACAAATTAAAAAAATATTCTTCCCACATTCTATGTATGTAAATTTCTAATTTTTAAATGCAAATATTTTGGAGTAAAATTTTTATGAAATGATAAAAAAAAACACATTTCAAATTTAAAAAAGAATTGTATTCGGAGTAAAGAAACACCCACATTACGTTACATGTAATTTTTCAGGTCAATGGAAAATTACTAGAAAATTCTAACAAAATTATATTCACATTTTTGAAAAATAAATCAAAAACTCCACATTTCTCTATGATTTTGAAAACAAAAAAACACATAAGTTTTTACATTTCAGTTGAATTAAATGCAATAACTCTTTTTTTTAGGACTATTTCTTAATTTCGATACATTAATAATAAAATAATTTAATCACTTCAATCGATTTCTTCAACAGATTGAACAAAAAATCAAAAATTAAATAAAATCGTTTTGTAAAATTTTTACTAAAAAAAAAAAGTAGGTACTCATATCGGTATTTTTTTTAACGAGTTTTCAACCACATACAGGCAGTGTTTTTATAAAAATTTTCTCATATATATTTTTTTTAAATTATAACAGTATTTTCTCATAATCGAATACAAATGACGAAAAAATAAAAAAATCTCCTCTATTTTTTTTTCCTCTTTCAAAATATACACAAAAATTTAAACGAAAACACAAAATCACAAATAATAATTAATTATTTTTTATAGATTCTTAAATCTAGACTAGATACTTTTATTATTTTTTTTTCTGGCTTCTTTATCTCTAATTATGAATTTATAATATTTATTCTTTTCTTTTTTTTTTTCCATTTTATTTCAAAATTTTATTTTTATGCTTATGATAATGTAAAATATAAATTTTCTAAATGTAAAAATAAAACTCCACTACCCGTAAATTTTAATAAAATCAAAAAAAAAAAAAAAAACACTATAATAAAAGTAAAATTTCAACAATTACAAATTAATTTTTATATTTCACATAATTCTTAGTGAAAAAATTACGTTGATTAATTATTTCGATTTATGAAAATAGAAACACAATTTAATCAATTAAATGAAAAATTTACTCTATGTAAAAAAAAGAAAAATAACAACAAAAATAAAATGTAGATAATGCATTTAAAATGACTTATTCTAGATTTTATATGATTTTGTTTTTTTTTCTTCTTTTTCTTATTTTATATTTCTATTAAATTTCTAAAATTTAAAAAAATTTTCTTTATTTTCTTTAATTACCTTCTACCAAAGAAATCCATAAATTCTAAAATTATACACCAAGGTTTTTTTTGCTCACCTTTTCTCTAAGAAACAATTCGAATACATTCTAATCATTTTTTTTTTTTTTCAATAAATTCAATTATAATAATTTTTTTAAGTTCTGTTATACATAATTCTCTACTAAGAGGTACACCATAGAACAATTATAGAAAGAAGAAGAAAAAATAATTATTGTACTTTTGTAATTCCTCAAATATCAATTAATTCGGTTACAATGGGGAATTTTTAATAAAAATTATTTATACCTACGTTGTTTATGAGTAAATATGTAATACGATTCATGTGACTTAAACCAGTTATTTACGATTTTTTTTTTATTAGTCCAATTGGGAATTTTATCAGAATCAAATTTTAATTGCTAATAAAATCGCGACATTATAAAGTACTCTTGCAGCCTTATTCTTCATCAAGTCATAACTTATGACAGTCATAAGTCTATTCACCAAACTAGTTTTATGACCGTCATAATCAAGTTATGACCATAAAATCCTTTTAACTGTTTTGCTGACCTATTAACTTTGCTACTAGCATTTTGAACCCAACTTTGAACTTGATTATGACGGTCATAAACTAGTATAGTTTGGTGAATAGACTTATGACTGTCATAAGTTATGACTTGATGTAGAATAAGGCCGTTGATCTATTTTACGAAAAATAAATCGAAAATTTGGCACTTTTTTACGTGATAATTATAATTCAAAAGAGAATCAATATTCGAATACAAAATTTTTTTTTTTTTTTTTTTTTTCAAAAGGATATTTTAAGCTTCCACTGTGAAACTGGCTATTAGAATTTTTTATTTTTTAGTTTCTTTACCATAATCACTTTTTCTTTTAAACAAAAATTTAGCTTTTCAACACCAAATAAAGCATTATTTTATTTTTTTTTTTGATATTAGAAATTACAAAAGATCAATAAAAAATTTTCCCTTCCCCCACTTTTTCATAAACGAAAAAATAAATTTATAATTTTTATTTCTAATTCCTAACATTAAATACTTTTTTTTTCTTCAAAATTTTTAAATTCTTTAACTGTTTTATTTTAATAATGTATTATTTTTTTTCTCTTATTTTAAATGTTTCTATGAATTTTATTTTCTTAATCATTGGTTTTCTTCTAGATTCAATGAATTGCATTTTTTGAAAAGACTTTATTTTTAAAATGTTTAAAAATGTTTAAAAAAAAAAAATTCAATTTATTAAACGGTACATATTCTTCAAAAAATAAATTTTTATCCAATTCTGAATTTCTTTTTTTTAGTTAACTTTCTTTTTGTGGTTTTTGTTTTTTTTCTTATTTTCTTGATTTCGATGAAATTCGGAATTAAAACTTAAAGCTTTTAAATTATCCTTTTATCGGTTATTTAAATTCTAGAATTTGATCATGCCTTTTCTTTTTCTTATGATTTTTCTTTGTGTTGGCTTTATCAATATGAGTATATGATATTTATAATTTAAATATCAAATTTAATTTACTTTAGAAATATATGTACCTATGTAGATATTTTTTTTTCATTTACTTTTTATGACAAATATACTTCATATACCTACAATTATAATTTATGTTTTTACTATTTTTAAATCCACAACATTTATATTTTTCAATTAGTACAGTATAACAATGTAAATTTCATTTCCTCTGCTCTTTTTCTTGTTTCTATTTTGTTTTTGCTTGTCGTATCTTCATTTTAAGTTTCTTGAATATTGTTTAATTTATTTTAATTGTGTTTTTCTTATCTTTTTCTTTACTTTGTTTTTTTTTTCTTTTAAAAAAAATTGTTGTTTATGAAACAAAATTCTGAAAATTTGAATTTTTTTTTTGTCAAAATTATAATTTCAATTGAAAAAAAAAAAATAACAATATAAAATTTTTTTAAAACGTCAATCCTACAACTTATAATAAACTTAAAAAAAAAACAAAAAAAATTACAATAATAATTAAATTTAAATTTAAAAAGAAAAATAATTTCTTTCAAAACAAAATTCTAACAAAAAATAATAATAATAAGATAACTTCCATGGAAATCTTTTAAACTATTTTACAATCATACACAACTCCCTCAATCTCAAGAAAAAAATATATACATAATTTTATAAATTTAATAAAATTTAATTTTCTTGTTTTTTTTTTTTTTTGCATTTTAATTACAAATTACATATTTGTATCTTGTATATCGGAATGAAAATAAAATTATATATTTTTTAATTTTTTAATATAAATTTTTTTTTTTTTAATAAATATTTGGCTATATTTGGTTAATTAACACTTCAATAAAACAACACAACGACACAATCATCTTCTCTAAACTACATCATACGTATTGTGTCTGTATATTGTCGTATTGTAGTTTAAAGTCAACCTCTTAAATGAATTTATGTAAATTTAAAAAGATTACATAAATAATAATAATAATAATAGTATGGATTTTTCTTTTTAATTCAAAAAGAAAAAAAAATGTGTAAAAAGAAATAATTAAACTAAATCTTTGACTAATATTTAATTAATATGACTTAAAAAAAAACATTTTAATTTAAATTGAGAATGTTTCGATTTTCGAGATTCTCTCGTAACGTGTTATAAATTTGTATTTGTTGTTCGGGTTTTAGATTATAAATCTATAAAGAAAGAAAAATAAATACAATTTTTTTAAAATGAAATAATTCCAAACATAGTCCTCCGTTAATAGAGATTTTTTTTTTTTTTTTGTATATGAAAAAATAAAAATTTTACCTGTGATAATAATTTTGCTGGTGATGGTGTTCTTATAAAGCTTGAAATGTAAACATTAACAAATGTTGCCATTAAAAATTGACAATCGAAACGATCCATAATACCGCCATGTCCAGGAATCATATCACCAAAGTCCTATTTCGAATAAAAAAACAATAAAACAAATAACATTAGAAAAACAGATTTCTTTATAAATAATAAAATCATTTACTTTAATTTTAAATGCACGTTTAAAACCAGATGCAAAGAATCCACCGAATGGTCCAATTATTGAACTGAATAGACTCATTGAAAAGGAATGTAATACAAATGGATACATTAAGAAACTTTGTCGAACTCCAAACTGTAAGAAAAATTTAAAAAAAAAATTAAATAAAAGATTATGTATTTTTGTAATTTTATAACTATAATTTTTTTTTTTTTTTTTTGCTTACCATAGAAATTGTATATTCTTGTTTTGTAAATAAATAACTTGGTACACATTCCATTGTCATTCTTCCCAATGTTTCAGAATATTCAATTGGACAAATGAAATATTGATAACCACATAAGAAATATGATAATAGAAAACCAAATGCAATTGTTGCAAAACCACCACCAATAAATCCTTCCCATGTTTTCTTTGGACTTAATTTAATCAATGGTGTTCTTCCGAAGAAAAATCCAAACATATATGCCATAACATCATTACATACAATCATTGAAACGGGAACAATGAACCATATTAAACCTTTAAAAAAAATAGGATATTTTCATTTTAAAAAACACACAAAAGAAGAAAAAACAATACAAAATAAAAAGAAATTTTCAATATTGAAAAATATTTTATTACCTTCAAAAATATTCTGAATAATTAAATAACTTTGTGTTACAACAATCAATAATGAAACATGAGTCCAAGCAAATAAACTGAATTGTTTCATATAATATTTTTTAACCAATGACAAAACAAACCATACGAATCCAATACAATATAAGCAAAATGATAAAAATCTATGATATGTTACCAAAAATTTTAAATATTCCTGAAATTAAAAATTTAGAAATTTGAAAATTTGGACAATATTTGATTTTTGTTTTTATTTTGTTTTTGTACTTACAACTCGATTTATCACAACACCAAAATAATCAACTAAATTTTCTCCATAAAAGAAATAATTTGATGTAAGAAGAAAATACCATGAAAGACTTCGGAACCATGGTAAACCATGAATTCTATAAACTTGATATCCAATTGAAATAATTTCCTCAAAACATTTAACTTGAACGAGAAGAGTCTAAAAGAAAAAAAATTTATTTTTTGTTGTTAAAATTTTGGTTGTTTTAAATATTTTTTTTTTATTTATTTCCTGAAAAAGATATAATCTACCATTAGCATTCAACTTAAAAAAAAATCTTAAGATTAAAAATAAACAAGAATTACTGGAAATATTGAAATGGTTTTTTTTTATTTCTTTCTTAGAATTTCATATCAAATTTCTTGGTTGGTTATACAAGTAGGTACTAAGAATTTATGATCACCGAAACCAAATTACTTTAAAAAAAAAAACATGTTTATGTATTTAGAATCATGTTTTTTTTTCTCTCGTATATTTTAGAATATTTTTATTATTTTTTGTCATTTTGTTTTCCTCTAATTTTTACAAAAATAAATTTGTTTCAAACACGTGATTAAATGAAGAAAAAAAAATTCTTATTTTTAAATTTAATTTTAATATCACGAATTTTTTTTTTCAATTGTAAAGAGAAAAAAAAAAAAGATTGAAATATTCGAAAATGTTGCATGTAGTGAAATATGTAGAATGAAATAATTCATTTGTATTTTATTTCATTACCATGTTTGTTATATAATTGAAAATGTAATATTTTTATGACCATAATTTGTTTTCTTTCAAATCAATAAAAGCTATATAGTATTTCTGTATTGTAGCTAGGCTATAGTTTTGGCGCCTGACTGCATACATTTTAGATTACCACAATTATTCAAGTATGTACAATACATGTATTGATATACTACATCTTCTCATATATAGACCGATCGTTTATTGTATTAGACATTAACGACCAAAACTATAAATTGAATTCAAACTAATCTACTACAAGAATCAATATTAGAAGCCATATTATAGAATAGGAAAAAAAACTATACTGGTTTCTATACTTTTTAGGGTAATAGTGCATATAGATACATTCAAATAGTTCACATATTGGTCGTTATATAGACTTTTGTGGAAATATGTACTACATCAAGTTTTCAAATTTATATTGAATAAAAATTACTATGACAATAAATAATAATTTGAATGTTTTTTTTTCTTTTTCTTCTTTATTTGCTTTTTATTGATTTTTTCGGTGTTTTCTTTTTAATTTGAGGCTTGGCTTTCTAGGTGAAAATCATATAAAATACAATTGTATTACAATTGTAAGGATTCTGTTATTTGCATTTAAATTGCGTAATTTCTGTATTTCGATATATTATACTTTTTTTTAAATACTCAAAAGTACTATATAGTTTACTTCTTAATATGTATACTGATTTGCTTGCACAATAAATAGCAAATATATGTATAAAAATAAAAACAAATATTAAATGAAATTTATAATGTAATAATTTAAATTTAAAATAATTAATGCAAATAATGTACTTACAGTTATCATTAATGCCAATGGTCCACCATATATAATTAGAGCAAATCCGAGAATCATAATCATTGTAAAAATACCACGAATCACATAATTTTTCCATCTAATAAAAAAATAAACGTGTAATAAATTTGTTTAAAAATAATTATCATATAAAATAATTTTGTTTAATAAATGAATTTATTAGCAATGTCATAAAAAATTAATTACTTTTAGATTTATCAAAAATTAAAAGAAAATCTTTTATCTATGAAATTTATTTATTTTGTTAGCAATAAAAAACGTTGCATGATTTTTTCCATAATATTTGGCATTCCTAAGCTTTTATAAAAAAAACATTTAAGTTAAGGCCTCTTGTTTATTTAGCGAAAATAGAAAATAGCGAAAGATGGTCAATCATGGTCGAAAAATTGTACAACAACAATACAGAAAAATAGTACGCAATAGTATGGTTTAACTTAACGACAAAATATTTTGGCGCTTTCATATTTTCTTAGAAATCAATAAATTACACAATAAATAAGCACTTTTTTTCCATACATTAGATTTCCTAAGAAGTAGGTACTTATTCTAATTACATACTCGGTATAAGAACATACAAACATAGAAAACGACAGTTAAAAAGAGAAAAGAAAAATTAAATTAAATTTACTTGAAAAATCACAGCAAAATGGCATTTTAAATATGTAAGTACACAAAAATGATTAAATTTAATTTCAATCAAATATTGATTTTATTTTTTCTTCAAAAAAAGTTGAAAATAAACAATTTTAAAAATAAAAAAAAATTGTTATAACAAACTTCTGTAGATATTTGAAAAAAAAATATTTTTGTCAGACATTTCATGTACACAAAAATAATGACAAAAAAAAACATGTTGAATAAACTTATCACGTTTATTTAACATAATTATATATGTATATCTATTGTGTATGTATATGAACTCCCAAGCCATTATAATACCCCTTTCAGAACCGACGAGAACATAATGCATATTAATGTCTCATAATAATATATGATATACCTTTATAATGTGAATCGACGATAATTTAAATTAAAAAAAAAAAAAAAAAAGGAAAAGGTCAAAACTCTTTCGTAATAGTTGTTCTTTGGAAAACAAAAATAATCGATTTTATTATTCGTTTAATTAAATATCGAACACATATTCAAATTACACCTTTTTAACATAAAATTTAACGAGAGCCGTAACACATGTATGTGGGGTACATAAAATCAAAATTTTATATTGTTTATAAATTTATTCATTCCAAAAAAAAAAAAAAAATTCTAAATTTAGAATATAAGTAATTATGTATTTTTATTTTTTCTTTTAATTTTTATTAATCGATAAAATGAAATTTTGCAAGTGTTTAATAAGAATTTAAGAATAAATTATTTCTAGAATTTTTTTACATATTTTGAAATTTATTTAAATAATTTTTAACTGGAAAAATAATTTCATTTTTTATTATTTATTTTTCTCAGAATATAGGTACCTATTTAAAATATAAAATTACATTTTTATCAATTTCCCACATTGTGAAACCACAAATATGTATGTTATGCATTTGGTAACAAGTGAATTCATTTGAAGAATATTACATTATGTACATATATGTATATGTGGATTGTGGAGTATTATTAAATAAAAGTGGAAAATATGTACTCTCTAAACAATAACCCCTTGCTATAGTATTTACTTTATTTCAGATATATGTATAAATAGATGTCTTGAGTATAATTAGAAAACTTCAATATTAATTATTTAAAATTTGAAAAATACAGTGCTTTCAGTAATTATTTGTACATGCTGGAAAGTTTTAACTGAGACCCATGTCTTTTTTTTTAATCAAATTTAATGAGCCATGATGCTGTAGGGATGTTCCTTAACTACACTTACATATATTAGTAAAACGCTGGCGCATGAAGAAGACAAAAGAGGTAGGGTAGGGGGTATGTTACAGGAGCGAAGACAAGACGTTCGTTACTAATATACACGAGGGAAAATCATGTTCTAATCAAATGATTGTCAACTGACGAATTTCAACTTAAAATTTTATTATGACAAATTTAATCAATTTACAATTATTTGACGTTTCTGAAGATATACTTATTTTGTCTATGACTTAAATTTGAAATGAATTCGTAAAATGAAACATGTGATAGGATACCGTGACATCAGATTGTGTTGGGAGCAGAAGACATACAACTGCAGAGGGTTAAAATAGTAGATTTACAAACTGTAAATACACATTAGGTACATTACATTATTTGTTTTGATTTTTGTTCTGTAACATATTTTAAAAAATATTCTATTTTTCTTTTTTATGCCTTTTTTTTGTATGCAACAGCAATCCGCATAAATGTGAACAATTTTTAAAACAGCTTATATGGTTACATGTTTTCTTTTTCTTCATGGATTACATAATTTAAAGATAATTTTTTAATTTTCTTTTGTGTCAAGTTTGCTAACATATCATTATAAAAATAATGTAAAATAGACATGAATAATTAATGTTAGATCATGTTGCATACGAAAGTAGAAAAAATTTAATGTATATTTTATTATTTTTATACATGAAAAACATCATGAAGCATATACACAGAGCCTTAATAAATAAAACAAAGTAGAAAATATGAAATGAATATGTTACAAGTACACAAAAGTGTTTATTTACTTTACAGTAATTATGAATATAATATTGCATGTTCAACTATATACGTACATTCCTTCGTTAAACGAACAAATTGAAAAGAGTAATTTTTTCTAATTAATACCATCACGTATGAAATTTATAAAAGTCACTTACTTTATTTTCAGTCCAAAGATCAAAAATAACATTTTTTTTTCTCTTTTTTTTTTCCAAGTCAAAAATTAATAAAAACAAAAGTGCTGTGATGCAGTTGAATTTTTTTTTAATTGTTCTTAAGTTTCAATTTAAAGTTTTTTGACTCGTTTAAATCATGTGACAATCTAACTAACTACATAATTCTCTTTTATTGAAAAAAGGAATGAAAATTAATCAAAAAATAATTAAAGTTTAGATAAAAAAAACAGTCTTTGTGTTGAACTTTGTCTTTTAAAATGATAATAAAAATCTGATTGAGTGCCAGTAAACTAATTTAATTCAATTGCAAAACAATTTATGAATAAATATAATACGTACATATTTACGTTCAGAAAGATTAAGATAAATTAAATTCTTTTGAATAAAAAAAAATCATTCTAGAGAATTATTTATAACTTTTATTCTTTAAGTTTTTTTTTTTTTTTTAAATGAAAACTCACCTATCTGGAAGATCCTTCAGTGCTGAGCTTAACATTTCCGGTGTTTTATCCGTACCTTGTGGTAATGTTTTAGCGAGTTCTTCAACATATTTCTCTTCTGGAAGTTTTTCCTCTTCAGAATCAACCTGTAAAAATTTAACAAATTACGTAAAATAATAAATGACGTAATTAATAATACAAAAATATTTACAAAAATTATTGGATTATTGATAAAAAAAATTATTCGAAAAAAATTATAGAATATAAAATTCAATGTAATAAACTCTGTCAAGGTACACAAAAATACTGATAAAATTATATTGGGTGTTCATGTGGTTTATGAGATAACTAAATGCTCAACTTCGAAATAATTTTTCAAATACATCACTTCTTCTAAAAAGTCTTTGGATATCTCTCTAGCATTGTCCTTCGTGTGAAAAGTACTTTTTTCACATTTGACCACCAAGTCTTTCTTAAACTGAATGGGGTAATTTATTCTAAAAGAATTTTATTTTAACTTAAAAAACAATCTGAAAGACATAAGAATTAATTTGAGTATTATGAACACCCTATAAATTCCCTTTTAAAAAAAATTGTAATTGACTTTTTTAATTAAAAAAAAAACAACAAAACATTGAATAGAACTTCAGAAATGAAATATTTAAATCCACGAATTAATGGTTACAATCTTTATCGACCTTATAAAATTTAATCAGTATAAAGTTTTTAAAAAAAATTTACCTAGAGAACTAACAAAAATTTATACTTATTTATTCAAGTATGAACGTACTTACATTACCAATAAAATGTAAATATTAAATTGTTTATAAAGAAAATAAAATGATTAAAAAAATTACGATTAAACTCAAAAGATCAACAAAATCTTTTTTTTAAAAAAAGCAATTAATTTGTTTTTTTATTTATTTTAATTATTTTCAAGTACAAGTGACATTCAAAAAAAAAAATATTTTAAATTCATTTAAGTATTTATTTTTTTCAGCATAAACACATTCTATGAGACAAAAATTATCATCATTTTGTGATTTATTTATATTTAAATAAATACTCGAAGACAAAATATATGTATACATAAGGAGTGGTCCAGAAAAAATTGACCCTTTTATTTTCCGCTATAAAGTAATAACTAACAATTATTTTTTGATAATATTTTCAGGATTTATTTTTAATAACTTAACCTATGTATTACAATAACAAAATTTTACAAACTAGTTTTTTCGATAAAATTTTCGTACTTTGTATTTGGGACCTCTCATTAAATTTTGTACAGTTGTATGTGTGATGGTATCGTACTGTCTTCTCCACTTTATTTTGAAATCCATTTCATTTTTAACCTTATTTTAACTATTTCGCAGCTCCCTTTTTATCAAAGCCCAGTATCCCTCGATTGGACGAAGTTCTGGGCAATTTGCAGGATTCGCCTCCCTTGGTACTATATTAATATTATTGTCCCTATACCAGTTCATTGTTGTTCGTGCATAGTGGCTCGTGGCTAAATCAGGCCAGAAAAGAACAGAACCCTCATGTTGCTGTATGAAAGGTAAAAGTCGTTTTTGGAGGCATTCTTTAATGTATAAATTTGAATTTATTGTCCCTTTCACAATAAACTCGTCACTTCTAAGACCTCAAGAACAGATGGCTTGCCAAATCATAAATTTCTTCGGAAATTTTGAGATCCCTTTTGTTGAAAATTTTCTACTGATATCTATTTTACTTTTCACTGTGTAAAATTCATTGCCAGGTAGCTGAGAAAAATCTGCCTTACAGTAAGTTTCATCATCCATGACCACACAGTCAAATTTTGTCAAATATCCTTCATACAGCTTCCTTGCTCGTTTTTTTGCCACTTTTTCCTCTATATCTTCACGATAAGGTACTTTTTGTACTCTGTAGGTACGTAAACCTGCTTTTAGTTTGTATCTGTGTACAGTTGATTTTGATGTTCCCACAACTTTTGCTACATCTCTCTCGGAGGTACCTGGTTTTCGACGATATATTGCCTTTATCATTTTGAAATGATCAGGATTAGAAGGACCTGGTCTTCTACCTGATCCAGCTTGCCGGTCGATAGACATCCCCTGTTTGTACTTCTTTATTGTCCTTTTGACTGTAGATAAAATTGTTTGTAGCTGTCTTGCTAGAGTAGACAACTTAACTACTGGATTTTCCAAGAATTTGGACAAAATTTGCTTACGTACTTCTTCTTCACTACGTGACATCTTAATTATTTCACTTCTAATCAACAAATAACTAATATTTTCAAATTGTTTGATATTTATAGAAAATGTTTGCCATATTACTCATTCGTGTCTTATATGCAGTTTAAAAGTTATAGCAAAAAACAAAAGGGTCAATTTTTTCTGGACCACTCCTTATATACAAAATCAAGTTCAAAAATCAATGACCATGAATAACCTTGATTAATTGACATTTTCGTTTTTTTTCTTCTTTGTATTTTTATATTTAATTTGCTTGAAGTACACATAGATTATAGATTCAATTACTGTTAATAGAAATAAAAATCGTTTTATTCTATTTAATTTATTTAAATAGCCAATAAGCATGTATACTTTTTTGAAATATCCACCTGTGCATATATCTTGACATGCAAACGAGATCAAGGTCTGTTTTTTTATTTTTTTAAATTCATTATTTAATATTTTGCTCAAGTTTTCATTTCAAAACGAGAGTACAAGTAAATAATGTGTTGTAAAGTTTCACATATAGGTACATATATTTAAAAAAAATGCTTGTTTATTTAATTCCTTTCACACTTAACTTAATCATTCCATGAAATTTAAAACTTCATGCTTTAAATATTACATGATGCACTCGTGCTATAATTTAAATGTTATGCAATTATTGTTGTTTTTATTTTTCAAAAATACTTACAAAAAAAAAAAAAACTCTAAAAAGATTCATATTTATGATACTTGAGTAATATATCAAAGACAAAAAAAAATTTGTTAAATGTGTACTTAGTATGTAATTAGAATAAATAACTATACATGAATATTAAATTTCCGGTCTTTTTAAAATGATAATTAACTTTTTTATTTATTATTTTAATTTTTTTTTGTAATAATTAGCAAGTAAGAGTTTCATGTGTACTTAGTTTTTTTTATTTTTTTTAACAATCATTTTTATTTTAGATTTTTTTTTTCTACTGTGAGCGATATTTAAATATATGTATAATCAATATAACTAATAAGAAACTTATTACAACTGATAAGAAAAATTGCTTATTCAAAAACTTTGATTAAAAATAATAATAAATAATAATTAATTAATTAATAAGTAATTATACATTGGAATTTCGTTTAATTGAAAGCGTGTATTATTTAGTCATAGTAAATTTTTTATATGCAAACGTTAACAAAATGTTCACTTTTTTCAGCTTTTTTATGTCTTCAAATTCTCCTTTATTTTAAAACATTTTGAAAGAACACTGTTTTTTTCTGAATGAGTATTTAAAATCAATTATATAATTTAGGTTCTTTTTCTTTGCTGAATCCTAGATTAGATTAGATTAAAGAACCAGCCTAAAGATGGGATGTTGTTCCCTTGTTACTGCGACCCGTTTGGATCTTTTGTAAAACCCTACTGTTGGCTTTGACCTAAAGTTTTAGGGCTTTGACAAAATCCAAGACTTTTTTAGGTGGTAGGTGGCACACTTCGTTCGCTGATGAATCCTAAAAACTATTTAAAAATTTCATTGGTCAACTAGTAAATTTTTTAGCGAAACAAAGATGGATGCATATGATAATTTTGTAATATTTTAAAAGCCATTGAGTTCATTGGGATTTAGAAAAAAAAAAAAAAAGCAATTTTATGTTTTAATCTAGTTAAATTGTTTCAACAGAATAAATTGCAAAAGAAAAATTCATAGGTTTAAACTACATTTTATGGCATATTTCGTTATTAACTAATTAAATTTTGCTTCAGTTGTAACGAACTGTATAAGTAATATGAATATTACTTATTTTTGCGCAAATATTTACACTGGAAATACACATCAAATTTGATAGACTGTATAATTATATTATAATTATGTAATACATGCAATGTAACGAATAATTAAGTTTCTCATAATAGTTAATTTATATTTTTGTAATAAAGCATTCATCGAAAACGAAATGCATAAATCGAAAGTACATAATTATTTAATAAAATGGTCATCGCCTTATTTGGTGAACAACGGTTTAATTACTTATCGTTTACTGTGAATCATTTTAATATTGATTAATTGCTGTTGTTTAATGCTTTTTATAACATTTTATTCCACTTTTAATAAATGTTTCAAAATTTTCCACCCTAAAGGAAAAAAACTTCTTAAAAAATGTATCTGGATCTATCAAAGGAAAAGCATTGAAGTTAAAGAGAAAAGTGTTTAAAATTTCAATTTGGAAAAATAATAGAATTTACTTATGATACATGTTTCATCAAAACAATAAATCCTTATGCAGTGGAATTTCTAAGTATAAACATAAATATTAAAAATTAAGTGAACATGAAAAAAAAAAACAATATTACATACACAATATTTGTTCCAATTAAATTAACAGTAAGCAATTGGAAATCTCATATGTGCGTACTTGAATAAAGTACATATATATGTAATAAAAGTGAAATTCATTTGAGCCCTAATTAAGTACTCATTAATAAATTACAAGATTACTTATATACAATGTAAACGCACCTGTACACCCTTGAAATATTCACGTGCAGATATCATACTTACGAATATTCAATTGAAAATTATGTTTCAAGCATTTTAGATAAGAGAAACTGAATTTGTTATTTTCTTAAAATACCAACTTTTAGTGGCGTCATAGAATTTTTTTTATCACAATACATAAAATAGATACCATGAGTTAATTATTTATATATATATATCACTATTTCCTAATTTTCATTGCGTCAAGACTTTCTAATTTTAATAAATTTCATAATCTTCTAGAAAAAACAAAAGCTGAATATCAAAAAGATTTATGTACATATATATATATATGTAGAAGGTATACTTATACTACGGATTTTATTTGTCTATGTTTATTTATCTAAGAAAATACAAAAATACATAAATCGTACCATCGTACTAAAAATTTTGGATGTTTTCCAAAATAACGATTAAGACCAAAAGTGGAAAAGATACATATTAAAACGAAAATATCTTCAAAAGTTTCTGTCCTTCGCCATGCACATTTTGCTACATCGGGATATTTTACTTTCTTTTTTTCGTTTCAAGGATATGTAGCTAGCCAAAATACGATTTTTTTTTAAACAGAAATTTCTGAGGATTTTTGTCTAGCATTTTTTTTAAATTATTTGTAGTAGGTAATTGTTTTGTCATTGTTAAAATACTTTCATCATAAAAATTAGATAAATTTTTGAATTTTATTTATTTTTGTATTTAAATAAAATATTATGAATTATGATGACAATTAAATTATTCATTTTTATTTTTTGTTTTATCATTTTTCAACATCATAAAGAGAGATAAATGAGAACAATCTCAATTGATAGACAATTCAATTATATACAGAAAAATTCTATTTTAAAATTTATATACAAAACATCTGATGGTGATGATGTTGATCATTAAAATCTCATCTTGTACATGAATGAACCACAAGAATAACCATAACAACAACAACAAAAACAAAAATGATGAATGTGTATACCAACATGTAGAGAGAATCAGTGAAATTGAAAAATTACGCTACACGATAAAAACAAATCAAGTGTATAGCTGTGAAAAAATATACATAAATAAATAAATAAACAATGTCAGGTAAAAAATTATTTATATATTTTATTGTTTTGTTCTATATTTATTAAAAGTTTACGTACATGATCTGAAGAATCAGCTGTCACTGAATCACTTCTTTGCGTCTTTTTTGAATGAGATTGGGAATCTTCACTATCTTCAGCTGGGACATCACCTTCACCCTTTCTACGACGTACTTCAGCCATTTCTTTTTTTTATATTTTTTATATTTTAATGACAAATTTTTTTTCTAAATTGTATTTTTTGTTTTTAATTTAATTTAAAAAAAAAAAAAAAGTGTAATTTTGAAAAGATATATTTTTCTTTTAATTTCACTTTCAGATAATTTTTGCACTTAATTTGCACTTGAGACCAAGTCAAGTTAATTTCCTTTTTTTTCGTTGTTTTTTTCTAGATTTTTAACTTTGAATTCAATTTCTTTTTATAACTTGAACTTGTGACACGAAAGGAAATTAAATTTTTTTTATGCGTTGATAGGTTTAATTGTTTTTTTAATACATTATAAATAGACGAAAGAAAAAAATTGATAAATCATGTATACACAATATTCTCTGTCTATACACACGCCTTATAACCAAACGAATTGAATTTTCGAATTAAAAATGAACTTCTGCCAAAATATTCAAAGGGAATATATGATCATGAATAATTCTTTAAATTTTTGAAATTACTGATTATAAATTATTTGTTGAAAAATAATTAAAAATTCCGCTGAAGAAACACCCGATTCGAACAATTCTCCGCGACAGCTTCGAACTTGTTGTTTTTCTTCAAAAAAAAACTAAAATCTAATTTTTTTTTCCAGATGTCAAAATTTTCGCTTTTTTTTTATCGATCGCTGAAAAGCGAATTCAATAACCATTTACGACGAAATCATGAATTTTAATCGAGTATCGATTTATAAAAGTTATACAAGGTAGCTCAAAATTCCATGCAAACAATTTTTAAATTTGAATTGTTTAATACTTTTATTTTTAATAAAACAATAAAATATTTTTCGTACATTTTATTTCTTATAAATCATTTCATCCATATTTTAATTCATTCAGTAGTTACATACTTTACATATCAGAAAAAGTGTCACATTTTCCTTCCTATATAGTATATGTAATAACTTAACTAGTAACCTAATACGTTCGATCTTCAACACTTCAATAGATCACATATATTGTATTCTGTTATATCAGGTTCATTTTGTAATTGTTCGACGGTAGTTAAGTTCTCATAAAAATTATAAAAACAAGAATCTATCTCCGGAAATGTATCAAGTAAATCCTTTTTCTTCTCGATGCTAATTGGCCGTGGTCCTTTATAAGCAGATTTTAAATCATTTAATGAAAATTCTCTTAATTCACATTTTTTAACATTAATCTTTTTAAAAGGTGTATTTTCATTGAGACTTGTTTTATATTCAATAAAACCAAAATTATCACTTCTATAACGAAGCCATTTAATTTCATTCCAATCAAATTTGTTCGATTCTTCATCAAAATCAGGCCAAACAAATTTATTTTTTGCAAGAGCCGAAAAATCAAAAAAATCAGTTTGATTCATTTCAATAACATTAAATGGATTTTTCCATTTAACAGTTCTTACAAAATTATACCAGTCTCTTGGATGATGAATTTTTACAGTGCTTTCTTTTCGTTTTTCTTCAATGAGTTCTAGATCGTCGTCACATTCCATCCGAGTCAGATTCGGAATTACAAATTTGTGATTTATCTCACTAATACTTTTGTTAAAACATAAAACAAATAAAAACATAGCTGTCACAAAAATTTTTTTGTTTTGTTCTAAACTGGAATCACTGTAGAATGTAGCAGTTTTAGTTTTCCCCTCAGGATTAAGTAATGTTAAATATTTAAACAGGCATGATGCAATTTCATTTCCACCCTGTTCGGCTATTATTTCATGCCACATAAAACAATGTGAATCTCCAGTAGCACAATCATGAACAGTTAAGTTATATGTCCAAAGTTTATGAGATTTTGAATGTAATCGCAAATATGGTGTTGCTAGACATTGTCCCAAATTAAAACTTACCACTTTATGTTCAGGATGATTAATTGATTTTAATTTATCGTTTTCTTTACTTTTATGAGCATTATCTTTTAATTCAATCATCGATGAGGAATCAGCTTGAGATGAATCACTTTTCGACTTATTACCACAAGGTTTGCATGTATCAGATTTTTTTGGACTTTCAAATTTGAAATTCATGCCTGATTGAGAGGAAAAAACAAAAAACAAAATTTAAAAAAAATAATTTTTATCTTAAAATGTAAGCTTACTTCGAAAAATCTCCAAAAATTTTGTTGAACTAATAGGTTTATCAAATACTTCCTTATATATTTTATATATTCGGTAAGGTTTAATATCAGATGATAAAAATTCATTAGTACCTTTATAAGTATCAAAAATATAACTATTAATATAATTTTTAACTTGTCCTATTTGAATTTCAGACATTTTGTTTGCAGGAGGACGCAAACCGCGAGTATCTTGATATGAAACCATAGGAAATTTAAGCTTCTTTTTCATTACATTTCTCAAGAAGGTTTGTGTTTCACCAAAACACTTTCGAAAGCATAATTTACAAACATTTATTCTTTTTCCAGCAAACTCCACATAGTACAGATTACTATATTCTCGTTTTTTAGGTGGTTTATCATTTTTTCTTTTTCTAGGTTTTTTTTTATTTTGAACAACTATTAACGACATAATATATGAAACCCTTTCATTATACGAGCCAAGAGACCAATATCTTGAGAATAATAATTTTTGTTGTTCAGATGTTATTTTATTTGCACAACCTTTTTTACATTTTTCCAATGGCAAGCATTTACGTTCTTCAATCGGTCGACCTTTTCTAGTTAAATACGCTTGTCCACTATTTCGTTTTAATTTTCTCAAAATACGTGAACTTATCGAATTCAAAAACACTTTATCTTTTGATAAATTTGATTGTGAACTAGTTTCATTCTCAGCGAATTCTGTAATACAAGACTGATCATCAAAACTATTAATATGATTTTCTATTTGAGTTTCAGTAATTTTGTTTGCAGGAGCATGAATACCGCGAGAATCTTGATATGAAACCATAGGAAATGTAAGCTTCTTTTTTATGACATTTCTCAAGAAGCTTTCTGTTTCACCAAAACACTTTCGAAAGCATAATTGACAAACATTTATTCTTTCTCCAGAAATCTCCAAATAGTACAGATTACTATATTCTCGATTTCTAGATGGTTTATTATCCTTTTTTTTCAATTTATGTGTTTTTTTACTTTGCACAACGATTAAAGACATAATATATGAAACCCTTTCATTATACGAGCCAAGAGACCAATATCTTGAAAATAATAATTCTTGTTGTTCAGATGTTATTTTATTTGCACAACCTTTTTTACATTTTTCCAATGGCAAGCATTTACGTTCTTCAATCGGTCGACCGCTTCTAGTTGTATACGCTTGTCCACTATTTCGTTTTGCCTTTTTCAAAATACGTGAACTTTCCGAATTCAAAAACACTTTATCTTTTGATAAATTTGATTGTGAACTAGTTTTATTCTCAACGAATTCTGTATTACAAAACTGATCATCAGGATAATTTAGGTTATTAGGATTAGAAACAGTACCCAAATCCAAAAATTCGATTGTATATGTATTTGATGCCATTTTTTTTTCCGAAGGTTCTGTGCGACGTTTTTACTTTTCCTAAAATAAAACAAAAATTTGTAGATACATTGACATATATGTATGTACATACCTCAGCCAAACGATCGAAAATTGAAATAGAATAGAGAATCACAAATAAAATCAGTTTTTATGAATTTTTGATACAATTGTTTTTAAATAATTAGAATTCCACGAAAATGTCCTGAGAAAAATCTGCAAATTGTCTTGTCTGTTCTGTTCGTTTGGTAAAAATTGAAAACTGTCAAAATACTTGCTTGGCTTCTGTTGTTGCGAATTCAATGACGGCGAAATCATAAAAGAGAATCGAGTATCGACTTTATTCAGGGTTGTTTATAGCCTAGAAGACAATAGACAGACCAAGTTAAAGTACGTACTTGAGTACAAAAATAAAGCACGAAGTATGAATTCATCGACTTTCCCCATACATTTGTGTACTCAAAGAGAATATATGTACATATATACTACTGTCTACTGTATGTAGTATATATATTCTCTTTGGTGTACTTTAGCTAAGCACAAAAATTTATGTACTTTAGAATTTAGATGATAAAGTACGATCTTCAGCGCCACTTGTTGTCAATAGTAGAAGTAAAATTTGTGTTAAGCCTTGCACTAGTAAAAAAAAATGTCTGAACTCTGAAGTAATGTTTAATGAAGAAGAAGATGCAAAATTTAAAAACAAAAAATAACCATGATAGCTGCCATAATAACCAGAAGTACATCTATCTCTTTTCTATATATATAGAAATATAGAGACAGATGTACTTTTGGTTATGGTAGCTGCCCTTTGTTTTTCAACAGCTGAACAACTTTTATTCAAAATAAATTTAAACGTCAAAATTAGATACAAAATAAATTTAAACGTCAAAATAAAGTACAAAAACCGGCGTGTCACTAAAATAAAGTACAAAGCCAAAGTACGTACTTTATTCATATTTTATATTTCGGTGTGTCTAGGCTTTTAACGGTTGAATTTGAAATATTTAACGGATTAAATTATCATTGGACAAAACTTAAATTGGACAATTTATGGTTGATAAGAAAACAAAATCAATGATAATAGAACATAATAAATTTTAAAAATAAACGATTACATAACACTTTATTTTAAAATATCTTTTTTTAATTTATTTTTTCATTTAATTTTTTGTTAAAAGTTAATACAATTTAAATCATACATATTGTTTTTCACAATCATCATCATCATCATAAAATACAATATTTTGAATTTAAGTATTTCAAATACTAATTAAAGTTATTAAGAATGAACAAAATAATAATAGGTACCTAAAATCCTTGTTTTTATTATTATTATCTTATTATCATTTAAAATATGTATTTATATATTATTATAATTAGCAAAAGCATATTATCGCTAAAATAACATTATTTATTATTATTTCAATTAAAATTTAAAGTAAAAATATTTTCAAATAAATTTCTTACAATAATTTAATCTTGTTTTTTTTTTTTTAAATTTTATTCTAATTTTAATTTTTTTTCGATTATTAATATAAACATTATTTGAAATATTTTATTTACGATTTATTTTTACATTTATTATTATTATTTTTCGGTTTATTTCGGAATATCTATTTAAAAGATACTTTCAAATATGCAATTTATTTTTATCTAGCCTCATAATTTTTAATTTTAATTCAGCTGTTAAAAATATTTATACATTACATATTTTCTTATGTTGTCGTCATATTTCATAAATAAATACGTTACATTACATTTCTTCTATATTGCATTCAGCAATTTAAATTGTGTGACTGAATATCTATACACCATCAAAAAGTAATGCTTTTACGGAAAGAAAAAAAAAAAAAAAACGGAATAAAAGTAATCTTTTGATCGAATCATGAAATGCATTTATTTTTCATTATAAAAAATCTTGAATTTCTAAGAATTTAATTTATATACTTTTTGTTTTGTTGTTGTAATTTTTATTTTATTTTTTTCACTATCATTTTATTAATTTTATTTCTACTTCGTTATTATTTATAATAATGTACCATTACTAATTTTATTTCATTTTTCTTTTTTTTAGATATTTTTACATTATCATTTTATTTACTATTTTGGAAAAAAACAATTAAGAGAAAACTTCTAAATTTTAAAACACTGCTGTAACATTTTTTTTTAAGAAAATTTTATATTTAAATTGATAAAATATTTAAAATTATTCACATTCTTAATCTGAAATATATTTTGTTTATTTAAAACAAAAAAAAATAAATAAATAAAGTTCGTAGATCGTTTTAGTTTAATTCAATTTATGGATCATTTAATGTCTTTTCTTATGAATTTAAAATGTCGAATTTCGAAATTCAATTAGAAATTCTAATAAGTTTTCAATAACAAGAATTTTAAAATGTTTGTTTTTCTTAATAAATTTTTTTATTTTTATTTAAAAGTGAGAGAGCAGTTTTTTCATTAAAGTTTTAAATCGGTTCTTTTAAAATTTCAGTTCTATTTTATTATTAATTTGTTACAAAACATTCAGTCCGATTATAAATTGTGTTTTAATAAAACGTTTATTCTGAGCTTGCAAATTCCATTTAAAAGAATTATTTTTTACATTCTGAATGAAATAGTTAAAATAAATCTAAAAATGAAATTCTTTTGAATTATTTATAACAACAAAACATTATTTTTTTAAATTTATGCCGTTTTAAAAAACATCATTCCTCTTAATTTCACTTCAGGCTTTCGACAATCAATACTACATTTCACAATTGTCCTTACATCCAGCCCTTTTGTCAAAAATTTTCAAATTCAAAATTTTCATGTATGTATTCAACATAAAACGTTTAATTTTTTGAATATCCTAAAATCAAATAATTCATTTTCTTCTACATTAGAAGATTGAATTCTTCTTCATTTTTTTTTTTTTTGTTTTTTTCATTCAAAAAATAATCTAAAAACAATTGTTAATTTTCATCACATCTAAGTGTTATTAAAACTAATCTTCATTTATTTTTCTTTAATAAGTATTTACAAATATGAATTTTTTTCTTATTTTTATTAATTTACAATTCTGTTTTATTTTCAGTGTAAATAAACATTTCTAAAAAAGGATTCTAAAATAAAATCCAAATAAAAACAAATTTTCAAAATTTTAGTATTTTTACATGGTTGGGGTAACAATAACTAAAAAAAAAATGTTCTTAATTCTAGAATAAAAACAAAAGAAATTGAAATAGAAAATAGCAATTTAAAAAAAAAAATTAAAACAAAAAAGAACTGAATATGTATTTGAAAATAAATAAAAAAACACACACACACACAATAATAATGCTATCACAGTAAGAATTATAAAAAGTTTTATTTTCATTAAAATTTTAATAAATCGAGAATTTGAATATGTGTTTTGTTTTGTGTTTTTTTTTTGTCGTAAATTAAAAATTTTTAAGAAAAAAAAAACATGTTTTTTCAATTAAAAATTCACTTAGATTTTAAAAATGAAAGCTTTATTCTAATTGTCACTTTAATTATAAGTGATAAAACAAACTGATTTAAAGTTTAAAAATACTTAATTTTTAATCGAAATCAATAATTGATTTTTTGAAATATTTATTATTTTTTTTTTTAAATATTTTGCCAATTCTTGTTTATTTTTTATTAAATTGTTTTTCGTTTTTGCTAATAAAATGCATCAATATAAATTGTTTATTGTTTTTTTTATTTTCATTTTTACCATAAATCATAATACATTAAAATATTGTATACATAAACATATTTCATAATATTCAATATTTAACACATGCATTATGAAATTATTAATTTTTTTTTTCTTTTTAAATTTATTTTTAAGTAATTTATTTATGCATAAATATTTCTTTTATTTTACTTGTTTTTTTTTTATTAATTTTTTTTTTACATAATAATATTTAAAAATAGATTTAATATAAACTTTACCTCTTGTCAAATTCTTCTTTTTATTTTAATTTATTTTCATTTCTTTATTTATAACTGGTTTTTGGCTTATCAAATACGCAAACTTAATTATTTACCAAAGATTTAAAACATGTACCCAGGTATCATAAATTAATACAAGAGAAAAATTATAAATTTTTTTTAGTAAAAAAACTAAACAATGGAATTAATTTTTTTAATCTGTTCTTTTTTTTATTTTTAGACTGAATTTATGAGAAAAATCTAATTTTCAAGTTTATTTACTTCTTAAATCGGAAGCACAGTGTGAATGTTTACCCAAGATTTAAAATTGCTTATCACCGAATTGTGCATTTAAAAAAAAACAAATTAGAACTTTTTCAAAAACATCAATTGATCATCAATTGTAAGGATTAAGCATATACATATTATGAACTTAGTTTGAATGCAATCACGGTTAACGATTATCTAACATTTTTGAATTAATTAACTTAAAAGAATAAAAACCAGTCTTATAAGTATCTGCTTCGTAAAAATAAAACAAAAATACATGATGTCTGAGAATTATCTTTAAATCGTAATTAAAATTTATTATGCTATCTCACTAAACAACTTCTTAAGGAAGGTCTGAATTAAATAAAAACAATTAATTTAAATCAGGTTTTTTTTTAGAAGTAAACAAAAAAAATGAATAAAGATCAAAAGATTAAAAAATTTTTTATTTTAAAAAAATATTTTTGAGGTAAAAACAAACAATTACGAAGCAATTTATTATGTTTTTATTTTACTTTCAGTTTCAACTGATTATCTTTCTGACAAAATTAGAACAAAAAATTCTAAAAATACATGAAAACAACGATAAAAATAGCTAACATATTTCAATCATAGAAATTAGGAGAAAAAAAAAATAAATACATAATAACATTACTTTTTTTTTTCTCATCAGTTTTATGGCACATTTTTTGAAATTTTCAGCAATTTAATAACAATAAAATTATTTTGAAATTGTTTTTATTATGACAATAAAAATATTTAATTACAAAATACATCAGCATGAGAAATTTGAAAAAAATAAATAAAAATAAGTAGGGTAGTGGACCCATATACCGGACACTTAAGAGACTTTACGATATTAATTCCTTATTACACAAAGAAATATTATTGTATTTGAAAAGCAATTAAAACTACTTCTAGTGCCTGAATGTAGGTTTTGAAATCAGTACATTTTAAATGATACCAACGAAGACAAGAATCGCATCCTATATTTTGTAATTCTTCTTCATTTCTTTTTTCTGTTACATCAAAAATAGCCTTTTATAAGTCGGTTTTGTTTTTTTTTGTTTGCATTTTTTAATTACATTCAGGATATAATTTTCTGATGAATAGACAAAAATCGAACATAGAAATAGGGATAGTAATATGTGTCCGGTAAATGAACTGCTGGAGTTCAATACCATTGTCCTATTGGACAAATAAGAATTTGCACGAAACAACATATAATATTGTAAAAATTCAATTTTTTTAGTTATTTTTTAAATTTTCTGCTTACTACAGTCTTATTGCACTAAATCACTGTTTTAATAAAAATATCTTCTATATTTTATTTTAAAACACTACAAAGCTTATTTTCCAAACCACTGTTTCTTAAAAGAAAAAAAAAAAGAATTTAGACTATGACACTGAACGTCTTCATTCATTAACATGATGAACATAATAAATGATAAATTCTATATAAAGAGTGAATACATCAAAATTAGGTATTTTGGCCACATTAGAGACATTTTTTCCTCATAACGTTTAACACAGATATAAACAAAAATTTTCGTTTTTATTTCATAGTGTCCGGTAATATAAGCTGTCCGACATTAGGGTCCACTACCCTATTAAGCCTCAAAATACAATTATTGAATTACCTATATTATTATTATTTTTTCAATTTAATTTATTCATTTTTATTTTGTATTTAAATAATAATTACGAAGAAAAAATAAACATTGAAAACTGGAAACAAAAAATTTTTAATAAATAATTTTTATCGAAAAATTAAAATAAAAACATAAAAATATTTATCACAAAAAAAAAAGAAAAAAAAACGTGACTATCATTAATTTAGAATGAATGGAAATTTTTGTTTTAGAATATTCTTGAAAAGCAAAAAAAATAACAAATTATTTCCACATTTTATTTATTTGATAATGTGATCTTTTTTATAACCAGTTTTTTAATGATAAGAAAAAAAAGTTTTTTTTTTTGAATTAAATAAAAAGAACGTACGTATGAGTAACGGAACAAAAATTGTTATTAAAAACAAAAAATAAAAAATGTTCAAAATCTAAAAGAATTAAAATTTGTGTTTCGTTTTTCAGAGAAAAATTTTAAAATTGTGGAAAAAAAATTTTTGAATGAAAATTTCTATTTGAATTTTGAATTTTTTACTGTATTTTTTTAAGGTATACTAAAAAATAAAAATTGTAGTGACCTCTGGGAAATTTTTCTAATTAATACAAGTTACACTACTTTTAAAAGTGAAAATGCACTAGAAAAAGGTATATGTACTTATTAATTTATTATTCATACAAGTAATTCACTTATTGTCTCAAAATCTACTTGCCTTTGTCGTCGTTCAGGACGCTACAATGGTCTCACTAACCAATTCTATCCATTACAAGGAAAAAATATTCAAGTTATATTGACAACATAAGTATTTGGGTTTGAGTTTCTATACTTATTTATAATAAATTTTAGGTTATTTGTTCTGCTAACTGAGTTTGCGACACCAACTTTGCGATCGCAAATTTTTACGGTTAATTTGCTTACTTGCGAGAGCAAAAACAATAGAGGATATCAATTCTATCATTTCAGCTAGCAAGTCTTACTTGCTTGCTTGCTAGTCGATCGAAGATGTCCCCCATAGTGTGGTAAATTTATGTCGTTCAGGTTCCATTTGCAAATTACACTAAAATAAGTCGAAATAGATGCACTTGCCTAAAAGGAACACAGCAATACTAAAAGTAGCAATTATTTCTAATTGCATTCGATGAAAAGCGCAGATTTTGCCATAAGAAGTATGTTTTCAATAAAATCTCTTCAAATTTTTGCAAAACAAAAAACTCCACTTCTTCCTGACTTAAAGCTTACCTAATTTAAAAACATGAAACAATTCATTCATTTTCTAAAACAACCGTTATACGTTATTTTGATAAACCAAAAACAATAGAAAAACAAATTGACTAAATAACCCGAAATAAAATTTCATCTTTACAATCAAACAATGATGAGCATAATAAAATCATTTAACTTTTTTGTTCATAACACATTTTAAAAATTTCCTTCATATTTTTCCGTATTTTCTTTTTTTGTACAAAATCTTTATTTTTTATTTTTCAAAGATAATTTTATATCAAAATTTTTATTTTTTAATTAAACTTTCGCAACTATTACTTAAATTTGGTAAAGATTTAAAAAATAATCGTGTTTTATCAAAATTATCATTATCCTGTTCAGATTCATTGGCAATAATTGAAGTGTTAACAGCATTTAATGAATGTCGTGATTTATTTTTATGTTGTTGTTGTTGTTGTTGTTGTTGTTGTTGTTGTTGTTGTTGTTTCTGTTCAGATGTATTATCAAAAATTTCTTGAATATTCAAATCAAGTGGATCATATTGTGCAGTATTTTCAAATATTATATCAGTTATTTGTGGTGATCCACCACTATATAATTGCTGTTGTTGTTGTTGTTGTTGTTGTTGATGATGATGATGTTGTACTAATGGTGTTTCATTAATTGTACAATTTCGACTAGATCTTTGTTGATTATGATGATAATGATGTTGTGATTGTGATTGTTGTTGTTGTTGTTGTTGTTGTTGTTGTTGATGAAATAATGGCTGACATTGTTGATGATATTCATCATCATGATCATTTATTGTATGATGATTATGATTATGATTAAAATTTGAATTTGATGTTTTTGAATTTAATGATGATACATTAAATATAACAGAATTTAATAAATCCGTATCACTTTGTAATAATTTTGTATCTGAATAACGTCTTAAATCTTTACCCAAAAATTTATCTAAATTATCACTTATATCTGGTGACATTAATACACTTGAATGTCTATAATTTATTTTTGGATAACCAACATCATTTAAAATATCTTGATTTTCAAGGAATACTGATGAATTTGGATATTTAATATTTTTTGTTGTTGTTGTTGTTGTTGCTGATGCTGATGCTGATGATGATGATACTGTTCCAGCAGTTGGATTTATTGTTGATGAAGTTTGAAATAAATCTAAATTATTTGTTTGATTATCATTATTTGTTGATGTTATAATTTCAACACCTATAGCATTACTAATATCTTGTTTTGAACTACTTATTGAATTACTACAACTTCTTGAATTTTCCAATACATTATGGATAGAATCATGAAATGGTGTCATACTACCAGAACCTTGTTGACATGGACGAAATGATGATATTTGACTGACATCATCTAATGTCCAATCACGATCATAATTTTGTGAATTATTTTCAATATTTGCAATTATTTGATTATGTAATGGACCATGTGATGAATAATTACTTGTATTTTGTTGTGTTATTGATGCTGATGAACGATTACCACCAATACCACCGATACCAACACCACCACCACCACAACCTGCTACTGTAGCTGATGATGATGAATAACAACCAACACCACCACCATATGAATTATAATTAAAACTATTCGTTGTCATAGCAGATGCTGCTGTTGCACTATTATTACGTGGAATGTGACGGCTATTTAAAATTGGAGATGGTTGTGATAATGGATGAATTTTTTCTGGTGCATTTTGAATAAGGAGAATCCTTTAAATAGAAATATACAAAAAAAAAATTCATTTAATTTTTTCAAAATCGCATAGTAGTTAAACTTGAAAAAAAAATTTTATTATATCATTACTTGGAAAGTTTTCATTGCTTTTTCTGCCTACGTATGAAATACATATTTCATTGAAAAATCAAAAATTAATTCTATTGAACGATAAATTAAAATTCATTATAAATACTTTTCAACAATGAATATTTATAAAATACATTTCCTGAAGATATAAAAATTCTACCGAAATATAATTTTATTTTTCACTTGAACGTATTTCGATATTCTAAATTAAAATCGTTTATGGTTTCTATATATGCATTCTAAAAGACAAAATTTAGCTATGTAGAAATACAAAAAAAAAAAGTATATATAGTATAACTAAAATATAAAATTACGAATATTATCGGTTGAAAGAAGACCTTGTTTACGAACATTGAACTTTATTATTCTGCTTAAAACTGATTATTTATTTATTTATATCAGCAAGATCGTATCAATAATATCACATATTAGTTATACATTCAGAATTTTAAATGCATAAACATTATTATGTATGTACTCGTAATAATTTTTGTTTTAGAATGCATTATAAGGGGAATTACAGTGAAAAAAATTATTTATTTAGTTTTTTTTTTAATTTCGTGTGTTAAATTTTAAATGACCATGAAGGGTGTAAGCATATACATACAAACATATAAATCATTAAAAAAATAATATAAATCTTTTAAATTTATTATTTAACAATAAATCTTCCTTTGTGAACGGAAATTAAATAAATTTTCTGTATATAAAGAAGAATTGATATTTATTTATTTAAAAAGAAAATTTCAAAGATTTGATAATAATTTATTTTGAATGTTTGTAAGATTTAATGTTTTACTCTTTCAATCTTTCACTCTTTCAGTGTTTTGTTTTTTTTTTGTATTCAAAAGAAATTCTGAGTAAATAAATTATATTGTGTTCAATGGAATCTATTAAACTACTCCAAACTATCTTAGAACAGATTGAAGTGAATACATATATAAAACTAATCTCTGATTATTTATTATATTTACAGTTTCCCACTTATAGTATTTAGTTTGCTTCTAATTAATGCGAATTAATTGTTTTCTTATTACTTTTTCTCGTTATTATTATTTTTTTTTTCCTTCAAGGAAACCCTCTTTAATTCATCATTTGTAATCTTCATTATACTTTAATAAATAATCAAATATGTACTGTCAATTATTTACGAAAAATATATAAATTACATTTGATATGTTATCTCTAATACTTTTGACCGTGCTTATTTATTTATTATCTATACTCTATTTTTCTGCATTTAAATAATATTTCAATAACATTTTATTAATCATAATTAATATTGAGTAAATATTTTTCTCAGTTAATATCGAAAGTGTCGTATTATTACCAACACACATTTGCATTTGAATAGTGGATAAATACATGTAAGCAAAAAAAAAGAAGAAAAACAAACATATTTCAATTTAAAATATGCTAATAACATTTATTATTATTTCGATTTAACTTACCTATTTCGAGCTCTCCATCTATGGCATAAATGTAAGTACTGTCTGCATTGGATATACATAAAAACTACACCACCAGTTAAACCGACTGTAACAACAGCAAGTTTTGTCCAAAATGGCCAACCTTTGGTATCCACAATAAAAATAAATACAAAAAAAAAAATGAGAATAAAATAAAAAATTCAAGTATATTATTCTTTTGCTTCAAATAAATAAAACACATGAATAAATAAATAAATCATTTTTGTTTGTATGTATGTGTGTGTATAATATATATTATATTTGTTTACCAATAAGTCCTCTCTTAACTTCTTCAGCAGCACGTTCAATAAGAACACATAACGACCATATAACACATAATGCTGCAGCACAATGAAATAAAACTGCACAACATAATCTTCTTCTTTCAACACCAGACATATCTAGACTCCTCCACTATAAAAAAAAAAAACACAACAAGAACAACAAAAAAATATGAAAAATTATTAAAAAATATCAGAAAAACATAAATGCATATAAAATAAAACAGATAATAAAATAGATTGTTGTAAAAATTCTATTGAATTGCGTATAAGTGGTACAATAGAGGCACATTAATGAAATTTTCATATTTTTCACATATTTTTTTTTTTTTTAAGTGGTAAAAACTGAAAAATTGAAAAATAAATATGAATGAATAATGCATTTTATTCAATAATAAATACAGGGTATTTCTACTATGTGTTATACACCAACACGATGTAAGCATCTGACTTATAATTCAATTTGTGAATTCAAAAGAATAACTGATAATATTACTGTTATAAAAGCACCTATACAGTTTAAAGTGAAATGCGAACCACTAAATTCGTTGGTAAAGAACTAATTTGTATCTTGTCACTGGTACTGATAGTTTTTGTAGTTGGTTTTGTGGACTTGATTATGGTCAGCACTTTACCGTTTCGACCACTGACTGCCCATTTTCAAGACACACCTTTTTTTTTAAATTAAAAAAAAAAAAGAAAAAAATACTGGAGCCCGAAGCTCGACATAGAACCAAGGGTTCTACGAGCTTTAGTAGAGCCATTAAAGAAGATTTTTTCAACAAATTTTCCCATCGATACATGAAAATGCATAATGTCAATGAAGAACAAAAACGAAATTGTTCAATTTGTTGGCTTCTTCACTAACATCAAATTCATATATCTTATACATTTCCTCCATTTTGCTGGTCCAAAAATACAAATTGATTATAATTTACCAGAGGCTAATAAAATAATTTTTCCTCCAAATAAAATAAAATTAATTGAATTCCACATATATTATTAAAAAAAATTTAATACAAAAGCAATTAATTTATTTTTATTTTTTTAAATGAGATTTTTATTGCATTATTTTGTATAATTATCAAAACTAAATCATCCTGTAACTGAATAAATTGAAAACAACAAATAAATAAACGAATTGAGATGAGAAAAAAATAAATATAAAATATGATAATTTTATGGAAATTCATTTAAATATGTATTTTTTCTTTCAACTACATATTATGTACATACATATACATATACATATATACATTATAATTTATTTTAATCTGCATTTAAAATAAATATTTAAAATATTATACTGACCTCATTAAATGGTTTTATTTTTGTATGCATTATAAACGGAAATTTACATAATTCACATGCATTTGTTTCAGATGCGGTTAACCATTGTTGAAGACATGCCTGATGTACATATTTTAAACTTCCTGAACAATAACATGGTGTTAAAAGTGGATTCTGTGGATCACTTTCACAATGACATATTCGGCATATATCACCACTACTTTGTGATGCTTGTGAACTACTTGAACCAAATCTGTAATTAAAAATTTAAAAAAAAAATTATTAATTTATTTATTAATTAATTATTATTAATCAAATTTTTTTCAGAAGGAAATTATTTAATTCAATATCATAATATTATTCGAAAAAAAAAACTTTCGAAAATAAAAAAAAAAAAAAAAAAAAAACCGAAAAACAACAAGAAATAAATGTAATTGAATTTTTAGTTATTTTTGCCTTTCTCAATATTCAGCATACATATATGAGTACGTATATGTATATGTATGTGTGTAAGTACACATATATTTTTTTGTACATTTCATATTTATAACATTTTTCAAGTTTTAATTAATTCCACACATTAATTTTCCAAGACAATGATGATGAATAAAACGTTAATTTATTGTCAAAATAAATGAATTTTGTAGAAAGAAAATGTATTCATGTATACATGAAAATTTATAATTTTCATTTTTAATGTATCTGATTTCTAAATACAGATAATAATTATATTTATTTGATTAATTACTAAAATGCTAAGATTTTAATGTGTCTATGTATGTATAAAAATTCATTAAATTCAAAATATGTGCAATTTATTAGAAACAACTAATTAAAATAATTATGTCAGTTTTAATGGAATTTTTTTTTTTAAAATAGAAAACATAGAAACGTTATTAAAATTTTATGACAAATTATATAACATCAGCTTTATCTTATACATATTATATCTTATTACCTAACTTGTATCTTTGTTTCTATTGCACATACATCATTTATGTAGTACACATAACATATGTAACATTTTGAAATAACAAAAATGTGTCATAAATAAACACTCCAAAAGCCTTTAGGAAATTTAAAAAAAAAAAAAAACAGACTATGTACGAGTATTATTTATTAAAAGTGTTCAATGACAAGAGTTAAAGATTGTTTTTTGCTTTGTAGATAAAGTATAAGAACATCCATTAAAATTCACGAATTGATATCCTTAAAAATTCAACTGGAAAAATGAATAAGATTAGTTGAATATTGCAAAACACCTCATATCAGAATCATAATTAATCATACAAGATTACATCATCATTTTTTGAGATAAAAATCTTATTATTTTTTTTTTTACTGCATTTATTCATAATTGCAGTTTTATTTAATGCACATAATAAAAAAATATTAATAATTAATATTCATGGAAAAACAAAGTCTAGTTTAATCATAAATTCATAATAAAATTTATTTGTTTATCTGAAATAACAAGAAATAAATAATTTTGAAATTTTTTAATTTAAAGAAAGCAAAAGAGGAAAAAAAAAATATAAAACCTACTCAAAAAAAATGTTGTTTTTTTTTTTTTTTTCTAAAGACAAAGAATAAAAAAATATTTGACGTCATTTAAAAGGAAAAAAATAATTATTTTGTTTTTCAATTCTTATTTATCAAAAAAAAAAAATAAATAAATAAAAAAGTTATTTATTGTCCAAAAATAATAAATAATTTTTTTTTTTTTTTGTTGTTGTTAAAATAATACATATTTCCATTGATTATTATTATTATTGATTGCCTTGACATTGATAATGTAAAATTAAATAAAAACGATATTTTGAATAGATTTTTTATGTATGTATGTGTAATTACAATATTGTTCATTCATTTATTTATTTTTTAGTTTTTTTTTTTTTTCAATTCAATAGAAAAAAAAACTTTGATAAGACACTTTTTAATAGTAATTTCTTTGATTCTCATTTTAATTAATGTCATATACAAATATTTTCGTTTGTAGAGAAAATAAATAAAAATAATAAATAGGATAAAAAAAAAGTTTTTGTTTTTAAATTACCCTTTGAATAGAAGTGTTTGTTTGTTTGTTTTTTTTTTTTTTTTACCGCCCACACATACGAAGGCACGAAAGTATTAATGATAAAGTCACAAAAAAAAAAATATATACATAATAAAAATAAATGAAGCAAGCAAGCAAATGTGTACCATATATTATATACTAAGTAATTGGACATGAATATCTATAAAAGAAAATTATTGTTTAGCTCAATCAAGCAACAAAAAGAAAGTCAGAAAAATACACATTTTGAAAAAAAAAACACGAACCTTTATACCTGATAATTACAGTGGAAAATTTATTCCAATAAAATTCAATTATTATTTACCGACTTGTTTCTGAGTGAGTTCCACATATTAAAATTAAAACATTATTGAAATAATTTTACAATTTATGATGACTATCAAAAATTCTATCATAAGGGAAATTTTATTATGATGTTTTTGTATCAAGGTAAAATAAAATAAAGGACAACCGTTAACGGAAATTCAAACTTTAATTCACAATTTGTTTAAATATTCCTTTTAAGCTTAGAAATTATTTATGTACCTATATTTTCTGTTCCATTGATGATTTTCATCAAATTTAAAGTACACACATACATAATTTTATTTCAACTCTGTAATATTCTAGTTTTTTTTTTTTTTTTTTTAAGCATAACTGAAATTCAATAGATCCTTATATAATAAAAAAAAACTGAAATTCGATTAACAAGAAATTACTTCTAAAATCTCCTCATAAATCCTTTTTAAGTAACAATACATTAGAACAAATCTAAACAAAAGTCATGAACAAAATATATTGATTGGAAAAGTATTAAATATATAATTTTGTTCTAATAAGCAAGCAATTTACAGAATATTATATTTATGAAATCAAATAAATAAATAAAACTATCACAACTAAATTTAGTAACAATCGATAATTTATTTTTTTTTGTTGTTCGATAAGAATCTTAATGTAAGATATTATGTTCTAATTGTCTGTTTTTTCTTTGTTTTTTATTTATTTGAAATATTTTCAGACTAGATTTTTGTTTTATTTTCTTAGTTATAAAAATTTATTAACATTTTGATAGACTGACTGACTGAATATAAAAATAATCGAATAATAATGATACATTTAAAAAAAAAATCTATCAAAACTACACCACAAATTTACAAGAAAATCATGTACGAATATGTAATAAAAACAAAAATCATATTAATATAAACATTAATTTATTATTTATGTATTGTTATTGTATTTACATTTCAAAATCATAACATTATATTAAATATTCATAATTTTTATTAACAAAATTTATACACATTACCATACATTGATACATACATACTAGCACATATACTCGTATCGTGTGTATATAAAATTTATAGCATTATCAGCAAGACTGGAAATTTAAATAAACAAAAAATTATCATAATTATAATTTGATTGAAAATTGTGCATTATAGGTTTTTTTTCCTTCCCTTTTTTTAAATATATTTTTTTTTTTTAAAATTATCATATTACATACATAACATTATAGTCATGTAGGTAGATAAATAGTATATAGAATTTCAAAAATTTATATGAGAAACTGATTATAATAATTTAAATTTAACTGCAATTTTATGTTGTTGTTTATTTTTTGATAATAATAAATAAAATAAATTAAACAAAAAATACAACATATATGTATGTAGGAACATAAAATGTTTTGTATACATGCACATATGGTGTATATATTTATGACACAGATGTATTTCTCATTAAGATTTCATTAATTTTGTTGATTATATAAAATTTATTATACGGTATACAGCACAAAATTTTATGTAGATGATTTTTTTTTCGGTATAACAATAGAATTATTATTATTATTATTTTTTTTTCGTATAAGTATATAACATATATTCGTATATTGTTCCAAATATAACTTCATGGTCATGTTACCTATTTTATATTTCGATGAAAAAATTTCATTTGTGTGCAATCAGCATAATTACACGAAGGGTGTTTCTATAGAATATTTTTTTTTTTTTAAAAACGGATAATTATTTTTTTAAAACGGATGAAAATTGTTTTGTAAATTTAGAATTTTAATTCAAGCTTTTTTTTACCGAAAAATAAATTTAAAAATAAGACCAATTTGTGAGTTTGAAAGCAGAAATCTTGAAATCAACTTTTCAACAATTCTAGAAATAATTCTTGAATGTACTTTAGGAAGGTCACTTTTTTTTTTTATTTAATAAAGCGAATGCTCTGCAGTAAGTATCATAATTAAAAAAAATTATCCTTAACTAGTTTACAATCATGCATCAAAATTGACCCGGATGAGATTATCAGTGTGATTTCTAGTTTTTCTCGTAGACATTCATCACGTACAAAGTTCATTTTTTTTTTTGTGACACATATGCAGGCACATATCGTTGAAAACAAGTGAAAAAATTAAGTAGGTACTTAAAATGCAAGCAAAAGCCGCAGTAAATTACAAAATGATTCAAATATGGAATACGAAAAATCACTATTCAAAATTTATTACTACGAGAATTTTATTCCACCTATATATATAACAAAAAACCCGCTACATTTGAAACTTACGTAATTTTTGACGTCAAATTAAAAATTTAGATTAAAATCTTATAACTACTTTAAAGCTAAAAAACATGCATATCAAGATTATTGAAAGATATATTACACTACACATTATAATTTATTTCTTATTTAAAAATATAATAAGATAAACAAATCCACACTTTTATCATAATCGCGCTATGTTTATATTCAGCTCATAAATTTAATATTGAGAACAAAAAAACTATCAAAACATTAAATAATTCACATTATAATCAAACTACATATCATATGTATGCGTACCTACATATTTTATAAACATGTATAGATTTAAATAAATTTTTAGAAAATTAACAAAATTTAAATACATAATATACCTACATATTTGCTATTTCATTTTAATATCATCAAATATTTTATATATATACTTACTCGTACATACTCTTATTTTATTAACAAATTGCTTACTTGATTTCAATGAAATATCTTTTAAATATATGAAAACTATCTAAAACTTGTTTAAAATATTTAAAACTTAATGCATCAGATACATTATACTTGCATACTGAAATTCATAATTTAAAAAGAAAATAAAAACTATTCTTGAAGTTATTTCTCGATGCTATAATAATTACGTTCACATATGTGATAATGTGGGTTTTATAGATCGAAAAACAGATTTTCAACAAAGCTAACTTCTGGTAAATTTAAGTGCAAGCTTCTACAAGTTCTAACAAAGGATTACATTCTTGAGTTAAGATATTATGCGAATTGTATCTATTTGATTTCATATACATATTTTACTAATAGCAAAATTTTATATCTGGTTTTTCATTATATAATTTTTTAACATACCACAAAATTCACATATGAATACAAGTATTATGTTCATATTTAATTGTAAATCCTTTCATTTTTATTCATGTATTTATTTTATATTTCAATTTGATTAACAAATTCATTTTTGCAAAATGTCATCATAAAAATTTTAATAACACAAAAATCTTCATTTAAAAAAAAAAAACAGAAGAAGTAAAAACAAACAAACAAACAAAAACTAACCGCATATAATAACATTAAATGCAAATTTTGACATACATAAATTTTATTTGTTTTTTTTTTAATTAGCTGTAAAAAAAAGTTGTTTTTTTTATTACTTTTTTCCACTTTAATAAAATAATAAATTTCATTCTTTTTCTCTATGTTTTTTTTTCTTGGTTTTTGAGGTTCCGATCTCGATTACTAAAGTTATGTAAATGTAAAAAATTTGTAGAAATGATTAAACCACACGATCAAATAAAAAAAAAAACATTCAAGTTTCATTCACGTGATTCAAGTTGAAAAGTTAATCAACTGTGTAAAATTATGTATTATTATTTTTTTTTCCTTTAAGGCGATGACTAATTGATTTTTATAAATTAGCAAGTTCCTATTTTTTTTTATCTATTTAATCGATGATAAATTAAAATTAAAGGTCAATATAAAGAGCAAATTAAAAATTTAATTAGTAAACAATTTTTTTTTGTTATTAAAAAAAAAAAAAGATAGATACAAATACTTATAGCTAGCTTTTTCAACAGCACCCTGTACAGTTTTTTTTTTTAACTTAAAGTCTTACTCAAATGTGTGTCTTGTTTTTTTTAAATTAAATTTTTATTAACCTAAGTCTGTTTTATTTTCGTTATTTATTAGGTTAATCATATATAGGTATATCAAAGAAAAAGCGATGATAATAAAATACTACCGCTATAAAAACAAAAAAAAACAAAAAACGGAAAAAAAATTAATAAATAAATAAATTTTATATTCACTTTCATTTGACATTGCATAAAGTGATTATAAATTTGTTTTTTTTGTTGTTTGACTTTTAAATTTCAAAACAAATCAATGAAATGAATCTCAAAAAAAAAGATATCTTTTTTTTTTTTTGTTTAACAGTTTTCTGGCTTTTCAATATGTATTTTAAATTTTAAAATTTTTGAACTAAAATTTTATAAAAATATCAATTATGTATAACCAGATAAAGGAGTATGTACATATGTATGTACGTTATGAATACATAAACAGTAAGAAAATGTAACTTAAAAAACTAACAATTAATTTAATTTCATAAATCGAAATTCGAAGAAAATATTTCAAATCTTCTTTTCAAAATTTTGTTTTGTGCTATTGTTGTGGGTGTATTTTGTGGTGTAAGATAACCACTTTAAAATCTTTAAAATAGATTCTCAGGACGTTACAGGGACAAACCCAATTATCACTGTTTTAAATTACATATGCATATACATATTATGTATAATATCATGACGGACTTTTTTGAATAATAATTTTTTTTTATAACAATAAAGGTCAGAAGGTTAAACTTTTTTTTTTGTTGTTTTTTCTTTTGTTTGAAGATAGAAAAAACTCTTAAAATTGCATAAATAAAAAATTTAAAAAATATGTATATATGAATTTTTTATTTAAACCTTCATACATGTAATGTAGTATCATACCTTGAGTTATGTATGTAAATTCAGTATGTAGGTACTGCAAAATTATAATTTATTAAAAAAGGTTTTATATTCTTATAAAACAAAAAAAAATAATTTAAATGTCATGTTATCTAATCATAAATTCATATTTTTAATTATTCATTTGCAAATTCAAAATTAAAAAGAAAAAAATCTGTAAATATACCTAAACACAACACACATATGATTTAAAATGTTTGAAAAAATAAAAATATAAGTTAGTAAATAATATAAACACGTGCAGGAATGAGCATTATTAACATGATAAAATTCATATTTACACGTGTATAGATCAAAGTTTTAGATATAAATACATACATGTACGTCATTTTTGTAGTTAAAAAAGCATTATACTTAGTTTTTTTTTCCAGAAACAGATACATATATTATTATTAAGATACATTTTTCCAATAATTAATGTGTATAGGTAGGTACTGTTTTTTATAATCTAGATAAAAATTTCTAATATATATTTACTACATATTGTACAACCATACAACATACATATCCAAATATCTATGAGATATATGTACATATACGTACATATATGTACTTACCTGTCTATTTCATGAATGATAAATAATAAATTTATTCACTTTTTTTATTTCATTTTATTTATTTGTTTTTTTTTTTTAAACTTTTTTTTGTCATTCCCATGTCATTTTAATTCCATATCAATTTAGAATTTTCTTTTTTTCATTTATTTTAGAAAAAAAAAAAGTAAATGAAATAAAATAATATACAGACAACAAAAATTGTTTATAAAATAGAAATGTATCGATAAAATATCTGCAGATAAAATGAAAAACATTTAAAATAAAATATGGAAAACAAGTATGTACTATATAAATTAGACTGTCCCTTATTATGTACAGCAAAAAAAAATTTTTTTTAACCAACCTCTCACCCCCTAAATTTTCTGTACCTGACGATGTGAAAAAAACCTCAAAATTTAAAAACTCTAGAAATTCATTCAATCGTGCTGTGCCGCAAAAGAATTTTTTTACCTAAGAAAAATGTACTAAAAAAATAAGTTCGTATGTTAGCACGTTTTTGTCAAAAATCAGATTTCAAATTTGAATATCACTGGACCTCGTAATCCGAAAATCTTGAAATTTCTGCAGGGTATCATTCCCTATAAATTATTCTTTTTAACAAAAAAGATTCTTGCAGCAGGGAGCGCACTACAAGGCACCAAAGGAAAAAACTCCTTCCATCTATGTTATGGCCATTTTTATAGACCTTTTAGTTCCTTTAAAAAAGTATGTTTCCGTAGGAGTATATAGGAAGTTGAAATTTGGTCAGAATATTTCTCAAAGGGTTCTCTTCATATAAAGTTTAAAAGAAAAAAATTTGTTAGCTACTGCGACCTCTCTTATTTTTGCATTTCGCAAACTTAAATGTTTCTAAAGAAGTGCAAAATCGTCAAGTACAAAAAATTTAGGGATTTGAGGAATTTAAAATTTGAAAATAAGGGACAGTCTATGGTACCTAAATAGAAAAGGTATATTGATTGGGTTAGCAGTCACGCATCATTTTATTTTCTAATTTAATATTATATATGTATGTACATATTTATGAATGTACATATGTGATTCTTATAGATATATACATATACATATATAAAAGTCTATTTTTACGCATGAATTATTTGATATGAATAGAACAGAATAGAACACATCACGTTTTCTACTAGTGAGCACTTATGAAGTTCTAGGTACCATTTTATCCTTTTTTTTGCCAATTTAATGTATTTTTTTCTTCTATTATATTCAATCCTTTTTTTTTCGAGGAACTAAATTGTCTACTTTTTATATCTATCATCATTTTCTCATATTGTAGGAAAGGAAAAAAAAAGCATCTATATTTCGTGTTTTTCATGTCGAAATTTGGCACGATAAAAGTTGTTGATTACCGAAACGAAAATAATGAAGTCCTTGAATAATATGTACGATATATTATTTATTTCTCATCCTTATTATTTTCCTCGATAATAAAGATATTTATTGAATTAAATTGCCAAAAAAAAAAAATATATTGGCAAATTAAATTTATTTTTTTTTTTGCTATCTATACACAAAAAATATTTCTATAAATAGAACAACAATGGAGAAAAAAAGCAAGTGATAAAGCAAATTGTCATTTTCGTTACCAAATTTAAATTGAATTTTCTTTGAAAAAAAAACCTTAAAATGACTTTTTACTAATTTAGAAAAAAGCCTATTAAATATTCAAAGTATAGAGAAGGAAAAAAAATATATATAAATAACATCACACGCCTTAATCCAATTATATTTTGATAATGAGCAAAAAAAAATTTTCAACAATTTTACTTGCGGCTTTTTCAAATTATACACAACATAGTTACATATTTAAAAATCAATTATTATATAAATTATATATGTATCTTTAAAAGGAAATGAAATCTTTTTAGATATTTTAATTAGGAAGTCCATTGTTATGTATAACACAAGTTTTTCATCAAATAAATATATGTATATCACAAAAAATACAGCCAACAGTAAAAAAAAAAAAAACTGGAAAAAGGAAAGAACAAACAAAGAAGAAAAGAAAAAAAAAAGAATTTAATAGCTATAAAAAAAAATTTCACCAAGAAAATGAGACTTAATTAAATTTAATGAGAACTTATTAGATAACGGTAAACTGTAAACTATGATTACCTAATCTAATCTGTATGTATTATACTTTTTTTTATTAAGAAAAATGTGTAGTGAGAAAAAAAATAACAAAGAAAATCAAGAAACCAAGAAAATTCATTACGTTGAATAATAAAATAACTTACATAATGAAGAAAAATAAATTTAAAAACAAAAAAAAGAAAGAAAGAACAAAAGGAAATGAGAAAATATTTGAAAAAATAAAAATAAAAAAGATAAATAGTATAAAATTACAAAATACATATAAAAAAATCCCTCATGGTGATCGTTTAAAAATTGCATTAAGCATGATGAACAAAATTTCTCTAATTTTGCAAAATTTTGTTTTTTTTTTTTTGCTTTTTAAATTACTCTTGGAAACAATAAATTTCAACACAGTTGGTACATCTATTACATTTTAAATGAAATTTTATGCATTTTCTTTTATTCTTTTTTGAAAAAAATTTATTTTCCTTGGGAGTACCATTAGATATAGAAGGATAACAGATCAACATTGTCTAATTTTTAATTTATATTCAATATTTATTCCAATTTTGTCTTGAAATTTAGACATTTATTAGCTAGAATACATGAATAAATAAAAATAAAATAAATTTTAACTTTTTTTAAAAACAAAATTAGAAATGATTATTAACCATGAAATAAATACTTATGTAATGATAAATAAATATAAGGTAAGTATTTTAACAACCAATTTTTGCAATAAATTACTTTCTCTAGTTTATTCACATACTTCCATTAAAACAATCCCTTGACATTGACACAGATAAAATCAAGTTATACATAAATACCAAAAAAAAAATGTTTTTTCAAATTTTAAAAGTTAAAACTGAACAATGAAATGACCTTATTTAACGAAAATATACTTTTTCTGTATTGATTTGAAATACTTACTTAATGCTAATTAAAGGGTTAAATAAATCAACAAAAAAATAATTTTAAATGAATAAACATTGAATACATAAAAATGTTATTGTTTAAAAAATAAATTAAAATTTTTTATGAGAATTCCATCAACTCAGGTGTCAAAAGCTCAAAGTAAATAATTGTATTTAAAAAACAAAAAAAAGGCCAGTTATTACGCGATTACACATAAAAACATTAAATAAATTTATAACGAAAATTCTTTTTTACAATTAAATGAACATTGTTAAATTATTACCTGAATTAACATTTTAATTCAAAACAATGAAAATTACATACATAGTTTCTCTTCCTTGTTAATGAGACCATATTTTCACTTTAAAAAATGTATTCACATAATTTTAAAAAATATTATAAACTTCCTGAAAAAATAAAAAACCTTAACAAAATATACAAAGTGGAAAAAAAAAGAGAGAGAAATGTGAATGTATGAAAATACAATTTTAGAGTGAAAAAAAATATCATTTATGAAAAGTTTCATTTGTACATTATTCGTGACTTTTATACAAAATATTTAAGGTATATTGCTTCTATTTGTGCACGCAACAATGAAATATAGAGACTTGAAAAAACAAACAAAAAACAAAATATTTAAATTAATAGCAGATATTGTACAATAATAAAATAACAAAAATTACATTTGTAAAAGATATTTGAATGTGATTTAAAATATTAAATGAAATACATGTTAAATTTTTCATATATGTACGTATATGTATTCGTATATAATGAAATGGTGGTGTTCAAATACCATTTAAAAGTTCATTATTTGAATAATTTTAGTCACGTACAATAACATAATATTCTCTACTCTCTATGATAAAACAATAATACAACTAATATTTTATATAGTGGGTGGTGGTAGGTTTATAGGATGATTGTTTAAGGTTTTGTATTAAATATGAAAATAAATTTACAACTTGATACTTATAGTGAGTCAATTTTAAATTGAAAATTACATAAATATTGTAATTTAATAAAATTTAAAATTGAAAACAATACATTTCTAGTTGTGGTTGTAAAAAAAAAAAAAAGAAATTTATTATACAAAAAAAAAAAAAAAAAAATATGAATAATCACCCCCATTAAGACAGATAAAAGGAACAAAGAAAAATATCTAATTGAAAATAATAATTTTATTTGCATGTTACTTTTTTTTTATTGTAAGTGAAATTTTTTTTTTGCAACGTGAATTATTATTATGATTGCAAAGATTGCACAATTTAAAATGAAGTTTTAACATGCAAAGCAGTTTTTTTTTTTTCAAATATTTATTATACTTATTATATTTTTATATAAATGTAAAGGTTTCAAGGTTTTCTAAACTTGAATTAATCACTTTTTTTTCCAATAAAAAAAAAAAAAAAATAGGTGATAAAAAGAACGTAAAAATATAACTTTTGTGTCTCTGTAATTTCAATTTATAACTTTTGAAAATAATTCCACTAGACAGAATATGAAAAAAAAATGGATTCTAGAAAAAAAAAATGATAATGAAGAAAAATAATTACAAAATGTACAACTGATAATTATTGAATAATGTCATCTCTAATTTAGAACAAACTATTCTATGTAGGTATTAATCTATAATTTTAAATTATCATTAATTGAAATTACATACATGTAGGTGAATGAAAACATAAAAAAGAAAAGTCAATAGAAAATGTATTTAATGACGTAGATAGAATATGTGACAATTTAGTTTGTTATAATGTAGGTGGTTCCAAGCAGCATATAAAACCGAACGAACATAATATGTACATATATTATGTGAAATAAAAATGCATTATTAAAAAATTTGAAATATGGAAAATCTACAATAATTTCTTTTACTACAAAATATTTTTTGTATAAATTTTCATTAATGAAAATAAATTAAAAAACGAAACTATCCACATTGTGTTTTCAATTTTTTCAATGTTTTTTTTTTTTTTTTTTTTTTTTTTTTTTTTTTTTTTTTTTTTTTTTTAATTAAATTGATTTACAAACGTAAATTCGAGCCTTATTCTGATTCATTGACTTGTACTTGACTTTTAAGTGTTTTGTGATAATTTTTTTTGTTCAATTTACATACATATATGTAAATTAAATAAAATGTAAAAAAAAGTTGTTTAATGGAAAAAGTCTCGATATGTATGTATAGGTATTTTTAAAATTTTCTCAATGTCTATACACGAGGAGAATAGGTTGATTAATTCTAAAATGTAAATTTAAAAAATATAAATTATTAATTAATTAAGAAATTTCAATGATAATGCAAATTTTTTATTATTAATTTCAAAATTCACTATTCCAATATCCTTAAAAATTAATTAACACGATCTTTACTTTACTCGCGGGTCTAGGGCAACACAAATATTAAATCGATTTTAATAAATTAATAAAGCTTTAAATCTTACTTTAATCAATTAAATCTTAACGTTTTTTTTAACTTGTTCTACTTACCAGAATTATTTATGTGAAAAAATCACAAAAAACATGACAAAAACAAACTATCCTCACTCATAACATAACAACTTGCTACATTATTTTTCTGTTTTTTCTCTTTTTTTCTAAATACATTTTTAACATGTCAAAATAATCAATAATTCACTTCAAAAAAAGGAAGAAGTGAAAAACATTCAATGAAAAATTTCTTAAACCTTTCAAAATCAATTCTTACATAAAATACCTCTACAATTATTTTCTTCGAAACAAAAATATCAAAAAAATAAAATAAAAACAAAAGAAAATGGTAGAATAACAGATATATAATAGAAGTTTTTTTTTCACCCAGATACACGCTGACATTTTATTGTATTTTCATGTGAAATATAATATGAAAAATTTAGTATGTAGGGGAGAATACCCAGTAATGGGCCCCCTTAAGGACAATTTTTGACTTTTTCCCTATACCACGGTTGAAGTATTTGATTAATAATTCAAACCAAGAGCAAAATAAACTTTCTGAAGGGTCTAGATTTGCAATTTAACGCAAAAAATATATTTTTATTTCAATAAAATTATTAAAATTAAGAAAATAACTCAAAATTCGTGAGAACCAGTAACGAGCCCACCTTTCGCCAGTAACGAGCCCTTTATTTTGAACTGAATTAAAAGGATTTTTGCTTAAATTTTAATATAAAAAATATTTTTAATTGCTTTTATACATAAGTATATACTATTATGAATATTAAATGTAAAAAAAAATATATGTTATTTACTTGTATTTACTATTATGTAACTGATATAACTATTTATCTAATAAGTTTTCATTTTCTTTATTTTCTTCTTTTTTTCTCCATTTTTTTTTGCCATTTTTTAAATATTTTAAAATATTTTGTTTGGTAGGTACGTGTAATTTTAGAGAATTGAAATATTTAAATAGGTTGCAAAATAAACCAAAAATTTAAATTATTTTTATTTAAAAATGTTACATTTATATTAAAATATAGGTAGGTGAGTATTTAAATACACAACAAATTGAATTATTGCTTTTTTCTTTAAGGGCCCATTACTGGTACTTTGGTTTTTTTGAATTGTAGCCAGTAATGGGCCCTATGATCGTTACTGAATTTCATATACAATTTAGAGCCAGTAATGAGCCGTGCCAAAAATTATATATTTTATAAATAAAAGTGTTATAAAAGTACTAGAAATTAAATTTTAACTAGTTTAAAATGTAATTTAAAAAAAATTAGCTATTTATCGTTTTTTTTTTAGTAAAATATAAAGAAAATAAAAATTCATCTCTTTAACGAAAACGTTAAGAAAAATGCAATTTTTGGTAGCACTTTATATTTATTAGATTTATATTTAAAATAAGAAATTTTCATGATAATCCATCCACGCATTGCAAAGATAACCATTTTTTCTAAATATATAGCAAATATTCACCTGTATTTTTATTAAAATAACTTAGTTACAGAATAAAATAAAGCAAAAGGCCCATTACTGGCGGAGGGCCCATTACTGGGTATTTTCCCCTATCTATTCAAATAATATTAAATTACTTAGCTTTAATGTTACTTCCTTTTTCTTATTTTATATTTTTCTTTTCCATGTTGTTTTGTGTGTATTATGTTTTTCTTATACCTTCTTCATTCTATTGATTTTTTTGAAAGCATATCATATTTAAAAAAAAGGATAACATAAGCAATGTTCTGCCTTTCTATAAAATAAATTATGTAATACTTTGTAATATATAAATGTTATCAACATACTTTTTATAAGGTTATACAGAACTAGATAAATAGCACAAAATTCATAATTATACAAAACAAAAACATGAATAAAAATTTCAAAGAAATAATAATGAATAATTTAAATTAGATATTCAAGGGTATAATTGAAAATATCTATATAATGATTATAGAATTTATAATAAGTAAGTATCATAAGATCAAAAGTAAATTATAAAGATTTTAAATTTGAAAAAAAAAGAAAAATGTAAATTGAGTATTTCAATTTTAATCCTTTTTAAAGGATTAAAAATAATAAATTCTGAAAAAAAACTTTTTTAACGAAGAATCGTTATTGTTATTGTACTTTGTTTTCCTCATTAAATTAAAATAGCTTCAGATTTTATCTTATTCTATACTTATAAAAATTAAAATTGATTTTTATTGACCTGGAAATACATACATATATATATGTATATACATTTTCAAAAATCTCATGAGCTTATAAAATGTATAAATAAGGAAAGATGTTTTGTTCTACGTCATATAAACTGATAATAAGACTTTTCATATTTTAATCATAGAACAGGATCTTTAAAAATGTGTTCTAATAAAGTACATTACAGATAATGATAAAAATTATTTTTTTACAAAAATCAATATTAAGTGCTTTTTATTTTTCTCCTTTAGCATTTTTGATTAAAAATCATTTTATGATTGAAAAATGAAAAAAGATAAAAGACAAAAAAAAAAAAGGATTTCATTTAAACTTTTAATCTCATATAAAATTAAGTATCTTTTGTATTACCACCATTTTTTTTTTTAAATGAACCATAAAATTCTAGTGTTAATGATCAACTAAAATAAAACCACAATATATTGTGGAAAAAAAAAATAATAAATAAAAATAAAAGAAGGAAAAAAAAACACACTATTTTTTTGTCGTGTGTGCAATTTTATAAAATGAAATTGAGAACTACATATTATTATGTATACTAGATATGATGACAGAAAAAAAAGATTTTTTTTTTCATGTAACCTCAATTTTTAGATCAATACTTATTATTTTATCAGATATCCGATAATAAAATGCAATATAACGTTCGGTTGAATGATTCACAATGTACAATATATGTAATATGTTTGTAAAAGGAAGAGACAAAAAAAAATAACTAGTCATTGTTAAATGGTGTAAGATTTTTTTTCATAAATTTTTATGTAGAAAAAACTACAAAAAAAACAAATTTTTTTAATGTTACTTTTATCTTTCATTTTTTAATATTGAGGGTAACGCAAAAGCCCCTGACCTGTTTCTTTTTTTTTTTCGTTGACAAAAATGTCAATTCTTAAATTCGATAGTGGCAAACATGTCAGATTTTGAGTATTATACATGTATGTATGTTTAAAATATTTTAGGTGGACATACCTACTGTTTTTTTACATATAATAAAGTAGCAAAATTAATATAAATATTAAAAAAGAATTGTAATTACAACTTCATTTAGCATAGTTAGTACATAGTTGATTTGCAAATTTACCATGTAAAAGAAAAGTGCAAGACATAGACGAGAGACTTTCAAGTTTCCAATGAAAAGTATAAGACACTCACGATTTTCCATACGTTCAAAATTTATTCTATTTTTACGGAATAGTCAGTATTTGAAAAGTTCTTAGAATCTTCTTAGTCATTAACACTGATGAAAAATGTTTTTTTCTAACAGAATTTTTTTTTTTGCGCTATGCTCTTAACTTAGAAATGACATTCAAAAGCACTTTTATAAATTATTATAAACATCCCTTATCACAAATACTCTATAGCGTAATAAATTAAAGTTATAAAAATCAAATTAAAGCAAAAAATTTTTTATTTTGTCTCATTCTAAAGACATCAAATATTGACAAGATGACATACGCATTTTATATGTTTTCATCTAAACATACATACTTATGAAGAACCATCAACAAGCCCACATAAATAATAAAAATCAATTAACTAAAAACAGAATTTTATTTTATGTATATATGCTTTTCTAACAAATCAAAATTAATTAATCAGCAAATTACATTTTGGATAATAAAGAAGATGAAAAATAAAAAAAAAATAAAAAACAAAAATAAAAAGAATAAAAATAATCAATTAATTTCATTTGATATAATGTACATGTACACGTAAATAAAATTATCAATTTTTTCAATAATCATGTCAACAGAATTTTACTTTACTTTTTTATTTTTTAATAATTATCTTTTGTTCTTAATTATTTAAAATAAAAATACAATAAAAATAAATGCATTGCTATTAATGATTTGAAATCAAATTGCATACAATTTATAAAACTATACTCGTATATAATAAAATTCAGGTCATTATATGATTTTTTTTTTGTTTTTTCATTTTAATTTTTCTTTTAGTTGACAAAGTCAAATTATAATAAACTCGATTAAAATAATAATTATGTCATTACACACAATTAATAAAACATGATATATGTAGATTTATTTTAATAATTAATAATCAGAAAATGAATTAAAATCAACATTTAAACGCGTAATTAGCACTATTATAACGGGTGTCCCATTAAATAATGTAGACCAATCAATCGTACAGTTTTCGAATGAAGTGTTTACGTTCTTTCTTTTTTCCGATGACACCACAACTTTTAACTGGTGTTATTGATGACTATTTTCTGCATAGATACGCCCGGTATGCCTATAGAGAAAACAGACAGATCTATCAACTATTTTAATACCGAGCAATCAATACCGAGAGTTCCAATTTCAAAAGACAATATTCAAGTATTTGCTGCAGAAATAAAGCTACAATTATGCCTAAAAGTGAAAAGAAACTTCATCAAAAGGATTCGTAATTCATATTACAACGATTTTCATGTGTGAACAATGTGAATTTTTTTTTACATGTACATATTCTTCGAACTATTTTGAAAACAAAAACAAAAATGACCAATTTTTGAGACGCCCTACACTTCATAGCTCATAATAACAGGAATAATTCAATTCATAAGAATTTCACAATTATGTAAGTATGTATATGATTAACGTTTAAATTAATTGCATAGTTTTAAAATTATTCATTTTTTTTAAAATAAATTTAATATCAAAAATATTAAAAAATATTATGTAGAAAATTATAAATTATTTTTAATCAAATAATACACTTTATAAATTTTCTCACCTGATAAATTTTAATCAAATTGTAAACAATGGAATGCGAACCCCTTTTGTTTGTATATTAATTTTTTTTTTTTAATTTTTTTAATCAGACAATAATCAACTTATGTTTATGTAGTATTTTTTTTTACAAAAATAAAAACATTAATTATTTATTTGATAAAAAAAAGCTATTTCTGTTGGTTCTACTAACAAAAACAACAAATTTTGAATGATTATTATCTGTGAAAATTATCAATCGAATAACAAAATGAAAATACAAAATGCTTCCGTCATTTGATAAAATTTAGTTATATAGTTTATATAGCTAATTAAAATTTAATTGAAAATGCGTAGATAGAAAATAAAAATGTATGTTTATAATATATTATCAAGTAGTATTAAAGGATTTTAAATATTTTATGAGTTATGTATTAAGAAATTATTTTTGATATTTAATAAAATTTTACTGATTAAATTAATTTTTAATGTACAGGGTGTTTTCTTTTCTATTAAAATTTTTTATATTGTAAATTAATTATAATTTGTATGTATGAAGTAAGTACAAATTTGTCAAATGATAAATATTCTGAAAGTTTTTACAGTACTGCTACAAAATTAGTAACCCTATTGTAGTTAATCCATAAAGTCTACAGAGTTCTTTAAAAACTTACAAAAAAAAAAAACAAACCTCTTGAATATAAACCAGTAAAAAAAAAAAATTACAATTAAAAAACTTCGAAACAATATTGTATCTTCAGAACTTCTAAAGCCCTTTTATCTCAATATTTTTTTTTTTCTTATTTACTTTTTTTAACTAACTAACCCAAGTTATAAAATAAAGTAGATTTTATCAACTATAAATGAAGAATACAATATATATGATAAATTTTTTAATTGACGTTGTGGAATTAGAATTTCTTAAAAACTTCCAGTTCAGAAATTCTTGAAAGCATCTTTTTTTTTTTAAATTTAAATAAACATAGTATGAGTATCTACGTCTATTTCTATTTAATTAATACATATTTTCGTTATTCATACATAGCTCTATCCATAACAATCCCTTTTTAATTATTTATCATAAATTCTAATTACATTAAAATTCTCTTAACTTGAATACTTTTGCATAATATCATAAATATGTACATAATCTTATATATACCTACATATACTTATATACAACATGAATACATATACATACATTGAAGAATTTTTATCATTAATATTCAACAATCTTTTAAACTTATCATATCATGTTATAAATTAAATGTTGTTGACAAATCATTACAAAAAATTTTTATTATTATCTTTATTTGCCAAACACAAATTTTTACAAATTCAAAAAAAAAAAAAACCAAACAAATGAGAAAAAACAAAATTATTTAAATATTTTTTAAATCAAAATATTTATGTAAAAAAATATTTGATGACAGTTTTATTTTGAATTTATTTATATACTTTAAAATAATCATTCATATTTAAATATTTATGTATATATTTTTTTTTATTTCTTAATATTTCTGGTGAAAATACGATAAGCGGTATGAACGACTTTATTATAAAATAAAATTGATTATTTAATATGATTTTTGTTTTTTCAGAAAAATGTCTTTTTGTGGTGAATAATAAAGCTTGGAGCACTTTTCAAAATCAAAATTAACCTGATTGTAAGAATTATTCTTGTCATGTCATATCGACAAAGACGTACAATGTCTTCATTTCAACCCTCTAAGATCCTCGTTTCAAAACTAAATGCTCACTACCTCCCTTTCTTTGTACCTTTTTTGTTTTAATATTTGTACCATATATATGTACTTATACATATTTACTTTTTATTTTAACATTGGTTTACAAGGAAAATGCACGAAAATTCTTATTTATGTATGTATGTATGGACTACTACGTCGTCCTTTAAGTCCTAAAAATAAATCATTAAATTTGTTTTTTCATTTCATTTTTAAATCAAAATTTTGATAAATTCCGATTACAAAAGAAGAAAAAAATCGTAAAATTTTTAACAATTTCAACAGAATTATGTGCAAAATGTATTCAAATTGATGTGATTCCCACAGGAATTTGGTATACAAAAAAAAAGTTTTTTTTAGGCGATTTAAAAATAGTTAATTTTATTTATGAAAAATATAAATTATTCCACTTCAAACTAATCATAAAACACATACAAAAATGATATACACGTAGTGACGTATGTAGTGTAGTACACACGTTATATTCAAGGGATTACTATATACATTCTTGTACTAGTGTAAAAGTAAAAATAAAGCAAAGGACATAGCTACAAAAAAAAAATGCTTTTAATTTATTCATCCATTAAACGGTAATTACACTTTAATAATTATAAATATGTATTTTAAGGAGTGTGAGTAAAACACATGAAAACAAAAATGAACAAAAAAAAAAAGAATGTTGATAACCTAGATTTAATAAAATATGAACTTTATTTTGTGTGGGCTGACATTTACATTACTTCAGATTATTTTAGGCACATAATTTTCAATATTTTTAATTATACATATATTTATAAATAATTTATGCACAAATCTGTTACACATAAAGTTTTCTTATGATGTCAGATTGACGACAAACATATTTTTACAAAAAAAAGAAAAACAAAATAACAAAAAACTGGTAAATTGCAGGTGATAAACGTCAATTTGTCTAAAAATAATTTTTTTTTAAATTTTGAACGTTGGCGTAAGTAAATTCATAAAAATATACAAAAATAATTTTTACACAAACATACATTACATAGTTATATTGACATTTTATTTTCTATTAATAGAGAATAATGAAGAAAAAAAGAAAGAAAAAAGAAAAGGAAATTAATAATTAGCTTTTACCTGAGCTGTTTCTTATTAATTTAAATTCCATCGCCTATGCAAAGAATATCATATTATATATGAAGTCTAAACGAAGTACATATTACAAAATATGGTAAAAAAAAAAAAAAAAAATACATATTTTTAAAAGTTTAAAGAAATTGGATTAATTAAAAGTCAAACGAACAAACAAAAAGGGTGTTTGTAAACACACAAACAATTCATTTTTGTCTAAAAATTCCAATAATTATGGTAAAATATATTTGTAAATAATTATTGACTTTTTTGTAATTCTCGAAAACAATAATTTAGTAGCGCGTGAGTTAATAATTATCAATTAAATTAAAATCAAAATAACAACAACAAAATATTTTAAAAAAAAAATTCTTTATGGTTACTTGAACACTTTTCTAATGCACAACAATAATTACATGGTTGGATACTAATTAAAGTGTGTTTAAAGTGAAAAAATTAGGTATCCATAAATGTTTTAAATTTTACAAATATCGTGTAATAAAATAATAGAAAAACTTGTAAAATTAATTTTTTACAATAATTCATGGTGGTTTTAAACCAATTACGGAAATACTAATTTATTTTTATTTTTTTTTTTTTTTCTTAATTTTAATATGTTAATTTGATGTAGAAAAAATGAAAATAAAAATTAAGAAAAAATAATAATTTATATACATATAAGAAACCAGTTTGTTATTTGTAAACTGTGTTTTTTTTTTTCATTTTTACATATAATTCTTTCTTTGAATAATTAAAATAATAAAATATAAAACTTTGTACGTATATACTTCATTAAATAAATAAAATAATATTTGATAATTATAAACTAGTTCATTAAACTTGAAATATTTATCTTATAAGCAAAAATATTTGCATACATAATTTAAATTTATTGTTTGAATTTAAATTTTAATTTATTACTTGTATATCTATTTGTTTTTATTTTTATTTTTATGTTTTTTTTGTTTTTGTAGCTGCAAAAATTTTCGATGAATAAGCATTGAATTAGAAAATCATTTTATATTGTAACCCTTGGCCAACATATTGTGTACATATGGTATATAATGTCTGTTTTCAAGCATCAAGGCTGATTCCTTTTAGAAAAATATCTATAACTGCAGCCATACATCTCCACAAGCTGAGAATATTGTACTATTTGAATTACCCTATTTAACAAATGTTTCGTGTTATTCACAAAATGAGAATTTCAAGTATTGTGCTGTATTTTTTTTTTTTTTTGTTATTGTATAAAAATAACAAAAATTAATCTAAAGGTAAACACTGATTAATATAAGCTGTCTAATTTGTTCGCCACCCACTAAAATGTAGTAGACAAAAGACAACAATTGCATCACCGTCTTGTGAAACCGTCATCAGAAGACGTAAATACAGCCCAAAAAATTATTACTTGATAGGATTTCTCGTATATGTTTAAAAAAAAATGAAAACATCATTGCTTTTTAATAATTAAAAAAATCAATAGAATACAATTACATACTACAAAATGTGTATTTTCTTTTTCATGTTTATTTCAATATTTATTTACTTTTTTAATAATAAAAAAAAATAATAATTGAAAATTCAATAAGATTTTAATAAATAATTTTGAAAGTACACGTACTATACTGTGAAAAAATGACGTAATATTTCAATTATTTTTATTTTAAAATAAAAAAGAAAAACTGATTATGTAACTTTTTTTTTATTATAAAATAAATAAAAAAAGATAGTAAATTTCATTTTTTTTTCTAAAAAACAAAAAAAAAACTCTTAATAGAATGCCTAAAGTATTTATTTAAAATACAAGAGACAAAAAAAATATATTAGATAAGAGTATGAAATTTAAGCTGACAAATTATTTTAATGAAAAAATAAATATGTATTCTTTATACAAAAGATATGATGTATTATTTTCTTTTTGATAAAAAATGATAAAAGCTTTATATTATGCTTTCTAAAAAAATATTTAATGCATTTTAAAATAGAATTTTTCTTTTGTTTTCTTGTAAAAATATTTTATAAAATGAAAAATATCAAGAATACAAAAATTAAAATGTAGAATTTTTTCTTCTAAAAATTTTTAACAAATTTTTTAAGTATGTTTCTTATTAAATTATGGGAAAGAAAAAAATTTATAAAAGATACGCTTGTAAATAGTGAAAATATCACTTAGCTTTCATATAACTGGAAATACATATACGATAATTGAGTTGCATGCATGTTAAAATGAAAGAATTTAAGAGCTTACTTTTATCATATTTTTATTCAATTTAAAAAACAAAATTTAGATTTCTTTCATAGTCACCAGATAAAATAGAATAAAATCTAAGAATCTATTAAAAAGCATTCAACAAAATATTCATTTTTTTTTTTTATGGAATTCTGCCCTATAGCACCAAAGTTACACGGAGACAAAATTAAAATATGATAGAACACGAAAAGCTAACTCATTCAAAAAATTTACTTTTTTTTTTTTAAACACGATTAATCAACATCATCAAATTATCTATATAAATAGCTAAAATTTATAAAAAAAAAAAAACTTGCTGATTTCATTATTATTACACATTTACTGAAATAATTTTTTTTTTTTTTCACTAATAAATATTTTGATAACTAGTTTTTTCTAGGAAATGATCGCTAAATAAATTTAAAAACAAATATTTTAAGTATAGCTTTCCATAACAATTTTTTTTCTTTCTTCAAATTCATCGTTACAATAAAATTAATAATTTCTATTTTTATGAATTAAAATTATTTTGAAATGTTTAATTTTTTTTTTAAATGTAAATTTTTCACATCAGATACCTATTATATCAAAAAAGTAAGTCAATTTAAATTCACAATAAAACAATTTTTGATTTTTTACATTTTGGCAAATATTTTTTTTTTAAAAAATAATTCCAAATTTAAATGTAAATCCATGATTTTTTTTCTTCTTATTTGTGAAGTTTATATGTATATATACATGTGCATATGTATATCCTTAATAACACATTGCAATGCAGATATGCAAAATTTAGAGAATCATTCATGAAATATTTCATTTAATTCATATAAATGTATCTATATACATTCTACATATAGTATATACACAAAATTTCTCTGCATTCAAACGTTTTTGCATATACAATTTTTTTTTATATTTCTATACATACATAAGTGAGTAACCTATTTCAGTAGCAGAAAATATAAATTTATCCTTGATACACGTATTGACATCATCAATAGTTTTAAATTTTACAATTAAATAAAAACAAAAAATTATAATTGTTAAGTAATGAAAATGAATATTGAGATTATATTATATCAATACAATTTACATAGCAACACAAATTGTGTATAGTATATGGTACTATGTAAGAGGTATATGTATAATAGGTCAAACTGTAAATTATAAGATTAGGCTTTGAATTGTAATTGAATTAGAATTGATAGTCAGTCTCTTCTTCAACTTCAACAAGTGAAGTAGTCAATACATTACAGCAATCAACCACCATAAACCTAACAGGTTATGGGCCCAGTACCGCAAAACACGTGGCGAGTTGAATAAAGTACCCAGCAGGTAAATTAATATTTTTTATTAGTTGAAATATATAAAAATCTTTAGTGAAAAATTAAAAAATGAATGTGCCAAATACCAACATTGAGAAATTAGATGACGAAAATTACGAAACGTGGAAAATGCAAGTCAAAAGTGTACTAACACTGAATGACTTGTGGAAGTATGCATCTGGTGAAGAAAAGATTCCAAGTGATACCACAAAAAAGGCTGAATGGGAGGTTAAAGATTCCAAAGCGTTATCTTTAATTACATTGACAATCAAAGGTAATCAAATTAACTATATCAAAAGGGCAAGTACATCAAATGAAGCATGGAAACTTCTCGAAAAATTACACATGTCTAAAGGACCAGCAAAGAAGGTAATGCTGTACAAGCAGTTGTTTCAGATGAAAAAGAATGTAGACCAAACAATGGTACAACATATACGTAACTTTCAAAGTAAAGTTGATCAAATGGAAGAGATTGGGGTAATTATACCTAAAGAATTGTTATCTATAATGTTATTGAACACGCTACCTGCTGAATATGAAAACTTTTGTATTGCTGTAGAAAGTAGAGATGAGTTGCCTGATGTAGAAATGTTGAAAATTAAGTTGATTGAAGAAGAAACTCGAAGAAATCAGAATAAATGTAATGAAAATGAAAATTCACAGAATGCATTACTATCAAATGAAGAAAATAAGGTTAAAAGTAAGAAGAATATATTGAATAATGGTCACAAGAAAGGAAATGAAAGACAAGAAAATACTTCACGTTTCAAGGGAAAATGTTTTAATTGTGGTAAAATTGGGCACAGATCAGAAAAATGTTGGTTAAAAATGAAAAATAAAGCTAAAAATGAAGCTATGGTTACTGTCTTAAGTACAGAATTGATATCTAATAATGAATGGTGTATTGATAGTGGTGCCAGTGCGCACATGTGTCGTGATAAGAATTTATTTGTAAAATGGAATTCAAATGCACATTCTATGATAGAAACAGCTGGAAATGAAAAGATTGATGCATATGGGGTTGGATCAGTTGTGTTGAATTTGCCAAAAATTAGAGGTTATGTAGACAAAGTGACTTTAGAAAACGTGATTTATGCACCGAAGTTGAAACATAATTTGCTATCTGTATCTAAAGCTACCGAAAAAGGTTACAAATTTATTTTCAATAAAAATTGTGTGATTGCAAAAAGAAGTGATAATTCAAATGTTTTTAATGCTCAAAAGAAAGGGAAATTATATATTCTACAGTTGAATGAAGAAAGTTTAATGTTATCTATGCATAAATTAGACTATGATTTAGTGAAATGGCATCAACGTTTTGGTCACTTAAACTTTAAAGATGTTCAAAATTTAAGACGCAAAAATATGGTTACTGGTCTAAAGGAAGATTTAAAATCCAGTGAAATAAAATGTATGATTTGTAACAAGGGTAAAATTACTCAAATGCCTTATACGAATTCTGAAATAAAAGAAAACGATTTACTAGAGACCATACACTCAGATATTTGCGGTCCATTTAATCAAGAATCATTAGGTGGTTCAAAATATTTTGTAACATTCGTAGATGGTAAATCAAGGTTTGTGGAAGTAGCATTTTTGAAGCATAGATCTGAAGTATTTAACGCCTTTAAAAATTATCAAAAGTACGCCGAACGATATACTGGTAAGAAAATTAAATGTCTGAGAACGGACAATGCAAAGGAATATAAGTCCAAAGAATTTAATGAGTATTTGGAAAAACAAGGTATTAGAAGACAATTTTCGATTGAATATACACCCCAACAAAATGGTGTCGCTGAAAGAATGAATAGAACGTTGTTAGACATGGCAAGGTGTATGTTAATAGAGTCAGAATTACCAAAAAGTTTATGGGCTGAAGCCATTAATACAGCTGCTTTTATAAGAAACAGATGTCCAACAACAAGTTCAAAAATCCAGAAAACACCATATTAAATTTGGACAAATAGAAAGCCAGACGTATCATTCTTAAAGGGTTTTGGTAGTAAAGCTATTGCATTGAAGAAAGGTCCACATAAATCGAAATTAAATCCAAGAGGTGAAGAATACATATTCGTAGGATATTCAAAAGAATCAAAGGGATATAGACTGTGGGATGGCAGGTCAAAATCTATTGTAAATCGGCGTGATGTAAAAATATTTGAGAAAACGGATCCGAAGCACTATCTTTGGTTAAATGAAATTGTAAATTGTGAGAATGAAAACGATAATAAAATGCTGGAAATAGAAGAAAATGATATCCAGAAAAGTGAAATTGAGCATGAACATAAACAAGAGATAGAAGAAGATTTTATAACACCAGAAAGTTCACCGTTGAAAAGTGAATCGTCAAGTTCGGATGATGTATTCGAAGAATCGAATGTTGATGACACAGATACCTCCACACCTATAAGACGGAGACAAGGACGACCCAGAATTGTTAGAACCGGTGCGAGAGGAAGGCCAAGAAAAGTTTTTATAGGGAACGAAAAGGTAAATTTTGCAATTGATAAAGAAATTAATAATCCTGTTTCATTTGAGGAAGCTGTAATGAGACATGATCGAATAAAATGGATTGAAGCGATGAAATTAGAATTAGAATCCTTGAAGAAAAACGAAACATGGGAATTGGTCGAACGTCCAAAAGGAAAGAAAGTTTTGACGAACAGATGGGTTTACTCTATTAAAAATGCAAATGATGGTTCTATAGAAAAATACAAAGCTCGATTGGTTGTCAGAGGATGTGAACAAGAAAGTGGAGTCGATTATGAAGAAGTTTTTGCTCCAGTTGCAAGATCTGAATCGGTGAAGATATTATTTGCTGTATGTGCTGAAATGGAAATGCATTTGCACCAAATGGATGTGACATGTGCTTATGTACAGGGCGAATTAAATGATGAAGTTTATATGGAACAACCTTTGTATCCAGACGGAAGACATAATGAAAATAAAGTATGTAAGTTGATGAAACCTCTTTACGGATTGAAACAAGCAGGAAGACAATGGTACAAAAAGTTGAGTGAATATCTGAAAAGTATAAAAATGAAACAAATGTCCAGTGATCCTTGTTTATATGTGAAAAATGAAAATGGAAAGAAAATCATTATTTTGGTTTACGTTGATGATTTATTATTGGCATCAAACTGTATTAAATTGTTAGAAGAAACAAAGAAACAACTTTCAATGAAATTTGAGATGAAAGATCTTGGCAAAGTCAAACATATCTTAGGAATTTCAGTAACACGTGAAGAAGATACTGGTGAAATAGAAATAAATCAAGTCCAATATATTCAAAAACTATTGAAAAGGTTTAAAATGGAGGAAGCTAATCCTGTATCAACGCCAATAGATATGAGCCAAAAATTATCGCTAAATTGTGATGAAATCTCAGAAGAAGAACGCAAAGACATGACGCGACGACCATATAGAGAATTGATTGGTGCATTAATGTATATTGCTAATACGACAAGACCTGATATTTCATTTGCAACTAACATGTTACATGTTAAGCAGATATTGTGTACAACCAAGAATAATACATTGGAAAATGGCGAAGCGAGTCTTAAGATATTTGAAAGGTACCATGAATTACTCGTTAAAGTACAGAAAAACTGGACAAAATTTGAAATGCTACGTTGATTCTGATTGGGCAAGTGATGTTCAAGATAGAAAATCATGTTCAGGTTACGTTATTTTTATGGCAGAAGGACCTATTTGTTGGAAATCTAAGAAGCAAAAATCTGTAGCATTATCTACTATGGAGGCTGAATATATAGCATTGTCAGAAATAACTAAGGAAATTGTTTATGTAAGAAGGCTTTTAAATGAACTGAATTTTAAGGTATATTGTGAAGAACCGACCACAGTGTTATGCGATAACCAAAGTGCCATTAAGGTTTCGAAAGAGAATGTTCATTATGAGAGATCAAAACATATTGACATTAGGTATCATTTCTGCAGAGAAAAACAAGAGGAAGGTATTATTAACGTCACATATGTTTCAACAAGTGATATGGCAGCAGATATTATGACAAAAGGGTTGCAGAAGAATAAGCACGAAAAATGTATTGAATTATTAGGCTTAGATAATTGATATTTGAATTTTTTTTTTTTTTGAATTGTATAGTTGAATTTTTGATATGTAGATATGTACATGTAAATTGCATTGATAGGGGGAGTGTTAAGTAATGAAAATGAATATTGAGATTATATTATATCAATACAATTTACATAGCAACACAAATTGTGTATAGTATATGGTACTATGTAAGAGGTATATGTATAATAGGTCAAACTGTAAATTATAAGATTAGGCTTTGAATTGTAATTGAATTAGAATTGATAGTCAGTCTCTTCTTCAACTTCAACAAGTGAAGTAGTCAATACATTACAGCAATCAACCACCATAAACCTAACAATAATAAAAACCAAAATAATAAAAATTCTCAATAAAATGTATTTTATTTTCATAAATTATTAAATTTTCAATGTACATTACCTACTTTTTTTTTTTTTTTTTTTGAAAAATTAACGAGCAATCATTATACTGTCAAGAATATGTATATTTTACAAAAATACAAATTGAAAAGAATTTGACGTAATGCAATTTTTTTTTTTACATCTTAAACTTGAATTAAATTAGAATTAGTGTTAATTACAAAAAAAATAGTTATTACTTTATGACTCGACAAAATTAATTATTATTTTAATACCACAAAAAAATATGAAAAAAAAAAAGCATTCTAAACGATCTTACACGTGCTAATATAAATTTTAATTGAAAAGTAATGGAAAAAAAATTTTTTTCTCATAAAATATGTTTCAAAGACAACTTTTTGTTTTGAGATTTAATGTCAAAACAAAACATTAAAAAAAACATTTACATTATTTAAATATTCTGAATTTTTAATTGCAAATTTCATGGTTTCATCTGTTTTAAAGTGCAATGTAAATAAATAAGGCTTTACAGATATGTGTTAAATTTTTTTTAAAAACTAAATTCAATAAATATCTAAGCTGGTAATTTTTAATATATCATATTGAAATAAAAACTGACCAGTTTACCTATCTTTCATAATTATCAATTTTATGATTATATGGAAATTCTTTTTTGTGGAAATCTACATAATATGTACATTTATTAGTAGCCAATTTCAGGAGTTTTTTAATCCATTTATGATATGAAAAAAAAACTTATGTAATATTCCTTTAATAAAAGAGAAAAATAATAAATAAACTAAAATTAATACACATCTCTAGTTTCCTAATGGATATTTATTTACTAGTTCTTTGGTCATTCCTTTTTCTCAAAAACAAAAAAAAACAAAAACAGGAACTAAAATATTATATCACATTTCACCTTGGAAATAAAATTTATTTTCAATCTCATTCATGTTTCACATATATGAATTATTAATAAAAGTATATATACGATATATGTAACCATGTAATAATATTGAAGAAAAAAAAAATGTATGTATGTGTATTTATTTTATAAATATATAAAAGAAAAGTAGCAAAGAATGTTTGAAAGGATGAAGGACTGTCGACTGTACATAGTATGAAATTCTTTGTACCAAGGATTTAACTTCATACTCTTTCTAAATTTCCATATAGGATGAACGGCAGCCAAATATTGATTTAAATTTCTTTGCGGATATTTAAAATATAAAAAAAAAAGTTTGTACAATACATATACATAGTTCTATTCATCTTATAGATACTTATATATTGTATTTACAGATGAGAACTTCAACATGTTAGGCTATACACTATACATTTTTTTTTTCTATATGTATCGTACTTATATGTTTTATCTTTATTATGTTTTTCACATCTTTTTTTTTTTCATACTCTACAGTCATTATTATACAATCTAAAATAACACAGTAGAATAGCTGAGTATGTAAAAAAACTATATGTTACTCATGCATGTGTCATACATCATGTATAATAATTTAAAATTATTCACAAAAAAGAAAAAAAAAAAACCGATGAAAATTTGGTTAATTATATCAAGAAATCGGTTGAAAATACAAAAAAATATTTTAAAAACAAAAAAAAAAAAAAAAAAATAAGGAAAATATATTTTCGTATTTTGTTTTTTAAATCTGTTATTCATTTTTTTACATGTTTGTTTTTAATAACAGCTTAATTTCTTCCTAATTTCGTAATTTATGTTACAGGTTTTACACATAAATATCGAATAACTCAATTAATTTTTTTTTAAATTTTCCATATATTGATTTGTAATTATAATTTCCTTAAAAAAAAAACATACATTTTTTTTAAAACTAAAATTAAATGAATGAAAATAAAATTAATAAGATGTTTTGTTTTTCCTAAATTGTAATTATATTTTTGGATAGGCACACGTGTGTTGTTTTTTTATTTAATTTTAAAATGTTTAAACTATACAAAAACAAAAGCTAATAATTACATATATTAACTTCAGAATACACATATGACATGATTGAATATTACTTATGCTAATATGTACTTTTATATTTTTGCATAAACTATAAGTATAGGTATATAAGCATTATAAGTATGTACATGCTTTGTTTAAAAAGAATCATTTAAATACTCAAGCACTACTTCAATTTTTGTTTTGAATATCGGTAAAATGAAAAATCCATATTAAATTAAGTAGGTACCTACATATGTAAAAAGTTCTTTTTTTGTAATATGTCATGTGTAAATTGAAATAGAAAATTAATTTTGAAATAATTATCTAAAACAAAAGTGATTTTCTTTGTATGTATGTATGTCATAAAACTTACGAAATAAATTCAAGAATTTTTTAATTAACTTATTAAGAACGTATACTTACTTCATTTTTAATTAAATTGTACTTTATAAACTACGTACAGTTTTGGTTTAAAAAGAGGAAAATAATGTACACTCGTAAAGAATTCTCTATTTAGTTATATACATACATATATATATGTAAGTTCAATTTTAATTTTATTTTTAATGTAAACTTTAAAAGAAAAAAAATTGGAAGGCTAATTATGTACATATTTGGATTTTTGTCCTCTAAAAGATGAAAAGAAAACGTCACTTTATGGAAGTTGAAAATAATTAAGGATCCGACAAAAGAGGCCTGAGAAATATTACATATTTTACGTACCTAGTAAAAATTTTTATTTCAAGACTTTTTTACATTTTATAGAAACAGAAACTTATTAACATTTTTAGTCACAGGATGATTCAAATTAAATATTTTCCAATCACAAGATTTACAAAAAAGTGAAAAGTTAAAAAGTATTCTCAATGCAGAAACAAGTTCAATGAAAGTCAATTTAATCACGTGTCGTTTAAACTTGCTTGTAAGTTTAAACCTAAATTGAGGAACCGGGCATAATAGAGATATACTACATTAACAAGTAACAAAATAATTCATGTAAATTATACATAAAAAAATTCTTTAATGAAAGTGAAGTAATCATGTATTACTTTATTTGTTACACAATTTTTTTAATCTTTTTTAAAACTATCTATCGTTAACTACTTAATTAAGAGCATAACCTCTTTGAAACCTAATAAGTAGGTATTGTATAATTTTCGTTGTAACTCAAATCGGTGTTTGTTACGAAAATATACTTTAAAAATTAAACGAACATGAACAACCTACATTTAAATTATTTTTGTTATTTGTTTTTATAACTCGCATATGAACAATATTTATTTATTCATATGTTAAGTAAGTATGTTCACTCATAAATTAATTAGAACATAAGTATACAATATTATTTCAATTTTTACATATAGGTACTTACGTATATCTATATAGGCATTATACATATATGAATAGTTATATATAGTTACTGTTTGTATGTTGTATGTATACAATTAAACAAAAACTTGGAATGTTCTAAAAACATAATACTTAATAATAATAATAAAAAAGAGAAAGAGAAAAAAAAAAACAAATAAGTATATAAACAAATAAAATATAAAAATATGTACATATATATTATTCAACTACATATACATTTTAATCTTTTGTTTTGCACATATGAACATTATTTATTTTGCTAAATATATATGATAATAAATTATTTTAATTTTAGATATAAAGTATAAATTTTATTAAAATGTGTAATATGTAGGTAATGTTATTTACCTATTGTATTTTATATTTTAACACCAAAATATGAAAAAAAAAATTCTATAAATTACCCTATATGGATATGCAACGTACTTATTGTCATATACATACATACATACATACATATTACACGCTATACGTTTTGATAATAAACATTATTATTATCTAATCTAATTCATACAATAATGATATCAAAGAAAAACTTTTCCCAGTTATAATTTATTGTTATTTTATTATTTTTGTATCTCTTTTAAATTCACATATGTGTATTTTATTTTTAAGTGTGATTTAGTATTTAATAATATATGCGCTAATAAATATTCACACGTACTTGCATATTTGCAATTTGTTTATTTATTTATTTACTTATTTTTTTTTTTTTTTATGGTGAATCTCATTGTATTTATACATACATATATGTATGTATGTACACATATAGATAAACTCATGAACTAAAACTTCATTATCATTTTATTTTTGTTTTTTAATTGGTTCTTTTTTCATTTATCGATAAATTCAATTGAAATGAATTTAAATGTAATACATTTTACTTTATTTTGTTCGTATTTTTGAAATAATTATCTTTTCTTTCGGTTATTTTGTGTAATGTTTCTATTGTATAGATAAACATACATGCATATATGTATAAAAAACGAAAATTGATAAATTTTAAAACGATAAAAATGAAATTAAGAAAAGAGTAGTTACATACCTTTACGAGTTTCAAACTTGCAATTAAGTATAAAATCAATATTTTGAAAAATCAAACAAACAAATTAGAACAGACACGAAATTAAATAGATTACTTTCTATAATTTATGGTTAGATACGCGCTGCATATACATATTGTACATAATACATAAGTATATATCGAATATATTATGTATAACTATAAATACATTTTGCATTCATGTACTCTCATGAATAGTTAATTCAATTTTAAATTATGTATTGAATTGTCTATAACTAATTTCTTTTTTTTTTTTCTTCTTTCCTGTTTTCTGTTTTCTATTTTTATTTTATTTTTTATTTTTTCAAATTATTCAAACATTTATTGAGAACGCAATATAAATAAGTACATTTTTGCATTTACCTTATACTATAGTTATGTACCTATATAGTATAACTAATTTAACTAAAAGTATGCTGAATGTAAATTCAATGTTTATATATGTACTATATGTATATTTTTATAGAGAAAATTACAATAAATAAAATAGTTAAAAGTTTACACAATTTTCTAGAGAAAATTTTAATCCTTTACACAGTTTTTTTTTTTAAGAAGTAAGTACGTACATATTTTCAATTTATTCATGCAGATTTTTATTTTTTGTTTTCATTTTTTTTTGCATAAATTGATGAATTTTATTTTATGTAGATCATTTAAAAAAAAATAACAACAAAATTGAAGCATACTTTAGGTAGTTTTTTTTACATTTTTAATTTAAACTTTAAAAGAATTTATAAAAGAAAAACAAAATAGTAGAATATTATTATTTTTTTTATTATATAAAGTAAAATCAGATTTTAATGAATTTTATAATTGTTTAAAAATTAATTTCAAAAATAAAGTTATATTAAAAGAAGTAGAAAGACAAAAAAAAGAAACCAATTTGCATTCTAAAATATTATAAAATTCTTTTGTTTAAATTTTAATCAAAGAAAAAAACAATTTTTGTAATAGATTCATCCATAACCATGAACATTAAAATATAAAAAATGAATTTTATTTATATATTATTTTATTAGAATAAATTTTTATTAAACTAGAGATACCATATTTTTGTATGTAAAGAAATTGTTTCGTAACTATTTTTTAATTAAGAGTAACTAACTACTACAAACACTAAATAGCTACAACATTGAAACTTTATTACAAAAGGATTCAAACAAATAGTATATGAAACCACAAACTTCGATCCTTTTAGTATATTTAGAAATTTTGATTGTTCAAGAATTTTCTAAACCACAACAAAATTATTTGAAAATAATTGAGCATTACTTTTAAATTTTAAGGTCAAGAATTTGAAGCAATAAATTTAATCATGAAACTGAAGAAATCAGTTGTGAACGATAAACTGCAAACTTTTCGGTTGTGAGTTGTGACTTTAATAAAATTTTAAATTTGTAAAAGATAATTATTTTTTTTCAATTTAGCTAGACTCTTTTTTAAAAAAAACGTATACTTACTTTTGTGGTAAATATTTGAACAAAACAAAAAAAAATTGAACTTCCGTAAAATAATTAAGCATACTTACATCATGTAGAGTAAGAAGAAGAGATGCTTTTTAATGAATTTTTAATTAAAAAAAAAATAACTAGTATAATTAAATACATATACATACATTAAAATATTTTTTTATATAATATAAGTTTTCACTTTGAAAGATTATATGTTTAATTTGTAAAACTCCAAAAGTTATTTACTTTTAAAACATGTGAAAAAAGTTTTAAAATAATATTTGTTTGATCTGCTTAAACTTTTTTGTTAAAAAAATTATCCTCCAAAAATTATTTCATGTTAAGTTACAAAGTGAATTTTAAGTGAATGTTAAGTTAATGTAATTTTTTTTATATTTACAGGGTGGTATTGTTTCATTAAAAGAAATAAGTAATTAAGTATATCTATATAATCTATATATATATATATATATATATATATATATCTAAAAAGCAAAAGAAATTACAAATGACTCTTTTTACCACTTTTCCTGAGATTAAAATATAACAGCTCGTGAGATTAGTTATAGCGGTCAGGTGGGTGCGATGCAACAGCACAATGTGAGTCAGGGTGTACTCAAGTTAACTTAAATTTTTTATGATAGTAGTATTTCTGTCATACATGCACCTACAGTTTAAAGTGAAATTCGAACCACTAAATTCATAATTGGTATACTGATACTTTTTGTAGTTGATATTTTAGACTTACTTATGGTCCGTAATCGGTCATAAAGAAGGGCACCAAACTACTTGAGTACCGAACTGTAAAGCTGAGTGAACTTAGGCAGATTCGATTTCAAACTCGAGACCTTCAGCATCAGAATTCAGAAGTCAGCACCTCTACTGTTCCGGTCACTGACAAAAATTAGCCTAAAAAATTTATTACTTCGAGTTTCACTAGTCTGTAGGGCACATTAAATTAATATCAAATCTTTAAAACTGGGCAATTTATTTCAGACTAAAAAATAGTTTTTAAATAAAATCTGCTAATTTATTGTTGACGTGATGATGATGGTCACATCTGGAAAATTTTTTTCAAATTAATTTGGTAATCAAAAGCGTTAATTTATCACCGCATTTGTCATTTAAACAATTATAAATCAATTTTCATCGCAGTAACAAAAATAAAAAATAATAACCATACAGTTTTGTATTTTAAAATGATTACATTTCCCAAATGTGTATAATTATCTGATCAAACAGTATAGAACAAAATGACAAACATTTCTATAATAGTTGTTGTAAATATGTAAGTACTTAATTAAATTAAAAATTTAATAGTAAAATTATCTATATAATGTGAACGCTTATTATTTTGAAAATTTCAAAATAGTCATCACCCTATCAGCTTTTATATATAATAGATATTTACTTACTTATATTTTATTTTCTACAAACCACTTAATTTTCATTTTAATAAAATTTAAGTAGTTAAATAATGCACAATTGGAATTATCCATAGTCATCAATAATTTTACGTAAATTGATAGGTAAATATGTACATACTTGATTATCTATTTTAGGTAATTTTGATAATATAAATAAGTAAATTTAATGAGTTCAATTACCCTTTATTTTTATTGAAAAAAAAATACCTACTCAATTTAACAGTTTAGCGAACAGGTATTTTCATATTCGATAAAACACTGAAGAATAAAAAATAATAATACATAATATGTAATTTTCCATAAAATAAAAATAATTTATTTTACAGATTCTTTAGCGTCTGTTGAGTTATATTTTATACATAGTTTTTGTACGAATAGGTAAGTATACTTAAAAAGTACATATACCATTTGGAAAAGTAATCTTATGTTAATGCACAAAGTCAACAATATAACTTTAATATTTTTCCATTCGACTTTTTTATTTTGTAACAACCAAAACTGGTTGTTAGTGTTGTTACTTATCCATATTTTATATTTTTACATAGTCATCATAAAACTAAATAAAACTGACGATTTACAACTATACTTAGAAACATATTGTTTAGGTACTCTACTTTGTTAGTTGGTTACCTTCCGAATACGTAGCTACATGCATTTATGTATGTATGTTATTTATAATGTATTTCAAGTTGAATTACTGGAAAATAAAATTGAAATAAAGCTTAAATTTCAATATGTTTGGTTTTATACCGTACCGTACCTTGTAATAAACTGGGCAGTTAAATATCTTTTTATATAAAATATTTGTCATTATATAATTTTAATATAATAAATTCATATATACAGGCCAATGACTTTCGAATGTAGGTAACTATGTATAATAAAAATATACCTACTATTATATCTAACTAGCTAGTATTTAATAGGAGTACAACTTTATTGACGTCTACACATCAACAAAAAAAAAATTTTTAAATATGTAAAGATAAAAAACCTGATTTTAAAAACACAGCTGCTTTATAATTTTTGTGAAGAAAAAGGAAAACTACATATAATTGAATTTTATAAAAAATATTCAAATCAATTATAAATTTGTATTACTTAATTTCTAAAGGTGACAGGTAAATATAGAAAAAAAAAAACAAGTATGTATTTAAATAAAAATTGAAAACTTACCGCACAACATTTGCATAATGTGGTCCAGCAACTGTACCGGTGCTCCAATCAACATTTTCAATATCCGAAGATTTCCCTGTCACAATTTCGCTTGGCATTTTTAATTTTTTCTTCTTTCTTTTTTAATTTATATTTGTTTTTTTTCTTTCTCTATTTTTTTTTTTATCTTAGAGCAATTTGAAAAATATATAAATTGTATGTACACAAAAACTTTCTTTTAAATTTAACTGCAATATAAAATTTCCAAAAAAAAAAACAAGTTCAATAATTTTGTTAAATAACTTTTTTTTCTGTTGTGTAGACACAAAACTTAATGTGTCTATCTTTTTTTTCTAGTGAAAAATCAAATAAATTATGCAAAGCCAAAAATTACCTACGTTTTATTTTATTTTTGAATTAAAAATTTATCCCTTGCGTAATTTATTAATGAAAATTGAAATTTTTCATTTTTCACATAATTTAATGTAAACACAATTTTTTTCTTTATTTTTGCATTTTAAAAAAAAATGTTTGCGACGACATTGCAAATTATAAACAATTTTTCCTTGTTCTTTGTTTTCGTTTTTTTTTTTCACTTAGCATAAACTTTTCTTTTATTATATAATTTTACATAATTTTTAAAAAATAAAATAAAAATTATAACAGAAATAAAAAATTCTTAGCTCATTTTTTGTCTATAACAAATTAAACTTGAGAACTAATAAAAATTTTTAATATAAATAAAATTATTTTTATTCGAAAAGAAAAACTCCGCGCATCCAACCACTAGCAACTATAAAAAACTTCTGCAACAGTGCAACCCGAACCGAACCCAACGGCCAACAATCAAACAGCAACATTTAACAACAACAACCACCTAGTAGGCAACCACATATTTTCAACCGGATTTTTGACTACTATTTTATTTCCACAGTCCACACATATTTTCAACCGGATTTTTGACTACTTATTTATTTTCAAAATTTCATTTAAATAAATTTCAAATCTTAACGGTACAAAACTTTGGTTCAAACAAACATTTTGTACCGATTCAGCAGCTGACAAAAGTGACAAATGGAATGATAATTGACAAAACTCTTCTTCCACTTTGAACTTTCCAAATTTTATTTTATTTTTTCATTTCCATTATATCAAATAATCAAATGTTGTAGTTTTTATTTTCTTAAATTTTTAAAATTTTTTATTTGTTAAAAATTTTCGGTGCTTTTTTAGGTAAGTAAATTTAAAAAAAAAATTCCATTTACCTATGTACTGTAAAAATATTAACTTATAATGCGATTTTATTCCATAGTTAAAACAAAAAACATGGCTGATGTTAGATACCGACACTATCTGCACATTAAAAATGAATTAAAGTTAAAGATTATCCCTTATGAGCAGTTAGAAGAATTAAAAGAATCTTATGACGATGAAATCGATTCAATTAGATTAAAGTCTTGCATACAAAATATTGACGATTTAATAGATTCTCTAGAACGACGAGATGTTATCAGTGAAAATAAAACTAAAGCTCTTAGTCGAGCTGCAAAAATTCTTGAAAACAGTGATTTGAATGATATGCTCATAGATGAAAGACAATCGAATCCAAATACACCTGTAAATCAATATGCTTTGGAAAGACTACGTGAAGAACAAGAAGAACGATCAAGAATAGAAAGATTACAACAGAATTCTGTTGAAGTTAATGGATGGTTCGTTCAAAATCGAGCTAATACACAATCAAATAATCCTTTTAATGCTGGTTTATTCTCTGGTATAAACAAAGCAGCAATTTATAAATTAATTTCAACCGAAATTGGTCGTAATTGGCGTAATTTTGGACGTGGTCTTAATATTAGAGAAGGCGAAATGGATGCACTGGATTCAGATTATTCTAAAGATTTTAAAACAAAAATTTATAAATTATTAGAAATGTTTGAAGAGCCTGGCCGAGAAGATCCTAAAAAACATGTTCTTATAATTTGTAAGGCACTTGAAGAATGCCGAAGAAATGATTTAAGTAAAAAAATTCAAGAGATACTCACAAGATAGATTCAACTTCTTTTTTTTTTTAAATTTAACTTGTAAGTAAATTGTGATTTTAACTAAAACAAAAATGAAAGTGAGGTGTTTCAATTTTTTTTGATTTGTTTATTTTGTATTGTCTGCACTTGTTTTTTAAGTAATTCTTTTTTTAAAAAGAAAAATTAAAAGAAAAAACTATTAATGTTGTTATGTGCAAATATTTTTTTATAAAAATAAAATACTATAATTCGTTAATAAGATTTTTTAAAGTTTACAGGTACTTTTTGTAACCATTCCTTCTTAGTTTTGGGGAGGAAACAAAGATGAGGTGAATAAGATTTTTGTACAAAAAATGCAAACGTATAAATCATGCAGAGCATATTCAAAACTGTAGTGATTCAACTATGATACACAGTTCAGTTTGCGCATTTTGAATATACCCGCACTTCTAGTTTTATATGGAATGTGAACTACAAAGTTTCAAAGCGATGTTTCATGTTTGAAACTTGCTTTATGTCCTTGAAACCAAGGAAATTTATAAGGAAACACCAAATCGATGTTAGATGGTGGAACAGAGGTGTTTCCTTATTTTTAACTACAAGGGTGGCGAGAGTTAAACCCGTGTTCATCAACCTTGGTTTATAGAAGGGGAGTTGGTGAACAGCGCAACGTGCAATCCTTTTTTAAATACAACAAAATCTAAGCATTTCACTACAAATTTATAAAAAGAGGTAAAATTAGAAAAAAAAAACCTATTTTGTAACAGCAAAATATACATATGTATGTATTCACTTTTTTTACCACAAATTTAAAAGGTGTTTCACTATCTAATAACAACTTAATGAGTAGTGGTAGCTTAATTGTTGCAGATTGCTAAACCAAGAGATAAAAAAAATACAACAACTCATTTCCACATCACCTTGCGGTAGAGTTAATGATGCGTTTTTTTAAAGAGGTATCCCCAGTAGGCCTATTCCTCTGTTATTTTTCAACTTGGGCTGAACCTTGCCTCTGGAACTAGTCCCATTCTATTACTTGCTCTTCCTGTCTTCCATGCCTATCCGGCGCCCAGGAAGTGGTGGGATATGCCTTGAACAAGAAGGTTGAGGAGTAGGAGATTTTAGGATCTCGTACTCCACGACTTGAGGAGTAGGAGATTTTAGGATCTCATACTTCCCGACCGGTTTTTGTACTCTGGAGCAAGAGTAATTAGGCTCTTTCATTACTGTCCTTCCAGCTCTAGGATCAATTTTTTTTTTCTTTCTAGCATAGGAGAGGTCGTGGTCATCAACCTTTCTTTTGCCAACAAAACGAGGAGTAGGAGATTTTAGGATCTCATACTCCACGACTTGAGGAGTAGGAGATTTTAGGATCTCATACTTCCCGACCGGTTTTTGTACTCTGGAGCAAGAGTAATTAGGCTCTTCCTTTCTAGCATAGGAGTGGTCGTGGTCAACCTTTCTTTTGTGAACAAGATTTTCAACCTCATCTTCATTGCCGCTATCTACTGCCAAGCCAAAGTATTCTTGAACATCATGCATAAAACTTTCAAAATGTTCTAAGTCATAGTGAGGATTTTCATCATCAGATACATCCATATTTCGATAATCAGAATCATCACTTTCAATTTCAAGTGCTTCATTTTCTGGTGTGTTATCGATGTGAGGACTTGCAACCTTATCTTTAGGCTTGACCTTTTTAGGGCCATGTGTATTTTTATTGATGTGAGGACTTGCAACCTTATCTTTAGGCTTGACCTTTTTAGCGTCATATGTATTGAAGTCAGGGCAGAAAGCGGGATTCCGTGGTTTTCCTTCCACTTCATCAAGAGCAAGGCGAATCATATTATTAGCCGCATTTATGTCTCTGTTCCAAATCGTACCACAAGTATGACATTTAGCAAAACGATGTGGAGATTTAGAAACTTCTAATATGCTAAAACAGATTGAGCAGATAATTGTTGTTTTATACTCATTTACAACAATCACATCAGCGTCTTCGTGTCTTTTTACGATTTTACAAAAACGTTTGTTAGGCATTCGTTGGTGACCACGAATATATTCTCCAATTTCCGCGTCACCATATGCAACTAAGGTCCTTGTGCCTGGTTTATTTGGCTCGCAAAAATAATTCACGATTTTGATCAGTGACCGACGAGTTCTGATATATTTATCGAATTTAAGTCGGGTCACTTTCTTGTTACTCTGTAATCTTTGCACATTAGGAAAATGTTGCAACTGTGTTTCTACATAACTATAGTAGTTGTCTGACTTGGGCGATACGTAGTTCGATTCTTCAAAAAAATTGAAATAATCAAGTGTGGATAACACAAACCTTCTAAGTTTATTTCCACGACTTTCCTCCCCAGTCATTTTTCGATAAACTTCATTTTTCAGAAGAGAATTCTTATAATGCCGCTGTTTTTTTGGAATGGCTTTTTTACTGTTTCTATTGATATCAAATTCTTTGGTATTTTTAGAAACCAGGCCGAATAAACATATTACGCCAGGGTCTATTCCAACATAATTGGAATACTTGTCATTTTTAAGCGTTTTTCTAGCTTTTTTCAATAGTATTTCATGAACCTTTGCGGGTTCAAGGTTTTGCCTCTTTGGACGTTCGAAGATTATCGAGACGTCTATACCGTTCGTAGAGAAACACCTAAATGTCATATCTCCACGAGCAAATTTATCAATATTAAAGCATTTTTTCCAATAATCTTGCAATTGGTCTTTGCTCATATTTCTCGCTGGGCAACCGAGACTTACAAGTAGCTCTCTAAAACCCGTATTTGTAAACAAAACATGTTTAGTCCCAAAGCCGTGTTTAGGAATAACAGCAAAAGACTTTTCACCGCGGTTGTACATGAATTTCTGCAATTTCAGCAAAAATTCAATGTACGTCCACCATTTCATGCGGACATCATTTGCTTTAAAAGAGAAAGTTGGAACAAGTCCAAATTCTGCGCGAAAGTTATCAATGGCCTTCATACATACCTCATTGAGGACATTAGAATTATCCTTAAAAAGGCGTTTCATTATTGTAGAAACATTATCGTATGCTACCATTGTAATTCGTCTTCTTTTTTGTTTTGCAGTACCTTCTTTTGCAATTTTGGGGTTTAATATTGCAACGAAATATTTCTTGACCCTGGAATACATATGGGTCGTAATATTTGTTATGAGATTTGTTTTTAATCCCTTCACCGATTCTTGTATGACTGCATTACGGTATTTGCAATCATACTTTAAAAAATCGAAATAATCTCTTATTGTGGTATAAGAACTGCAATCAATTTGTTTGCGGTTTTTAGCGTTTCTGCAAATATTTTTAACAACATAGAAAAAGAGCAACAAATTAGGCTCTTTTTCGTCATCCGTAAATAAAGATGGTTGGTCATTTAAAACAGTGCCGATGCACAATGAAACTTCAAACATCACATTCGATACGAATTGTGCGATGTCTATTATTAAATTGTACGTTGCAATTGGATCTGGCAACTGTTCTTTGTCCCTCTTTATTCTGATTTTTTCAGCTTCAGAAACAGGGAGCTTCTTCAGATCTTGATAATCTTTGACAAATTTTGGAAGCCCACACTTAATGGTAGAAATTTCCATACTATTGTCTTTATTAGTACTTTTTTCAGTACCAGGCTTTGTATTTGTAAATGTTTTAGTACTGGGCTTTGCCCTAGATGTACGCTTCTTAGTACTCACTTTAGCACTGTTAGCACTTTTTGTCTGTGCTTCATATGTACGCTTTTCAATGGTACAAATTGTTGCATTTGTACGTTTTTCAGTATTTTCAGTGCTCACTTTAACGTGATTGGCACTTTTTGTAGTGCTCACTTTAACGTGATTGGCACTTTTTGTAGTGCTCACTTTAACGTGATTGGCACTTTTTGCAGTACTCACTTTAGCACTGTTAGCACTTTTTGTCTGTGCTTCATATGTACGCTTTTCAATGGTACAAATTGTTGCATTTGTACGTTTTTCAGTATTTTCAGTGCTCACTTTAACGTGATTGGCACTTTTTGCAGTACCGGCAAACTGTTGTTGCATTGCAGCAAATAGTTGTGAACGTTGTAAATCTGCATTTAATTTTACTGAAACGTCTTTTCTCAGACGTATGAAGTAATCTTTATTTCTCAATTTAAATTGAGTTTGAAGATATGTACGAATTGCAGTAGGAATATCACTACTACGTTCTCGCAATATAGCAATAATATCTCGGGCATTTTCCAATGCCCATAAGCCACAATTGTGACCATCTTCTTGCTGAGGAAAAGAAACATCACAAACATTAATTTCAGCTTGTGTTTGTTCTTGAAATTCAAGAATCATAAGTGGAACACCTCTATTCATAGAGTCCACATAGTATGCGTGATATTGCGCATTTTGATGAGAGATGACTAACGTCACCCAATGATTATTATTTAAATTAACAATCAAAGTTAGTTGTCGTTCTTCATCTCTCGCTACGGTAGCTTTAAACCGTTCGAATTGTATTTTCAACTGTTGAAGTGATCCTACCACTTCGAACGATGTATTAGCTTCAGCAGTGCCATAGCCATATTCTATTCTAGCAATATCAGCTATGTCGTGCTGTTGAAGCCAATATCTATAATTTCTTCTGTCTGTTGCAGACTCTAGTGTATCTGTTTCAGCACCAGCCTGTGCTTCATTAATACAAATTGTTGTATTTTTACATATTTCAGTAACATTTTTACTGGCTTTTTCAGCACAATTTTTATTGGCTTTTTCAGCACAATTTTTACTGGCTTTTTCAGCACAATTTTTACTGGCTTTTTCAGCACAATTTTTACTGGCTTTTTCAGCACAATTTTTACTGGCTTTTTCAGCACAATTTTTATTGGCTTTTTCAGCACAATTTTTACTGGCTTTTTCAGCACAATTTTTACTGGCTTTTTCAGCACAATTTTTATTGGCTTTTTCAGCACAATTTTTACTGGCTTTTTCAGCACAATTTTTATTGGCTTTTTCAGCACAATTTTTACTGGCTTTTTCAGCACCAAAATTTTTTCCTAAACTACTACTCCTAAAACACAACACAAACAAAAAAAAGGAAATATTTATTAGTAATGTAATATAATAAGCTTGAATATTAAAAAAGTGGAATTTTAATTTTAAAAAACCCTCCAGTTTAATAAATAAGGAAATAAAATTTACCTTTTAAATGCTCTGCCTTTCCTTCTTGATATAACTGCTTCTAAACATTTTGCAGCTAAACGACGTACTTTCCAGCTCATGTCATCATCATCACTATACTTTTCACTATCAGCATGTTCTTTATCTTCTGTATCCATTGCAATTCCACGATCACTATCATCAGCTTCATAATTATAATTTGGGTCATAAGTAGTGTATTTTAGACATAGTTCGATAATCTAGTCAAGATAAAAGCTTGAATTAAAATTTGAAAATAACGAGACTAAAATTCTTACTGTTTTTATATGAGAAACAATCGCTTCTGGGCATTTATAAACAAATGCATCATAAGCTTGAAGACAAATAGGTTTTTTTTTTCTAATTTTACCTCTTTTTATAAATTTGTAGTGAAATGCTTAGATTTTGTTGTATTTAAAAAAGGATTGCACGTTGCGCTGTTCACCAACTCCCCTTCTATAAACCAAGGTTGATGAACACGGGTTTAACTCTCGCCACCCTTGTAGTTAAAAATAAGGAAACACCTCTGTTCCACCATCTAACATCGATTTGGTGTTTCCTTATAAATTTCCTTGGTTTCAAGGACATAAAGCAAGTTTCAAACATGAAACATCGCTTTGAAACTTTGTAGTTCACATTCCATATAAAACTAGAAGTGCGGGTATATTCAAAATGCGCAAACTGAACTGTGTATCATAGTTGAATCACTACAGTTTTGAATATGCTCTGCATGATTTATACGTTTGCATTTTTTGTACAAAAATCTTATTCACCTCATCTTTGTTTCCTCCCCAAAACTAAGAAGGAATGGTTACAAAAAGTACCTGTAAACTTTAAAAAATCTTATTAACGAATTATAGTATTTTATTTTTATAAAAAAATATTTGCACATAACAACATTAATAGTTTTTTCTTTTAATTTTTCTTTTTAAAAAAAGAATTACTTAAAAAACAAGTGCAGACAATACAAAATAAACAAATCAAAAAAAATTGAAACACCTCACTTTCATTTTTGTTTTAGTTAAAATCACAATTTACTTACAAGTTAAATTTAAAAAAAAAAAGAAGTTGAATCTATCTTGTGAGTATCTCTTGAATTTTTTTACTTAAATCATTTCTTCGGCATTCTTCAAGTGCCTTACAAATTATAAGAACATGTTTTTTAGGATCTTCTCGGCCAGGCTCTTCAAACATTTCTAATAATTTATAAATTTTTGTTTTAAAATCTTTAGAATAATCTGAATCCAGTGCATCCATTTCGCCTTCTCTAATATTAAGACCACGTCCAAAATTACGCCAATTACGACCAATTTCGGTTGAAATTAATTTATAAATTGCTGCTTTGTTTATACCAGAGAATAAACCAGCATTAAAAGGATTATTTGATTGTGTATTAGCTCGATTTTGAACGAACCATCCATTAACTTCAACAGAATTCTGTTGTAATCTTTCTATTCTTGATCGTTCTTCTTGTTCTTCACGTAGTCTTTCCAAAGCATATTGATTTACAGGTGTATTTGGATTCGATTGTCTTTCATCTATGAGCATATCATTCAAATCACTGTTTTCAAGAATTTTTGCAGCTCGACTAAGAGCTTTAGTTTTATTTTCACTGATAACATCTCGTCGTTCTAGAGAATCTATTAAATCGTCAATATTTTGTATGCAAGACTTTAATCTAATTGAATCGATTTCATCGTCATAAGATTCTTTTAATTCTTCTAACTGCTCATAAGGGATAATCTTTAACTTTAATTCATTTTTAATGTGCAGATAGTGTCGGTATCTAACATCAGCCATGTTTTTTGTTTTAACTATGGAATAAAATCGCATTATAAGTTAATATTTTTACAGTACATAGGTAAATGGAATTTTTTTTTTAAATTTACTTACCTAAAAAAGCACCGAAAATTTTTAACAAATAAAAAATTTTAAAAATTTAAGAAAATAAAAACTACAACATTTGATTATTTGATATAATGGAAATGAAAAAATAAAATAAAATTTGGAAAGTTCAAAGTGGAAGAAGAGTTTTGTCAATTATCATTCCATTTGTCACTTTTGTCAGCTGCTGAATCGGTACAAAATGTTTGTTTGAACCAAAGTTTTGTACCGTTAAGATTTGAAATTTATTTAAATGAAATTTTGAAAATAAATAAGTAGTCAAAAATCCGGTTGAAAATATGTGTGGACTGTGGAAATAAAATAGTAGTCAAAAATCCGGTTGAAAATATGTGGTTGCCTACTAGGTGGTTGTTGTTGTTAAATGTTGCTGTTTGATTGTTGGCCGTTGGGTTCGGTTCGGGTTGCACTGTTGCAGAAGTTTTTTATAGTTGCTAGTGGTTGGATGCGCGGAGTTTTTCTTTTCGAATAAAAATAATTTTATTTATATTAAAAATTTTTATTAGTTCTCAAGTTTAATTTGTTATAGACAAAAAATGAGCTAAGAATTTTTTATTTCTGTTATAATTTTTATTTTATTTTTTAAAAATTATGTAAAATTATATAATAAAAGAAAAGTTTATGCTAAGTGAAAAAAAAAAACGAAAACAAAGAACAAGGAAAAATTGTTTATAATTTGCAATGTCGTCGCAAACATTTTTTTTTAAAATGCAAAAATAAAGAAAAAAATTGTGTTTACATTAAATTATGTGAAAAATGAAAAATTTCAATTTTCATTAATAAATTACGCAAGGGATAAATTTTTAATTCAAAAATAAAATAAAACGTAGGTAATTTTTGGCTTTGCATAATTTATTTGATTTTTCACTAGAAAAAAAAGATAGACACATTAAGTTTTGTGTCTACACAACAGAAAAAAAAGTTATTTAACAAAATTATTGAACTTGTTTTTTAATTTTGAAGGCAATACTCGTATGTTTGTTTGTTTTTTTAATCCGGTTACCTTGTTTTATATTTTTCTTTTCAGTTTCAGAAAAATTGAATTTCTTTTTAAGGCATTCATTCTCTTATCACAAGAAACAACCTGAAACAAAAAAGAGATACAAATGAAATTCATCTTTTCATTCTTACCTGGAAATTGCTTGCTAACATTGAACCACTATTCTGAATCTATTTTTTTGCATTTACTATCCTTTTTTTCTTCTTTTATTTTATTTTATTTTTAATTAATTTTAATTTTAATTAAACAACATATATAATATAATATTAAAAAACAAAACAATTTGACAAAATGTGTCAAATTAATGTCATTACTTCCTTCACCACTGTCACAACTACATATATAATGTATATGACATATATTATTATATTGAAAAATGGTCAGCACAATTGAATCGGTCTAGTTGAAGATTGTTTTTTGATGAATTTTGATCATTGATGAAGGAAGTAATTGGTTTTTGTTATAATATAATATGTTATTATTGTTTTGTTATATGTATATAAATAATCAGATATGTAAATATTTAGATAATTCACTTTTTTCATTAATTGGTGACATAACCTCACTTTTAATTTGGTTGGTTGAAAAAGGTGAATAAACCAATTCCTTTGAATAGTTCAGAAAGGTGAATAAACCAATTCACTTTTTTTGAACAAATAAAAATAATGGTTTAAAGCTGAGGTTGAAATTTGAATTTGAATTTTTTTTCAGTTAATGAATAATTTTGGAAATTGTTTTGTTTTTTAATATTATAAAATAGATAATAAGATAAAAAAATAAGATTTTATATATATTTAAATATATTTATTTATGGTGGTTCAATGTTAGCAATTTCCAGGTAAGAATGAAAAGAAGAATTTCATTAGAAATGTAATGGTAAAATCTCTTTTTTGTTTCAGGTAAAAAAATCTTGTGATAAGAGAATTGAATGCCCTAAAAAGAAATTCAAGTTGTAAAAAAAATGTAAAAACAAACAAACATACGAGTATTGCCTTCAAAATTAAAAAAACAATTGCAAAAGACACAAAGGAGGAATCAATGAAATTTGCATATCAATTGTGGTGTATCCAGATTTTGTTGAAGATCTGTAAACAATGATTCAAAGGTTTGTATTTTTCTTATCTCAAATTCAAAGTTCATAGTTCATAGTTCATTCATAGTTCACAGAATCTATACCAAAGCTGCAGTTCAACAAAGTAAACTTAATGCTCTTTCAAGGAAACGTAAAAAATTGTAGTATTCTTCTTCGGTTAAGAATTAAAGCTTCTATGTATCTAGTTACTTTAATTTCCGAACAGGTATGAGTTTACACGTTTACAGGAATTTCTGGAAAATGTTTTTAAATCAATGACAATGATGAAAAAAAGAAGTAGATTTAAATGAATTTATTGAATTTGAAAATTTAAAAAGAAAAAGATAAATTTAAGTAAGTAATATTGAAAAAAGACATTTTTTTGCTCTTTTATATTAAAAAATTAAAATGTAAGTTAATTTGATTGATAACATATTATACATATACCTACATTAAAATATAAATAAAAAATTTTATTTGAAATTTAAAATAATTTTTGTGTTTTGTGTTTTTAATTTAATTTATACTGAAGTATGGAAAATACATTTTTACTTTATTTTTCCAAAATTCGTAATCCATATCTCAAGAGGCTAATACAGGGCTGTTGCGTCATCATAGTACAAATCCAGATCTGTCGAAAAATTTTGTTTTTTAAATTATTGATTTTCATTCTTTAGCTTTTTTTGTAATTTTTAAATAAAATACTTTGATATTATAAAGATTACTTTATAAAGATTATAAAATATTTATTTCACTTAAAAACTAAATACAAATATAAGACATATATGTATATCATTGTATATCTATAAATAAGATTTTATTCAAATACCGAAAAAAATTTTATTTCTACTTCAAATTTAATTAATAAAAAAAAAGTTTTTAAGATGGATAGACCCATTCAATTGTGCAATATAGTTGATCGATCTACTAATGGTCTGAATCCGCCTCCGGAACGAGTACCATTCTGTTTGTTGGCGCTCAGGAAGTGGAAGGACCACCAACTCCTTCCATTGAGTCTTGTTCAAGTGGTGCATTTGTATATATGTCCTAAAAACTGTGTCTGTAATGGGCACAATTGAATCGGTCTATAAAAAGAGGGTACATAATTAATTAATAAATTCACCTTCATTTTCTTTTAAAGCTTTTGGTAAAAAGTAATCTTTTTAGCACATTTTAATTATGACAACATCCTTTATTTGTTTTAAATTGAAAGAGGGTAGAAATTGTATCAATAGCTAACCTATTTTTACAGTCTTTAATAAATAACGTACTGAAAATTAATAGAGAGTACGTGCGTCTTCGAAAACGTCACACGATCGTCAATATTGACGTTTTCGAAGTTGCACTTCTTGGGTACTTTTATTAGTTTCCTGAAAGTACTGAATTTAGTACATACTATAGTACTGAAAATACCATCCCTGCCAGTTGGCAGTTGCCACATACATAGTAGTAATTTAAAAAACTGCAAGAAGAATAAATTATTACGAATTACATTGCCTATTTTTTTTTCTACTAAAACAAAAGGCATATAAATTTTATTGCTAAAACATTTTCAATTTATCAGATTAATAATAACAAGAAATTATATATTTATGAATTTTGTGTAACTAATTGTTTTTGGCTTTGTAATTTAAAATTAATTGAATAGAAAAAAGAGTCCCACTTGTGTACCTATCTACCTACTTTTCTTTTGTTCAGTGTTTTTTTTTTTATTTTTTATCTGTGTTAATAAATGTAAATTATAATTCTTTTTTTTTAATCGTGTAATTTAGCTATAGAAAAAAAAAGTAAAATAGTTAAAAAATATAAGAAGTTATCGTAAGTTCCAGAACAAAACAAGAAAAAATAGAAAAAAAAATTAGTAATTTAAGAATGACGGCAGCAGAAAATTCAATTCGATTTAGTGATCATACTTTAGATAAAGCAACAAAGGCAAAAGTAACATTGGAAAATTATTATAGTAATTTAATAACACAATATGGAGAAAGAAAACAACGTTTAGCTAAATTAGAAGCTCAATTAAAAGATGATACATTATCAGAATCACAGAAACAAGAGAAAAGATTACAACATGCCCAAAAAGAAACAGAATTTTTACGTTTAAAACGTTCAAGACTTGGTGTTGAAGATTTTGAAGCTCTTAAGGTTTGTATTTTTGAATTATGTAATTATTTTAATTGAGAAAAATAAAATATCTAATCTATAAATTTTTCAAAATAAGGTAATTGGACGTGGTGCATTTGGTGAAGTACGTTTAGTACAGAAAAAAGATACTGGACATGTTTATGCAATGAAAGTACTTCGTAAAGCTGATATGTTAGAAAAAGAACAAGTTGCTCATGTACGAGCTGAAAGAGATGTTTTAGTTGAAGCTGATCATCAATGGGTAGTGAAAATGTATTACAGTTTCCAGGTAAATTGATTTTTTTTAAAGATTTCTTTCCAATTTTTAAATATATTTTTTCACATAACAGGATCCCATTAATTTGTACCTTATAATGGAATTTCTTCCTGGTGGTGATATGATGACACTATTAATGAAAAAAGATACTTTATCTGAGGAATGTACACAATTTTATATTGCTGAAACTGCCTTAGCAATTGATTCGATTCATAAATTAGGATTTATTCATCGAGATATAAAACCCGATAATTTATTATTAGATGCACGTGGACATCTTAAAGTATAACAATAATTTTCAATTTGATTTTTTATTCTTCTAAAATCCATTTTTTTAAATTTTTATTGCATTTTAGTTGTCTGATTTCGGATTGTGTACTGGATTAAAAAAATCACATAGAACTGATTTTTATAGAGACTTATCACAGGCGAAACCATCTGATTTCATAGGAACATCTGCAAGGTAAATTCGATGTTTTTGTTGTTGTTGATAAATTTTTCCTTTTATTATATTTTTTTTTTTTCTAAAGTCCTATGGATTCTAAACGTCGTGCAGAAAGTTGGAAACGTAATCGTAGAGCATTAGCATATAGTACTGTTGGTACGCCAGATTATATTGCACCAGAAGTATTTTTACAAACTGGTTATGGACCAGCATGTGATTGGTGGTCATTAGGTGTTATTATGTATGAAATGTTAATGGGTTATCCACCATTTTGTTCAGACAATCCACAAGATACATATCGTAAAGTAATGAATTGGCGTGAAACATTAATATTTCCACCAGAAACACCAATATCTGAAGAAGCAAAAGATACAATTATAAAATTTTGTTGTGAATCTGATCGTCGTTTAGGTTCACAACGTGGTATTGAAGATTTAAAAACAATATCATTTTTTCGTGGTGTAGATTGGGAACATATACGTGAAAGGCCAGCTGCAATACCAGTTGAAGTACGTTCAATTGATGATACATCAAATTTTGATGATTTTCCTGATGTTTCATTAGAAATTCGTAAGTGAAATTTTGTTTTTTTTTTTTGTCTTTTCAAGATAAATGATTAATTGTATTATTTTATTTTTTAGCCTCAGCACCAATGCCACAAGATGGTGAAATTTTAAAAGATTGGGTTTTCATTAATTATACATTTAAACGTTTTGAAGGTTTAACACAACGTAGTACACCTGTGAAAAAATAATTTTATTATTTACCTAATTTAAAACTAAAAAAATTTCAAAAAGAAGAAGAAAAAAAAAAGTTAATTAGAAATAATTTTAACTATTATTATTATTATTATTATTATGAGATATGATGAAAAAAATAATAATTGAAAATGAAAGAACAAAAAAACCTAGAATATATATTTAACAATGCTTTTTAGTAATATTTTGAATTTACACAGAATTACATAAATGCTCTAAACAGCTGTCTACATGTCGTCCAAAACCTCTAAATAATAGTTATAATTTACACATAATTTGATATTTGGAAAAAGAAAAAAAAACACTTAAAACTAAACAAAAACAAAATGCTATAAATATCACTTAAGTAATAATAATAGAATTGTGAAATATAGAATAAAAGAAAAAAATATTTAAAAAAAAAATTGATAATTGATTAAATATCATAAAAAATGGCAATGTGAATATAGCTTATTCGATTTGTGAAAGCCTTGGCTTTACTAATTAGTTTAAATTTTTTTTTTTTTTTGTCCAGCTTCTATGTTATTTAGTACAAATGATGATAAAAAAATGTTTTTATTTATTATTAAAAATTTTTTTCTTTATGCCTTTTCAATGAGAAATAAAATGAATTTTAAAATGATAAATGAGAGAATATCAATTTAATAACCAAAAAATGTTTGAAGAGGGAGAATCTTAAGAGAAATTATTTCATTGTTGTGGGTCTTTTTCTGATTATCCTTTGACTTGAATGGTTGGAAAAGTTGGAGTACAGTAGTATCAGTATGTATATGTTGACGTTATAGGGTGTGATCAAGATTCTAATGTGTGATATGAGATAATGGCTGATTGTTACCAGTGTTCCATGGAATGATTCCAACGAAGACAATTTATGAATGACAATTTAAGACAACTCTATTTTGTTAGATATACCTGTACAAGAGGTACAACGAACAAAGCCCCCTGCTGGCTTTGTTTTATAGATACTATCGTGTTCCATTGAAATCTAGAATGTTATGCCTCCGAAATACTTCTACCCCAATATTGCTTCTCCATCCACGTGTTCCCCTCACTTATAATCTACAGAAGTTCAAGTGGAGCACTCATCAACGTTTCCTGTCTTCATCCTCGTAATATTACTCAAGCACTTTCACTTAATTTCGTATCAGCTTTCTTCCTTCTTATTGTTTACTTGCAATTTATGTTTCAAGTTGAACAAAATAATTAAAAATTTAAAAAAATATACATTTATACATTTTTTTAAAGATTTTATTATATTTTATGTATTTTACAATTTAATAGTAGATAAATCAGAAAAATAAATTTGATCGTCTATATAGAATAAAGATCTTAATTCTTTTTCTTCTTCTATTTTTCTATTTTAAAGAAATAACAAATTATATAAAGACAATACAATACATATTTTCTTTTTCTTTGTGTAAATATAAGTACATTATACATAAAATTTTAATTCATTTTTGTTCTATTTTTTAATCATTTCAATTATTTAATTATTTAATAAGTATACACCATACTTAGAAAACATTCAATTCACATTCATCTTTTTTTTTAGATATCTTTGATCATTTTGTTCCTAAACTTTCGCTTTTTATTTAAATTGTTGTTTCGCGTTTTGTTTAAATCTAATATTTGATTTTTGTTTGTTTTTTTTCTAATGATTTATTCAAAAATTTCATCTTTTCATTATCAATTTTCCTTAAACTCTGTAATTGGTACCAAAATATGAAATCACAGACTGTTCTCTATTTTAGATACACTTTTTATTTAAATGGTCTCAAAAATATTTCATTTTCTTTTTTTTTTTTTTGATTTTGAATTTTTCAATTTCTAAAAATTATTTTATATCTAAAACTGAACAGAAAAGTGTATGCCTTTTTTTTTTTTTTTACCTTTAAAATATTCCTATTCTATTTTTTCAACAATTATCCTTTTTCTAATATAAATTTATCTACTTTATATTGAATTTATTTTTAGGCTTAGTTCTAAAAAAAAAATTAATTTTTAATTTGATAATATTTTTTTCATGTATGTCTAAAATTTGATTTAATATAAATATATTTTCTTCATATATCTAGAACTTTTTTTAAAACTGTTTTGTTGCATAATTTTAACTACAGTGATTTTATTTTTTCATTAATTTCTAATTTAATTAAAATTACTATTTTTGTTTTCTACTCTTTAACATTTTTTTTTTTAATATTTTGCTTTTGCAGAGTTAACAAAAAAAAGTAAAAATTCAATTTTAATGAAGTTCATTTGAAATATTGATTGGATTGGATTTTGGAAAATTGATTATGTCTTTGAAATTAGAAAATTAGGTACATAGATTATTTTTATATTATGAATTGTTGACTCTATTGTGTAAAACACTTTACAGATTTCAAAAATAAAATTTAGAAAAAATTGTTTGGATGCTTTATAATTGAAAAATAATGTGTATGACAAAATAAAGATTTAAGATTTAATATAATGGTTAGTCTACATGACAGAAGACTTTGATTTCTAAACAGCAAGAAATGTATCTGGATTCTGGAGACAATGAAGACTCTCGGCATTCTATATATTTTTAGGTCTCTTGAGTGTTTACACAGGATCTCCTTGTCTCCAGTTACCTCTTTTTGGTATTTGGAAACTAAGGTCTCCTGTCGTGTAAACTTACCATAAGTGTGGATAAGAATTTAACTAAATTCTTAGAAGACAGAAAAGTATGTTATTTTGTGCACCTTAAAAGTTCCGACATAAGCACGGAAATCTCATCAAACATAATACTCATTTTATTTTTAAACTAAGTCATAAACTACAGCACTTCAAGTTAAACTGAATGATAATGATGAAAAATGTGATAAGTATTTTATGTATATATTTTATACTGAGTTCTGTTTTTTTATTTTTTTTAAGTTTATGTTTTTAAGTATGGAAAAATTCACAAATAATGTGATAATACTGAGAACTTTTCGTATACATTTTCTAAATTAGCTACCATTTTTTTTATAATTTACCATGCAATATAGCGGTGAGATTCTTGGTTCCTTGATTTTCGATTTTTTTTTATTATACATATACATATATATATATGTATGTTAAAAATAAATCATAATTAAAAGAAAAAAAGCACTACAATTAAATTTTGTTTATTTTTAAATTTAAAAAAAAAAAGGTTTGATTATAATACTTTTTCTTCTTCTTTTAATAAAGTTTCTCAAGGAAATTTCGATGGAATAATTAATATTGAATTTTCGTCTATTTTTAAAGTGACCTAAGTCCATAATATTTTGTTTTGATATATTTAGGATTTTTTATTTAAGTTCCCATGCAATTTTTTTACAACAGTTTAATTTCCAAAATTCCAAATTTAGATTTAGGTCACTTTCAAAATGAACGGCTCCGAAATAGTTTCGAAAAAGGTAAAAATTTGTGTAGATTTTGATTTGATCGTTTATGTGTAAATTCTTTAAAATAAAAATAGTAAAAACAAAATACTTTTTTGTTCTAAATTTAAAAAAAAAATCTCCTATAACTATTCATACCGTTCTCATTCATTATCCTTTTACCCAAAAATCACTTCCTTATAAAAAATATACTTTTATATATTTCTTTTCTTTTTTCTAACTAACTTTTCAATCAACAAATTTAAAATATGAATTACAACATTTTTAAAAATCTCTTTTTTTCTATTTTCTTTGTTCCTTCTTCTTTTTACTTTCCTTAATTCTGTCTTTTATATCTATAGAACCCTTTTCTTATAAAAAGAAACTTTGTTTTTGAGCTTTAACATTTTGCAAATTATATTTTTTAAGTCATTAAAATTAAAATTAAATTTATTTTAAAAATTTAGGAAAAAAATATATTTAAGATACATTTGAGTAACTTTTGTTCTTGTAATCTAAATTACTATCTATTTTAATACTACACATTAAAACTTAATAATAATAATAATATAAATTGTGTATACTGTGTTTATATAACAAATTAAAGTAACAAGAATAATATAAAACATATAAGATGTTGTTAAATAAAACAAATAAAAATATACTTAAAATAAATAAATTAAGCTGGTATTGTAGCTTGTTCATAGAAATCTGGTTCATCTTCTGCATCAACATTAGGTTGACTGCCATCCAACTAATTAATAAATTTTAGTTTTTTTTTTTCAATTAGAAAAATAAATCGTTTTATTTAAAAAAATTTAAAAAAAACAAAAACTTACTGCATTCATTTCTTGTGAAGTATAAAATGATGTAAGTTTCATACGTAAAGGCACCATAATAATAAGGAAAAATGGAAATGCTAAAGAAATTTTTGATGATTTCACAGCCCATAATACCGATAAACAAAATATTTGAATTCCTGTAAATACATGCATTTTCCATGTTGGTACACGTTTAACAAAAGGTGTTGGTGGATGATGTTTAACTGGCATAAAGTAAAGTCTGATCCTATAAAAAAAAAACAAAAACAAAAAATTTTTACGATTAATAAAAAAAAATTAGGAGGAAAAACTAAAAAATAAAAACTCTACCTATCGAAAAATTGTACCCCACTCATTGAAGCAATACCCATATAAAGAAAAACACCAAATAGAACAGCCATTGGTATGAGTCTTAGAAGTGGTGCCATAGTTACTGATAATCCAACCATTAAAGATACAAAAAATCCAGATAAACGTTGTTCTTTAACTTCAATAATACGTGGTGATTCACCGGGAGCATGTGTTCTAATTTAAAGATAAAAAAAAAGTTGTAATTAAATTTAGTTTTTCTTTCTTAAATAATAAAAACAAGCTCCTACTTACCTTGACATAATAGTTACAGCAGATACATGTGCTACTGATCGTACAGTTGCTGCACAATGCCATGGCATACCAAAGAATCCACAAATAACATTTAAAAAGCATAATAATACAATATCTAAATGTAATCCAGAACCTTTTTTTAAACCTCTTTCTGGTTTATCAACAATTAATTCTGATATATGAGTTTCCATAAATATTAATATATAAACAAGTAATGCTGGTATACCAGCTAATAAAGGCAACCATATTGGTACTGGACCTAATGATACTAACCAATTTCTTTGTGTTGAATCACTTGGTGACAGACCTTCAGGTACTGTTAATTTTGCTGTATATACTTGTGGTATGAAATAATCAAATGCAACAAATATTGCAATTGCAATTGGAACACCAAAATCACCAAGTGCACGTCTTGCATTTCTACCAAGAAAATGTGAATTACGAAATAATTTTAAATAATATGCAACTGTAAATGTTCCTAATGTTAATATTGTACAAAATAATGCTGTATTTGGTTGATTTATTAAACCGTTATCATCATAACGTGTTAATAATAGAGGTGTTGTTGTATTTAAATCTGTTTGAAATTCTGTAAAATTATTATTAAAATTTATTGATGATAACGGATTATTATTATAATTATTATTATTATTTAAAATAATACTATCATTTGTATTGATAAATGATTGATTTGTATCATTTCTTGATATTGGATCATCATAATTATTATTATTATCAATTTTATACATATATTCTGGTAATAATGGATGTCGTGTATAAACAGATATTAATTTTAATACAGTTTCAAAAATATAAATTAATGTTATCAATGCTGAAAATATTTCTTGTGTAAAACGTGTTAATAATCTAACATAAACACTACCTTCAAATGCTGATACCATTAAACCAATTATAACTAACCATATGCTAACATATGCTCTAACTGTTAAAAAATTAATATTATTCTCTTGACAAAATTTAAATAGAGCTTCATCAAATAATAATAATGGACCAGTTGTACCAATAATAACTAATGGTTGTCCAGCTAATGAATGAAATATAACACCAACAATTGATGCAGCCAATAATGTTTCTGATATACCAATTAAATTATGGGTTTTATCACTGGCTAAACCACCGAATGTAATTGCTGTTGATAATGCTGCAAAATACATAAATATTGTTGCAGCTAATGTTTCTGAATTAATACCATCTAATATATCACTTTTATACATTGGTAATCTTCTTTTTAAATCATTCCATAAACCACCCCATAAACGATGTGTTTTCTCTAATGGACTTGGTGGTTTCTTTTCACTTATTGTTATTTCTTTTAATAATTTAGTACCTTCTGCAATTATGAATTTATCAGTTTTTTGTTTTTCTTTTAATGCTTTTGTTTTACGTGATCTAATCCAATCTTTTTTAGCTTTTAATTCTTCAAATGGTAATAGATCATGTCTATCCCAATTACCAGGTGGTAATACAATTGAATCATCTAAAAATTCATTAATTGCTGATAATAATTCTTTACGATCTTCTGCTTTATATGCAATTTCATGAAAATGTTCATTTGACATTAATGTTGCAATTGATCTACCAACTTCATGATAATCTAAATCAACAATTTTTGGTCCCAATAATATGAACAAAAATCTAACTGGTATAGGAACCTCTGTAATACTAGCCATTGGTATACCTTCAGCTAAACGTATAAATGCAATTGTTGGCTGATCTAGAAAATCAACAGCACCAACCTATTAATTTTAAATAAAAAAAAAAAAAAAAAAAAAAAAATTGTTTTACACGTATTTCCAACTTTTTTTTTTTATTAAAAAGTAAATTGTTAAACTTACTAGAACAGTAGTTGCTTCAGCACCTTGAGGAATCCTTCGTAAAATTGTATCATTTTGTAATTTTTTTAAATCTTCTTGTGATGATGAATATGGATCATCTCTCATATCAATTTTAAATTCATATTTTTTACTGTTACCATTTATTTCTGATCCAGGAAGAATTTTTGGTTTTTTATCTTCCGAAAGATTCTGTTTTGAAATTATTTAGAAAAAAAAAACACAAAACGTTATGGAAATTTTTTTTTTTTCATTAGTGGGGCTAATATTCTCGATTTCTGTTCAAAATACAGAACAATTTTGACTAATCAACTTTCAGAAAACGAGAATTATTAACAATTTCTGTTTTTTTTTTTAAATGAAAAATTTATTTTTAAATTTTAGAACAAAACATATAAAAAACAACTTGCAAGTGTTTTTTTTATTTTTATTTTATTTCAATAACTAAGGCCAGATTGTAATTTTTAATTTTGCTTTTCTGGTTTCTAATTTCAATTTAAGAAAAACAAATTTAGTTATAAACAAATGCAAGATTCTAAAAATCTAATAACATGTAAAATTAGCAACAAGAAAAAAAAAACAAAGAATATTTCTATGAAAAAAATGAAATATTAAATTATTTTTCGTGCTTTGCTAAAAACAGATTTTATGTAGGGCGGAATTTTTAAATTTTGACCAAAAAAATATGTTTGGGTTCGGTTAAAATGAGATTCTATAATAAAATTAGAATCATAAGACTAAAATAGGTAAAGCTCTTAGATATGATTTGCATATTCAACTAACTAGCTGGTAATGCTACTAAGGGATAGGCTAATGTATTTGCATGAATTTAAAAAAAAAATAAATACAAAGTGAGAAAAAGGCGAAAACTTATATGAGTGATCCATTTGGGAAAATTTTTTGAATATGTGCATCTTCAAAAACGTCAGATGATCGTCAATTGATGAAATTCAGCAATTCAAAATTTTAAGCTGAATTTCATCATCAATTGACGATCATTTGACGTTTTCGAAGATGCACTATTATCTTTAAAAATGGAATGAAAGTTTTCGTACGTTGAATTTTGTATTCTGATTACATCACTGCATTTACGAAAATACCCTATTAAGCATCAAAAGGATAAAGCATGTATGTAAATATTTTTTAGTTGAGTGGCGACTATAAATCAATATAATTTATCTATCCTATTTGTTTTATTATACTTTGTGTAAACACATCATTGTTAATTAGGAATAATGTTTTGAAAGTAATTATTTTTAGAAATTAAAAAAAAAAAAATATATTGGCGGAAAAAATAAAAAACTTTGGTAATTTTTTTAAAATTACATTAGTAAATTTTTCTTTAAGCGATGTTTTTTTTTGTATTTCCAACAATAATTTTTAGATGATATGATTAAACGGAGTTCAAGAGATCATTTATTAATGATTTTCATAGAATAATGATTTATTAATGTTTAACATTTAAAGAAAAAAATAAATAAAAACCAAACAATGCTAAATTTATTCACGTGCTTTTGAAAATAAATATAACGAAAATCATTTAAAAAAATTGCTTCTTTTTAAACGTTTTTTATTTTTTTCATTTTTTGTTAAGCTATTAATTTTTGAATTATGAATGAAATCAAATTAAAGTATAAAGTACAAAGTCTAATATTTCTATTATTATTTTTCATGTTGGCGTATTGTTATTTATTTTATTTTTAAATTATTTTAATCAATTACAATTTCATAATTTCATGAGATAAATAAAAAAATTAACATTCATCATGTACCTAATTGTGAAAAGGAATTCGAAAATCGATTCAAAAAAGGCTTTCATTATTTTTTTTGTTTGTTTGTTTTTTTTTTTTTTTTTTAGAATGGAAAAAATTTAAAATAAAAATAAATAAAGGCATAAAAGTAATCATTTTAATTAAAATTTAATGATGATTGATTTAAAAATTTTTATTTGTTAAAAAAAGAAACAAACAAACAAAAAAAAGTAATAATTTTACTTTAAGCGATTATTATATAGCTTTTTTTTTTTTAATAAAATGAATTTTTTTTTCAATGAATTCTTTCATTTTTTTTTAAATATTATGATTCTAGATAAGAGTTATAATTAACTAATGGAAAATTTATTTGAATTTCTTAACAGACTGTATTTTATGTGACATTTTTATTATTTTTTTTTTATATAAGGAAAATTGAATGAAAATTGATAAGAATTCATAAATGGAAAATTGAAAAAAAAAAAACAAATTTAAAAATAATTTTCTTTTCAGTTAGTTTCCTTTTCGATGTAATGTAAATGGTGAATCTTATAGGGCCCATAGACGGTCAACTTGGTTGACAACCAGGTTGTCAACCTAAAACCTACAGACACTCCAACCATATCGTCAACTTGAATGCCAATCTCATTTTTTCAAAAGATTTGTTAGGTAAACAGCTATCGGAACCTGAAGTTTTTACTAGTGGAATTATAAATTTCAAATGAAGTTGACAATATTGCTACAGACACAACAACCAAGTTTACAACCGTTCATAAAAATCAAAAAATTTTGATTTTAGTCCAACCAGTTAGTCCAACTTGATTTAGGTTGTCAACCTGCCCACAAACAGTCAATATTGACTTCAACTTGCAATGTTGACCGTCTATGGGCCCTATTAGGGTTCATTTACATTTGCGATTTATTCCTGAAGTTTTCTATCGTGAATAAAAATATTCCTCTCAGTTTCGTTTACACGACGACAGTCGGCAATCGACATTTCTTCTGTGAATAAATTTATATAAAAAATTGTCGCGAATAAAATGTCGTATGTGTTTACATTACATCAAATATTCCGTGAAATTTGATGACACAATTAATATATTTGAAGAAAAGTATCGTGAATATTATTCTGAATTTTACACGACAGTGATTCCGCGATAGTAAAATATTCATGATAGTTCTATGATAGAAAAAGTTCACGATATAAACTTGAATTTTGTTGCACTACGTTTACACTAGAAAGTGAATTTCTTTCATGAATATTTTGAGAATGCCATGAATAATCTTGACGACAGAAAACTTGAGGAATAAATCGCAAATGAAAATGACCCTTTAGGAAACATTTCGCTAAAAGGAAATTTGTGTTCTTCAACATTGAACAAACAAATGATATATTTTTTGTTTTTTCTGAATGTGGTATGGTTGGTTGGTTGGTTGATGTTGCGGTTCTTTGGATTATTTCCGAAGACCCAAATAGCACTAACCGTGCCGTTTTGATACCATACACCGACACACCTCTCAGTTGTCAGTCAAAGGGATGTAAGCCACATGAATGTGGTATAAGTCCACTCGGTTTTATTTTAAAATATTTCAGGTTTATTTATTTATTCCAGTTCTCATGTAACAATATTAATTTCTGGTGAAAATTTTTAAGGCATGATAAATAAAATGCAAATCTTTCTCTGAGAATTATTTTTAACTTATTTTACACCAGAAGTAAATCTACACCATTTTCAAAAAACAAACAGGAATCAAATAATTCTTGATATACCAAAAGAATAATTGCTTATTGAAACCCAATATTTCTGATTATACCTACTGAAAGATTTTATTTTTTCAAAATAAAATTATGTCGTGCAAGCCTTTTTTTTACAAAAAAAAAAATATTTTCAAAATTCTTTTGCTTGTTGAGAAAAACGTTTTAAAAACTTACAAAGAAAAAAAAAAGTCAATTGTATCATAATTTACGAGATAAATTGTATCATGTTCGTAAAATAAAACATAAAAATGTACGTTTTTTTCTCAAAAAGAGAAAAAAATGGATTCAAAACTATATTATAAAAAAGAAACAAAAAAGATTTTTTCAAGTAAATACATATTTGAGATTGTTAGTCACGTTTTTATGATATTTTTTATTTTAAAAGATATTTCGTTAAACACAAAATAAAAATACATATATGTATGTATGATATTTATTTTAGAAACACGCATTGATTAGCTAAGTTTTTTTTTTCTTTTTTGCATTAATGCACTCTAATATATTTGCAAAAATCAGTGGAGAGAAAAAAAAATAGTATAAAAACAGAATTCCAAAGAAAAAAAAAATGTAGGTATTATAGAAATTAAAAATAGAAAATTATTTATAAAAAAAAAAAGGTAAAGAAACGTATACATATATCGAAACTCTCTAATTATCTACCAATACAATATAACATAATTTTCAAACTGTACAAAATAAAAATGAATTATTATGCAATATTGTATAAAAAAATTTTTTGCATTTTTTTTTTTTCTAAAAAAAAACTTTTTTTTTTTAATATAGCTTTTTTGTTATTGGTCCATAAATGATAAATTACACTTATACAAGACAAAGTTGAATGCCTTCGAGAACCGCGAAACTTGAAAGGAAGTGGTGGAAGATTTTGCTGTGGTTGTTGTTGTTGTTGTTGTGCTGCTGATGATGATGAATGTTGAAGACTAATAGATGCACTTTGAGTTGAACATACTGAAGATCGTGTTGCTCTTCTTGCATCAGCAGCATTACCGGCACCAATATTATGATCATCTCCCGTCCATAGATACTTTATTTTGTTGTAGTTTATATTTATTCATTTTTATTTTATTTTTTTAAATTGTACGTGTCATGTTCGTACATTTTTTTTTTGTTTTTTTTGTTATTGTTGAATTTTTGTGTGTGTTTTTTTTTATATTTTTGAAATTGGAAGGAAAAGTTACATACAATAAACATTAAATAAAGTATATAGAATAAAAAAGAAAAAAAAATAATTGATTTTGTTTTTAAATGTGATTGAATTTTAATTTATCAAGTGGTTTATTTATTTATTTTTTTATTTTTTGTGAAATAAATGTGGTTGAAGTGTGATCACTTTTTTTTTTATTCAAAAATGTTATTGAAAACATTTTTTTTTTTATTTCAATGATCTGCAATTTCTGATGAAATTTAAATGTATGATACAATGATGGGGAGAAAACTTACAAAATAAAAGAAAAAGTCATATTGTTCAAGATCAAAAGAAATTTGATTAGTAAATACGGAAAAATTTTAAAATAGTTTTTTTTTTCTCAAGTTTATCGGAAATCAATTTTTTGAATACTGAATTTTTGTTTAAAATTGGACAATTTTCTCAATAAACAAATTAAGTATAAACTTTTTTTCGTTATCAGTAAAAAAAATTAATAGGTATATTGAAAAGAATATCAAATTCTCTCTAAGATCTATTTAATCCTACATTTTTAAAATATATAATTCTTTTATCTTTTACTAAAAATTTTTCTCATACGGTATTCTAGCATTATAGCCATTCAATAGTACCAATGGTATGGTAACGAGAAAATTTCTGACCGAATTTTTTTTTTTTTAAAAAAAGACACAACGCGTCATATTGTTGTAACCACCTTTTTCAGTTTATTGGATCAAACTGAAACTTTATTTATGGCTAAATTCCTAAAAAAAAAAAACCTGAATTGCTTTACAAATACCCAACATACCTATATTATTCTTCCTTTTTGTCATTTTAATTTTCAATTACTTAAAGTTATTTTATTTTTTCGTTTTTAATCTCAATTACAAATGAAATGACACATTTTTTTTTTTTTTTAAAACACTCAACAATCATATAAAATAATATTTTCTTTTCATTCGAAAATGCATAAATGCACATGAAATTATGATATTTATGTACAAATGATATTGTATTTTATTTTTTAATTTAAAAAAAATATATGTAAATAAAAATAAATATATCTTACCTGTAAACTTGTATAACTATTGTATTTCTTTTTTCCAAATGGAAATCCACTATGTGAATGTTCATTAACATGACGATGTCTTAATAATAATGCACGCATAACTGTTGGTTTATCATCAGCATTAATTAATTCTTCAACAACCATCTAATAATTTTGAAAAAGGAAAACAAAAAATAAATAAATGAATTGTTTGTTTAAATGATAAAGTATTTGTTGACATTTTAAAGAAAAAAAAAGGAAATAGCGGAAATAAAAATAAATTATTGCATATTATCATTCGTTTCATATATTCATTCATTTATTGAATATTTTTCATTCATTTTTTTTTTTCATTCCACTACAGAGTATATATGTATGTATGTAATATATTTATATGCATTATATGTATTATTTTATAAAATACCTGTTCAACAACTCGATAAGCAACTGCCGGTAAATCTTTCTCTTCAAGATCTAATAATACAACACCAGTTTCAAGACAACGACGTAAATTTAATAATGAATGAAATGATAATGATGCAACATGAGGTTTACCCCATCTATCAGAACCTTCTTCAATGTGTTCTTCATATTTAATCCAACGTGCAGTTTCTTTCCATTCTCTATCATCACCTGAACCAATTAATTCATCAAGTTGTACAAATACCTAAATTTAAAAATAAAAAATTATTATTTTATAGAAAAAAAAAAGAGTACGACTTCAATTAATTTTCTTTCTAATGAATAAAAAATAAAAACACTTTTTCTTAAATCAAAAAAGTATTTAACACTTACTTCATGTGGACTATGATCGAATGTCTTTTTTGATCGTAATGGTACTGATATATTTATTTGTGGTAATTCTTTAAATTTACCAGATGTATGAGAAATTTTATGACGACGTAATGCTTTTGGATCATCTGAACGATGTGATGTTAATTCATTGATATCAGCTTCCTATTTTAACAAAACAACAAAACAAAACAAAAATTATTTCAATTAAAATTTAATGCAATTTTATGTAATAATAATTTTTAAAAAAAAATTTATATACAAATTTTTTAAAAACCTTGTTCGCCTGTTGCAAAGGAGGTAATTTATTAGTATGTATTATTTTTTGTAAAAGAAAGGCAATAAAGAAGAAAAAAAACACACAAAAGGAAAAAAGTATATTAACTAGATTTTTGTTAAATTTATTTAAAATTTACATTGAGGAAAAAAAAAAACGTAATCAAAAAAATTGTACCTCAAGATTAGAATCCTCTGGTTGTATTGATATTCTTCGGCCATCACAAATAACATCACTGAGTTTTCTATGTTCAAGACTTTCTTGGTGTGAAAATTTTCGTTGCTTGTAATAATTATGACGGCTTTATTAGATTCAAATGTGAAAAAAAAATAATAATAAATAAATAAATAAATAAAATATTGCACATTTTTGTGGAAAATAATTATACTAACCTTTTTCTACGTTTACGCTCATCAAAACGATCACTTGCTTCAGAATTCAAATCAGGTGAAGTTAAATCTGATGGTTTATTCTGATAGAATTTAACTTTTTTCTCTTCAAGTGATGAATCCTTTTTTTTTAAATTTTAAAATTAATATTTAAATTAAATTTATTTACAATTGTTTTTTTTTTTTTTTAAATTTTTTTAATGTAAATAAACTTACCGAATGATCTCCAAAACCGGCTCTTTCAGATACCAATGGACTTTCTTCAGGTAAACTGTCACATGCATTATCATTACTACATATTGTACTATCATCAATACTTGATTTTTGTTCATTTGTTGTTGAATTTGGACTATGATAAACATGTTTCCGCTGTTCTACAAAATTATCATATTTTAAATTTAAATAATTCTAAATTAAAAAATCATTTACAGAATTCCATTTTTTTTTAAATATAAATAAAACTTGAAAAAAAAAAAAAAACTAAAATCAAGTAAAAATAATAAACAAAATAAAAATAAATAATTAATGTATAATTTACGTTGATAGGATCCGTCATCATTTATCGATGGTAATTTATTTTTAAATGATAATTCTCTACTTTCTTTTCTTGCAATATTTTGTTCTGATAATGATTGTACATCAAATTTTCCTTTTAATGGATTTTTATTAGCAAATACTTTTTCCATTTCCACATCCAATAATACTTGATCTGGATCTTCATTTCCATTTGACTGTATATACAGGAACAAAATAAAAGAAAGAAAAAAATATTATGAATTTAAAATAGAAAAATAAAAGAAAAAAAATCAAATATTTATGAAATAAATAAGTAAAATATTTGTATCTATAGATATTTTATTTTATCACATTCAATTTTAATTAAAGTACATTGTGCCAATGTATGTAACGTACATATTCATATAATATATAGAAAAATTTTATCATATGTTTTTAATAAAAATGTATCTGACGTAAAAATACATGTGATGAAACATTCAATTTAATCTAATAATTACGTTTATTGGAATATATAAAAAAAAATTCCTTAATATATTATATTGTACATATGTATGTTTGTATGTATATCTTATAACTCTTATAAGACATTTATTTGATTTCTCATTGTTATTTGTTATTATAGTATACCACATATGTACCACATATTGAAATAAATAAATAAAATATGAGCACGTGAGTAAATAATAAGACATTGAAGAAAGAAAAAAAATAATAGCAACAAAATAAAAAAATACAATGGAGCAAAAAAAAAAACTAATAATATAAATAAATAAAATGATATTATTAAAGATTCATGAATCTAAAAAGATTGAACTTTATTTATTTGTGTTACAAGCGAAACTATTCTTTAACACAACATTTCAATTGAAAACTATTAACATCAATTACAGGAAATCATGTGCATGTCCCAAATAATAATATAAAAAAAATTGAATAAGTTAAAACAAAAACAAAAAAATAAATATTAAAAAAAAAACATTTTAATGAAAATATAAATGAAAAGGGAAGAACAAAATACTAACTTTAACTGTAATAAATGAAATGAATTACGTATAAACATCATTTAACTTTTGATTTCTTTCTTGGATTTTTTTTTATTTTGTTTTTTATTTTTAAATTTTCCAAGTAATGAAAGTATGAAGCATGTGATTTCCACTAATTGAATGCAACCAATTTTAGTTTTTTTTGTTATTCTTGAAGAAAAAAATAACTATAGACAATATATGTATGTATGTATCATGTGTTTATTTTAAGTGAAATTCAATTAAATTGATTAAAAAAAAATGGAGAATTTTTATTTTTGTTTATTAAATATGAATTTTATCAGCACATTGTGTGACTAATGTGACTAATATTTTATTTTCTCTGATTTACGAAGTAAAAAATTATGTGATTTTTTTTAATAAAATTTATTTTAAGTAGTATCGATTTTTAGAAATTTACCCTTGTTTTTATAACTTAAAACTACCTTCTGAATATGAAAAATTCGGTTATATTCAAATTTTCAAAATCCTCTTATTCTTTTTGAATACGAAGTGCTTTAAATGCTTAAAATAAATCTTTTCTCTCTCTAATTTTTCCTAATTTCTCAATATTTATACATTCTTATACACAAGATTTTTCATTATCACATCAAAAAGATTCTTTATTTGTTCTGAATCGAACTTTAAAATTCTGAAATATACAAATACAATACAAGTGTAACTGAAGGAAGACATTAACATTTTAATTACGAATAGAATTCTTGAAGAATGTACTCAAAGAATTTCCAATAGAGAAATAATCATGATTTTTTTTACACTACCGTACAATTATACGTATAAATTTCCTGATATTTTATTGCACATTTTTGTCTGGATAATGAATGTCAAGTAAAAATGTCTAAGTTCTTAGTCAATCAAATGGCGCCTTGTCATTTAAATGGCGTTTGGTTTGGTCAGTCATTTGATTATTGTCGCTTTCGATTTGCAACAACAGCAAAAAAACGCTCAATGTAAACATACCATTAGTATGAAATATCTTTGATTGCAAAAGGATCAAATATCTTACTATATAGTCTCTAAATCCTAATAAAATAAGAAATACAACTTTTCTGTTTTACCAAATGAAACAGGAACTTTTTTTCTTTTAAATCAATACTAATAGTTACCTCGATTACTTGACTCTCTTCATGATAAACGATTTACGGAACCTCTGTAACGAGTTCTTAAAACTTGTTTATTGTAGGTAACCGCATTGAATTTGACATTTAAATTTAAATACATATCAGGTGAGCTGTGAGAGTATAAATGTAAAACAAATCAATGATTGATTGAATTTACAGATACATCGTGTTGTGTATGATTTATTTCAATTTGCATACATCACCCCCATCCCAGGTTAACTTAAAAACCAGTTATTATGACAACCAAGGTTTATAAATAAATTGCAATGTACCAAAAGACAAAGATATGTATTTATCTAAGCTGACAAATATTTTATTTTTAAACGTTTCTGTACAAAATATTTCTAGATTCATTTCTATTGAATGTACCTGAACAAATACCAGAAACTTTATTTCTTAAAACATTTTTTTCAAATTGCAATAAATGTAAATATCAAATCGATAATAAAATATTAGTTGCAATAGCTAAACAATTAATGTACAATAAATTTTAATTAAATACTTAACTACTGACCGTTGTAAAACACTATTAAACGATCTATATTTCAGTGTCAATGGTCATAAACACACAAAGATAACGAATGATTTAATAGAAGAAAAAAAAACAAATAAACAACTTTAAAAAATTATACTTTCTATATTCTAGAAGTAATATAATATTAATTTAATATTTCTTAACTTATAAAGAGAAGTAAATAAACGTTACGAAAAAAAAAAAAAAATCCCATGATAGTAATTTTTCAAAACATTGCACTTGACTTTAACCTTTTGAAAGGAAATATAACATGAAATATGTATATATTATGTATAAGCTAAAAATACATACATACATACGTCTACATATTTATCTTTCAGGTACATTAAACATATTATAAAACATCATTCTTGATTATGTAAAAATATTTCAAATTTTTCAAAAATAAATCATAATAAAAAACAAACAGCAAAATAATAAAGAATAAAATAATATATAGGTAGTATAGATACTTTAACTATTTTATAATAGTATTAATTTAATTAAATTTTATTTCCTCTTTTACTTTTTTTTTTAATTTTTATTTTGCAATTTATTAGTAATGCATCTCAAAAAAAAATATATATATGATAGAAGTATATTATATAGATTCCATATATGATAGCATTTTAATTTATGTATCGACACGCTTTTCTTAAAATTAATTAATATTCCGTTAACAAGTATATAATAATATAAAATTATTTTTCAATTAAGAAACAAGTATTATTTTCATAAAACCTATGTAGAATTTTTTTTGTTTTTCAAACTGATTTAAAAAAAATAATAGAATTGTGTTATAAATATCATAAAATTTGAAAATTTATTATTAATTACAACTATCATCGAATCAGTAAATTAGAAAATAAAATGGATAATCATTTATTTTTTTTTTTTTTTTTCAGAAAACAAAAAAAAATAATTAAAAAATAAAAATAAAAATTAATTACAGCTATGATTTATGGCAAAATCAAACGAGCTTAAATGAATTATTTAAATCACGTGAAATGAATTAATTTTCTAATCAATGTGTAATGAAAGGTGTTTGTCACACACACATCATAAGCTTTATATCATGCCTTTTAACATGTGGTTAAATTAATGCACTTTATTTTTTTTTATATGCATGATTAAATTTCAGTTTTTATAAAAATAAGAAAACCCGAAAGAAAAAAGAAAAAAACATAATCTTGTAAATTGATATTTAAGCACGCGTTTTCAAGATATGAATATTTAGGAAAAAAAATCGAGAATATAAAACAGTCTATCACAATTTTTTCAAGTAAAATTCTAGCTATTATTTTTTTGCTTGAAAATTTAAATGAGACCTTAAATTTTCAACCCACCTAGATTTACTTTTACACTGAAATAAATTTATCAAATATGTATCTAATTTTCGAAGGATAGCATAGTGTTCTTATTTATATTGAATAACACGCTTGAGCTTTTGTCAAACTTTTCTGTACAATTTCTACTAATTTTGCTCTGGTGCACAATATGACTTTCATCATTTCTCGAAAAATCTATGTAGAATCTTAATTTTTCAAAATTTGACAATAAAATTGTGAATCATGTTGGAAGATTGTTCATTTAAGCCAATTTTATTGTACGTAATAATAAGTCTTCAAAACGTAGAAATGAAAAATAATTATTCGGTAGTATAATAATTTTGACAATGATTAATTTTATTCGTAATTTTTGTGTTTTAATTGTTTGTTGTCAAAACAAAAGTTTATTGGTGCCTAAATTTTCCATGATATAACCACCCCTAATTTTCAAGGTTAATGTTGTTTATATTATGCAAAATTATTTAATTCTATTTTAGTTATTATTTAAACAAAAAACAAAAATAAGTATATGTATATATTTTTTTTAATTATTAAGAACATGCAAGATTTTCTAAATTGAGTAATTATATTTCAATTAGCCATTGAAATTCATTACAAAAAATTTTTCTTTTAAGTAAACCGTTTAAAAATCATTATTAATTATTGTTATTATTGAATTTTTTCTCTTAATTCAAGTGTGTGTAATAATCAAATATTATGTATGATGATGATAATGAAATACTTCAAAAAAATTTAAAATAATACTATGTAATTCTAATAAATATAATTTAAAAGTGTGTGACAAATTATGTTTGAAGTAACTACAGAACAGAAATGTAATTGGTTTTATGATTTTAAAAATATATACTTTTTCTCATATAAGAAAATTAAACAATTGGTAGTTGTTTTTGTCGATATATGTATATTTTTTTTCATGGTAAACACACGTACATAAACACAGAGTGATCGGTAGTTCGATCTTTTATTTTTCAAGAGTGATTATAGAGGTAACTTTCATCAAAGAAAATTTGCATATTCATGTATGTATGTATGTAGAAGGAAATGGATCACATTCTTACCCGCTATAAAATGTTAAAGTTTTTATGAACTTTCTGTACAAGACCAACCCCTGATAGATAGAGAAATATACATAGGTGAAATGTAATGTACCCTCATTTGTGTCTCAAAAGTCATTTTTTATTTAATTGTGTTCAAAAGTTACAAGAATTCAAATTACAAATTCAATGAAATTTCTTCCATTTTCCTCTTACAAAAATAGATTAAGCTATACCAATCACCCTGTATGTTTTTATTTATATTTGAAAAAATAACTAAATAAATAAGTAAATCTATTATAGAGAATTTTCCTGACTAAAAAGCATTGATCTCATTGATTTTTTTCCTACTTATAATACGAAGTGTTGTTTAGTATGTTTTTTTTTTAAATATTTTTCAAATTCAATTCGAGGTAAACTAAGTTTGATGTCATATCCTACATACATATAATGTTGAATGGATGCTAATAATATGTTTATTTTTTTTTTTTTTAAATTTTAATTATACCATAAAACATGTGCACTTCACATTTAAGATCAATTTATTTAATACACTTTATCTGTGATGAAAACGAAAATGAAAAAACAATGTTAAAAAAGTAAAATGAAACCTTCTAAACTGGAAACAACTAGAAAGTTTGTTGTATATGATATATTATAAGAAATTTAGAATCAGAATTAAACGAAACATTCTGATATTAAATTTTCGTATACTATGTGTTATATATTTAATTAAACCAAACAAGAACATACTGAACCATGTACTTAGGGATTACATAGACATCAAGAAAATATAATCAAAATGATGCAATTTTCAGTAAATTTTATCATCATTATTATTTATACTCTTTCTAGTGGGTGTAGAATGGTTAAGAACACCGAATAAGTTGTGTTTGAATTGTAGTTGAAAACAGTCAATAAGTCACTTTTATTTTAAAATGTTAAAGTGGAGGTGGAAAAAATTCTCTTCTCCCAGACATTGATTCTTAAAAATTCTGAAGCAAACATCTTCTGAAAGATAATCATTTTTAGAATGGGCACCCTGTTCGTTTTTATTTACAATTGTTTTATAAAATAAGATTAAATCAAACAGTGAGCATAACATATTAAATGAAAAAAAAGTATACTAATTCGGAATATATCTAACCCCTAAATACATAATGTCACGATCATGAGATCATAAAATTCAAACAAAGACTAAATTAGAAATTCCAAAAATGATAATAATTAATGAATAAAATACATACATATTATTCAATTTTATCCAGTTTATTCTGGATAACATATTTATCAAAATGAAATCTATAACTTTGATCCTCCTCCTGAAGGTTTTAAACAATTTTTAAAATTTTTAAGTACAAATTGTGTAATAGTTTTTTTTTCAAAAGTGTTTTATAATCACGTTACTTATTTGTATACGAATTCTTTGTTATACTTGAACAGAATATATTAAATCTCAAATAAAAAAAAATAAAAAAAATTGAACAGTCATAAGTTAGATATTCAATTTTATTTTTTTTTTTTTTATGACAAACAAAACAATAAACGAAAGACGCATTTTGGAGACATGAGGATGAAAAAAAAAAATAATACAAAACTTAATTGAATAATCAAATTCAAAAATAAATTTTATTTTGCAACTTAATTTCGATATAGTAGATGCGTTTTTTATGTCTCTTTCAATTTCTGTTATAATTTAATTTTTTTTTTTTTTTTCGGTGTTGAAATAATTTTTTGCGGTTCTCACTTTAGCTTTCTGTTTTTTTTATTTCAATATCTTTTGCGGTTGAAATTTTAAAAATAAATCTGAGTAATTGATTTTTTTTTACTTTCAAAATACTCCTTCTTTTTAAATTTTTTTTCTTTTCATGTACGTTACGACTCTTACAATTCTATTGAACCAAACAGAATCAATAGAGGGGAATTCGAAAATTCACCATAGGTAAGCATATTTTGGTGCTGCTACAATATGATAAGTAACCAAATAAATCATTGAAAAAAATTACCACTACTGTGGTAGGTAATATATACCTTTAGCGAAAAGGTAAATATTCGAATATGGTAAGTGGTGAATTGTTGAATATGGTAGATTTACTTTTTATTTATTATGATCAATTTTCGAATTTTCCCTGGAAGACGAAAAAAATTCCATTATTATTTGTCATTAAGCTTCTTGATTATTATTTTGTATTTTTATTCAAATACTAAATAAACATCTGCTGTACCTGTACTGTTTTTTGTTTGTTTGTATATTTATGTAGTATATACATTACAGGTAATTTGAAAAAAAAAATGTATTATCAATCTTTAATGTGCTTTAATATGTATATCAGAAAAAAAATGATTGATTCTATAAAATATTGTAATTTAATGCTATTGTTTAGTTTAATCAAATTAATCATATTTAAAATTGTTCATATTTCACAGTCATTTAAAAAGTTAATTTAGAAATTTATTGTTCAAAGTAAATAGAAATTTGATATTTTTTTTTGAACGAACAGATTGCGATTATTATAATTAGCTTTTTTTATTTTTAACATGATACATAAACATAGATATACAGTACAGGTATATGATTGATTCAATGAAAGGTAAAAGTGAATTAATTATATGAAAAAATATAGGTATGTATAATAAATATATTCAAACAAAAAAAAAGTTTTTTTTATTGTCTCATGGAATTTGTATTTATAGCATATTCTAATGGTAATTTGATATACTCCACAATAAATTAAAATTATTGTTATATCATATATGAATTTCAATGACATGTGTAACAAAATATTTAATATTATCTAATAATTAAGAAATAAATTTAATATGATTAGTTTTATGTATTTAGAAAATTACTGAAATATTTTTGTTCAACTGTGAAATATTATTAGAAATTCAGAAAGCATACAGAACATAAAAAGGGAATTATAAAAGACTATTTATACATGATAATCGATGTTTAATTAAAAAAATTAATTAAGTATGTATGTATGTATGTTATGTCTCTATATAACTTTTTTTTTTTCAATTAAGTGTCTACATTCTTTTTGGTTTTATTTTAAATTAACTTTTTAAATGAAATTAAAAACCATTCAATTACAGGTTGTTTCACAATTTAGAACGTTAAATGTTTAATATTACAACTAAGTGGACAAATCTTAAGAATTTATTTTTTTTATTTATCACACCTGTGGCGACAGTCTCAAATTTAAAGTAATTTAGTATTCAAAATTGATTTTATGTCAATATACTCATGCAAAGTTTTCTCAGAAATGCATTCTTCAAAAAGTACTTGCAAATTTCACCATCCTACTACTTTTCCATCATGAGATATTCAATATGTGTGAAAAGTTCTACATAATATGTCTATATACACCCTGCACAATATTGTTCTAATATGAATAATTGTATATATCGATTTGGAATTCTAAAATAAATATGTACATATTTAAATTATTATCGATTAATGCAATAGCTTCTATTGAAATATACATATATATATGTATGTATGTAGTATGTATGTATGTTTGTACGTTAAAATCGCCTTATACTTAAATTACATACTAAAAAAAAGGTAGCTATATATATTTGTAAACAAATACCAAAAGTATAAAAATAAATTCACTTAATATTAATTTTCCAATTTACTTGATAGGAAAAAAAGCTTTAAAAAAAGAAAAAAAACAATGATACATTTTTGCTGATACGTAAACATTTCAATCACACAATATGAAGTTTATCCGTGTGCTGCTTGGCTTAAAGGAAAACAAAAAAATAAAAAACAAAAAATACCTACATGCATACTTTTAACATATTTCAATTTCAAGTTCTCAATGATGTTTTCTTTTTACATATTATAATATATTGTTTACATGCGAATTTTATTAACACACATTTTTCATGATTACATGTATGTATAGTATACAAAAAATGTCGTTTTTTCTAATTTAGATTAAAAACAATTTGCTTTTTTTTTTCTTTTCTTTTTTTTCAGAAGGAAAATAAAATACATATAAGTAGTAGTAAAAAAAAAAACTTTTAGCATAAATTTGTATTAATTTTTTATTTTCCACTTTTTTTTTCATTTTATTTATTTTTTTTTTTTTTAAGAAAAAAAAAGTTCTCATGCTCCGAAAGCAACCTAATGAATAAATAATGTGTATCACTTTTTTTTTTCTATTTTAGTTTTTTTTTTTTGTAATACGTTTCAGTTATATGTTACATTTTTTTTAAAGTATATTATTAAAATTTTTTTAATACATTTCATTCACTTTTTTTTATTTCTCTATAAATATAATTTTTTTTTTTAAATTAATTTTCTCTCAACGTAGTTTTTTTAATGTCTGAAGAAATTTTAATTTTAATCTAAATGAACACTTCTATTGTTTATGAGTTTTATGACCTTTATTTATATATACCATGTGGATTATATCTATATGGGATATTTTGCATAAATAATAATTAAATGTATGTACTTTATATGTATACGTATATTGTATACAAAAAAAGTTTAATCAAAATCGAATACAGTTTAGTCATTAAATTTATTTAAATTGCTTAATCAAAATATGAAAATTATTGCTTTGTAATCACTTTTTATTTAGATTGCTATAGAATTTTTTCCGTTGTGATTTTTATTATGCATATATGCGTATACACACTGTATACTTTAAAAATGAAACAATCAAGAAATATATTTTACAATATTGACTCTGTCACTTTTTAATTTCGTACAAAAGGTTCAAAATTTTTGGATCATTAAATCGAAACCCAAAATTTTGAAAAAGACAAGTGTTAGAGTTATATTGCATATATACATAATTTTAGTGACAATAGAAAACGAACTATTCTGAATATCTAGCAATTTTTTAGTTTAATGAGGTCTAGAGTTATAATCTGGATAAGTTCACTCGGCTTTAAATGAGTTCCAATTCATTTGAGTTAAGTATTCGGTACTGAAGTATTATGCTGGGTTACAAAAATATCAGCACCAGCCCTGTCTTACGAATAAATTCGTTATCTACCAACGAATTTAGTGGTGCAGAATGTAATGACAGAAATATTGTCCAGAAAACTCAAGTTAACTTGACCTTCGCTTACATCGAGCTGTTCTGCCACTATGATGATGGAAAATATGCCGAGTTATGAATATGAACACTTTCTTTATAATAATAGATCGTTTGAAAAATAATTTTGATAGCTTTTTTTGAAAACCAAAATCTTCAAGAAAATTTAATGGTTTCTCTTTTTGACATACAGTGTATAAAGAATGTTACTTTCAATACTAAATATTCATACAGAAGAACAAATATTTAATAATATCTTTAATATTTGTGATCTAATAAATAGTACAGATCGTATAGTTTTTTTGACTTCATATTAAATAATAAATATAATAGAAGACTCAATTACTTTATACAGTTAACAGTTTAATTTTTTTTTTATTTATTTAAATCATATGTGTATCTAAAAAAATCACTAACAATATTTCTATTGATTCAAAACATTTAGAGGTGGATTTTAAATTCTTTAAAAGTGAGTAAAAAACTAAATACGTTTAAAAAAAATAAGTTTTTTGTTTTGAATATAATCAGTAAAAAAATGATTACATATTTTATATTTTATTGTTTTAAAACATTTTTTTTAATTTATTTGTTTATAATTATGATATTTTTACGAGCTTTCAATAATTAAATTATCATTTTGTTTTTGTATTTTTTTATGATATGTATTTAGTTAAAAAATGTGAATTTTTTTTTTTTTAATGAGTGTACATTGTTAACATTCTAAGATATCTCATTAATTTTCATGCTTTTGTTTTACCGCGTAAAAAAGTTTCCAATTTATTACTAAGCTAAACTAATTACTTTTGAAAAAAAAGGAAAAAAAAAGAGGAAAAATACTAGACAACATGTGCATGGATCGTAAAATTTATACATAATATAATAGATTACATAATTTAATTTTCTATTTTAAACATTATTTTGACATTTTCACGATATATTAAGATATATTGTGGTCAATTGGTATTCAAAAAATAATAATACATATACCGCAAAATCTAAAAAAGAAAAAAATATAGCGTGTGTCATTTTGATGTCGAAGATGAGTAGAAAATTGAAAATCACAAAATAAATAGCGACATTGAAAATATTGAAATTATGTATAAATATTTATTTTAACAGTTTTTTTGTTTATATATTTTTTTTTTTAAAAAAGTTTGATGTTTTATAAATCTTTTTTTTTTTTGATTATGAGATAAATTGTTTTTGAATGGAATATTTTCGTTACATAATTCAAAGTGTTATATGTATTAAAAATTTTTTAAAAGAAATTTTATTTCACACCAATTAAGATTTTAAAAATGAGAAAATGATTGAAAACATATGAAACGTTTTCTTTATCGTCAAAAGTCAAGTAAACGGAACAGAAATTTCATATAACATGTAGTTTCTGGTATGTGAATTAATTTTTTTTTAAATTTTTAATGACAACATTATTTTACAAGTAATAACTAAATTGTAGATAAATAATGACGGAAAAAAACCTGAGCTAAATTGAAATGAATTAAAACGGACTTTAACGTAGAAACGTCCTTCTGTGTGAGATATTTTATAATTTTAAAACTAGTAAATTTCGTATCAATTAAAAATTACGTTAATTAAAAATCTGATAAAAAAATATAGAAAATAATTAAAACTAACTTTAACCCACTATAGGGGGTTTTTTTTAAAAAATTTATTCTCGTACATTTAACCCACTTTAATCATTTTCATTTACAAAGACCCATATTGAATCCCTTTTAATATTTCTTGTAAAAAATTCTTTTGGTTTCACTAACTTCCTTTTTTTTTCAATTATTTTTACAATTAATTATCCGGAAACTTTATATATAAAAATTTAATCACAAATTTACCTTTTTTTTACAATAATAATAATAATAATGAATTTATTTTTACCAAAGAAAACATATTTTCAAGGTAACTCAATTTTGTGAACAAACATCAATTAATTTAAGTGATTAAAAGGATAGCTAAAGATCCAAGGTTAAACAAAAGAATAATACATTCTTTTATCATAAAAATATTACAAAAGTTTTACGTTTTTTAATATAACAAGTTTTTTTTTTTTTTAAGTTATACCAGATATGCTGTACACGTGTATAAGTATTTTTCATAAAGAAATATTTTCACTCATTTTTTTTATTTTTTTTTTAAAAAGAAAGATAGAAAACTGCTGGTAATAATGATTTTCAGATGAAAATTTTCTACATGAATCATTTTAATTTATTTTAAATGAAATTTTCACTATGTATAATTTCAAATTTCTCGTATAGATACACAAATATCATTATTCTACTTTTATATTATTTTTATACTGTGTACAGTTTAAATAATCCTTTTCTTTTTTTGTTTTAAAATTTTTCGCATCACTGAATTTTAATTAACAAAAAATTTCTTAAAATTAAATTTATATTGATTTTTTGAAGAAAAAAAAAGAAAACTTACCAAACTCATTTTAGAAAACATTATATTAAATCACAAAAATTTGAAAAATTATATGAAAATTAATTAATTAATTAACAGAACAATTGCTTTAACTTAACTATACTAGTAAATAATTTATAGTTTCCTATTTAACGAAATAAAGTCAAGAACCATCAAGAAATACAATACAAATTTTTTATCTATCTACTTGTATGTCTGATTAAAAAAAAAAATTACTGCTCAAATTGTCTTTTACTTATCAGACGACAAAAAAAAAAATTATATAACAATTAAACGATAGATATGAAAGTTAAAGATAAAATGTCACAATTTCGATAGATCACTTCCTATTTTATTCTCGAATAAAAAAAAAATTACTATAACAAATAAAACATATATTTATTTCTTTTTTTTTTTCTTCTCTTCTCTGTTTAAGTTAGTGAAATTTTCCAAAAATACAAAAAAGAAAGAAAAAAAAAAGCGTAGATAATCGAAAAATAACTAATTATACATACACTTCTTCCACAGCGTTAAACAATTATATCAATACTGAAATTATTATTATTATTATTATATTTTTCTTAGCAAATAAATTATTTAAATAAATAAATTACCAGAAAATTCTTAGCATTTATATCTATACATATACATACATATGTACATACATACATACATACCTATATAGTTTCTATAGTAATTCAGAAATTATTATTAATTTTTTTTTCTTGCAAAATTTACCTATAAATATAACGCACATGTACAAATTAATACAAATTTTGTATTAATTTTTCCAGCAAATTATTTTGTTCAATATGATTTTTTTTTTTGCAAGTGTCTTTCCATGTAAAAGAAAAATATAGAAAATAAAATATTTTCACTTAATAATATTCATGATTCATGTTGTACAATAAATGTTCACTATAAAAAAATATTGTTTTTCAATAAAATTTTATAACTGCTGATTTCTTTTGTATTTTTGGTTTTGTCTTAAATATAACATAAATCATTTTCAAGAAAATACTTACAGTGTGAATATTTATGCCATTTTTATACCAAACTCTTATAGATACATTTTATATCTTATAGTTTTTTCTTTAAAATTATCCAGACTTAGATATACAAAAACATTGTAACTTAATTAAATCTGTTTATGTAATTTTAATGATAAATTTTTCATTTTATATTAATTATTTTTTCATCTAATTCAATGAAATTTAAAAAAAAATCACTAATAATAATTTATACATTTATAATAAAATTTTACACACATATTTAATTTTTATGGAATTTTTGAATCTTTGACTTTTTGATTTTTTTTCTTTACTATTTATAAATGTATTTTTGGATAGATTTGCTAATAATATCTTAATTTGTATATCTCAGATATATTTCACAGCTTATATAGGAAAATTACTGAAATGTATTTGAAATGCTAATTTCATAGCAAAGATACAACAGAGAAAAAAAAACAAATTCGTTGAAAAAGGTTTTTTATATTTATTTTATTAATTAGAAATGTTTTTTAAAAATTTTTTTTCTTCATTAAATAATGAATTGCTTCAAAAATTCTTCACATTTTAGAATTAGTTAACAGACAGTTATTAAAAAAATAACTATTCTAACTTTATCGAACGAAAAATATTTGATTTTTTAATTTTAAATAATGTGAAATCTAAAGATTAAAAATTATAATGTCACAGTCATATATAATTCACTTCAAACGGGATCGTTTCATTTTTATTTATTTTTAATTTTAGTATTAATTTAAATCATTTCTTTTACTGTTTTTTTTAGGTACATAAATTCACAATTTAGTTAAGTGAAAGTGTAAGAAGAAAAAAATTACATAAATATATTACTTTTTTTTATATAAATTTTTACACTTATTCTAAAAATATTTTTAATTATTAAAGCTTTTTTCTTTCAAAATAATGACTTGAATACATAATTCGGTTACGAATGCAATTTATTTTTCTATCGCACTTGCATATTATATAACGTTATATATTTTTTGTGTCCTGTGTCTGACTGTTAACTAAACTAACATAACAAAACTTAAAATCATCTATATACACAGATAGATAGATATTCATTCAAATTACGCACGCTCTTCTCGTCCTTAAATTTTGCACTCTTCCTGGGAGCATATTTTTAAAGTAAAAATTGGAAAATATGTATAACGAATAAGATGACAAAAATGAAAAAAAAAAAAAAGTTTTTATTATAAGAGCTACCGGTCAAGGTCGAATTCAGCCGGTGCCAATTGCTAGATACCAAAAGCCAGAATACATATTTTGCAACTACAATGTATAACTAGATTTTTGTTGAACAATTTTTAAAGTGGGTAAACTATATATATTACAATAATACAAACAGAAGCTTTATTTGCTTGTATAAAAGGATTTTGAAGAGGAAAAAAAAGGATAAAAGCAAACCAAAAAGCTTTTTTCTAAAAAATTTATCTTCATATTTGGATGCAAGGAAGATAGAGTTGCATTTATTTTATATTATACAGATAACTTTTCTGATGTAAAATATCATAGATTTTATTTTTTTGATGGTCATATGCACTTTTTAAACCTTCACAATTATTGTTGAAGGTTAATAATAATTAGATACATTATTATTATTATTATTATTATTATTAATAAATTTATTTGTTTTACAAATTCAAATAAATGAAAGAAAAAAAAAATTACAATGTTCATTCTTGCTTTTTATTTGCCACCTTTGCAACAATAATAATAATTAATGCACATTACACTTGCAATTGCATCACATGGGGAAGTATTCTTTTTAAATTTAACAAAAAAAAAAAATCTATTTATAAAATACTATCTGTATATTTGTATAATATAATATAATAGTAGATATTTTGCATAATGATAGAAATTTATTTGTTACAAATTTTAATGAACTATTTATCTAACAAAATAATGTGTTTTTTGTTTTTATTCTATTCAACAATTATTATCAATATATGTATATACTTACAAGCATTAGACAATATTTCGCGCTTTCTAATGATTCAAGGTAATAATACGAGTGGGAACATAACTCTTTAAATGAAAAAAAAAAAAAAACAACAACTTAGAATCAATTTGAATTATACTGATGTCAACCTTTATTAATATGTTTTTTTTTTTAATAATTATGATTATTAAAACAACTCTAGGCTATTGTAATGTGACACGGTCGAATTTTATTTTTCAAATGTTTTGTTTTTTATGATTACCGATTATTTTCTAAAATAAAAAAAATAAATAAATAAAAAAATCATGATTTTTTTAATCTAAGATCTTATTTTTTTTTTTTTAAATAACACATTTTAACGACACCTATTAGCTACTATTTTTTAATATTTAAATAAAATGAATTGAACCAAGGAAAACAAAATTTAAAGAATATAAATACATATATACATATACAGGAGTATGATATGTATATGTATTATCAACGACAGTGACTGCGCGCTGTTTGACATTCAAAAACACATAGTTCAGTTAAGAGATGAATACAATTATTGTAGGTGGTATATTATATAGTATATGATGATGATTTTTCATAAAAGATTCTTCTACAATAATAGAGATAATATTTATGTACGTATATGCGGTTAATATGAATATATGTTACATGAGAATGTTAAATTATTCCTTTCCAGGCAATATAAATGAAATAATTAAAAAAAATATATAGTACCTATGTACTAAATTAAAATTCTATGCTTATAACTACCACCATATAACGATGGATGTTTTCATAAAATAGGTATATTTTGTATAGCACATCAGCTATATTTATACTTAATTTTCTTCTGAGATACATACATACATACATATATGAAATAGCAAAAAAAAGCTCTACCTGGTCTAGCCTGGGAGTTTTTACAAAAGGTGAAAGTTACTGCAGTTGCAATGCTTTTTTCTCGACATATGATTTTGTTCATTATACACATACATACATACATATTTGTATGGTTGTTCAAAAACCATGTGCTAAACCTCATAAAAATGGAATATACATACTAACTGAAAGCAAATCGATATACATTGACCTTGGCCTATAGTATTGATTTATTTTTTTCAGTTGATGTTTCTTGCTACTATACTACTGGTGCTTTATTATTATTTTGCTTAAGGTTCATAACAATTTCTTGTTGTTTGTGACCAACCATCGGATCACCCGTCCTTATGAACAATAGGTTTTTTATATACATTTTTTTTAAAAATTTTATTGTATTGTTTAGGTTACAGGGTGGATATGTGTGGTAACATGAAGTAAGGGTGACAATGGATATGCATGGATAGAATATAGATAAAAGATTATAATCGTATTGGCTATTTCATTTATAAATAAATATTTAGATTAGTCTGCATGTCTACCATCAATATTTATTTTATTTTATTTTTTTTTTTGGTTTAGTTTTTTTTTCGTTTATATTCATGCCTAGTATAGTACATATTTTTATTCAACTAGTGCTTTCATTATTTTTACCCTTATTATTATTTTTTTTTTTCATTGAAATTTATTGTTATTGAATATCATTTTTCTTTAAAAATAAATTTCGAGAGCTTTCTTATTAAGATACACTTAAAGATACAATAGAGTTTATGAATACATCTTGTTAATATTTATGTCATTTTTCAATGCTACATAATATATATAATATTCATCATATAATTTAAATTAAACTTACCTTCGTATTAAATCCAAGAAAAGAGAGTTTTCTTGTGCGATTATTATCGTTATATTTACTCATTATATCGTCTTAAATATCAAGTTGTATATACTTAAAAAGTTGAGATAAGTAGATATTGATGCTGTTGATAAACACCTGAAAAGAGTTTTACAATTTATTTTCTTCATGAGAATAATTACACACTCAACCAAAAAAAAATCAGTTCATATAATATCAAACTTTTTATCGCGTAAGTAGCACGCAATCAAATGTTTTGTTTTTTATTTATTTGTTTTTTTTTTTTTAAATGTAATAAATGACTTGTTTGTTACCTCTATAAAAATTGTAAATAATTATAAAGAAAAAAGAAACAAACATAAAAACATACATACTTTATGTACCTATAAATTATTGTGCAATATTGTGAAACGGGATATTAATAAAATAACGTTCGTCATCATCATCATCATAAAAAAAATGATGCTGTTTATTTTTAACAAGAACAAATAGGTAAAAAGGTAAATTACACATACATACATATATACATAAAATGTATGTTAAAAGCTAACCCTAGTACAAAATAAAATGCAATTTGATATTTTTCAAAAAAAAAATTTCATATTTATTTTTAATGACTTGTATTTTATTTTATTTAATATTTTGAATCATTATACTATATGCTTTTTTTTAAGTAAAAGGCGCGATGAGATGAATCAACGACATTTTTTTTCTAAATGTCACTTTACAAAAATAAAAATTTAGTCGCAAAAAATAAACATATCATGAGATTTGTGCAAATTTACCTTCTTTTTGTTTAAATCATTTATTTATTTTACTTCATTTGTTTTATGACAACTAAATAAAACAATTAAATAAGAAAAATAATAATTAACATTTAAATTGGGACACAAAAAAAAAAAAAACATAATTAACGAATTTAAAATAATTTTTATATGCATATCTAGTGCGTAAAATGACATTAAACGTTAATGAAAATTAAAGAACAAACAAACAAATATAGGTATTAAAGGATTTAGGAAAATAAATATTGAATATTTAGTACTAGGAAAATGTTATGTACATACATTTAAATATTTTATAAGTTAATTTATTTTCTCAAGGATTAAATTATCAATTATTCATTTATTATTCAGTATAATATTTTTAAGCATTGAAAAACAATTTAATAAATAACAGAAGAAAAAAAGGATGAATAAGTTTTTTACATTGCTATTGTAGCATAATAAACCATTTTAAGTTGATTTTCACTTGAAATTTTTCAAGGACGACTTTTTTAATACAATTTGAATTTTTATGTTTAAAAAAAAAAATTTATACAGACTTTTAATTTAAATTCTGGGAAAACCAAATACTCCTACATAATTTGATTAACTGATTTCATAATACCAGAAAGTTTTTTTTTAATGAATATTTTGTTATCATAAAAAATTATTGAAAAGATACGACTTTCAAAAAAATTTGATATCAGAATACTTAATACTGACATTTTTTGCAAATCATTTTCAAGATATTTTCTTGAATTGCAGTAATTTTATACCCAGCAAACATAATGAAATGACAAATATTGCTTATTGTTTGTTGCAGTATTGCTTTTTATGCTTTTTGTCCCAACAAATGTGATTTTTTTTTTCTCAGTAATGTTAAAAAAGCAAATCAAAAAACAACTGTTGAAACAAAGTGTACTGTTGTATCTCTCTTCATTTTCATACAAGTGTTTGCTGGGTTATGTGGACAAAAAATGTTGAACCTTATTCATTTTTAACGAACGTTTTACGTAACTAAAAAAAAATATGTATGCAATATTAATAACACAGTAAAATAAAATACATATTATAAAAGTTTTTTTTTCTTTGTTTTCTTTAAAAAAAAATGTCAACAATTTTATTTTTCTAGAAGAAAAAAAAACGTAGGTAATTGAATATCATAAAATCGTATTGATTGCACATTATTTCAATACTCAATATTTTCCGTATTAATCACTTTTTCTTTCATCAAGCAATCAAAATATTTTTATAAATAACTTTTTTTTTTCTTATCTTAAAAATTTTACAATTACCATAAAAATGTGATTTATTAATTATTTTTTTTATTTAAAAAAAAAAAAAAAAAATCACACATATAAAGGAAGTCAAGGGGAAAAAAATTCTTTAAGCAAAAATAAAAATATATATGTGTACATTTTATTTATTTTTATTTTCATTCAAAATTTATCAAGATTAGCTTCTGTGAAATGGAATTTTTCAAATTCTTTTTGTTGTAGATATTATATCGCACCATTTCATCGAAGATTGTTTTTTTTTGTTGTTTTTTGAATCACTTTCTTTCATAATTTGATAACAAAATATTTCATAATAAAAAAAATTACGTTACAATACAAGTAATATTTTTAATGAACTACATATAATATGTCTAATTCATATGTATATATGTACATACATATTATGTATATCGAAATGAACAATTTTTTCTTTCAATTGTACTTTAAATCTAAAGTACACACTTCACAATTTTAATTGAAACGTGATAATCATCTGCTTTTTTTTTCAAAATCATTTTTTTTTTCAATGTCATGAAAACGAAAACTTTTCATTCTTAGTAATTTTTTTAGATTCGTTTAATAGAAATTCTAACTTATTCTAATTAGAAAATAAAATTTGCATAAATTAATTTCGATGCGAATAATCAAATTACACACTTATCTATTACATAATTAGGTAATTTTTTTTTTCAAATATTTTTTGGCTTAAATGCTCAAATTAACAAATTATTTCCGTCTAAAAATTTTTCATTTTCATAATTTTTTTTTTTTAAATTAATCAAATAATATACCTATTCTTTTTTTAAATTTAGAAAGAAAAAAATTTACTAGACAAAACAGACTTTTTTTAAAGCATTTAATTCAATTACATTTTTTTTTTTTTTGGAATATTTGTTTTTCTAGAATTTAAAATAAAATGAATTGTATTAACATTTTTTTGCTTATTTCAATTCAATCTTTATTTGGTAAGGTAGGTATTTCAATTTCACATAATTTATGGATATGTTTGAACAAATGTTCGTGTATCAACAAAGGAAATAATGAAAAATAAAATATTTATTCATGTAAATAATAATAATAATCATTATTAATGGTAAAAGTTTAATGCTTCTGTACTAAGTCATAACGTTTTTTTTTTCTCTAACTTATTTTGTTTACCTTTTTTTTTTGTCTCGATTCTTACTCATGTTTAGGGGAGATGTGAATAGATTGATATTAAAAGAAAAAAATTGCAAATAGAAATTGTTTAATTTAAACAACAACAAAAAAAAATACAAAAGTATTTAAATTTTTCGATATTTCATTCGGAACTTTTTACATCATCAAATCATCAAAAAATAAATCATTATTGTCATATGGAAAATGTTAGTTTTAAATTAATATTCTTTTTCTAAAATTTCAAATTTTTGTTTTTCTGTTTGTCATTAAAATTAATTTTTGAATTTATTTTTGGATACAGAAATTATGTAGGTTTTTTTTTTTTAAATCTTTTGTTAGGGATAAACTTTCTTTTTAATTTTCGAATTTTTCTCTTTGTTTTTTTTTTTTAAAGTCAAGTGGAAAAATTCCAATTCGTTCTAGTTAAAATTCAAATTAATTAAAAATAAATTGGTGTACCAATTCTCTCATATTTCCCATATTATAGAATAGGAAACAAAAAATAATTTGAATGAAATAAATAATGAATGAACATTGAAAAACAATATATGTAGTTTATATTATATAATATACGAAATATACATTTACAGCTAGTCAAGTGTATGATTTTCAATATTTCCTTCCTGAATTCATTTTGACAAATTAAGAAAACAAATATAAGTTAAATAAATTATGTACTTAATGGCTACTCGAAAATTGCTACATAATAATCATTTATGTAAATATGTTTTTATAAGAAATAAATTTACCTTATAATTATTAAAAAAAAAAATTATCTATTAAATGATAATTTATTAGCTAATTTATTTAAATTAATACAATCAATATGTAAACTTTTATGAAAAAAAAAACACTTTAAACACTTCTTTTTTTTAAAAAAAAAAAATTTATTCACATGCACAAATTGTATAAATATATATCTCTATATTTTTTTTTATCAATTTTAAAACGTGTACACAATTGGACCAATACAGAAAAGCTGTTCAAGATAAAAGAATTTAAAAGAAAAAAAAATTTTACTCTTTTTTAAACAAAAATTAAAGAAAAAAAAATTGATGTGCACGCGTTTTCTTCACGGAAATAAATATTGAACAAACATTACAATATTATTGTACACATCAATTATGAGATTTATATGAATGAAAAACTGGGGGTATTGTATGAAGTTTTTTTTTTTTATAAATATAGAACCCAATAAGTTCTAAAAAGCAAATAAATTCGGTTCGTTTCCCTTTTTTTTTTTAGATAAATTTTCAAAACGCTCGCCGAAGTGATAAAAACTTATCACTCTGTTGTAAATTACATTTGGTTTGCTGTTTTATCGATAATTTTTTTTTTTTTTTTTTTTTTTTTTTTTTTTTTTTTTTTTTTCCAAAAAATTAAGAAAAGTAATTAATACCTAATTTTTATTTATGTAGTTAGATATATTTTTTTTTAAAACGAAAATGTGAACAGAACAAAAATGAAATTAATGCCACAATTATAATATTACACTTTTGTTATATATTTTTTTGAAACTTATTTATTTTAAACAAAAAATAAAAATAAATGATATATCATGTATCTTAACTAGACTCAAGATGTTGAAATGAAATATTAAACTAAAGTTTCACAAAGTTTAAAAGTAACTTGCAGCAAATTTTTATTTTTTCAACTCAACAGGCTCACACGATTGTGTACTGAAATTACTGAAATTAAATTCCGATTTAAGATCGGTAAAAGTCGCGATCCATGGTTTATTTTATTTAAAAAAAAAAAAAAAGTAATAATTAAATTTTATGTTTTCTTGTATTGCTTCTTCTAGAAAAAAAATATATACATAATATGTTGTATATACATTTTAACTTTATAATGTGTAGTATTGTGTATGCTGTAATAAAAATAGTTAAATGGCTTTCTTTCTTCGAAAATATATAGAATGTGCCTTTCTTATAATATCTTTTAAAAGAAAACCACATATGTATGTATTATAAATGTTTATACATATTTATAATCACACATTATTTTTATCGGTTAGCGATAGTTATAGTTGATTTTTTGATTATTATTTATCCACTGATCGTTTAAAGAAGAAAAAAAAATTATAATAAAATTGATATGGATTTGAATTTTGAAATGATAAATATTATACCTATATTGGATATTTTATAATGCTACAATCTAAATGATGTACAAACACAAACTGTTTGAAAAAAATTGAAAAAGTACAATACAAAGATAGACCACCACATGGAATGGAGGAAGATATTATATATAGTTCTTTTTCTGTTCGATAACGAAATACTAAAATGAGAAAATATAATATTAACACATAGTCCACATAGTAACTGAAAATTTTTCTCTAAACTTATAACTTTATTTTTTATTTTTTTTTTTTTTTTTTTTTTGAAAAAGATATTGTATTCATTTCATATTTACATATTTTGAGTATGAATAAAAATAAACTCAAATAATACAATAAATAAATGCATACTCAACATAAGGGAGTTCAGTAGTTTATTTCTTCTCTCTAAAAAGTCTTTACTGTTCTGTTTCTTGAGAAGATAAATCCTTGAGGTGACAACAACAGCCAGGCCAGGTGATCGTAAATTCAAAAAGTCGATGTACGTTTTTTTGTGTTGCTCGTTTATTTAAAAAAAAAATAATATGAGATGATGTTGATGTACACAATGGTTTAGGAATTCGGGCTGCCAGCAGAAATTTTATCAATTTAAGTTGGATTTTTGTTTATTTATAATGATAGATAGTAGTAGATTGGATTGAAGTATTTAAATTAATGTATAACTATGTACATATGTAATCATAATACGCCCTAGGCTTGAGCATATGTACCAAATGTATCTAACGCCGGACGAAGTGTGGCACCTACCACCTAAAAAAGTCTTGGGTTTTGTCAAAGCCCTAAAACTTTAGGTCAAAGCCAGCAGTAGGGTTTTACAAAAGATCCAAACGGGTCGCAGTAACAAGAGAAAAACATCCCACCTCTAGGCTGGCTCTTTAATCTAATCTAATCTAATGTATGTAATCAGGAGGCGGGCAGTAAACGAAGCGGTAGAGTATTGGCTTCTGATGCTGAAGGTCTCGGGTTCGAGTCCGCCTAAGTTCACTCAGCTTTGAATGAGTACCAATTCACTTTGAGTTGGGTATAAATGCTCGGTTCTAAATATTTTGGTGGTTCTACTTAGAGACCATAAGCTAAGTCCACAAAAAAACTGCAAGAAATATTAGTACCAAGCCCTGTCATACGAATAAAATTCGTTCTCTACCAAAGAATTTAGTGGTTCGCATTCCACTTTAAACTGTAGGTGCATGTATGACAGAAGGGCTTACAACACTTTGACTGGCAACTGAGAGGTGTGTCGGTGTGCTGATAAATTTTTGATATTTTCCTATCCTATTATGTTTATGAATAACGTAATTCGATCGATCGAACTTCGATATTCATAATAGGATCCATGTTTGAAATTTTTAACTGGCGCGAACTATGTACATATATTGAAAAAGCAATTGACATACACTTCATATTCTCAGAAAAACCTCAAGTTGTGAAAATACAAAATGCCACATGCACGGTATTTAAATTCATTTTTTAAACCACAAGTGTTTTGTTATGTTTTAGAAAAAGTTCTAACAAAATTCTATTGAGAAATAATTAAAAGTATCTAACATTAATCTAAAATTATATTACAATAGATATTTACCTTTTTGTTTTTGGGCTTTTCTTCCTACTTTCGATGCATCATGCACGAGATGATCATCACCAATTAAATGGATCAATAATAAGAATTTGGTATTTTATTTTCTAATTCCTATTTCAATTTTCGACTTTAGCTACGTATCGCTCTAATTTAAATAAAATAAATCCGATTTGTAAAATTAACTCTAAATTTTTCAAGCCACACACTAAAAATGCGCCAACAATTTGATGTTTAATTTTTGACATTTGACACTTAAGAAATTTCCTTCCTTCCTCTTTTCATTCTATCCTTTTTTTGAAGTTTTTCTAAAAAAAGAATAAGAACAAAAACTCAAAATCCTATAAGAATTCAAGAATGAAATGAAATTGGAATTATCTCGTTGCGCCACCTATTATTGCTTGCGAAACTAAAATGTTTTTTTTTAAAAGTCAAAAAATTCAAAATAGAAAAAGTCGTTACTTGGTTCACGTCCTAACTAAAATGGTGAAATTATGTAGAAAATGTGCAGTAATTTTGTCTGCAGCAGCATTTTCAATCAATCAACTAAATTAACATGAATCGACAACCCAGTTTGATGATGAATCGCACTACTGTTTAAAAATTGGACTGAATGGCAAAAGCATAATAGAGTTAATCAACATTCGTAGGTTTTTTGGTTTTGTATTTCAGATTTCAGATTCTTTATGAATAAAATCTAGAATTCTTTTAAAGTTTGTGTTTATTAAAATTATTAAAGTTAATTGCTTGTTTGTGTTAAATATCGTATTCTTTAAAAATATATCGTATTATTGATTTTAAAATGTAGTGATGTTTTTTTTTTACCTTCAAAGATTTATTGATTTTTATTCATTTTGCTTTTATAATTAAAAGAAAAGTGTAGATATTTATAAATTTTAAGCTAGAATTTAGAAAACACTTAAAATATAATAATTCTTCATAATGTTTAATTATAATAAAAGTAGGAAATAGTAAAAAGTGAACAAAAATATTTTTCTATGTGCAGTAAGCAAGTGAAGTAGGTGTTTTTTTTTCTTCCTTTCTTTTCTTTTTTTTTTTTTACCTCGCCTTTCTTTATCGTGGGAATTTAAATGATTATGAATGTAGAAATTTTTAAGATTATTCAATTTCTTTTTTTGTCTTCAGATAATTGCTTGCTCTAATTTAAGCAAATTATATAGGAACAATGGACGGGCAGAGAGCAAGAGATATTTTACCGCTGTTACAAGAACGTATTGTTTATCTAACTGGAGGTCGAGATCGGCGTGGTGGACCATTATTATGTTTTCCTGCAAATCCCCGAAGAGAACGGCTGAAACCAGAAGATTTAAGAAGATTGCTTAGTTATTTAATTATGATACCAAGGTAAAATTATGAATAATAAAAAAAAACTATTTACACATACATACATACATATGTAATTTTCAAATAATTTTGGCAAAATTTCTAATTTTTTTTTTGTTGTTCACATTATAATTTTAGTGATTCTGCAAAAAACCTTGGATTTACAGTCGTCATTGATATGCGTGGTAATGGAGCCTGTTCGACAAATGCAAAGACAATATTAAAAGTGCTTCAAGAACATTTCAGTGCTAATATTCATAATGTAGTTATTATAAAACCTGATAATTTCTGGCAGAAGCAACGTGCTTCAATAGCTAGTCATAAATATAAATTTGAAACAACGACTATATCAATTGATGCATTAAGTAAAATTACTGAATCACATCATTTAACAAATGATTTTGATGGTTCACAACCATATGATCATAATCAATGGATTGAAGCTAGATTAGCAATAGAAGATTTCTTTTGGCAAGCTAGTGATATGGTTGATCGTATTGATGATTTACAAGAGGATTTAAGTCGTAATGATTTTGCTGAAGATGTAACTGGAGCAAAACATAGTTTAGATCATCATAATGAAATGAAAAAGAAAATTTTAAAATTACCAATTGAAGATTTAGATATACAAGGTCAAAAATTATTTACAAAATTAAATAATGCATCATCAACATCAAATCATCATCATCATCATCACCATCATCAAGATCATAATAATGCATCATCACATTCTCATTCATCTTCACAACAGCAAACTACAACTACAACTACATCTAATACAACAACAAATTCACCAAGTTATAATCGTTCATTACATCATACAAATCCAGATATGTCAGCAGCAATTAATAAAGCAATGCGACAAATTGATTTAATTCATAATGGTCAACAACATTTATTAACATTATGGCAACATAAAAAAACAAAATTAGATCAATGTTTTCAATGGCGTTTATTTGAACAAGATTGTGAAAAAATGTTTGATTGGATATTACATAATCGTGATGTTTTCCAAATGAGTTATGTTGAAATTGGTCATAATTATTCGGTAGCTAAATCACTTCAAGATGAACATCAAAAATTTGCTGTTGCCTCAATGAATGTTTCTGTAAATATTGATAGAATTTTAGCAGTTGCTGGAAGATTAATTGAAAGTAAATTTTTAAAATATTCTTTTTAAATTTGAGCAGTTAATTAATTAAATATTTTTGTTGTTGTTATTTTTTCAGGTAATCATTATGCTGCTCAACACATTAAAACTCTTGCAACACGTTTAGATCGTACTTGGAAGGATTTTGCAGCTGGTTTAGATGAACGTACAGCGGTGCTACAGTTAAGTGTTCTATTTCATCATAAAGCTGAACAATATTGTAATAGTGTATCATCATGGGCAGCTGCATGTCAAGCCTCACAACCATTACCATCGGATATTCAAAGTTTAGAAACAGCAATTCGAACACATCAATCACTTTATGAAGCAATGTGTCATGCTTATACTGAAGTTCATTCCACTAGCAAAAAATTGCTATATCAATTAGATCATTTAGTTCAAGTTTGCAATCAACCTCCACCTCCTGGAGTACCAGACCATAGAAAAACTAGTAGTTTAAGTAAATATGAAAAAGCAAATCCAGCTGCAGATTATAGTGAAGGTGCTTCTCATGTTTTAGCTGTAATTCATCAGATTTTAGGGCATCATCGATCACTTGAAGCAAAATGGCATCAAGAAAAAATTCGTTTACATCAAACATTGGCGCTAAGATTATTCCAAGAGGATGTTAAACAAGTCTTGGATTGGTTAAAAAATCATGGTGAAGTATTTTTAAGAAAGAACACTGGAATTGGTAGAAATTTACAAAAGGCCAGAGTTTATCAGAAGAGTCATGAACATTTTGAAAACGTTGCTCAAAATACATACAGTAATGCAGAGAAATTACTATCGGCTGCCGATGATCTAGCAAGATCTGGAGAAGCAGATCCAAATGAAATATACTCAGTAGCACGTGAACTTGAATTACAAGTTGCATCATTTGCTGAAAGAGTTGAACAAAGACGTAGACGTCTTGATATGGCTGTAATTTTTTATACTCATGAAAAAGAGGTTGCTGCTTGGATTGATCAATTAAGAACTGAAGTTTCAACTGATGAAACCTTATTATCTCAGGAGAATTTAGAAGGAATTGAAAGACTTCTTCAACAGTATCAGGATCAACAAGAAAGTACTTTAAATGGTTGTATGCAAACAATTGCACAAGGTGAAGCATTACTTCAAGAAATGCGCTCTTTAGAATATGTAGATAATACTGGATCATTATCTGCTTTAGAGACAACACTTGAAAAGTTAACAAAACAAAAAATTGAACTTGAAGAACTATGGTCAGCTAGAAAATTTCGTGCTGACTTGATACTCCGTCTCCGATATTTTGAACGTGATGCTCTTGAAGTATCATCTCAATTAGAAATGTGGGCTGAGGAACTTCAACATGCAGAATTATCCCGAGACTATCAGAAAGCAGAACAATTCCTTCGTTTACACAATGAATCCGTAACTCATATTCAAAATACTACTTATGAAGTATTACAACAGGGTCAAGATCTTTTGCAGATGTTCGAATCTGCTGGTTTCATAGCAATGGCAGATGCAACACATACTGCTCAAGCTCGAATACAATATTTACTTGACTTTTTACATGATCGAGAAATGGACTTAGAGGATCTATCTGAAGTGAAACGTTTAAAACTTGAACAGGCAGTACAACTCTGTCAATTTCAAAATGATGCAAATCAAGTAATTTCATGGATTCGAAATGGTGAAGCAATGTTAGTTGCTAGTTTTGTGACTCCAAATAGTCTAATTGAAGCTGAACAATTACGCAAAGAACATGAACAATTTCAAGTTGCAATCGAGAAAACTCATACATCTGCAGTACAAGTTAAATATAGAGCTGATGCTTTAATAAATGCAAACCATTATGATCCACAATCAATTCGTGATATCTCTGATGATGTTACAAAGAAATGGCAGCAATTAGTCACCTGTGCTGAAGAACGTCATAAATTGGTAACAGCCTCTATAAATTTTTACAAAACAGCTGAGCAAGTATGTAGTGTGCTGGATAGTTTGGAACGTGAATATCGTCGTGATGATGATTGGTGTGGCGGAGGAGGATCTAGTGAAAAGGCACAAACAATAGTTCAGTTGATAGCAAAACATCAAGAACAAAAAGAAGCATTTTTGAAAGCTTGTACATTAGCACGTCGTACTGCTGAAACATTTTTAAAATATGCCGGACGTTCTCAACAATACTACAAATACCAATCACAAGGGAATTGCGAGAGTCGTGTAAAAACAATTTTAGATAAATTACTTGCCCAAGAGAATCAAGTACTTGAATTTTGGACACACAGAAAGAAAAGCTTAGATCAGTGTCAACAATTTGTGTTATTCGAAAGATCAGCGAAACAAGCAATTGAATGGATCCATAATACTGGTGAAGCATATTTATCATCACGAACAAATTTAGTTGGCAAAACAAAAGAGGAAACTGAAAATTTATTAAAAGAACACAATGAGTTTCGAGGTACTGCAAAAGAAACAAGAGAAAGAGTTAAACTCTTATTGCAACTTGCCGATAGTCTTGTTGAAAAAGGTCACGCTCATGCAAGTTCAATAAAACAGTGGGTTGCAGCTGTTGATAATCGGTAATTTATGTTTTATTTAAAATTTAATTAAATCTAAATTAGTGATATTTTTACAGATACAAAGATTTCAGTAACCGAATGGATAGTTATCGTGAACAACTTGAAAATTCTTTAGGATTGTCTGCAAATGCAGAGGATACAAGTTCATCATTAAGTTCAACTTCTGGTAAGTATTTGTTTTTTAGTTTTCCAATTTTTTCAATTATTCTTTTAATTAATGATTTGTTTTCAATTTTTTCATAGGATCTGCTGGTGATCGTCATTCAGATCCATCATTAGAAGCAAAACTTGTATCAACATCTTCATCAAAAGAAATTAATGAAGAAAAACGTAAATCAGCACGTCGTAAAGAATTTATAATGGCTGAATTAATGCAAACAGAAAGGGCCTATGTTAAAGATTTAGAAACATGTATTAAATGTTTCTTAAATGAATTTCATACATCAAAAGATGTACCAACAGCATTAATTGGAAAAGATGATATATTATTTGGAAATATTGAAGAAATTTATAATTTTCATGAAAAAATATTTTTAAAAGAATTGGAAAAATATGAAACAATGCCAGAAGATGTTGGTCATTGTTTTGTTACATGGGCTTCCAAATTTGATATGTATGTTCATTATTGTAAAAATAAACCGCTATCAAATAATTTATTAGTTCAACATGGTGGTACATTTTTTGAAGATTTACAACGAAAACATAAAATTGAACATCCATTACCAGCATTTTTAATAAAACCAGTTCAAAGAATAACAAAATATCAACTTTTATTAAAAGATTTATTAGCTTGTTGTGAAGAAGGTCATGGTGAAATAAAGGTTAGAAGATTTTAAAACTGTTGGTTGAAATGTTGATTAGATTTTTTTCGTTTTTTTTTTTTTGTCTTTTAACAATTACAGGAAGGCCTAGACGTTATGCTTAACGTACCGAAAAAAGCAAATGATGCAATGCATTTATCATTATTGGAAAATTGTGATGTATCTATAGATAGTCTTGGAGAAGTCGTTCTTCAGGTAAAATATTTAATTTAAAAGAAAAAACAAAAGAGCATATAATTAATTCTGTGGATTATAACAACCAAACAATAAAAATTCTTTTTCTATTCTCTAGGATTCATTTTTAGCTTGGGACAATAAACAAATAATTCGTAAAGGACGAGAAAGACGTGTATTTCTATTTGAGCTTTATCTATTATTTGCTAAGGAAGTAAAAGATTCTAGTGGTTCTGTAAAATATCAGTTTAAAAATAAATTAATGACAACTGGTATGTGTTGAAAATTAAATATGAATAGAAAGCAATTCGAGGATCATTGTAACATATATATATTTTTTTAATTTTTAGAACTTGGAATAACCGAACACATCGAAGGTGATGAAACAAAATTTGCAGTCTGGACTGGACGAGCACCAATGCTTTCTGATTATCGAATTGTATTGAAAGCAAATAGTTTAGAAGTTAAACAGGTATTTTTTTTTTTGCTTCGATAAAAAAAATCTTCATTATGATTTTTTTTTCGTTTTTATTTTTAAATTAGATTTGGGTTAAAAAATTACGAGAAGTCATACAGGAAACATGCTTTTCTGGTACTTCACTTACTTTACCAAAATCACCAGCTAAAGGTAGCGCCTCAGGATCATCACAAAGATCATCACGTGATTTAGATGAACCATTAACAGAGAATGATCATGATAGATGCTCATTAGCTAGTTTTGGATCTGGAAATACAACAGATAGTGATAATAAGGTAAGTGTAAATGAACATTTTTTATTTAAATTAAGAAAATAAATGAAAAATATATAATATGAAATTTGGAAGAAAAGAGACAGAGATATAACAAGCAAGCAGGATTTTCAGAAATTCACTTCTATTGTAGCCTTCGATCGAGAATAGGAAAATGTTCGAACGAATATATGTATTAGCGAATTGACAATTTCATTCGAAAAGCATTCTTTTATTCGAATTAAAATTAAGACTCCGTTGGAGTCATAGTAATCTATCCGATAAATTGTATTAAAAAATTAAAATCACACTTATAATAGTTAACAATGATTTTAAATCTCAACTACTTTTCGAAATTATCCGACGAACACATTTTTCCGAACGGATTCTACAATACCCTTTTGAATTTCGTTCGAAAGGAATGGTTGCTAAAATTGTTATTGAAAACTTCACAATGTATGAAGCTAAATAAATTTAAAGGAGAGTTGTCTAATGAGTCTAGCTCTTATTAAAAAAATTAAACTCATATCTCTCTCCACTCTCCACCAACTAGTTAGTGATTTTTAACCCACATAAAACTGTTGATGGATTTATGACTGTAAAGAGAGAGTCTCGAAAATAAGTGATCTTGGTAGATTAAAAAGTTGATACCCTTCAAAGAGTTCTTAATGTTAATAAATAGTAGGAGTATTTTTTTTTACAATTCTTACTTGATAAAGTCAAAGATTTATTAAAGTATCAATATGTATTCACAAAATTTGACTTATTTTAATTTATAAATGAAAAAAATTATATAAAAAATTAATGTAATCTGAATTGAACCTTTTCAAGTTCAACAAATGACAGTTGATATTTTCTAAATGAAATGTATACAAAAGGTTATTATCCTTAATTTATTCAAATGCCACTAATTTCCTCTTTTTTCTTCTAATATCCTATACATTCTAATAATTTTCAAGAAACATAAATTTTTAATATGTACTTTAATTTTTCAATCAATATAAATGTCAAACACAAAAAATAATCTATGACCCTTTAGTTCTATTATATTTTATCCTTTCATTTCGATAATTTGTAGGTCAATTCCACGCGTGACTTACACTACATTTGACAATAGTTTACTTATAAAACTACATATTTCGAATAGAAAAAGACAAACGAAAACCACATGTTTTTACATAATTAAAGCAAAAGAGTGCTAGAATTTGAAAAAATATATATTTTAAATCAAATTGAAGGAATTTGGAAATTTCACTTATTTTATTACGAACGTGACTTACACTACACGAAAGGAAGTCATTTCATAGTCTCCTTTTCAAATCTCGTTTTCTTCTTCGTTTTTGAGCTTTGTGTTGAAACATAAGTGAAAATATGTAGGGAAAGGATTAATTTTTCTAAAATATTAAACATAAAATAATTTTTCCATTTCTTTAGTATTTTATTACATATTTCCTTCGTGACTTACACTACACAACATTTGTGACTTACACTACATCTCACTTTTTTCTTATATTTTTTCACGATTCTCAAAATACAAATCAGCTACTTGGTCCTTATTTAGGATACCTGAATAATTTGAAGATTGAAATCTACATTTTAGAAACATTTAGAGACTCTCAAATGACGCAAGAAATAAAAATTTTGGATTTTTCACTTTTGAAAATTTTTATCAGGTATACATTTTCATGGAATTAGCCTGTAATGAACAAAAGGCAAAATGAAATAAAATAATAATTCGATTGTAATGAAAATTTCAATCAATGTATTTAATTTGTAGAAAATAAAATTTCATCAAATACCGGAATTACAAAAAAATTAATTTCATGACATAAACATTTGGAAAATTCACAAAAATAAAATTTGAATTATGTGTATTATTGGAAAATCTATTTAAAAACAGATTATTTTATTTATCATTTTTGTGTTGTAAAGAATTCATATAAAAAAAATATGTACTCCTTTTTTAAATGTTTTTTTATTCCTTTCTTCTTTTTTTTTTTTTTTTTTTTGTAACAAAAATTCTGACAAAAATAATTCTCATACATTAAAAAAAAAACGAAAAATAATTTATCATATAAAAATGGAATAAAATACTTAAAAAAAAAAATCTTTTTCTGATGAAAAGTAAAATGCTTGTCGTCTTATTTATAGATAATGTACTTTGACTCGTCATCAAAAAATTTTCATATTATTATTTTGATTGCGTAAACATTATCTTTATTTTTCATTTTCTTTCTAACAAAAAAAAAAAAAAAAAAAAGGAAAATAAAATATGAAAAGGAAATATCACATCATAAAAAAAAAAAAAAAAACATGACGACAAATTTCTATAACACGACCATTATTCGTTTTGAATGATTTATGAAGAGTCCTATATTTACTGCTTAGACAGTTTCAATTAATTGAATACTTCATATAATTCCATAGTTGACATAGGACATTGCATTTGACCATGTAAGCTTTTCGTTTTTCGTTTTTATTTTTTAATACTTTTTTTCTTCTCTGTGTAATAATCATATTAAAATGTGACACTCCTGCCTCCTAATTTTGAAAGCTTTATTCATTTTTTGTTGTTGTTGTTTTGCTGTTGTTGTCCTGAGTCCTGACTGGATATTACCTCAAACCTGCGTTTATTTTAGTATCAATAGTACGCTTGCCTAATGACAAAAACAAAGAATGTATGATAAAAGTTATGTATTATTTCTTTGTTATTTTGTATTATTATTACTTTTTTTTTTTTTAATCATAATAATTTTCCGGTCGTTTGATTATATGGTCAACTTTTGATATTTTTAATTATTCATATTTTCATTAATGATTACTTAAATTCCTTTATCATAACAAAAGGATTTATCATATATGTAGAATATTATTGTATAATTACTGTATTTTCATTATTGTAAATACCCCGTATACAAAATTACATTATAATTTCTGTATTATTATATGTATATATATATTTTTTTTTCTTGATATTATTTCACATATTATAGAGAAGAGAAATGATTTTCAAACAGCTAATACCATAATAATTTTCCCCTTAAAAAAATTCCTTGTATATCTATCTATCTATCTAAAAAACAGAGCCGTCGCAAAAACTATCTTTGGTACTAGATTTTAGTAGAGTTCAGCAGTCGCAAAGTAAATGTAGGAAGGTTCTTGTCGTGATTGTTTGCGAAGAAAAATATATTATATTCAAAAAAAAAAAAAAATTTTCTTTTTATTTTCTATTTTTTGCGGTGCTGTGCTATCTATCATATTTATAATTGTTCATTTTATCTTATCTTTTAAAATATGAATTTAAGATAATTTTTTTTTTTTTTTTGTGAATTGTTCATTTTATATTTTCAGATGTGTATTCTTAAATAATAAATAAAATCTTTATCTTTTATGGTATAATATTTTAAATGTTAAACATTGAATACACATGAAAAAATTATGAAATCTTCCGATATTATTATACGCTATAATTCAATGTCGCGATATCGGAACTGCCAAATAATATTTATTAGTGTGTTGTTACATAAAAAAAAAATATGTATTAATTTTTGATTATTAATTTATATTCTAAAAAAAAAAGTTTTTCATCTTTTTAACGTGTTTTTCTTTCTATTTAAAAAAATTTGAAAAGTTTAAAAAATTTTTTGTTATAAATTTTAACAAAATGGAAACTAAAAAAAACAACTAAACTATGAAATTTTCTTAAGAAAAAAACGTGTTGCTCAAAAAATTTTGAAAAATAAAAATTAACAAAAAAAAGCTTTAAAAAATAAAAAGAATTTAAAAAATAAATAATATCAGAAAGAAATTTTTATCATAAAATTTTAAGAAAAAAAATAAAAAAAAAGGCAAAAGTGTACACATCATAATACCACCTGGTTATTTTTATTGTTTTGTTTGTTTGTTGTTTTTTTTAAAGCATAAAATATATTTATGAAAGTTTTAAAATAACAAAAAACTTAAAAATTTCTAAAATTTGTAGGTATATCGTTAATTTAAAAAACACTGGTATAAAGTAAAATGAAAAATTCAAAAAAAAAAAAACAAAAATGCAGTGGCAAAATATAAATAAGACAAAAACAGTAAAAAAAATTACAAATTTTGATTAAAAACAAAATAAAATTCATTGAAAATTAAATAATATGATAACATTCAAATAATTTCTATTTATACAGAATACAGAATAACGTGTAATTTTTCTCTTAACAGAAAAAACAAAAAAAAAATTAAAATACATGAACCGAAAAATGAAAAATCGATTTTTCTCAGTTTTCATCCGAAAAAAATTTCATTTAGTTCCGATCTATACCTAGTAGAAAAAAAAAATTTCTTTTTTGGCTTTTCCTGTCGTGATAATAATTTTGTGATTTAAAATTTAAAAAATAAATAAATAATATATACATATATGAAGAAAAATTGAGAATATATTCATATTAGATATACATACACATATTATTTAACAGATAAATAAAGAAGAGATATTTTCTTCTTTTTTCTTGTTTTAAAAAAAAAAAAATTATTTATAATTTTTCTGTTGTAATTTATGTTGAGCGCAAATATTTTGCACAATGTTTTCAAGAGTATTTTTTTTCTTCTTTACATGTATAAATAAAAATACACACAACATATAAAAGTACCTACATTTTTTTTCTTCTTTCGTTTATTTCTTCTTTTTTTTCTTTTTAAATTAATACATATTATAAAATACATTAAATTATAGAAGGCAGAAGAAAACAGATAAATTTTTTTTTTAAAAAGTTAAATGCCAAATATCTCATTTTATATAAATGTACATAAATTGTGTATGGTAGTGCCTGGTAGTGAAAATATTGAAACAAAAATAATAATAATAATAAAAAAAAAGTATATATAAAAACAAAAACAGAATAAAAATAAATAATAAACAGATTTTATTTTATACGAACTCCGAGAGGCCAAATTATGAAAATTATTATTATTGTTAATTATATATGCACATACATATATTTTAATTAAAAATATTTTTTTTATTAAAAACAAAAAAAAGTATATATCAGGAAGAAAAAAAAAAGTATTTGTGACAAAATAGTTTTTAGGCTTATAAAGAACCAAAGAAAAAAATACATAAATATCGTGTGTGTGAAACACAAAAACATAAAACAAAAAAAGAAAAAGCTCAAATATTAAATGTTATTTTTATGTTTTTGATATGTTTTTTATTTTTATCTTAAATTATTATACAATATATTTTTAAATGTATACAAAATATATTAAGTACATATATTTATTATATTATATTATAAAAAGTATTCGTTAAATTACATATAAATTTTAAAATAAGATTTTATATAATTATTTTAAACAAAATACATACACACAAACAAAAAACCAAAAAAGGGGAATAACAAAAATAAGGAATAGGCATTTTGTGATTTTTTTAAAAAAAAAAACATTTTTTTTATTTGTGAATTGAAAATTCAAAGCAAAAAAAAAAAAAAAATTGCATCATCTAAATGAAAAGTGTTAGAATTTTTTTGTATGAAAGAATGAATAGTAGTGATAGTAGTAGTAATAGTAAAAAAAATAAAACAGCGGGAACAAAAAATACTTCGAAAAATAATGAAGGAAATGTAGGTGGTAGTGGTGGATGTGGTAAAACAATTAGTAGTTCCGGAACAGTAGGAACACCTGGTGATAATTCAGTTAATTCATCTGTATCATCAGCAGATACACCATCATCACCATCATCATTACCATCAAATATGTCATCGAATGGTAATTCATCTGTGATGAAACCACCACCGCAGTCACCATCATTACCACCACAACAATCAACAGAAAAAATTGGTGTTTTTGAACGTTTAAAATCACAAAAAGGACGAAGAAAAATTTCATTACCATGGTTTAGACAGCATAGCGTATCTGGATCACATGCAACATTATCTCGACAACATACGATCGATTCACCTGGATCATTTAGATTTCTTCGTCAATCATCAACAAATAAAGAACAGGTTAATTTCAAATTTCATGTTGTGTACTTAATGTTTTCTTTTGCAAATGTACATATGTATGTGTAAATGATGTTTCATAGTTCTAAGTGCAAATTTACGTATAGGTGAACTTCACACTTAACGCCAATTACGACAAAGCGTGTTAGATAAACATTTTTGTTTTTTAAACTACATATAGCTACGTATTTCGAAAAAAAAAAGTTTATTATTGTATTTTTGTTAATCTTTGACAATGAAGCCACTTCAAATTATGGTTTTTTTTTGATAAACGACAAAAAAAAACTGAAATCATTTCCAAATAACTCAACAAGCGAAAATGTATTCTTCATAGCACGCTTGTCAATTATTTATGGCGATAATATTTGTTTAGAAAATTATGTGCAAAAATTAAATTTATAAATAATTGAATTTTATTGAAAAAGCAATTTATAAGGCACACCTACGTTTAACTTTTGCGACTGCTATTTATTACATGTTTAGGATTTCAGGACGTTTTTAAAAAATGTCAACTATTTAAGTGTGTATGTGAAAATGTCTCTTTAAATCTCTAAATTCTATTTATTCAACAATTCTTTATAAAAAGGCTTTTAATAAATAAAAAAAATTGACTTAATTTAGCACATAGAGTTAATTTTCAATTATGCCATCCACTGAACACATATGTCCTAGTTCGTTTAAAGGATACAAGGATACAAAATTTGTTTTACAATTTTCTTTTCTTTTTTCTTCTTTCAAATTAATCACGTTTTTTTGATTTAGTGCATTAAATTAGCTGGACACTTTTTCTAAAGAATCTTTATTAAAATTCGTTTCTACGTGATTGAATAAATGTATGATTTTTATTTTTAAATAGGTTTTTTTTTTTTTCAATTTAAAACTCGATTTTTTCTTCTTAAAAAAAATATATTTGTAGAAGCGATTTATTTTTCTAAAGATTCGAAATGAAAAGATATGATAAAATGAGCAAAATATAGCTCAATATAAATTTATATATTATTGTGTATTTCTTTTACGGGTTAAATATTAGTTTTTTCAATAAAATTCATTAAGTATGTATTTGTATGTATATGTATATTGACCGTTATCTAATGATGTAGAAATATTTTTTCTTTTTTCGTTTTTGTGTCTGTTATCAAACTAATAAAAGTAATCAAATTTATCAAAAAGAATTCGATAAAACAAATGACGTAATTTATTATATTAAAAGTTTTTCTTATTTCTAATTTTTTTTTTTTTTATTATTCTTTCATGCATTATGATAGATAAATACAAAATACATAAAATTCAGTATGAATCTGTTCACAAGGACGAATCATAATGACCTTTTGTTTTTTCTTTTCTTTTTCTTATAATATTTTCTAGTTTAGAAATCCCTGATAAAAATTACTCAAATAAAAAATTTTTCTTCTTCTTATTTTCTTTGTTTTTTTTTCTATCTTATTTTCATCATCTTTACTTTTCAAATATTTCGAATAAGTATGAAAATCACAAATACTTATCGAAAATACTTCAAATATTTCATTATTGGAAAAAAAAATAAATAAATAAAAGGAAGAGAGAATATCATTTTTTGCAATTTATTAAAAAATTCTTCCTGATGCTTTGTACATATATATTTAAATTATCAATATATATATGTACATATACATATGTATGTATATAAGTATATGTATGTATACATACATATTTATATATAAAGAATTATTTCAGGTACTCCTCACATAATTTCATTTAATAAGGAAATAACTTTTAAAAATGTAAGATAAAAAGAATGCATTAAAATATGTATGTTCCTTCACCTTTTTTTACCCTTGAAACGTGCTTCAATTTTTTTTTTAAACGGTACAACATTTTTACTTTTCTCCTCCACCCCATTTATTATACAATATTTGAAGTACCTACATACTTGAAATTTTTTTTTTTTAAATACAAATTATGTATGTACGTATATTCTTGCTTTCTTATATTTTTTTCGTATATTCTCAATATTATCAGATATATAATAATAAAATAAAGAGCCTGTGAATATCATTGTCATACAACATGTAATAATCCTTGCTTGTTATATTTACATACATAAAATTCTTTTACTTATTAATATATGGATATCACTTTTCTTTCACATGTTGTATAAATGGATTTAAACATTGAAATTTACTATTATTGTATTTATACACATGTATGTATGTTATAAATATAAATGTAGGTATATATACATAAAATTAGATTTTCTTTACTCAATTACGTCATATTGTAAAATTTATTTGTTTTCTTGTGTTTTGGAAATTCTTGATTTCAATGACAAAAAAAAAATTAAGATATTAAATTATCCTTGTATATTATGTATGTACATATATAATATACTCATGTATGCATTTATCATCATCATCATCATCATTTTAGTTCTTTAAAATAATTTACTTTGATATTTCCATCCTCTTCATTTCCTTCTTTTTTATACTATTATATAACTGATATTAAAATTAAGTGTATACATATATTATGTATAATTTACATACATATATGTATATACGAGTATATAGGCACCACTTGATAAGTTTGTTAAAAGGATTTTCATTCTAAATATCACCGGTCCTATATGTTTTCATATGTAGTATACATGTATGTATATTATTTTAATATAGGTATAGATTAAATCCTAAATTAACTTTTATTATGTAAACGTGGAATAAAGCAAGAAAGAGATGTTAAAATTTTTAGTTTGTCGTTTTTTTTCCTTCAAATTTTGCTTTACATTTTTTTGTTTTTTTGCTGTACAGCATCAGATACTACTTGTATGCAGAATTGCTGACCTTGCGCACAGATTTTTAACATTGGCATGTCATGTAGTTCTGATTTTGAAAATACATATAATAAAATGAAAAATAAAATATATAATATAAAAAAATATCTATAAAAAAACTACATGTATAATACATATGATTTTTTTTTTGTCGATTTTGTTATAGAAAACAGGAGAAAAATTTATAGATTTTTAATTTTTTTAAAATTTAATTTAATTTTTTAAAATGTTTTTCTTGTCTATAGAAAAATTTATTTTAAAAGTTAACATTTGAATGACTATAGATAGAAAATGTTTTAGAAAATAAATGACAGATTATTTCCTGTGCTATTGTTCGAGGATAGAATTCTTACAGGCATCTGAATTTTCCTTTTTCTTCGCATGCATATCTTCAGGATCAGGAAGGAAATGTTAAACAATTAATAAAGTTAGATATTTTCACTAAATTGAATATAACTGTATAATGAATGTTTGCTATAGCTAATTAACCATAATTGAGTCATACAAAAAATTAATGATCTCATTAAATTTATTTTTTAATTATTTTATAAACTAAAAAGGAAAAATTTAAAAAAGAGGCATACAAATTTCCAAATAAAGTGCCTAATTATAAACATTTATTTCCCATTTTATACACGTTATTTTTCATATAGAACTAGCTATCCCTACAGCTACAAAGGTCATAACTTCATGCATTAGGATGTTCCTAATTAGGAAGTTAACTAGCTTGACATTTTTAAGTTTGACAGGAAAAATTAAATGATTAATGCTATTTACTTTACATAATTTAATAAACTAATTAAGAATTTCCCATATTACTATCATTTTAGTTAACAAAAATCGACATTTTATTTACTAACAAACAATGTTTCTTTTCTTTTTTCATACTCAAAAAAAAATATATAATATGAAAAATTATAATTTTCTCTGCCACGTTTTTTTTTTTGTATTTTTTTTAATTTTTTTTTTATTTGAGCAAATATTTACACACCTTCATGAACTCAATAAATATATATAAAAAAAAACAATGTTTTTATTTTCATAATTTTTTACTTCTAATCTTGATTTTATATTATTTGTATTTTTACTTTTTTTTTAAAAGGCTTATTAAATTGAGGATTCACTTTTTTTTTATTACCAAGATAATTTTTTCCCTTGTATTTCATAGTAAAAAAATAAAAATGATAAATTTCTTAGAAAATATTGAAAGTGAAAAAAATAAAAAATAAATCGAAAAGAAATATAAAAAAATAATAAAAATTTTTTATTTTTTGCATATTTTTAAAAGAAAAATTATTTCACCCATATTTTTTCAATTATCTTTTATATTGCGTATACTTAAACTTGACATACGATAACAATTTATATACAATTTGATGTATATAACTTTATTAATATAATTATATGTGTATTTTCTTTAATGATTTTGTTTGGTATGTGTGTGTGTTTGTTTACAAAATAAATCTTGAAATTTAATGTTTTACAAACACAAAATACTCGTATTACGACGATCATGGGAATGATGATGTTGATGTTGATTAAAAAATAATGATTTAATAATTTAAGGTGTTTTTTTTTTATTTTTCATTTATTTTGAAAAGTTTGTTATTAATTAAAACTAATTTCTACAAATTAGCTCGTAAACATTAAAGAAACACGCTAATAAACAAATTAATAAAAATTGTGAACAAACAAATTAAAAATGACGATAAAAGTTAACAGAGTTCTTTTCTGTTGTTTTTTTTTTTAGTGTTAAAAAATAAATATTTATTTGTTATCTATACATACATACATATGTATGTAACATTCGAACATTAAATAAAACATTCAAAACGTGCTTCGACGGCCAAAATTTTTGAAATTTGAGTGAGTATTTATAATCTCAATAAAGAAACAATAATCTTCAATTTAAAATAAATTGTAGGATCCTTTTATGGAACAACCAATTTGTTTTTTTAGTTTCTGTCCTATAACTTGAGTTTTAGATGATATATTGATTTCAAATAAAAGTCTAAATATTGGAATTTTCTTTAGAATTTTTTTAAAGATAAATTCAAAAAGGATGGACTTATATCCTTTGAAGTGTTCTTCAAAATTTTTGGATTTGAAAAAAGTTAAAACTCAAAATTTATTCAAACTTCCTTCAAATAAACACTCTTAAATTTTTAAATACACGGGTTTCTTGTTGTGGAAACTTTCAAATTTATTTTTCCAATTAACTTCAGAATTGTTGAGTTACAGAACTCCAACTCAGCGGAAACATATTTGTAATATTCTTGTGTAGTGTATTTGGTTATTGAAAAAATATACTAACACAAAGATAAATTATTAATAAAATATTACATTAAATAATGAATGGTCAAAATGAAAATTATGAATGAGAAAAATATACTAATATGGTGTATGATTTTATAGAAAGTTTATTAAATTACATTGTTTGTAAATATGTAATAATTTAAATTGAATATTATTCTGATTTTTAAAATAAACACAAATATGTATTTTAATTTCATTGAATAATGCCGTCGAAAAAAAAAAATAAAAATAAAAACAATAAACAAAAAATGCAATGTTTGTTCACATCTGTTAAATGTGATAAAATTTATTTGAAAAACAATGTCAACACAATTTAAATTGGAATTTTCTATTTACGTCTGCAGAATATCATTGTCATAGAACACAAACAGTTTATAAATATAATTTTAGATTACCAAGGACTATGTTTTAAATTTAAAAAAAAAATACATTATGTATATAGTGAAATTGAATTTATATCTGTTATTCAGTTATTAACAAATTTCTATAAATTCTATGGAGTTATATTTATTTGTAATTTACAAGAGCTAATTCATTTCTAAATATGGGGTTTTTTATTTGTTTATTGACTTGCTTCCTATAGTAGAATTATGATTCATCGATTTTATTACAATAAAAAAATTGATAATATGTATGTACATATACTTTTATTTTCTTATCAATATCTTTTATTAATTATGTAGGTCATTATAAAGTTTCTAGTGAACAATCTGATCTTGTTATCACCAATAAAACGTCTTATGACGGTCTTTTTATAAAGTCAAAAGTTCCAAAACGTCAACTATATAAAATATCCCGTTTTAATACTCAAGTGTGATTTTTTGATAACGATAAAATTAAGCATGACTGTCATATTGCAATTACGATGCGGAGCGAATCGACGTTTAGGAATAAATCCAATTTAAAATATTATTTACATACATGTAGGTACAAATTGATGTTATCGTTGTGCTATCATTATTTCTCGTTGATTCAAAACTTAAGAACATAATCGATAAACTTGACGATATGAGATAAATGATAAGAAATAAGAAGTTCGAAAATTTTAAATATAATGACGATAAAACTATAGATTTGATAGTGTCTGTTAATTACCATATGCTACATGCTTATAGTAGCTACTTTTTAATTCTATAATGAATTACTCGTAAAATATTTGATTAGCTTTTATTGATAACATCTTATAAGAAATTTCGTTTAATTAATATTACAAATTAATCAATAATCTATGTATATAAATTTTTCAAAGGTATAGCATGTTAAATTAACATTATACATTATTTTCATAAATATTCAAATATGGAATAAGTTATAGTTATGTACATATGAATATAAATATTCTTAATATGAAATTTTAAATATTAATGAGATCATATCTAACACAATATGTAAAATAAATTGAGCGTAATCAAGTGTTAATAAAAGAAGTATATGTATGATGTATGTAATTTTTTTCAAAACACATAAAGTACGTGTTTTTACATTTCTAAGATGAATTTAAGAAATTGATTGAAAGGGAAAAGCCATAAAACATTATTATTAAAAATTTATATTTCTCTGTACCTACATACATTCATATTATGTGTATGTGTGTTATATGAAAATAAAAATTCCAACACAACATACTAAAATGAATTGAAAATGAGAAATTATATAACTTTCAAAAATTCATAAATTATTAAATGTAAATTTGTTATTTTAATATCAATTCTGCAATCATATGTTTTTTTTTTTAATAAATAAAATTTAATGTTATGTGAAAAATCGTAACAAGTGAATAAAACACACATATCATTCTGATATAAAAACAATTTTTTTTTTTTATTAGACATAATAAATATTGACAATATTCTTGCTGTTTTCAGACTACTTTAAAATAAGAAAATAAATAAATTACATGTTGATAATACAAGTTACAAGGGTTGTCCCAAAAGCTTTTTATATTTTTCAACTGGAAAAAAAGAAATAAATAAACTTCGGTGGTGTGGTACCTAGATACTTAAAATTTTCTCCTTATTTAAATTGTAGCTTCTTTCAATTATTGAAAATCACTAAGAACCTATTAAGTATTCTTTATAAGGTTCTCCGATATCCTTTGAAATTCAATACTGTTTTTAATCGATAGAAACAAAAAATAATTGTACAAATCCAAGGTTTAATTTCAAGGATATCTTATTGTTGAAGAGAATGTTCTGTATCTATCATCACGTTGCACTGTAGAACTGTTCATAACCGTATGTTACATTACAGTTCATAACAGTTAGGAAAAGTCAGCAGTTTAAAAATAAATTTTTTTTTTCTATTCGTAGAAGATTTAAGTCAAAAACAGATTGCATTCAAAACGTTTTTGTAGTTTGCAACAACAACAAAAATTTATTAAATTTTGATGATATGTATCATCACAATCTGTCTATTTTTAATTGAAAGAAAAATTCATTTTCTGATGTTATCGTTCATTTTTAAATAATAGAAGAAAAAAAAAAGAACTTTTGGAACAACTCTCATATGGATTGAATGGATGATGATGTATATATGTAGATAAATGAGTATTTATAAATTTTACATGACACAATTTTTTAAAACATAAGGCAGACAGACAGAATGATATGTTATGTATCATAGTATATCATCATAATCATAATAATAATAATCAACATCATCAATGGAATTATGTATTATGAAAAAAAAAAATTAAATTGAATTGCATACAATGTGTACTGTGTTGGCTAAAAAAAACATCATGTCAATCGTTTCAATCCATTTATTATTATATCATATTTATAGAATATAAATTTTTCTGATTTGATTTCATTTCATACGATAAATATTATATCATATGTTTATTTTTTATGTACATACATCTATATATATATATATATAATAGTACTATGCAGGGTGGGGCAAGGATAATCATTTAAAATAACTAAAAAAAAAATCTACATACAAATGAAATGACCCATTAATTATTATAATTAGTAAATTTTTGTATGTGAAAAAAACATAATGTTTTTGTATGTATGTAATTTTATTAGAATATTCTTTTAAATAGATTATATAGTGTTTAATTTTCATTATTTATGTATGGTAGACAAAAGCCACTAATCCGATTTATGTTTACATTTAGAAAAAACCACATGAAATTTATTTGAATGTCCTTTTTCTGTGTAAATACCACATACATTATACAAATAGACATAAATATAAATTAGGATTATTTATTTTCTCTTGTTTCGTTTTTTTTAGTGTTGTTTTTGGCTTTTAAATTTTAAACTTAATCCAGATTTAAAAAAAAAATAAAAATAAAAACATGTTACTTTCATTCTATATATAGAATTAAAGTACGTTGATGACTTTTTGGTGCTTTAAAAACAGTTATATGGTATTGTAAAGTAACAATTTTGAAATAAAACAAATTATCTTTTATACACTTATTTCAATTAAAATCTACATGTATGCTTAAAGGGTTAAATAATAATTTTGAAAAGTACATATTTTTTGTTCACTGAACTGCAGTTTAAATTCATTAAAAAGTTTTTAAAAAGCCCAAAGGGATCTTTTTGAACTAAAAAAAAATCTAATAACCAATTCCAACCTATCTATGTATTTATGTATTTATTTTTTCTTTTATCAAATAGAATTTCAATTTGAAAATATTTTGGGGGGGAAAAAATTCACATGCAAAAAAACAAAACGAAACATTCTCAAAATATTAATTATAGTATGTAAAACATATATGGAAATAATTTAAGAAAAAGAAAACCAATTTTATTATTATGAGATGCTATGATGATTTTTTAATGATTTGTAACTATTAAAATTTTTATTTCCATGGGTATTTTATGGAAAATGTTTATTTTTAGATAATTTTATATTTAGATTGTTTTTTTTTTTTTTAAATAAAAAAATAATAATGATCAAATAAATCAAATTAAATAGAAAATAAAAATTAAATTTTAATTTAACATCAAATAAATTTTTTGAGTATACCTACGTATATTTATTATTTTTTCAATTATAACTTAAGTTCATCTGAAAATAATTAGTCATATTTTAATTAGTTTTAATTTATTAAAAACAACAACAAAAAAGTTTTTGAAATGTAGATAGAAACACAATAATGAAAGTAAATAAATATAGCTGCTGGTGATGTATATATTGTATAGTAATTTTCATAAAGTCTGCTTTCTTTTATTTTTTAATTTAATAAGTTATTAATTATGATTTACATTTTTCTTTTAAATTAATTAATTATTAAATTGTCCTTTTTAATTAAGTACTCAAACTTTATGCATCTGAAATGTAAACAGAAAAAAAGTAAATTTTCTTTAAGATTAAAAAAAAAAAAGATTAAAAATATCTAAAGTACCACCTGAAGAAATTGATTACTGATTAAACAACATTAATTTTTTTTTCTTTTCTACTTTTCGATGTAAAATATATATACAAGTATATATACGAAAGTATATTCATTAAGTCCTTTTTAAACAAAGTATTAAATATTAAAGTGTTTGCTGATATGTCCTTCTTAGTATAAAATGGATTAATGTTTACATAGCTGTGTGATAAAAATCTATATAAAATACGTATATATATCAGCATGCCAACAATATAACACAATAACGGTAGCAATATAATATGTAGTATGTATTGTGGGAGGATAACAAGAAAGAGTAGCAAATAGTTATAATAAAACAGCTAGTTTATGTCTTGTTATAATCATTATTTTGAGTTGAAAACTTTATAATGTTGTTCATGTTTTTTTTTTTTTTCACTACTGTTAATATCTTAATATCGCCAATATAATATCGATTTAATATGACATTATCGTTGTATAACAACATTTTATATATTATCGTTTTTTTTTTTCAATGTAGAACAAAAAAAAAAAAAAGGAACTCAGGAAAGTAAATGAGTGAGTAGCCATGTTCATGTAGTTCATAATTAGAACAATATGTAATTAATCAGAACATTTCGTTTTCATGCTTTTCTATGTCAACCAACAAAATTATACATATAGAATCAATATAAGATACTAACAAAGAAACAACAATAAAAATTATACATACATGTCCCCTATATTTATATACATACATATATAGTTTTCCTTCTGTATTTATATGTATGTATACATTTACGTATATATTATTTGTATTTTGTGCAAAAAGGGTAGAAAAAAAAGAAAAAATATAATTTAATGTTTATAACAATATAAATGTGTGAACTTTATGTTTCCTTTTTTGTTTATGTTATCCTTTTAATTTTATATATTTATGTACTTTGTTTACTTATAATGACCGAGACTATGATTTGAAATGTTGTGTCGGAAATCCGATCTCTGTTACACAATAAAACCACCATCCTCCCACTATATGGTTTTTATTCTTTTTTTATTTTTTATATATTCTTTTTAATCACATACATACATAGTTGCATTTTAATGGGAAAATTCTTTCCTTTTATCATCATTTAAAGTTATTCAAAGTGAGCATTTATATTTAATTAAATCATACCATTGAGATTCATTCAATCTTTATGAAAATGTTTTTAACACATTATATGTGCAAATAAACATTATATCATGCATAACATGTATTTTATGATATGGATAATTGGTTAAGGGGATATAAAATGTGAAAATTGTTATTGATATCATTATTTGTAATTAATTTTTGTTATTAAAATTTTTTTTAAATAAAAAAAAATAATAAAAAAGAACTTTAATAGATAGAAAAAAATGTATTAATTAATTAATCATTGTTTATTATTATTTTTTTTTTTAATGTAGGTTGGAAATTTAGAAGTAACATGGGTTGTATCTGATTATACAGCAACGCCAGGTTCAAATGAATTAACTGTTACAAAAGGGCAACAAGTTGAAGTTGTTGAATTATCATCGGGTAATGAACAGGATTATTGTTTGGTACGTTTAAATCCACAAACAGATGATGGTGCTGCACAAGAAGGACTTGTACCAATTTCAATTTTGAAACCACCACCAGGATCACAAAAATCAAATTCTAGAAAAGATAATAATGAACCACCATTACCAGAACAAGGTGAGATTATAATGAATAATTAAAATTTTAATTAATTTGATAACGAAATTTAAAAACAAATAAAAAAAAAAAAAACAATTTCACCTTAGCAAACAATAATCGAGGTAAAGGAGATTCATTCACATCATCTTCAACAAAGCGAAGAGGGTTCAGTGGGTAAGTTAATGGTTTTCTATTAATTTTTATCAATTTTAAACAAAGTACTTAATTGTATCTCCTTGACATTCATTATATAACCTTTAATAGTAGTCGTTTCAGCACCACTACAAAAACCATTGAATAGAAAAGAAATTAAAAAATTGAACGATATTAAAATAAAGAAACTCTCTATTCGGTAATTTTTTTATTATGATTGCTATTTTGAATTGTTGTTGTAGGTGTTCATACACATAAAACCGTTATCGTAAAATTGATAAGTTCACCGCATACATATAAAAATATTTTTGAAAAATACATTGATAAAAAAATAATTTGTTTTTGTTTTTTTCATTTCTTTTATTATTTCTACTTGACAAATTACATTATTCTGTTAGTTATGCATATATAATATCTTACAATACGGTAAAATAATCATTTTTTTTTAACTATTAACAAAACTATACGTAAAATACTTGAAAATTTTCAGTTATTTACAAAATTAACAATAGGAAAGAAAGTCTTGAATTGTTTTATTAAAAATAATGTACCCTCATATGGGGAACACAGTTCGAATTTTAAAATTGTGAGTTTCAAATAATATTTCACAAAAATTTTTAATTAAATTACCAGTAAATCAAAAAATAACCAGTAAATCATAATCAATAATTGTGTTTAAATTTTTAATCAATCAAAAATACATAAGTGCCCGAATGGCAAGTTTAAAATTAATTATTTTCAAAATTTATGAAATAACAAAATGACTAATTTCGTTTAAATAATTTTATTCATTGACGAAATCTAATCATGTTGTACAAAAACAAACGTTGAAATTAGTGTTTGTTTTAAATAATAAAAAAGAATCAATATGTATGTATGGTGTTGTTGACATTTTAGACCACATTTTTCAAGTTTTTTTTTTTTTTTTTTAAATTTAGTTTGCTTAGTCCGTTATTGTTTTTGCTTATAAAAAACAGATGTTATGTAGTAATTTTGAAATAAATGTTATACAAACTTTAGTACAAAATACAAAATATTTACCTACATATGTTCATAAACAGCTTTTGTCTTTTTTTACAAATAAAATTATGGAAAAAAATATAATATTTACCTATAAAAAAAAATATTCAAAAATCCAAAAAAGTAAAACTAAAAATTTAAAAAGTAATGAAATTATTGAAAAAGAATATAAATTTTAATTTATACAAAAAGGATAAAATTGTTAAAATCAAATCTTTGGAAAAGTCTCAATTTTTTACGTTTTTTCGCGCTTTGAGTTATGTTTGAGCACTCGAGCTTTATTTTAATCAAAACCAAAATTCCTTTTTGAAAATATTAAAGAGATTCCTCATAGACAAAATTAGAACCGCAGTCTCCAGTCTCCTGTTGGCCTCACTGGATGTTCAGTGCATCCATTTTAGACTACCTTGCCATAATTTTAGGTAACTTCAACTGTAATGGGACGTTTGTTTCGTGATATAGAAAAGTAAAAAATATTCGTTAAAATAAAAAAATAATAAAAATAACAAAATTACCCTCCTTAACAAATCAAATTATTGTAAAAATACCGTAAAAAAAGTAATAAGTAACGGTTAAAAATATTTATGTTATATTTTTTCCTCACTTTTCAATGAAATTAGCAAAAAACTGAAATACAAGCGTAAGCTAAAAAGTTGTCATAAAAAAAATGTAGGTACTAGGAATATAGAGGTTGACGATCAAATAACATTTTAGAACGAATCCTTGTTTAGAATACTGAAATGGAATATTATTCAACAAATGTTAACCTTATTTTTAAATTTAAATTAATTTTGTTCGTTTTTGTAATGTCTAAGGACTTAAACTTAAGTAAGGAAATTCGCACTTCTAGTTTAATACCGTGGGGTGATTTAAACGAAGTTTTATGTAAAAAAAAATCGGGCATTAGGTTTTTATAACCGCAAATAGATTAGAAAAATATGTGCAAAATACAAAAATTATATTAAAATTTGAATATCCTTTCTCGAATTGATTATCTATGAAAATAAATTGAAAAGGAAAATATAAAATATGTTTTTAAAATTATTGCTATTCATTTTGAAATGTTTATATCCTTTATTATTATCATTTAATGCAATATATAATTAATTATTTTTTTTGCCATTAATTTTTAAATAAAATTTTGTGTAATATAGAAACGAATCATAAAATTAATTCTTTTCATACAATTTTGATCTAAATATATTTCCAATAAATATAATTAAATATTGAATACATATAATAATATTTTGAATTTTAATTGATTTACGAAGAATTTTCATTAAAAATTTAAATAAAAAAAACCCAATTATTTCCAAATTATGCATGAATTTTTTTTTGAAAAATTGGAAATTATCATAAAATTTAATGAAAATGAAAATTTCAAAAATTCACTTATGGAAAATAAATATTTCAATTGAAATTTTAGTGGCTTTAAAATTATATGTAGATATAGATATGTATATATAGATATGTATTTATATGTATAGCGTAAACCGATAAACCGTTAAACTATATATTTTATACGATTGCAATAATATTATGCATTTTTAAAATAATTCTAATATAAAAACAAAATGTAAAAATACATATGCACAATCTATATGCATAAATATATCAGTAGTAAAATTTCAAATATGCATGTAGTAACTATCTATGTACGAGTATGTATATGTTTTTTTTTTTTTCTTTGAGCTTAAATGTTATAAATTTTTATGTATCACCTCCTGGTATCTTGATGATGCTGTAAATTAGATCACACAATGCTCCTACCAGTTATTAAGTTGATTAGTGGTTTGTGGTTAATTATAATTATGAATAAAATTTACAATAACATGATATCAATATAAGATCATATATACATACATACATATCTAACATATATTGATTAATATACACACATAAATGTTTTTAGAAGACACCTTTTAAGTATTTATAACGGAAATTTGAGGTTAAATAACATAAAAGTATATTATATGATATATTTACGAAATAAGTATTATGACCGCAATCGATAAGTTTATTATAGACAAAGAATGTTTAAGTAACATACATACGTACGTGTATGTATCACACACATATGCTATGAAAAATTTTATTATACTAATTAACTCTAGAATAAGGAGTGTTAATTTCTTTTAAAGTGAAAATAACATTATTACACATATTATCTTTTTATGTGGTTACGGCTTCTTTGTTTTCGAAAAAAAAAAGTGATACTTTTATGTTTGAATCTAGAATTATGTACTATATTTGAAAAGAGGTCAGGAAACTTATCGTTGTACTATGATTTTTTTTAAATATTTAATTTTTCAATTTAAAAAAAAAAACAAAAAAAAAAGAAAAGGTTAAAAAAATAATTACTTACGAAAAAATTATATTTGTTTTTTTTTCTATTAAATCTTTTACATTCGAGTATACAATTTCAATTTTGAATAAAAATTAATCGATATTCTATTTATACATATTTTAATTTATCCAAATAATTGATTTTTGTGTATCCAAATTGAAATATTTCAAGTATAATTTTTTTTTTTCACTATAAAACGTTATTCAATTGAAAATAATTTTGATTTCCAGGTGAATATTTCAATTTAAAAATAAAATTATATTGTTGTTAAGAAATAATATACTTTATTCCTGCAAAATACACTCCGTTCTGTTGCATGAATTCAAATCAATTACTTGTAGAGATTTTTTCAAGAGTTGAATGAAGTGCTGTAAAATGTTTGTGATTTCTTTATTTCGATGTTTTTGAAAATTTGAGAATTTTTCAAGAATTTCTTTTATTTTCTGAGTTATTTTCTATAAAATGTTTTTTTTTTCTTATTTCAAGAGATCTTTTCAAAGAACAGTTTTGATATGGTATAAATTTTTCTTCCTTACATTTTCACATTTTCCCAGTTTATTTAAAAGTTTTTCCTTTTGGCTTTATATCTTTATTATTTTTCCTTTTCGAATTGGAGCAAGGATGTTGAATTATTTTTAATTTTATTCAGCTACAAAAAAATCCGGTTATCTTTTATGATTTTCAGTATTAATTAACTAACCCTTTATTTTTTAATAACAAACGAACATACATACATACATTCAAATGGTGTGGTGATTATTAACATATTGTATGGTTTTATATTTTTAAAAGATTCAACATTATATGAGAAAATTTAGAATAAAAAGTTGCATAGAAATTGTATTCATTGACAAAAACATGTATTGAAAAATAATGTTTTCGAAACTTATACAATAATGGCTTTTTTCAAAATCTGAACAAATCCATAACCGTTCAGCAAAAAAGCTTTGCCCAAACTTTATGTACCTATATTTTTTAGTTCAGAAAATCAAATTCAATCATTGACTTTTTTTATTAATTTCAAAATTTTAAAATCAAAATGAATGATTAATTTCAAAGTAATCATTCCCAACTTTACAAACTAATTTTATCTTAAAAAAAAAACAATTCTCGTTAAAAAACGACTTTTATTAAACTTACTATCGCGTGATTTATCTGAAAATTTAAAAGTCATTTGCGCAGTTTATTTTTATATATGCCCAATAAAAAAAAAAAAACTCAGATTACAAAATCAACTGTCTAACAAGTTCAAGGTATCAACTAATTTTATATTAAAAACAAAACAAACAGCAACAGAATACAAAAAAAAAAAAAACAAGAGACACGAAAATCAGAATAAATAAATAAATATGAAATTATGTAACTTTAAAAATTCGAGATATTACAAAATTTCACACTTAATTCTCCCGCGCACCGCAAACACACATGGGATAAAGTTTATTTTTATTTTTTAACAATTTAGTAATTACATGCATATATGAAAAATTGTAAATAATTGAAGAACTCATAAATTTAAATGAATCCATCTGTATAATAAAATATTTAATATAATATATGTAATAGCACATTTGATATATTTTCATATAGAAATCAAAACAAAAACAAAAATAAAATTATATTTCAGCAACAATATACGAGCATTTTCTCATTTTCTTTCTCATGTTTATAATTTATTCATATAATAATCATAAATAATTAAAATAGATACACGAGAAAAAATAAATATAAGATATAAAAAAAGTACATATTCGAATACAATACATATATGTACAATAAAAATAATGCGAGAAAATAAAGAAGCTTTTATATATATCCAAAATATAAAATAAAACGAAAGATACACATTACAGTACCTACCTACATAGTACATACATATATCACATTTTCTCATCATTAAAAATGACCCTACACACTATTCAAATATTATTCACAATTTTGTTTTGTTTTGTATATGTTTTGTTTAATTTTTACAATATGTGATAATACTGATAATGTTATTACAATGATAGAGGTAGTACATTACATACTACATATATATACTATGATGAAATTTTCCCAATTGTAGAAAAAAATAAAAAAAAATACCGACATAAATATACAATGAATGTGTTAAAATGTTGATAATATTAAATAATTAAATAAAAAAATAGCGAAAAAAAAATTACAAAAAATTTGACAATATGGTCAACGGAAGTCTATAAAGCATGCGTATTACACTTGCTTTTCATTTTCACCCTCTATTTCTTACTGTATTTGTTTAAAAAATTTTTTTATTAATACCTGGTTTTATTCTTCTCCCCCTTTGTAATTTTCACCTGTTTTTTGTTTTTATTTTTTTTTATATACGAGTATTTTTTTGTTAAATAATTTAGCTAGATTATTCTCGTTATTTAATTTGTTTATCTACATTTTTTACGGTGTGCTCATTCGCAAATTATAATTTTTGTAAATAAATCGCGACAAATTTACATACCTACATAGAGTGTGTGTATTCTGTGTTTTTATTATTATTATTTATTATGTGTGATTATGATTGGATTGGTTAATGGTTATTATAAATTGTATAAATATGCAGCTGATTGTGTGGACACACTGTGATTTTGTAATGGCATTGCTTGTTTAAGTGGTACTATACTAACATATGAGAACTTTGGGGACAAAAATCATTTAAGTTTTATTAATTTTTTTTTTCTTCTCATAAATATCCTCCCGTTGTAGCCTATACAACACAACAGTCAATTTCATTCTTTTCTTTTTTTTTAAATTAATTTATTTAGTTTTCCATTCAATGCGATATAAGTCTCATAATAATTTAGATGGGATTCATCAAATATTCATAATATTATAACAATTAAAAAAAAAAAAAAAAAAGATATCCTCTCAGTTTCTCATTTAATAATTTTTTATTATTATTATTTTTTTTTATATAAACAATTATTTTATGTATAAATGTTTACATTGTTTCATTGTATATTATATTGTCGTGAAAATATATATAATATAGGGGAAAATACCCAGTAACGAGCCCTCTGCCAGTAACGAGCCGTTAACTAGTTAAAATTTAATTTCTAGCAATTTATAACACTTTTATTTTTGGCACGGCTCGTTACTGGCTCAAATATTGTATATGAAATTCAGTAACGAGCATATGGCTAAAATTCAAAAAAACCAAAGTACCAGTAACGAGCCCTTAAAGAAAAAAGCAATAATTCAATTTGTTGTGTATTTAAATACTCCCAGGGCTGGTCTTTACATATGAGCAGACAGAGCAGCTGATTACAGGGCCACAAAATTAGAGGGGCGCCATTAGAACAATGTACATAATATTAAAATTTTATATACATTTTTATTTTTGTGCAAACCAATTCTGTGGTCACATGTTCAAACCATTTAAGTCGACATAAGCATCTTCAGACTTAAGCGGTTAGTGCTTAAGGGCGAAATTTTGTTGTTCGAACAGGGCGACAAATTAGGTTGGGCCGGCCCTATACTCCCCTACCCATATTTTAATATAAATGTAACATTTTTAAATAAAAATAATTTAAATTTTTGGTTTATTTTGCAACCCATTTGAATATTTCAATTCCCTAAAATTACACGTACCTACTAAACAAAATATTTTCAAATATTCAAAAAATGGCAAAGAAAAATGGAAAAAAAAAAAAGAAGAAAATAAAGAAAATGAAAACTTATTAAATAAATAGTTATATCAGTTATACATAATAGTAAATACAAGTAAATACATCTATTTTTTTTATATTTAATATTCATAATAGTATATACTTATGTATAAAAGCAATAAAAAATATATTTTATATTAAAATTTCAGAAAAAATCCTTTTAATTCAGTTCAAAATAAAGGGCTCGTTACTGGCTCTTTTCTAAGGCTCGTTACTGGTGAAAAGGGGGCTCGTTACTGGTCTTCACGAATTTTGAGTTATTTTCTTAATTTTAATAATTTTATTGAAATAAAAACATTTTTTTTTGCGTTAAATTGCAAATCTAGACCCTTCAGAAAGTTTATTTTGCTCTTGGTTGGAATTATTAATCAAATACTTCAACCGTGATATAAGGAAAAAGTCAAAAATTTTCCTTAAGGGGGCTCGTTACTGTGTATTCTCCCCTACTTAACTTACGGGTATGTCGACAGAACGTCACCATTATCATTGCTCTGTGTGTACAAAAAGTATAATAAAAAAAAATCTTTGTAAAAAAAATTGTTTTTTTTCCGTTTTTTTTTTGTTTTCTAAAAAATTTAAATCCGCACAGACTGCGGAATTATTATCATCAGTCGTCGTCATCATTGTGTGTGTGTATATCTATCTATCTAAAGATATATCTATCGTTTTTCCTTTTTATTATTTTGCGCTATGATATTACACATATCTGACACATCAACTCATTTCTTTATTATTACATATTATTCGTGTTCGTTTATTAGTATCTTTCTCTCTACAATAGCAACAGCAAATTCTATAAAAATATATCTTAGAAAAAAATAATAATAGTATCTAATCTTTGCTATCTAATTATTATTAATTTTTTGTTTTTTTGGTCGTGAGTGGTGTGTATTCTAAAATTACTAGAGAAAACTATTTACTGTCAAGGAGATTATTTTAATGTGATTTGTGCCACAAATTAGAATTTATATATTAATATTTTTTTATAAAGAAAAAAAAATTAGTTTTTTTAAAAAATTGTGAAATAATTAACAATTTATTATTATTTTTTTTAAATAAAAAATTAAAACCAACAACAACAAAAAAAATATCAATTATTTTGAATGATTCTCAGGAGGAAATGGCTTCCACAGCCACTCAGAAAATTATCCCAAGGTAAAGTTGATAAACCATCATCAACGGATCGATCACTCATAAAGAAAGGATCTGACAAGAATATGAAGGTAAGTTTTCTTTAATTTTATTTTTATTGTGTAGGGAAAAAAATTATCTTTTTTATTTTTTATTTTACTTAGCTTTCGGAGAAACCAAATGAACATGAAGATGAATTGACAACATCAAATACAACACAAAATCCTTCACAAGCTGATTATGAAGCAGAAGAGGAAGCTACATTAGAATTACCACCACCAATGAAACCAATTCAAGATCCTTCAGTTATTGCAAATGGACCACCGGCATTCACTGATTTAAAAGATAATTCAAGTAATTTGGTAAGTATCTATTTGAAGATAGAAAAAAAAATCAATAAATAAGAAAATCAAAACAAAAGAAATTTCAAAAAAAAAAAAAAAAAACTATTAAATTTCATTGAGATACTTTCCTTTGACCTTGAGAATTAATGATGATAAAATTTTATTACACTAAATCTATGTAAAATCAAATTATACACGTTTTGTATCTTTTTTTTTTACTTCGATAAAAAGTTGAAAATCTTATTTTTTTAATACAAAAAAAGAAAAAAAGTGACAACGACAAAAAAAAAATTGAACTTTTTTTTTTTTGTATTAAAATTTACTAATTCCGTTTTGTGTGGGGTTACGTCAAATATAATGAACGTACTTGAATGACCATGGCTGGTAAGTGAGTGGGAGGATTTGAAAAAAAAAAAAAAGTAAAGAAAAATCATATAAAAATATGAGATGTACAAAATGTACCTATGTATTTAATGTTTTGTTTTTCAATGTACAATAATTTAAATTAAATTTTGATATTTTAATTGACAATCATAATTTTGTTAACACGAAGCCATAATGTTTAACACTAATTATTATAATTGTTATTATTTTATTTACAAAGTAACAAAAATTATAGTTTTGTTTTTCAAATCAATGAAATTTCAAATATTTTTTTATATTATGAGAAATTTTCATAATACAAATTCTATTAATAGAAATTTAATTTAATTCAATTTAGAAGAAAAAAATAATATAATTTCGCGATGAAAAGGAAATTATTATTATAGATGAAAAAATTAATTACCTTTCTGAAATGATTTTTTTAGTTACGAGTGTTGCATAAAAAAAAAAAACACTTTAAATTTCATTTTTAAACTGGTTTTCTTAAACTTTTTTTTTTGTTTGTTGAAAAATTAAAATTTTAAATATAAGTGAAGTTAAACTTGAGTGTTGTTTCTGCTTTTTGTTAACCAAAAAGTAAAAAAATGTCATTTTTATTTTCAGTCCAACAATTTAACATTTAAGAAAATGGAAGGCAATGCGGCCGCCGATTTATCAGAAATTGAACAAATTGTTAAGGAGAAAACTGTAAGTTAAAATCTTTGTTTGTTTTTTTCTAGCTACATATTTTGTTGAAATTTTTTTATGTAATATTGAAACAAAAATATTTATTCTAGGAACAACATGAGGTAAAGTCCAAGTTCCTTAAGCCTTTAGATATAAGTAGTGATAATAATGCCAGAGATTTAGAATCATCATCGTATTCAAATAATGACAACTTAAATGACAATTATGAAGAAGTAAGTATTAATTTTTTAAATGGAAATAATGTCCAAAAATATTAAAGGAAAATACATAATTAAATTTTGAATATTATTTTTTTTGTCTTCTGTAGAATAATTCAGAAACAAATGATGTTGAAGCAGCACAAAAGAAAAGATTGTGCGCTTTAGCTGAATTGTTATCAACTGAAGAACTTTATATTCAGGATTTGTCAGAGATTGTTAATGGGTAAGTTCAAATGATTATATAAAAAAAAAATTCTTCTTTTTATAATTATAAATCAAATTACAGGTATATAGCAGAAATAAGAAATCCAAATAGTGAAATACCATTACCAGAAGATTTAAAAGTTGGTAAAGAACGAATGGTATTTGGTAATATTGAAGTGATATATGAATGGCATCGAGAGTAAGTTGATTTAAATTAATTTCTTACAAGTTTTTTTTTGTTTTCTTCTAAAAATGTATTTTTTTTTTAACAGTTATTTTCTAAAAGCATTGCAACGATGCTTAAAATCACCGTCCGAACTTGGATCAATGATAAAACGTTATGAACGTAAATTTCATATGTATATTGTTTATTGTCAAAATAAACCAGTTTCAGAGCATATTGTTACAGAACATTTATTATATTTTGAACAGATTCGGCAAAAATTAAAACATAGATTAGATGTAAGTTGGTTTATTTTTTTTCTTTTGTTTTTTTCTAGTGAAACTTTAACTTGCAATTTTTTATTTTGAATTTTCAGTTGAGTGATCTTCTTATCAAACCAGTTCAAAGAATAACAAAATATGAATTACTATTAAAAGAAATAACAAAACAAACACAAAGAGCTGGACTCGTTGAAGAAGTTCCAAGCATGACAGAAGCATTTAATGTGATGAAGGTAAATTTCAAAAAATTATAATAATAATCTGTCTTCAATTATAAAAATTAAAATACTTTTTAAATACAGGTTGTTTGTAAAGCTGTCAATGATATGATGGATGTTAGAAGATTACAAAAATTTGAAGGTAAAATAACAGCTCAAGGAAAATTATTATTACATGGACCATTATTATGTATTGAAGAAGTTAAAAATTTTGATAGAACAGCAAGTGTTGTTCAAAAGCCACGTGAATTACAAGTATTCCTTTTTGAACAGAGTATAATATTTTCAGATATTGTTGGTAAAAAGACACAATTTACAAGTCCAACATATATTTATCGCTCACATATACAGGTAATTATTATTTTTTTACCAAATAAAAATGCTAATTATATAACTTGTTTGCATTAAACTGAAAGCTATAAATTAATTAACTTATATCCATAATGGTAACATGTATGTACATAGAAATTTACCTTGACTACTGCTTATAGAAAGTTATAAAGACAGATTTATTTCTAATGCAAATGAGTTACAAATATTTTCTACAGAATGTTTGAAAATAAAATTTAATAATTCTATAATTTTTATTTATTTATTTTTTTTAAAAAACAGGTTAATAAAATGACATTAGAAAAATTAGAAAATAATCGTTTTCTTGTTAAATCAACTGATCCACATCGTTCGGAAACAGTTAGTTATATATGTATGGCATCAACACCAGAACAAAATCGTGAATGGCTTGAAACAATACAAAATATATTACAATCTCAAGTTGATTTTTTAAAAGCAATTCAAAGTCCAATAGCATACCAAAAAGAATTAACAAAAGAATCGTGAGCTAATTAAAAATAATAATAATAATAATAATACTAATAAAATAAAAAGAAGAAGAAAAAAACAAAAAATAATAATAAATTAAAAATGTAATAGTAAAATAAGAAGAAAAAGGATAAAAAAAACAAAGTTTAAATATGTAAAATTTAGATAATGAGTATACACACTTCCATATCTCATTTTTTTAATTTTTTTTGATTTTTTTTTTTAAAGATACATATTATTTTTCCATACTCGCTTTTTTTTTCCATATTTTCATATAAGCAAATACAAAGATCCATAAATTGTGTGTTAACAAAATAAATTATCATTATAAGAAGAAGAAAAATACAAACAAACAAAAAAATAATATTGATAAAAAGAAAATAAAACCGTTTACTTATTCCCATCGTTTTATTATAATTTTCTTTAGTTTATGTTTTCTTTTCCAATTTAAAGAAGAAGAAAAAGAAAATTTGAATTAAATTTTTGAACAATTTTACTCATATAAGATTGTATTAGTGATTTATATAGGAGAAAAAAAATTTAAAAAAAAAGATATAAAATATAAGAATAAAATTTAAAGAAGAAAAAAAAAACAGGCAAAAAGTGAGAAAAATTTATAAAAAAGAAATTTGTTAAAAAGAAAAATTATATAATTTAAAAAATTTTTTAAGTATTTGATTTTGTTTATTAAAATTTAATTAAAAAAAAAAATAAAAAAAGAAAAATAATAAAAATTTTATTTTAAGTAATTTGGTTTTTTTGTTTTGTTTTTTCCTTTTTTTTTCAAATTAGAATTTACACACGTTCTAAACGTTCAATAATATTATACAGAGATATTTGAAAGAAGAAGAAGAAAAAAGAAAGAAAGAAAAAATTATAGGGGAAAATATCATTATAAAATTTAAAAAAAAAAAATTTACAGCACACATTCATACACACAAAGCATATTAACACCATTTATAATAAATTCATTAAAAACAAACAACCAACAAAATACAATTCATCATTAATTATAATTATGTAAACTCATCAAGATGGCTTGTGCAACAAAAAAAAAAAAAAAATAAACAATAAAGAACAATTTCTAAAAAAACAAACAACAAAATAATAATACTTATTGAGAAAAAAAACAACAAAATGATAACCTAAATTAATAAAAATACAAAAGAAAGAAAGAAAACAAAAAAATTTTAAGATTTTAAATATGATAAAAATAAAATATTATTATGAATAATAAATAAAATGAAAAATTATAATAAAGAAACAAAAAGAAATAAAAAACAAACAAAATTTAAAATAAAGAAAATACTATCATTTTTATAACGCATAATTATCACCACTCCCACACTATCTTCCGCCACCTTTAAAACTCTCCTTCCACTTATCATATACATTAACATAATTACAAAAAAAAAAGAAAATAATAATTAAAAATAAATAAACAAATTTTATAAAAAAAAAAAACAATTCATAATGGTTTTTTTTTTTCACACACCTTTTTTCATTCATTCTACAATCATTTTTTACTTTTCTTGTTTGTCTCTTTGTTTTTATTTTTGGGTATTTTCAAAAGTGTAATAATGTAAGAATGTACAATTGAATACAGAAACATTTTAAACGGAAGTGAATTCAATTGAAATTTTTGAAAATACATACTTTTTATTTCAATCTTTCATTTCCTATCATCAGATTTTCAATTAAAAGTACAGAATATTGCAAAAGATACTGTAAAAAAATTTTATTTTTAATTAATTTTCACACCATGTGATTCATTCCTTGTAATTCATTCATTTTTTTTTATTTTTTTTTTAAATTAATTTTAACTTCAGATCTTTAAAAAAAAATGAAGTTAAATTAGAAATTTTCAATGTTTTAGTTAAAATTCAGTCATTTATTCATCATTAAAAAAAACTAATTGCACATCATCTCATTAAGAATATCATCATCTAATTCTACATTTTGCACAAGAAAAATAAACTACAGCAATAAAATTGCTTAACAAAGAAATTTTTTTAGGTATTATAAAAAGTTCCTTCTCAACAGAAAAAAAAAACAATGGAATTCTAAATGTATAAATCTTTTTCATCAATCAATTATTAAAATTCTTAAATTTTTCTTAGTAAAAAAAAAAAAAAAGAAGAAACTTAAGACGTTCATATATTTTAAAAATCAATTAATAATGTCCTTACTTTTGATTGTTGTAACTTCATAATAAATTTTTCAAATATGTAAATGAGATGAAATATTCTTCTAGAACTTTTAATCGTTACTTTTAAATTTTATTTTTTTTTATCATAAAATAACGTTCTCATTATTTTGTTCTTTAAGAAAAAATTAATTGCATTTACATTATGCTTTTTGTGTCTTTTTTTTCTTTTTTGTTTTCCTTTAAAATTAAAGTATTCTTAGTTTATTTTCCATTTAAAAAAAATAAATAAAATTTAAATATGTAAAAGAATTTAATAAAAAAACAAAAACAAAATATTGATATTATGCATTAAATTTATACAAAAAAAAAAAAAAAATGATGATGAAGAATCATCACTTTAAAAATTTAAAATTGCTATAAACATTTTTTTGTGATTTAAAATTAAGAAAAAAAATAATAAAATTAAATTAAACATAGACAAAAAAACAAAAAACAAAACAAAACTTAGAAGGAAGATAGAAAACAAAAAGTTGACAAAAAAAAACCAACAAACAAAAAAGACAGACGAAAAATATACTATTAAAATCTATTTTTTCATGCAATCATCTCTAAAATTTAACTTTTTAAAAATAATATCTAATCTATTGATTAAAAAAAATATATATATAAAAGAATTATGAATTAAATTATTCTTAAATAGCTCAATATTAAATATTTACTCAAAACAAAAAAAAAAAATACATACAAAGAAAAATTTGAACAAAAAAAAAACAATTTGCTTGAAATAATTTCAATAATTTGGTAGAATAAAAAATTAATTATATTATCTATTTAACAAAATTTAAAAATTGACAACAAAATAATGAATTATTTTTTGTTTTCTTGATTATAATAATTAAGATAGAAGAAATTTTTTTCGACATGCACTGTAAATATTTAATATTATACAAAAAAAAAAAAAATTCAATATCACAAAATGATAGTATTTGAAATGCAAATTTAGAGAGAAACAAAAAAGAAAATAACAACAAAATTAAACAAAATAAAAATTAATAATTAAAAAAAATATCTTTATGATTGTATAGAACTTAAAAGTAAAAAATACAACAAGAATAAAAAGAATGAAAAATGAAGTGAAATAATAATGAAAAATAAATAAATAAAAATAAATTACCCTTGAAAATTTGTTTTATTATGAAAGAATTCAAGAAAATGTTGAATGTAGCCAATTTTAATCAAAACATTCCTTTCTTCCCTTCAATTTTCATCATCATCATCATTAAGTCCATATAGAACCTTGGCCTATTTAATTGTGTTCTTTCAACACAGTCCTATTCTTAGATCTTGTTCAGAGCTCGATTAGGATTCATTCTTGACTATTCAATTTTCCCTCAATTAAAATAATTAAATTCCCTTGAGTATATTTTAAACAATTTTATTCTTTTAAATACAAACTTTCATTTAAAAACATTTTCTAATATATAAAAAAAAAGGATACAATAACTTCACCAATGAATATTTTGAATAACGGACGGAAATTGAAACAAACAAAAAAAAAAATCTTTGAATTAACAACTAGATGATAACAACTTTTTCATAGTACATATTTAAAATCTTAAAAAATATTATAATTGAATTTTTTTTCATAAATCTTGCATTGCCAATATGATATTTTGTAATGCTGTACGTGCATCTGATGGTGGAAATTTTTCAAGTACTTTTAATGCAGCATCAAGATGTTTCTTTTGTAAATTTTTTGTTTTTTCTAATGCTGGTCCACGTATTATTTCATTATGAATTTTTTCATAATTAACATTTTCAATTGATACTTTACCCTTTTCGATTTCTTCATAAAAACTAGGATCATATTCTAAATGAAATAGTACAGGAGCACTAACTAAACTAAATGTTCCACCTTAAATACGAAAAAATGATTAAATTATTTAAAAAAAAAATTTGTCTATTAATTTTTTTTTCAAATGCTTACCAAATGGCAGTGTACTATTTTGAATTAACAACTAGATGATAACAACTTTTTCATAGTACATATTTAAAATCTTAAAAAATATTATAATTGAATTTTTTTTCATAAATCTTGCATTGCCAATATGATATTTTGTAATGCTGTACGTGCATCTGATGGTGGAAATTTTTCAAGTACTTTTAATGCAGCATCAAGATGTTTCTTTTGTAAATTTTTTGTTTTTTCTAATGCTGGTCCACGTATTATTTCATTATGAATTTTTTCATAATTAACATTTTCAATTGATACTTTACCCTTTTCGATTTCTTCATAAAAACTAGGATCATATTCTAAATGAAATAGTACAGGAGCACTAACTAAACTAAATGTTCCACCTTAAATACGAAAAAATGATTAAATTATTTAAAAAAAAAATTTGTCTATTAATTTTTTTTTCAAATGCTTACCAAATGGCAGTGTACTATTTTGAAATGGTTCAGCATCAACACCCGCTTGCCATGCCAATGATAAATGTTTACCAAATTGATATCCCCATAATTGTATTTCTTCTGGTTGACCAGCTAATTTTAATGCACCTTGACAACTTTTACCTAAAAGACTAGCAGCACATAAAATATTTCTTACTTCCCATTCTTTTTCTGGTATTCCCATTATATTTTCAATATTTAATGGTTCTAATAAATCATTATGATTAAAATCAACTTCATTATCATTTGAAGTATTTTTTTGTTGTTGTTTTGGTTTTGATGGTAATGGATTATTTTGTTCATCTCTATCACCAATAAATTCAGATTCAGTAAAATCTCGAACTGCAGTTGATATTAGTTCAACAAGTTCTTGATTACGAAGATTTGCTAATTCACTACAAGATTGTCCAAGTAAATAATCACCACTTAATAAACTTATCTTATTTCCGAATGTCATATCATCAAGAGATGCTTTATCATTTCCAGCTTGAGTTTGTGGTTGTAAATTTACAAGACTCTAAGACATAAAACATTTTATAAAGTCAATTTTTCTATTTTTCAATTTTATAAATATTTTCTATTTACCTGATGTACTAAATGTGATATACGAATCATTTCTGTAACTTCAGCCAAGGCTCGTTGTGAATGTAAAACACCAGCACTTTTATCTTGTTCCATATCTGGAATAGATGGTGCATGACCAGCTGCTTTTGATATTAACAATACAATTAAACCCCATGCTTGCATTGAATTTTTTCCATTGTACAAAAGATTTCTGTTTAAAAAAAAAATTAAATTGTAAAATTAGATTATTTCTAATTCTGAATTCTGAACTAAATTAAAAACTAAAGGGAAAAAAAGTACATACCTAGCAATTTTTAATAATGGATGATTACTGCCAACCAACTTTCTCAAATGTAATGCCACATTAGCGATTTCATCACTTAATAACCAACGCAAACTAAGAAATGATGTTGGATATCCAACAATTTTTTCTGCTTCACTTACAGCACGATTCCAATCGTGTTTTTGTACATGTTTTGTAGCTAATTTATCATTATACACATTACCTAAAAAAATTGTTCTTTGTGTTGCTGATTTGACATCCCAGTTCCTTGTTTCACAACCCAAAATCCTTATTGGTAGTGTTCTTGTTATTGTAGTACTCAATTTTAAAGAGGATTTCGAAATAATTTTACTGAACATTTTCACTTTTTCTTGTTTTTTTTTTCTTTCTTCAAATTTAAAATAAAATTTAGATAATATTTTTCAAAGAAATTTCTAAAATATATTTAACACGTAATTCATAGATACTGGTGGTGGATTTACGACGAGAAAGTGGGACACTATCCAATCAAATAATAAGTAGTGGGAGATGTTAATGATGATATTATGGATACGGTTTTTGCATACAAAATTTTGGATTAAATTGGGAGTGGGATTGAAATTTTCAGCTTTCACTTATTACCTGTTAGACTACCTCTACCTGCCTGTAATCTCTAACCTCAACCATATCCCATGTTAATATTGAAAATTTATTTATCAAATTTTTGGCAAATATCAGATATTTTCTGCATCGATCATTAATTATCACTTGTGTAATAATTTTCAATGTGAAATTTATTGTATAACCGATGATACATTAAAACTTCAAATTTCACTCAATCAAAACAATAACACATCTTCTTCTTGTGTTTTGAAGTTACCACCTGATGAGAAAACAAAGTAGGACGAAGGCAATGGCTCATAATTCGATTCGAACTTACTTTTGGATGATTAGAGAAAATCTAAAACCTCCATGTATACAGGAATAATTTGGCATTCAATTCTCATGCCCTTTGCTAACCGTAAACTGACACAGGAAACTTCCAATGTAATGTTCAAAAATAATACAATAATTCAATTCAATTAATTTATTAAAATTATATATCTTAATTATAAAAAAAAAATGTAATTTTACAATTAAAGAATTTAAACTTAATGCTCTTCTAACATCTCAGTATCTTCTGAACCATCTGTTAGAGTTTCTGTTAAATGTCCAGATTGAAGAATTCTAGTAAGTCTTTCAACTTCTTGAAGTGAAGTTGCTTTTTTAATTGCTTGTTTGATTTTTTGTAAATCAGCAGAAGTTATAGCATTTTTATTTTTATTTTCTGAAGTAATTGCATTTGAAATTCCAGAAGAAATTTTTGATTTTTTTGCAATTTCTTTTAACATATCTTTACCTTTTTTAGTTTTGAAAAATTCTTGAGAATCTTTACGATCTTTCATTTTAATTTTTCTGAAATCTAATAATTTCAATTGTGGAAATTTATATGCAATATATTCTCTATAATATTGTTTTGTTGATACTGGATTTACCAATAAACATAATGTTTCAAGATTTTTAAAATGTAATAATGGTTCTAAATCACCTAATTCTTGTATATTATTTCCAGTTAATATAACAGTACGTAAATTTGGTAATGATTCATGTAAATAATCATCAATACGTACAATACGATTATTATTTAGTAGTAAACATTTTAAACGTGGTAAATGTGGAAAACCATCAAGTTTTCTTAAATCATTATCTGATAAATCAATTGTATCAAATTGATCTAATGTTGCTCCCATATTTTCAATTTGTGGTATTTTATATCCTCTTAAATCAAGTTCACGTTCCCGGCATGGATTGATGAATTGCATCGATTGATTTATCAAATCCGGTGTTAGTTTCACCATTTTTATGATTTATGTATGTAAATTATGGTTTTAAAATTTCTTTGAACACTTTTTTATACTTATTTTATGAAAGAAAACAAGAGAAATTAATTAAAATTAATCTTTTCCCTGAATAAACTATGTATGTACTTGAATGAAACGTTTGAAATTTTGATTTTTGACAACAAAATCCAACTATGTACAGTCAACAGTGGTTTCCAAACTGTAACTCTCAACCAGTGTGACCAGGTCGAATTTCTTAATCCTGTCAATTTGGCAGGTTTAGCCGAAAAATTTTAACTCAAAACCAGCTAAAAAATCCTGCTAAAATATTCCGAAATGAATTCCTGCTAAATTTTACAGCTAAATAAAAACAATTAAGAAATGCTATACAATTTATTTTTATATTATAAATTGTCTTACATAAATTAAAAATTTAAAAGAAGTAAAAAAAAACAAACAAAAAATAAAATAAATTACATATAAAATAAAAATCAAACATAAAAAATTCATTCAAATTAACAAAAAAAGTTTAACAAAAACGAAAACTTAATGGTTCAATTACTGTCAATAGCAAACACATCATCTATGTTAATCTCATCATCGTGTATATCCACGTTATCATCATTTATTTTATATTTTTCGGCATTTCCTATCTGCTTTACTATTTCATCTGGAATATCAAATTTATCACAACATTTTTCCTGTAATCTATTTCTAATCATGAGTATTGCATTTATCAACTCTAGTTCTGTTCTGTTTCTTTGTTTATTTTTAACAAGATTCATCTGGCTGAAAACACGCTCTACTTCAGCGTTAGAGATAGGTAATATTAGAAGTGATAAAGCAAATTCACATAAATCTTTATAAGGATTTTCACCTGAAGAATCTCTATAAGAGTACACCTCTGACCAAAAAGATACGGTATTATTTGTATTTTTACTTTTCCAATCAAATAAAAGTAAATTATCCCACTGTTGCTGAATTTTTTCTACTTTTTTCCCATTCATATTAAACTCATTCAATATTGGTATCAGTGAAGGCTTGTATACTGCAAGACATTTGTCAACTGCAATACTAGATATATCTTGTAATACTTTCAAATTTTTTGGAGTTCTCTTCAACAATTCTTTGTATAATTTAATCAAAAATCTTTGACATTTTTCTCGAAATTCTTTTTCTTCCTCCAGTGTAATGCACTGAGCTGCTTTTAAGTTTATAATTTCTTGTTCGCATTCGAAGCCCAGTGACGGTGTTGGTGCCAAAAATTCATCTTTATCTATATCAACATCAATTATAGAAGTTCCTGAAGGGCATAAAATGATTTTTTTACCAATTGACGTAATCAAATATAGTAAATCATTAAATATTTTTGTAAATTCAGCGTTTTTACTTTCAAAAACCTTATTAACTTTTTGTGTTTCTTCTAAAATAGGATGGATAAAATAAAGATAAGCATAGTTGATTCTATTTTTATATAGCTCAGAAAGTATTTTTGCGTTATAGCATTTTTCTTGTTGTGCAGCAATTTCAAATAAAGTTTTTAACTCTAAATATTGCTTCAGAATTCTGGAAACCGCTACTTCAATAGAGAGCCAACGCGTATTGGACATCTGGGTAATTTTTAAAGGTTTTTCACCATCGTTTATCAATTGGTAAATTTTCTTGTAATTTGATTGACGAGCTGGGGATCTTGCAAACCAATTATATGTTTCATTAATTATGAAATCTATTTCACTTGGTAAAGTCTCATGTGCTGCAGCAGAGACAGCAAGCTGAATGGAGTGGCAAATGCAAGGTATCAGAATTATATTAGGATTTAAAAGTCTTAATTTTTGGAAAACACCGTTTTGGCTACCAATCATTACACTGGCATTATCAGAAGCAACAGCGAATTACGTATATACTCGTACAATGACAGCTTCATTTGTATGTATTACATTTAAGAAAAAAAAATCTCAAAAAACAAAACATTCCTTTCTAATTTTAAACTAATATAACAATATGCCTGATTCGCTTTTAATACGGATTTTGGTTTACTCCCAATTTTTTGTGCTATAAACTTCGTAATTCGGATTTTGGCTTAAGCCCAAATTATTTGGGTTTAATCACTTTAATCCCAATTTCTTTATATATTTGTGTGAGGTAAAATGCAATATGGCGGATTCTAATTTTTATGGGGAAAGTGAAGCTGTCACGTTCTTCTTCTTTTTTTTATGTGGAAGAAGAATAATATGTATACTATAAGTGTAGTGTATAAAAATATCAATGTTTGCATGTACTTTTTTAATCCCAATTTATCATTTATAGCGTACTCCCAATTTAATCCAAATCGGATTATTTTTGTGCCGTATAAACTCTTTAAATTACTAAAAAAAGAAAATAAAAACCGAATTGTATTACAAATTCAAAAACTACACTGACACTTAGATGGAGACACTTCTTAATTAGTTACTGGAGTGGAGTTGTCATTGGTCTGGTAGTTACTAGTTGGTACAGAACGGGTATTTTATTGTTACTTGTCAAGCAAAAGAAAAAAAATTTCGGTCTTTTCAGCTCAATTGTGCAAATTTTTTAACAAGAAGCATCCAATTACAAATTTTTTTTAATTAGTAATCTTTTAAAGTTTATCCTGAAAATAATTTCATATAAGTAAAGCGACTAAAGTAAGTACATATTAATTTTCTCTACTTTTAATTTTTATTTTCATTTTAAAAACTGCAAAGTGCTAGTCTAATATGTATTTAAATCTTTCCGCGTACACTCGAACTTTGAGTCATTGAAGAATTTTTTTTTTAATCCAAAAATAGAGAAATTTTTTTTTTATATTATAAAAACAAACAAAATTGTAGTACATACATGCGTTGAATGCAAAGTAATTTTCAAAAAATTCAATTGATCGACCCATCAAAGTGATGTCATTTGCTATTCAGAAATTATATAGACACACAGTTATACATAAAGCTATTAAAAATTTATTATAAACAAAAAATAAACTTTCCCTGAAAAAATTCCGTGTCGATTACGATATTTGAACATTGCGTTCATAGAATGAATAGATTGTACACAACACAACACAATACACATTCAAGAGGGTTAGAGATGACGTATAGCATAGAAATCAATTAAGCAAAACAAATTATAATTCGCATAGTTTTTAATTTTTAACTTAAAGTTCAATTAACCCGCTAAATGTTAATACATACATAAATAACATGTGGCTTCACGTTTACAATAAAAAAAAAGTCTGAAGGGCCGTAAGAAACCCATTAATCTCATGGTCGTTATTAATTTTACTGAGGTCTTATGACCTAAATTTTAATTAAAAATATTTTTATTAAATAAGCAAATGACTAATTAATTATTAATTCGAATGAAAGTCAAACTTAATACTTCGATTTAAGTGGTGTAGTTAGCACTTAACTTGTTAATTAAAAGTAAAGTTATAATTTTTAAAGAGTTAATTTGATTTAATACTTTATTAAAATAATTATTTAGATGGCAATGCCAATGAATAATATGAATCAAGGTGGTTATGCACCTCCTAATGCATATTCTCCAGGTTATCCAGGTGGTTATCCACAGCCTAATGCACCGCCAATTGATCATCAACCGGCTTTTGGTTCAGGATATCCACCTCCAATGGTAAGTAAATTCGATTATTATTATATTTTAATCTAATTTAAATTTTGTTTTAATTTTTAGAATACCATTAATTTATCTAACTTTAGTTTATTATTTAATCAAAAAAAAGTTTTTTTATATTTTACTCCTACTCAAATATTTTGATAATAGTTTTCATTTAAGTGTAAAAAAAATATTGTAAACAAAAACCAACCAAGATAAAAAAATTACACATATTTAGCATTTCTAATAATTTTTATCAGTTTTGTTTACTTTTGAATCTTAACTGCATTCTAAAAATCTTTAATAAAAATTATCCTAAGATCAGCGTGTAATTTAAATGCAACAAATTAATTTTATGATTTAGGGTTACCCACCACCTCAAGGAGGATATATGCCTCCACAGGGCTATCAACCAGTTCCACAACAAATGCCAATGATGCCTCCATATGGTGGTATGCCACCACAACCAATTATGCAACAACCGAATGCTGGACAAAGTAAGTTAATCACAAACTACTAGTTTTTTTTTTTTTTCTTTTTTTTTTTTTTTTTTTTTTTTTTTTTTTTTTTTGTTAATGAATAATTAAAAAAAGTATAAGAATTATTTTTCAAAAAGTTTTACAAAAATCTCATATACGAATATGAGATCGTTTTAAAACAAATAATTACGTATTATTTAATTATATCAGTTTACAAAACAAAAAAAAAAAATGAAAACAACATTTTATGGTATTTTTATCAAATTTGATACCTAGAGTATAGGGTGTTTTTGCAATATAATGGTTATATAAAAAAATTTTTCAGAGTATTTTCATTTTGACTAAATTTTTGAAAAGTTTTATTGAAAGCTCTCATCATTACCTACTGAATAACATTGAAGTTTTGAAAAGTTTGTCATGTTACATTCTATTGTGCAGGTGCACCACTTTTTCCAAATGATATTTCTAAAACTAGTTGAAGTAGTTGGTTGTCTTTTTTACATCCCTACTCAATAATTATCAGAAAGAAAATTTCGAAATGTAGACCTTTTTTTTTTAATTCGTAGAATACTTTTTCTTGAGAGATTTTCTTTTTAACAGAAAATACTTCTAGGTTTTTTTTTCTCCAAAGTTTAATGCTCTTAAAAATCCGATTTTATCATTTAAAGACTATTTTAAAAAAAATTACAAATCATTAAAAAATTGCAAAAACACCGTTTAAAAAGTATTTAAAATTAAAAACAAAAGAATGTAATCAAAAATACGTAATTTTATGTTGACAAACATTTTTTTTTTAAAATCATTCTTATAAACAAAAATTATGATTAAAAACAAAAATAAAATAAAAATAGAGAATGTTAATTTTTTACATAATACAGAAATTTTTTTCGTAGTATATTGAGAATATAATATATTAAGATTAAAAAGATATTTCATCATTTTGTGATTGCAATACATAAAGAAAATAAAAAAAAAATATGTATTTCAAGAAATTGGTATTAAAATTAAATGTAATTACCTCTAATCAAATTTCTTGATAAGATTTTATGGTCGGTTTACTTTTATGTTTTTAAAAATAAAGTCTATCAAATGCATTTAAAAAAAAAAAAACATTTAAAAATAAAAAGAAAGTATTAAAACAAGACAGAAATAAAAATCATATCATTATCAATAGTAGCGGCGGCGTCTTAAAATTAAACTGTAATCAGTCAGAGACATATTTATTTTAAATGATGGTAACTTTCAATAATTTCTCCATTTAATTTACATTCTTATTTTAATCAAAAATCTTGTTAATTTTTTTCTCATTTTTTCTTTTCTTTCTTTAATATTCAGAACTTATGGGTCATTAAGATCTTTCATATGTTTTCTCTTTTCTCTTATTGATGTCCAGTTCAATTGAATTGACCTTTCCAAAAAATATATAATTTTTTTTTTTGTGTTGATAACTTTTATATTTTTGTTGTTACAATACAATTTAAGGAAATAAACAAATAACACAATTACGTGTAGAAAAAAAAATTAGAATTGAATATGTATGTACAAACATATACATACACTTTTAATTTTTTTGAAAATGTGATAAGACGTCTATTAAAAAACAAATATCACTTGAAAGATATCACCTTTCTTATCTCGTCTCTATTATCTATACTTTTACTCAATAAAAGTAATTAAGCTCGATATAAGTTTAATCTCAATAATACACTTGTACTATGTTCTTGTTTTGGGGTTGTTCGATTTTTTAAAAAAATTTTATATTGCATTCAGTTATATTTTTTCGTTTCGATTCAAAAGATCTATTTTGTTGACACGCGTTATGAATATAAAAAAATAAATAAATAAAAGTACAGATTTAATAAAGAGAATTATGTGTAAAAATTTAAAAATCATATTTCTAATAAAATAAAGCAAGTTAATTAAATAGTTGAGTGGTTTTGAATAGTTATTTGTCATTTGAATTTATTTAATTATCTAAGTCTGCTGTGAAAATTCCTTCTTTTAAAACTAGAATACAAAAAACAAAAATAAAAAGAAAAAAGAACAAAACATTTTAATATACACAAAAGTTGTGTGTGAATTTAATTTTTAAAAAAAAATATATATATATATTTTTAACATAAAATTATAATTTATTTTTAATTAATCAATTAAACAATTAATTTAAAAAAAAAAAATAAAAGAAATAAAAATGCGTGATTTTACTTCAAATTTTGAACCAATATCAAATAATACAACAAATGCTTCATTAAATTTATTAAAACGTTTAGTTAATTATTTTAGTGATAAATGCAATAAAATAAAATGTACAAATTATCATGTATCAGATAATATATCGAAATGTAGTAAAAATATAAGAAAAAGTTTAAGATTAAATAAATCACCAAAAAGAAAAGGTTATGGAAAATTTTTAACAGATGATGAAAAAAGGTAAAATTTAATGAATTACATACATACATACAACAACAAAAATAAATACATATTACATAGATATAATTTAAATGATTATTCGTACAAATTATTTTAAATTACATTTTTCCGTTAGAAAGCTGTTTAGCTTTTTTTTTTTGTAATGTAATGACTGTTTTTTTTATTGTTGATTTTTTAACCGTTTTATTGTACATATATTATGTAGATACAAAATTCTATTTATACAAAAGATAAATATCATTTAAAAGATAAAATTTATTATCAAGGTCATATTTTAATGAAGTAATTGAACTTATTATTGAGATGTTCAAGTTAACACTACACGACTATTTTAGTTCAGTATATTGCCTGTAAAGTTATAGTTATGTTATACTTCATATGTATATGCATATGTTTGTATGATACTTTTTACTTTTAAATGAAAAGAAAAATTAAAATTATGTTTCCATGCGAGATGACTTTGAAAAGATTCTTAACAAATATAAATCTTTATGAGTTAAATCTGTCCGTCACCTAAATATAATGTTGTAGGATAAAAAGGATAAAAAATTTCGATTTAAAACAACAAAAAAATACTATCACAGACTTTTATAATTTCTACTTTTTAATTACATTTCTAATAATTTTTAGTAGGACGACAGATTCTCTAAAAACGCTACTATTTACTAATACAAATGTTATACTCATAAGGTTTGATAGACACGTTTTATATCCGATAAAAAGTAGGAAAATATAAAACTTCTGAATTTCTAGTGAAATGAGATACATACATAGTAACATAAAATAAATATCTTTCATAATATTTACAAGCAATATTCTTTGAAATATTTTTTTTCTTTCTTATCTCTTCTTATTTTAATGATTAATTTTTTTTTGAATATCATTGTTATTTTGATATTAAAAAAATATATAGGTAAATAAACAATTGTCATAAAACTACATGATACATGATAAAATGTATATTGTACATATGTACTTCTTTAATTTGTTTATTTGTACGAATAATCATGTTATATGATAAGATTATTAATAATACAATCATTATTCTAAGAATGGGATCATATTTAATTAAAAAAAATTTTTTTTAAATTCTAAGAAAAACAAAATAACAGTTGCATGTTTAATTCAAAAATAATAAGTTTATCATACAGATCGATCGATCAAAATAAAAAAAAAAATAATATTTTTAGGTAGATATTATGTCTATCTATTGGATTTTCCAATTGATCATAACATGTACTCAATAAAAAATAAATTGTTATGTCTTTTTATCTTATCAAATTTTATAAAGATATCTTAATATAAAATGCAAGATATTTCACCTTATATACTTTCATCCCTATACATAGGAAATATTTTATGGTTTATTTAAAGATACACGTATGATATTAATTTTTATTTTTATAGATACTTGAATTATTTTTTATACTTTATGCTATTTAGATTTTAATCATTTTCATTTAATTAAATGTTGCAAAAATGATTTTTATTTATATATTGAATAATCTTTTGTTTTGTGTTTTTATTTTAAGTGCATGTTAAACAATGGGGAGAAAAAAAAAACAAGTTATTTTATTTTTTTGTTAATTTTTTTGTTAACATTTGTTCGTTTATTGATTGAAAAAAAAAAACAAAAATGAAAATTTTAACAAAAATGGTGAATAAAAATTTTAAAGTGGAAAATAAAATTAGCTATGCTTTTTTTTGTTTTTTTAAATTGTGTATTGTGCAAAATGATGAAAAGTTATCGAAAGGAAATTTTATCTTTTTTAACAAGGTGAATTAACATTTCTCTATTTTTATATTAAAGAAAAATATATTTAAATATAGCAAAGTGTTTACCTTCAATTGAATTCAATATACGAAATTGTATTCAAATTATCTTCAATATACATTGAATGAGGAAAGATTTTTGATTTCAATTGAAGGACATACTTTGATTTGATAAAAAGGTCATGGATTGTTGGTATTATCAATAGATAATGTTGAAAAAAATAATATTTAATATTAATTTTTGAGCATATTTAATTAGGAAATGAGAATTAACAGAATATGAAAGCCATAATTATTTTTTTTATATATTTATATTTTAAAGATTTTCCAATTTTATTTCTAAGACTTTTAATTTTCAAGTAATTTCAAAAAATACAAAAACAAAATTTTTGTAAAATTATCACAAGGATCTCCTGCCCGTTTGTCAAACACTACTAAGGTTATATCCTAAGGTTACGTGAGGTGTAGTATCAAAACGACATTCTTAGTGTTATTTGAGTCTTCAGAAGTAATCTGAAAGCCGCCACGCCAATCAACCATCATAAGAAACTGACAATTTCATCATAAATGCTTTAACAAAGACTAGGCATTGTTTTCAATTATTTTATCCAAAAATTATATTCAAATTCTTCACAAAGACTTAATTGTATTACATCGAATAGAATCAAAACTATTCTTTTAAAATTAAGCATTTTTATGAGTTCTTAAACTGAAAACAAAGACTTCTAATGTTTCAAGTTCATACTCACATTTTCTATTTATATCAAATTTTGTACGTCGTCCCAAGCAACAACAAAAATTTTATTGAAAAATGAAATGAAAAAATTGAAGAAAGAAAAAACGCAAATGAAAGATTTTTTTTTTATATTATAAGAAAAAAGTAAAAAAAATAAAAAATAAACAAATCTTAAAGTTCACAATTGAAATTATTCTTATGAGATTTTATAGTTCGGTTCTTATCGATTTTATGTACAATATTTATAATATGGCTCATTGATGAAATAAAGTACAAAAACGAAAAAAAAAATCAATTTTAATGGCATGATCTGGAATTATTTATTTGTCACTAAGTAGAATTCCAAAGTGATAAGTAAAGAACAATTCTTTTATTTTTTTTTTTAAATGAAGAAAATCTTTTGTTTGTTTCGAGATTTTTGTTTTCAAGTATGCATGACCTCAATCCGTGAAATTTTTAACAATATTTTTTTAAAAATTGTTTACAATGATAATTTGACACAAAAAAAAAATATATATTGTATAAATATATTTTTTTCTCAATATTTATTATCAATTTCTTGATAACAAAATATAATAATTAATTATTCAATTTCTTTTTTCTTTTTTTTTTAAATTTAATAATTAAAAAAATTATTATAGCCGGTTGGATGACAATACCTACCGGTATACCAAATTGTCCACCAGGTTTGGAATATTTAACAACAATTGATCAACTATTAGTTAAACAAAAAGTTGAATTATTAGAAGCATTTACTGGTTTTGAAACAAATAATAAATTTACAATAAAAAATAGTTTAGGACAAAAAGTATATTGGGCAGTTGAAGAAAATGATTGTTGTACAAGAAATTGTTGTGGTCCATCACGTCCATTTGATATGAAAGTTTTAGATATATATAAAAATGAAGTAATTCATATAAATCGTCCATTAGCATGTAGTTCATGTTGGTTTCCATGTTGTTTACAAACAATGGAAATTTCTGCACCACCAGGAAATGTTATTGGTACAATTGAACAAGAATGGTCATTATGTAGTCCACAATTCAGCATTAAAAATCATTTAGGTGATGTTGTATTACGTATTGAAGGACCATTTTGTACATTTTCAATTTGTGGTGATGTTGAATTTAAGGTTTGTCCTTTTCTTTTATTATTATTTTTTTTTTGTTTTCGTTGAATTTTTCATTCATTAAAAATAAAAATAAAATTTAAGGTTGTTTCTTTAACTGGGGAACAAGTGGGAAAAATTTCAAAACAATGGTCTGGACTTACACGTGAATTATTCACTGATGCTGATTTCTTTGGTATAACATTTCCATTGGATTTAGATGTTCGTATGAAAGCTGTGTTGCTTGGTGCATGCTTCTTAATTGTAAGATTTTTCATTATTTACATATTATTTTTTTTTTAAGTGAAAAATATCATGATAATGTTTGGTTTTTTTTTTTCCTTTTAAAATTTCAGGATGCAATGTTCTTCGAAAAAAGTGGAAACCAAGAACATGATAGACCAGGCATGTTTTGAAATTTGATGTAATAATATTGAAAACAAGCAAACAAACAAACAAAAGTAATATGATAAATATTTATCTGGTTCCTGCACCGTTTTTTGAAACTCATGAAAAACATTTTTTTTTTTTTGTTTTAATTATTTTAAAGTTTATGAATAAATGTATTGTTTTTTTTTGTACTCATTTTTTATTTTTTATTTGTTATATTTAATATGAACGTACTGTTGAAACGAATCACACACAAACAATGACTCCATTTAATTTAAATATTAAATTTAAAGAATTAAAAAAAAAAAAAGATTAAATAAATATTTTTAAAAGATTTACATACATACATATATATATATATTTCTAGTCTGCCATTTTTATTGTAAACTTTAAGCACAAATTTCATGAAAATAAATAAAAAATTAATAAAAAAAAAACGGTTACAATCGTATAATATGAATTTTTATTTTTTATTTTTACAAAATATACTTACAATATATTATTAAAGCAGGATTAGAATAAAAATATATATATTTATATACATTTAAAAAAAAAAATAAAAATTTATTAATCAAATATATTTACTTAATAAAAAAATTAAAAAAAAAAAACAAACAAAATGAATTTTTGAAAACTTATCTTTATTTTATTTTTTAGTAATTTTAAGTGAATGTATTCAAAATGCATTCGTGCTTCTTGTTATTTAGACAAAAAAACAAAAAAAAAAACGAAAAGTCACAAAGTAAATAAAAAAGATACATATTTCACTCAATTATTATCGCGCTTGCATTTGAAATGTTACATTTATTTTATGCTTTTTTTTTTAAATGAATATTAAGATTTTTTAAATGAACAAAAAAAAACAAATAAATGAATTTCATATTTTTGTGTTAATTTTTAATTGTTAATTAAATAAAATTTTATAAGTATACTTCTTTTTTCTCTTCTAAATTTTAAAGATGATAAAAAATGTATAAGTATACTTTGAAATTTTTTGTGTAAAATTAAATTCTATATTAAATAAAATTTGAAAGATATTTCATGTAGTTTTATTTTAAAGGAAATTACTTTATAAAAGAAATAGTAACAACAGCTTACACTTTGTCTTAACGAATATCAGTTTTCTTCTTTGTTAATACCGGTACTATCATTAATGCGTCGTCAACCTACGTCGAAGACTCGAATGCACTGGAATTGTAATCAGAGTCGTCAACTGTGCATGCAAGCATTTGTTAGAATAAATGAATATGATTCGTCATCTTTAAATATAACGTCAAATTGTTTATAAAATTTAATAAATTTTAATTAATTTAAATCTTATTTTAAATTTAAAATCGAACTAAAGAAATATTAGAAAAAAAAAATGTACAACACTATTCGTTTTAATTGAAAATAAACATCGCAGTCGTCTGAAAACGATTGAGTAATTTGAACTTGAATTAATGAACATGATACCATTCCACGACTGCACTGGAAAGTCATTTATGAACATGATTTTTACGCCGTCAGCGTCGTCGACGCATTTATGAAAGCACTCTACTTCTTATACATGAGTTCCAATGAGCCGTAGTGCCAACGTAAAGAACTAAAAAATGAATATTTAAGACAAAATGTACTTTTGCCAATTATTATTTGTGATAAATAGCAAAAATTTACGCCGTTTACAGAAATTAAAGCTTACTTGCGCCACTTTGTATAAATGAATATATGTACATATAAAACTAGAAAGCATGTAAGCCAAATTTGCAAGCAAATTATATATGAGAATTATTTGCTAAATGTAAAAAATTGTTAACTCACAATACTAACGTTGTAATCCTCCGAACATTAAATAAGCTTCAAATTCAGTGTATCTGCTACTTGACTGCTAAAAACCGGTTCAAATTTTCTTTTTTTTAAATGTAGCAGTAAAGTAGTACAAAAGGCTCTTTTAGCGATAATTTTATACTACATTTGGAGAAAATGGAAATTAAAACTATTTTCTAACTGTAAAGTAACAGTTAAATGACAACTTCAAAATTTACAGTACAAATACATAAATCTGGTCTAAGATTTCCTTGCAAGATTGGTTTTTGAAGCATTTAAAAAGTCAATTTTGCGGCAAATTTAAATTTTTGAAAATGGCCTTAATTTAATTCTAATAAAGAAAAAAAAAACACGCACATATATTTTTAAATTTATTGGACATATTTGTTTTGACATCTTTGTACGTATTTCTGTTCACATCTACGTACATAAATATATTTGTGATTCTCCTATTTAAAATGTGGTCAGAGAATGATGTAGTATTATGAAATTTTTTTCAAGAATGATGTAATGTAAATAATATTTATTAGAAATTTATAAATTTGATATTTATATAAAGACCGGTGCCAAAACCTCTGTTAAATTTGTTAAACGAATTTTTTTTTTTTTTAAATCCACAATTTGCAATTCGATGCGAACTGTTGTGTATAAAATTAACCACAAGATATTATAGATCCAGTATTTCGGTTTCAATTCAAATTTTTTAACAATTTGTGGTCAATAATTGTAATATTATTTCATATTCTCTATTACTTGTATATTAAATTTCAGAAATTCATATGTGATTTTTCGCACAAAATGTATTTTTTAATAAATAAATGAAATTGTTACCTGATTTTAAATAGAATAACATCATTCATTTAGCTATTGTTACAGTTGAAATTTTTTAAATTAATATTTTATAATTCTACATTACTTTTTTTTTTAAATGCATTTTATTTTTATAGACGATTTGAAGACATTGCTTTAAGGCAACAACAGCTAACATCATGGCCAGGACTTCCACCATATGACTGTTGTAAATAATTTCATTATAAAATTCCAGAAAGAGACTGAAATTTTAGCTATAACGGTTTAAGGTAAGAATAGATTACATTATTTCTTTGAGTAGGTACTCTTAAGTGGAACCTAACATGTGATTATTTATGCATTTTGAGGGATATGGAAAGAATTTTGATCATACATATATATGAATAACATTCTTAAATTCACCTGTCATTTTACATAAATCCTCATATTTTTTTTTATTTACTATGAGAATTTTAAAACAAAATGAATATAATTAAGTATTTCTTTTTTGAAGGTTACTACTACAAGTTGATTCGAAAGTCAAAAGTGCCAATTAAATGAAAATGAGAGATACAATTTTTTTTTTTCTTTGTAATTATTGTTTAATTACAATGTATTTTTAATTTTTATCAAATAATTAATTATTTAAGTATTAAAGGAAAATTCAATTGAATTGATTTGAATTATTGATTAGTCTAAGTCATTGATAAAATCATCAAAAAAGTGTGAATAATATTTTTTAATCATTAAAAAAAATACATTTTTTTTGTAGATATTTGAAGGATAATTTGAAAACGAAAAAAGTATTTTATGTGTATTGTATAAACATACAGTTGTGGTCAAAATATTTGTCATTGTATTGAAAATTCAATATTCGTCTACAATCTTGTAGATACATATGTATGTACTTTATTCTTTCTTTGAATGAAGTATGAATTAGAAAATTTGAAATTTATCCAGAATATTTCTTGAAGTGTTTAATACGAAACAAGATTTAAATGACAATAATCCGCATTATAAAAATGTTCTAAAAAAATAATGTATTTGGTGTGTAAGAGAGAATTTTCAAGACACTTACGAATATTTTTACCGAGACTGTATTTTAATTTAAGTATTATAATAAATGGATTTATCCATTGTATTGATTTTATTTTCGTATTTAAGATATTAAAAATTAATATTAGGTATTTACTAAATCACACGTTTTTTGAAGAAAAAAAGTAATTTTTCTTTGTCAACACCTTTGTCTTTCTTTTTTAACACATGAATTAATATAAAATCTACAAAATAAGTTATTATTTTTTTTGTTATAATTAATTGAATACGTTTCACCTTGAAAAAAAAATATGTATACATTAAAAAAATTAATCAGTATGCATATGATAAAACTGTAAATACAATTTATATGTGAAAAATATAGAAATTAAAAATGAAAAATTGTTTTTTTCTTCGAATTTTTTTCAATAATTATGTAAAAATCATAAATTGTACTCAAAGGAACACAAAAAAAAAGGCATTCATTCCTCGAACATTGGTTATTTTGTATTCGTTTTTTTGTTGTTCGAAAAACTTTTGTTGCAAATAAAATCTAAAAAGGATAATTTTCCTGTATTTTTAATTTAAATTTCAAAAATCCTAAAAATGGATTCTCAGTATAACGTAATTTGTGATCAACCAAAATATAGAAATTCCAGCAATTTGGTAGGCATTTTTTGATTTTGAGAGAAAAAAAAAATATCTAAATTTCAATTACTTGATTTTTTTTTTCATTTTAAATTTAGTCGATCATAGAAGATCAAGTTTCAAACGACAGTAAGTTTTTAAATACATATTTTTTGTTGTTTTCTGGTTTATAAAACTAAAATATTTTTTTTAAATTATGATTTTCTTATTTTTCAAAAAAAAAAAAAACAAACAAAATTCTAGAAAGTAATAATTCGATAATACAACCAATACCAGGTTGTCCAACTGGTTTAGAATCATTATTTGATATTGAAAATGTAATTATTGATCAAGCAAAAGAATTATTTGATGATTTACCAGAATTTTTAATACATAATAAATTTATGATATTTAATAATGATAATAAAAAATTATTTATTGCTGTTGAAAATACAGATACATTTGGTATATTATTTTATTGTTCAATGAGAGATTTTGAATTATATTTAATGGATATGGATAAAAATATAATTGCTAAATTTGATAGTCCAAGTGCATTATTACCATTTTTATGTTTTGAAAATAGTTCAAAATATATTGATATTGAATCACCACCAGGACATCGTATTGGTAAAGTAATATTAACTGGTTATTATACTAAAACAGAAATATCTGTACAAAATGAATATAATGATTTATTATTTGTTATAAGAGGACCATATTTTACTGGAAATTGTTATGATGATAGTATATTCAGAGTAAGATAATGAAATCAAGCAACAACAAAAAATAGATATTAATTTTTAGATGTATTTTATATAGATTGTATTTAATATTTTTAGATTTTCAGGACATCCGATGAAGAAATCGGTCAAATTATTGGTAAATGGGCAGGATTTAATCGTGAATGTGAATCAGATTCTGATCTTTTTGATGTATCATTCCCGAAAAATTTAGATGTACATTCAAAATTATTGCTTATTGGAGCATGCTTTCTTGTTGTAAGTATATGAAAATTTTATTTATTCTACGTAGAAATTATATTTAGAAAAATAAGATACTCTAGATTTTCTAAAATTATGTTTTTTTTCTGTGATGATTTATTTCTTCTAAATTTTTAATTTAAAAATTAAGGCGATTTTAAAGTTCTATTACTTAAGAAAAGCATGCCAAACCAGTCGAATCTTAATAAATCTCAATTTCAAGATTAATTTCCTAGCTATAATCTCCATGTGTGAACTTTGTCGCACACAAGTCAAGGTTTGTCGGTAATGAGCTGCACATGTTGTATTTTAAGTTTTACAACCTGTTTACACCCATCAAGTAGAGTTTTCTAAATACCACACTCAAGCACACTCAGTGACCTTAATTAAATCGTTTAACTTAAATTCAGAAACGACCTTGGTTAAGATTTTCTCAAGTTGTTTTTTATAAACAGAACTTATGTAACTGTAAAATTAAAAAGAATAGAATAAAAAATGGCACGCGACAAGATCTTTAGACTATACACTTTTTTCGTTCTTTTCGAATTTTATTTTTTTAAAAAAATCCATACGCCTACACAATATGTGTCAATGTTTCTGAAGAGAATAATTACACACTCTGTGGCTTCCTCTGTATAAACTAAAGATATTGTACATTATGTATCATATTTAAAAAGAAAACTCTGTTTTGCGCAAGTAAACACGAATTTAAATTTTATATTGTAATAAAAACATTTTATTTTTTTATTTCTTAAATGGACATTACAGGATTATGTCTTCTACAGTTGGGACAGTCATGGTTTATTAGCTAAACAAGTTATGAAACATTAATTTGGAGTATACTTAAATTATGAGAAAATATTCAAAATAAATCATTGAATTTGTGTGAGAATGTTATTCACCAAAATTTTTGTCTTAAATTGAAAGAATTTGAAAAAAAAAAAAAAATTTAATTTAATTAAAAGTTCATTGAACTCATGTAATTTAAAATTTAAATTGATGATATATGTATCTTCTATTTATCATATTGAAATATAATTGATCTAGTTTTTTTTTTTTTTTTTTGATGAGTATAAAAATAACAATATGAGTAAGTTTATGATGTTATATACAAAATTAAGATAAAGATCACATATCATAAAATTTGGTGTGTATAAAACTTAAACTATATTTTATTCAATTATATATTTTAAATATCTCATAATATGTATCTATATAGCTACTCTTGAGAAAAAAAAAATGAATGAAAAATGTGTAAACACGTGTGGGTTTTGTTTTTGAATAATTTTTGTATTTTGTATTTGTAAATGAATAAATAAGATTTTTCACATGAAAGCAACACAAAAAAAAAAAGTACAATTGTGTATTTTTATTCTTATGTCATCGATTAAATACATTCAAAATCGCCTCTTCTTATAATTGAACCTACGAAGAAAAAAAAAAGTGTCATCATCATTGAAATGTGTAATTTTTTTTCAATATTTTAAATTTAATTTTCAGTTGTTCTTATATCGTCGAAAGGTGATGATCATTTCAATTCTGTAGTTGCATCTCAAAAACAAAAAAACAAAATAAATAAATAAAAATACAGTTTGAATTTTGTTTTATTTTTGTGATTCGAAACAAAAAGTATCTTTTAGAAAGAGAAATTATTATTATTAATTTTATAAATTTAAAAACTAAAAATAAAAGAAAAGAAAAAATAAACAAAAAGCGCTCGTGTGTTTTAATAAATTTTTAAATCATAATTCAAATCACACATAAGTTTTTTTTGTTGTTGTTGATATAAATGAAAAATGGAAGCAAAAACGACTGTTATTAGTAAACAACCAACAAGTTCAGGTGGTGTGATTCAGAAGGTAAAGATACATTCTGATTATTTGAATTATTTCAATCAATCATTAAAAATATATGTATTGACATTGTGTTTACATTTATGTACGCATTGTTTTGAAATTACCTATTATAGATAACTACAACACGAGAATACGTATATGATCCAAATTCACCAGTTGTTACACAACAAATTACAACATTTACAAAAGAAAATATACCATGTAAGTAAAATTACTGATTTTATAAATTTGCGTGGGTTGTTTCAACATTTTTTTAAAACTGGAATAAAACTATTTTAGGTAAAAATACCTTTTTTTGTTTTTAAAATAGTTTCATCAAATAAAATAGTGCTTCTTCAAAAATAAATCGCTGCTTTGGTGATGCGATGCTGATGCTTGTCACAAATTCAAAAATGCAATGCAACTTTTATGATGCGTTGTTACATATTCAAAAAAGCATCGCATCAAATCAAGTATTCGAAATTCGTGCGGGTTCTAGAATGTCAAATGATTGTCAATTGACGATATTCAGCTTAAGACGTTGTATTGCTGAATTTCGTTAATTGACGATCATCTGACGTTTTCGAAGTCGCAGTTCCTTGTAATGTTCAGCTGTAATGTAATAGCATTGCATCGCCAACTAAAAACTTTACGTTGTCATAGCAACAATGTAATGTTTACGCATCACGAACAGAAGAACATTAGCATCACCAAAGCAGCGATTCATTTTTGAAGAAGCACATAGTCAGAAAATACTTTCAAATTACTTATGTTGTATTCGGGTAAGAAAGGATCTGTTTGATTTTCTTTTATTTTGAAATAATCCATGCGCATAATTAAAACAATTCATTAAAATAATTTATTTGTTTTTTTTTTATCAGCTATACCATCATGTCCTCGAGAATTGGAATTCTTGTTAAATCTTGATTCTGTATTCATTGATCAAGATCAAGAATATTTTCAAGATATACCAGAATACAAAAATAAATTTGTAATACTTGATCAATATGATAAACCATTATTTCGTATGGTTGAAAATGGTAATTGTGTAACAACTTTTCTACTTGGACGTATGAGAGGTTTTGCAATGAATGCAATTGATATGAAACAAGAAAATGTAATGGAATTTATTTCTGAAGATATACCATATTGTTGTGGAATAGCTTGTTATTCTTGTTTTGGTTTTCGAAAATATATAAAAGTTGAAGTACCATCAGGTAATGTAATTGGAATGGTCAGATTAACTGGTTATTACATAAGACCAATAATAAAAGTGGAGAATGAAGTTGAAGAAATGATCTTAAAAATTAAAGGACCATTTTTTACTGGAAAATGTTGGACGGATAATGTGTACAAAGTAAATTTATAGTATATTTAAACTCGAATTTATTAATAATAAAACGATAAGATAGCGCATCTTCGAAAACGTCAGATGATCGTCAATTGATGAAATTCAATAATTCAAAGTTTTAAGCTGAATTTCATCAATTGACGACCATCATAACGGTATATATTTTGATAGTATGTAATTCGAAATTTTGAAATCTAATTGAAAGTCGATTTATTCAACAAAAAAAAATAATTAAGATATACGAAAAAGTTCTTATTTTAAAAACTTGAAAAATACCGATATCATATGTCTGAAGATTTTGAACATTTTCTTTGTAAATATACATATATATATTTTTTTTTTTTTCTAACCAACAGATTTATGATACAAATGGCACTGAAGTGGGTCAAATTATTGGAAAATGGAGTGGTTGTAAACGTGAATGTCTAACCGATTCAGATCGTTTTCAAATAATCTTTCCACCAAATTCAAATCCAAAAACCAAGGCACTTCTTATTGGAGCTTGCATTTTAATTGTAAGATAATTTCTATCTACTTATATAATTTTTCAAGATATACATAATTAATATTATTTAACGTTATTTTTTATTTTTTTCAAGGATTACATGTTCTATCATTGGGACTCTCTGCGTTTGTCATGCAAAGAATTTTTAAATGAACCTGAAATAAACAATTCATCTGAATAATATTTATTCACTAATATAAAAATATTTTATACACGAATTTTTTTCTTCTTTTTAATTAATTTTTAAGCAAATAAGTATTTAACATGTTAAAATATCATATAATTAATTTTATTTTTGTATAAAATTTTGTAATCTATAATATCGAATTTATAATAAAGTTTTTACAAATAAATTAATTTAATTTTTTTTAAATATTACTAGATTAACTACATTTAACAAATATGAAAATAATGTATTTTACTTCCACGTACGTAAATAATAATAAAAAGCTATAAATTTAATACATACTCCCACTCAAAATTTAAAAACTTTGTATGGACTTCAAAAGTTATGTATTTTACAATTTGAACTTAATAAAAATCAATTTTTCATCATTTTTGGAGTATTAAAAAATATTATAGAAAATTGTCGAATTTCTATGCAATTGCTTTTAAGCTCAAGTATTTTTTTCTCTTCAAATTCAACTGACAATATTTGAAATAAGTATGAAAACATGTTTTAATTTTTTTTTCAACGACTTTGAGCTTTAATAAGCTTATTTTCAACGAATAGAAAACTTTTAGGGGAAACATAACGTTATTGCCAACCCAAAAATCCCCAATACTCCACTTCAGATAAGAAAATATAAAAGAAAAGTGGGTGGGACAGTGGGGTTTTGATTTTTAAATTATTTAGTTGGAATTTCAGAAAATTTGCTTGCATAAATAAATCAAAGCACGGCATTACAATAGAAAACAATAGAACAGAGGAAAATTATTTTGCTAAAGTAAACACTAACCCACAATATTGCTGTTACTATTACCTGATTATTACCATGATATCACCTTTTCCTGTTATTATTAATTACTTTTTATTCACAATAATACAGTGTATTTGAATAATATATTAACACAGATATATTATGTTCTTTGTTACTTTTATTGTTCTTGTTTTCAATAGAAGTGATAAAAAAGTAATTATTGGAAATATCTTCAATCCTTTTTTTTAAATATTTCTGATTAAAATTTAAAAAGTAGGTTAAATCTGTATGTTTTACTTTTTAATTCCTTATATTAATGAGAGGAAAAAAAAACTTTTAAATACATGCAACATATTAAAAAAATCATCTTTTTGTATTGGTTAATGATCAACATCAATTTAAAAACATCAGATTAATTGAAAAAAAAAAAAAATAGATAGACAAAGTAGAAGAGCAAGTACATACGAGTATATTTAAAAGTCAACGTTATTTCTTTTTTTTTTTTCCTCTATTTTTTATTAAGAAAGTATGTCAACAGGTGTGGACAATATAATGTAGTAATTAAATTCTTTATTTGAACAAGGACTTTTAAAGTATTATCTATATGAAAAAAAAAAGTAAAAACTTTTAATTATCATCTTCTTATATTCCACGTAAAGTCATTAAATTAATGATCTAGTGGAATTACATAAAATACTCTTATGGTAAAAATTGAATTTATAAAAAAAAAGTATTAGTATTGAATTATGTATGAGGGTGTGTTTATTTTTAATTATGTCATAAATTTTTGTCGTTTTATATTTAAATTATAAGAAGAAGAAGTAAAACAACAAAACAAGAATTCAATTAATAAATGGAAATCATTTTTTATTTTTTCTTTAAATTTTCCACAACATATTTTTCACACACTTCATACTTGTTTACTGACAATTTACTGAAAAAAAAAAAAAAACAATAAAATTAATTTGTTTTCATATGTATTTTCTTAATTCATTTTATTGTCCTTTCGTAAAAGTTCAAATTTATTATGTTACTTTTAAATTTGCACGAAACTTCAAAGAAAAAAATACTGTATACATATAACATTGAGTCAGTGTCAAGGTTTTTCTATCGTGTTTTGCGAAAATGAGCTTATTTTTCTTTAAAAATAGAATTTATTGCTTGAAAAATCAAAAGAAAGAAAACATAAACAATTTGTAATTCATATATACTTACCTGTAATTTTTCACCACCTACACACAATAACGTGAAAATAAAAGGTGAAAATGTGGCGACAAGAAAATGGTTTTTAATTTGATGTTTTATATAACAAAACAATTATTATGCCACAGAAAAATTATTTTTGCAATGATTCCATCATAATAGTGGTAATTAATACTAATAATGTTTTTGACACACATAATACAAATTGTAAAGTTGTAATGCTATCAAGTCCTTGAACTTATAAAACCGTGTAAAAATCAGTAACAAAATATATGTACCATTTATTTTATTCATTAAAAGTTTTATAAATGAAGCTAATTTATTTTAATATGTTTGACTTAATATTAAAAAAATTTATCACAATTTCTTTGAAAACTTCTTTGTTTTTCCATAAATGTTTTACTTTTTCTTTGAATAATGCACAGTGAAGTAATATCATAAATTAATCATTATAAGGTAAACGCAATACGGAAAAAATTGATGTATGAAATGAAACTTTTCTTTTTTTCATTTTAAAAGAAAACGAATCACATTCACTTTTGTAAATGGTTTTCGTTTTAATGATAAATATTTGAGGGATTTTCTTGTTTTTGTTTTCCATCAAACTTAGGACTGTAGGTCCAGAAAGAAAAGACATCTTGTACTTTCGGGAAAAAAAACTATTACGAATGTAGAAAAATACAAACATTTAAATTGAATTTTCGAAATTTCAGAACTATTTTCGAAATTCCGAAATTATTGGCAATATTATTCTAATTTTTTCACAAGAGCTTTCTACAAGGGTGCTTACCCTTAGTAGGAAAGATTGTCGGGCTCTCGTTGGGCTCATTACAGGGCACAACACGTGTAACCACCATCTGGCGGTCATGAAAGTGGTCAGGGATCCAACGTGTGGGGCCTGCCAGGAGGAGGCGGAAACAACAGAGCACCATCTCTGCTGTTGCCCAGCCTTCTCTAGGATAAGGCTGCATACATGGAACTCTGATGTAATGAGAATGGAAGACATCTGTTCTCGACCCCTAGACAAAATCCTCTCGTTTATTAGGAAAACGAGAAGATTTTACTAGAGACGGGGGCGCTGAGCACAATGGACTCTTCTGTCCCCCACCCCCCACCCCGCCCCATCCACACAAACAAAAACAACAACAAGGCTACTTACTCCGTAGTGAAAATTTCACGCCGTCCCCACTCCCCACTACAAAAGGCAGTAGTCAGTTCAGTAAAATGGTATATAAATTTAGAGAAATTGTTTATTCGTAATATCTCCTCCGTTGTAGGTACTATGTTTATTTTTTAGTGATTTATTTATGAGTTTATTATTTATTTATTATTTATGACATGTAATTTTTATTTTTTGTATTTTTTCACCTCCTAAACAGAATGAATACAAGACAAAAGATAAATTCTCCGAAGAAAACTTTTAATATACATTTTCATTTTTGCTTTTTAAATACGAAAAATTAAAAATGGAGAAAAATTCTGTTGAAAAGCTGAGAAAATTTATTTATTTTTTTATTTCAAATTTAAACATATGACAAGAATATGTGTATATACACTAAATAATTTAAAGTCCCAGTTGAATTTTGACGTAAATTATCAAATAAGAAAAATTGTAAGTAATTTTCTAGAAAATTAAATAAGAGACGGGTAATATATTTAACAAAAATAAAAAATCCACATGGAAATAAAAAAGAAAAATAAGTGAACAAATAAAATTATCCATTTCAACATTTCATTTTCTTTAAAATATCCCAAAAGACTTTTATATGATTTTTCTTGTCTTTTTTTTAAAGCAATTTATTATTTTTCTTTGAAAATAATGTGATTTTATATGATGTGAAAAAAATAATAGAAATATCGTCAAACAATGAAAATGAAAGTATGTACAATATATAAAATAAATAACTCGTAAATACCATTACTATATCAAAACAATAAGGATTTGAATAGATTTTTCAAAACAAAATAAAGTGGTTGGTTGGATTTTAATTTAATGAGGCATAATAAATCAGAAAAGATTCTTTTTGTTTTTTGAAATGAAAATATTTTTATAAGAAAATTAAATAGGAAATTATTTTGTGTTTTTTAAAGGTTTTTACAATTTTTGAGACGTTAAAAAATGTTTTTTTTTTTTCAATAAAAAAAAAATGGAAAAATATCGCTGTCATGTTAAAATGATAGCGAAATAAATATATAATTTTTTTTTTTTTTTTATATTTTGAATGAGAAAAAAAAATATTTAAAGGATAAGTTTTCAAGCGGAAAATCAAGAATAATCTATTTTTATTTTCAATTTAAAATTAGGATGCAAAATTGATTTGATTTAGACCTTTCTTATTTTTTTCTTTCACTTTTAAAACAATTTATTATACTATAGAATATTATGTGCATTGTACATATAGAACAATAGAACAAATCGATTTTTAATTAAAAAAATAAAAAGATAAAAAAACAAAGAAAATTAATACTGTAATGTTTTTCATGTTATTTGATGTAAAATTTTATTATTAATGACGTGGCGTCGAAATACTTAATTTTATTACTTTAACTTTTATGGTCAATTAATTTATAAAGATTTCCGATGAGTTAATTTAGCTATAAAGTTTTCTATGTAGGAGTTTTTCTTCCTTTTTTATTGAATTGACTTAGACAGAAAGTATATTGTGGATAATAAATTTAATAATGTCATCATATGAAACTATATACATGTCATAATCCTGTTAATTGAATTATTTTTATTTCCTTATTTTCTATTGTAAAGGAAAATTGGTGAAAAAGCTGCAAAAGTTTCATATTAAATTTGCTTCAAAATCTTTTAATTTAGAAATCAATAAATTGTAACTATGTATGTTTTTTTTTCTTTTTTGTTATATTTGAAAAGTTCGTAATTTAATTTAATTTAAAAGTTTCTTTAATTTAATTCAGTTTTTTAATTAACAGTAATTTATTATGTATTGTCCAAAAAAATTAAGAGAATTTCCTAATTAATGATTTTATTTTGAATTTTGTACGTTCTACGTAATTTGTAGATGATTTGAAATTTAATTAATATGATTTTTATCACAGCTTAAACATGAGACAATTTACTCTATAGAAAAAAAAAAATTAATTGTGGTTCTAGTAAAATATCTTCAATTTAGTTTATTATTCAAATTTTCATGTAAAATTATGAAAGAAATATTTAAAGCTGTACGCTGGTTGCGTCTAATATACACAGTACTTTTTCTGTTTTTCTTTTTTTTTTTAGCTTAACGAAAATAAAGTTTAAAAAAACGACAAAAAAAATGATAAAATTGAAAGTCCTTCAAGCTATCACAAGTTCAAAAGTTTACTTTAAAGGTGAAATGAAAAATTATTTCTTGTAATTTATATGTAAAAAAGTAAAATGTGGTTACTGGGTTTCATATTTCAAATATTTTAAAGTGCATCTGTTATCCTTAATTTTTTATTTTTATTTTTATTTTTCACATAATATCTAAGCAAAGTAGATTTAATAAAATTTTACAATATGCTAACAATATTTCTATTAAATTGTATACTTTTTAATATTATGAATAGTGGTATAGAATTAAGAATTGATTTTAATAAAATTATGGTTGAGTATACCAAACTCTATACATAGTTTGGAATACTTTAAGATACTATAAATGTAATGGTTTTAAATTTTTTTTTTTTTTTGTGTTCAAAAATGCAATTTTTTGCAAAAAAAAAAAACAAAACTAAAAAATAATGAAAAAAGGAAACTAATACAAATTATAATCTAATGTAAACTAGTACAAAATCTGTTAAAGACGTATTTCATAGTTTAATTTTGTGGTTTTATAATTTTGTAAATTAATTTTAAAAGGAATTTACGTTGCATAAATTTTATATAATGTCACAAGACGTTTTTATTTAAAATGCCTTTTAAATAAATTATGTTTTTGACGTATTCCATTTTAAATTAAATTGAAGGAAATTAGGTTTTTAATTTTCGTTTTTGTTGTTGTTGCTTTAATTAAAGTTTAATATTTTTGTGGTATAATACTATTTTTTTAATTTATATACAGTGTGGTTGTGTAAAGTAGAATTTCATCATACATTTTTAAGTTGGCACTTAATTAAAAGGAAAACCATTATTGTTATGAATTTTTAATGAAAACGTGTAAAATTTGAAATTGGTTTTGCAGAAACAAAAAAAAACCCAAAGAAAATAAATATCATTTTGTGCCTTTAATAAAAATTATATATCTAAATTTGTCGAGTGTTTTATATTATAAAAACACACTTCTTTTCAATAAGGACATTTTTTTATTTTTCTTTTATTTCATTTGATACAATTTATCAATACGTTTCTTTTTTATTTCATTAATTTTATGTTTTTTCTTAATCACAAATAATTTTATTTACCTTTCGAAAACAGATATGAACCCATTTCTGATAATAAATAATCATGTTTGTGTTGTGTCCCATGTTATGATTTATAATATATTTTTGTATTGTTTTATTTATGAGAATAATTTGACAGGATGTGATTTGAAGTTAAAAAGCAGACACTGAAAACTTTTAAAATCACGTGGAAAAAATAATAATTGTTTTCACAAGCATTATGACTAAAACTTTTGTACATATGCCAAGGTGTTCTTTTTTTTTGACAAATATGTTTTACTCGTGTCCATAAATTTACATGATAATTCATTTAGACTGGTAAAAGCAAATAGAATACATCATTAGAATGATTTAACCTTAGGGAAAATTAATACGATAATTGAAAATGTAGATAAATAAAAAAAAAAATTATAGTACACTGAGAAAAAAAACCGTTGAAGAAAATAAGGAAAATAAAAATTCTACGAATATCCAAGATGCTTTAGAGTTTTCAAAGGAAATACAGTTTTTCTTTCAGTGTAAATTACCACAAAACATGAAAGTTTATTTCCTTATTTAAACATACTCCCTTTCCTTTATCCATTGTTATATGTCCTTAGGTTATAAAAAGTAAGTCCATTTTCAGTTTATTTCGTACGCACAAAAAAAAAAATTGGAAATCTTTTCTTTCAAATCTCTTTTTTATTTCCTTTTTTATATTTTTGTGTTTTTTCGTTATTTGATACATTGACGTTCGATTGGAAAATTTATGACCAGAATATGAATGAAAATGTTTATGATTTGAATGAATTATAGGAAACTTATTGTAGTTTTCATCAAAAAAGATTTTTATATTAAAACGCTTTTGTTTTATCTAAGTAGCACTAAGATTTGAAATTTTTACATAATTTAAACAATTTCCTGTTCTTTTAAGTTTCCACGAGGAAATTTTGTTTTTTTCCAGAAGCCGGAAATTAGAATTTTTCTTAAAGAGAGAGAGAAAGAAAACTATAGTTGAAAATTAAATTAATTTGTGGAAAAGAAAAAAATTAATATTGAGAAACTTTTAAAAAATTCAAAAAAGAGAAATTATAAGTTTTATCTTGGAATCAATTAATATAAGTATAGGTAGCTTAATTAGTACTTAAAAAAAAAAAATTATCAAATAAGAAAAATTGTAAGTAATTTTCTAGAAAATTAAATAAGAGACGGGTAATATATTTAACAAAAATAAAAAATCCACATGGAAATAAAAAAGAAAAATAAGTGAACAAATAAAATTATCCATTTCAACATTTCATTTTCTTTAAAATATCCCAAAAGACTTTTATATGATTTTTCTTGTCTTTTTTTTAAAGCAATTTATTATTTTTCTTTGAAAATAATGTGATTTTATATGATGTGAAAAAAATAATAGAAATATCGTCAAACAATGAAAATGAAAGTATGTACAATATATAAAATAAATAACTCGTAAATACCATTACTATATCAAAACAATAAGGATTTGAATAGATTTTTCAAAACAAAATAAAGTGGTTGGTTGGATTTTAATTTAATGAGGCATAATAAATCAGAAAAGATTCTTTTTGTTTTTTGAAATGAAAATATTTTTATAAGAAAATTAAATAGGAAATTATTTTGTGTTTTTTAAAGGTTTTTACAATTTTTGAGACGTTAAAAAATGTTTTTTTTTTTTCAATAAAAAAAAAATGGAAAAATATCGCTGTCATGTTAAAATGATAGCGAAATAAATATATAATTTTTTTTTTTTTTTTATATTTTGAATGAGAAAAAAAAATATTTAAAGGATAAGTTTTCAAGCGGAAAATCAAGAATAATCTATTTTTATTTTCAATTTAAAATTAGGATGCAAAATTGATTTGATTTAGACCTTTCTTATTTTTTTCTTTCACTTTTAAAACAATTTATTATACTATAGAATATTATGTGCATTGTACATATAGAACAATAGAACAAATCGATTTTTAATTAAAAAAATAAAAAGATAAAAAAACAAAGAAAATTAATACTGTAATGTTTTTCATGTTATTTGATGTAAAATTTTATTATTAATGACGTGGCGTCGAAATACTTAATTTTATTACTTTAACTTTTATGGTCAATTAATTTATAAAGATTTCCGATGAGTTAATTTAGCTATAAAGTTTTCTATGTAGGAGTTTTTCTTCCTTTTTTATTGAATTGACTTAGACAGAAAGTATATTGTGGATAATAAATTTAATAATGTCATCATATGAAACTATATACATGTCATAATCCTGTTAATTGAATTATTTTTATTTCCTTATTTTCTATTGTAAAGGAAAATTGGTGAAAAAGCTGCAAAAGTTTCATATTAAATTTGCTTCAAAATCTTTTAATTTAGAAATCAATAAATTGTAACTATGTATGTTTTTTTTTCTTTTTTGTTATATTTGAAAAGTTCGTAATTTAATTTAATTTAAAAGTTTCTTTAATTTAATTCAGTTTTTTAATTAACAGTAATTTATTATGTATTGTCCAAAAAAATTAAGAGAATTTCCTAATTAATGATTTTATTTTGAATTTTGTACGTTCTACGTAATTTGTAGATGATTTGAAATTTAATTAATATGATTTTTATCACAGCTTAAACATGAGACAATTTACTCTATAGAAAAAAAAAAATTAATTGTGGTTCTAGTAAAATATCTTCAATTTAGTTTATTATTCAAATTTTCATGTAAAATTATGAAAGAAATATTTAAAGCTGTACGCTGGTTGCGTCTAATATACACAGTACTTTTTCTGTTTTTCTTTTTTTTTTTAGCTTAACGAAAATAAAGTTTAAAAAAACGACAAAAAAAATGATAAAATTGAAAGTCCTTCAAGCTATCACAAGTTCAAAAGTTTACTTTAAAGGTGAAATGAAAAATTATTTCTTGTAATTTATATGTAAAAAAGTAAAATGTGGTTACTGGGTTTCATATTTCAAATATTTTAAAGTGCATCTGTTATCCTTAATTTTTTATTTTTATTTTTATTTTTCACATAATATCTAAGCAAAGTAGATTTAATAAAATTTTACAATATGCTAACAATATTTCTATTAAATTGTATACTTTTTAATATTATGAATAGTGGTATAGAATTAAGAATTGATTTTAATAAAATTATGGTTGAGTATACCAAACTCTATACATAGTTTGGAATACTTTAAGATACTATAAATGTAATGGTTTTAAATTTTTTTTTTTTTTTGTGTTCAAAAATGCAATTTTTTGCAAAAAAAAAAAACAAAACTAAAAAATAATGAAAAAAGGAAACTAATACAAATTATAATCTAATGTAAACTAGTACAAAATCTGTTAAAGACGTATTTCATAGTTTAATTTTGTGGTTTTATAATTTTGTAAATTAATTTTAAAAGGAATTTACGTTGCATAAATTTTATATAATGTCACAAGACGTTTTTATTTAAAATGCCTTTTAAATAAATTATGTTTTTGACGTATTCCATTTTAAATTAAATTGAAGGAAATTAGGTTTTTAATTTTCGTTTTTGTTGTTGTTGCTTTAATTAAAGTTTAATATTTTTGTGGTATAATACTATTTTTTTAATTTATATACAGTGTGGTTGTGTAAAGTAGAATTTCATCATACATTTTTAAGTTGGCACTTAATTAAAAGGAAAACCATTATTGTTATGAATTTTTAATGAAAACGTGTAAAATTTGAAATTGGTTTTGCAGAAACAAAAAAAAACCCAAAGAAAATAAATATCATTTTGTGCCTTTAATAAAAATTATATATCTAAATTTGTCGAGTGTTTTATATTATAAAAACACACTTCTTTTCAATAAGGACATTTTTTTATTTTTCTTTTATTTCATTTGATACAATTTATCAATACGTTTCTTTTTTATTTCATTAATTTTATGTTTTTTCTTAATCACAAATAATTTTATTTACCTTTCGAAAACAGATATGAACCCATTTCTGATAATAAATAATCATGTTTGTGTTGTGTCCCATGTTATGATTTATAATATATTTTTGTATTGTTTTATTTATGAGAATAATTTGACAGGATGTGATTTGAAGTTAAAAAGCAGACACTGAAAACTTTTAAAATCACGTGGAAAAAATAATAATTGTTTTCACAAGCATTATGACTAAAACTTTTGTACATATGCCAAGGTGTTCTTTTTTTTTGACAAATATGTTTTACTCGTGTCCATAAATTTACATGATAATTCATTTAGACTGGTAAAAGCAAATAGAATACATCATTAGAATGATTTAACCTTAGGGAAAATTAATACGATAATTGAAAATGTAGATAAATAAAAAAAAAAATTATAGTACACTGAGAAAAAAAACCGTTGAAGAAAATAAGGAAAATAAAAATTCTACGAATATCCAAGATGCTTTAGAGTTTTCAAAGGAAATACAGTTTTTCTTTCAGTGTAAATTACCACAAAACATGAAAGTTTATTTCCTTATTTAAACATACTCCCTTTCCTTTATCCATTGTTATATGTCCTTAGGTTATAAAAAGTAAGTCCATTTTCAGTTTATTTCGTACGCACAAAAAAAAAAATTGGAAATCTTTTCTTTCAAATCTCTTTTTTATTTCCTTTTTTATATTTTTGTGTTTTTTCGTTATTTGATACATTGACGTTCGATTGGAAAATTTATGACCAGAATATGAATGAAAATGTTTATGATTTGAATGAATTATAGGAAACTTATTGTAGTTTTCATCAAAAAAGATTTTTATATTAAAACGCTTTTGTTTTATCTAAGTAGCACTAAGATTTGAAATTTTTACATAATTTAAACAATTTCCTGTTCTTTTAAGTTTCCACGAGGAAATTTTGTTTTTTTCCAGAAGCCGGAAATTAGAATTTTTCTTAAAGAGAGAGAGAAAGAAAACTATAGTTGAAAATTAAATTAATTTGTGGAAAAGAAAAAAATTAATATTGAGAAACTTTTAAAAAATTCAAAAAAGAGAAATTATAAGTTTTATCTTGGAATCAATTAATATAAGTATAGGTAGCTTAATTAGTACTTAAAAAAAAAAAAGGAAACTGTGTGCCGGTAAGTAATACAATAAAAGGAAATTAAAATATAATTTGTACAAGATAATATGCTTGATTGAATTTCACATTCTCTGAATTACAAACTTAAAGTATTTTTCGACTTCAAGCAATGTATGTAGGTGTGAAAAAGAGTTAATGATGTAAGTATATGTTATGAAAATTTTATAACTGGATAAAATTAGTTCAAAATTCGTAGAATTAACATTCCAATATTCAAGGAAGGTATACAATTTTTCAATTAAAAAAAAAAAAAAAACTCGTGAGAGATATCGAAATTAACAGAAAAAATAAATGGATCTACTAACAACTAACAGATATAAAGTTTTATGTACATACATACATTCTGGACTAACAGTTATTTTAAATCAAATTCTACGCAACATAATATGAGAAGTAAAAGAAAAAATAAAAGTCCTGTCAATCGATTTTTAAAGAAATGTTTTAATAATTTAAAGTTTTACAATAAGAATAAAGAAAATAAAAATACCATAAAAAATTTATCATTTTAAGATAAAATAATTTGTAATCGAAACTCTTAAGTATCTGTTATTACTGTTTTGTTTTGTTTCTATGTCATAATTTCAAAACCTTTTACAAAAAATGTAATAATTTCAAGTTCATGGACAAAATTTCTGAAACATGAGACCAAAAATCTATGAAGTAGAAAAATTTAAGCGGTTTCTATCAGTTTTTAAATAATTATCATTAATCAATAAACTTACCTCTCTTTTGTTTTTTGTTTTTTTTTTTACCACGTGGAAGAATCATTTCTTGGAAAAGTTACTTTGTAATTGATCTTAAAAAATTCCTCAAAATCTATTAAGTACTGTAATTAAAAGACTAGATATATTGATGTTAAAATATTATGACATCAATAAAAATAAATGCTTTGTCCAATGGCTTTATGACATCTTATCAAAATACAATAAAGGAATTAAGAAAAATCACAATGGAAAGTCAGGAAGATGAAAAAACAAAAAAAAAAATAAATACAAAAAAAGCATCTATATAAAGGGGGTGGGAAATACAACATCAACAGGATAATAAATCAATTAAGTAGCTTATAATTTTCATTTATACAAAAAATAAAATTCTTGTGAAAAGAAAGTGTTATTGTTGTCAAAGAAAAATGTAGAAAAATTAAAAAGGATACTATATTAGCGGTTAATATTTAAAGCTTGTGTCCGTGTCCACTTTGTTTAATTAAATTTTAAGAAAAATAAGTAATAATTAATTTGTGTTAAAAGCTAAAAAACGTTAAAGTTAAAAAAAAAAGTGAAATGAATTGAATGAAAAATTATTGTTAAAAATTACAAAGAAAAAGGGTACAATTAATTTTAAGATACTGAAAAGTATAAGAAGAAGGTTGTAGGAAACATCTTTAAACGTTATATCTGTTGGAATGAATTTTTTTACCTTATGTACGTCCTTGTATAATATGTACTATTTATACTACGCCCCCCCAAGACTTCATGATGTTTTAGACCTTGTTAATGTAGTTTTATGATTTTTTAAATAAAAGTTTTTGATGCTAATTTCAATAATCAAGAAAATGTATCTAATAAAATATGTAATAAATTGTTATATCTACATCATGAAAATTACATATTTGTGTTATATTAATTTATAATGAATCTCATGAAACATGGAAAATTATAGAGTAGAATAAATTAATTTGATTTTGAAATAAATGTGAATGTGTTGTTGTTGTTTTATTTTATATGATCAATTTTAATCCGTACAATGAGGATAAGCAACATAATAACGTCATACATGAGATAACTTTACATATATGAGACAAAAAAAAAAAAAAGTTTAATATAATAAAACTGCAGACAAAAAAAGGAAATTTCATTGTCTCATTTTATCACATTATATTCTCATATGTCTAAATTAATGATTTTCATTTTAATTTTATTTTTTGTGAGAAAATGTCTATGATAATTATTTAATGAAATTCAACTGAAATTTATAAAAGGATTTTTCTATACTTTAATTTACTTGTTCACTGGTATTCGTACGTTTTGGGTATTAAAGTAATTTGTTTGAATAAGAAATTTTCAGAGGGGTGGGTAGTATGTTTGAAATAAATCTGATAATACCTAAGAGACAAGTTATGAGTTTTGAAAAGCGTATATCAAATTTTTTCAACAAATGTACTCGAACAATTTTTCAAGGACTTTATACAACTTACTCAGGTTAGTAATCTTATTTTAAAACATATTTTTGTTAAATAAAGTAAAATAAAATATCAATGTGGGTGGTGAAATATTATATCAATTGTCCTTTCTTACAGTTGTATTATCAAATGTCATTTATTTGTATCTTCAGAATACAATGTCATATGGTTTTGGCTTTCTGTTTTTTTCATCGTTTATAAAAATTTACGTGGAGAAGATTGTTTTTTTATGAAAAATGTAAAACAAAATTGACTTGCATTGCATTGAAACGATTTAATTTTTAACCCTTTTATTTTCTTTTCTAAAGAGAATGAGTTTTTTCTAAATTTAAAACACAGGTTAGAAAAGAATTTATATTAAATGTAACATAAATACTTTTTAAAGATATTCATATATGTAGGTACGTGTATCGGTGTATGTAATTATTTGTTATTGTTGTTTTTTTTTCAGTTATTTTGAAGAAAAATGATACTTATGACTTTATGAGTATTTAATTTTTTAAAGAAAGTTCAAGGAAATAGTATGTAATTCTTAAAGGGATCGAATATGTTCTTTTTCCTTTTTCATATATTTGACGTTATAAATTTTGAAGTGAAAACAAAAGTGAAAAATATCCTTTGAGAATTTTTTTTTTATCGATTAAAAAGAATTTTGCTTTGAAATATAAGAAGTTCAAACTAACTTAATTAACAGCGATTTTTATAAGTACTTACCTACGAAACTATAATTTCAATAATAAATTTCTACCTTTGATGATAATTATTGTAATTGATTTGATTTAATTTACACTTACCTATTTAATTTAATTTTCTACCTTTAAGAAAATTAAAACTTCTTAGTAAATATGTAGTTTTTATCTATTTTTAAATTAAAAAAAAAACTACATAAAAAAATATTTGTTGAAAAAATGCACGTTTATAATGAAATATTATTCTTCCTCGAATAAGTTAAAGCTTTTTTAGTTTTCAAAATGCGCATGGGTATGATTTGAAATTCTCTTATAGCATATACCGGTTCCGGTAGTTCTATTTTTTTGTTTTGTTTTGTAAATTGTTTCAAAATTCTTTCTTTTATGAAACATATGATTACCGGCATCTAAATTTTTGCTACTTATTATTCGATTAATTTAAACACGTGTTATTCCGAAAAGGAGTTGCGTTTCTGTATACAGTAAAAGAGAGATTTGTTAGAGATCTTTTCGATTTCTGCTTTAAAAGCTTTTTATGTAAATGTATCATTCATTATGTTTTTTAATTCCTCTTTTAGAAAAAAAATTTTCCAAGAGAATTCCAAAAAGAAAATATTATGATAAATAAACAGTTAGAAATTTTTAAAAATTTTTTAATCTATAAAAAAACTCAAAAATGACGTTTAATTTTTTTTAGTTAGGTCGCATCTATAGTAAAAAATTTAATTTAATTTTAGTGGCGTCATAGAGCTAGTTTAAGTCAATTTTTTTTTTCAACGTTTAAATTTTATAGTCAGTTATAATCCTTAATGGCTTTTAATTTAAAATGTTATTTAAAAATGCAATAATAAATTTTTTTAATAGGTTCATAAAATCTAGTTAAACTGAAAAATACATGTAGTTTTTTGTCTACATTAATTTTTGTTATTGAAAATATGAATTATGCAATATTTTTGTCATTATTTATCAGTTGATTTAAGGATCACAGGGATTTTGTTTTTGTTTTGTTTTAAATTTTAGTGTTTTTATAATTTATTAGTTAATTAAAAATAATTGGTTATTTTATGTTCAACCACAATTTATAATATTCTTCTTTTTTAGCATCAAAAGAGAATTAAAACACTTTTTATGTATGTAATATATTTCTCAAAAATTGAAGTTTTATCTTTAAATTGGAAATTCTTGGAAAAGAAAACAAACAATCTATAACTTAAAATAATATTCTTTCTGTTTTTTTTTAATAATAAAAAAATTGAAAAATAATCATTTCGAAAAATTCACATGAAAATCATAAAGATGTCGTTTTTTTGTACTTCAAGTGCAAGTATAAAATTTACACAAAATTTATGTATTATCGATTAATACGTTCAATACACTCTCACGTGAAGAAAATTATGAGTTTAGTTTTTGTAATCTTATGATGTTAATATCATGCATTCAAGGAACACAGTACATAATGTAGTTTGTAAATTCAAAAAACACTAGGTACGCAATATTTTTAAAAATATTCACTTTGACTATACTTCCGATTAGCTAACATGAGATATCGATATAAAACCTTTTCATATAAAACCTTTGGAATGTCCTCTTAAACGTGACATATGTCCTTATTTTACAGTTGGAAAGTACCGTTAATGATGTGACAAAATTGACTGGTTTTACAAAAACCGTCATCTCTCCAATTCTGGATATTCAGGAAATGGTGCAGTTCAAAAACAAGTCCCATAACAGTTCACGCTTGCTAAAAGGAAGTTTCCCTAAAGTTTTGTTATTTAAAAAGTTTTTCTCACATTTTTGCTTTTAATTAAAACAAAGGAGAAGTTATGAAAACCACACAGTTTACTTTTAATTGTGTGGTTCTGTTTTCACTAGGTAATTAAAAAACAACACAAAACAATTTTGTTAGAGGAAAATTTTTCGTTGATGAATTGACTATTTTTTTTCTTCTTCAATGCAGTTACCTGTGTAATATTTTGTTTTAAATTTGAAAAAAAAAAAATCGTTCTTATTTTATTTTGCAAAAATAGGAAGAAAAGAGCAATTATTCTTTTTGAAGATAAAACCATTCCCTTTTCATCTCTATGATTTATGGCATCTACCATGCGTTTGTATGTGAAGTTTATTTAAAAAGAAAAAAATCGAAAAAGTACGAGTATTTTCAATGGCAGGATTCTGAACAAAAATTCTGAATACAGTGTATAGTAGTCTACTGTTCAAATTCAAATGCTATAAATTTATCTTGTAATGTTGTTGAAAACTTACACATACATACATATAGGTATGTAAAGAATTTACGAGTAAACAAGTGCAGAATTTTAAAGTTTGTTATTGTGAAAAACAAAACAAAAAACTGTAAAGTCAGAGGATATGTATATGTACTTTTTACCTCGTATTTCGTGTTGAAGGAAGATTAGTTAAATAAAATATGCAATTAATATCCTTTTAACAGTTATAAAGTGTTGAAAAAATCATGTAAATACAAAAATAATAAAAATGTAATTTATTATTCTGAAAAAAATTAAAAGGTATTTTGGAAATTTGAAATACAACTCTAAATCCACTTCTATGTAGAAAAAGGATACTGACATTGACATTGAAATTCTAATCAAAATTTGTCAAAAGAAAGTAAAAAAATGGTTTAAATTTGAAACGGATGTTTTTTATTCTCTTGAAAATATCCTTCTGCATCGTATTATTATTAAAGATTTATTTGAAGTTAAATTATTTACGATTTTTTAAGTTCTTGTTGTGAATAAAAATTCAAATTAACTTTTCAAATCTTTTCTTTAAAGTATTTTATTATTATTTATTTTTCTTTGAATATTATTAGAAAAAAAAAACAAGGAAAAACTTGCTTTTCAATGCAATAATAACCTTTTTTGCTTTATTTAAAATTAATTTTAAAAATTCAATTTCACCTCAAGGAATATTTTCGAATAGAAAATAAAAATTTTCCACAAGAAAAATCATACAAAAAGACTTTAAGAAAAGCTAAGAAAAAAAAAATCATTGTAAGAATTAGAAAATTACTTTTCCAATATATTTGAGTAGATTTTTCTTATACCTTTTTTATGTGTGTACATTGTACGTACATCCTTTTTTTTCTCCCATAAATTTATTCATTTGTCATATTGGTTTTAGGGTTTTTTGGCTAATTTGTTACACAAATAAAAATACGAAAAATTTCATTTATATTGACAAAATATCGATAAAGAAATTTATTAGGATAAATAACAAGCAAATTGTTTTTGTTTGATTTCAATAAATTTTGATGAAAATGTTATGCTTTCAAAAGTCTGAATTATTTGTATGGCTTGTTATTGAAGTGAAAATATGTACGTACAATGAATATTTTTTTTCTTCTGTATATTAGCATTGTCGTAAACGTTTTTTTTGTCTGCATTTGTTTTTATATTTGTAATAACATAGAATTTATGTTTTATGAATGAGAATGTTTAACGAAAAGGAAATAACAATAAATTTTGATTATTACAATCATCAATTAGATTCAGGATCAGGATAGCAAGTAATGAAAGAGACAATTGGGGTTTCACAAAAGATGTTTTAAGCTATAAATGAATAAAATTCACACATACATATATTATTACAAATTACTATATTATGACGTACATTACATAGTCTTTCAATGAAATAAAATCTGTAAAAAGTTAATAAAAATCACTTTTCTGTTCACTTGTTTTAATCCAATAAAAATTTTCCTTGAAATATATACATGACCTATATAAATTGGAAATTTTGTTTACTTTTATAATTGAAACTAAAAATTAAATGTTATTTTTCTTAAAGATTATGTTAGAAGAAAACTGTAAAAATTTTCTAATTAAACTTTATCAGAAACTTTATTGAAAAATAATAAAAAAAAAAAAACAAGAAGAAGAAGAAGGAATTAAAAGATAAGTTTTCTTCTGTTTAGTTTTCCATTACATTCAAGCAATGGATAAATAAACTTATAAAGAAAAGTTCTAATTCAAGAAAAAATAAAACACAGAACTTAAAATAAAAAAAAAAAATTATATACACAAAAAGTATACAAAAGGACGAAGCATATCAATGAATTAAAGTGAAATTTCTGATCCTATATCATAGAAATTTGAACATTTTGATAAATATAAGATCAAGGTTAAGGATAACACGTTTAACTTTTTTTTTCCCAAACTGACGAAAAGATAACTTATACTAAATCAAAAAAAAAAAAAAAAAAAAAAAAAAATCGTTATTCTTGTTTACCAAAACTATCCAAACATTTCTTTAAATGAACATTGTGAGGATACAATAGTTTGAAAAATATTTAAGGATTTTTTTTTATACATATTTCACTTTTAGATCACGTGGATCAATTAAAAACAAAAATGTGTCTTGACAGCTGTTAAAAAACGCAAAAACTTATAACATTACAAAACTTAAAGAAAATGTATTGTTGCTGAATTGTATTGACATCAATGAAAATAAATGACTTGGTCGATGACTTACAACATAAAATAAAATAAAATATAGTTGAAAAAAAACCATGAAAGCATGTATAAAAAAAACAACTGTAACACAGCATCAGCAGGAGAATAAATTAATTAGTTTACGGCTCTCATTAGAAAGTACACAAGATTTCTTAAGATTGTAAAGAAATATTGTTGCTAAAGGAAAGAAATAGAAAATACAAAAAATAAATGAAAATAAAAGAATTTCTAAACTTGTGATAATTTTTGCTAATTAAATTAAAGAAAAGTAATTTATGTTATAAAGAAAACAAAAATAAGAGAAATTTCACATTTAACAAAATGAAGAAAATGTTTATTAAAGAGTAAAAATAACGTGATAGAGATTTTTAAAGGGTTTTTCAGTTAAAAAATATTTTTCACATTATTTTAACAAAACTTAATATTATTTAAAAAAATTATAAATATTAAATATCCTTTAACATTAAGTTATAATACGAAATAACAAAGTCAAGGACAAAAGTGTCAACATAATTTGCATATTTGCATTTTATTTCTTCTTCTTCTTCTTTTTCCAAGAAATATATTTCAATACATATAATATTGTTTACGTGTTGTAAATTATATCCGGTTGTGAACGTCATAGTTTCAAAAGAAAAGAAAATAAAAATTATAAAAAAAACAACACACAATAAATGGAAAAATATGTGTACATTTTTTTTGTACATTCTCACCTTTTGTTTTACCAACCCACACACACACGTTCAAGTAAGTAGAAAATAATGAGTTAAGAAAAAATACAAAAGTTACTAAAATGTACACACATATTATAAATTCAAGGATAAAAGGTGTGTCGTTATTAATAATATTAAAGGACTTTAGTGAGTTTGCAATATTATTTCTATCTACCTACTACACGTATATTACATGAACTGATTAAATAATTTTGAGTTTTTTTTATTTGCGTTTTAGTGACAATGAAATTGTATTTTAATTTTATACGTTTTTTTTTTTTGTCATATTAAAGTTATAAGGTTAACGTTCTTCTAATTTCGCAATAAGCTTTAATTTTTTAACCATTTTATTGATTTTTATAGTAGGTATAGTCAGAATTTTTTACTTCCATTTTCAGTTGCGAATTATAAAAAAAAATATAAAATAAATCCAAACAATGTGTTCAATTGACTTTGAACATTATAAAATTTGTCTGGTAACATGTATCCTTTTTGTTTTTTTTTTAAAACCTGAATTTACGGTGAATTGAAAATCAATTTGAAACCACTTACGAAAATTCAATTTATTGTATGAAAATGATAAGAAAAGATAACAAATAACAAATTTTAAAAATGTATCAAGAAATTCTACATACCTTTAGGATATAAGAAGGCTTTTAAAATTTTTTTCAATTAAAGGATTTTTTTCTATAAAAGTGTAAAAGCTTTAACTTTTTTTTTTTATGAACCATTTTCCATAAAAACTATTGTCAGTCAATTACAAAGTAATTAAATTCCTAAGTAAAAAATTAAAAACACATACAATTGTATATATTTAAATATTTAAATGTATCTTATTTTTTTTTAAAGAAAATATCACAAATCAAATAATCTATTATTTACAAATTTTTTGTTTGTTTCCGTGTCTATAGCTTCGAAATTAAAAATCTTTGTCATGTTATACTTTATTTATTTATTTTTTTTCCAAGTCGTCAAACAGTAAATAAAAAACTGTCATTTTTAAATAATGTTACATAAAATTTATTTTTGTTTCTAGTAACGGTAGTATGTTTAGAAATTCTTCTATTTTTGTCATTATTTACTAATATAGCATACGTAATTCTAAGTAGCAACATACATACTTTTTTTTGTGTAAACAAAATTCATCAAAAATCGATTTAAATTTTCCTTTAAACCATTCAGTTGAAATTATGTTACTATGCAATAATTTTAGAAATAAAGAAAATAAGACATAAAACAAAATAAAGTCAAGGCCAAGGACAATGTACTTCAGATACATACATCTATCGTATTTCAAAATATCATCAAAAATAGTGATATACATACATACGAGTACATCGTTGTCTGATAATAAATCTTAAATGTGACATTTTTCAATCAATTTTTACTTGCCTTCTTTTTGACAAAAAAAAAAAAAAAATGAATGTGAAAAAATTGTAAAAGAATTTTATATTCAATGTAATTGAGAAATGTTCTTTTCTCAAATTCAAAATAAATTACATGTTAAAATAAAAATAAATAATCAAATTTTGAATATATTTTTTACCACATTTTTCAATAAAAATATGTCTAGAAAGATACTTTTAAAGTTGTCTAAATATTTTCAAATTTCAACAGGTTGCACACTATAGTTCCACCAGAATTTTATTTTCATTTTTTTTTTCAAAATTGGATTACAGCGTGGAACTCAACATTACAACCATGAATTTTATTTGATACTTTGTCTTTTTTATCATCGAAAACACCAAAACCACCCATCAACATCAGAGTGATGTATACTACATGTTAAATATTGAAACAAGCCCTATAATCATACTGCTTTGTACAGTGTGTGACAATTTGTTTTTCATCATCCTTCATCCTTCTGCAAAATGAAAAGCTAAAGTATAAGAAAGCATAAAAAGAAAAATGTGTTTGCTGCATTTGCAAATTACTATATCTACATATGAAAAAAAGGCGAAAAAAAATAATAAAACAATTGAATTTAATGTTTTGCAATTTAACATGAACATGAACAATTTGATTATGTAAATTGATATAAACTAAGCATAAAATGTCAAAATATTTTTCGTTTTCATAATTTAAATTATAATAATTTTAATACAAAAGGAATTTAATTAAATAACGTACAAACGTATATCTATATGTATGATGTAGACAATAAATGATGACATTCAACAAATTTGTAAATTTCAAATCAGCATGAAAAAAAAATTATTCAAAAAAGGAAGCAAAGCTTTTCAAAGAGCTTGTTTTTAATATTTGCATTTTTTGCTTTAAACAAATTCAATTTTTGTATAAGAAAAGTTTCAAAATTTCCTATAAACGTGAATCCTTTTGTTACGATGAATTCATTTTTACAACTTCGAACTAAAATTAACTTACTTATACTTAATTTTGATATTGTAAATTATAATGAAATTATTTTTTACTTATTATCTTCCAAAAATTTTAACATAATTTAATTAATGTATACTTTTTTTTCGTCTTTGAAACTTTATGTGTTATATTTAGAAAATATGTTCATAAAACTATCATGAAGAAAAGATACATTATTATTATAATTAAATAAAAAATTAATTTACGCTTAAAAATAGATTCAGAAAGCTTATATTTTTTAAATTGTATGTTCGTGTGTATTCTTTGAAAAAAGTAAAGAAAGTCAATATAAATTGAAATGACGACATTGAGTAGAGAAGATTGATTTTATTAAAGTGTTGAAAATTACAGAAAAAATATTTCAGCTTTCAATTTGAGATAGCTTCCTTGGCTTTTGAATTTATTGTTGTTGTTAGAATAACATTTTTCTAACCTAATTTTAGTAATCATATTGGAAAAAAATTTACCCAAATAGAAATTTTCCCCTAGAAAATTTTTAAGAAGAATTTTTAAAAAGGATTCAAAAATAAAACAGATTAAAATTTATTTTTTAGAAAATTCTTTGGAATTTACATTCAAATATCGTGTTTGACTTTACATTATCCTCTTAAAATCTTTTAAAGATATCGTTTTTATAAGATTAGGAGCATTAAATGAAATGAGTTATTGTACAAAAATTTTATTTATTGTGTGAAATCATATTTTATATTTTTTATTACATATTTGTTTTTGTCCAATAAATTTCAAATATAAATTTTTTTTTTTTTTCATAATCTTAAATGTGTCATAGTGCAATGATGCTTTAATATTTTTGGCTTCTATCCAATATTTTTTGGATAAATAAATAATTTTTTTTCATGTTTCGTTAAGTTTTTATTCTCCAAGCTAGAACAAGAAAAAGAATGTGTTGTATACAAACGTTTCCAACATGCCATTTAAATCATATAAATCATTGGTCTAGAAATACTCGAAAAAGGAAAATAAAAGCATTGGGATGTCTGAATGCTGTAACTATTTTTCATATTATATGCCAAATTTTACAAAATTTAAGAAATATTGTCGATAAAAAATAAAATATTGCTTTACAAGATTATGAAAGTAACTAAAAACAAATCTTATTTTTTTTTATTTTATTTTGATTTTATGAAATTTAAACAAATAATTGAAAAATAAACTAGAAATTTCATTATTTATTGATTGTGCATTTTTTTTAAATGGAAAAACAACTAAAAATAATAATGTTACCTTTTTCATATTTTTCAACGTGCTTTTAACAAAATTCTATGTTTTTAAAGTTTTGTTGATATATAGCGAAAAAAAGACAACATAAAAGACATGTTTTTCCCATATTTTTCTAATAAAACTTTATTGAATGATAAATATTCACATCAGTGTTAGTGTTTCAGTACAGATAAAGGACTTTTAATAAATAGGAAAATACTCCAACCGTATAGTCCTTTATTATTTTTTGTGTGTCAATATTATTCTCATTATTCTTTATTTTTCGTGTATCAAATTTCATATTTTGAATTCTGTACACGTTCTTTAGAATTCTGTATATATGTATGTTCATGATATCCTTAGGATATGTGTGATGTTTATTTTTTTCATAGTAAATAGGTAAGAGCTAATTGAATAACATATACATCATATCATACTACAAATATAATGAAGTGTGAGAATATTTTATACATAATCATTTTGTTTGTTCTTTAAAAAACAGAAAAAAAAATAGGGAAAAAAAATCAAACGTGTGGAAATTTAGCTACCATGGAAATTATATAGGCATAGTTTTAATGAGAGTCTGTCTAATTTAACTAATTTGTCATTTATGTCGCCTTTGTTATATTATAAAAGGATTTTAATTAAGGTTATATTCATAATTTTGGAAGAATTATCTTTAAAAATGTTTTTGTATATTTCTCATAAAAAAAAAGTAAAAGGTGTTAATAGAAAAACAATTTTTATAATGATATCAATTTTCTAAGAAACTGAAAAGGCAATTAATAATAAAAAAAAAAAATTAAATGACTCAAAAAAAAAAAAGGATGTTAAGAACGAATTTTTGCTAATATGATTAATTTCGTTAAACAATTTTGTTTTTAATGATAATTTCTTGGAGTAACACAACGTGTTCGTGTTTTCTTTAAAAGAAAATTTTCTAACTAAAAATTTCATTTAAGAAAATCCGATTGCTTTTTTAGATATTTTTTTGATTTTCATTGTTTTCTATTTTTTTTACAAATATTGTAAAATTTCCACTTGTTTTTAAAATAATAAAAATGTCATAAATAGTTTATTTTTCAATTTATCATTATTTTTATGAGAAAATATGACATCTTAGAGGATTGATTTATGAGCTTTTGAAATCAAATTTTAAAACATTTTATTTCCTCATTGAACAATTTTATTATATTGATAAATAACATGCAGTTGAATTATCTAAGGACAATAAATTTTCTTGTACATACATGATTTGCTTGATTTATGTGCTAAATTAAATATTTGACTTTTCAAATTTAATGAATTTTAAATTAAATCAAGTCAAGAAAAATTTAAGAAAATTAAAAAATAATTGTTAGAAGAATTCTATGGCTTTCAAGAAAAATCTTAATATTTTACACTAACAAAAAAGTATATTTTAAATTTCAAAAGTAATTATCAGTGCAACATAATCTATAACAGAAACTTTATCTTTAAACAATTTAATTATTTTTTTCTAATTTAAATTTTCGTGAAAAATAATATTTTGAAAATGTAAAATAAACTTTTACTTTGATTTTCTTTAAAAAAAAAAAAATTTAAAATTTAATAATTAAGCTTTCTAACATTTTATTATCTTCAAAATAAGTTTAAAGAACTCATATAATAAAATCAAGGACTTTTATGTAAATAGAAAAGATTATTTTCATTTTCACACATGAAAAGATTTGAACTCTTTTTTTTTTCACAAAATTTAATTTGAATTGCAATACACACATACACAATTTAAATGAAAATTCAAATTTTCAAGTATTTTTTCTTTTTATTCAAAAACTTTTGATTTTAATTCAAGTGTAAATTATTATGTGGTAAAAATAAATTTTAATTATGCACAAAAAAGGATTGAATACATACAAACATAGTTTTGATAAGAAAAAAATATCAAATTGTACCTTTTTTTTTGTCGTTTAGTTGAAAGAAAAAATAAAATTAATTATTTTATGGTCAGAAAGCCATAAAATTATTGTTGGAAGGAGAAAGGTCGGATGATTGAAACATTTTATGTTTGTTCACCTTTAAATAATTTTGATATAAAATCCTTTTTGGTATGTGAAATCATTTTTTTTATTGTATAGGTACAATATGTTTTTACATTTTATTAAATTTTTTGATCAAATACCATTATTATTTCAATAATTTAATAAATTTTTCCATTTAGTACTCAATTTATATCAAAATCAACATCATCCTTAATATTATTATTATATATTATTTTTTATAACTTTTTCAAATATGAGTATCTAGTTTATTTTTTTATCGAATTTATAAATTTTTATTATTTTCATTCAAGAAAAATTATTATTTTATGGGATTTTGATAAATAAAATTGCTTGTTATTATGTAATTTTTTTTCTTATTTGAAAATATACTTGTATATAATGTCCTTTTATGATCCTTTCAGCAATATTTTATATGATGTACCATATTATAGTAAAAATGTGTATTCAATGCAATTTTTTTTGTCTTTTCATTTTTCTTTTTTTTTCAAATCATAAAAGCATAAAACTTTTGTTAAAACATCAAATTATATGATACATATCAGATAGAATGAGAGTACATGCATTTGATTATCTAGGATTACAATAAAAACAAAAAAGTGCTCTACTTATTTTTGAGAGAAAAAAAAAACTTTTAAAATTGTTCAAAATGCATTAGTGAAGTATCATAAAAGCAATAAAATCTTCATGATGATCCTGCATACAATTCAAATTTTTTTGCAGGTTTTTGCCCTTTTTCACTTGTTTAGAAAGAAAAGAAGAAAAAAAAACAGATAAGAAAAATGCTTCGAATAAAAATAAAAATTTAAGAGCATGAAAAAAAAAAATAAATAAAATCATGTATGTAGAATTACTTGGCTTCTGTTCAAAATCACATACTACACAGAATTTGTAAATTTGAATGGTTGTTTATATGATAGAGCTTATTGGTAAAAATATACTTGTACAATTTCTATTGTTATGTATATAGTATATATTTTGTGTGATTTTCTACAAAAAAAATTGCCATTAAAATGAAATATTTTGAGTAAAATTTAAAAAAATTAGAAATTTATTATCCATGTTTTTTATTAAATTTTTAAAAAATAAAAGAAACGGTAGTAATATAATTGAATTATTTTTTAAAAGTAGCGAAATTATCCTGAAAAAGAAAGTAAAATGAAAAAAAAAAACATTTTTGTACTAGAAATACTTCAATGTTGAAAGTTTTTTTGAAAGTTTTTGCAGTGGAAGTATTCATGTTATCATGAATAATTCAAAAAAATACTGTAAAAGGACATAAATTGAATAAAAATTATGAAGAAGGATATAGTGTAATAAAAAAACAAAATATTTTTCAGAAAGTTAGATATTCGTAGATGATAACATTTAGTACTTTAACACTTGCTGTCAGTGTGTTAAAATGTCATATCGGTGGTCAAATGCTTCATGTAGGTGCTTCAATGTCGTAGGATAATTTTGTCCATATCTCTGTCAAAGACAGAGGAATTTTTTACAACTTATTTTCAAGATAAAAATAAACAAAAACCAGAAGTAAAAGGAAAACTTATATATTAATGTATTTTTCCAGCTTGGCTTGTCACACTACACCCGTCAAAAATCCTCATTTGACTAAATTAAAAGCTCCCCAGCTCGTAATTGGATTCTTTGAATATCTGTGCTCACTGATGATGATTAGTAGCAACAGCATATATCTATCTGACTATTAAATTAATTGATTGAACTTTTAATTCGTATAATCTAAAAATGTAGTAACAACAAAGAAAAACAAGTTATAGAGGGTCCACTAATGGTACCCCAGTTCGGAACCAGTATAGTTTTCTTTGAATGTTGAAACTTTGAATAACTAAAAATCTTAAAACTTTTCTAATCAATATTTTTTTTTTTTTAGAAAAAAAAACAAAATTGGAAACTTTCCATTAATATCAAATGAATAACAAGAAAGATATTTATCTGTTGAAAGATAAAAATAATACTTATGAGATTTGATATTAGAGACGAAAACAAAATTTCAAATTAAAGCAATACATAAATTTGTATGAAATTCCTAAGAGACTTCTAATTTTTTGAGCTTTTTTTGTCCTTTTTTTCATATGAAACAAACTTCGTAGTAAACTTATTTGCGTTAGTTATTATTTTATTTCTTATTATTTTTTACATAACTTTAATTTACAAGATAAATTTGCTGTAATATTTCGAATTAAAGCCTACAGGAAAAAAATTAAACTATGAAAAAGCAAAAGAATAAATAGGCAAGAAAAAAAGGAGAGGAAAAAAAAAAAGAGTAGGTAAATAATTTTGTGGTTAACTTCAATATGACAAAATACATTTTTTTTTTTTAAATAAAAATATTATTTTCATATTTCATGTGAATTTATCGTTATTATATTGTTGTCACACACATACACATATCCTTAAATTTTTTTTTTTTTTTTTCAGTTTTAAAAGATGATAAAATACATAAAACAAATTTCATCTACACACAAACCACAAAAAAATTACAGTTTTTTACACATACAACATTTTGCATTGAATTGAAAATTTTGTGGTAAAAAAAAAATATTAAAAAAAAGTTGATTGTTTTATGTGTGTGTGTCGTGTGAATATATAATAAAAGTAGTAAAAGACATTTTCAAAATACTTATTTACAATTATTTATTGTTAAAAAAATTTAAAAGTAGAACACCACACATAAAAAAGGTGGAAACAAAACTTTGTCCTTTTCATATATGCGACAAAATTCATTTAAAAAGGGTTTTCAATTTAATAAAAGATCATCCGAAAAACAACGGATATATGTATGTACGTATACGTGTATTTGTACATCCTTTTTCATGTTATCTTTGTCAATTGAAATTTTATAGAATTTGAATATGAATCCTTTATTTGAAATGAACACATTGTAACAAACTAAATAATTACATTTATCCTGTTTAATTAGCACTACAAATTACAAACTATGTAGGTATTGGTATATTAATAAACATACATATCTACTTTTTGAAAAAGGATAAATTGACTTTTATTTAACTTCTTATACATATTTTCTATTTTAGATTTGTTTTTCGGTTGGTTTATTAAAACTTTTAATAAAGTTATAAACAATAACAAAGAAAGTTACAAATTAAATACAAGAAAATAAAAATTTTAGTCTTATACACAAATTCACAATTTTACAAGTCACAATATTCATGTTTTTAATTATTATACGAATCGAGTAATATTATCCTTACGTTGTAAGAAGTTTAATTTGAAACTAATTAGGTTCATGTAAAGTAAAGATTGAACATATGAATCATGATATTTATTACAGTGACATTTTAATGAATTTTCCTTTTGTAATATGATCCTGTTTTTTTAAAGTTTGTGAAAAAGGCATTTTCATCTTTTCTACTTTTGAATAATTTCTTGAAAATTTACAATAACCTGAATTTCAAGCTTCATGATCTTGGAGAGTTTTTATTTCACTGCACTTTACTCCATAAAGGTGTTCTTTTAGCATATTTTATCGCTTTATTCGTTCGTTTCTTTGTTGTCCACAAAGGTGGACACTTTAGGCAACTTCTAAATACTATACGGCCATAAAACTGTTATATAACTTAATTTACGATGTAGAATACAATTTTTTTTTTTTTTTTTTTTTTAGAGATTTATGCATTTATATATTCGTTTATTGCAGAAAAAGTGTAATGTGTGTATTTTTGAAAAACTATATAATGAATAGAAATCACGTAATATAAAGAGAAGATTATTATTTTTTGTTCCTCTATATTTTCTAAATGTATGTTTTTGTTATTTAATTGAATGAAAAACCGAAAAGAGATTATAAACATCCACGTATAGTTTGAATTTATTCTGTTTGTTTGTTTTTTATGTTTTTTATTTTAAAACAAAACAATAAACAATGAAATATTGTTCACGAATCAATGGAATAAAAATCTAAAATGACGTGTATTTTCAAAGTTATTCAATTTAAAGGATGAAGTTTGTCCTAGTTTCCAATTTCCCATACTATTTTTAAATTTTCAATGAAACAGAAAGAAGAGGAAAAGAACAAAACCTTAAGTATATAGTTTAAAAAGTTTATAGTTTACACGTCACTTTCGATTTTTAAAGCTTATTTCTTGTTTTCCATTTAATTATGAAAATTAAAAACAAACAAAAAAAAATCAAATGTCCTTACTGAATTATAAAAATTAATACACATTTGCTCAAGATATTGGATATTTTAAAGAAAATATTATTATTATTTAACATTGACACATAAAACATGACAGTTGAATCAGAACCCATATAATCATTGAAAAACACATCGAATATTGAAAAAAAAGGATAATAAAATCATATAACTTTTCAAATAATTTTATGAACCTTGAAATTTTTTTTTTATTGAATAAAAACAATAAACGAAAAATTTATTATACATAGAAATGATTATTGTTGTTGTTCTTGTTTTCTAATGGTATTTATGTTACCATTTATTATTGCAGATTTTAAAAGTATCTCTCTTTCTATTTTTCCATTTCCAATTCATCGACTGATGTCAAATTAAATTTTTCCCATTTTAATAATTCATATAAAGAATTTTTCAAGAAGAAAATAAACTTTAAGTTTTATAAATTTAATAAATTAAATTTAAAATCAATTTAAAGTAATTCAGTTTCCAATTATTTTTTTTGCCCAATAATTTCATAAAAGTACAATTTTTCAATTTCACTCGGATAACGTGAAAAACAAAAACCAAAGAAAAAACAAAATAAACAAAAAATTTAATCATGCATGCAAGAAGAATGTTATTTGTACTGAAAATTTGCATAAGAAATTTAAAAAACCTGATTCACAAGAATTTTTCACTACTTTTTTTTTTTGATTCTTAAAAACAACTCAACAGGCAAAATGTACGTGTAATAAAAATAAAAGTTATTTTCTTATAACAGATTGAATTTAAAATTCAAAATGAAATGGGTAACGTCAATAACAACTAGAAAAAATGTGAACTGAATAAATGGAATTTAAAATAATAAAAAAAAAACAGTGAAAAAATAAATATAAAATGCATTTTAAATTACTGTGTAATTCAATGATAATTTACGAATGAATAATAAAGAATAAATTATATACAATTTCCACAAACAAACAAAATCCATCATGAAAAGGATAATAGCGCACAGTGAATATTCACATTACATTTTTGGTAATGGTATCAAATTTACATGATATCCTGAAGTAGCCTTGTAAAAATTTGTGCCTTTTTCTCTCAAAAAGCTCTCATCAAAAAATCAACATTGTAATTTAATTGCCAAAAAATGCAAATTAACTTGTAAGGAAATAAATTTAAAATTTTAATCTCTTTTTAATTTCACTCATCATTTTTGTATACGTAAATAAAAATTAAAGTTTAATTTTGTGATTTATGCTTATGAATCCAATTTAATTATCATTTACAAATAATTTTCTGTTCATTTAATAAATTTATTTATAAATTTCATAAATTTAAAGTTTATTTTGTATTTTCAGCAAAATACGATCGTCACTTACTTTCTAAATTGCTTTTTTAAATTAAATAATAAAAGTGGAGTATTAAAAGCTATAATTTGGCTAGAATATAAAAAGGATATTTCATTTGTTATTTTAATTAGTTAATTATCAAACTTTATTTGAGTATGTTCCAAATTACCTCCTCATTATAAAATTAAAAATTTTTATAGATTGTTTTTAAAATTACTCACTTGATAATATTTTTTTTTTATTCAGTTTGTAAATGAAAATATGAGTATGTACATTTAATTAAAATTAATGTGGGTGCATGAATCTTTCATCTGCAATCACATGTTATATTTGTTTTCCCACGTAAACCACATTGTCAAAAAACCACACAAAAAAGAGTATGTTTTTAGTGAATCATATGATCAACGAAAAAAAAATTGTTATATGAAGTTTTATCTAAATTCGGAATAAATAAGGTTTGTTTACAAAGAAGTAAATCAAAACAACCGCCCAATTGTTATATTTTTGCCTCAAGTTTTTAATTAAAGCTCCTTGCCATATGCTATTGAAAATTTTTTTTTTCGGAATAAAAAAGCTCTGTATAAAGAGATATTTACTGTAATTTCATTATGTATCACTTTCTTTATAATCACACATCATAATTCCGTTTCAACTATAGTTTTAGTTGGTATCTATAACTTGAGATATTCGGTTCGAAAGTTTTTAAATTAATCTCTAAAAAAAAAAATAATTGACGTTAAAATTAAAACCGAATTTATGTGAAATTTTATTAAAAAATTGTATTAATTGAATTATTAGAAATATTTAATAATTAATTAGTTGATTTAAGGTTAATTATGCGTGTATTTAAGCATGTGCTCCTAATTCAATGTAAACAATGAAAATATTTTAAAATTTAATTTTTTTTTTATCATCTGTGTGTATTTTTGTTTTTTTTAAAAATTTAATTCATGTATTTGAAATTTGATAATTTTACTAATTAGCAGCCTAATTTCGGCAGTGTCGTTTGAAAGTTAAAAAAAGTATAAAAAAAAGGGTCATACTGGAAGAAAAAAAAATTTACATACATTAGAGTGTAATCATTCATCCTTAATATGTCCTTTATAATTTTAGAAGAAAAAAAAAGAACATTATGGATATCTCATGTATGCATGTTTTGTTGAATTATTGTATTGACATGTTGTGAATATAAATACAATTTTTTGTTTCAAGAGTGCTAAATGGATTATGCTATTGTTAGGTACATAAAATATTTTACAAATTTAAATTGAATTTTTTTATTATTTCAACGACATTATAAAATTTTTTTCCCATTTTAAATCCTTTTTTTTTTTTCAAAAAAAAAAAAAAAAAAATGTGTAAGTGAAATTGAATGTTTTGTAAAATTTAATTAATAAAAAAATTTTAAAAGTACAACGTTTCAGTGTAAAACAAAAATGTGAATGTTTGTTTAAAAATAAATTTGATCTAAAACTTAAAATGTTTTGTCTTTAGTCGCAATAATACTTGTTAATTTGGAAGAATCTAATGAGTTATGGAGTGTAGTGTGTTTAATTTTTTGGTTCGTTTTACAGGTGTTGTTACTATGTGGATTTTTTAAGGATTGATTAATTTGACTTCAAAATTCGAGAAAAAAAAATCATGATTTTTGATTGTTTGTGTTGACAATTTTCTTAAAAACATAATTTTTTTGGAATTTTATAGAAGTTTAAGGAATAAATTATTCTGTTAAATTTTAAATCTTAAATATAGAGAACAGAACTATTTCGGTTACCTTTACCACAATCTTGTTCATTATTTATACATAATGTATATATGTATTAGAAAATTTCAATTTAATTAAATTGATAAATAATTTTGAAATTTGTGGTTAACCAATTTGTATCATTAGTTTTTCTCTTTATATATTGGTAATTTTTTGTTTTTATATCTTATGTAATCGATATTAATTGGTTATTATTGTTTAAAAAAAGAAGCAGATATACGAGTATATACTTAAAAAAACTTCCATATTTTCAAAATAAAAATAAAAAAAACAGTTGTGAATTAAGTTAAGTGGTCAGTATGAATGAATAAAATTTTAACAGTATTTATTTTCACATTTTAGTATATTTGTTTTCTACACACACAAACACATCATTTAAAATACCACAATATCAATGATTTTTATTTTATACAAATATCTTGTTTATTTTGTGATATCATAGAAATTTTTTTTTTCAACTCTTCCATTAATTTCTTTTTGAATATCATTAACATAATTTAAATGATTAATTTTCGAAAAAAAAAATATATATCTATTTAAATAATAAAAAATTTTTTAAAAATAAATTTACTAAAAAAAAAAATTATTTATCAGTTGTTTTTTTTTTCTACACTGGTAGCATATAGATTTGACGTCATATATAGGTACAATGGAATAGTTTGTTAATTATTTAGTTTACAAATATAAAAAAAATATTTGGAAAGATTTTTAGTTAATTTTTATATTTACAAAACTAATTTGAAAAATCAATTGAATCCAATTAATATAAAAGAAATATTTAATTTGGAGTAGAAGAAGAAGAAAAAAAATTAATAAAAAAAAAACAATTTCATAAACTTTAACGAAATTTTAATAAAATTCAATTTCGTTTTAATTTTATTTTTTCTTGTTTGTTTATTTATTTTTGAATTGTAAATTTTAATTTATTTATTGATCAAACCAAATTACATAAAAATGTTAAAATAAAAAAGTGTTAGAGTTGTACTTTGATCATCACAATGTAAAATTAAAATCTTTAGATATTTTTATGTATGTTTGTATGTACTTATGTACTTCCAACAAAACAAGCTTTTTTTTCACAATCAAATTCATGGTCAAAAAATTTTTTCACAGTTAATACATGTCAGTAGGTCTCTTCCTAAATTACTAAATAATATTAGTAAAAAAAAAACAAAAATTAGCAATTTTATAATCGAAAATTATCTCTTTTTTTGATTTTTGATTTTTAAGTTTCAAAGTGCATAGTTAATGTATTAATTTTATGCTACATCAAGTTTATTTGAAATTGAAATTTTTTATTTAACTTTTTATCTTCATAAACTTGAATATCTTCTTTTTATTAATTTTTTTTTTCTGTTTTAAATTTGAGATACATGAAATTACATTTCACCTATTTATTTATTCATTTTGATTTTGAAATACTATTTCACTTAATAGATACAAGATAGATGATGCATTTTTTTGTGTATAACTGAAAATTGTGAATATAAATTTAATTTAATTTTTTTTTCCTTCCAAATTAATGTAAGGATAAAGTAAAATTTATAAGGATGCATATATTTAATATGAAAAATATAGAAAAAAATATAATATAAATGAAATATAATAAATAAAATAAGTATATATGTAAAAGATGCTTTTAAAAGATTGAAAAATTCTTCTTACAATTTTCATTAATGTCGCATTTTATAAATATTTTCGATAATGTATGCAATGTAAAAAAAATTTAAAAATTGCATCTGTCACATAGGGATTATCCATTATATTATGTACGTTCTTAAAAAAAAAATGAAAAATTTACACACATTCTTTAAATGTTGTATTTCTTTTTACTTTTTCTCTTGATATGTGTTTTCATGTGTAAAATGTTAGAAAATTTTATTAAGAATAAGACGAAAAAAATCAAAAGAAATTTAAAAAGTTTTCTTTTCAGTTGATTGTGAAAAATAAAAAAAGAGTTTTCCATAAGTAAAAGATAAAAAATATTAAGATAGTTTAAAATTTACATTTTCAGTATTCAAAATTTCGAAAATAAAGTTAAAGACTCGCAAGATTCACTGAAGATTGATTTAAGAAAATTTAAAATTGAATTTTATAAAGCTTTTTTTCATAAAAAAAAAGTAAATAATTTTACAGAAATTTCGAAATTATATTGATTTAATGAATCGTTACTACAATATTTTTTTCTAATTTTAATTAAAGTATGTAAAGGTTAAGACTAAATGTAACTATGACTTTTGATAAATTATATCTGTTTGTGACATTTTACACACCATTTATTTCTTAATGGTACAATGAAATTTAATTTATAGTTACAAAAATATTTCACTAAAAATGTTTGATTCTGCACAAAATCCATTTAATTATTTAATTTATCTTTCTTTCATTTGTATTTCGATTTCAAGTATCTTGTACAAAATACATTGAAGAAAAACAATAACAAAAAAAGTAATCAAAGTATCTACATATATCTAATTTTATTTTTATCTTAAATATGAGAATACAAAATCTTGCAAAAGAAACAAAGAAAGCTCTAATGAATTAATGCAAGTTAAGATTATAGATAAAAATCTACTAAAAATAAATTTTTCCCAACACTCATACATACCTAAATATATTTAAATATTTACTTTATAAATAAAAATACAAATACAATTTATTTGTTTCTACAAAATAATGCTACAAAATCTATAATTCATATACACACAATTTCTATGTAGATTAGATGTCTTACCTTTTTGTTAAATCATCATTTTACCGCAGTATTGAATTATATCTACCTATAGATACTAATTAACAGATTAACTGGATACATATTACTTATATCTTTTCTTTACATTGTATCTAAACAGTTTTATATTTTTAACACAATATTTTGTTAAACACATGAATAAACCTAATTTATTTATAAAATATACTTGTTGTTTATATATACATACATACAAAACGTTTGATTTATAAACTTATTGTGTTTTCATTGTTTTTATTTTTTTTTAAATTAATTTAAAAGGTAGGAGTTAAAAAACAAATTATTAATCAAAAAAAAATGTGACAAATTTATAATTCATGAATGTTATTTGGTTGTAGTTTTTTTTTCTTTTCTGACAATACATGTAAAAATGATAAAACCGCATTTTTTGGTACATATATTTTCAGATAAGATCTATATTATGATCCAAAAAAATAAAAACAAAAAAGATTCAATAGGATTTTTTGTTACTGGATTTTCTTGTTAAATTGGAAACATATTTAAATGCCTTTTAAAAAAACAAAATGACTAATTTGAATGTGAAAATTGTAAACAAAAAAATTAAAATTAATTTTGAAAAATTTGAAATAAATGTGTTTATCTGAAGTGGTGGATCATCTTAAAAAGTTTTCAATTATACATATATAATTGTGTTTAATTATTTATCATGAATCAGGATGACGAGGAAGAGAAAGTTGGCTTAAGACGGTAAGGAAAACAATTCATTCATTTTTTTAATCATATAGCTTTATTAACAAAACATTCAACTTCATTTATAAAAAACAAAAACTTACTCAAAAAAAAGCACATAGACACACAAAAACTTTTTTTAATCAACACTATAGTGTAGATAAAAGATTCATTAAGAGTATCTAATATGTTTTTTGCAGACTATCAATTTGAATATCGTGGAAAAAAAAAACAGAAATTGATAACGTTGTTATAGTTTTTACTGATATCGAAAACGAACGTATAACATTGAACAAGAACCAATAATTATTATTTTGCAAGTCCTGTACAGTTTTATTCTAGAAAAGTTCAAATTTGGTTTGAAAAATTGTTGCCTTGTACGAATTCATCTTTTTTTTTTTTAGATAAAAATTCTCAAATTATTTGCAATATTTTTGTTATTAAAATTCAGTAGAATAGTGTAGATGAACAAAAAAATATGAATTTAAAATATACAAAGAAGAAATAATAAAAAAAAAGTGAATACATTTTCCAAAATTATGTTTTTCATCAATCTGATTTATTGATTTTCTTTTTCCACTACTTTTTTTTTTCCAGTGTTGTTTTTTATGTAAATTTTTGTTGGTGTTTTCTGTGAAAAAAATAAATTATTCAGAATAAAATGTATAATTAAAATGTTAGCTATTTGGTTATCAATAATATGAAAATTCAGTTTAAAGGATAAAAAAAAATTACAAAAATAAATCAAAAGGTAAAAAAAATTCTTAAAAAAAATCCCAAATTAAATCGAATATTTTAATTTTTGCAAATTATATTTTATCGCAATAAACTGTGCTTTTTAGTGATTTTTTTTTTCCAAAAATAAAAATAAAATCTCAATGTCTAACCTTAAATGTTTGCACAAACTAATCTTATCAATTTTATCGATATTTATTAAACCTTAACCTAATAATAAAAAAAATTTTTGCACGTAGAGTAGATATTATATACATATTTGTTTGTGTTAGTAAATCGAGTAAAAATTCAGGCATATTTTTTGAAAAAAAAAAAATACTATTAATGTGGAAGTTGGCTATGTACATATTTATTTTAATTTTTCGTTGTTGTTTTATTTTGTTAAATTTATCCTTCAAGGATATATTTTTAATACAGTCTTAGAAAGGAACCAGAAGGCTTGATTAAGTATCTGTCTAGACCAAATTTTTTATTACAATATCCAGTTTTCTAAAGATCTTCGACAATCTGAAAAAAAGTCAGATGTTTTCTATATCTCGACTTGAAAGACCTTCTAAAAAAGACTCACTCTTTACCTTGTACATGATTGATTCTTTTAAAACATCAAATCTTTTTTTTTTTTTAATTTTAACGGGTCTTAATTAGCTTTAAAGAAAAATTCAAGATAATTTAGAAGCAAAAAATTCAATAAAAAAACATTTAAAATTCAACAAATCAATTTAGAACCAATATGCACTTAGCGAAAAAAAAAATGTAGTAGCAAATTTGAATTTTCTTATCACAAAATTCACACAAAATATATCACCTAAAAAAAATTGAAATAAAATATTAAAAAAAAAATTAAATTAAATAAAAAATACTTTGATCAAAATGTATACATGAAAGCTCTTTTTGAATGGAAATTTTGTTAAAACGAAAGCTTTTCAAAGGAGTTTTTCTTTTCATGTATAATATAAGTAGGTACTGTATCTAAAAAAAAATTTTCGGATAACTATAGAATCAGTCTATTTTCTGCATCTTTTATCAATTTTAAGTTAGTTCAGTTCTAACTTCCAATCAGTTCAAGTCAAGAACATAATTTGAAAATTTTTGAAAATATGATTCTTAAAGAATCACACAGTACGGTAATGCATATTAACGGTTGGTGTTCTCAATATCCCTAAATATGTGGAATTTAAATAAATGTAAGAAAATTAAATTTGAAATCATCGTGTACACACACAATACTTAATTAGAATCTAGTTTTATTTTGAACAATTTTTTTTGTGTTGTTATTGATGAAATTTCCAAAAAAATCTTGCAAGTGTTTTTGTGTTAGCTTTATAAAAAAAAAAAAAAATTATCTCATAAATAAACTTTAATATTGAATCTATAAATAAATTTAAAAAAAAAAATGTCAGTGTGTCCTTTATGATTCTTCGTCATTTAAGCAAAAAAAAACAGAATATCCATATGATAAATAAAAGTGTAATGAACTGTGTTATAAAGGTTATATCTTAGATAAAAATAAAACAATTCTCTTATTAAATTCATATATATACGATGGATATAAGTGTAACATACTCGTATATCCTTTAATTAAAAATCGATTATTAAAGTAATTGAATCACATTTATTCAAGGTTTGCATATTATTTATTTTTATTTCTTTTTTAATTTATGAACTAAATAAAAGTATGTCAATAATAGTTAACACTTTACATCATTATCACAATACAAGAAAAATATAACGTTTTCTATTTTTTGTTTTTTTGTTTTTTTCATCATCACTTCATATACATAGGTACTTATTAATAATTGTGATTTATCTGTTAAAAAACACTCAATGAAGCCTATCATTATGTTATAAGAAGGTTAAGTACAGGATTTATTCTGATGAAAGATTGTATCATTTGACAAAAATAAAAAATAAAATGACAGATTACAAAATTTATGAGAAGAAATTTGTTTTTGGGGGTTTTTTTTTATCTTCTTTTAAACAAGATGTTTTTATTTATTTATTTTTCTTAAATTTCAAGAAATTGTGTATAAAATAAAGGACAAAAAGTTATTGTTCATAGAAACGAGAAATACATATACTAATATTTTGATATGAAAATATTTTGAAAACATGATCAAAATATTACTTTTTCTTAAAAAAAAGACGATGCTTGACTTATTCTAAATAATGAGTATTTATATGTAGGTGTTTTTTGTTGTTGTTGATACTTTTCGTTTATTTGTTTATTTATTATTTTTCAAAGAAAAAAAAAACTTATCTATAGAGTAGTAGTTAATACAAATAGCCAAATGGTTTTGTTTTATCGAAATTACCATTATTTTTCAACATTTCTCATTCGAACAAATTTAAAAAAAAAGAAGACGTTGATTTTTTCTATTTTTATTTTTGAAAAATATGTATCATATACTCGTATGTATCGTACAAACATATTTCATATGAACTACTATGTACATATGTATGTATGTCCAAGAAAAAAATATTGTTATTACACAGAAAAAAAACCTTGATCAAAATCTTATGGAAAAATCCTATTATTGTTTGAACTGAAATTTTTTTTTTTTTTGGCAATTCTGACCTTAATTTATGCTCCATAAATTCCGTTTTTTCATACTTTTCAATACGATGTTGTATACTACCTATAGTTTTGTCGATTTCTATGAAATTGATTCAATATAACATTGAGATTCTGAATTTTTCTCCCATTTTATTAAATACTACAAATCTATAGATCATTTTTTTTTAATATTGGTTCATTTAGAAAAACTAACGGTAAGTAAGAACTAAACCAAGAAGTGAACCATAACATTAAAATAATAGAACGACAGACCATACAGAATACAGAATAAAGTACCATTTAGAAAACAGTGAAGTTCTCGTTTAAGCTTCAATCAGGCTCGTTTTTTTTTTCTTTTTGCATGATTCCAGCTATATTTGAGCTTACTATATGAGATTTGGCAAATTTAACAAGGATCAAACTTAACGTACTACATATACCCAATATTTTTTATATCAATTGAAAGTCTCCTTCTTTCTATTAACTTATCTTAATTTAATTTCAATCATATATATAAATACAAAAGCTTATAATTTTCAGTCCTATTAGTTTTAAAACTAATAAATTTTTTCAGTGTAGGTATGCAAAAAAAAAAAACTTACCTAAAAACATAATAATAATAATTCTATATGAAACATGAAACTTTTCTCCAAAATTATGTATTTATTATTATTTCATTTTTTTTTTTTCACAAAAATTAAACAAAAGAAATTCTCGCCATTTATGACGACATCAAGATTACATTGTAAAAACAATAAATGAGGTAAAAGGTGAAAAAAATTCTATTTTAATAATGATAATTTCTGTTATATTTAAAAATGAAACTCCACGTAATACATGAATATTTGCATATACAGAAATTACATACATATATACTATGTATATATGCTGTCAAAAATGTCAGAAAATTTTTTTCATTCTATTTTGAAATATTTTGGCATCAGTTAATAAATATTAATTAATTTATTGTTTTTAAATTCATTGACTTAATCTTTAATGTAAAAATTAGGTCTGAAATATTGAAATGATGATTTTTTTTTTAAATTTATATACAGGGTGTATTTTAAGTATTAAATTTAAAAAACAAAAAAAAATTTTCAAGATATTAATCACCTTTTTTTCCAATTTTTTATTAATTTAAAATTAATTAAATGTAAATGAGGTGTGTATTTTGAGAATATAATAAACTTTTTTTCTGAAAACTATAATAAAATGTATTTTAAAGAAAGTGCAATAAGGTACATTACAATATTTTAAATCATTATTATGAAATAAGTTTAAAATGAAACCTGAATCAAATGAAAGTTGTAGTTTTTTTTTGTTGTGAAATATTTTTTACAACAGAAACACCCTTTTAATTCGAATTGTTTATATCATATTGTATATGCACTTTGAATTCACTTTAGAACATTTATTGGTGAACTATTGATATTGTTATTGAACTTATTTAAATTAGTAATAATTAATATATATATTTGTTTTATAGAATTATTTTCTGTTGTTTATGACATCGCGTTCATGTGAATAATTTATTACATTGCGTCTAAATACCACATATCATCATGTCAGCATAAATACTACATATAAATGTATATTTCAATCTCAATGAAGATAAATTATAGAATATTAATGTCTATATAAATTCGTATTAGCTTTTATTATCGATATAAATTGCATTTATTTGCCTTTTTATGATCTTTTCAATCATGTTTAACACCTTATTTTGCCTTTACATTATTATTATTGATATTGACATTGTGTATTATATGTATACATGATATTTATGTACACACACATATGTATATGTACTGTAAATGAGATTATTAAATCTTCACTATTGATTATCACATGCTCATTTTTTTTTTTATATTCTAAAAATACATATTTATTCTGATGAATGATTTTTTAAAAAATCATTATCATAATTGAAACGAATGAAGGGTATTATTTTTACGAGAATCTTTTAAGATTATAATGTTGATGAATATTGAAGGCGAAAAAATATTTTAAGAAAAAACAGATGCAGTTTATTGTTTTTTTTTATTTTTTTTTTAAATGTCTAAAGTTCAAGACGTCTTTAAATAAATCAAGGAAAATTTTCTATGGACTATTTTACAAAAGAAAAATAATTAAAATTAAAAATTACAATAAAAAACAGCAAAAATAAAAATAAAAAAATATAACAGGAAATAGAAATAATTTTTACAATCTTACTAAATTTTACTGCAAAATTCTATTTTTTACTTGATGATGAAATCTTATACCTACCACGAAAATCAGTTTTTTTTCTTTTATTTGTATCATAAATTTTTTTTTATTAGATAATAAATTCATTGGTATTTGCTTTATCATATAAATATATACATTCTATCAATTTTTTGTTACAGCCTTTGGAATAAAAAAAACTATCTTCTTTGATTTTTGTTATCTATCTTTTACATGATGTGTTTTTACTATATAGATAGAAAATGAATGGACTTTCAATACCGATAAGGAAATTATGTACACACATAATATATGAAATGTGATTTTACTTATAGATTTACAGGGAATAATTGAATAACCAAATTTTTCAAGTATGAATTACGCATGCAATTAAACGCCTCTTTTATTAATGATAAGCGTGACGCGCCAGACAGACAATTATTATTATTATTTTATTTTTTCAATTGCATTTGTTTGATATTTTTACAAGATATGACTTTTAAATGAAAAATATCGAACTTAAATCTTGAATAGTTTGCTTCAACATCTTTTTATAAGCCTGAAGTGAAACTGGAGGATTTTTAAATTAGTTATGAAGTGTACATACATAATTCCAATTGACTTTAGATTTAATACTTTATTAAAAACAAATGACTGAAAGACGTTCGAAAATTAGGAGAGATCCTAGATAGAATAAATTGAGAAAAAAGCTGGGCAGAAGAAAATTAAGACCTAATTTAAATTCTAAAATATTTATAGAATCTCCAGGAAATAATATATTACGTTGATTTTTTTAAATTACCACATATATTAAAATAGAAAAATAAATACATATCTCATATTTTTCACACAACCAATATCCTACAAACATTTGATATTGCGTAAAAAATCACAGGTGAACTCATTAAGGAAAAAATAAAACGTCATGCACGTGTTTATATTTCATTTTTCATTCTTAACGTGTATATCTTATTTTTGATATGATTTATATTGACTCTAGAGTAAATTTATTCATCAAAAAAAAAGAAAAAAAAAGTTTAATTTGCGAAAAATATAACAACCATTAATTAAATTAATTCACATGTTTCTTTTTTATTTCCCAAGATAATTCTTAGGGAAAAATTAATTTTATTTTAATCGTTTTTTTTTTATTCTGCAAAACATAGAATTTTTTTATTTTTTATTTCTTTTTTTTTGAATGATTTTTTTTTTTAAACTTACAAAGTATAACACCTGCTGTAAAAATTGAGGTATAGTACAATACATTCTTATGAAATTATATTTTCTAATTAATTACTATTCTTTTTCCGTAATGAGATAACAATTTTATTGAAATTTTTACAACAAGTTAATCAAGCTTAAAAATTTAAATTTAATTTAATTTCAATTTAAAAAAGTTAACTAACTGTATATTAGTTTTATTTAATTCTCTTCGATATTTTTTTTTTAATCAAAAAAAAATTTTATATATTTTCAAAAGAGAAATAGAATGAGAATATGACAAAGTTAAAAAGAAATTAAAATTTGATTTTATGATTTAAAATGTTCACATATGTATTTACTTTCCCATATGCTTGTTTTCTCAAACATTTATCTTGTTTATGCGAAGCGTTACTTCGCATTAACTCACTCCGTCTTGACTTAATACGGATGCATAAATCAAATTTCAAAACGCATTAAAGCTCTACGTCGTTTTGAGTTAATACACTATTAAATCCGCATTTAAAATTTCATTTCGTTTTTAAAATGTGCATAAACACTTACTTCGTTTTAAGTAGATGTTATTACACACGCAGGTGTTCAACGTTTTGAGTGAGAACGAAATGTTGTATTACGCATAAACACCAATCAAAATGTATTATCTCAAAACGATGTTTAAAACGTTTTATCGTTAATACGTTTTAAGCTTTGTGCATAAACAAGATAATTGTTTTTTTATTTATTATTTTTATTTTAAAGTTTTTTCGTTTTATAAATTCTTTAAGATATTTTACTAAAAGTAAAGTAACTTATATATACTTATATTTTTTCAATAATGCTTTCTCAGCATAAAAATATAAAAGTTAAATAAATATTTTTCTTTTCATACATCTGAAATAACAGAAAAATACATTAAAGTAAAAAAAAAAAGTTTAAAATAATTCAATGACTATTCAACTTAAATTTAATTGAATAAATCCTTTTATTTGGATTCGAAAAATAAAATAAAAAAGATATTTGTCTTTTACATAAAATACTAAATACTCTTAAAAATTGTGAATAATAAAACAATTATATTAAGATATACATACGTAATTAGAAATTTATACATACTTTATGTCAATTATTTTGTATTTTATTTGCCAATTAAAAAGATATAATGTAGTATTTAAGTGATATGTGTGTATACGTCATGTATTCTTAAGAATTATAGAAAATTTTCAATCGAATTTCTTCTAACTTTTACCCATTCTATATATCAATAGAAAATTGAAATATAGCAAATCTTTAATTCAAAAAAGATAAAATATACAACAAAAGATACTTTTTTTTTTAAGAATTAACAAGATAGCTTTTATTATGTATTAAAATCGATTCTTTTATTTCGAAATTTTCATTGTTGTTCAAAAATAAAAAGAAATACTTTTGTTTGGATGAAGATTTCTGTACGATTTAATTCTCTTTGTTAGAAATAAGGATTTTGAATTCGACTTTATTTTATTTTTTTTTTTTTCAAATAAAATGATGAAAATTAAAAATTATGATGAAATAATACGTATCTACTATAAATGCTAAATTTGACAATATAATGATTGATTTTTACATTTTTGTAATGGATGATGACAAAGTGAATGGATATACATATGTGTGAATTGCGTATGCATGTTTTGTTTAGACAGAAAAAAGAAAAATAAAATAAAATAAGAGTAAATTTCTTTATTTTATTTTTTAATTTTTAAAAAAACGACATGCATATACTTGACATTTTTTGATTGATTATTCAATATATAGAAATTTTTTATCAAATAAAATAAATGTATCACCATGTAACTGCGTTTGCTACATAACATTTTCAAACGGGAATTTTTTTTGTTCTAACTTTAAAAAGTTAATGAAAATTCGTTGTTTTAAATTTGACAGGTGTGAAATTTATAAATAATATTTTAATATTAAAAGATTATTAACATAAAGCTCATGAAAATAAATGATACTGGGCTACAACTTAAAGAAAACTGATTCTTGTGTAATTTTTTTTTTTTTAGTCTGGTGTAACAAAAAAAAATCATTATTTTTATAAATTAGAAAAATTCCGTTAAATTTCATCAGATATTTCAATCTTTTTAGTTTTAATTGAAAGTTTAACGAAAAAAAAAGGTTTATTCTCTGGAAAAAATTAGATGTTAAAAAATATTTACTAAATAATAAAAATAATAATTAACTAATTCTATTTTTTTTTTAATTTAGAAAATAAAAGCTTTTAAACATTGATGATTTTTAATGTTAAACAATTTATGTAATTTGAAGAAAAAAATTTCACGCTCATTTTTTCGTTTTAGTAAAAAATTTGTTGAATAAATTTAATAAGCCACGCAAGCTATTCAATTATATAATTAATTTAAACCACAAAAAAAAAGTAGTAATTTTTATGGTCCATTTAGAAAACTTTTGGTGCATGTGAACAAATCTTTTTTTTTTTCTTTTTTCAAATTTAATCAAAAATTAAAGCAAGTTAAAAATATCAATATTAAAAAGTTGGTTTTGTATTCTTCTTCTAAACCATTAAAAACTTTAAAACACGTGATATCATCTTTTTTAGTTAATTACGAGTAAAATACCAAAAATTCTAATTTATAAAATACATAATAAATCAAAAAATTGTTAACGCATGTCACCAACAATCATAAAACAACCAAATCATTTTATATAATGAGCTCTTACGAACAATGAGATAATATTTTAACAACTTGCTCGTTACATGAGCATGAGTTGAGTTTCTATACAATTTCAAAATAAATTATTATTTTGATATGAAAATAAATTTTGATATTTTGAAAGAATTATAAAATTTGTAATATTGTGCGTGTGTGGATAAGTGTAAAAAAATATTTAAAAAAAAAACAAAGAACCTCTGTAGCTTAAACACAATTTACATGTGAATTAACATTTTAGAAATTTTTCAAAAAAAAAAAGAAGGAATAAAAGAAAGAAAAAAGAGTAAACTTCTGAAAAAGTAGGGTGAAACTTTGGAAGGCATCCCACGTATTTAAAGGCCTCGTAATTTTTCTTTGAAAAGTAAAAAAGATCTTTGAAAACTTCTTGAAGCACATTCTAAAAAAAATGTTTTATCCTGACCCTTGAATATCATGTGGTGATAAAACCATACTCATTTCAGTCATTACGGTTTTTTTTCCTTTTCATTTTTTAAAGAAAAAAATTTTGATATCCTATAATTTCAGAAGTACATTTGAGAAAGAAAGAAAAAAACAATAAAAATCAAATTGAAAAAGTTCATGATTAACGAAATGAAAAGTCACGTGAAATAAATAAATTAACCTTAGAAACCCATTTATAAATTTTTCTAAATAAATGATCCTATTGAATTACGAAAAAATAAAAAAAAGGTAGAAAAAGGTTAACGAACTTATAGAATAGAATAGAACGATATATATATTTTTTTATTTTCAAGTGAAAGTTCTTTGAATATAGCATTTTCTCTACTTTCTAATTTTACACATTTCTCTTTTTTAAATTGAATTATGTAAGTAAGTTACGATTGAATAATAACGAATGAATCTCATTAAACAGTTAAAATATAGCATATACATACATACATATGTAGGTATGTGTATACATATGTATTTGCTTGACTTATGTTTATTTATTCTATTAACAATTTTACTGTTTGTTCTCTTGTGTTTTCCATCTTTTATATTTATTTTGCGTGTGTCAATATTAAATTGTCATATTTTCTCATCTGTATTCTTTTTTAACACTCCGATCTATGAGAGCACGTTTTCGTACAAAATCAGATTTAAAATTGGAATATCTCTGGACTTTGTGATCTGAATAATTTGAAATTTCTGCAGGGAGTTTTTCTCGTCATTCCCTACAAATTTTTCTTTTAAACAAAAAAGATCCCTACAACAGGGAGCGAACTACAAGGCTCCAAAGAAAAAAACTCCTTCCATCTATGATAGGGAAATTTTTATAGACCTTTTCGTCCCTTTAAAAAAGTGTGTTCCCGTAAGAGTAGGAAGTTGAAATTTGGCCAGGATATTCTTTGAAGGGTTCTCGTCTGAAAAAGTGAATTTTTTGAAAAATGACGTTTTTGTGCGTTTTACCCTATAACTTTTGCCCTGGTCGACGGATTTTGGTTTAAAGTTTGTTCAGACGAGAACCCTCCAAAGAATATCCTGGCCAAATTTCAACTTTCTACTTCTACGGGAACATCCTTTTTTAAAGGGACGAAAAGGTCTACAAAAATTTCCTTATCATAGATGGGAGGTAGTAAACTTTGTCATAGATCGGAGTGTATTATTACATTTAAAAAAAAAAAAAGAAAAAAAAAGAAGAAATATATTAACACAGAAGATGTGTAATCATTCATTTTTTTATTTCATGAATTGAATAAAATAATTAAATAGAAAAAAAAACAAAATTTTTTCCACTCCACGTGATTTTTTTCAATATTTTATTTTTTTTTTTCTTCAACAATCAGAAATCCTTTATTTTTTTTCTTCTGCAAAAAAAAAAAAAATGAAAAGGAAAAAATAAATATTAGAAATTCTTTTTACGTTCAATTTCCAATTTCTTTGAATTTTATGGTTCATATAAAAAATTTTTCTTGCATTTTTATATATGTGATTGCGACCTGAATTTCTAAGTTAATCTTTATCACTGTTTGCGTTATCTTTTTTCTATTTTTCTTTTTCTTTAACTGGAAAAGAAAAAATTAAATAAAATAAGAAAAGAAAAACATAATATAACGATTCTACATTTTATGGAAAATTCTCAGTCGTGCATGATGTATAAATCTCTGTATTGATTTTGATTATACTTCGTATCGTACAATATTTATTATAGTTGTGAAAAAAAAAAAAATAATAATCCTTGGATTTTTATAATTCATGAAACATACATACATTCATCAGAAAACGGATATTTTGATTTTAAAATAAATTTTTAAAAAAACGAACTAAATAATGCAGTAATTTCTATTTCAATTTTATGCAAAACAAAATGACTTTAAAATGATTTTACTACCAATTTTAAGGTTTAATTTACCGAAAAATGAATAATTTGTTAATTTAAAGGTGTTAAAAAGGATAAACTATTTACCATTATATCGCATTATAATAATATAGAATAATCCTTATGTAAATGAAATTCTGGTTATTTTAGTGACAATTTAAGTTGAGGAAGATTTAATAGAGATTTTCGAGGATTTTTATTAATATTGTGGAAAGTAAATTAAATAATGTCCTTGACATCTATGAATAATATGTATTCTACGTCTTTTAACTTGATATTTTGTGTATTTTAAATGAGAAAATTAAATGACCTGTTTAGAATTGAATAACTAGTTTTTGTTGTTTACATTTTTATTGAATGGCAAATAATGTAAACATTGAAAAAAAAAACAAGAAGTCATCTACATAAAACAAATTATAAAATAAAATAAGCTTAAAAAATAAACTGAATTTTAAATAACGTTGAGAACTTATTTTTCTCACAAATTGAATTATTAAATCATAAAATTATAACAATAAATCTCTCAAAAAGAAACACACATATTCTTACGTCCTATATACATACATATGTATGTATATGTGTCTCATTTTATTTGCAATATTTATTACGAATATTTTTATTTTTAAACTGTTAGGTAGTTCAAGATAACGTTGTCATGAATTCCTTTGATAACATGATAAAATAAAATAATTTAATATAAAAAGTATCCCTTTTATTTATAGAATTTCATTATAAGTATTATCATAGAAAACAGAAAGTACAGTGAAAGTGTTTTAAATTACTTCTTTAAAAAAAACAAAAATCCAAAAATAATGAAAAACAAAAACAAAAAAATTGAATTGAAATGTTTTAATAAAATTTAATTTCAAGGATTTAAACATTTAATTTCAAACATACATATATTATACAGTATAAAACAATAAAGTGTAAGGTTTTTTCTTTTTTAATTTCAATATATACACTAAAAAACAGAAAAACAAACAAAGCTGGCAAAAAAAAAATTAATAAACTTTTATTTGTTTTGTTGTGATTGAATTTAATGCAATATAATACACTAAGTTTGTTTGTGATTTTAATGGTACTGCAATACTTGTATGTATGAGTATTTTTAGAAAATTAAATCTAGAAAAAAAAAAGAATAAAAAACAAAAGACCTTAAAACCCATGAGACTATATATACATACAAGTAATGTTTTGATAAAATTACGTGATTTTCAGTATAATTAATCGTTTTATAGTCAGTGTTGTTCAATGTGTATTCTCATCTTTGTTATTATTGATTTTTTTCTACCACCCTACAACTTTATAACACCCAGACAATATAAATACATACATATGTTCTTTTTCATTCTTTAGACTGTTGTGTAGTTGTTGCTGTGAATTTTCTTCTTCATTATATCCTATATGTATGTATAAATTTGATTAAGTAATTGCGTGTAAAAAAACATTTAATTGCATTTTCAATTTTAATTGCAATGATTTAAAACTACGGAAAAATAAAATAAAAATAGATAAACTATAAAACAATGCGGAAGAAAATAAGATTATAATTCCGAAAAATTGACTTTGGAACATAACAAATTCTACAATATATAATTTTCTTAATTTTATTCTGTTGAATATTTCTTCGTATATAACATGGAAGAAGGTAAAGAAATTAGGCGTTTTGACTTTCAAAGACCTTTCGAAGATTATTAGAAGACGAAAACATGAAAAAGTAAAATGGAAAAAGGTATATTTCGAAGTTAAAATTTTTAATTTGGAAAAAAAAACAATAAAATTTCAGAGGACATTCGGATGATGGTCTAAGATATAAATTACGTATAGGTTGTAGGATATATGGGTCATAGTTTATGACACGATTATTCAGGAAAAAATTTTTGGGGAAAACAAATGACTTTCTTTTCAAAGTTTTCCGAAAGATTATTTTAACTTTTAGAAGTATCTTTTATATCCTTTTGTGTAATAAAGAAACGTCCTATACGAACCTTATTTTTTTTTCATTGTTTGTGTTCAAATTTCTGAACTATCTTTATTATTCTTACACACAAATATGATAGACAAAGTAAACTAGAACAAAAATATCTTAAGGGAAAAGCTCTTATGAATTTTATTAATGAATTTTTTAAACAAATAATAAAAGTACCTCTAGGGATATGATGTATCATTTTGATTTTAAATTGCATAAATGTCAATTCAAATTACTTCAGATACTCATATTATCAAAAAAAAAAAAAAAACGTGAAAAAAGTTAAATAAGATCTTTTATTATATAGTATATTTTTAAATTGCATTAATTTAATTAATTTTATAGAATTTTTAAACTTCAAATAAATTTTATTTTTTAAGAAATTAAATTAAATGTGGTTTTCTAGTGAAAAATTAATCAAAACAAAGTCTAAAAAATTTAATAAATTCTCATTATTCTTTTAATAATCTGGTACAGGATTTTGAAATTTTAATTAATATTATTTTCACTTCAATTACTCTCAATAACATGATTCATCTTTTGTTAAATAAAATATTTGAAAATTATTTTTTTGTACACTCAAGCAAGTCCTTTCAGTAAAGTTTTCATTTTATTGTACATCGGAAAATATAAATTATCATTTTTAACAAAACAACAAAGAAAAAAAAATACAACGTCATCTTCTAAATTACTACAATACGAGTATTATTACACACATACATTCATATACATATATATTTTTTCATAACTTATTTAAATTTATGATTTTTTTTTGTATATTATTATCCTTGTATCATAGGCCAAAAATTGTCTCTGCATGGCGTAGAGCTATGGAGAAATTAATGAATGAAGAGGCTCATATTAAAGGACTTAGTAAATCTCCTTTAGATAAAAATATTGTTATTAATGATAATATTGAATATAGAAATTATAATGTGAATGAACTTCATAATAATGATGATGATGATGATGATGATATTGATGAAGATTATGATAATCAAAATAATGGAATAGAAAATAAAGCAACAACAATTGAACTTGATGATTATGGTGATGGTTCTACGAATAATGAATTTGAAAAAGTAGAGGTAATTATGTATATATTTTTTTTAATGTATTATAATATGTTAATTTTATAAATTAAGTGCTTTAATTGAAATAGAGAAAATATTTTAAAAAATTTTCCTTTACAAATAAAGGAATTTTCACCTGATGAAATTTCAAAATTACCACGTTTACCTGGTGATGGTGCACAGACTGAAAATTATAATTCAAAAATACAAATTGAAGATAATTCACAAAGAACTCAATCGATTAGAATTATAGATGATAATTATAAGATTACACCAAATGGTAAAGAAAATTTTAATAGATATCCTGAAGGTAAATATTGAATTTTTATCGTATATTATATCTACATATTATATTCATTCATAACATTTTTCATTTTCTACATACATCAATAAATTCTTTAATATTCGTAGAATTAGCAATGTGTTCTATATTTATAATATTTATGTATGCATTCTCCATTTATTCATTTATTCATGTTTTTTTTTTTAAATATTTTTATTTTATACAGACTGTAATGATATTGATGATAATCAAGAAAATCAACGACCTTTTAATAATGAAGTTTATGCAGCATTTAAAAAAGCAAATGTAGTTAAAGGAATTCTATGCCCATCATTAACAAATTCATTTAAAGCACATTCCTTAGAAAGATCATATTTAAAATATTCACATCGACAAAGGCAAAAATCCTTATTAATTGTGAATATTGTTGATTTTTGGTTGAAAGCTGTACTAGCTATAATATGGATAAGCAAAAAAGATCCAGCAACAGTAAGTACTCGTATATATACACACACATACATACATACCGCACGTAAATCTATATCAAACCAACCAGTTAAAAGACTTGGATAAAAAATATATTTGCATACTAACATCGTTGTATTGTTTGTATTATCCTCATTACTGTAAACAGAAAAAAAACAACATTACATAGCATATAAAGACTGCATTCTCACAGTCATTTAGATTTCAATTAAATTGTTCCCCTTTTCCTTTCCCTTTTTTGTTGTTTTTGTTCTCTTGTTTATTTTCTCATATATTTATAGAGCTTATATAGTATTAGTAAATCTTTTATTATAAATGTACACAATACACATGTATTTGTATGCTGTTTTCCCCCTATAAATATGCAATATAGATGTTATGTTGTTTATATTTGTAAATTTCAATTTTCATTTTCTTTTGAGAATTTATATTGAATAATAAAATGAGCTATTTAGTTGCAAATTGCTATAATTCCTTTTAAAGGATAAAATATACACACAGAATAGAAAATAATAATAATTCTCTAATGCTATTATTTGTATTCAAGATAATTTTTTTTAATAAAGTCCCAGAAAATATTTTTAATCTAGTTTAATCTAATTTTCTAATATACATAATATGTATATATACACACATACAAAATTTGTTGCATAATAATAATAATTGAAATTTATTTGCAAAAAAAAATTTTCGAAATTAAAACATTTTCATTTGCATATTGTATTTAATTAAGGAATATATAGGATACGACGTAAATATGATTTTTCAACAATATGATTAAAATTTTAGATATTATCATACTTTTACAATAAATAAACCATAAAATAAAATAGAAAATGTACTTATATTATATTTTTTTATGAATTTTCTTTTGAAGTACATTATACGACTATATCCTTTGTGTATAGAACAAAAAAGAACTTTTGTAAAATTATAATAATTAATGAAGTTTATTTGTTAGTATTTTACACCTTAATATAAAATTATTTTCGTTTTTTTAAAGTTTTTAGTCCATTGAACTGTTTTCATTATTTTGCAAAAAAGCTTTTGTGTTCTCTATTCAATATAGTTTTTTTTTTAAATTTTTGTTTTTTTTTTCTTCTTCTTTTCAAGATAATTCCTGCAGACGCTATAACATGGTCTATATGCTGCATGATTGCAAATTTAGGTATCTGCATTTTAGGATGCTGGAGATGTTTTGCCAATAATTATATACATTGGGCCGCAACATGTACTTGGCTTTTATTCAATTTTCAAGGTATGTATATGTACATATGTGTTTTATATCTACATATGTATGTATATTTCATATTTACAATATAAAAAATATATAAATAAATAAAAGCAAACCAAAAGCAGTAAACTTGCACTTGATAATGGAAATCTAACAAACAAAATTCAAAAGAAAAAAAACAAAAACATAAAATAAAAATAAACATTTTTTTCGTAAACAGGAAATGCAATTATTTTTCTCTTAATATCGATTTTATGGGATCCGGAAAATTCATCGCCAGCAATTCTTCGCCAGCAATTCACCGCCAGCAATTCTTCGCCAGCAATTCATCGCCTCAACAATTCATCGCCACAGCAATTCACCGCCAGCAATTCTTTGCCACCAATTCGGCGGTGAATTGCTGTGGCGATGAATTGTTGAGGCGATGAATTGCTGGCGAAGAATTGCTGGCGGTGAATTGCTGGCGAAGAATTGCTGGCGATGAATTTTCCTAGACCCCGATTTTATACCCTCCTTTTTTTTTTGTTCATTGTATTTATGGTTATTTATTTGTCAATAACAATATAATATATGTATTTATTTATTTTTTTTACCTTTGGTTTTTTTTCTGTTTATTTATTTTTTATTTTCAAGGATTTGTTGGAGATGGTTTTGGTTTTGCTGAACGTGAATATCTAGTATGGTATATACTTTTTATTATATTTGTACCATATGCTATGCTACCATTACCACTTAAATATTGTGTTATAGCAGGAACATTTTCAGCAACATGTCATTTAATTATTATTCTTGTTGTTAAATTTCGAAAGGATCATGTAAGTTTTTTATTTGTACATATTTAAAAAAATAAAAAATAAAAAAAAAATAATAAAAAAAAGGAATGAGAGTACCTACTTAGATTTAAGTATGACCAATTTTCAGAATATGAATTACCTGTACTTTCCTTCTAATGAACGAACACAATAAAAAAAAAAGATATTCTACCTCAAAACTGTTATCTATCCCATAAAAAATATATGACTTTTATATGTCATAAAAAAAAAACAAATTATATTAACAATACTTTGAAGTTTTAACGGTCATAAATTCGAATGTTACATTTTTGTGTTAAATTCCTCTTTATTATTTTCTTTTATTTCAATAAATTTTCTTATTGCAGCAAACAACATGCGTAATTAATCAAATAATTGCAAATTTTGTACTTTATACGGCAATAAATATTGCTGGAATGTATACAAAATATTTAACAGACAGAGGACAACGTTTAGCATTCATTGAAACTCATAAAGCAATGGAGCATAAAAAAGAATCTGAAAAAGAATTACAAAAGACACAAAAATTACTTGATTCCAGTAAGTATTATTATATTCGTATTTTATAATATTATATACAAGTATGTTTGTATGTATAAGTTATTCATGTAGAAAGAAAAAAAAGAATTAGAATAATAGAATTGAAAAATTCACAACAAATGGAATAAATTTAAATGTTAAATCATTTTTGAATTGTATTTATTCAAGAATTTAAAAAAATACTTTTTATTACTTTTTTTGTTATTTGGAATATAAAATTTTTAAATAATTTTATTTAATTTAAAATTAAAATAAAAAGAAATACGTAAATAGTTTACATGATTTATTGGCCAACTGAACTGATGAATATTTCTATAGATATTTTTTCACTTTTATTTTTCATTTTACAAAAAAAATTTTTAAAGCAGAATTTTTCAATTTAAAATTATAAAGTATCTAAAAGAAATTTAATTAAAAAAAGTGAATTTAAAATTAAGTTTGAAAAAAAATTTTTTTTTTCAAATTTTCTAATGAAATTCTTCTTACAAAAAATAAAATTTTGCCACTGAAAAGAATTCCAATTTTATGAAAAAGTCAAATTCATAAAATAGTATACGAGAAATTCTATGTATAGATAAAAATTCTTTACAATTTTTATATTTTCATGCCGAATTTTATTAGATTAAACTTTAATTTAAATTTGATTTTTCTTTAGTCCTTCCAATGGTCGTGAACAATGAAATTAGAAAAGAAATGTATAAAACTCCAGATCACACCGTTGAAAGTCAATTTAATAAATTATATGTATATCATATGGAAAATGTTAGTATACTATTTGCAGATATAAAAGGATTTACAGAGCTTGCAAGTAAAACATCTGCACAACAATTAGTGAAAATTTTAAATGATCTTTTTGCACGTTTTGATCGCATTGCTGAGGTAAAATCGCAGTTGAAATTTTAAATATGAAAATAAAAAAAAAAAAAAACCTTTCAGGATAATCATTGTCTCCGTATTAAACTTCTTGGTGATTGCTATTATTGTGTTTCAATGTTTGAAAGTCATAGTTGGAAAACACGACCAGATCATGCAGTTTGTAGTGTTGAAACGGGATTACATATGATTAAAGCTATTAAGGATGTTAGACATAATACTCATGTGAGAAAAAAAAAACATAAAGATAAATTAAAGAGATCCTTTAAATGTCATTATTATATCTTGTTTGTCGATAGGTGGATTTAGACATGAGAATAGGAATTCATAGCGGATCTGTGATGTGTGGAGTTTTAGGAAATAAAAAATGGCATTTTGATGTTTGGTCAAATGATGTTGTGATTGCAAATCATATGGAATCAGGAGGAATACCAGGGTAAGAATTGTTTTTATTTACATATTTATATGTATTTAAAGAAAATTAATAAATGATTTTATAATACAATTTCTCAATTTTTATATTTCTAAATTAATAATGTATTTTGTTTTTGTTTTTTGCAAAATAATAAGTAATATTTTTTTTTGATTTGTATTTTTAAAGCGTAAATACATAAATTATTTACTTCCATCAAAATACTACAATCGCCACCCCCACATTTAAAACAAAAAATTACATTTATGTAAAACTTTTCCATTTTAAACTCTTTAACTTTCAAAGTTTTATTTATTTTGTTTACACTTGAAATAACATTTTCAATAAAAGCATGAAAGAAAAAAAAATTAAAATAAAAATAATAAATAATTTTTTTTTTCTTCTATGTATTGGTTAAGTCGTGTTCATATTTCTGAAGCAACATTAAATTGCTTGAATGAAGCATACGAAGTGGAACCAGGTGATGGTGGTAGTCGGGATAATCATCTAAAATTGTTAAATATCAAAACATATCTGATAAAGAGAACTGAACCGTTAAGGTTTGTATGAAAAATTTAATTGTATTCCAAAAAATAATAGTATATAAAAATAAGAATTTAATTAAGAAAATCTGTTCTAAAAATTTTCTTTTTCTTCTTTTTGTTATTTTTATTGTTTTTCTTTAAAATTTTTCATTTAGACCTCGTAGAAGATTTATTATAAATAAATCAATTAATGATGAATGTACAACACATAAAGATCATAAATTATGTGATTCAAAAATAAATAATAATACAGTTATTAATGTGATATCACATCAAAATCATCAGCATCATTATAATAATCAAAATTATCAAAATGAAAATGAAAATGAAAATGAAAATGTGAATGTTAATGATATAAAACGTGATTCAAAAAATACAATACATGAAGATGAACCAACAACTGAATGGACACCAGAAATACCATTTCGGAATGTATGTATGAATTTTTTTTTTTTAATTCTTTTCTAGGCTATTTAATTTCCTTGAATTTTAGGGCATATTTAACCATATATGTGTTAACATATGTACTTAATTTTATTGTTTTTTGTTAAACTATTATAGAATTCATTTTACTTTTTATCATATAGATCCTTTTGATACCTATAAACTTTCACTACATATGTACATATATAATAAATGTATATATATTTTCTTTTATATGTGTCACACGTTGATAGATAAAATATAATAAAAATATTTGTATATACATATGTATATCGATAAAACTTAATTATTTTCAGCTCAATGAACCAGAAGACGGACTTAATCGATCTGATTCATTTATATGTGATAATAAACATCAGGATCATAGAGTATCTATAACAGCAATTGAAGAGGTTTGTATATATGTACCTATCATGTATCTTATAAGTGTTATGTAAATTTGAAATTTAAAACAGGCGACAAGAAAAAACCCATATGAGGTCAAATTAAAATATTTACCACACATGTATGAAAAAAAAAAAAAAAAAAAAAAAAAAAAAAAAAAAAAAAAAAAAAAAAAAAAAAAAAGAAACAATTTATAAAAGTGTGAATTTTTCTATTTAACCAATAATTTCACGAATATATATTGGTAAAATTTAAATTTTCAAGACTTTTTTCCTTAGCAACTGTTGATTAAAATCTAAAATGAAAAAAAAAATCTTTCGAAAATAATGATACTCGGTTATGTGCGTGTCTTAAGATTTTATTGAAGAAAATTTTCCGATACATATAGTAAGTAATTTTAAGGATTATCACTTTATTACAATGTATCGTAATGTTATTCACTTTGGCATATTTGAAGAAAAGATATTAAAAAAACAAAAAAAGGTTTTGAGACAGAAGAATTCACTTAAATTTTTATAGCGCATTAAAGACAAAAAATAGAGAAAATGAAAATTCAAGACAAAAAATAAATACCATTCGAACTTTTTTTCAAGAAGGGTGGTGGTTTTAGAGAACACTTTATTTTTCTTCAAAAAAATAAAAGTTTATTTAAAATTGTTATAAAAAAAATTGCAGCTAAAATAATACGTTTTTTTTTTTGAAATTTGACATTTTACCAATTCCTACGATTTTCGCTGATATTTTCAAATCAAATACATACATAATTATATTTATCCCTTTCAGGTTAACTGACCTTTTTCTGAATTCATGAAAAGTTTATTTATGATCCATAATAATTAATAATTGGAAATAACTATAAAAACAACACTCACATATTTTTTCTCAATTATTTTTTCTAATGAATAAACGAGTACGTGCTGTTCGTATATATTTGTATCTTTTTAAAATCAATACCAGATACCGATGAATTTGTGTACAAAATTCAAAAATATATACATACATATATATATGTAGATATATATGTATACGAGTATTTGCATAATATATATATATGAAAATAATTATGTTTGTTCCTTGCATCTACATATATTTAAAATATGATAAACAATTTTCTCACAAGAATATTACCATGCAAAATATATTTTTTCAATATTTTATTAAATAATAAAAATATATTTTATGTGTTTTTTAATTTTATTTATTTTTAATTAGATTGATGAATTTATTGATCAAAATATTCAAATAAATTCAAATAAGGAAATACGTCGTGAATATCTTAATAGTTGGACATTACGATTTAAAGAATTAAATCAAGAAGGAAAATTTTGTCAATTAAGAGAAGATATGTTTAGGTAATTATTTTATTTTTATTTACTTGCTTCTTTCCTTCAGGGATAGTTATTATTCTGAATAAAATTAATAAATTCGATAGATAATCTGAATAATTTCAAATAAATTGGAATTTTCTTTCTTTTAATTTTCTCTACAAAATAAAAAAAAAAAATGAAATTTTTTGTTATTTTTCAGATCAAATATGTTATGTGTTTTCATAGTATGGGTATTTATTGTTTTATGCCAAGCCATTGTTATACCAAAATGTACAATTTTAATAATATGCTTAGCAACTGGAACATTCCTTTTAGGTATTGGTTGTATTCTTGTTATGGCAGAAGAATTTTCAGGTATTAAAATCAATCATAGAAAATTTAATATGAGCTTACACAAAGCACACGTCATATTTCAACAATATTTTTTTTTTCATTTAAATAAAAATTTTATTGTAAATTTAATGAAAATTTATTTTTCTACACAAAAAAAAAAAAAAAAAAAAAAAAAAAAAAACAGGTCTTCCAAAATGTTTAAAAATATCTTCAGAAGCTTTGGTACATCGAAGAAATTCTCGAACATTATTTGTATGTTCTGTAATTATAGTTATGGCTGTAGCAACATCAGTTGGTTTAGTTTCATGTCCTTTATATCCAGTTACGAATAAAACGGAAAAATCTTTTAATATATCAACAACAACAACAACAACAAAAACATTATTACCTTCTTCTTTATCATCATCATCTTCTTTATTTGTTTTTGCATCACCAACAACTGCAACAACAACAAACAGTATTCTAACAACATTACCAACAAAATTAAATGATAATAAAGAAAATCAAGAAATAAAATTAAATGTTTATTTATCAGCAACAATTCATCATAACATTACAATAAATTCTGGTCAACCTTCGCTTAATTATGCTTTAGATACTATTCTAACAGATAATTTTACAACGAGTTCAAATGAATTAAATAAAAATGATAATGATATGAAATTAAGAAAAAAATTTGATACTAATAAAGTTGAAATTGTTAAACAGAGTATATTGAATGCATTAAATTTAACAACAACAAATAATATAAAAATACCATCAGGCTCCAGTATGACGACTGTGGGTGGTGGTGGTGATGTTGATGATGATGATAGTATTGATAATATTGATGGTAGTGGTAGTGATGGTAGTGGTGGTAATGGTGGTAATGAAAAGATACGTGAAAGTCGTATGATAATTAATGATAAAAATAATATTTTTGAAAATTCCGAAAAAGCATTAATAATTGCAAATCAAATAGAAAACAACAATAAAACGGAAAATATTAATAATAATAATAATATTGTATCTGATGATATTGATGGTGATCAAATAATAACAAGTTGTTCAAATCCAGAATATGTTGTTTTCACATGGATTTTATGTTTAATTGCATTAGCAACAGCATTAAAATTATATTATTTAGTTAAAACATTTTTAGCAATTGTAATGGTAACATGTTATGCACTTTTGATTTTAGTATTTTTTCCTGAAGTATTTGAAAATGCAAATCTTGAATTTGAACAATCACGTGTCGGTATGCCATTATCAGCACAAATGATGATTTTATTAATTGTTTTTTTAATAATGGTGACGTATCATGCACGATTAGTTGAAGTAAGTGATTAATTGATTTATTTTATGTTTTGATTGAATTTGAATTTTTGATGTCTGTATTTTTCCTCTCTCACATGATAGGTAACATCTCGTTTAGATTTTATTTGGAAAGAACAAGCTGAAAAAGAATTATCAAATATGAAATCAAATCGTTTTTTGAACGATATTTTAATAAAGGTATATTTTCATATTTTTTTTACTTTTTTTGTATTTTTTTTTCTATAATTTTTTTTTATTTTCTAGAATATCCTTCCTGATCATGTTGCTGCATATTATTTATCCGATGAACGACATTGTAGTGGTGAAGAATTATATTCAAAAATGCATAATTTGTGTGGTGTAATGTTCGCATCCATACCAAATTTTAGAGATTTTTATTCTGAAGATATTGAAAATGGGAAAGCATGTATAAGGATTCTTAATGAGATTATATGTAAATTGCTTGAAGGAATTTACGAAACTTGTATTTTATTCTTTTTAAAAAAAATGTGTTTTTTTTTCTTCAGGTGATTTTGATGAGCTTCTTGAAGAACCCTGTTTTGCTTCAGTTGAGAAAATAAAAACAGTTGGTGCTACTTATATGGCAGCATCTGGATTAAATCCAAAACATTTGGTAAAACCTTTGAAAAATTTTATAAGAAAATTTAATTTTAATTTAATTTCTTGTTTTTTTTCTTTTCACAAAAAAAAAAATAGATAGAGAGAGGTGAGACTTCAGAAGATAGTGTTTGTGATTTAGTTGAATTTGCATTAGCAATGAAACAAAAACTACAAGAAGTTAATAAGGATGCATTTAATACATTTCAATTACGTGTTGGTAAGATTTTAATTTAATTATGAAAATAAAATAAATAAAAAAGTCGATAAAATTTGAAAATTTTGTATTCAGGAATTTGTAGTGGACCCTTAGTAAGTGGTGTAATCGGTGCACGAAAACCTGTTTATGATATTTGGGGTAATACCGTTAATGTTGCATCTAGAATGGATTCAACTGGTGAAAATTGGCGTATACAAGTACCTTGGTATACAGCAGAATTATTACAAGAAAAAGGATATACGTGTGTGGTATGTTTTTAATAGTAATCAATTAAATTAAAGCACCAATTATTATGCTTTAATTAACTTCTTATTATTTTTATTTTTTGGTTCTACTTTTTTCATTCAGTTACGTGGTGAAATAAATGTTAAAGGAAAGGGTATAATGAAAACATATTTTGTCCTTGGAAAAGGTATATCATCTAGTCAATTAGTATCACCAGTTATTGTACCAGCAGGTGTTCCATTAGCACAAGCACCAACACTTCAAAGACAAACATCACATCATGGTTCATTTACGGCTGTTGTTATGGAAATGATGCAAGTATCAAAACGAAGTACCATTGCTCCAACACGTAAGTATTCAAGATAAAAAAAAAAAAAGTTGTTATAATACAAAAAGAATACACGTGAATACATACATATCAACACTTTTCTTCCAGCCACCGGTACTCCTTCTCCACAAATACGTCGAGGACGTCGGGGTAGTACGTTCAGTTCAGTACGTTTATCACAAAAAGCTCCAGTCAATCCAATTCGTCGAAATACAACAAGAGTTCGTGGAAGAAGTTGTCGTCAAAAGAAAGTAATTGCAAATTTTTATTTTTTCTCAATTTTTTGTTGTTGAGATAATTATTTTCTTTTTCACAGAGTACTTCAAATAATTCAATCGTTCAACAACCAAATTATAATTTTATACCAACATTTCGTAAAATTGAGCACAATGACATCATTAATAATCAAAATTCAGCACTTTAAGTCAATTTAATAATTTAAAAAAACAAAAAAAACAAAAATTCAATCAAAATATTTAATTTATTTTTTTAAATAAAATTGAAGAGTAATTATATTATTTTTTTTTACTTATTTAAATAAATAAAAAATTAGAAAATAAGTTTTAATGTATATTTTTGATTACTTCGAATTTACCTATATTTTATTTTTTTATTCACAATTAACGTCGTGTACTTATAATAAGTGTGATGTTAGTTATTTAAGTATGAAATATTAGAAGAAGAAAAAAAAATTATTATTTATATGTGAGAAAAGAGAATTATTGTATAAATCTGTGTTATTTATTACTTTTTTTTTTTTTTGTTAATTTAAAGAAAATAAAAATAAAATTAAATATTAAGAATTTAAGTAGGTATATATGTGTATGTGTAGGTATATGTATAAGTGTCAGGTACAAAATAAAAAAAAAAAACAACAAAATAAATAAAAATACAAATATTTATGCCATTATTTAAAGAAAAAAAATACATTTTAAACACCAAAAAAATATCTTTTTCATTTATGTAATTTTATCGTGAATAAATTATTAATTTTTATATAGATAGATAGATAGTCTCTATAGATTATGGTGTGTGTACAAGTACATATATAGTACACGAGTTAAATTGAAACTTTTCTATTGTAATTTTACAAACAAAACAAAATCAAATTCATTGGAAAACAAAATGTAAATAAAATATATTTATTGGTTAAAAGCTATAAAAAATTAATTTTTGTTTTTCAATTTCATGAAAAATATCTGTAAGCATTGAAAATAAAAAAGTTCCATTTCATATACATACATATTATATGTAGGTATGTATAATAATATTTAAATATAAAAAATATATATTAATAAATAACAGTATACATATTATGTAGTACACATTCTGTTCCATAAAATATGTAACCTTTGTAATTTTTTATTGACTTTTACTTTGAAAAGCAATTGATTAAATCATTGAATGTAATGGACTTAATTGAAAAAAAATGCATTTTATTATTTCATTTTTTAATTTTATTTTCATAAAATATCAATAATATTTTTTTATATTGCATCCTTTTTTCACGTAACTGAAAATAACATTTTTGGAAAAATGTTTTTCAATTTATTCTTTATGTGCGCATAAAAATTCTAAAGAAAGGTAAAAAAAAAATATTTAATAGATTTTCTCTTCCATTATGAAAAATTAATTGATCAAAATTGTTTTTTTTAGCATAACAGTTCTTTTGGTATGATTGTATTTAATTTGTGTACATAATATGTTATATTAAATTCAATTTTAAAATTTCTATATTATGCTATAAAATAAATTTAAATATTTGAATCTGTATTGAAAAAGAGGAAAACAAAAATATATAAGTGAATAAATAAAAAAAAGTAATAAAAGTATAAAAATTATGGAGTTTTTTAATTTTTTTCTATCACTTAAGAGCCAAATTTAGTGAAAATTTTTTTCGAAAACAACATCATCTGAAATAATAAAGGACATTTTCAAAAATCTGTTTCATTTAAGGACCACAATTCCCTTCCACCTATCTATATTCAAAAATTTCATAAAAATCGGTTGAGAAATGTGAGCTGAAGTCGATCACTTTGCATGCCATTTCACTAAATTGGGCTCTTAAGGTTTCCCAGAAAACAAAAAAACATGATTTATAAAAAATTATGGTTTTATGTACATATGTCGCCGTCGTTCTGTGTAAACTAACTAAGTCTATGGATGATAAAAAAAGAGTTAAGCACACAGTTGTTCCTTATTCTCGTTTTTAGAAGGAAAAAACGAATTAAAAGCTTGATTATTTCAGCGTTAGAAAAAACAAGCTTCTACAGCTAAAATTATTTTCCAAATATGTAGTTGAATTTTCCTCACAACTTTCACTAAAATTTTGGGAAGAAAATTTGAAATTGTGTAAGAAACTGTAAAACAATTATTGAAAAGTAAAAAAAGGAAACTGGGTTTATCACAATTTAACAAGCTTTCCGAAATTTTTGAAAAATAAAGTTTAGAAAATCCAATCACACCAGTTGAATTTGTCACTTTCTTCGTTTCTTTTTTACAAATCTAAACTTTTTGATACTGAGTTCATGGTTTCATGTTCTTTTGTAAGAAATACGAGAGAAGGGGGAAATTTCACAGTTTGTTTGGAAGAAAATTTTTTTTTTTCTAATTGAAACATTTCTATTCTTTAAATATTTCCTTTTTAATTTTGCAATAAATATGAGATGATAAATTTTATTAATAAAAAAATTTTTCGATATTTTTTATTGCTTTGCTTCAGTTGTGCTCAAGTATGTTTCAACTGTTATCTATAAAAGAAAAATGAAAATTTAAATGACATTGAATCCTTTACCTTATAGCAAAAACCACAAAATATATTAAAGATTTTTCAAGTGGGAAAAATTTAAAAAATAACTTTCACATCAAGTACCTCTGTTCTTTTGATAAATACAAAATTAATTTTTTAAGCTTGGTTATCATATATAATAGACGCTAATGTTGGGTTTGGGTACCAACGGTACCCGCTGTGAAAGGTCTTTTTTCAAATTTCTCCAACTTGGAACATTTTATATGTTCTATGGTTTTGGCTTATAAGTATTATTTACAGAAGAAAAAAAATCAAACAACAGATTGATGTTGAAATCTTAATTTAAAATTAAAATTGAAAAAAAAAATTACCCGATCCCATTCGAAAAATGGATTAACGCATATATAAAATACTGTTGCTGCAAAAAATGAAATGAATAATCCACAAAAATTTGCAAATAATGTTGATTGATCAAGTGATGCATATGTTAATCTGTCAATATAAAATATATACGTATACGTATAAAGGAATGAGCACTAATATACATATGTATATGTATACATATATGGGTATATATGAACATCTTTGCTTATATTTTATGATGTGATAAATATGATAATGAAATGAATAAATAATTTAAATTCATAAAATTCGTATATATACAAAGATAACATATACATATGTATGTACTCGTATATATAGAACAAAACATACACTGAAAAATGTACTTTTTCCATTAATCCAATATTAGATGCAATACATGATGCAATAAATGTAAATAAACCAATAAATGCATGTAATGTACCATATTCATCTCTCTGATCTAAATTTCTAGAAGGTGGACAACATGTAAAAAATATTATACCAGCAATATGCTAGAAAAAAAAAAAAGGGAACATGCATGATTAGAATTCATAATAAATTTTTTTTTTAAATATACATAAATATCATACTTGAGCAACAGTAAGAAACATCACAATTACACCAATCCATGAATGAAGACTATGAAAATGTGTAGCATCTGCTGATTTTGAATGTGAATTATATATAATAATGAATCCAGTAATTAACAAAATTAATGAAACAACACTAAAAAACATATGAAGATATTGAACTCTTTTTGTTACTGATCCTTTTAAAAGACGATATAGAGTCATTGCTGTTGAAATTAAAAACACGTTACGTTACTTTTTTTTTTTTTTTTAATTAAAAAATTTAAACAATCTTACAAATTCCAGTTATATAAATCATTCCAATTGACATTAATAGCATATGAGTATTGATCATTGTATCTTCATCATCATCTATACTAAATCCATCAAGATATTTAACACACCATACACTGAGTAAAGTTATGAAAATTAATCCAAATACATTACACATCCCTTCAGATATTAACATATTTTTATCAGATGAAAAAACAAATAGTGATGTCATTTTGTTGGCTTTTTATTTTACGTACAAGAATAAAATATTTTAACCAGAAAAATAAAATTTTCTAATAACAGAAATTATTGAAGTTTAAAATTTTTAAAATTTATTTTTTATTGACAATTTAAAACAAAGCAACCTTTGATTGATTGTAAATAAATATTTTAAAAGAAAACAAAAAGAGAAAACATATATTATAAATTATTAAGACAAGGTAAAAATGTTATTTTTTTCTCTTTCGATAATAAATTATGATTTTTTATCCTCTGTTTGTTCTTTTTGTTCATCTTCCCATTCAAAATCAGGATGTGTACAAATAAAAAATACCATAGAACCATAAAAAAGCATTGCTAAACCAGCTAAATTTCCCAATAATGTTGGAGTAGTAAATTGATTGTAAAGTAAACTGAAATATAAAAATTATATTTTGTATATATTTTTCATTTTCTTTTCTACATAACATTATGTATGTTCAAAAATGCATCGCTGCACAGTTGATGCAATGCTGACGCTTGTCACAAGTTCAAAAATGCAACACAACTTTTATGATGCGTTATTACATATTCAAATATAAAAAATTCCCTGTAATATTCAGCTGTCATATAATAGTATTGCATCGCCAACTTAAAACATTGGATTGTCATAGCAACAAAGTAATGTTTACGCATCACGAACAGAAGAGCATCAGCATCACCAAAGCAGCGATGCATTTTTGAAAAAGCACATTATTTATGTAAATTTACATCATTTGTGTTGCTAATGTTGTTAAACCTAAACAAGATACCCATATAGCAAGGATACAATTGAATAATCCAAAGAATGAATGAAATGCAGCAGCAACTTCTTTAATTCTTGTTGGAATTAAATTTGAATGAAAAGTAAATATTCCTCCAAAAAACTAAAATTTACAAAAGAACACATTTATATACATAAAACATACATACATACATAAAAACAAATTTGTTTTGTTTTTCTTTTCACATACCTCAGTCAAGAATACAAAAATTACAATTAATCCAAGCCATGAATGTAAACTATAAAAATTTTTTACATGTTCATCACGTGCAAAAAATATTGCAGTATAACCAATAATCGTAAATACTAATGCCATTGTTTGTAAACCATAATGAAAAAATCTGACACCGCGGGAACTATATCCTTTAAAAATCCGATAAATAATAATACCTGTAGAAAATTTACAAACTTTAGTTTATTTTGAATTTTTCATAAATAAAAACAGAAAGTCTAATACCGTTTCCTTCAAGGAATATCAATGATGTTGGCATTAAGATAGCATGCAAATTAGCTAATTGTTGTTTATCACCAAATAATGTTGCACCACGAAGATAAATACAAACCCATAATGTAATAAATATTATAAAACTTATACCAAGAAATTCAAAAATTAAACCGGTTATAATAATTCTTGTATTTGGACCATAAAATCCATCGTTGATACCGTGTCTAACTCGTTGCTTAGGTGCTTCTAGCATTTTTGAAGAAAACAAATATATATTTAGAATAAATAAGTACAAGAAATATTTAGTAATTCTTTTATTTATTTTTTTGTTTTTTGATATTTTATTCAGAAAAATTTTGAATTGTATTTCAACGGTAACTTAAATTGTTGGTCTTTGTTTCCGAAAAAGTAAACTTTTTTTAATCCTTTCAGTGGACATATTCGACAATTTTTAAGATTTCTCAAGAAGTCTTATGAAGAACAGACCGCAGTGTAGAAAAGTACCCTTCTCCAAACATTTGACCTAAGAATTTAGAAACTTTTAAAAGGCAAAATAACATAAGGACACATTTAAAATCGAAAACATAAAATATGTAAGTTTTTGGAAAATATTCAAAAATAACGTACGCCGGAAAATAGACTACTCTTCCATGTTTTTTCGTAATATCTTGTACGCAAACCATCTATTGACAAATTCACCATCGTACAGCTGATTCTAATTTTTTATACACCACACACCACTTTGTTTTTATTTTTTATTTTGACAGCTGTTTTTGGTATTCCCATCTCAGCCCTCACACATATATTGTTGAAAAAGAGTTAAAATATAAAGTTGAAATTTATTTTCTTCCTTAAAATCATTTACAAATTTTGTTTAATTAAAAAAAAATATGAAATAAAATTACAAAATGTGGATTCATCCAAAGGAATTACTTTTACCAGCGGCATTCTGGTAAGTTAAATGTTGTTTAATGCAACACAAATTACGTCACAAAAGACCGTATTACAAAAATGTCTTCCAAAATTAATTTCTTTTTTTTTCCAAATTTTTTTTTTTTTTTTACAAAATTAAAAATAAAAGGGTGACGGAAATGAAATCAAAATATTTTGCATTACAAACACGAAAAGGTCATGGTCAACAAAGTAGTGGTTTAGCATCATTATTAGTTGGAACGATTGATAGTGTTTTTGATACAAAACCAGCTCCTTATAGGATTCTTCATCAAACGCCCTCTTCCGAATATGGTAAGAGTAATATATGTATGTAGACTTTTGCTATACATTATGTATATATACATATATGAATATATATTATTAATGCATGCATATTATTAAATATTAAAAATACAAACAATATAATTTGTGATACAACATTTTCTTTGTTGTTTGTAAATATGTATAATCAGCGGTTATTATTCATTATGAGATAGTGATTTTTTGCTATCAGTCAATGGTCAACCAAGTATATAAACAGGGTATTTCGTATTTCTGTAGTACTTAACATAAAATTAAAGCATAATAAAACTAAAAGCGAAAGTATCAAATTAGTTTTTTACTTTTAGATACTTTTCTTACTTTCTAATTGTGAACCGTTGAGATCCCTTCAGTCCCCTACTCTTTAATGCCCTATATTATGTTTTGTTTATTTCATCAAGTTAGTATGTTTTCCAATATCACCCTGTTAGATATGATCTGTTACAAAAAACTCATAGTACGTAAAATTTAATTGAAAAATACATATAAATAAAAAAAAAATATTGTGAGATGAGTAAATGTGAAAAATAAACATAAAAATGAAATTTAATAAGTTTAAAGAGATAACAAAGTTGAGGTACCTACTATCTTTTTTTCTCCCATTGAAGTTTAATAGAAAAAATTGTATTTGATAATGTAGACAAAAATAAAATTCAAATTAGGCGTAATTAATGAATCTACATTTAAATTGATAAAATTATCTACATAATTGAATTATCAAAATGATATTGATAATTTCAGAGAAAGAATAATGATTTTTTTTTTCTTATATAGACGAGTAATTCATGAATATGTTTTGAGAAATATATAGAATAAAAAGGATTTTAATCAATAACTGTATTTATTAGGATCTTCAATTACAATCATAAGATCATTCATAAAATAAGCAACAAGCGTAAATCAATGAAATCTATTTAAAAAAACTCCAGTAAACTACTTAACCTTAGTAGGAATGAGTTAGTCTATAGAGTATAGACCATCAGGGATCTTCTCACTGAGCACTGTCCAGTGTCCACTCAATTATCATTTGAGAAGGAAAGGACTATGAGAGCATGACAAGTGCAAATTCTGCAAAGAAGTCAAGAAAACATCTAAGCACATTCTTTGTGAATGTAAGTAAGGTGATGGCCTCTAAAAGAGTGCGTTACATGTTACATACACCAACTCTTCTTCAAATCTGAAAAAATATGAAGCGCACTTTCCAAAACCATAAAACTGGAAGAAGCATATGCCGTACAAAAGATCTTTATATAGATCAAAGTTTAGAAATAGTCCCTAATATTCTGTTCTATTTTACTGACTGGAAATCTAGATTTTCACATTCAGAAACTCGATGGAAGATTTTCAGTCGAAGAATCTACGATAAAATGAGAAGATAGACAAAAATGAACGAATTATATTCCATAGACAAAAAAATTTTCCCATTCGAACATTCAAATTTCTTAAACTCATTGAATACCTCTTACTTTTTGAACATATACAACAGTTTCTTGTATTGTTACAACCCTTTACTTTCGATATAAATAACAAAATACATAATTTTAATTCATTGTATGTATTTTTATTTTTCTTATAGAAATTGCAATTGCATCAACACATGCAGAAATTGTTAAAGATTGGGAATATTTATCTAAAAATTTATTTAAAACTTTAGATGAAATGGAAAATGAAGAAGAAATAACAAATTTTACATTATGTAAAATAGAATCATTATATGCACATAATTCACAATATATTGATGATTCATCAAAATCATCTGATTTTAAAGTAATTGAAATAAAATTTCGTAAAGATTTTAAAATGCCTGATGATGAACAACTTGTTAATTATTATTCATGCAAGTAAGAGTATTAAAAATTTAAAAAAAAAAAAAACAAATAGAAATAAAAAATTTTAAATTAAAATTTTTTTTTTTTTGTTTTTAAATAAATTTCAGTTATTTAAAAAATAAAATACCACGGCAAGGACATTTATATTTATCATTAAATCATATTTGTTTCTATTCATATTTACTTGGTAAAGAAACAAAATTAGCAATGAGATTTTCTGAAATAATTAATATACAAAAATATAGTAATTTAATATATATAACAACATCTGATAATAAACAATTTATATTTGCATTATTTCGTGTTAATGAAGCATACAAATTAATTGAACATTTAAATAAAATTGCAATGCAACAATTGATACAGGTACAAAAAAATTGTATTTTTTTTTTAAATTTTAAAAATGTTTAAACTACATTTATTTTATTTTTCGTTTTTTTTAGGATAGTGAAAGTCCTGTTTTAGATCAAGATACATTTAAAACACTTCATAAATTGGAAAAAAAACCATCAAAAAGACCAACATTAGTACGTGATTTAATGGCACGACAAAAATCTGAAGAATATCGAATGTATTTCCGTTTACCACTAAATGAAATTCTAGATGGACAAATAAAAGGTATTAAAATCTAAAAGAGTTCTATCAGACAGTAATTTTTAAAGAAATTATAAAAGTGTAGACATTAATGAATAGATTTATATCATTTCGGTTCATATTGAAAAATATTGGATCGTAATGTGTTAAATTTAAAAATGAAGATTTTCAAATATATTTTTCTACTGAATTTTTTTTTTTTTTGTTAAAGCAAATTTATGGACACCATATGGTAAACGTTTTACTACTGGAAATATATATTTATCATCAAATTTTATCTGTTTTAAAAGTGATATTAAAGATTATGTTAATGTTGTAATACCACTGAAAAATATTAAGGTAAAAAAAAAAAACAATTATTTAATTTAAAATTTAAATAAAGTCAGTTTATAACTGAATTCAATTAATTTTAATTTTCTTTGATTTTTCGTTTTTTTTTTTCTTCTTCTTAATTTCCTCTTTTCAGAACGCTGAAAAGAAAAATGATGGAACTGGCAGATTTGAAAATCAAATTATTATTTTAACAACCGATAATATTATGTATTTATTTTCACAAATATCTGATCGTGATTTTCTATTACAAAAAATTTCTGAATTATTACAACGTATTGTAATGTAAAGTGTAAAAAAACAAATTTTAATTGATTAATTGTAATTTCTTGGAATAATTTTGTTTATTTTTTATTTTAAATTTACAGTCCCACTGATAGAGAACGACAAAAATATGATATTTCATGGAGTAAACAAGCAGCATTAATGAATTCTTTTAAAGTTGATTTAAGCGATGAAATGATAAAAAAACAAGAACAAAAGGTTAATTTTAAAAAAAAGAAAATTTAGATAATTCACTTATTTGTCACTTATATTTTTTGTTTTGTTCGTTTTTCTAGTTAATAATATGGGAAAATCATTTTCGTGATTATGGTCGTGGTATATCAATGTATCGGACAACAGAAATTATAAATTATATTATTGATGGAATACCAGATAAATTACGTGAAGAAATTTGGTTGATATTTTCGGGTGCAATACATGAAAAAGAAATGAATCCTGGACTTTATGAGGATCTTGTTGAAAAAGTAATAAAAAGGAGGGGTTTTTTCTGTTTTTTGTATTCTAAAATAATTCTTTTTTTTTGTAAATATTTTTTTTTAGTCAGCATCAATAAAAACTCCAATACACGATGAAATCGAAAGAGATTTACATCGTTCATTACCAGAACATCCAGCATTTCAACATTCTGATGGTATTGGTGCATTAAGAAGAGTATTACAAGCATATGCTTTACGTAATCCTCAAGTTGGTTATTGTCAAGCTATGAATATTGTATCATCAGTATTTTTAATATTTTGTGATGAAGATAATGCATTTTGGATGTTAACAAGTTTATGTGAAAATTTATTACCAGATTATTATAATGATAAAGTTGTTGGAGCACAAGTAAATAATATAAAAAATAATATTCCTTGATAATGTGAATTAATTTTCTTTTTTCTTATTTTCAGATTGATCAAGGCGTTTTAAATGAACTAATTGAAACTTATTTAACAGATTTACATGGGCATTTAGATGAATTGGGAATTATAAAAATGATTTCACTTTCATGGTTTCTAACGATATTTTTAAGTGTTATACCATATGAAAGTACATTACATATTATGGATTGTTTCTTTTATGACGGAGCTAAAGTTATTTTTATAGTAAGTATGACTGTTTTCAAAAATGCATGTTTGTCGTAAGATTGACTTTTCAAAGACGTCTCTTAAAATCAGTCTTGCAAATTAAAGATTTCAAAAAAAAAAAAAAATGAAACTTGCAAAGAAATTGATAAATGCAAATAATCTTGCTTGGAAATTTGTCTTGATTGCTTTTTTAGTTTTACATGCATGCATGCAAGATGACACAAGCAAGTTTGAATTTTCGAAAACGGCCTATATTACTTTCTTTTTGACTTATTATATAACACACTCGTAAAAATTAACATATTTTTTTTACTTGTATTATAGATTGCGTTACAAATTTTAGATTGGAATAGAGAAAAATTACTGTTATGTAATGATGATGGTGAAGCAATGCAAGTATTAAGTGAATTTTTAAATGGAATTTATAATTTAGATTATCAAATAACACCACAAAGAAGTGAATCAAAACGCAAGGTGAGAATTTTATTTTGCTGTTTTTTTGATTTTCTTATATTTTCAAAAATTTATCTTTTATTTTTATGTTTCATTCACGCAGAGTCAAACTGTTCAAACATTATTACAAGAAGCATACACAAAATTTGGTGAACAAATTACAATGCAAAAAATTGAAGAATTACGCAATAAACATCGTCGTTTAACTGTACATCAATTTGATGCTGATACAGAAAATAGTATTGTTAAAAATTTCAAAGATAACATTTATTTTGAACGTGATGAATTACGTTTATTATTAACGATTATACGTGAAGAGAAATCGATTCCTCGAAAAATTCAACAAAGATCATTATCAAGTGGTGAAACACCAATTCCAATAAATAATTTATATGGAAATAGTGAAGGAAATGATAATAATGGTGGTAATGGTAGTGGTAATGGTAGTAATGGAAATAATGGTAAAATGAATGTTTTACGTGATCCATACAATAAACAAGAAGCATACCGATTGGATTTTGATACATTCCATGTATTATTTCATGAATTGACACCATGGAGTAAATGCCGATCAATTGATTTATCTGAAAAATTATTCAGGGTAAGATAATTTACAATAAATTTAATAAAATTCAATTAAATATTATTTTTTATTTTTTTCAGTTGACTGATAAAAAAAGTACAGGAACATTAGATTTACCACAAATTGTTAGATGTTTAGGAATTGTTTGCTCGGATAAATGTACAGAAAAGCTAAAATTATTATATATTTTACATTTACCACCGTTATTAACAAAAAACGAAATTGAACATGCTGGAAAAAATCAAACAGAAAAAACAAATAATAAAGATTTTCAAGAAGTTGGAATTGAAGCTGAAGATTTTTTTTTTAGGTAACTTTTTTTATTTGCAAAAGAATGTCACATTTTCAATTTAAAAATTTACGTTTTTTTTTTCTTGTTTTAGTGATGAACCGTCTGAATCAATTGAAGCATTACCGTCCCCAACTGACAATAATTTTGTTGAAATAGAAAATTTTCCAAGACTTAGTATAACAGGTGGTTCAAAAAATCAAGATTTAAATAATATTCCATCATCATCATCATCTTCAACAGCTATTGTAAATGCAGGAGCATCAACATCAGCAGCAGGAGCAATAGTATCAAATTTATCACAAAATCCAACTCGAATGTCAACATTTTATATTGATTTACCTGAATTAAGTGCACAAACACATTATGAATCTATTGATACATTTTCAGATATAAGTGATTTATGTGCAAATTATAATAATAAACAACAAAATTTAGAAACAATATCAAATTTATCACAAATAAGCAATGATATTAATTTAATTAAATTAGATACACAATTTTCATCACAATCATCAACAGATACAAAATCTTTAACCAGTTTACGTTATTTCTTAGATTCAAACCAAACAAATGATATAAATACAATGAATTCAATAACACAACAATTATATTCAATACCAGATATGAAAAGAAAAAATTTTGAAATATTATGGAAAAGTCTTGTTGAAATTGTTGGTTGTAATGATGATGAAATGGAAAAAGCATGTATGTTATGATGATTTAATTCTTCACATTTTTCTCTTGTTTTTTTATTTTTTTACAATATTTTTTTCTCTATTTTTTAGATAATAATTTAATATGTCTTGGAGATTTAAATCAATCTTATGATGGTGAGAAAGAAGAAAGTTTAGACAGTTTTACACGAATTAATTTACCAGCAATGAGTTTTGGAGATGATGAGGTAATTATGATGACTGATTTTTACATATTTTTACATATTTGAAAATTAAATAAAAATTATCGTTTTTTTTTTCTTTTCTTATGCATTATTTTTTAAAGGCTGATAATAATGGTAACACAACATTATCTCCAACAATAGAACTAAATCCAGAAATCGCTATCGATGATGATGATAATGATGATGAATTATCATCACCAATATGCACAATTGCAACTGAAACAGATGATGATAAAAATTCAACAACACCAATTGTTATGATGACACAACAAGATAAATGGCATATATCAATATCGCATTTTATTGCAACTGTACTTGCAGTTAATGTTATTGTTAAAACATTTTCTCAACGAATCTCAATTAAAGATAGTATAGAAAAAATGCAAAAAAATCGAAGAAAATGTATTTTACCTACTTATTAAAGAAAATTGTTATTTTTTCACGACAACAACAACAACAACAAAAAATACTGGAGTGGAAGCATGTAATTTGTTCCAATTTTTTGTTTTGTTTTGAGGTTCTTATGTCTGAATTTGAGAATTCAGCTTAAGTAATTCTAAGGAAAAAAAATGTTTGAAACAAGAGCTGAATTGCTAAACTGGACTGTCTTTTTACAATACCATAAATTTCAAAACGTTAACCATGCAAAGCATCTCGTTTCAAAACTCAATTTTGATTTTTTATGCAACTATATTTTTTCAGCAAAGTATCATGACTCTCATAATATTACAATCACGATGCAAAGTAAACAGACGTTTAGGAATTTAGTGAAGGTTACATGTTTCCACTTCTGCTGAATTGCATGCTATTTTTTGTGATGTAAATGCAGAAGAAAAAAAAAACTAAATGAAATTTTTTTTTAAAGAATGTTATTAATAAGGGAGTGTAATGTCTATTTTTTACTAAAAAGCAAAATAATGCGTACAAGTTATGTTGATTTTTTCTCTTCTTTTTTTTTTATATAGAAATATTTTGTGAAACTAGGTATAATTGTGGAAAGAAAAAAAAAAGTAGATAAAATAATAATTAAAAATATTTCAAAAATGAAAAATAAATTGAAATTTAGATAATTATAGATGTTGTATGTACGTATATAAAGTTACAAATTTATTAAGATAATGTTGAATAAAAATAATATTTTATTCTGAATTATAAATGAATTTTTATTTAAAATTGGATGTGTTTCAAAATTCAACAAATTGTACAACATTTCTACCAAAATCTCATTTTGATGTTTCAACAACCACCAGAACAAAACACGAACAAACACAACGTCCAAACAAGATTGATTCACCATCTGGTGTGGTGTTTAACAACGTTGAATTCTGAAACGCAGCCTAACAAAGTTTTTAATTTTTTTAATTCAGCGCTCGTTTTCTTTGCTTTCAAAATCCATCTTGTTAGCTATCGAACATCTCAAATCCCACCCTTTTCTTTCGAGCTGTAAAAATTTTTTTTTTAAATAATTTTTACGGCACAAAAGCTCAAATTGCAAAGCCATTATTTTTCTAAAATAAAAATCATAATTAAATCTTTTTAAATGCTTTATTTTTGAAAAGTAAATTTTTTTTTAGGTACATTATATTTATTATTATTTTTATTTTAAGAGTTTTACATTGATTTTTTGTTTGTTTGTTTTCGTTTTATGCATTTTGTTATATTTAGTTTTTATATTTGCCAAAAAAGTAGCTAAATATTATAATTTGGATTTTGTCTTTATTTTTGTTACATTTACGGCCATATTCACCATCAAGTCATAACTTTATGACCGTCAGAATGTTATTACCTGTTGGTGAATATGGCTGTTAGAATGCTTTAGGATCTGTAACTTACTTACAAATTTTCTGTATATATTTTTGTATGTTTTTTTGTTTCATTTATATTTTATTTATTTAATGACATTTTAAATATACATAATATATATTTTTAAATAATAATCTATTAACAAGCACTTAGCGCTAATAAACTAATAAGTAAAATAAATTAAATAATTTGTTTTTTTTTTTTTTAAAGAAATTAAAAGAACTAAAACACTTTATTGTTAATTTTTATTGGCCTTTTTCTGTGTTTACATTTTATTTTTCATTTCTTTGTTGTTGTTTTTTTTTTAATCATAAAACTAAAATTTTCTTTCAATTTTATTCTAATTTACACATTCAAAAAAAAAATTTTGCTGTACAAATATTTTAACTTAAACCCTGTTTTAAATATTTAAAATTATTTTAGAGAAGATTTCAAAAGAAAAGGAAAAGAAAAATTTATAAAATAAATGAAAAACGAAAGAAAGAAAAAAAGAGAAAATTAAAAATAATTTAAACATATTTAATTCTGGGTAATTTGTTTTATTTCTTTTTTTTTTCTTTTCCAAATCACACATTGTATAATTATTTTGGTATTTTGGATAAAATTGAAAAATTTCATGGCAAAAACAAATGTCTTATTGATGTTGTTTTTAAATTTCACATGCAATGATTGTATTTTATGTTCTTATTGCTAAAGGATGTTCCTAAGTAATTGAAATACAATAAATAGTCTTTTTTTTTTTTATATAATAAAAAAAAAATTTAGATCTTTTGATATTTTATTTTTTCTAAGCAATTGATTATGATTTAATTGAATCAAACAATTCCATTATGAAATTTTATAACTTAGAATTATTATTTTTTTTCACTAATTTAACATTAATTTTCCATCTCAGTCTTAATTAAATTAGTTTAATTTTAAATCTATAAAATGATTTGCAAGTGAAAATTAAAACATATCTTGTAAAGATCTATCTATCTATCTCCTTGGCACTATAGCCGTTCGAGTCTTGGTCGCTTTATCTTGTAAAAAATACAAGTTGGGAACTATTTAAAAAAAAAAAAAATTGGAATAAATAAGTGGAGAAAAAAATAAAAACGGTTTCTCTTCTTCTCTTGACACGCCAGTTTTGAAATGAATTATTTCTTCCTTTTGTATCATAAAACTTTTTTAATAAGTCTAGACTCTAGACTCAACGATTCGGTAACTATGTGTATCTTCAAAAATGCATCGCTGCACAGTTGATGCAATGCTGATGCTTGTCACATATTCAAAAAAGCATCGCATCAAATCAAGTATTCGAAATTTCTTGTAATATTCAGCTGTCATGCTGTAAACTTTGCATTGTCATAGCAACAAAGTAATGTTTACGGATCACAAAAGAGCATTAGCATCATCAAAGCAGCGATGCATTTTTAAAGAAGCACTATGATACGATATTCTGATACCATTATTTCGTTAACGTGTAAGATATTCTAAAAAAAAATTTTGGTACATTTTATCTGAAATTTGTCGTATATCTTTTATCGAACCCTTTATTCTTGATATTAATTATCAATTATATACCATGAATTGTATGCATGCATTATCTCATAGAGGCTACGCACTATCAATCTTAATTGTCATGACTGATTGATTAATAAGTTTGTAGCCCCTATTAAATATGTATGTGATTCTTTCCATAGAATTAGAATCAATTTTTTTTTTTTTTTTCAATAATTATATCACAATTTAATTTATGATTTACAAAATATAAAAGAAGAGAGAGAGAGAGAGAAAGAGAGAAAATTACGAAGAAATGACTATAAAAATATAAATTATAATTATTACATACAATCTTAATGAATCATTAACAAATTTACAATTTTACATACAACTAAATCATCATCATTCTTTCCATGAATTAAACTGTGACACATAATACATCTTACATATTAATAAATAAAATTAAAAATGAAAAAAAAAAAAATACAGTTTAAAAGGAAAGATAAATTTGATAAGAAAAAAAAAAACAAAATTAAATCAAGTAAAATTATTGTGATGTTTTTTTTGTTTTATTTTTCTTTTTTGTTGCACAAAATAAATGTGCAACAACTAAGATGACTCAAAAACTAACTACATACTTAGCAAAGCAAAGTTTTTTTTTCTCATAATACATAATATGTATATATATTTGAGAAGTCTAGATTAAAATGTTGAAAAACTAAAGAAATATGTTTATTGTTTTAAATACATGTAGTAGAATAGACATTTTATTTTATTATTTTTGAAAAATCAATTGCAGCAGTTTTAATTTAATTTAAAATGTATTTTGTTTTCTTCTATATTTTGATTCTAGACCACTCATTTATTTATAATTAATTACATTTTTTGTATATTATAATAAATATATTTTTAGTTATTTGTTGTTGTTTTTTTTCATATTTTTTTTATGCAATTAACAAGTACATACTGATAACGACTAATGTAACAGCATTTTTAAGGTGTTTTTTTTTTTTAAATTTAAATTTTTGTGTTATTCCCTACAGTGTAATATACGTATATACATATATATATGTATATATATAATATGAATAAAAAAATAAAATATAATTATATTCTTTCTAGTAAATCTAACAACTAACAATAATTACATTTTTGTTACATTAGTCATATTTTTCTGGTTTTTTTTTTTTTTGTTTTTAGTATGTATTTTTTTTTCTAATTATTTGTTTATTTTTTCATATTATTTTTGAATGTTTTTTTTTCATTATAATTTAATTCGAAATTTTTTTAAGATACATATTTACACTTTTTCCAATAATAAAATAAAGATTAAAGAAAAGTATTCGAATTTTTTAAATTAAAATGAAATTAGTTTTTATTTTTTCCTTTTCAAAATGTAAAAAAATCCTTCATTAAAAGAAAATTTTTTTTTAGTAGGTAGGCTCATACACAGAGAAAATTGTACGCAAATCAACGTCCACTGACACAATTTTTATCATAACTACACCGTTTTCAATTTTAAAATAGCAATTTTTGTGATTTTTTTTGAATTTATTCAGCGTTATTTTGTTATTCACATAAAATGTCCTTTCACCATTAAAAATAAAAAAATTGTTTCACACTTAAAAAATTGAATTTATTCACCGTAAATAAGAAAAATAACGTTGAAAATATATAAAAGTGCTTACAATAATTTAATGTAAGAGAAGTGAATCTAATTTAAGTGTTCAACATAAAAATTAATGCAGAATATTGGAAAAAAATTACTCTTGGGCAATAATTCAAAGAAAAAAAATTAAGATATTTTTATTGGTAAGTACAATGTTTTATTAGTTTTTTTTTTTCTCATTCTCTTATCAGAACTAATAAAATGTCGTGTATAACGTCGTGATTGTCTTAAGTGTATGAGCTACATTTCATTTTTTATTATTATTGTTATATTTGCCATTTTGGTTTTAGCACTTTAAAGTTATTGTTACAATTGTTTAAAATAGCTGATGGTGGCTAAGTAAATAAAGCATTACCTTTTTGAGCACTTACAAAAAAAAAAAAAAATCAGAATGCTCGAATTGTCCTATTCAATTGAACTTCTTTATTAATGTCAAGCATCTAAAAAGTTCAATTTTAATTTTTTTGAAAAACAATGTTTAACGACTAATTTTTTTTTTTTTAATAGAAAAAGACAGTTTTTACAATAATGAATTTTTGTGTAATAAATTAGTTTTGTTTTAAACATTGATATTTCACAAATACATAATAATATTGTTTTAGTAAATTTCTAAGCGCATAAATAATCTTACAAAAAAAAAAATTGTTTTTCTTCTGATTTTCATTACTTACAAGTTAAATTTACAATCTAAATCTAAATACATAACTTATGTTGTTGTTTTTTTCTTTTTAATACATAAATAAAATGTAATTATTATCGTCATAATCAGTTTATTTATTTATTTACTGTTTTTTTTATTTTTTATTATTATTCTATTTACAAAGTCTATCATATTTTAACAAGGAATCATTTAAATTCGATTTATTTGCAGAAAATTTATAATTTTTATTTTCAATTAAATATTTTTTTTAAACATGAGTTTTTTTTTAAAAGAAGAAACATTTTTTTGTTTTTTTTACAAATAATAATAAAATAAAATTAATATGGAAAAATTATTTTGTTTTATACACATTTTGTAATTTCATTCATTTAATCAGTTAATGAATTCTGTAAAACTTAAAAAGAAAATGTGTGAAATAAATATTATGAAGACCAGCTTACCATTTGTGTTGTTGTTTTGTATTCGAATAATTCGTTTTCTCTTCTTTTTTTTTTTTTTACTCTTATTTCATATATATTTTTATTTTTTTCTGCTTTTCACTTTATTTTTGGATTTATTTTTCTTTCTTTTCGCTTTATTTTTTTATCATATTTTAATTTATCTTCCGTTTTTTCATCTTTATGTATTTTTTCTCCATCATCCTTTTTATCAGCCTGTTTTCAGTCAATTATATCACTTTTAAGATCACGTTCTCGGAAAAAGCCTCTTTCAGTTTTACATTCACGAATTGTAACAGTTTCTAAATTAACTGTAACATCCGTTATAAATACTTGATCAGTTATTTTACATTTTGGTAACCATAAACGTGGTGGTGCTACTTTTGGTAATTCCGGAGGAACTTGATTTTTTTGATGCTGTTGTTGTTGTTGATGCTGTGATGAATTTTTCAATGTGTTATTATTAATTGATGAATTTGAATCTTTGGAAGAAATTTTTTGATTATTATGCATGGAACTATCTTCATTAGTTTTTTGTAATTGTTGTGGTAATGGTTGTTTATCTGATAATGGAGTATCTTGTTCTGGCCGTGATGCTGGTGTTTCTGGTGATAATGGTGCTGAAACAGTTTTTAATGGTGCTGATACTGGTGCTGCTGTATCTATACAATGATGTTTAGTTATTGGTGGTTCATCTGGTGATGATGTTTTAATAGTAACGCCTATTTTACCCGAATCCTTAAGAACTTCAGCTTTTCTTTTTGTACCAATTAAATCTTTACGACTTAAAGGTTGATCTTCACTACTACTTGAATTTGTATCAGCTTCAGCAATTAATGTATCTTTTAAACTTATTTCAGTTCGATTATTTATTGTATTTGAACTGTTACTACTGCTTGCTTTATTTTCATTTTTTGTCAATTTTAATTCTTTTTTCTTTTCCTTATCAATAATGACATCTTTTTCTGATTCATCAACAGTATCAGCATCATCATCTTCACTTTCAATATCACGATCACGTTCTTTTTCTTTCTTTTTTGGACCACGTTTTGATGGTGTACCAGAACCTTTTAGACTCTGTTCAAAAATATCAATAAGTCTTCGATCAAGTATATTCTCTTCTGGTTCCCATGTGTTATATCGTTGATTCCATCCTTTCCATTTTACACGATATTCAACTTTTCCCTAAAAATAAAATCAATTATTTTAAAATCATTTAGTTAGTTAGATAAAAATTTCATAAAATTATAAAAACAAAAACATTGAATTTTTATTCTAGAAAGTTACAGGTAAACAAATATTTAAAATATTAATAAGAAGTCGAAGGTCATCAGGATAAAGGTAAGGTATAAAAATGCGCATTTCATATATGATTGAAAAATACAATACAATCAAAGAAACAAATAAATTTTTAGTATGTACGTAGGTATATGTTCCAAATATGATTTTAAATTATTCATGGACAACTTAAGGTAGAAACAATTATTCAAAGCAACTTTTTTTCTTTGTTTATTATTGGATGAGACCTCTAGTTTAAAGTCATACAAATAGCGCAAAAGCAATTTAAAAGATAATGTCAAAATCATATGCCATTTTTTCAATAATGAAATTACTATCCAATGATTAATCAATTACATGATAATTAAAATGGCAATTTATAATTCTTTTGAAAATATAAATTCAAAAATATTATGAGCACGCATTCTTCAAGTGGAAAACAAATCATTTTTTTAATATATAAATAATATACCGGCTTAAAATGAATTACAACCACCAGTTACCAGTTAAAAAGTAAACAAAAATATTTACATGTTTAATTGTTTATCATACAAGGAAGTTGAAATACATACATATATATGGATGTAAAATGTGATACTCTTGTGTACGGATATGGAACAAATTAAATGTGTAAATGTTAATACGAAGGGGATGAGAGGAGTATAATGACGTAATTACATGTAAAATGGCGACTATAAAGGAATCACCGGGATAATAATAAGAATGTGTGACTAATAAGGAATAATACATTTTCTGATAATTAATAGGATGAATTCATGAGGAAACAATTATGTGAATAGGATTCTCGAATGATTTTTTAATATTGGAAACATGTTAACTGACAAATTTAAAAATTAATACAGATTAATTTTTAATAGGCATATTACATATTTAAATTTAGATCCTTTTCTTACCTTTCTGACACGTTTTTGTATAATCCTTTCTGCTGCATAAACTCTATCATCACTATTACCCATATTCATATTTTCGTATTATTATTTACACAAATGTTTTTGTTTTAATTGTTTTTATTATTTCAAATTTTTTGTCTGGCTTTTCTTTCGTCATTCAATAAACAAATAAGAGGCTCCTTTGCCTTCTAGATATCACTCAGACTTTCCAGACCAGACACTGATGATTGACACTTCAAATAAATTAACTTTTTATAAAATATTCACATAAAACTTTTAAGAAATTTCACAATTTTCATATAAATTAACATTAAATATTTTATTATTTTTTTAATTAAAAACAATTTTAAGAACCTTTGGTATTTAATTTTTTATTTAAAAAAAATATACAACTCAAACAATACGCGATATACACACGCCATTCAATTTTTTGAATTAAATAATTGTAAAATATTGTAGTAGAACATTTATTTTGACATTTGAGATATGGGAGGGGTAGTAGAGTTTAAAAAATAAGATGAAAATCTAGCAAACAAAAAATGTTACCGTTTTCGGTTTATTATTTTTAATTACATATCGTCGGCCTAGTGCTTATTTGTGCAACAGACCATTTTTTACGAAATTGAGTTATTGATGCAGACATACTAATTTCGAATTTGTCTTTCGATTAGTGTAATCAGAATTTCTCTAGGTGCTTCCGTTCTGTAGATACAGAGTTGCTGTTTTGTGCTAAAAACCAATTTTGGAGATATTTTCCGTGCTTATTTGTTCAATAATGCGAACTTAGTATTGTATTCCAGGGCCGTCTTATGCTGTAGGCACAATAGGCACTGTGCCTAGGGCCTACGATTCTACAAAGGCCTACGAAAGTATAATTGAAATTTTTTTTTTTTTTTGCTCGTTAGAAAATTTATTAGACAACTGTAGGGGCCCCGTGCATAGACAACAAATTGACGTTTTTTTTTTTTTTTTTTTTTTTTTTGCTCTTCTTAATCAAAAGTGACTACAGCCTCCGACAACCTTAAAACGGCCCTGATTGTATCTTATTTGTTATTGAACAAAATATATGTATGTTTTATTTTATGCTTTTTTGTTCAATATCCATTATTTTCTAGCATTTTCTATATATATACAGGGTGTTTCACAGTTCGTGTGTCAAACTGAGCTGGATGGTAGATCTCGGTGAGAAACGAAAAAAATCGTATGGGAGGGGGGGGGGGGGGGGAGGGGTCTATTTTCAATAGTTACCGAGATATTCAAGGTCAAAGACAATTTTTTTGGAAAAGTAACGAGTTTCACTTTTTGCAACATATTTCAGCGTTCGCTGAGTGTAGATAGATAAATGAAAATTATTTCTAAAGAGAACCTTCAGGCCTTTTAAAAAATGTCTTTTATAAAGTTTTATGTTAAGTGGTTTAAAAGTTATTGTAACTCAAAGTCAACAAATTTTGAAAAAAATTTGTCATTTTTATTTTCAAGGTCGAATATCTCGAAAATAACCCTTATTATTTTTTAAATTTTTTATTTTTTTTTAGCTTAAATGAAAGCTTATTTTGTTCACTCTAACATGGTTTTTGTTTTATTACATTATCTTCAATTTTTCTTAATTTATGAATCATAATTAAAGAGCAGTTTTTTCAAAATCAATTAAATTTGTTGTTGTTTACAAATGTCAATGTCCACAATTTTGTTCTATATCCAACCTAAAAAACAAAAATATTTGTTGCTCATAGAAGTTTGTTCTATATCCAAATGCATATCTCTCTAAATATTGATGAATAACTTGTAGAAAAATGCAAATTAAAATAAAAAAAATGAACTAGGATGAAGCTAACCAAATGTTTTTCCATTTACCAAAAAAATAATTTCTGTTGTTTTTTATTTTGTAAGGAATTTTATTGTTTGAAACTAAAATTTCGTTTTTCTCAAAACTTGATGCTTGGTCTGTTGAACAAATAAGCACTAGGCCGACGATATATGTATAATTTTTTGGCAGTTCTTTTTTAAATTAAAAATTAAATTCTGTCTATGACAATAGCTGTGTTCTATTGGAACTAAGAAAGTGAGGAATTCTGATATTTGTTGGCACTCATTTTCTTGAATCGACAATAGAAATCGCTACGAAAAATTTCACAGTGAGCAAATGAGCCAAAATTTTATTTGCTCACTTGCTCAGTTCGGTTTACTATACTATATACTTTATATTTCTACTTGATATCGTAATATTGAATTTTTTCCAGTGAAATTTATTCAATCATGTTATTTAACTTTTTAACACTTAAAATGAGCATATTTTCTAGAAGAAGATAAGTGAGCTGAACAAAACTGATGTGAGCACATCTCACTTCCTCAGTTTCAATAAATGTTAGAAACTAGAATTTTTCTTCTTAATATAAAAAATATATTCTTCTTGATTTTGTTTCGTAATGTTGGATTTTTTTAGTGAAGTTTGAGCAATTAATATAATTTGTCAACATTTTTTGGACAAAATGCTATTTTAAGTCAAAAAACTGAAATGATGACAATTCACTTCATCAGTTCCAATAAAACACAACCATCTTCTACTTTTCACAGTTCGTACATCATCATTGTTGGAGGTATGAGGTTTTTCTTTATTTCCGCCTGTGAGGTGACAAAAATAAACCTGCGTTCATCAACCTTGGCGGTAGAGGAAGGGGTTGTGAACAGTGCAGTTATCATGCAACAGAAAAACAAGAAAATAAAACTTCATTATTTAAAATTTATTTTCGTGTTTTATAATCCCTAACAGGATATTTATAATTAAATACACTCTTTTTCAATAAATTTGAAATATCCTTGCAAAATTTCTAGCATTTTATTTTCCGTTATTCTTTTTTCATATTGTAATTTGGCTAATATATAAATCATTTTTTCTCCAACTTATAAAAATTTCTTTTTTCAAGAATGTCAAATTGAGTAATTTGTCAAAAAAATAAAATCATCGTTTAATTCTTTTATTTTATAACATAAATGAAATCCTAAATAATTAAACATAAGTGCACTCATGTGTAAAAATTTGTGTTTGGAACCACACAGAAAAATAAATAATAAAACCCTATTATCTACACTACATACATAACATACATATATGCTTTTGAAGTACATATTTACATTTTTTATTATTATACTCTATTTTTAGCTCAATCAAAATTAAAAAACAAAACTCTAACCCGTTGTTTTCGACTTTTTTTTTACATACATTAAGAATTCGAAGATAAAACGCCTACTCATCGCAAATAATTTTATTTTTGTCACGACTTCTTTCTCATCTGCTCTAAAAATTATTTACAATAGCAAAACAGAACAAAAAAAAAAACATACATATGTGTTAATTTGAAATCCTGTGTACATTACAGTCATCATATACATAAAGGATTAGCTTAATATAACATTAAAGTTTCTATGCTATAATATTACACAATATTATTTAAAATATAAAGTACATTTTATTTATGTTTCTTTTCTATATAAATAAATTCTCTTCAACTCTCTTTTAACATATCATTGAAGGATATATTATGAAATAAGCATAGGACGTGTAGTATGAACGTCCTTGACCAAATACATATTTCTTACTTTTATTATCTTTCTTCAAGTACATACTATTTCAAGGAAATCGAAAAATTCTTACTCGCATTTAAACGTTATTAACGTATAAGGAATGAGAGATATGTACATGACGTATATAGAGATATAGATACCGTTATATTATGAAATTTATACATACATATATATATGGCCCAAATTCGTCATTATTTTAATGAGAGGACTTGCGCAATTTATATTTAAAAAAAAAGAAAATAATTTAGGTACCATTGTGTAGATTTTAAAGGTTTGAGACAAAATTTCTATTTTTTTACGTATATAAATTTAGCTATATGTATCTTTTTTTCGATTCATTCTATTTGAATGTATTTGAATATGATGCGTATATTCGGCACATGTAAAAAAATAAACGACATACATATCTATATATTGTGTGATAATTATCCTTAGGGAATATATGGGTCGAACATATAGTATCTATAAGAAAGAAAAAAATAATCCTATTTGAGTTGTAAAATGATTTTGTAATATTTAGTATACCGATACTCAAAAAAGAATGTTTTGAAGTTGATAAAATTAATTTACCGAAAATCGAAATACATAGATATTACGCGTTCAGTTAAACGTACTTTTTATACCTACATACATATATAACTAAACACAAACAAAAAAAAAAATGTGTTTAAAAGTTTGTCAAATATTCTCCGCATATTTTATTTAAAAAAAAAAGTTGCTTCAAAATTATTTAAATCATTAAAGTAGAAAAATACCATATAATAAAGTGCTACAATTGTATTGAAATTTAAAATATAAATTATTAGTAAAATTAAATTATAAATAGAAGTATTTGTTTTTTTTTTTTTAAATATTTTCTTAAATTATTATACACCTTTAGTGACTGTGATTAAGTAAAAAAAAAAAGTAATATAAAACAATTAAAAGAGCACAAAACAAATATATAACTAATTTGGAAATAAAAACCATTGAATAGATGTTTTTTTTTTCTGTGCAGCCTTTATAAAAATGAAATAAAAAAAAAATGCATTATTTTAAATAATTAATATTGTGATATTTTAGAATCATAATCTAATGAAGTAGAAAATATTGATCGTAAATAAAATACTTGTCTCTTAAAAATATTGAAAATTATAAAATAATTTAAGTGTAGTAAAATCTCAGGATTAAATTCAATAAAGTGTATTTAATTTATTGAACCAAAATCAATTTTGTATAGATTTATTTTTTTATTCAAGTATGTAATAAAATTTTTCAAATTAAATTAAATAATGTAGTGCAACAATATGTTACAAAAGAATACACCAATTTTTCAGCTTTAATTGCATTATCTTGATTTTGTATGATAGAAACGTCAAAACAACAAACCTCATATCCTTAATATATATGTTTGACAATTTTTTTACATATAGAAACATTACATGTAATATATGTACATTAATATATATACATATAAATACATATTTGATCCTTTTTGTAGCAGTTTTTACTAAATATATACATATACAAATATGGTAGAGTGTGTAGTATGAAAAATAGCACGTGTACATAGAAATACTAATATACACTGATAAAAATAATGATAAATTTATCTAATGAAATGTAAAATATCCTTATATACAAAAAGGATATTTTAATCAAAATTTATAAACTTCTGAAAATAGTAAGCAATAATAGATGGTATGTAGTTCGAAAGCTTTAGATTCCACATAATATTATATTTGACTTTTTTGTAACGGTATTTACGTGTAGTATTTAGAAACTCCAATTTTACAATATATTTACGATAATAGGGAAATTTAGTTGTGTTTTTTTTTTTAAATTGTAATCTCCGTGTAAAACGCCTTTTCAGATTTTTCTGATTAACAAAAATCAAACAATAAATTTTTCTTTGAAATAAAAAAAAAAATTAATTACGATAAAAAAAAAGAAAATTATTTAAATATTTCATTCTCATAGTGAAAACTAATTAGTGAAATTTATAAAATTTATTGAAAAAAAAAATAATAATAACATAAAAATATGACTACCACCGATGATAGCATTAGTGATGAAGTTTTCGAAGATCCTGAAACAACAGCAGAAAGAATTCGTAAAAAAAATGAATCATATGAAAATTATTATTATTCAGAACAAGCACAACAAAAACAACAAAAACATGATAAAATAAAATTACAAGATGATAATTTTGATTATCGTACACCATCACCAAGTGGTTATCCAGGATATGTTCCACCAAGAGAAGCTTTAGAAATGTATGGTTTAGATGCTGAATATTATGGTAACAATCAGGATAAAGAAAAGATAAAAGGAAAAAATAATGATGATAATGATGATGGATGGAAATCATACAGATATGAAGAAGAAGAAGAAGATACAACATATGATGATATTGCACATAAGGTAAATACATATATGTATAAGTACTTAGAACTTTTAAAGGACAACAAGTTTTCACTTAAAGGCAAATATTTATACTACATACATATGTATGTAGGTACAAAGGTACATATACATATGTACCTTTTTGTTGAACAAAGAAAATTATTTTTACTATTTTTTTCTTTTCAAAGGAAAACTATACAAACATACATATTTTCTTTATTTCTTTATGTCTCGTGATGTGTATTTTTTTTTCTTCTTCTCATTAATCGTTGAAAGCTTTTATACATCATTTTATAGAATACTGTCTTTTATATTCATTCTTTTGAATCACATGATTATGTGACAGAAAAAAAATACATATAAGGATCTGTGTTAAATTCTCCTTTTTAATTTTATTTCCAGTTTTTTTTATGATTTTTATTTTAATATTTTCTTCTATTATAATATCCTTTCTTTTTTTATTTTATGCAGAGAAATGCATTTCATTTTTTTCCAAAGTTCTTAACATGAGTTCGTTGTATTTTTCAATTCAGCTACTTCTTTTTTGGGGTGGTAAAATATAATACATCACATAAAAAGAAGTTTTCTTAAGTAAATGGATTGTCCTTTTTAGTTTTTTTTTTTTTTTTTTTTTTTTTTTTGTAAATCGAGAGAAACATTTTTTGGAACGATAATGTTCGTATGATTGTATGTACGTACATGCACACTTACACACACCCATTTAAGTATCTGTAAAATTTTGTATAGTCTGCAGAGATTTCAACTTTGATTTGAAAACAATTTCAAAAAGTTTTTATTTTTAAATTTTTTGTATCCTTACATTGTACATATGTACATATACCTATTTATTTTCATGATTTGTTTAAGAATAAAAAGAAAACATTTATATAATAGTAAGAGAAAAATCTTTTGTTGAACTTTCTGATAAAGAGGTTTTATTTAATGGTGTATATACAGACAATTTTTACTTTTATCTGTTATAATTTTATTTTTCAATTTCAAGTGAGAAGAAATATTTTTATTTTATTTAAATAAATACATTTAAAAGAAATTCAAAAGAAAATAAAAAATAATACACATACTTGTACATATGTACATATTTAAAATGAAATTTATTATACACTTGAGTATGATACATTTTGTGTACTTGAAAAGAAGGACATTACATAGTATTTGTATCTTGTATCTTGTACCTTGTATTTGATGCTATTATCTATAACTATCTACAATGCTTACTGAATACATTCTAGGAATGTGAAATCTTGTAGAAAATAAAAGAAATAGAAAGAAATTTTAAAAACTAGAAATTGCACAAAAGTTTTATCATACATATATGAAATTGAAAAATAAAGTATTAAATTTTTTTCTTTATAAAGAACCACAAAGGTATATTCTTTGAACGTTAAATTTTATGTACAAAAGCTGTTATTGTGTGTAATTTTATTATTTTTTTTAAATTTTATTTTTTCAAGAAATTTCATAACAAGTTAGTATATGTATGTACTTTTTAAAAATAATAAATTTATATATTTTTCAAAAGGTAAAATTGTAATATGTGATTGTGACATTATGAAGAAAGTACATACTAACTTGTTATGAAATTTCTTGAAAAATAAAAAATTACAAATAAAATAGAAAAAGCAGCTTTTTTTATTAAATATAAAATATTAAATCGTTCAATTTAACATCTTATTTAGAAAATAACTTTTTTTTTCTTTCCGTAAAACTTTTATCAGAGTAGGTATTTGGTACTTTTTTTCTACTTCACATTAATTTAATAATAAGATGAAATTTCCACGAATCAATATCAAAAAATAAATGGCATATAGAACCCAAAAATAATGTTAAAAAATAAAAATAATAATTATTTTATTTTTGATCGAAAAATGTGCCATACACTACCACTTTTCTCATCACTTTCACACACCACTAAAAATTTTCTCATACATCTTTCCAAGAAGAAGATATACATATGTACTTGGTTTAAGACCCACTGAAATTTTATTTTGAATGTTCATTTTAAAATTAAAACAGTCCTCGCAGTCAAATGGTCAAATTTTAATTTTTTCCAAGAAAAAAAAACTAAAGAAAAAAATTAAATTTAAAAAAAAGTTAAATTAAAAAGAAAATCTTAAATGGAAAACTAAAAAAAAAAACACCTACATACATATTTATTTCAATACACAGTGAAACTGTTTGGAAATCGCTCATACGAAAATGATTCTTTGGAAATTAGTTTCGAATTTTCGAACTTTCAAAATTATCGGCAAAAATTTAGTTTAAAGTTTTCGACAAAAGTTTTATTCGAAGATTCCACAAAGTCTTTCTACAAAGGTCTACAGCCACACGAAAATTCTACTAAAAGACTATTTAAACTTACCCCAACAACAACTAACCGAAGCCAACGTAGCCTAAAATTAAAATAAAAAATGTTCATCCCACCTCAGCATAAAAGTCAGTAATCAGTATTTACAAAAAATAAACTTTAACCTCCTCTATAGAAATGATACAGCAAATTAGACAATTTTGAAATTTGGACAAAGCCACAACCTTAATCTTAAAACCTTTTAAAGCTTCAACTGATTGATTATGTTTTAATGACTTAATTTAACCAGCATTCTTTCTCTCTTAAATCTAATAACTTCTTTTTAATTGGGGTGGGCGGTATACATATATGTATATTTCAATTTATCACATTTTCATAAAATATTAAAAAGTATAAAAAGGAATAAAAACAATCAAAAAATCCTTAATTAATTTAATAGGTATAGAATGAATGATAAAATTGTTCAGTGCATTAATTGTTCAAATTAATATTAATTACGTTTAATAATTTCTCATTTTTCTTTTTCTTTTTCCTCTTTTTGATGGAAATTTTTGATTTAAATCAACTTTCCAAAAAAAAAACTCAAATACAAACACACAAAAGATAATTTTATGTACGTATTTATCTTGATCTTGATTTAAATTTCAAAATTTTTATAGATTCCTTAATCGTATACAATATTGTTTTGATTATGAATATAATTACATACATTTATTTATTTATTTATTTTATACAGACAATTCTTTTGGGTGATTCTGGTGTTGGTAAAACATCATTTTTAGTTAAATATACTACAGGAGAATTTAAAGCTGGATCATTTTCAGCAACAGTTGGAATCGCCTTAACTGTAAGTATTTTTTATTTCATATTTAAATTGAAATAATAAATGATTTTTAAATAAAATATAAATTTTAATTAATTAAAGAAGCGGTAAATATAAAATGGAATGCAATATAATTATATATTCTTTGTTTTAAAATTTTCTTTTCTTGAATTTCGATAAAAGCAAAAATAAACCGTTTTTGTTTTTTTTTTTATGGTTTGCTTATCAGGATTATTTTCTATTTAAATACGCTTAAATTGAATTTTTCTTTTGTTTTGTATGTCAAGGTTGTATAAGAATTTTATCAAAATTAAAATACATTTTTTTTTCTTATTAGCAAGATTTAAAAGTAAAAATATTCAATTATTTCTATTGTTTTATGCATGAAGATAAAAAAAATCACTAAGATTATATTTTGTATAAAAATGACAGCGAAAAAAAAATAATTATTACTTGAAATTAATATCAACACTTTTACCTTTGTATATTAAAATCTTATTTTTATAATTAATTAACCTTAAAATTAGGGACAAGGACACATTAAGTGTTCTCTTTTTTTTTTTTTTTTTGTTAAAGTAAATTACGTACATCTTATTATTTCCTAGATCACCTATATCATCTATATCTTTCCTTTTTTCCACATTTTTTTCTTTCGTTTTTAAATTTGTAAATATTTTCAATTTATATTTTATGTCAAATTTAGAAAAACTACAACATAATCTTTATTAAAATTTAAAAAGGTATAATTTTTTTTTTTTTTTGATTTTTGATTTTTCAAAAGATTCTTACAATTTAATTTATTTTTCTCCCTATCAATTTTTTATGACAAGCTCTTTGATTATTCAAAAATCAATTTTCTCATTGATGAAATGCAAAATTAATTTTAAAAAAGAAAAAGGATTATTTAAAATACCAAAAATGTATTTACGAAAAGGTACATAGTTAAATAATAATTTACAAAAGTAATGAAATTACAAAAATAAATTTATTTTATAAGGAAGGATACATTATGTGGAACTATATTAAATTTCATGTACATTATGTACATGTATGTTTTTCGGAAATTAAATTATCATTACCACTCATATATGTATATGGAAAAATGATATGTACATAATATGTACATTATATGATGTGATATTTAACTAAATATATGCTATATACCTGTATAATTCATCTGTAAAATTATATTGCGTAAATAGAAAACAAGATTAATGTTACCAAAAAAATTCTTTCATGTTTTTTGAGCACTGATGATTTTCATTTAATAATTTTAGTGCATATATGTTTAGAAAACACTTTCAAAGACATTTTCTTTGTGCCCTTGAATTTGATACCTCAATCGATACTTCAGTTTCATTCACAGCACTAAGAGAATACGATTGACATCTAAATAATTAAAACTGTTCCAGCAGTGGTTTGGCCTGTAAAAGGTCATATATATCACGTATCCATATGGTACTTATTTATTTTTCAGTTTAAGTATATTAAAATGCGCTTTTCTATCATATAAATTCTATCATATTCATATGTCTCCATAGGTATAAGTTTAATATACATTATGTATGCATTTTTGATTTAACATAAATAATGAGTTTTTACTTAATTTTCAAGAACAACCATTAAATAAAATATTCTAATTGAGAATATGTATACAAAAAAGATAGAAAAAAAAAACACGATGCTAAAGCCACAGAGTCATATAATAAAACACCTGTAATGTTAATGACATATTAAAACATTGTGTGAAACAACAACAATCATCATAAACATCATCGTCATAAAATATGGCATAACATAATAAACTTATAGTCTTTGTAATTACTTATTGATTGTTTATTGTTTTTGTTATTTACTGTTTGGATAATACACCTTCCTTTTATAAATATACATAATGTACATAAACATTCATTTAAATAATCCTACATATGTATGTACATATTGTACATACATACATACATTTTAACACAAACAAGTATACCGCTCTATTATTATATTTTATATTTTGATATTATGTGTAATTCATGAGGTTTTTTTTATTACAAGAACACCTTTATAGGTGGTAAACATATGGTTATTCATATATACATATGTACAATACATAGTTTTTGTTCGTGTCAGATTTTGTGGTTTTCAATTAGAATTCATTATGTGGCTAAACGAAAATTTAATATAATGTACATGGTACACATATACATATAATAAAATCTTATTTATATACATAGTTTTAAATTAATAAATATATGTATATGCTATACTATTGTATACGAGTAAATAACATAATATTTTTCACATTATGTGTATGTATATGTACTATGTATGTATGTAAATGTATAAAAATTCAAGGATCTATAAAGGTTTTGTGACAATGAAATTAAGTCAAGGAAATTGAAGATTCTATCTACCGGATATTAATTGACCTTTATGGTGAAAAGGATTCAAACTTTTATGTTTAATTAATTATTATGTAGTACATTATATAAAAGAATATAATGATAGAATGAAAATTATTATTATTGTTGTACTGTACTACATAGAAAAATGTTAGATATTTGTAGCCAAAGAATTATCATAGATAAATATCTGTTGTTTTGATTACGTTTTTCTAAGGATATTATGAAGATTTTAAATTTTAAATTTCTGTTTGTTTAATAAATTATGATTTTCTTGGTTTTTTTTTATTTTTTTAAACTGGTAATTTTTCAAAATTTCAAGAAATGACACAGCATATGCAGATAATTAAAAAAAAAACTCTTTCAAGGATTAAAAAACTACCGATCATTTTTTTTTTCAAAGAAAAAAAGAGCTTAAAATTAATTTAAAAGTTTTCTAAATCCATATAACTGTATTTCTTGGAATTAAACTATTTTTTTACTCGTACATATATAGTATTTTCCTTTTTGTAGAGTGTACACATTTTGTGTCTGTAATCTGTATGATTTAAATTTTCAATCTGTTTTTTTTTTTTATATAAATTCTGGCTACATACACATTGTTATATATGTTCTTCTCTGTTATATAAATTAACTTAATCTTTTTTCATATTATTAAATCATTGAAAAAATTTTTTTTTACAGATATAGATACATACATATTAAGGTCCTTTAACAATCCCATTAAAATTCAATTTAAATTATATTTAAAAAAATGTTCTCTTGGGAAAAAATATGGAATACAAAATACAAATACTATACACATGACATATTGTTTAGTAAAAATGAAATGTAACATAAAAATCATTTATTTTTCATGTATTCACTTGAAAAGGATATTAACCTTCAATTTTAATATATAAAAAATTATAATACAATAAATATATAAGAATAACAAAAGATTTCAACAAAAGTCTCTCCACGTGTTGTATTCGTACTTTTTTTGTTTTTTTTTTTTTTTGATCGTCTTTGTTTTACGTGTCTAGAAAAGTTACAAAATTAATGTGAAAAAAAAAATTGAATAAAAATGTGAATACTTAAGTGAACAAAAAAAAAACACATTCTCTTGTGTATAAAAGATAGTAATGAAAAAATAATTTAAAGAAAACCAAAATTAATAGATAGAGGAAAATTTACAACGAAATAAAATTAAATAGAAAAGAGGACTTAAATCTTAATCTTAAGTTCTCATTATACGAGGTTTTTTTTTTTATTAATATAAAAAAAAATTGATATGTTTGAGTACTTTCCAATGAAGTATAGATATATTCTGAAAAAAACCACAATATACTTAACATACATGTAACTATCTACATACATACATTTATGAGCTTAATACAATAAAATATACGAGTAAATTGAATGCCTACGAGTACAATAACGCACAGGATCTTCAAGAATTTTCAAAGTTAATCTACATATTTAAATTTCTTTTGTCTGCTTGTCACGATAAATAAGCTCTTGTCAGTCAAAATACCTATTTTTCTTTATTATAGATACGGGAGTTGGTTTTTTTTTTACTAACGCCGCCGTTGCGTTGCTTTGGTTTTTTGTTGTGTATCCAATATTTTTCATTTAAAAATTGTATGAATTTTTTTTTTTAAAGTATGTATACAAATTTCTTATTTTTTTACTATTAAACAAAATTTGCAATTCAAAATATTTCCGTTTTGATGATTTTGTTTTTCATATTGAATATAAAATTTTTATTTTTATTTAAAATGTAATGATAAAAATGAAAATGTTTTATATGGCGTTTTTTTTCTCATCATATACATATTATTATACATATATTTTGAACATTTTCAATTTACAGAATTTTATTAATTTACATATACTTAAACTTCAAATACATAAATACTTAAATAAAGGATTTTTTAGGTAACGTATACAATTTTAACTTTAAGCATGGTTCTCATTAGTGTTCTTGTGCGTAAAAAAAAAAAGATTATCATTATTAAAAATAAGGAATGTACTATATGTAGTAGGTGTGATAGCTTTATGATGTTTAGAACGTGTAAAACATAAAAATACGATTACAACAACACAAAAAAAAAAAATAAAATAAAATAAAAAATACAATTCAAATAAATTTTCACAAATTCATTATTTTTAAATGTGTAAAAAGTTATTCATAGGTAAAAACAAAAGCATTTATTTTTCATTTTTTCATATAAAAAAGTTTTTATTTAACTTTTAGCAGACAAAACAGTAAATTTTAAGCTTTTGTTTATGTGTCATGATGTCTCGCAAAAAAAAATTAAAAATAAAAAAGTAAAAACGAGAAATAAATATTTTAAAAAAAACAGAATCTTCAAAGTATGATTATACTTTGTTACTTCTTTGTTAATTTGCATTTTTTGATATTACGTTTTTGTATTTTGTTTCTTTTGTAGAACATTTCAAAAATTTTAAAGAAAAGAAAAATATCAAAAAAACAAAAAAAAAAAGAAGAATAAATTTTTGTTTCCACGTGTCTACTGTTACCTGTACAATAATATACATACATAAATGTATGCATGTGTCCTTTGTAGTTATATTTATTATTAATTATTTCGGTTTTAAAATTCATTATTTTCATTTTCAACTTCATTTTTTCTTTTATTTTTTTCCTCCCTTCTTTTTTTTTTTTCGAACAAGTAATTAAAATTTGTTAGCTATAAAATTGTATCTTTATAAAATTTTATTTTAGTAATTAAAAAGAAAAAAATTTCATGGAAAATTTTCTCTTTTTCAGTCACTTTGTCCTTTTTTTTTGTTATTTTGTGTACATAACTGTACTATACACCTAGGGGCATTATTTACAAATATTTTTCTTTTGAAGAAAATATTTTATTAATCAAAAATTTTAAATAAATGAAAATTTTATATAAAGTTTCTTAAATTTATTTTATTTAAAAAATTTTTTTTTAATTACATATTATCCATATCTATATCTTTACATTAATAAGGATTTACACAATATAGTGATAATTACATATCATTTAAAATGAATGTGATGAAAACAGTTTACTCGTTTTTTTTTTTTTTTTTCAAAATTTTAAAAACTTATAAAATTTTTGTCATTAATATCTCATTAAAAAGTTTTATAAACATAATTGAGTGTATTACAGTAATTTTGTATCATGTGAAAAACCAAAAATAAGGAATAAGCATAAAAAAAGGAAATAACAGACTACGATAAATTTCATGATAAGTTATTTTCATTTTTTTTGTTATTGTTTTATTTCACATCTACGGGAATGTAAAATTAACTTTCACTAAATACAAATATGAAATAAAACAAAATTTAGGTTGTAAACTTAAATTTAGGTACTATTAAAAATTAATTCAAAAATTAATTGAAACATTTTTTGTTGTTGTTGGTTTATTTTGCTATAAAATAAAACACAAATGGCAAAACAAAAGGACATTTAATCATTTTTAAATTAAAGTTGAACATTTATAATGTTCAAGTTAGTAACAATTTTGCTTAAATTTACTTACTTTTAAAACAGAACGATAATAATAGAAAAAAGACAGGGAAATTAAGGACATCAGATACGTATCTGTATAAATAAATATAAAAGTTAGTAAAATACTTAATAAATCTCTATACTCTACGGAATAGATTGTTAGTCATTCTTATTAAAGGAAAAATTTGATTTCGTCCAACAGATTTCTTCCTCTTCATCTTAAAGCTTTTTTTATTTATTCTATTTGATGATTACAGGTTGATCATTGAAAATTAAAAAAGGATATGTAGACAGGACATGGTCGTAATTTTTGTCTTATTAAATTAGATGTTTCGATGGCGTGTGAAAAATGATGAATGAATTAATAAATGTTCGTTTGAAATTCGAAAAAAAAAAGAAAAAAACAAATAAATAAAAAAGGTATTTTTTGATTATGTCATTTGAAACATAAATTTATTGATGTCATCTTAAATAAATCAAAATGAAAAAAAAAAGGATTTTTGTAGATATTACCCTGTGTGTGTGTGCATACCTTTTTTTTTCTAAATTTCTTTTTCTTTTTATTTTTTCTTAAACAATTTATATCTTATAAAATGAAGAATTTTTTTTCATAAAAAAAAAGGTTAAAAGAAAACGGAAGTAGAACAAAGGAATACCCTTAACTTATTTAAATAAATAAGAGATTCTATATAATTATAATATATTGGAATTTGCCCTATTTTTTTCCTTTCTTTTCTTTTTTTGTGTTGACCTATCGTTTTTTTTTTAATTTTATGTTTTTCCTTTTATTTGCTTTAAAAATCGATTAAAAAATATTTAAAAGAAAGAAAAGAAATATGATAAATTTAACATTTTAGAGAAGAAAAAAAAAAGTGAAAAATTAATAAACAAAAAATTTGAAAAAAAAAAAATTAAGAAGAAAAAAAAAATATTCATAGGGAAAATATTATTTTCTTTTCAATTTTTCTTTTTGAAAAATTGATTATTATATCATACACCTTTTGTTGAATTTCCTTTTTTTGTTTTTTTTGTGTTTTTTTCGTTCTTGGATTTTTTTTCTTTCAATTATGAGTTATTGGAATGATATACACCTCTTTACTTTTTTTACCTATGTATATCAATAAATTTGTTTTATGAAATTTTCTTTATTTTTTTATTTTTCTTTTTCTATATTTTGTCTTTGATGTGTGTGTTTTTTTTTAAAAAAAAAGGAATTAAAATAGGTACGAGTATACAATTTCCGTGAAAATTGTTGTACAATTTTCATATCGATTATAGTAGATTTTTTTTTGTTGTTGTCTTTTTTTTTGTTCGATGTTTGTATTAATTTGATGTTTGATATTTTTTTTTCAAATTTTAATTATTTCATTCAAAATATGAAATTTGTATAAAAAACAAAATATGAGAAAAATAAAAGTACAATAAAAGTTAATGGCTTCTTTCAAGAACATCCGATTTTTGTAAATTAATGTAGAAATTTTTAAATAAAAGAAGTTGTACAAAAATACTACATATTATACTTACTATACGTACATATGTACATATATACTTTTTGATTCCTCCAATTATATTTTATGATTTTATGTATATAAAATTACATATGTATACAATTTTTTTTTTGATTATTTATCCTAAATAATAACAACAAAAACAACAAAAATAATCTCAGTTCAACATAACATATTAAATATCTAATAAGGAAATCTAATATGTGAAAATATGTATGCATGTACACATGTATGGAGGTACATTTTATTTCCAAATTTTGTTAATGCTTCATATATCATATACATATGAAGGTACATATAAGTACTTTGGCACATACAATGATCCGTTATAATAAATTCACATAAATATTTTTAAATAAAATTCCAAAAAGTATATTATACATATGTACTATATGTACTGTATTATACACATTTTATAAGCTTCATGTTTCGTTTAAAATATCTATGGTACATACATATGTACATACATACATGCACATACGTTTATATACACATTAAAAAAAATTGATATTATTGATTTATTTTATTTTTTTTCAATATCATATGAAAAATCAAAAATTCTACAGAATTATATAGAAATTCGATTTAATATGGAAAAAAATATTGAATATTTATTTATACTGTGAGAGTAAAAAAAAAAAAAATAAATAAATAAAAGTTACCATATATACACCGCAAAACATATTTTATGTGCTTCATTTGAAATCATAGAGATTTTCAATAAAATATATTATTGTCGTATCGTATTAAAACGTATATATTATATGTAATATAAGTATATAAAAATGTGTGTGTGTATCTATGAAAAATATATTATATACAGGATGATTCGTCAGATCGCTTGAATTCATGGTGAACATTTAGCAAGGATATTAAAATATATTGTTTCATTACTGAAGGACATCATAGACTTTTTTTTTTATTATTTATAATTTTCAAAAAAATATATTTAAAATAATGAAAATGATGCAATCTGATTGTTATCGATACTTTTGCTTGTGTCTCCATATGTATTCTTATTTTTTAAATAACTTTTCTTTATGTCTAGGAATAATTTTCCGATTAAGGATCATATCAAATGTATAATATATATAAGTTAGGTTGATAGATTAGGTTTGAGAGTGGAAGGATAAGTACATATATAAACACTCAGACAGCAGAGTCCATTGTACTTAATTGTAGAATTTAAAATAGTCAAAAGAGTAAAAACAATTTATAATTGAAATATTACTGTATTAATTATTCATATGATGAAAATTTGGATAATTTAAGCCAAAACTTTGTTTCATTATATTTTTTTTAGGTATTTTATTTCAAATCTTTCTTTTATTTCTAAGAAGCACTCTGTATCTGTATGTAAATTGAGCTATTTTATCACAAAAAAAGAAACCGCAAAATAAGATGTATATTTACACATGTATGTATGTATATAGTAAATACATTATTTTCCACAAAGCTTAAAAATTGTATGCTACACTTGAATATATTCGATAATACAATATTATCTATATATTATTGATTATAATATATACTACACATCGGTGTACACTGTGTGCACGTATTTGTACATATAGAAAAAAAAAATGATAGCTTTATTTTGTGGTCTTTGAAAAGGACAATAAACTTTTAGATTTTTCTCTGACAAAAAAGTATGTGTATCTGAAATCTACACAATGGATTACTACATATATATTCTTACAAAAAACATAAAAAAATTTTCAAGATATTGAAAGGACAAAGACAATTTATTTGTGGAATTATTTATTTTTTTTTTTCTCTTCGTTTCTTTCATTTGTATACTAAAAAAGATATTCAAGATAAAAATGTGAGTAATTTAGATACTTTCAAAAATAATCTATATGCATACCTTCAGTCATTTTTACCTGTACTGTTTGCTATACTTTATTGAAAAATTATACTAATAAATTTGATTTTTTTGTTGATTATATTGTTTTTGTAGTTGTTTTTAATGGAAAATAACTGCTTTTTTTTATGTTACTTTTACATTTGAAATCCTCATTTTAATCTGAAAGTCTTGAGATTAACCTATCCTTGATTTATTTATCTATATTAAATTATTTTCAATATAATTATGGCTTATCGTAATTTTTTTTTTTTTTTCAATTTTGTCCAATCGAAATAATCTCAACTTATTCGAAAATTTGAAAAATAGGAAAAAAAAAAAGAAGAAAAAAAAATGAAATACTGTAAATTTTATTTGATAAATTCAATGAATAATTTTAATTATAAAATTTTTAATCAATAATTAAAATTCATAGAATTTTTATATACATATTAATTTAAAAATTATTTATAGAAGCTTAAATTTTCTAATTAGGCTATGAATTTTCGAAAAAAAAAAATATGAAAATCTATAATTAACATTCACGTGTTTTTTTTTTTTTTGAATAAGTTTATTATTTTTTCGAAAAATAATTTCATAAAGAAAGAAAGAAATACAAAAAGAGGACTTAAAACAGTTAATATTCCCCATACATTTTGTAAAACTCGTGAATTTAAAAAAAAATTTGTTTATCAAACTTTCACACGTGTTCCTTTTTTTTTTCTTTTGATGTAGAATTCTAGAGGGTACAAAAATATAAAGAAAATCAACAATATTCTATATACTTTGAAATTATATCATAAATTTTGTTAAGTTTATTTAATTGATTCTTCAGAATAAGCAAATGATTTTTCGATAAATTTTCTCTTATAATTCTCCATGATTTTTTTTTTTCAATTTTATAGAAACAAAAAAAAAAGTTTCCTTAAGTTTAATGGTTTAATCCCTTCTTACTCATTAAAATATGAAATTTAATCTAACTTTAACTTTATCATTTTATTTTATCCTTTCATCACATATACGAGAACATACATACATACATATGTAGTATATAAGACATTCAAAGTCACATACTGTTTTCCTAAGAGCTATATGAAGTCTTTATCAATAAAATAAAGTATTACAAGGACTTTTCAAAAGTTTATGATTACCTATCGACATTGATATAATATGTGTATATTTATATATGTATATAATAAACGAAATCAATATACATAGTCGTGCATAAAAAAAAAAGGAGAAATTATATTATTGAATAATGTATTATACATGTTATAACGTCAATAACAGAAAATAATCAGAGATTTTTCACCCTCAAAAAGATTAATTTTCTTTTTCTTTTTTTTTTATGAAAAAATAATCGGTGAAGAAAAAAAAAAAACATTAAGAATAAGTAAATTGAAAAACCAAAAATAAACTTGATCACATTCAAATTTAGGGACTAAAAAAAAAAAAAGGTAATCGATGTGTTGGTTCTTTTTTTAAATTTTTTCCTTTTTCTTATATAATTTAACTTTCTTAAATGAAAAACAAAATCCTATATTATTTTTTTCAATTTAATTTTGCTCCTTTTCGTATTTTTAAAAAATATGCAAGAGGAAAAAAAATGTATATTCAAAATAATATTAACTATAGTATAAGTACTCTTTTATGAACAACAACAATAAAACACATTTACACAAAAATGAAGTATTTCATAATATTTCATAAAAAAAAAAATAACAAAATTTTGCAGAGGGATAAATAATTCATTTAAGCATCATAAAAAAGAAGTGTCCTATTCACATTATATACCTCTTGTACAGAAGTAGTATTATTATGTATATTTATATTTTTTAACGAAATAAAAAGGGAATATTTAATATTTGAAAAGAAAAAAATAATAATAAATTAACAATTTTTTATGATACTTGTCATTCTTCTCTTACGTCAATATGAATTTAATTTTACCTATGCGAATATGAAAAATGAATTTTTGACAACAAAAAAAAAAAAGAGAACAAAATCGCCAAGTTTTATCAAATTTTTTAATTTAATTCAAATTGAATTTCAATTTTTTTTTTTGACATTTCTTTTTTTGTGTTGTATTTAATTTCATAAATAGAATTTGTAATAATGAGAAAATTTGGTATAAAATTGAATTATGTATTATTGATTTTGATGTGTGGTACAAAAATAGAAAAACAGAAATAATTGAAGTTCGCGTAATTGCTTTTTTGAGTATGGAGTACGGAAATCGTGAAAAATTCTATAGGGTAATAAAATCAGTTCCGAATGGTTTTTTTTCGACTTTGTTAGCTTCTCAAAATTAATAGAATTACTGTAGCATGGAACTTTTGAAGGATTTGGAAGCTTAAAAGTGTCTTATTTATTCAATTTTTAAAACTTAAAAAAATTTATATTAGAAAAATTCAAAAACATTCAGGTGACCTGTGACGTGACGAGCAAAATGTGGTATAAGCATCAAGCTTTTCCTGGTACCAGTTGCAAGCCAAATCTCCTTTGCTTCTATTAATTATTTTTAATTCAATTTTCTGTCCAAGAACTTTATAAATTCAGCCAAGTAACGAAGAACATTTTAATTCAAACTAAGGCCTGTAAATAATCGCACTGCAATTAATATATCCATTTGAGACTGGTATCACTACCCTATTGTATGTAGGTAATTTTTTATTTTTAATTTAAAACTTTTATTACACATAAATAATAAGTCTTCATTTGCTTGTACAGTTTTAAACAAATTTATGTTTTGTTGTACAGTTTATGAATTTTAGGTTATTCTATTTAAATAGTAATTTTGACTTTATTTTCAATTATGATACAAACATCTTTATATACTCGTACATTATACAAACAAATTAAAAGCTTCTAAAAAGTTTTCTTTTAAGGTTAAATTGACCATAAAAGTTTTCTTTAAAAATATGTACTTTAAAAATTTTAAATTTATTAAACATCCAGAAAAAAGGTGAAAATTTTTTAAGAGCCAAATTTAGTGAAAATTTTTTTCGAAAACAACAACAACATCGTCTGAAATGTATTTGTGTCTTCATCAACACAAGCAAATAAATTTCTTCTAAGTGTTGGTGTACATGATTTGAAAAAATTTCAAACCCAGTTAACCATCGATGATATACATTCCACCTATCTAATCTTAATGTCAACAGAATTTGTTCTCGTGCTCTAAAAATCCAAACTTGATATATCAAAAATACGTTCTAGGTTAACTGGGTAGCGATCATATTGCATGGTAAAATGTGTACATCTTTTCTTTTGTTCTACAGGCTACAGCTAGCATACAGTTGTTTTTGTTATGCTATGCTATGCTGAAGTTGTTATTATTTCTTCTCAATGGCCAGTACCAGACCTATTTTCCACACAGTACGTACAATTTTAACTACGTTGAATAGTTTTCATTCTTTTATGAAATCTTTGCTGTTGCCTAATTTTTGACTAATTTGCTAAATAATTTTTAAATAAACGCTATGCACTTTGTAAAACTGACAACACAATTATTTTGAACAGACTGTATGAATATATCATATCATATAAAAAATTATACTCATGAAATATAAACGGAAATTCAATTAGGTGAAAAGGTAAATTAAGAAACAGATTGTATTTTGGGGATCTATAATTTCCTGTAGCAAACATTCGAAATAAAAACACCTACAAAACCTCTACAAAACTCTCTTCGACAAACAACTTTTTTTTCACCTCAATGGGGCCCTCCTTGGTTCATACCTTGATCCTTGAAAAAAGTAAACATTTTAATTCTTGAACTATTTTCTGACTTATTGCATTTTATTTGACTCAAATCGATGCAATACAGCCTGATATATAATAGTTCAAAGTTAGAAAGTCACATATCCTTCCATGTAAAAATTTAAAAAAATAAAATACATAACTCAAAATTTTTCAATTTTACATAAAAATTTTTTCGTATATTTATATACAATACAATGTGCAGCCTAAGTAAACAACAAAAGTTTTACATGCTGCTTACGTACTTTTTATCATCACACATACTACCCTACAATCGCAATTTTTATTGCATCGCGTTTATAGAGTTTATACTATCTGTGTCATTCTTATTCCAGCCTAAAGGTATGCAAAAAAAATCCTGTGATTAGAAAAATTGATAATAAAATTTTATGAAAAAATAACAATTTGTTTTATTTATAATAATTAAACTACGTAACCAATTTCCTTGAAATTTATTTTAAACTTTTTGGAAAAGGTTAAATTTAAATCTTATAAAAAGAAATCACAATATCTAAACGTTTTAATACATGAAAAATGTGTGAAAAGTTGAGTGAATTTTTGTTTTGTCTGTACCTTGGTAAATCGAATATAAAAAAATTTAAGGATCAAAATTTAAAAATCTGTTTCGCTTAAGCACCACAAAATTCCCTTCCACCTATCTATATTCAAAATTTCATGAAAATCGGTTCAAAATTGTAGGCTGTAGGTGGTCACTTTGAAGGCCCAAAATCGCAAAACTGACTCACTTTGAACCCTTGTATTTTCGAAATAAAGGACTTTTTCAAAAATCTGTTTCACTTAAGCACCACAATTCCCTTGCACCTATCTATATTCGAAATTTCAATAAAATCGGTTGAGAAATGTAGGCTGTAGGCGGTCACTTTGCAGGCCATTTCACTAAATTTGGCTCTTAACAATAAAAAGGATACTTAACAGAACAAAAAGTATAGTATGAAAAATATAATTGAAATAAAGTGAAAAAATAATAATAATAATAATTGTGTAGAAAAATGTTCTTTTCTGTTTATTAAATGAGGCAGATCATAAAAATATTTCTCTAGTCTGTATATTTTGTTTTTAAACAAACAATAAAACATTTAGAAGAAAAAAATACAGACTTTCTAAAGGTTTTTAATCTTCTTATTAAAAATTTGTTGTTCTGATCAATATAAACAGATGTTAGATAATAAGTATAGGTATGTAAATTTACTGTCTGTAAATTAGGAACTACATAACTTTTCAATTTTCTTTTTCCGAAAAATCAATTCCATAATTACTTTTTGTGAACTCATTTTCAACATAATTCAAATTAATTAATAATTCATATTTATTACACCCTCTACCATAATGCAATATATTGTTTATTTTTATTACTTTTTTTTTTTTCAAATCCAATTTAATTCGTAATATGGTTTAATTCAAAAAAAAAAAAAAAAAAATAGTACCTTATAATTTCTAAATAATTTTAACTTTTGATTTTTTGGAATAAATACTTTTTTCTTCTTTTTTTAAACTTCAGTACTACATATTATTATTTATTTATAAATAATTTCTGTATTGGAGTTTTTATTTTTCATGTCAAAAAATTGTACAAGCCAAGCAAATTCAAAAACTTTTTTTTAAAAAAAAAAAAAAAACTTGGAAAAAAAATTTAATATACTCGTACAAATAAATTAAAAAAGAGAAGAAAAAAAATGAAATTTATGAAAGCTTTCGATTTACAAGAATCAATTATGAATTAAATACTTTTTTTTCATATACCTACATTATAAACACGACAAAAAAGTACATACATAATATTCTGGGAAATTTTTTAAATTGACTCACCTGTGTGATACATATAAAATTTTAAAATGATTAAAAAAAAAATGTAAAATGTGTGTGTGTTTTTTTTTCATAATTTTTTTCGTTTATTAAACAAATTTTTTGAAATTTAAATTTTATTATTTTTAAAATTTTCAATTTCTATAACAATGAATGTTCTCATATTTAACAAGCAACCTATATGTATATCTACATGATATATGTAAAATGTACATTTGTGTCACCACGATAATATAATATGTATGTACATACTTATAAAAAAGGATAAATTGATCATTTTCGTAATTATAAGGTGTTAAATTGTGATTTTTGTTTTTCATGCATAAGAAAAAAATTTAAATAAACGATGCAAGTGATTAACTGAAAAATCTCAATTGTTTTTATAAGCTTTTATTATTTTCCAAGAAAAAATGAATGGTCAAAAACATTAATATCCTCTGTTCTTTGAGACTGTTTTTTTTTCACTTTGAATATTTAAAATGACAGGTAGTTATAGGAAATACAAAACATTTTGTCTACTAAATATCGCAGGAATACAAGATATTCCAGTAAAATCCATGAATTTTATCTTTTAATCACCGAACTCTTTAATTATGTATTTTCTCCTCTTATAACTTTAATTTCCCTCTTCACATAACCCTCCCTCATCTTTTCTTTCTCTTTTCTATGTAAGCCAATGCTGTGCTAATTAAGTATACAGCAAAAATATATCCTTACGCTTAACATTAATAAAAACAAAAGAATTATTATCTTCTATTTTATAAATCAATTTTCATTGAAACACCTTGTACATTATGTACAATGAAGTCCTTGCAATATATTACAATAAATGTATCTTAACAAATTTTAAGTACATATATATGTATGTATTTACTATACTAATAATAACTTCTAGCATAAAAAATGTTTCAATATAACGTGACATTGAAAATCATGAAAATTCCTGTTTTGATACACATGTACATAATTATGTATATACATATGTAAGTACTATATTCAATATTATTATTTAAAACATAACAATTTACTATCATCATCATTAATAAACAGAATATATAAATTCTACATCATTCCTATTATATTCTGTATTAAAAAAAAACAAAAACAAAAAACACATACATATGTATCTTAGCAACTGTATCTATGAAAGTTTATCTATTCAAGTTATAAAAACAAACCTAAGAAAATTTAATAAAATATTTGTACAATAATGATGAAATTAAAAATAAGGAATAAAGAAGAAAATTCATCAAAAAAATATCTAAATGGAGTGGTATTAAAAAAATTTTCAGTCCAAATATACCTAATTTTTAATTAAATTTGTCCGATATTTTTTTTTTTTTCAAGATAAATATAGAGTTGTATATTATATTAAAAGTATAACGCCTACACTTAATTTACCTTAATGAATTCATTAAATTTCAAAGTGGGATTCAGTTAAATAAAACAAGATCAAAAGAGTTCAAATAATGAATGAAATTTACTTTTTTACTAAAAATAACTGGACACTGTAAATTGAGGTGTGTTTAAAAACAGAAATTCAGTAATTACCGGGGTTTTTATGGTTCAGTAAGTACATTTATGTATTATCAATTTTTTTGCAATTTTCAATATCCTTTGACCACGTTTTTTTTTTCTTTCTCAAATGAAACCTTTTTTTATAAATTGATAAATTTGTTAAAATGGAAATTCAACTTGCCAGTCATTTTTGGATCACTCTGTACAAATTATGTACCTACATATATGAGCATTTTTATTATTATTATTTTTAATTCATTTCTATGATATTGAAATGAAATACAGGTGATATACCTAAATATACATATGTGACGTTGTATGTATTAAAAAACAAATCTACATAAATCATATAAATTTTCAATTTTACTCGCATAATAAGAAATAAAAAAACAGGAAATAACATAAAAGTATCTTCTAATTTAAAACTTATCTTTTCATTAATTATTTTAATATATTAAGTATGTGCTTGTATCTTTTCATTATATACTAAAATGTCCTAAATCCTTCAAAGAATACAAGTATATCATATTATGGTACACAAGATGTACTCGGATGTATGCACTCTATCATATACTATCTAATATCTTTAAAGGACTTTGACTGAATATTATAATGACAGAAAACTGGTACATGCAACAGTTAAATTTAAAATCAAAATCATTTTAAGTAGATATAGCCTTATTTTGCTCTCATATATTATATTTATTGTACTTTTTCTGCTTATGTTGTCGCCCTTGAAAAATTGTGGTTATAGTGACTTTGATGCTACTGCGTCGGTCTGAACTTCATCATCATCATCATCATTCTTTGAATTTGATCTTTTTTTCTTATTTAACTAAACTGTATTTAACTGTATAGCTTTCTGTTTCTGTTACTTTTTTGCCTTTTATATACATTCCTTTTTTTTTGCTTTTTTCAATACTACGAGTATATTTAAAATATATTAACAATACTAAGATGTATAAACTTTATATACCTAGAGTTTTGTAAGAAAAAAAGCATCTCAACTGATTTGAAAAAAAAAATAAAATAAAAGTTTTTACTCTCACTAAACTGGACCCAATTTCAAATAGATACCATATAGTCAGAATACATCTATTCATATATAATCATTCATTCCAGTACATATTTTTAAACAGTACAAGCATAATAAAATCTTCAGTCAGGTGCTGCTCATGATGCTGTAGTACTAGTATCTATAAATTTATTAACAAAGACATTGTTGTAGTTGTACGTGGTGTTTTTTTTAAACGATGGATGAATGACAATGTTAGTCGCGTGTCATTCTTCATTCGAAATAGACGTTAGTAAGTAAATTTTTATATTAACGGAAAAATATTGTTCTTAAAAAGTATATCATCTGAAAAAAAAAATATTTCAAAATTATGTGATTTTAGATTTCTAACGGATATTTGATATTATTTTTTTTTTAAAAAGAATTTTTTTTTAAAAAAAAAGCTTGAAGAGAATTTTTTTTTCGTTGAAATTTTTAATTATTTTCAAAAGTTGAATAAAGGACATTTATTTGTTGTTTGTTGTAAAATTGTGTTATAAAAAGAAGTGATGACTTGGTAAAATAATTTAAAATATTATACATACTACAATAACGGTAAATTTTTATTAAAACTTTTTAAAGATGAATTATTTTTTATTTAAAAAAAAAAAAACATGTGATTACAAGCTTCATGGTCTTTTAAATAATTAATAGACAAAATTTTTAATTTTATTAAATTAAGCAGAATTTGATCGTGAAATAATAAGAAAATAAAAATTAATTCTAATTTTTTGAGAAAATCTTTCGAAAAATTAAAAAAAAACTTTGAATCTTAAAAATGTGTAATGATTCTTTTCCAAATTGTTCAAATTGTCTTATATTCTAATTAATCAAATAAATTCTATTTTGGGTCGTAACCAAAAAAAAAAAAAAAAACAATTAAATTATGAAATCTATATATCGAAAACAAAATTATGAATTTTTAATTGGAAAAAACAAAAATTCTTCTTAGGGTTTCTAAATTAATCAAATGACGCAAATATTTTTTTTTGTTTTCTAAGAAAACCAGGTAAAGCAAAACGTAATAATTATTATTAGAAATTTTTTCATCAATAATATGTCAATAAATATATAATATATGTATGTAAAAGGATCAAATAACAAAATATGTTAAACCATTAAAATTTGTAAATTCATTAAAATATTTAATTGTTGGGATTTTGGAAAAAGTTATTGTATTTTTATCTTTGATTTCGTTTTTATGAACTTCCTTAATTATAAAAATTTTTTCTGATGGTTTTTTATGTGGCAATAAATCCTTTATAAGGATACTGTGAATTTTCAAAATTCAATATGTTTAACTAAATAACTAAAAAAGCCAATAACTAAAACACTTCTGTGTTACATTATTTTTATCCTTGAGATGCAAATTCAGTTTTCTTTGAAAATAACATTTCAATTTATTCAAAATTATTTATAATGAAATTTGATAGTGAAATCTTAAAAAAAAAAACCAATCAAATCCTATACAATGTTTATGTAATTAAATTTTATTTTGAATATATTCTTTGATTATATATAAATCTCAATTAATTAATATAAACTCACATATGGTTGATTAAATGAACATACTTAATATGACTATTATAATGAAAAATTTCTTTATGTAAATTAGAAACCAATTAAATTTAATATTATTTATATTTGAACATAAATGAAAATTCTCTGATGTTCTTAATCAATTTTATAACCTGAATTAAGATATTGTATTACATACATATATACATATGTACATTATGTAACCATAATATGTAAGTCTTGACCTAATAAATAGTAATATGTGTATTCAAATTCTTATTAGAAATGACATGACAATTACAGATTAAGTATATGTGATATTTGATTTTTGAAATTTCTAAAGCCCCTTCAAGCAAATTATCCTTTCTTTTGAAATATAATTTATTTGTATATCTCTATACAGACGAGTATGTAGCTATAACTACAATAACTACTACCAATATTTATTTAAATCTCAATATTTATATAACGTATTTTCATATGAAAATTTATTTTATGAAAATGATGTTATTTCCCACAACTTAATTTCAAATTTTTTGACTTATTTATTTATACCTCTTTCATTTTATTTGACTTGATATCCTTCAAGAAAATACTTAAATCATAGTTCAGTATTTTTGATGTTTTTTTCCTTATCTACAAAAAAAAAAAAAAAAAAAAAAAAAATAGACCTTAAACTTTTACACAATCTAAAATCTCTAAATACACGTGTTAGTTGTGATAAAATAACTAATTCTAATATTCGTGTGGTTTATCCTTTTTTTTTCGATATAAAATAAATTTTATTTCTCAAATTTTTTGTTTTTTTTGTTCTTTGGAAAAACTAATTGTAGTTTCTAATTAATTTTTTATTAACTTATCAGAAATGATGTGATAATAGATTTTTAGGATATCAATTTTTCCTTTTGCTTTTTTTTTATTCAAGAATTTTTAATGACAGTTTTTCTTTTTCAAATTTTTTTTTTTTTTGTGTATTTTTTTTTGATTGACATTTTTACTGAATCTTTTTTGTATCAGATTTTTTTTTTAGGTTTTTCTATAACATAAAAAAGGAAGAATAGGTATTTTTTTCTTCAACGATTTCTAAGCTTAAATTTACGTTCATTTTTTCGTAATTAAATCGTCTTTTCATTTTTTTTTTGTTTTCTTTAAGACTGTAATATAAACTAAATTTAATTTAATTTTTGTTTAAATACTGAGTATTTGATCGTAATTTTAAATAAGAATATTTTTTTATTTGTCTTTAATTTACCTTAAATTTACCTAATGCAAATAATATTACGTAAAATCAATTTATTTCTGATATATAAATTACATTAAATACTTTTTTATGATTCATTTTAATTGAATTTTATTTGCAAAAGTTAAATATTTCAATTAATTGAATTATAAGAGAAATTTTTTTTTTCAATGCTAAATAAATATTTCAGTATTCGTAGCAGACATTTTGTGCATAAATAAAATCTTTCTCAATTAGAAAAATTGTTAATTTTAAAATTTCTATAATAATATTAGAGATACATACATGTAAATACAAATTATATATGTATGTATGTATGTATGAGTATTTGTAAAAAAATATCAGAAAAAGCATTGGTAACATTTTTCAAAAGTAAAACCAAAAATAAGTTTTAATATAACAAAGTTAACTAGAATTTATGCTTTCAATTAAATATAATATGTACTAATATTAAATTTTGTAACATATGTTAATTATTTTTTGTTGTTGTTGTCCTTTTTGTACATACAATTTTATTTATCCTTCTCATGCATGTTTCTATATAATACTTAAAAGTTTCGTGTTTTTTTCTTTCTTCGTTTTCTTATTTGTTTCTATTAAAAAAAAAATAAACGAAAAGGATTTCAAATAAAATGAATAAAATGATTTAAACTTTTAAATGAAAAATTTATATTAAAACTTATAAAAACCACAACATATAAATTATATACATATTTGTTCAAAGAAAGTGGTTTATTTCGAATTAGAAGAGAATTTTTAAATTGAAAGGAAATAAATTAAAAAAGCATTAGAAAACACAACGGAAAATTATTTTTTTTATTTTAAATTACTCAAAATTAAGATGGAATTTGATTAAATAAAATATTAAATTTTTTGTTTTAAAATGAAATAAAAAAAAAGAAAAAATTTTATCGAAAAAAAACCCCTTAAATAAAAAAAAAATTAATGATGTTGCAGAAAATAATTTGAAAAAATTGTACAAGTTAATTCAAAGAAAACAAACAATTACATCTTTTAAAGACTTGTTTTTTTTTACTAATTACGTAAAATATATGATACCGTTAAAAGGATATGAACATTTAAATTCCGAAAAAGAAAAACAAGCACAAAAAAAAAAATTCACAAGAATTATTTCTTATTATATTCCTTTATTATCTTGCATTCAAAAAGACAAAAAAACCATAAGGATACGCTAATTTACATTTTTTTAGCCTAAAGGTAAATTCTAATTAATGAAATCATTGAAATCCAAACAAAAGAATAAAAGAGAGATTTGCAAAAAATGAAACAAACGAATTAAAAAGTTACCTTTTGTTAACTTTTCTTTTCTTTTTTTTTCAAAGTTTTTAAATACCTAATAAAAAAAAATTACGATTAATAAGATTTTAAAAGATTTCAAAAGTGATTTATTTTTCATTTAAATTTAAAAAGAAAAAAAAACCATAAACTTCTTAAATACGTTTTTTTTTAAAAAAAAAGTTAAATACCAACGCACCTATAATAGAGCTTATCTTGGAGAATCTTTAAAAAGAAAATAGTATTAAATTAACGATTTAATGGAATTAAAGAAGTTTAATCTTATTAAATTTCCTTTTTATTTTTTGAATAATACAACTGTAAAATAGCAAGATTTTTCTTTTTCCAATTTCAAAAGAAAAAAAAATAACTCTATTATACAAAAAACTTCCAATTATTAACACTTCAAAAATGTTAAATCCCACGTGCTATATACATATATCCTTTCATCGAAAAGGGTAATTACCTAATTTCTCGTCTTTACAAAAAGTCAAGTCAATTTTTGTTATTGTTGTTGTGTATTTTCAAAGAGCATTAAAATGAAAATAACCCTTAATAACCCTTTTTTTTTTTTACATTTGTTAATCAATTTTTTTTCTTCTTTTTTAATATTCCAAAAAACGAGAACGAAAAATAATAATTAGATTTTTATCACTCATCCACACACACAATCTGAAAATTACATAAAAACAATTAACAAAAAATCATGAACTGTAATTTATTAAATTGAAAAAGAAAAAAAGAAAAATAACAGAATGCTAAAAAATTGCATTGAAAGACATATGTCACATAAAACAATCAAAACGAACATATTATACGTTCGTTATTTTAAACATTTACATGACATTTGTTTAAAAAAAAAAACAACAACAAATAATTTTATGAAAAATTGTTTTTAAATTTTTCATTTTAATTGGAAAACTTCAAAAAAATAAAAAAAAATTAAAAATATATCATTTTAAGCAAAAAAGTGGAGAAAAAAAATAATTTATAATTCAGTAAAATTTAATGTGAAAATTTTAAATCAGATAAAAAATTATATCTAATTCAAGTCCAGTCATGATATTTTGAAAAGTTTAATCATTTTACTGTGAATGTAGTAAAATGAACAAATCATTTAGAAAATTAATAATTTCATGATTCATTGATTTATTTAGAAATTAATGACTTCTATAGTAAGTTCACGGACCTTAAGATGCCTGAAGTATCTTTTCAAATAAACTATTGTTTCTATAGGACTAAATTTACAAAATATTGATGTTATTTTTTTTTTACTTCGAATAAGTCATTCATAAAGATTTTCTAAAAAAAAAAAAACAAAATCGTGTTCTTATTAAAAATAAAAATTTGAAGTTTTGATTAAATTTTGTAAATTATTAAGGAGTTATTTTAAGTTGTCACTGCACGTGTGATAATTCATTATTTGTTTTTGTTGTTATATTTTTTTTTCTATCTAACACACATGATAAATACTAAATCATTTCAAATTTTAAAAATTCATATTTATTATATCTCTTCAACTATCTAAGTTGAAATGAGGCAAAAAAAAACAACATAAAATTACTCTACTTAATATCTAAAGCTTTCTCATATGTTGAAAAGATACCCAATTACTAAGCAAAAAATATAATGCTTATAAGGATAAGAAGAAAAAAAAATGAATAAACAGAAAAAGTTATCTAATATATGTTACTCGGATATCTAAAAAAAGGTGTATGTATAATATATGGGAATAGAACTGAAGTTTGTTATATGGTTTTTTTTTACATACATGTTGATGTTTTAAATTTCTGTATATAGGTATGTAGGTATATACATATAAAAGAAAATTTTGAAGACAAATAAACAGAATATTTTTTAGCAAAAAGAAAATATTTTTCTCAAGTATAATCAATCATAAATATATGTGACGTGAATTGGTACATGATTTCAGTTTTTATTTTATCCTTTTTTTTTTGTAATGTATTTAAATATATACATATAATGAAAATTATCTTAAATAACAATTTTATATGTTAAATATTTACCTCTGGGTACATTTTACGAAAAAAAAAAAACAAAAAAAAACACTTTACATGTATGAGAAAATTATTTATTCTTCAATAGTTTTGAACATTAATCAAAAAGAATATTTGAATTCTTCATACATGTTTTTTTTTTTTTTGAATATGGTTTTTCAGATTATGATTTGAATTTAAAAAAAAAAAAAAAGTAAATTCAATTGTGATTTTTTAAGATTTTCATAGTTTTTAAAAATTGAAAATGTCATAGAGCGTTAAATAATATATATTTTTTTTTTTGACATGAAGGTGTGGGGTATAGACGAGATTGTAAAAAAATATTATTTTCAAGATACAAGATTTTTTGACCTTTAAAGAAGAGTAAAGATTTTTTTTTTTGGATTTTCGATGAGAACATGTCCTGATTGCAAGATAAAACATTTAATAAACCCTGAAACTCTTTCTGCGTTTTTAAAATTTTGAAAATTGTAATGGCATTGTGTTGAAAAACAAATAAATAAGACATTTTGTCTAAAAATATCATTAAGAGACACAGATTGCGATTTTCTTAAAAAAATTCTTTAAATTCTAAAAATACATTAATAAATTATCTCTTTTGAATATTTCTTTTAAATAATTTAATGATTATTTTGTAATCTTCACACGAGTGTAAATATTCATTACAAATATAATTTTTACCCCTTTTTCTCGAAAACATCAAAACAAATTCGCAAAATAATGAACATATGTATACAATATAGTACGTACTTGTGTTTTGATTAAGAAGTCTTGTGGAATATTGTAAATTATCTGTTAATAATTACGAGTATATATACTTGATGAATTAAATCAATCAACTGTATATGTATAATTACATATTCATCTGTTAACTGTTCTATGCAGATTATATTTTAGGCTTATCACTTATACACGAATGTGTAACACATGCTATCACAAAATTATAATTTATGTGAAAATCTATGAATAATTTATCTATAAAATGACATTTTACAAGAACACAAAAAACTGAATGTTATGAAAATATTTAAAATCTATTCGATGATTTTTTAGGAAAAAAATAAAAAAATAGAACGCACACAATACGTACATTAAATGATAAATTGAATTAAATTTTTAGGCAGAAAATTCTTTCAAATATTTTATTTTTTAGATATGTATATTTTCACAATTTCTAATTTTCATTTTCAAATGTATCAATTCGCATGAATTACAACCAAAAAAAAAATGTGTGAAATGTCATAAATAAAATTAAAAAAAAAAAATCTTAAAAAGAAAAATAAAGGAAATTTCAGAATGTCCTTTTTTCTAACATGTACAGGATATTTTCGTACGTTAGTTTGACATCTTATTGAAAATCATATCTAGCCTTTGCTCTAAAGTCTTTAGTTTTCTTACAATAGTTCTATAGAACTTTTTTATCCTTTCAAAATTCCCAATCTAATTTTTAAAAAAGCGTTTTTTTAAAATCATTAATTTTGTGTGTGTAAAAAAAATAGCACACATGAAAAAAACATTTAAAAAAACACGAATTATTGTTTTTACCTTGAAAATTGTAACATAAAACGAATTTTACCAAAAAATACAAAAACTATACACAAAGTTTCATGAAATTGTAACTTGAAATCGAAAAATGCATATTTTTTTTTATCACTTTTTTTTTTCAATGTTGTTTATTTATCTTTCACCACAAAAAATAAAAGTAATTTGAAAAGTTAATTCATTTTTCATATGAACCGCATAAAAAAGGATAAATTTACATTCTCTTGGTTATTTCGTTACTTTTTTAAAGAGTTGTTTTTTTTTATTTGTTGCCCTATTTTTGTGATAAAAAAGAACAATTTTTCGAAAAAAATGCATTATTTAATTTTACATTTTTCTATAAAAACTGTTATTTTTTTTACCTTTTTCGTCTTTGGAATAACAAAAACGAGTTAAAATAACATGGAAATTAAATAAAAGAATTTTATATTCTGATGTTTTTCTCAAAAATTTTATATTTGAACTAAAACAACAAAAAAACAAAAACAAATAAAAAACAATTCAATTAAACAATTAATTTAATTGAAAAAAAAATCATTTCACTTATGAAAATGATATTAGTTTTTCTGGAAAATTCTAAGTTCCAAAAAACCCAACAAAAAATTTTAATATTATCTTGCAAATCTTGTTTTTCTGTAAAAAAAAAAGTATAAAATAAAAAATCAAAACAAAAACAAGAAAAAATCAAAAATAAAAAAAAACACCTACTTTATTGTGCTTAATATCATTTAATCGCATCTAATTGTATCTTATAAAAATTTTCTCGAAAATTCCTTATAGTATTTTATACTAAATAAACTCTATATGATATAGTATATAGAATCTAAATTGTTTACAACATAATTTTTTATGTGACAAAATACTCAACAAATTTTAATATCATTACATTTTATTCTTAAATCCCAAAAGAGTATTTTTATTTTATCTTGAAAAAAAAAAACCATCTAAAAATTCTACAAAACATAAAAAAAAAACAAAATATTTCTTATTCTTTATGTATCGTGTGATTTTGGTATCATTATTATTATTTTTTTTTTTTTTTTGAATCAAATTGGATTATTTATCGGTAAAGATTTTTATTTTGGCAATTTTTTCTAACATATGTACAGTCTCGATCAGAAGTACACAAATTTTGGTTTTATTCGTAAACAAAACATTTTTCCAAAATTCTAGTGGTTTATTCTTGTGTTTTTTAGAAAATTAAAGTTGTTTAATTCTTGATACTCCTGAATACAATCCACTTTCTTTCAAATATTAAGATTTATAAGGGCTCGATAATTATGTGGGGGTGTATGTCGGCTGGGTAATCTGACTTTCATTGATTCCACAATGACTACACTCATGGTTATTTGAAGATCCTTTAGAAAATATTTTATCAAGTGTCCGTAAAATTCAACTTTAAAGAATGTGGACATTGCAACATTATGAGGATCCGAAGTAAATATGCAAGAATTTATCGAGAATGGTTGCTTTGATTCGGTCTTTTTAGAACTTTACTGATGTTTTATAATGATTTATCTTCATTTTTCAAATCAACAATTAACTTTCTAATTTCTAAAGTCGTTTTTTTTGCCTTTTCGTCTCATTATTTGTTATTTAAGATTTAATTTTTTTTAATATTATTTTTTAATAGAAAATTAATTACTTAATTAATTAATTATATGCTAATACCCTAGTACTTTTAACCTAGAAGCTATTAGTAATAGCATAAGTCAATAAAAGTTTGTTGAAGAAAATCTAAACGGTAAATTGGAAACTCATCATGTGCAGAATGATTACAAAGTGTACGAATACTTATGAGCGTAAATTTATGACATTTTTTTGTTTAATTATTTAAAACTTAAGAAATAATTATTGTATTGATATGAAATTTTGTGAGTGTATCAAGGACGAATAAAGGATCAATCATAGTAAATTTTATAAAAATGTCTCTATTATATTTGGACTTATTTTAAAAAAACCTTCTGATACCTAGGGGTACGAATACTTCTGATCGCGACTGTATGTGTGTGTTTTATCACAAAATAAGAAAGGAAAAAAAATCTAAAGCTAAATACCACAAACAACAAAAATATATTATTTTGCTTTTTCTTCTGTCAGAGTAGAATTCATTGATTCTTATTTAATTAATGATCGACCATTATTTCATCATATATCATTTTGTATCTAATTTAATATATGTTGTTTTTGTTGTTGTTGTATTTTTAAAAAAAATAATGATTCATCAAAAAATCCTTTTTAAAGGTTAAAAATAAATAAATATTTTATTTTTCGCTTCTGTTTATTTTCAATTTTCATTCTTATCATTATGTATCTCAAAATAGTAAACATAGAAAAAATTTAATTTTACAAAAGTAAACGGTAAACGGTAAAATATTTTCAAAAAACCATAACCTAAATGAAAAAAGCAATAGTAAAAAATTGTTTTAAAAATATTTTCTAATAAAGCATATACATACATACATACATATTTACTTATTTCATCCTTTTTTCAAAACTTATTGTTAGACAAATTTTACAATTTAATTAAGAGATCCTTGAGAAAAATGTAATATAAATTTTCTATTTTAAACTACAAGTAATTTTAAAATTTTCAAAAGAAAGAAAAGGATCATTTATACTATACATACATATGTATGTATGTATGTATTTTTATATACATAGAATAAAAAAAAAATTGATATTAGTTTTGTTTTCTTTAAACAACAACAACAACAAAAAAAATTAAAAATAACGTTGAAAAAATTGATTTTTCTTTCTATATGAAAAAAAAAAAAAAAGAAAAAAGAAAATAAATGAAAACAAAAACTTTATCATAATCCCGATCCATCATAAAAAAAAAAAATTATAAATTGATTAAGACCATCTACACAATGTCAATAATCCTTGTACATACATATTATATCCTTTATATACAGAAGGATTCTTACTGTTTTATATATAAACATACTGTTTGAAAGCTTCGTGTATTTTCAATCTTTAATACTTTAGTACTTTAGTTATTTTTTCTTAATATATTCTTCAAAATCTACTGCTTTATTTTACTTCTGCAAAAAAAAAAAAAACAGGAGAGAAAAAAAATATAGATTTAATCATGAAAAAGTTTTATTGTTTTTTTATTGTAAAATATTGTTGTTATGTACTTCATGTATACAAAAACTTCAAAAAGTAATAAAGAAAAAGTTTACAATTTAATATAGAGAAAAATATTTTTCTCTATATTATTTCAAATTTTATTTTAATTTTTTTGTTTGTTTCTTGTTTCATCTTTCTTTTTTACTGTTAGAGATTTTATTATTGGCCTTTTTTTTTTTTTAAATAAATAGTCTTGTCTCTTTTGATACCTTGTTGAACTATATGAAAAAGTTTATGTTTAACTGAACTCATAGTATTTTTTTTTTATTATATTTTTTAAATCATATATATAAAACTGTACAAGGTATCCTTTTGATATAGAAAAATATTATATATAGGTATATAAATAGATACTACATATAAAACATATTGTATCTTTATCATACTTTATCAATCAACACATTTTTCAAAGATATATATCCTATCGTTTTAGATCCTTGTTAATGATGATAGGAGGATAATACATAAAAAAAAATTGTGCATTTACCTGTAAATATATATTTTTTTTTATATGTTGTATATACATACATAGATACTCTGTTATATTTATAATAAGTTAATAAAATATCTTTAGATGTAGTTGAAAAAATGTATTTTATATCCTATAGGTATTTTTGTATACCTATATAATAATTTGATACTGATGTGGCAAATTTTATTTTACCTAAATGGATGGTATATAAGATACATACATACATACATATGTATGTATATTGTGTTATATTTATATGTATATATTTTTATTAAACTATACAGATATTTCTATATTTATTTATTTATGTATTTTTATTTATCATTTTCTGTTGTTGCTGTTTGTTATTGCCTTGACCGAAAATCTAATTAAAAGTTGTCCTTAATAATAGAAAAAAAAAAATATAAATATATTGAAATACCATAGAAACGGCAATCACGTCTTTCTTTTTTGTTTTTGTTACTTTTCTATTTTAATTCAAATTGTAAGTACAATCAGAAGAAAAATTGTAATTTTATTTTAATGGATTTCTTGATAACAAAAAAAAAATGTCTTAATGAAGTATTTGAAATAATTTTATCCTGCAAAAAAAGGAAAAAAAAAATCTTCTCATATTTTATGTATATGTATTTTGATTTTTATACAATTTAATAAAATTCCAAAGATACACAAAAATTCATTTTATTTTCATTTTTTTTTTACTTTATTTACTTTGTATGTTTATTATTATTCTGAAAATCATAAAAATAAAAAAAAAATAAAAAATTTTCCCGAAATTGATTTATCGTCGTCATGTTGATGATGATGATGATCATCATCATCATTATCATATATAGCATTGAATCATGAAAAAGTATCTTTGTGAAAGAATATTGTAATAATTCATTTTATTTTTATTAAGTTACAATTTGCAATATGCGGTAAAATGAGAATATTAATAAAAAATATTATTTTATTAGGCATTTTCTGAATATTTTATGGAAAATGTTTTTTTTTTTTATGATTAAATAAATTGATTATTATTTATTAGAAGCTATTTATATTTAAAACATGATAAAACTTCAAAAGAACCTACAAGAAATTCAAATGAAATAAAAAAACATCACATATGCGTTAACGCAAGCAAGCTCGTGTAAAATTATCTTTGTATCTTTTGTTTATGTTTTATTAATATTTTCTTATAATTTTTTATTTTTTTTTTTGTACATAAGTAAAACAAACAGAAAAATACTAGATATTATGTATTTTTTGATGTAACAATATAAGTTTATTACAAACATTATACAAAGGATATGAATATACTTGTTTTTTTGTTATTGTTTTTCACTGCGTCCTATCTTAAATTTTCCTAACATTTTATTAATTTTCTCATACTTTCGTTGTTTGAATATTATTTAATAAAACATATCTATTAAATTTCAAGTACATTAGAAAAAGTAGTAGGTAGGTACTCTAGTTTTTTTTTCTCATTTCGAAGAATCTTTATTTACTACATACCTACTTATTTTTTTCTTTTTCATCATCCTTCTAGATTTCTAGGAAATGAAATTTCTATTACACAAAGTGAAATTCTGAAAATCAATTTCCACTTTTACTGTAAAAATGAAATCTTTTGTTGTTTTAATTCAAATTCAAAAAATTACTTACATGTGTACATTATGTATATATGATGTAGTACATATATGTACATTTTCACTATATTTCTATTATTTCTTAAACAGGGTTGTTCAAAAGTGTTAATTTTCAATTTTTCTTGGACACGAAAAAAAATGACAATTTTTGTTTTTTTCTGTGAAGACTTTTTCGCTATCCTGCATAGCTTTTATATGTACAATGAACTTCATTATTGAAAATTTCATTGAATAAATTCATGTGATAAACAAAAGAATTTTTAATAAAGTTCCAAAGAATTGTATAATTTTCGACTAATTGCTGTCAATTGAAAATTTTAAAATTTTTTTCCAACGCGACGGAATAATAAAAGTTTGAAATAACAAAAAAACAAAATTGAATAGAAACTTTTTTTTTTTTGCTAACTTTTTACTTGTTTAATATTTTTATGAATACACATCACAAATTATATAGTTATAGTGAAAAAAATTTAACTATATGAAGCTTTAATAAATATTTTTCTTTTTTACCGTGAAGTGTCATTTTGTTAACGTTTTTTTTTTTTTATTTTCTTCTTTCAATAAAAATGTCATATTTTCTTTTTTTCTTTCTATTTGTCTGTCTTTATTAGCATTTTTTTATTTACGAGAAAAAATAAATAATAATAATTTTCTGTTTTTTTCACCTTAAATTCAATTTTAAAATTATGTATATATTAACAGGATGACACATAATAAAATATTCATTAATTCACAGAGAGAAAATTTAAGAAAAACATCGTAAATATATTGATTTAAATTATGTGTTTGTTTTAGAGAAAAAAACACTATAATGTTGAAAATATCCTTGTATGTCCTTTTTTTTTGTACACAATTGAATTTTCTTGGAAAAATATTATGTGAATTTATGAAAATTTGAATGCATTTTATTTTTTTTGTTTGGTTTTTTTTTTAATGAAATTGTTTAAACTTTAAAACATCATTAGTTTTATGAAAATTTGCACACTATTGTTAAGATTTTGAATAAATTTACATTTATTTGAATTTTTTTGAATAGAAAATGTATTCGAATGAAAAATACATGTACGTACCTATATAATACTATAGCTTTAACATTGTTATATTTATTTTTTTTTCTTTTGAACAAAAATAAATTACACAAAAACTTATAAGTATATTACATTAAAATTCAGATTTAATGAAAAGATTTTCTGCATGACGTACCTAATTAAAATATCAATTTAAAAAAAAAAAAAAAAAAAAAAAAGAAGAAAACAGAGGTGAACGTTTATTTAAAGACTTAAATGTTAAAAATTGAAAAATACATGGAATTTGTGATTGAAAAAAAAAGATAAAGTTCCACGAAAACGACCACTTTTCAACAACAACAAAAAAAATCTCAAATGAACCAATTGGTAATTGAAGTGTACGCTAACAATAAATCCTTACATGTTATATTACTTTTTTTTTTTCTTCTTAAAATCGTACATCATTACAAAAAAACAAAAAAGACGAAAGTAAAATAAAATAATTTTCAAGGATAAAAATTTTACAATACAAACTTTTTTTTTTATATTAAATAAAATTTCCTAGGTAACACAAATAACTTTTGTTATACATTTTTCATATTTTTTTGTGAAAATGTCAAAAATTTCACAAATAAATACAATTTAAAAATTTTTTATGAAATGATTTTGATGAAAAGAATTTTTTTTTTTCTTTAAAAATTCTTCTTTTTATAATTTAATATTTATTGTGAAGAAGAAAAAAAAAATTAAATAAAAGAAAGAAAAACAAAAAAAAAAAGGAGAATATAATCACTTATGAAATAGGTATCTATGGTAAGGATGAATTTATTTATTTTTTTTCTTCCTTCTAATTTTCTAATTTTCTTCGTCAAAGTCAAAAAAAAAAAAAAATAATAATAATAATAATAAGAGAGAGTATATTAATCAAAAATCACAAAACCTTATGAAAATATAAAAATTATATAAATAATATTTGAATAAATTATCCCATAAAAAAGGATCCTTTCTTATTAATAAACAGTTTATGTATACATATTACATATATTGGTGGAATTTTATTTTTATAAGAGTAAAATAAAATCCTATAAATATTAATAATAAAAAAATCAAATAACAAAAAACCAAAACAGAAAAAAAAATGAATAAAATATTTATAAAAATTATTATCCTACCACAAAACCACTCAAATTTAATTAGAAAATATTTTTTTTTTGTTTTTGGTTTTAAAAGTCATTCTAGTGTAAATGTTTCTGATTTTCTAAAACATCTGTCTTTTTCACAAATGACGACGTCAAATCAATTAAAGTTATTAGAAATGGTTTTCTCGGTAAAAACAAAATAAATAAATAAAGATCATATGAAATGTAGGTGTCTTGAATTACTTTTACCGGAATTATAATTTAAAAATAATAATTTGAAGTATCTCAGTATGCCTCTTTTTTTTTTTTTAAAAAAAAAAAGGACATGAAGTTTTATTTGTAATCACATGAAGTATATGTTTTATATTTAAATTACAAAATATTTCTGAGTAACAATTGAAAATTCCAATAAAATGGCAGAAGCATCAATGGTATACAATATCAAATTTATTTTTATTTGTCCTTGTAGTCCTTTTTTGTTTTTTTTTTTAGGTATGGAGTCTCAAATTTTCAAACAAGTTCCACGAATTATAAAATTGTTGAACCAAATTTTTTTCCCTTATTTATTTTTAATAAAAAATTTAAGTCCTTGTAATGTAACAGAAAACCCTTTCTTCTTTGAAGTTTTTACAAAAATATAATGTTATTTCTTAGAAAAAATAAAAATTTGATAGCTTTTAGATATTCAAAAATGTTATCCTTTTTTTTTTATTAAATAAAATCTTTCTGTATGCTTTTAATAAATTCTTTGAATTCTTTCAAATGTCCGAACAAGAAATAGAATAAAATTTCTTAAAGCACTTTTATAACTTCTAAAAAGCCATTAAATTTTTGTTAAGTATGATACTTAACGAAAAAATAACTACATTTTTTAAAGGATAAAGTCATTATGATACAATCTCCATTTCATGTAGAATTTTATTGGAATTTAAAATGGTTACTTAGAAACATATTATTCATTTAGCAATAACGATAGTATTTTTCTCTTATTTGGACTTAGTAAATATATAAAATATAAAATTTTTTCTTTGCTTTTACAGAAATTGGAAAAAAAAACAAGTCAACAAAACAATTAAACCAAAAAAAATACAAAAAAGAAAGAAAAAAACAAACGTCAATTTAAAATTTTCAATTTTTCTTGTTTCCTCTTTTTTTCTTGTATGTATATGTGTACACATAAGTACATTAACTTTTTTAAATACATATATACTAAATAGTATATATAAAAAAAATACCACCCACCATTAAAATAAATAAAAAAAAGACTTAAAAGCATTTTTTTTGTTCTATACTTACTTTAAAAAAAAAAATGAAAAAAATCCACTTAATGTATATTTAGATGACCTTTTTTAAACAATGTTTACAAGCATTAACATTAAAAACATTTCATCAGTATCACAAAATATTGTTTATCATATTAATAAAAAATATTTATACATTAAGTAAATAATAATATAAAAAAGAAAAAAAAAACAAAAACCATTTAATATACTTTTCAAAAACATATAAAAATAATTTAAAAGCAAAATAAAAATATTTTATAAAAAAAATACGAAAAAATAAATAACCTTCAATATAGAAAATTATTTATAAAAATTTATTGATCAACAGATATAGAAAAAACGTAAAAAATTAAAAAAAAAGTTTAAAAATATGAGTTTTAGACGTCAATCAATACAATCTTTTTCAATACCTGGAAGCGGTAAAGTATCTTCACAGTCATCATTAAAAAAGAAACAACAACAGGATAAAGATAAAAATCAACAATATGAACAACAAAAGGATATAAAAACTCCAGAACATAAAACGTTAAATCAAAATCAATCTTCACCACCACCACCACCACCATTACCACAAAAACAACAACAACAACAACAAAATAATAGTAATAACAGTAATCTTCAAAGAAGAGAATCCTTAGTTAAACCAACATGGCATAATGTATGTCCTGGACAAGTTTCATCGAAAACATTTGAAAAAGTAAATGGTATTGAAAATAATTTAAAAGATAATTATTCTGGAGTAAATAATAATACAATTCGAACGGATCTTAAAAACTCTCGAAAACAAATCGAATTATTTGATATATTTGGCAAGGTGAAATTATATAATATATATTGGATTTTTTTCTTTTTTTTTCAATTTTGTAATTTTATTTATTTTTTTTTTAACAACACTTTTGTCCTTTCAATTTTTTTTCTATATATAAATCTATGATCTATATAATAGATTTTTTTTTTTTTTGCAAATATTATTTTAAATAAGTTAAAAATTTTTAAAGATATTTTTTCTAATATTTTCCTTATCCTCTTACATTTTTTGTAAAAAAAAAAAGGAAAAATCTAAAACAACACAACGTTTATTTATTTTCCATTTTTTTTTCCTTCTTTCTTAGAATTTATTTATTTTTACATATTTGATACACATTATTTTCATTTTCCTTTCCTTTTCATTTTCTAACAAACAAAAAAAACAAGAACTTTTTTTTTTGCAACCTTGTTTTTCTTTCAATTCGTCAATATTTTTGTTTTTTTTTTCTCATCATTAGTGTAAGGGAAATATGACCTTAAGCATAAAGAAAAATCATATATATTTTTTTCAAAATGTTCAATGTTTCTTATTGAATTTAAAATTAAATCTTATGAACGATAAAGCCGTTTTTCTTCTTACTTTTTTTGCAATAAAAGACAACAACAAAATTCACAATCCTTAATATATATTTAAAAAAAATAAAATAAAAATGATTAAATTTTTTTGCCAACATTTAATTTGCATCCAAATAAAATTTTATGGAATATTTATTTTAAACAACAAAAAAAAATCTCCACACATTTTACATTATTTAAAGATTTATGACGCCATTTTTAGATAAAAAAAAAACAAAAGAATATACGTTTTTTTCTGTAAGAAAGATCATTTTAATGGAATCGATAATTTATTTAGATTTATTAAACTACTGAGTATACATACATACGTACTAGTAATGTTACAACAAGGAAATACATTATATTCTATCTATAGCAATATATGAAAAGGGAAATACTATCAAATTTTAAGATAAAATTATCTTTTGTTTTATAAAATTGTAAACATGTTAGAATTTTTTTTTTCTTCTGCATGAAAGTGAACAACCCACACACACATTACTTTCATAACTAAAAATAAAATAAAACATTTCATATTCATGTGCATGCTGTGTCTCCATATAATGTGGGTTGATGATATCATTTTAATATATCTATTAGGTTTCCTTCTTTAAATTAAACATGAATGCACACCACCAAATACTCAGATTTTGAAAATAAATTACATTTAAGATTTATTTCGAATTTTCTATAAAATAAATTTTGATTACCTACATTATGAAAAATCCTTATGGTAGGTCCCGAATTATAAAATGCAAACAAGACTTCGAATATTCAGGTCGAAAAAGTACTAAGTTTTGTTTAAAACTTTAAAAAAATGGACTATGGAGATACTTATTAATACAAATTATTCTGAATTTGAAACTTCATTTATCTCTTGTACTTTTCTAGGTTTTTTTTTTGTAGATATTCAATCAAGTTTAGGAAAACCTAATATTCTGGTCTTTTATGGAAGAAATTCGTTGACACATCCCAAAAAATTTGGATGTGTGTATCACTTGTTTAGTCCTATAAAATTTTTTTTATCTTTCAACCTAACGCTGTATCAATTTGCATAAATTTTTAGTGTCTTTTTTTCATATTTAAAAGTTCAATGAGTGAATTTACATGTTATAAAAATGACATTTTACTCTTTTAAGTTCGTTATATTTTTTTTTTTCAATATATTTTTTTTCCAATTTAAAAAAAAAATTAGTGGCACGAGGGAATCATTGATATTCATTGTTTCGTTGTTTTTGTTTTTTGCCATTTTAGATAAAAACGTTATGTTTCCATCATGACATTTTTGATGATTGAATTGTTTTGAAATTTGCAAAAATAACAAATTTTTATTTACATTAAAAAAAAGCCAAAAAACATATAAAAAAGGATTTAAAAATGAACAAAGAAAAAACGTTGATTGATTACTAAAATAAAAATCCTTTATTTCTCGTGTTGTTTTTATTTTTTTTAATTTTTTGTTTTTTACTAGCTTTATTTTTATGTTAAAAGTTTATTCTGAAAAAAAAAAATTGTTTTATAGATATCAAAATCGTAAAATAAATCTGCAGATAATTTATAATAGTGCCTTTAAAATAATTTTAAATTTAAAATAAAAATTATGCAAATTTAAATTTGTTACCATGATATTCTTTTTTATTTTTTTTTTAAATTTTATTTGTTAATGTTAAAAAGGTTTGTTTTTTCTCCATATAAATTTAGTAACTAAGTCAGATTTTGTAACTGAACTTAACTTTTTTTTTACAACATATCATCAACAAAAAAAGTGTTGAAAAATTTTATCCAGATTAAAACTTTTTTTTTCTTCTCCCAAGTATGCAAATAAACATTAAAAATAACGATAAAATTAACTTAATTATCATAAGATTCACCATTAATTCTTTTTTAATTGTCTCTAATGAAAAAAAAAAAAAGAAAAAAAAATTTTCAAAGAAGAAAAAAACGTGTTATACACTTTATAGTATCATTTTTATAAAAAGGACATACTTTTAAAACATCATAAAAACTTTTACTACGAATATATCGGGGGGGTTTTTTTTTTCTTCTAAATGTTTTTTAATCTTCTGATGGACTTTTTGTAGTTCTTTTTTCTTTTTAAACTTCATTTTTGGGAGAAGATATGTATCATAAAAATGTTGCATGTGTTTAATGACTAATTTAAAAACATTTTAAAAATTTAATTAATCAAAAAATGCTCATAGAGAATAATTGCTTTCGCTAAAAACATATAAATTCATGAATTTTCTGAGATTAGTTTAAAAAAAACTCTTATTCTGCTATCAGTTTTGTTACTTTACTTTAAGAATCATTTAATGTATGTATGTACCTATATAACATGAAAAAACCATCCGGTGTTTACATAATATAAATATACATATATATATAAAACAGACAAAGGACCACATTATAAGACACTTTATAATGGTTTAATATTAATTGATATACCATTCTTTAAAAAGATTCTTAACAATAAATAATTGAAAAATGTTCAGTATTATGTTAAAAGTTTTCAAGAAAATTTACTTTTGAAAGCAATAAAGTATATGGAGTATATGGACGCTTTTTTTACGAAGAGAAAATACATAAATCAATAAAATTAATCCTGGTAAAATGAAATTTTAATAGTAAAATTAATTTTTCATTCTATTTTATTCTTGTTTCATTTTAAATTAATTTCATTATTATTATGTAAACTCTGAAAGATATTTATTAGTGATTTAATTGAATTTTCTCTACTCAATTTTACAAATTTTCTACAAGTTTGTATACCTATACACACATATACGCTATTTAATTAGCTATGGTCTACCAGCGTGATAGAATGAATTTATTTTTAAAATAAAATGAAAAATAAGAAGATAATTAGACTGTACACATAATCGAAGAACAACAAAATAAATCAACAAATTTATCATGTAGCATTATAAATAACGTCCTTGAAATAGCCCTATAAGAAAAATTAATGAAAAAGTATCTACTATAAAAACTATGTATAATCCTATACGAGTATATTACTTGGCTATCTGTCTAGACATATTAGCAACAGGTGTCATTGTAATTGATATTTTATTTTAAGTATTTTAATTTTGTGTTATGATTTTTTTTGTTTTTTTTTAAATCTTTTTATAAAACACATTATTGAATACGCTAATTGTATTTATTTATCCTTTACAAATTTTTTCAATTAAAAACTAAAAAGAAAGAAAATTACTTGTTGTACTATCTTCAAAATTACAACAACCATATGAATCTATAAAAGTAATTTATTTTTTATTCAATAACACACCATGTTATCCATCCTTTTCCAAACTCCGTATCTTAACTCATTCATCCATATCCTTAATTTTTTTTTTTTTTTTTTTATTTTGAACAAAGAAAATCACTTTAATACAAAGTCAATCTTAGTATGTATATTTACACATGATTCCATCATCATGTTATCATTATCATTATTCATTCATTTCATATATACACACATAAATTACATACGTCTACACATTCAATAAAAATATATTTAAAAAAAAAAAAAAGAAAGTGAAAGGTTAAAAATTTCAATTCAACACAATACACAACATGAAGAAAAACTTTTTTTTTTTTTTTACCATCAACAAACTCAACAGGTGATGCTACTTGGAGATTCCGGTGTAGGAAAAACTTGCCTTCTTGTTAGATTCCGTGACGGTACATTTCTTTCCGGAAATTTTATATCAACAGTTGGAATTGATTTTCGGGTGAGAATAAACAAGAAAATAAAAATAACTTTTTTTTTTTTGAATAAAAAATAAGAAAAAAAATAAGACATTTTTCTTTGTCCATTTTCTTCAATGTTTCTTTAAGTGTATTTTGTGTAAATTTATGTTATACGTACATTTTTATTTCTTGAATAATTTATGATGTATAACAACAAGTGAAATGATGTTAGTAAATTGTTGCTTTTATACCGTTTTAATGTTATTTATTCCGTGATTTTTATTTTTTATTTATTTTTTTTTTATTTTGAATAATGTCCTTAAAAGTTGATTAAATCATTTATTTTTATAATTTATTTGAATGTTATGTGTACGAGTATCGAGTATATAAATATTTTAATATGACTAGACATGTTCTTAATGCATGCTCTTGATGATATTTTTTTTCATTTTTATGTTTTTGATATTATTTTATCTTATTATTATTCTGTTCAATAAAAATTTCGTGATTTATTGTTAATTTTCTTTCACACAAATAAATTTTCAAGTATCATAAAAAAAAAAAACAACAACTAATAAGTGATTTTGATTGTTTCACTTATTCTTATACTTTCACAACTCACAGAGCTGCAAAATATTTTTTTTTTATTATTATTTTTGTTTGTTTGTTTGTGCAAACAGAAATGAAATATAAATTTTCCAGGATATTTTTAATCTTTCTTTACCCTGACTTTAAAAAAAAAAAGCTATTATGAGTTTCCATAGTACCAACAAATTTAGTTGATCCTTGTGAGCTTGTGAAAAAGCTATAGAAAAATAATGTTCATTGAGAACAAGAAGTTTGGGGGTCAGCATAAGAGACAAATCCCGTAACTTTCTTTATTGAAGGAAATTGCCTATAACAATGACATTAATATGTCTACAAAAAGCTACATCATCATTTTTTATCTAAACAATCGGAGAAAGTCCATCTAAACGAATCGATCTGAATTCATTAATTGAACCACACGTCTACATATATTTTTTAATATATTCTACCTCAATTAGATATTTTTATACACATACATACCTGTAAATTTTCGGTTAATTTTAAATTTAATTATCTGCACATAAAAATTCAAAATTTCATTAAAAAATTTAAAATAATAAAAATGAATTTTCAAAAATATTTTCATTTCATTACATTTATTTGATTACAAAACAAAAAATAATATATTCTGTTTATATCATTGTATTTCATTAAGCAAAAAATTTTTTTTCACATAAAACACGATAATTCAATTCACAATAAATATGCTAATTTCTTTTCTTTTTTTTTCATTAAAATTTCATAATTATTGTACATTTGCATAATTGTTCAATCCAATATTTTTATTTTTTTTTATCAGAACAAAATTAAAAAAGAAAAAAAAATAGTCATAAGTGAGTATTGGTTTATCCTTTTTATTTTTTGTTTTAAATAAAAACAAAACATATGAAATAATTAATTTTCCACTTTTAAATCTGATTTAAATAATTATTTTCATTCATTTATTATTTTTAACCTTTAAAATTTTATTTTTTTAATTTTCCATACGTATGTATTTATGTATGTACTTATATGTAAACAAAATTGAAGGGCTTTTCATGAACATGAAAATTAATTTACAAATTTCGAGTATTTTAAATGAATTCTACGTATTTTAAATTATTTATTCTTGTGTAAAAAAAAAAATCTGTTTAAACATATGGTATTTTAAAATTATACATACGAGTACAATGTAATATCCTTTACCTACATTATTATGGATTATTGAATTTTAATTAGTGTTCAATTTATAAAAAATGGCTTGAAAGCTCTTAATAATATTTCAAAAAAAAAAAAACGTTTTAAAATAAAACGAAATTTTTAAAAACATTTTTTTTTTGAAAATAATTACAAAATTCCATTTAATTTCTTTTTTACAAAAGTTGTTTCAAAAAGTTTTAATTTGAATATAAAACAAAATTAGATTTTAAATCCTTACCGAACAATTATGAGATGAAAAAAAGTTGCATTTATTATTTTATATTTGGCGTAATATTCCACAAAAAAAACAAAAAAAAATATGCAATCAAATTAAATGTAGAGAAAAAAAAAAATCTCAGAAAGTTTCAGGTTTCAAAAACAAATTAAATTTGTGAAAAAGGATAATTGAAATTTTTTTGTAAATATTTTTTTAATTATTAAAAACATTTTGTTGGAATAGAATTGAATTACGAAAAAAATGTTCTTGCCATAAAAATTAACCACGAATACCATTAAAATAACAAAAAGTACATTTCAATCGATCAATTAAAACAACAATAACAAAAATCGAGAAGAATTGAAAGGAAAAGGATAATATTGAGGCCGGAGTCAGAATTAAGCTGTAGCCCCATTCGAAAAAGAATATTATCTACAACAGGAAAATTTTGCATTCCAATCTGTCACCTAATGAAAATAAATTGACTAAATTTTCGACCTATATGAGAACTTTTCAAAACTTTGAACAAAAAAAAAATAATAAGACAAATAACGGCGTATAATAAAATAAATTGTAGTGCTTTTAAAAACAACCTCTCATACCATCAAGGTTTTCTATGTTTTTCTTTTTTCTTACTGTGATAAAAACACCAATAAAAATACATAATAGGAGAAAAATAGACTAAATTTTTGAATTTGTAAAAATACTATTCTATGAGGTAAGAACCTTTATTTAGATTGTGAATTGAGAAGTTTTCAGATATCAAAAGAATTGAAAATTTCTAAATATAAACCCGTATCTTTATCTATTAAATATGTAAACTTCTAGAACTAGGATCTAGGATTCACGTTACAGAATTTTTATTAGTTTTTTTCCTTTTATTTATTTTTTTTTTTTTGTAATTTTAACCATAAAATTATTCCATCAATTTTGATTTTTTTTTTCTATAAAATTCTTAAAAGTTTTTAGCAAACTTAAATATATATTTACTGAACTCTCAAGAAAAGAAAAAAACTTAGTTCACAGTAAAAAAAAAAAAACTATATTATTTTTGCCTTTGAAAGTTGAAAAACTTTTAAAAAGATAACAAAAATGTTTAACTTTTAAAAGTTCCGTTGAAAATCTTTGCATATATAAAATCAATATACCGCAAGTATGCATATAATTTTATATTTTATAAAATATATTAAAAACTATCTATAGTGCATGATATATTTAATTTTGAAATTTATATTCTTTTTTTGTTTCGTTTGTTTGGTTATTTTTCAAATTTTCTTTTTTTGAAACTTTTCTATCTATTTTTGTTTTTTTTTTTTTCCAATAAATTTGCATGTATGTATAGTATATGTGTTTGTAAAAGTAATGAGAATTAAGTATTTTATAAACAAAAATTTTCATATTTAACAATGTTCAATTAATTGAATATAAATATATAGCAAAATTCTGAAAATTTTAATGAAATATGTACGAGTATGTGTACATATATTTGATGTACTTGTATGTTTGTAATTTTCACCATAATTATGTAAGCAAATTAATAAGTAAACAAAATAATATATCGTAAAATACATAAAATGTTTTTTCAATTGTGAAATTTTAAAATAATTAATTATACGTATGTATCATATATGTATATAATTTTAATGTATGTAACTCTATGTATGTAAATGTGTATTAGTTTTATAATCTCTTAGAAGAAAAAAAAAAGAAAGTATATATAAATATTTATCGTATTAATAAAATGATAACACACTCGTATGATTCTATGGTAACTACATACAAGTAAATTACATATATACATATTGTTTACATATCCTCCATATTCTTTTTTTTTTTCAATATTTTCTAAACACTTTGTATAAAAAACAAAACGATATTACATGTGTATGTATGTATTAGTATTTATGTTAACAGAAAATATTATTTCTACAAAGATACATTTAATTGATAAATATATTTTGATATATGTATGTATTAATTTTTTTTTTTTCATACAAAAATTTATTTTTATTTTGTTTGTGTATGCGTATAATGTAAATATCATATATAAAATAAACTCATATGTAAATATTCAAAATTTCATATTTTCATCATCAGGAATCTTCATTATTAAGTATCATCTTCATCGTCATCACATCATATCATATCACTTGTTTTTTATTTATTTATTTTTTTTTTAAATGTGTATATATCATTTTCAATATTTTTCATCATTTATACTAAATTATCAACGTATCAATTAATCCTGGTAATCAACCATTAAAAAAGGCTCTATCATCATAGGCTTTAAATTATATCTTATCATATATTATATAGGTATATACGAGTATATTTTGTATATTATAACATAATTATTATATCTTAATAATATACATCATGTATCTTTTACATTTATGTTAAAATATGTATATACAATATAAGTATTACATAAAATATGGTTGAATAAATTTTAATGAAACAATAAACTTTTTGTATGTAGGAATATATATTCGTATGTATGTAATGTAGGAGGTATTATTATATAAATTTTTTGAAGAAAAGCTTTTATAATTATATTTACCGCTTCAATGTACTCAAATATTATTTTTATACACACATATTGGAAAATTTATTCTTTATTTTATTTTTTTATTGAATCAATAATTGTTTATTATATATATTTATAATGGGGAAGTTTCATATTTCCTCTCATTATTTTTATATTATTAAGTATAATGTTAAACAGGGTAGATGTAAATGGTCGTATACGGTGGAATATTACATATACATACATATGTATGTATCTAAAAGATACTTTTATGAAAGGTATCCAATAAGATTTTTCTTGAAATACATTTAACAATGTGTGTGTTAATTAGAATTTAAATTAAAAGAAATTAAAAGAAAGTTCTAGCTCTTTTTAATCTGATTTATACATCTGGGCGGAAATAATCTGGAAAGATTGAAAAAGATTTTTTCTATATACGTGCTTTCGAAAAAGCATTTAAAGTTTTTTTTTGTTGTTTTTTTCTTGTTTTTGTTTTTTGAGTAAACTTCAGGAATTATTGCAAAGAATATATAAGTGAAAAACGATCAGTTTACAAAGTATCCGACTACTAGTACATCTACCCTACACATCATGTTAATGTACATATATACATACATAATTGTTATTGGCTTTACTTTGTTGTATTTTATTTAAAGTTAAATGCTTTCGTTTAAATTCTTCTTTACGAAAATTTATATTTAGGTTTTATTTTTCCTTTGCTCATCATCCTATCTTTTTTTTTTTCAATGTTATTACAGAATAAAATTGTTGTTGTAGACCATACCAGAGTTAAATTACAAATCTGGGATACTGCCGGACAAGAAAGGTTTCGTAGTGTTACACACGCTTATTATAGAGATGCCCATGGTAAGTATTTTTTTTTTCTTTCATTATTTCAAATTTGTAAAATAAACACACAAAATAAAAAGGATAATTTCCAATGGTTATTTTTCCACTATACTATCATATAATTTTCATCGGATGAAGAAAAAAAAAAGTATCTTTCATATTTATCATCATCTTCATCATCATTAACGCGTTCATCACTTTAATCGATAGCCTTTTTTTTTCAATATAATAATTAAAAAGCGTAAATATACATAAAAGGAAAAGAAAAAAGGATTCTTTTTTTCTCTTCCTTTTTTTTATCAAATCATGTCTGCTCTTGAAATTAAAAAAATTTACGATTGAATGAGTTATTTTGTGTATATATACACAATATGCCTATACAACTACATACATTATTATGGATATAAAAAATAAAATATTTATGTATTTGTGTGTACATATACATACATATACGTACATTAATAAAATAATATTCCTCCTTTTCATTGTATTTATGTAAATAAATAGAAAAGAAAATAGTAATAATTTTTCACTTAAATTGGATATTTATTATCATCATCAACATCATCCTAATTATTATTATTATTATCAATTCATTTTTATTTTTATTTTTATAGCACTCCTTCTTCTTTACGATGTCACCAATAAAGTAAGCTTTGATAATATTAGAGCATGGTTAGTTGAGATTAAAGAATATGCTCAGGATGATGTTGTTATAATGCTATTAGGTGAGTTAAATAATGAAACAAAAAACAAAACAAAAATGATTTATTACTTTTTTATATATTTTTTTTCTATTTGTCATGTCCTATTTCTGAATAATCCTTAAAAAGTATATACATATATGGATATACAATGACAATAAATTAGAATTATTTATTAATTAATTTTTATATAAAATATATCATTAATTTATCAGGAAATAAAGCTGATTGCGGATTTGAAAGACAAGTTAAGAAGGAAGATGGTGAACGTTTAGCACGTGAATATAATGTAGCATTTATGGAAACATCAGCAAAAACGGGATTAAATGTTGAACTTGCGTTTACGGCAGTTGCGAGGTAAAAACCAAAAAAAAATTTACTATAAAAAATTCTAACTTATGTATCCTTATTCCTTTAAAAATTACTCAAATAAATTTATCATTTAAAAAAATAATGTTTATAGAATAATTTGAATATATTGTGTCAAAAAAATAAGAAAATTTTTAATTATGAAAAATAAAGAATTTAAATAATCCTTTTAATTCGCAATTAACCACGTGTCTAGTATAAAAATTTTAAACTTTCTGAAAAATTTCTTAGAATATTTTAAAACAAATAAAAATCATAATATTCTTAATTTAAATTTACAATTCTTGTAAATGTAAATACACAATTAAATCGAAAATGTTTTTTTTTTCTTTCTAATTTTTATTTCAATCATAAACAAACAAAATATACATACGCATAAAAAATGTAGGTATTTTAAATAAAAGCTTAAGGATGCTTTAGGTACAAATTATATGCATTTGAAAATCATTAACTATAGCTGATAAAAAAAAAATTATTTTAAATCATATTTCAAAGAATCGTGCAAAACAAAAAAAAAAGCCATATTACATGCGTACAAACTTTTATTTACATTAAATTTAAATATCCTTTTAGGCCATAAAAATGTATAAAATTTTAATTATATACCAGATATTTTCAGTTTTATTATTTTTTTTTTTTCAAATGAATATTATATTTTATTTTCAAAGATAAGATTAATTAAATTTTTCATAACGTATAAATAAACTGAATAGGTATTAATTTTTTTTATTTTATTGAAAATTCCAAAAAATGTAAACGGCGTAATATTAATTCATGCTAAGAAAGAAAACAATTAGTATATACCCGCGACCATATTGTAGAAAATTTAGATTTGTGATACAAAAGTATGAGATGTTAAAATTTGAATTGTTTGAAATTTTTAGAAATTAAGAGCTTATTTCACGGTAAAAAGTCAAATTATACATCAGAGGATCTGAATTTAATTTCAGACATTTCATTAGAAAATTGTAGATATAATTTTTGTATGATCTTAAAAATTCTCGAGATCGAGATTCTATTTTGTGTACCTTTTAAAATGCGATTTTCATAAAAATACTACTTTCCTATATATAAAGAAGATGGTCTCATGTTCTATGGAGACTAACCTAAGTAGCCCTAACTACGAAAATCTGCATCTACAATTCATAAATTTTCAAAACCATGTAAATCTTGTTTTTTTTAGATAATTTTTTTTTTTTCAGAGGACCTTTTAAAACAAATATCATTTTAATACCATTAATTTTTTGTTTCTTTCTTTTTTTCTACATTTTTTTTATTTTTAGACAATTAAAAAGTAGACGATGTGATTCAATTGATGATACGAAATTTAATGTACAAGATTTTGTTAGAGAACAAACACAAAAACCAGCATGTCCTCCATGTAATATGTAACATGTAACAATAAACATCATAAAAAAAAAAAATTCACATACATAATATGATTATTATGATGCAAAATAATGATAAGGATGACGTTAATGATGATGATACAACAGTTGATTTTGATGTACAACAACAAAATTATTTAATCATAAAATATATATATAAAAAAAAAAATAATACAACAAATTGAATTTTCTTATCATGAAAACATGAATATGAACAGTACATATTTATGTACTATACATTGTATGAATTTTAATGCAATTATAAACATCCTACAAATAAATAGAAACAAAAAAAAAATAAAATACAATTTTGGAGCTTTAACAGAAACATATATAGATAAATGTATTTATAGGTGTATGTTAAAGGAAAATTTTGAAATGTGTAATTTATATTTATTTAAATACCATTAAAATATAAATAAAATGTTAACTAAATATTATTTAAAATTAATATATGTAATTGAAGAAAATATAATGATGTTTAGAAGAAAAGAAAAAAACACACACACACAATATTTCAATAAAACATATCGAATTAAGTAAAATGTTTGATCAGATGAATACAAAATTTAAAAAAGTCGAAAAAACAATTTAATAAAAACTGAATAAAAATGTATTTTAATAAATATAAAAAAACATTATATTAATTAATTTAGCAAGAAAATAATAAAAAAAATGTTTAAATACACAAAAATATTTATTTGATAGACAAAAAAAAAATATTAATAAAATACAAGAAAAGAAAACTCCTCAAAATGAAATTTGTGATTGGATTTTTTAAAGAAGGATTTGTCAACGAGTCCAATTTGGCTCATAAAATATTCAATTACAAAATAATATACAGTCGGGATCAAAATTGAGAGGACATTTGGATTTTATCAATTCAAAACAATTATTTTTTTAAATTACTAATGGTTAATGAATTTAATTATTATTGAACATAAATATTGGTCAACCTTTATATTTTTATTGTTCATAATAATATTTACAATAAACATTTTTATTTTTTTCAAAAATCAGAATTTCTTTTCTGAAACCTTATTTTAAACAGGTGTCCTCTCAATTTTGATCCCGACTGTATAAGTACATATATATATATTACTATTTAAAATTAATTTAATTGAATATGTGTGTAAAAAAAAAAAATATTCGTAGATATTTGAAAGTTACATACAAAGAAAAAAAAACAAAGAATATTAAAAAAAATAAAAAAATAAATTTTTAATTTCCACTGGACCAATATTTTGCATAATATTTTCAATTAAACCTAAAGTCTGATTTTTTTTTTCACATATTTTCTAACGCTTTAAAAAAAAAATTGTGAATCAATTTAAATTGATAAATAAAAATTATAATAAACTCATGCTCACCAATCTAAATCAGGGATATAATATTTTTGCTTAATTTTTATTTTTATCTGTTCATAGGAAAAAAAGAAAAGAAAATTGCTTTATAAAATAAAAATGATTGAAGAACCACATTACAAGACATTTTTTTTTCACTATAAATAATATCATTTCTTTGTCGTCTAATGCACTTATAGTTTTTCTCTTCATTTTAAACGCATTTCCTACTCCTTTTGATTCTTAATAATAATATTGAAAAAAATAAAACTTACATAAAGGATGTGCCATTCCAAAATTACTTACGATCCCTAAAACAATAGGAAATTATTTATTAGAATTTTTTCAATTAGCTACTTAGAAAATATTTTACACAAAAAATAATATTACCGCCATAGAATGAATCCTACAGCTTTGAGTTTTTCCATGCTGATGGTACAAGTTATCCCCAAGCATATTTTTTCACACACTTTTCACCTCTTTTCTAAAAAAAATTACATTAGCACATCACAATTTACATTTACTTTTGATTTGAACACTTTAAAACATAATTTTTGGCCATTATTATAAGAAAAACTTTAAAAAAACACAACATTTTCAATAAGCTACTTAGAAAATATATTACACAAAAAATAATATTACCGCCATAGAATGAATCCTAAAGTTTTTCCCATACTGATGGTATATCTTACCCCCACGCACATTTTTGAACACACTTTTCACCTTTAAATTTCTAAAAAAATTACATTAGCACATCACAATTTACATTTACTTTTGATCTGAACACTTTAAAACATAATTTTTGGCAATTTATTATGAGAAAAACTAGAAAAAAACACAAATTTCCAATAAGCTACAACTTTTCCCGCTTTTTTTATTGTTAACTCGCGCAAAGATTCTACTAACTTCACTTCAGAACGAATTAAACGAGACTAAAAAAAATTCAATTGCAAATTTGCAATGCATTGCCGCCAAAGCTAAATAAATATGCAATGCAAATGTAATGTTGTATGTATGTAATGTAATAATGCAAAATGTCGCAGGCGTTTTGCGCAATCGCACTAGCATCCTTGTTTTGACAAGAACAAAAACTCCTTGCATATAGTGGTTTTGACTTAAGCTAAAAATTATTCCATTGTTTGGGTTTTTTTTTTTAATTTGATTTTTTATTTAGAAAAAAGTCGTTACATAAAATTTGTATTGAAGAGCGGAGATTTAAAAAATTTATTTTTTTTTTCTTCGTTTTAAAAGCAATATTTTGAGAAAATTGAAATGGCTAAGTAATCCGTTCGATCATGATGTTTTTTTTATTCATAAAGTGATTTTCTCTTCCTCAAAAAAATTCATTTCCTCAGCAATAATGATTTCTTTGATAATAAAAAAATACATATATTTTTTCAAATAAAAATTAAATAATTAAATTTAAAAAAAAAAATATATGTAATCACAAAAACAACAACAAAAAATATCTTATATACAATGAAAATATAAGGTATACATATATATACATCATAATAATTTTTTATTTTAAATATAAATTATTTTGTAGAGAAGTTAAATAAAAGAATTTTAATACAATTTTTTTACGTTTACAAAAAAAAATGAAATTATAAATTTTATTTGTAAATAATTTAACAATAAACAAAATTATATCCATAAAAGTAAAATAAATAAATAAACAAATAAAAATATATTATATACCTATGTAATAATTGTAAAAAAAAAATAATAATAATGAAAAAGTAAAGTGAAATTATGTTGGAGAAAGTGTATAATGCTATAGTGACAATATCAAAAGAGAATATGAAATTATATGAAAATTGTTAGAAATATATAAATAGAAATGAAAAATTGTTGTTTTAATTTTTCTTGTTTTCGATATTTCGTTCATTGGATTCTTTTGAATACACCTACTATTAGATGATAGGGGCAAATATGGTAAAATTTACTTTAAAAAATCCACATACCAAAAATTGAGAAGTTACAAAGAATATAAAAAGATTAGATTAAAAAATTGGTGTTGAATATTCTTTTCCACATTTTTAAATAATGTTTCCGTTACATTTTTCACATGATATGAAAAGTTTCAGATTGGTTCCACGTTCCACTCAGCTCAAATGAATTATCATTTCTTTCCACAGACGTATAGGCCATCAACGTGAAATTCGTTGAACAAAACATGAAAATAGCATTGAAAAATATTTAAAAATGTCTTTGATAAAATTTGCATATTGTTTCCATGCTTATTTTATCGAAAATATTTTTAAAAAAATCGAAATTTCTAAAATTTTAAATCCTTTGTGGGATTTCCTAAGTGGAAAAAGAGAGATTGTTAACAGCACTATGATTTTTCACATTTTTGAAGTGACAACTGGAACTGACAATTGAAAACGTCAGACAGACAAAAAAACAAAAGAATCTAAAATTCGAATCAACAAACAAGCATGGTTTAATTTTATTAAACAATTATTTTTATTTATTTATTTTAAATTAACAACGAATTGTTAAAGAACAATGGTTCGTAAATTAAAATATCATGAACAGAAGTTATTGAAAAAGGTTGATTTTATAACATGGAAGTGCGATAACAGTTCACATGAAAATAAAATTCTTCGAAGGTTTCACATTCGTAAAAGAGAAGATTATACAAAGTAAGATTTCTTTGAATTTATATGGAAAATTCCTAAATTCTAACCTCAAATTTTAATTTTGTTTGCAGATATAACAAATTAGCTCGTAATATTCGTGAATTGGCAGAAAAAATTAGTGAATTAGATCAGAATGATGCATTTCGTGCTGAAGCAACTTTATTACTTTTAGAAAAATTATATCAACTTGGTTTAATACCAACAAAATGGGATTTAGCAAATGCAAGTAAAGTATCAGCAAGTAGTTTTTGTCGTCGAAGGTTACCTGTTGTTATGGTCAGACGTAAGTTTTACATACCACATGTGCACCAGTATATAATAGAATATGTAAATGTATATCTTGTTTAATTTTGAAATATTTTTACAGAAAAATTCTCAGAAAATATAAAAAATGCAACAGATTTGATTGAACAAGGTCATGTTCGCGTTGGACCAGAAATGATTAAAGATCCAGCATTTATTGTATCAAGAAATCTTGAAGACTTTGTAACATGGGTTGATAGTTCAGCAATACGAAAACATGTTTTAGAATATAATAATATAAGAGATGATTTTGAATTGTAAAAATTTAATTTAAAAAATAATAAAACGTAACAAAAACAAACTACATATATTTAAGACAAAAAGAAATGAGTTAAATTTTTCACATATTTTCTGCAAGAGTTAAACCTTAAACCAATTCAATTTTCTCAGAACATTGTTTTGAAATGAATGAAAAAACAATTTATCTCCTCTCTTCAATACCAATATGTAAGGAAATCCTTGAATTGATTTTTTTTTTCTGAGGACGCCGTACATTTCTTCTTCCATCTGATCCGATACGATTTATTTTGGTTTAATCACTCCAAAGAATAAATTTCCACTGGTTTTCCGTCCAGTTTTGATGGGTTCTCTGCAACCTTTTACTTTTTTTTCGACTTGTCATGGAAACCCGCGGGTTTTTTTCTAGCTACTCTACAATGAAGATGGTTTTCAGCCAAAACGACGTCTAATTGTGCTTTTTGAGGTGGATTCTGATAGATTTAACCCACTGAACAGCTCCCTTTCAATATCAGCTGAGCTTTTCTTTTGGTCTACCAATAATTTCCTTACTATTAATCTACCCATTTGTGGTATTTCCCATGGCCTGTTTTTTCTTTTGAATTTTTCGCAAGTTTTATGCTTCTCAAAGTTCCTTACAGCAATTAGTGCATTGTGCATTTTTTTTTAATTTGATGGGTCCCAGCATCTTTGCCATAGCTCACACCATTATTCCTCATATGAAATACGGATTCTCATTCCTGGCTCACAGCTTTAATTTTTATCCACTTTTTGTTAATTCCAGATCAAAATAAATTAACTATGTTCTACTCAACGTTAAAATCTCTTATATATGGCCGAAAAGTGTCATACTCTATGAAACAAGGTCGTTGCTAATTAGGCTGCACAAAGCAAAATAAGAACCCTAAGGAATTTTCCAAGTACCTACACCCCTTAACATCAGGCAACTAGGATTTTATGAGGGGTTTTTCTTGATAACAAACTAACAATTCTTCGTACCAAATCTCAAAAGGATCTGCATACTTTTAATATGTGGAAAACTTATTTTAAATTTTTTCAAATGGGCGTTGCTAATTAGTTGCACACAGCTGTATGTATGTATTGTTACATTAGACAAAGAAATGAAATTTTTCCTTAATACACTTTATTATTATCAGCATACATAAAAACGGATATTCATTCCTGTTTCCTTTAACATTAATTAAAAAGCTCTAAGAACATTAAACCAAGTCAATAAATTCTTGATTTTTGTAATTTTAAATTTTTGAGGACATACATAAAATTTTTTATTTTGCTTCAACTGCTTTCTCTTCAGGTTTTATAGATACATTTTTTATATCTTCTTTTTCCTTCTTTAATGATTTCATTATTGGAGGTGGTGGTGTTACTTCTTTTATTGTATTTTCTTTTTCATCATCAGCTTGTTCATCATTTGTATTTCCATCACCGTTAATTTCAGTTTTTTTCTGTTTTTCTGTATTTTTGAAACGATCATAACTGCAAATGAAATATAATTTAATTTCAACAAATAATGTTATAGAAAATTATAGAAATATTAAATTACCGTCCAATATTTATATCCAATACCGATCCATCTTCTTCATCATCTTCTGGTACATCATGTCCAACTTCATTTAACAAATCTCCTAAATCTTTATCAACATCTTCCCACAATTTATCAGGACCTTCATTTTCAACATCACCACCTACTTCTTTATGCTCTTCTTTATCTTTTTCATTTTCATCTTTATCTTTCTTTTTCTCTTTACTACTGCTACTACAACTAACTGTCTTTTGACGTCTTTGTACACGTTCTGCTTCTGCACGTAAACTTTGATCTTCTTTATATCTTAAAAAGGATTTTAAATGGCTACGTGTAGCACAATGTTTTTTAATAGCTGATTCTTCATCATCTTTTAAAGAGAAATAAACTGCACAAAGATCACAATAAAGTGCTTCTGTCTTCTTAACATGTTCAGAGCCTACATTAACTTTTTCTTTTCCATCATCATTTTTCTCGTCAATATCAATATTTCCATCAATTTCACCAACAGAATCAACAGTTAAAAAGTTATTTAGATCAACTTCTTTCTCATCACCGCTAGCATCGCTGTGTGAATCGTTATTTTTAATTGCTTTTCGCTGTAATTAATTTTTAAAAAAAAAATCATTTTCATCTAATCTTTTTTGTATCTAAAAAAAAATTAATAAATTACCTTTAAATGATCTAATGAACATCTATGACTTTCATATACCATTGGACTTTTAAAAGCAATACGACATGTATTGCAGTATGGCATTAAAAATTTCTTCATATTACGATGTGCCTCAGACAATTGATGTTTAGCCTTTGGTGTTCTATAATTTAATCTGCATAATAAACAGAATTCTGATTGACCTTCATCAATTTCATCTTTTGATGTTTCTTCTAATTCACGTTGAGCTTTCCTTTGAACAGCACGCATTTGTGATAATTTTGATTTTTGTCGTAAAGATAGACGACGCATTGATATTTTATGTGAACGGGATCTCAAATGATAGATGTATTCCTGTATTTTACATATAATTAAACATTTTTTAATGATTTTTTTTTTCTTTTTCTTTCTTTCAATCAAAAAATCATTTGAAAAATTACCTTAAATGTTTTATATTTTGCTCGACAATGACAGCAATTCAATTTGATAAATGGTCTATCTGAACGTGGTTTTGGACTTTTACTACCATCTTTATCCTTTTCTTTAATATTGTCATCTTTTTCATTTTTATCATCTTCATCATCAGTACGATGATTATCTGATCTTTTATTAATGCTACTTTCTTTTTTCTTAGTACTATTATTTTCACCTGTACCTCCTCCTCCTCCTTCTCCAGTTGTTTCATGATCAGATTCCTCACCCTTTTCATCACCGCTACCATCTTTATCTTTATCATCAGCATCATTTTTAGATGATGGTGATGATGATGTTGAAGATGATGTTTTCTTCTTATCCTTATCATCAATTTTTTTTGTATCATCTTTTTTATCAGATCTTGATGATTTACGAACTGGTCTACTACTACGTATTCCACCAGTATCTCTACGTCTACGTAATGAACTAAATTTGAATTGTTAAATATAATATAAGGGAAGAGGATAAGATACATACAAAAATAACGTAATTTTTTTTTTTATTTTTGGATTTTTCTGTGGATTTATATATATATATATATATATATGTATATGTGAAATCAAATATAGAAAATACATAATATAAGTAATGTAAATAATTCTGTCCATTAAATACATGTACATATGTGAATAAAGTTTTTACTTTTCTAGTCTAAAGAAAAATTCATCATTGTCATAAATTCATCTTCAAATTATGACTTTTTTTTGTATTATTTATTTATTTTATCGAATTAAATTCCGGATAAAAATTACTTTCTATTTATGATAATTTGTAACATGAATAAATAATTAATTTGTATAATTATTTCTAGTTTTGTGATTCTCATTCGAAATATTTTCTTCAATATTATTCTCTAGAATTTTTTTATTTCAAATAAACTTTAAACTATTTTAAATATTCAAAGTGTGATTTCTTCAATGATCGTTATTTGTTTTTTATAAATATTTTCATAATTTAATAAATTTCCTACAACTTTCTTCTATTAAAATTTTTATACCAATACACAAGTGAATAGAATTTTTCGGTTATATGCCGTTGAACAAAACAAAAAAAAAGAGGACTACAATAATCAGTTATGTGATGATGTATAACATAATTTTTTTTTTCAAATCATTCTTCGCATGAAATTTTGAAGTGTTTTAGTTTTTGTTTTGTTTCATAAAAACAAATTTATTACACAAATTTTTTTTTTAGAAGAATTGTATATACTCTACCTCGTTAATTTTGCAATTTTAATTCTTCTTATTCTATCTTTCTGCCTTGCCAACAATAATTTTCTGCGCATAATTCTCATATCAGTTGATTCATGTCGGCTTCGTATAATACGAACACCTCTTGAATTGGAACCTCTCAAACGGTTTAAATTACCGCCACGTGATGAACGTGTGTTGTTTGTAAGACGATGATGTGTATTACTTCTTGGTGGTACATGTTTTGGTGGACCCATAGATGATGAATCATTCATTGATGAATGATGACGATGTGAAGATGAACCTTCACGATCACGACGATATGATGATGAGCCACGATTTGATGACGATGATGATGACGGTGGTGGTGGTGTACGACGACTTGAACGGCTACTTGATTCTCCACCTCCACGATATGATGAGCTTGAGTAGCTTGAACTTAATCTTGAATCCTATATTTGAAAGGGGAGGAAAAGTTTTTTTGTTTGGTTTTGATTTTTTTGTTTTTTGTATTTATTATTTTTGAAGACCAATATTTTTTATTTTTATTTATTAAAAATATCTTCAACCCGAAGGTTTTGTATCATTTTTTATCAGTTGCTAATATTTTATAATTTTGTATGCATTCAAAAATATTTTTACAGATGAGTGCAGAGCGCAGGAACGTTTGTTTTTTTAAAGTTTGAATATGAAAATTGATTGAAATGTGATTTCAATCGAGAATTTCAGTATTAGTATTTCATTTATACATATTCAGATGAAGTTTTGTTTTTTAACTTCCTTTTTTAAATAAGTATGTATCTACTTTACTTTTATTCAACTCATGTGTAATGCATTTCATTACTTTTAGATATCAATTAATTTTATTTTAAATTAATTTTTGTATAAGATTTTATTTGTAGACACATTCTAAATTCTATTTATGTGAATTAAATTAAAAAGTTCAAGTTAAACAATGTGATACAAATTTAATTAAAATAATTGTTCTTTTTGTAAAAATAACCAAAATAAAAAAAATGAAAAGAAAAAAAAAGGAGGAAAAATAAGAAAAAAGTTGTAATTTCTTACCTCATGACGGGATCTTTTACGATCCGGTGAACGATCTCTGGATGAAGTCTAAATTTAAATAAATTTTGTATAAATGTAATGTACTTTAATTTATTTAAAAAAAAAATTCTTACTCTGTATGATCTTTTATGATCATCGTGCCTGTCGGAATGTCTTGATGATGAAAATCTATCACTGGAACGAGAATTATCATATGGATATCTGCTACTTGATGATGAGTAATTACGTGAACTACTGTAACTACTTCCACCACCCCCTCCTGAACTATTATTTCTACCAGAACTAGACCGGTAATTTGAGCTAGAACCTCTATAGGATCCACGTCCACCACCAGACCCACGGCCATATACTCTACCGCCGCGAACCATTTTTCTTTCACACTATGTTTTCTTTTTTTAATGTTCTATGAGAAAAAATTATTTAGATAAAAATTGTAAAAATCCAAGCTCAATGGAGGACATTTTGAATTTTGAAAAAATAAGTTTTTATGTAATAAATTCTTACCTCTGAACACAATTCTTACTGTTTTTTATTCAAAAATTGTTTCTGCACAAATTTCTTATATAATTTTTGATAATGAAATCACTATTCCGGGAAAAAAGCACAAAAAAGTAATCAGCACAAAAAATGGCGTTGCTAGTTAGTTGCTTTGCTAGAATTTTTTCTTTTTGACCGTCGTATATCGTATATACATATAAGTAATTAAGTAGGCGGACAAAGAAAAAGAAGTCGATTCGTAAAGTTTTATTAATCGATTAATTGAACTTTAATCGAAATCAAATGAAATCAGTTTAATTCAAACAGATTTGAAGTAGAGTTGAGACTGAGAGTACCCTTGTTTAGTACTTACTTATTAGAAGTTTTTACCCACAGATATTTTGAAATATAAAGAATTCAGAAAATTTATCTATAGTTATTAAATAATTTTTGCCTTTCTTTCCAATTATTGTTTTTGTACACCGCATTTAATTTATTTTTAAAGTTTTCAAATCGATTTCAAGTTTCAATCTCAATATGGTGACTTGTAATGCGCTAGTTGTAACAATTTTTTTCCTACTTGGTATAATAAGAATAGTCTAAAATAATTTTAGCTGACGGTTGTAATACACTCACGCTCGTTACAACTTGGTCGTGCCACCATCAAGTGTATTTTCAGGAGTTGTTAAAACCGGTTATAAACTCGTTTGCGACGGCCTCAGCAGTCCTAGTATATTTTACCCCTTTGGGTGAAAATACATTGGTTGTGATGCGCTAGTTGTAACAATTTTTTTCCTACTTGGTATAATAAGAATAGTCTAAAATAATTTTAGCTAACGGTTGTAATACACTCACGCTCGTTACAACTTAGTCGTGCCACCATCAGGTGTATTTTCAGGCGTTGATAAAACCGGTTATAAACTCGTTTGCGACGATGGCAGTAGTCCTAGTCTACGTTCACTGTTAAGGAATAAAATAACAAAAAATTAATTTTTTAATGTGGCCATCTTGTAAGCAGCGACAGTAATATTTTTAGAATTTGTTTAGGTAGGTACATACATATGTATTGTTTGCTAACCACTTTCGCTGCTGCTGTTTGCTGTTGCTGTCACTGCAAGGTTGTATTTCTCGGGTAAGATTTCGTCGTGTTGACAAAACAAAACATTTGAAATTGAAACAAAAGACTTTGCCCTTTGGTTTGCATGGGCGCTGTCCCGCCAAAATAATTGTGAAATAGTTTTAATAAATAATATTATTAAAAAATGTGTGAAAAACATGAAATAAAATCTTTTGCAATTATGGATATAGAGACAACAGGTTTGCCTGAATATAGTTATAGAAAAGTGAATATTACAGAAATTTCCATACTTGCATGTCTAACAAGAGATGTACTGGAGTATAAAAATGAAAAGAAAATTCCACGGAATCTTCATAAGTTAACATTGGTTTTTAATCCTTATAAGTTGATTGATCAAAAGGCTAGTGAATTATCTGGTAAGATTTTCATTTGATAAATTTTTAAATTGAAAATATCAATAGTCTTAAACACAAATCTTATAGGTCTCTACAATGATATATTGGAACCAGAAAATATATTCAACGAGAATGCTGGTAATCTTATTATAAATTTTTTTCAGCATTTACAACATCCAGTTTGTTTAGTTGCTCATAATGGAATGGGATTTGATTTTCCTATACTTAAAAAGACTTTAGAAAAAATTAATATTGTAAGTTATTCAACTGAATCTAATAATTTCTGTACAATCTCATTGTATTACTTAATGTTTCATCAATATGATCTATTTTTTTTCTTATTTCAGAATATACCTGATTATATTTTATGTTTAGACTCGTTTACTGCCATTAAAAGAATCGATGAAATTCAATTAGCAAGAGAAATGCTTAATAATATTGATAATACTACCGAATGTATTACTGAGAAAACACAATCAAAAGATATTGATGTTGGAATTAATATAAAAAACAAAGACAATTCAAATGAAATAATTAACACAACAAACAATAATGTAACTGAAATAGAAAATATAGAACAAGAATTTTCAAAAGAAACAACTTTAGAATCTAAAGAAAAAATTAATTGGCAAAAAATCAATGAAACAACTCCGAAACGTACAACAAAATTTAAAAATATAAAACTTAATGAAGAAAAACGTATTATCAATGATGAAAGTACTCCACAAAAAAAAAATAACGAAAAATATGAACCAAAATCTCGTAGAAGTTTATTTTCACCATCATGTAATGAAACTCCATCCTCATCAAAATCAAAACCACTATCACCGTATCAAAATAATCACAAGACGGGTTATTATAAACTATCAAGTATTTATGAAAGAATTTTTCGTAAAAAACCTGATGTTATTCATCATGCAGAGGGTGATGTTTATGCACTTCAACAAATTATACTTTTCTATGGAGAAGATTTTGTACAATATGCTGATGAGAATGCAATAAAATTTTCAGACATTGAAACAAAAGGTTTTCGGTAAAAACTTTTAATATAAATAAATGTGAATTACGTATGTATGTGTTGGCTATTAAACAGTATACAAAGATTTAAAAAATAATAATATATATATATAGCGAAATATACATATTAATTTTAAATATACTTACATATTTTATAACTTTTTATAATCTTGTTAAAATTTTTTATTCATATTGTGTTACAATAAAGCATGTATTTTAATTTTTCTTCTTTTTGTCAAATAATTATGTTGAATTTATCATCCATCTAAGGAGCGATATGTTGTTATTTTGTAGCTTTAAATACATAAAAACATTGCTTATTGAAGAACAGATAACTTGTTTAAGATCATTTATGTATTTGAGGCCTAATCTTAAAATTTTGAAGACTACATTTATTTACATAGGTCTTACATCCATTATCTTACATCATGAAGATGATCACTGAATCTGTATAAATTTACTCAGCTTTAAATGAGTACCAATTCATACGAGTCCAATATAATAGTAATATAGTAAGTGCTCGGTATTGAAGTAGTTTGGTCGTTCAATGGCTCTGCTTTGCTTACTAACCATTCCATTAGTAAATACAAAAAAAACCAACTACAAAAATATTGTACCAGTCCTGTCATAGTTCATACGAATTATTTCGTTCTCTACCAAAGAATTCCGCCATTATTTGTAAAATTCCGCATAAAACTGTAGGTACATGTATAACAGAAATATTGTTACGATACGAAAACTCAAATTGACGTGAGTAGACTCTGGCTCATATCGTATTGTTTCGCGACTGATGATGGTGATGATTGAATAAAATTTAATATTGGTACTTAAAATCTTAAGGATCTACTGTGATGTGTGTGTGAACTGATTCTTGCAATATTCAAAAAAAATAAATGTCTAGCTACAAAAGTCCATATTTCCAAAATTAAATTAAATAACAACCTGGCTTGGCAACGTAAAATACACTTCGCCAATTCGTCATATCATCAAAAAACATTAATTCGCTTTGAAAAGCTTTTTTGTACGAAATTTTCATTTAACTCTCTCAGTGATTCTCGGAAAGTCATTGTTGATTGTTGTGTTTGTTTATTATTATTTTTTAAAATTTCAAGTAATATGATAAAAAATCAATATTTTTTGATAAATTACAAAAAACCAAGACTTTAATTTTAATAAACAATTATTTTTATTTATTTATTTTAAATAAACAACGAATTGTTAAAGACCATTTTTTGTTCAGTGCTTGTACTAAATTAGTGCAAAAAATATAGGTATTAACACCTGATATCATCTATCTTATTAGAGATGTTATGCTAGGTAGGAGTAACTTTTTTTTTTCTTATTTGATCAAAAAAAAAAGAAGATTTATTTACCTGTGATGATGACACGTATTTTCGAATCTTGTTTCTTTTTGTAAATTAAATAATTCAATAAAAGTATTTAAATAAAAATTTACTTAAATTTAATCAAAAAAAATGTAAGAAAAATAAAATTTTTTTTTTATTGAAAACATTATTTATATTTATTTCCATTTTGGATTTAACAAGAAAAAAGAAGAAAGAAAAATTTTCTGCAAATTGTTAAAGAGTGTGCGTTCCCCGTTGTTCATATTGGGATTTTTTTTTATTTGACTTTTTTTTTTTTTAAAGTTGTGTATTATGTATATTTGTATCATTTAATATCATTGTTTTTAACTCCCATATTTTTCAGCTTAAAAAAAAAAAAAATAAATAAATAAAAACAGAAAAACAATGTTTTTTTTTTCATTATTGAATTGCTTGGTGGACAATAATAAAAACAATAAATAAACAGGATAAACTACATCTCTCTAGAACTAAATTTTTGCATAAATTTTCATCTCATACAAGCAAAAAAAAAAAGTAAATATAGATTGAAGATTCACATCCACAGGGTGGTGGTGATATATTGTTGACATTAACGACGATGGTGAAGACATCGAAGGATGATATGAGTAGAATAAGATGTTAAAAACTCTGCACAAATAAAAAAATAGAAGAGAAAAAAACGAACACATTTTTTTTGAAAAATAGCTCTATCGATTTTGCTATGATTCTTCATTAAAGATTTTTTTTTTTTTATTGTGTTAATGCAAATTTTTTCAACATTTTAAAATAACAAATACACCCACCCATTGAAGAAAAAAAAGGTTGATATTTAAAAAAAAAAATCGTCAAAATAATGGAGTAGTTTTAAATTATTCAAAAAAATTTTTTTCATTGTTTGTTTTTATAATTAAATAAAATTTTTTTTGTATTTTTGGTTTCGGTAATTTGTGGAAAATATTGATATACATACATACGTATGCACCTATGTGTATATAGCTTATAAAATATGAATGTGAAAATTGTGCGGTTTATGCGGTTTTTTAAATTCTAAAAAACAATTTGTGTTAGTTTTCATTACGGTTTCAGTGCGATATTTTTGCGGTTTTTAAATACAATTGTATTTTTTTCAAAATATTAAATAAATATCTAGTTCATAAATTTAAAATCCTAAATTTTAATTTTTTTTTTTTTAAAAACAAAAGAAAAAAATATAAATAAGAAAAGACTTGGGTAAATTGCAGAAGCTGTTGCAGTGTCATCAATACAATTATTGCGAATATGTAATTCAAATTTCTTAAAAGGTAAATAAAATATTAGATACCTTGTAGCTATTTGTTTTTTAATTGTAAGTAAATAAGTAATTTATTCACTAACATAAAAAATTAGGATCCTAATAATAAATTATTGACAAGACATTCTAGGTCCTAGTTATTTATTTGACTGACTACTTACTTCCTAAATGTTTTCAAATCATTAGTTGTTCTTGATACATATTTTCTATACATTAGTAGTAACCGCCTTCAAACTAAAAAAGACTGGTACATACTTACCTTTACCTGGAGCTCAAAAGGTTAATATATGTGTTAAAAGACATATGCTGTGTTATACTACAACTGAATTGTTCTGAGTGAAATCAAAGAAAATTGGTAAAATTTAATCCTTGGATTTCATAATTTATATTTTTAAATGATTACTTACTTACTTAGTTATCTTTCTGAAATTTTATACCCTCACTTTATTTTAAAATCATAAATAAATTATATACCTGTATAAGGTATTATTCTGAGATTCACTGATGCTTACCTTGAACAACATTTATGGAAATGGTACACTTTACCGCAACCACATACACTACTCGTATGCTTTTTATAAAAAAAATAATATGTAGCTATACATAATAATATGTACATCACATATACAAAGATACCTACATTATTTCGAGACTTTATCGTCTTATACATTACTTTTTTTTTAATTGAAAAAAAAAAAAATGAAAAGTAATTATGTATGATTTCTCATTAGTAAATCTTTTGATTTTCACTTCTTTAAGTATACTATTATCTATTATTTCTTTTTTGATAAAATGATGATTCCTTTGTAAATTCTAGTTAACTATCTACAAAAAGATTCATTTAAAATTGAAGAAAAAAAAAATAACTTAGGGGGAAAAAATTAAAAGAACTGGAGCAAACTGGAAAATTTTTTTTTTTTTTTTTTTTTTTTTTTCAAAATTTTTTTTTCGCGTTTTATTAATAGACGTACATGCAGTTGCTTAATTTTTTTTCTGGTTCTTTTAATTACAAAATTTTTTGTGAAAGAAAAGATTAAAATATAAATCCATTTTTTTTGTACAAAAGCAGAAGGAAAAATTCATTTTATTTTAATGGCACATAATGATGGTTTTGCAGTAAATTTACCTCATTGAGACATGTAATAAGAGATTATGTAAAAAATATTGACGCATTTATACTTCTTTTTTCTAATATATGTATAATATATATATATATACGTAAGTATAACGTACTTACTTTTAAATTATGAGTGTACATATATATGTATGTATGTAACAAAATTTTCTTTATTACATACCTTTTTTTTTTTTACTGTTTTTAAATGAACTGAATAGACGAATAGAGAAAATGTTTTACCATATTTTTGTAATTGCACATTGAAACAAAAAAAAAAAAAAAACAATATTTTATTATGTAGAATGAATCTTTATTGTAAAAACCCTTTGGAGATTCTCTGTATGGTGCCATTATATGAAAGAGAATTTTGTAACATTTTCGAACAGAAATGTACTTCATCAGACATAGCACTGGATTTCCTTACATAAAATAAAAAATAAATTGTCCTCAATATTGAAGATATTTCAAATTATACTTAATGTTTGCTGTAGTACTTACATAATATCCATAAAAAATGTAAGGAATATACATACGTACGTTTTTATAACTACTCCATTCCATGCATACAATATATTCTCGTACTATACGTATTCATATTTATGTTCCTTTTTTAAGAATTTATTTTCTAGTTCAATGACATAAAACTATAAAATATAATATGTAAAGTTACCACCCATATAAATTTCATATGTTTTATTCCTTTCAGAATATACATATACAATACTATATAACTACATACATTACATACATAAGATGATAAGATATTATTTAATATATTATAACTGCAGTACACATTCGTGATGTTTAAATTTACAGCTGCATTTTTTGTATTTTTTTTTTAAATACATGATGTACCTAAACTACTATATATAGTTAATGATCGATAAGAGGTCATAACATCTGGTGTTAAATTGAAAATTCATTCATTAGAACAAAAATGTTTGAAATAACAAAATATGATAAAGCACATATTATTGATTTATATAATTTCAATCTACTTATGTATTTAAATTTAAAGATACATTATTATATTAAACTGACTAAATAAATAATAGTAATAATCGTATTAATTTAATATAAAATTAAGTATGATATCTGCATACATATATGTAACATAATATGTATACATATGTAGGTATGTGTACACCAAGTATGTACATATTTCCTTTGAAATTTTAAATATCATCATTAATTTTCAGTTATTTTCCTTCACATATAAAATTAAATTTTCACAATCTGATATGGTTCTTAAATTTATATTATAATGAAAAGCTTAAATGCAGATGAAGATGCGTTTTAACAATATACTTACTTATGTAAGTAAGTATGTAATCATTTGTTTAATGATTTATACAAAATTATAATAATAAATAATAAGTACTGTTCTATATCATATTTACTTGATATTGTATATACATACATACATATGTATACACAATTTTGTATATTTTGTATCTATACTATACATACACGTACTTTTGTTTTTGATCAATATTTTGTATTTTATGCTACTTAGACATAATGGCGGCATCAAAAGCCTTGTTCTTGATGATTCTTATCATCTACTTCCTGTCAGTCAATCAAGAAGATAGGACAATTTTATACACATATTTTGAGTTTTTTTTTTTTTGTATCTAAAGCTACATATGTATATATATATATATATATATATATATACATATATGTAGGTATGACTTTGTATTATCAGGAGTCTAAAATTAAAACTGAGTAGGCAGACATTATACTTACATTGAAATTTACTCTCAATCAGAATATTGTTGTTTTTTGTTCGTTCATAATCATTTATATAGTATGATTCTTGACATAAAATTGTATCTTTTTATTTTTATTTTGATAAGAAGTAAATGATGCAGCATTTATTTCTTTTAAGTATTTGTTGTTGTTTTATTATTATTATTATTTTTTTTGAATCGTTTTCCTAACAGATCAAAATTACATGTTATTTTGTTTACTGATTTTGGAATACATACAAAACAAGAGCGTCTATACGTGAATATCTTGAGATATCAAAATAAGGAGAAAACAATCATAACAAAATAACTGATAACGTTTTTTTTTTCTTTTGTTGACATTTTTATTTTGTTTGATAAAAAAAAAATATATATACCTATATTTTGTTTCTCTTTACTTAAATGATGATTACCGATAACATTTGAATGAAAATAAATTAATATTAGAAAGTTTTTTTTTTTTTTTTTGGGAGAAAATGTAAACAAATAAATTTTAGATGTATGTACCTACTTACATATACATATATAACTAGATATAAGTTCTAAAAGATTTCTAAAGTTTTTGTTTACATTTTGTTATCAGAATTTAATCAAAATCAGAAGTTTTCAAGGATTAAATAATGTTTAAACAATTGAGTGGTTGAGTGGTTTTAAAAGAAAAATATATGTATCTGAATAGTTTGAATTAAATTTCAGATTTTCATTATCTAATCGGGTTTTTAAGGCAAAATGTATTTAGAATTTTTTAATTTAATTTTTAAACTTTTTAATATTTTAACAGATCTTTTTTTTTTTTTTAGATGAGAATGAAATTCTAATTTAACAGTTTCTACAAAATTAATAACAAAAAAAATTTCTTTCCTGTAGAACCCATCCGAACTTATTATTTTCTTAAAACTTTCTTTTGTTTGTTTCATCAAGAATTTCTAAATTTTTAACTGTTTCATGTTTTGTATTTTGAAAATACATATAACAAAACATTTTTTTTTTTTGATTAATTATTAGAAACTTTTCGAAAATTCTTTTCTTTTTCCGGGGATCTTTTTCTGTTAAAGAATCCACACAACTGAATAAACAATGTATGTAAACCTCTTTACAATATTAAAACCTCTTTTCATTATTTTGTTGAACAAAAAAAAAAAAAATTCAAAATCAATTTATCTTTTCCCATTGCCACTAAATTCATGGAACTTAAGTTTTTTCATGAAATTCCAAAAAAAATTATATGAATTGAGTGTTATTATGTATTTTTTTTTTCTAATGAAATAGTCAAAAGTTTTAAATTACTGTTTATTTTATTTAAAAAAAAAATTCTGTTTTTTTTCGAATTTTTGATCTAAATATCAATGTTTACTAAATTCTAAGTACAAATAATATGAGTCAGCTCAGTATTTACTTAGAATTGAATAATATACAAATATGTACATAGTTACATCTAATTTTTGTCATACATGTAGTTTATTTTTTTTTTTTTTATAATAAAATTTATTTTATTCTTTTTTGTTTAGAAAAATTCATAATATCTACCATATGTTTTACATAGTTTAGCAATCTCTTGAATTTATAAAACAAAAAAAGAGAAAAAAAATTATACTTAGTAAGTAAGTATATGGTTGACATATTGTAAAATGATATGATCTATCAGATTCTTTTGAATATAGACTTTTTATGAATAAAAATAAAGGTTTTTCATAATACATTTATGTTATGGTCAAGTGCATGTTTTTTTTCATTTTAGAATTTGTTTTCTTTTTTATTTTTTTTTTATTTGAAAATTGTACTCATAAATAAAATATTTAGAATTTCAAATCATGTATGTACACATATGTATTTTCAATATAAGTAGCTTGTATTGGATTCTTATTTTTATAAGAACAAAAAGAGATTCTTTTTTTTTTTTTAAATCACAATTTAACTGGAATAGTAAATGATATAAATCTGGGATAATTTATTTAAAAGCTTTTAAGTAGGAAATTTGTTGTTGATTTATTGAAAAAATAATAAACGATTTGTTTAGAAAATAAAGGAAATTTTTCAAAAAATATTTATGTAGTTTTCATAGATTTTGGGATGGTTTGTCTCATCATTATTATTTTGTGGTTTGTTGTTTTTTTTTAATGGTTCAGCAGCTGAAGTCCAGCAGGAGTTAACTAAATAAAGCTTGAGTTTCTAGACTCTCGTTTTCTTTATTCTTATTGACCATACAATTTGTAAGCTATGTTTTATTTTTATCTTTATTCCGTTAGATTCATTTTTTTAAAAATGGCTCAAAGTTTTGTGAGTTAAGAATAATTTTTTGCAGATACTTACTTTGTCCTGGTGGCATTTAAGGTTGGTAGTTCTCTTTCATTTAAATGCCTTTCAGCCCTCATATCAGATATGTATAGGCTCTGTACATATACATACATACATACATATACATATCTATCTATCTGTTAAGCGCTGCGGCCCATTGAGTCTTAGATTTCTCCAGTATTTTTTGCCTATATCCTATGTCTTGCTTTAATTACAAACATATTTTGAATCAGAGTCTTATAGCTGTTATATATTTAATTAGTCCCAATATATTAAATTGTCTTATATGTAGGTACATATAATCTTATTTTTTCTTCTTAAATTCTAAAGAGTAGATAAATTTTCTTTTATTTCATTCTGTTAAAAGCTTCCATTCACACTGATTTCCTGCCCCAAAATTTTTTGTCCAAAAATCATATTAATAAAATTTATTACTTACAGTATGTAAGTGTTCTTTTCATTCTTATTCTTTCTAAAACTTTCTATTAGTCTTTTTTTTTTCTTATAAAATTATCTTTGAAAATTCTTTTTCAAATCAATACGTATCTTTCAAATTTTTTTTTTATTGATCATTCAAAATTCAATTGATTATAATCATCACATAACACATTGATAAATTCTGAATATGTACAAAAAAAAAAAAAGAAAAAGAAAAAAACAACACATGATCATCTTGAAATTCAATCAATTTTATATTTCTTTTTTCAAGATTGTTTGTTTCAAGAGGTTATTGTATTTTATAAATCATATATATATGTATGTATGTCGATATATCTGTAGTGTACATAATGTAGTATCATATAAATACATATGTATTATGTCCCTTATATAAATTTTCTAGTACATATTTTCACCGGTGTAAAATTTTGTTGTTGAAAAGAGTGTAAACATTACCATCAAATTTGACACACATTTTTCTTTTTTTTAAAGTGTGCAGTACCTATATCCAAACCTAATATAAATTTTCTTTTATTTTTTACTCTACTCTGTTATATAAAATCTCACGTAGACAAAAAATACTGAAAAAGAAGAAATTCTTACAAATTTTCAAAGCTTAAAGGTGCAGAAAAAAAAATTATTGCAAAGATATATTTCTCAAGATAATGTGTATGTATCTACATTCTTACATGTTTTTTTGTTTTTGATTTTATTTTTTCCTGTCCAAGGAAATTTATACACTTTAGCTTTTGAATTTTTTATTTATTTTAATATACCTACGTATATGTATGAATGTATGTGCACCATGTTGTGTATATATAAAAATTCATCTCATATGTAGCATTATATTATATCGTTTACGTCGTCTCTTTTCAAAATATAACACACACATTTATATAATATTTTTTGTATGTATTTTTTATAAGATATACATACATATATGTGTTTGTATGTACCTATATAACTAGGACATAAAACTTGCATGAAAAATCAATAAAAGCCCTCAGGTGAATATATGATGAGGAGGAAATTTTTAGCTATAATATTTTGTTTTTCTTTCCCGTTTTTCTTTCTTCTTTTTCATTGCATAAAACACTTCTTTTTTTTTTTGTTTGGTACATTTTGTACGTATACGGTAATAATATTTAATGCAAAATAAAAACAAGGATATTTTTATGTCTATTAAATTCGTATATAGGTGAATTATAATAATTATACCTGTTTCGTGATAACATAATCATACGTATAATATCTAAGACTTTTTTTTATTATTGCTCATTTTTGTTTTTATATCTTCATTTTTATGTAATTTGTTTTTCAAAATAGAACTTGTATGTATGTATGTATATTTAATTTATATTCAGAATAATAACAAAAATATAAAAATAATTCTGATTATTCTGCGAATATAATGGAAATTTTATGTAATGAATTTATTATACACAAAATGAAAATAATTGAAATCCAAGTCCAAGGACAAACAAATAAAATGAGAATAAAAAGGATTCAAAATTCTCAAAAGGATATGTATATAATAAAAAGAATCAAAAATTTTTGAGCTTTTATATTTTGATTTGTGTTTCGTTTTCGTGTATATAAAGCTTTTTATTGCTATGGATACCGTTTTCATATACTAAGAAAAAAAAAAAATCTGTTTTGATGCCTTTTTTTCTCAGTATAGAAAAAGAAGAGAAAATACAAAATATGTACAGAATAAAATTGGAAAATTTTAAATGAGTACGGACTACGGAGACGCACTGAATCGTTTTGATTTCCTATGGGTGTTACCGTTTTAATTTTGTTCCAATTAAAATGAATTATAATTAAAAAATTTAAGTAGTTGACCGACTTAAAGGCAACAAAATACAACAATAAGTAAAGGGCGCTGTTCAAATGAAGTTTTACAATATAGAACAACATTTGCACATTTACCAAACACCATCAACGAATCACTTATGTAACATCATCAGTTTATCCAAAATAGTGTAATAGTTTGATGTACCTATACTTTTTGATAAATAAAAGTCTTTGGACTTTATTTCTTTGAAAGAGATAGTGCTATTGTTAATACTGGTCGTTAGTAAACATTGATAACTGAATTTTTATAGCCATTCTTTAAAGATATTTTTGATGCATCCGGTATTTGTTTTCAAACATACCACAAAAAACTTCATATTATTTGTTATTGGTTTGTTTTGAATAATTCTATATTTTTGATCAAACTGTCGGATAGAATATAAGTTTACTTTAGAGTCCTTTTTATAAACATTAGGCTACTCAATTTATTTTCAATTATGTCTATTAATTTTCTTATTATTAAAAATACATTCTGTTTGTTTTAAAAAAATCTGTTGCTGACACAGAAATCTAAATGAAATGCACTAAAAGATTTGAACTAGTTTCATTAATTAGGGCTATATAGGTACTTTTAATATTTTCCATATTGTTTTTCTTCTATTCTTTATTTATTAATAAAACCTAAAACTTTTCCTTTCATCATCATCATTACACAAAATTATTAAAATATTAAGCACAAGACTTCATTATTCAATTTTATCGTTGTCATCTTGCCCTAGATTTTGTGCAGTTATTTATATACATTTATAGAGATACAATACCTACTTATCTAATAACTATAGTATTACATTTTATGTATATATGTACTTATAAAAAAATTCAATATTATAAAGAAATCTTTGATTACAATAACTAAAAAAAAACTATGTTCAAAAGAAGATTTGCAAAAGAAAAAGAAAATTGATTCAAAAAATATCAATCATCAAAAATATATTCTAATGCTCCAATGGCATAAAAAAAAATACAAGAGAGAATTTAAATAAAAATAAGATTTGATAAAACAATCTAAAGAAGAAAAAAAAATTCATCATCATCGTATTATTGTAAAATAGCTTTAAGAAGTTTGTGCCAAGAAATAAAATAAAAATTATGCAAATATCAAAGAACGAATAATATAGCATAATTTATTTTTTTTTTTTGCTGTATCTGCATGAATATTTGTAAATTTTACATATAAGTATATAATATACTTACTTAAAATGAGTTTCTTAAATTGCTGTAAAACTTTACAAATATCACATCGTTATTATGAATAATATAATGATGATAAACATAATAATAACAACTCAATGAACTAAAACCATTGTTTTTTATGTATAACTATTCTATTCATTTTTGCTTATGTTATGTACTTACTTTATTTTTTTTTTATTTTTCTTTATTAAATTCTTTTTTTTTTCTTTTTTTTCTTCTTTTATATGTTAAATATAAATCGAAATTTGTATGACCTTTTTTAAAGGGCAAAAGAAAATAATAATGACAAAACCTCAATTTTATGGTTTATATACATATATGCCAAAAGGAATATGACATCTATCTTTAAAAAAAAAGTAATATGTAATAATAATAAAAAAAAAAAACTTAAAAAAAATAAAAAATAAGAAAAAAAAAATAAATAAATTTTCAACTCACTCATGATATAGTAAAAATTTGGGACAAGGACACTGAGGACATGCTTAAATCAAAGAACATGGAACTTTTTGCAGAAAAAAAAAAAACAAAACCAAAAAAAAAAAAAAAATGTGATATAAAAAATAATGAAAGCAAAGAAGAAAAAATAAAAAGTATTCTTGAATTTCTTATAACGACATCAATATAGACAAACATAAAGAAAAATTCCTTTTCACACTTATTTATTTATTTATTCAGTTTTTCTTTTCAATGTTTTTGTTGTTGTTGCTTTTTTATATATCCTTTTTGCATTTTATACATAACTATATCGTCTTTATGGAAATTGTATACATACTTCAAAGTTATGGTTATAATCTACAATGTGTGAGGTTTCTTTAATTTAAGAATTTTCTGTTTTTACAAATGATTTATCAAATTTTTTTTATAAAACAAAAAAAAAACCAATAAAGGTCATTTACATCAATAAGAACTTTTAAAAAATGATGAGTTTTTGGGAACATACATGTATAAAAAAAAAGCATAAGAAGTTCACTTTAGCTTTATGAATAGTTTTTAAACCAAAAGGAAAAAAAATTAAAGTATTTAGGGCTCCTTTTAAGAAATTAACAATGGAAATTTTGGACATGTGAATATGCTTGAAGGTACTCTATTTTCTATACAAAGTTTAATTCAATCATGATTTTATCGTCTTATCCTGATGAAATTTTTTTACAAAGATATTTTAAGTGTTTTAGTGCTTTTTTAAAAATTTTTTGATATGATTTTGAGCCTTGAAAAATTTCAAAACAAAAGTAGGTACCTACTTCAGGATCGTAAAAATTTCACAATTATATTTTTTAACATGATATTTCAAGGGTTTATTTGTTCGATTAAAAAATTGACCTCAAAAAGAAGAAATTTTAATTAGAGAGTTTTTTACGAATTTTTTTTATTCTTCTAATTTTCGAAAATTTTTAAAAACTTATTTTATAAAAGTTAAGGAAAGAAAAAGGAATAAACTTATAAAAATAGGAATAAAAATATAGCTCCTTGAACTATATAAGTATAGGTAGATGCTTGAAATTTATAAAACTTTATAATTTACTTTATTGAAGTGATTTTTTTTTGATTTACAAATAGAAATCCTTTTTTATTTTGGTGCTTTCTTTACATTTTATTAATATTAAATAAGTTTTTTTTTTCATAACACGAAAAAAATATTTAAAACTTTTTAATTAATAAAAATAGAATAGAGAAATATAAAATGAAAATGCCTCAAGAGTCTATCAGACTGAAAGTCTAGACAAGGAAACTTATACATTTCGAATGAAATTCAAACGAATAGCGGCTATTGCATTATTAAAATGCAAGTAAGTCAGTATTGACTGTATGGGTGTGTATTGGGGGTGAATATGATAAAGATGATGAGGATGGTAGTTGGATGGTTGTGCTAGGATCTATATTTTTACTGTACATATTTAGGTATGTACATATACAATACATAATTCATTTAACAGCAACAATACATTCTGTATGTGTGCAATTATGCAACCAATGAATAAATATTGGTTCATTGCGGTTACTGTTGTTGTCAGGCAATAAAACTTGAGAGCTCTTTGAAAAAGAATTATAATGGTGGTGATGGTGGTGGTTTGGTGTATTAGGAGTATGTGGTATGTTTCATGAAAACAATTTGAAAAAATCCTTGTTTTATATACAGTACGTGTATTTAGAAAAAAAAAAATATTCATAAAAGTCACCTTTGCAGCAAAAATATGGCTTGAATGAATTTGAAATATCGTCTATTGACCTTTTGAACTAAATTCAATTAAAACCTAAATAATAGATACTCAAATATATTTAATGGAATTTTATAAGGCCAAAGGTGAAATATATTCTGTATGTAGAGAATCTTCAATACATATATGTATCTATAAAATTAAAGTTATATATATAGACGAAAAAATATTTACTTGCGCAAATTCACGATAATGTTCAATTAATGTGAAAGTTGATAGTAATTAAGAATTAATTCATCTTAAAAATGTGTTGAAAGAACAGTGAAAATCAATTAAAATTATTTAATGAATTGAAAAATAATGGTTTTGTTTTGTTTTAATTTTATACTGCCCTTTTTTTTTTAAAGAGAAACTCTTTTTCTTTAGATTTCCAATTTTCTCAATTGGAAATTTTTAATAAGTTTAAAAAAGATGGAAAAATTGAATGCTTCATGAAATCTTAAATTTTTTTTTCTCACTCTATAGAAATTGTGTTTAATTTATTTAAATTGACAGAAATTTCATGTTAATTGTATCCCTTGTGATATTAGCCACGTATTGTACTCTTTAATAAATAAGTACTACATACATACATACATGTGTACGAGCACGTAGTACTTATAATGTTCGTATAACACATTCATTAACCTACCTCAAGTAAATACGAAAAATTCTTTTTATGGTTATTAAAACAAAAAATCATATCAATATTATATAACCAACCAGATACACAAGCACCATTCATATATTATTATATGAAAACTTTTCGTATTTATTCTGTAAAAAAAAAAAAAGTATCTATATTTCAAAAAATATACAATTGAGTGAAATACAATTTATTTATTTCTTTTTCACAAGAATTTATCACTCTGAATTTATTTTATTAATACAAAAAATGTATTTAATATTTGAATTGGAGGAAAAAAATGATTTTATGATGCATTTTTTTTATTAATTAAGTATTTCATATACTCTTTAACACGTTGAAATCGGCCTAAACCATTCAATATTAGTTTTGTGTTGTATTTTTTTTCTAGATAATTTTAACGTTTTCTTTAAATTGAAACGGAAAATAAATTTTTGTTTCTATATGTTACATTTTTATACTGTTTATTATAATTCTTCCTATCTACAAACAACACACCATTATCTTTATGTTGAAACAGTCCAATGGAGCAGAGTACGAAGTACAAAGCTCCGGTGTCAATGTGTTAATGAATAAATATGTACAAGTATTACCAAATTTTAATAACATTAAAAAAATATGATGAAATAAAAAAAATATCTACGTTTTTAATAAAAATTTATTATTATTTACGTTTTAATCTTTTTTAATTAAATTTGAAATAAAAAAATATACGTTTACATCATCTTACCATTATTTAATAATTTATTTTTTTTTTCTTTTTTTTTTTTTCAGGTAAATAATGTAATTTTATTTTTAACAAAATTACTGGAAAAATAAAATTCAGGTAATTTACTGATAAAAATTATCTATATTTTTTTAATTATTACTATTAACGGAAATTATATTTATTTGTTTTTCTTCCTTGTATTTTTGTTTCTTACAAACAGAAAAAGAAACAGAAAATTTTTGTGTTTTCATGAAATTTTCAGAGTCTTTCATAAATAATTATGTTATCATTAATACTTTTTATTTATTTATTTATTTTTTTCGTCTAAATAGTCAAAGAATTGTTTTTAATTATTTAATTTTAATGACAAAAGATTTTATAAAATGATTAATAATTAAATCACAGCGTGGGAAATTAAAATAGAAAATTTACGTTTTTGAAAAAGTTTTCAAGCATTTACATCAAAAGTAGAAATTAAACAAAAACATAATTGAATGTTGATGTTGATACTTCCATATTTACGTACATATGTTTCTACACATATATCGTCCTTGAATATACATATAATTTCCAAATTGGGCTAAAGTTTAAATGTCGCGTATTCAATTACCACCATTCACGCGATCCATGTAAAACACACAACTGTTATAATACATACACATACCTATACATACTGTGTATTATGTCATAAAATTGTATCGATATACTTGAATAAGTATCTTATACAGGTAATTTACCTATGTATATTCAAGGTGTGTTTATACACTATACTATAGCTTATACATATGTTATATGTTATGTTTTTTATTTGAATCTGTCAGGTATAATAACAATACGACACGACATTATAATCCAGTTTTCTAGTTTTATTTTGCAATTCTCAACCTATTTAATTTGTGATTATTTTAATACTCAATGTTTACACAGAAAAATGATTTCAAGTAATTTCATCTGATTTTATATATTATTTATTTTTTTTGTCTTCTTCTTCTTCTTTATTTTATAAAATTATATTTTATTATAATTTTTTAATTGTTTTTGATTACAAATTTTTTTTTTTTCGTACAATGATATCATAAAGATAAATAAGAAAAAATATTCAACTTGATGTTTTTGTATCTCTGATGCTCTAAAAACAAGTAGAGAAACAAAAATAAAAAATAAAGTAGATTAATAATATTTTAATTGTATAGCGACGTTTTTGATAATTAACATTAAAAATAATGAAAATATAGTCATTAAAGATTATGAGAACTGAACGACATTAATATTTATATGTAGGTACATACATATATAGTAGATATATATACATAATATGTATGTAAGTATATTGCATGTGAACAATTAAGATAAATGTAAAAAAAAAAAAATAATATTATGTTAAAAATATTTCTATATACACATACATACATGAACTACAACATACATGAAGAATATTGTTTCATGTTAAAGAAAAAATAATTTTACATAAAATAAAAAAAGATGAAGAAAAAAAAAATAATAAAGTAAGAAAAAAAGAATAAGTACAAAACAATAACTGTTATCGTGTCACAGTAATTAAACAAGAAAGTTGGTTATAGTAATATTTACCCTGAAAAAAAAAAGTCAGTTTCCACAATAAAGATAACAAAAAACAAAAAAAAAGGTTACGTATACATACTGTAGAAAAAAAAAAGAAGAAACGTTGATTTTTTTTGCAAAATTTACATAAATAATTATGCTAAATCGATAAACAAAGAATTGGAGAAAAAAATCCAGAGTTCTGTCGATGCATTAATTTTATTTAGATATTAGATGAAAATTTATTTAGATTTTTTTTAAATAATTTGAATTTTTAAGATAACATTATGAGGTAGGTACTGAACCGACAGACTAGACGACAAACGACATTGACGTAGGCTTAAGAGCTTAAAATATTGTATAGTGACTAGTGAGTGTCTGTGCAAAGAGGGATTTTTTTTTTTTTTTCAATTTTTTGAGTATTTAAAATTATTTACGAGTAAAGTGGTATATTTAATTTTAATTTTATTGAAATTGAAAGTAGGTAAATCTTTAATTTAGATTACAGCAACATATTTTCAAGTTATCATATATTGAAAAATAAGTAACAAACATTCTATAACTTTATACCATATACCATATCAATATCACATGCTAATGTAATCAACTAATGTTTATTTTATAATAAATAAATTTAAAAATTTAAATTAAAGAAATTTTGCCATGCCTCTCGTTAAGTCGTCCACCACCTACACCCACGCACCATACTCCACAGTCCACCCACACCCAGCCTCAGCCAGTACAGTCACATACACATTACGACATTACAATACCACGCAACGCAATTCGCAAGATCCAACTGACCGGCCTGACCGCTAGAGCCTAGAATCTAAATTCTATCTACAACAGGAACAGAACAGAACATAAACAGATTCAGTTCAGAGCAGAAGGCTCCTCCAGACTCCTGCCCTGCTAGCCTTATTACTAAATTAATTAAGAATACTTTGTGGCCACCACTCAGAAGTCGCCTTGTCCCATCTATAGCGATCATCGACGATTAATGTCCAAATGAAACCCATAGGACACTTAATCAAATCCTCACGCTAAGAGACAAGACGATATACCTCCTCATCGCGGGTGCAAAATTCAATCGAATTGCTTCGAAAGAAAAGGAAGACTTACTACAGAAATGATCCTGTGAAGTATAGTCTTAAATTTTCACATCTTCAACTTAAATTTCTATATGTCAGTACAATATTTCTTACTGCGAATCATATACTTTTTGAATAGAAATTTACTGTAAAATAAAATTTTTGATATAAAAATCATTATATTATGATTATTTTTAGAGTATAATTTAATCATGAGTCAGCACTCAGCACGAACGAACCCCAAAATTATTTTATTAAAACGAATGTATGTGAAATTTACATATTGTACATCTAAGCTTTTAGAATCTAATCTAATCTAAGCTTTTAGAAGAAAATAAAATATTTTCAAAGTAAAAATCTTAAGCATAGTACTCAGTTCATATAATAGAGAAACGAAAATTAAATTTGACATTTTGTTTGTTTCACGTCATTTTATGGTTTGTTTGTTAAATTTTCTGACAATAGTTGTCAAATTTACTAAATAGCCAAAATAAATGTGGAAATCTTTTCAGAATTTCGTTCATTTTTCTTAGATATTTATAAATATTACATATGTATATTTTAAATGGGAAGTGGAATGCCGTATGAACTCCATACTATGCTTTATCAAATAAAATTCTTATAAATTAATAAAAGCTTTGAGCTTCCAGAGTACATATTATATTAAAATTTTCTCTTCACTTAATTTTATATATGCTAAAAATTTTGTACATACGTATACATTATGTATTATGTTATGTACCTATGATTTTTTTTTAATTAAAAAAAGCTACATGCTGAGTTGAACAATATTGAGCTTTCAATTGTTTTTAATAAAATTGTAGTCTGGTTCTGTATCTGTAAAAAAATAATAAATAATAATCACCGAGTCGAGCCACATGAATGAATAATAATTTCATTAAGTTAATCGAAATGTTATTTTCTTTGTTCACTTTTAACATTGTTTTTCCAATTTTTAATTAATTATATTACATTTTCAACTTACAAAAGGATATTTATGATGTTCATGAATCCCTTTAAAACTTTATTCGTGTAAAATTTATTTAGAAAGAAAATTCTGTTTTTATTTTTTGTATACCAAAAATAGATCTAAAAGAAAAAGTTATATGATTTTTATTAAATTTTTCAACTTTTTATTTTAAATTAAAATATTATTATTTTTTTTGGCATCCGAATAAGTTCATTTACCTCAGAATTTAGAACAAAAAAATTCATCTTTTTTTTTCCATTATATAATATATTCGCATTCACAATAGATTTAATATTTGAATGAAACTTAAAAGCATGTCACCAATTAGTTAAGTTTTTATTTTTTTATTTTTAAACATAATATCCGATTATTCTATATAATATGTATATTTTTTTATTTAAAAGTGCATTAGAAAAATGAAAAAATAAAAATGATTTTACATTGTGTGCTCATGCTTCAAAAATAAGAAGAAAAAAAATATTTTTTTCCATGTCATCTTCAGTTTATTGTCATCTTCGTCCTTTAAGTATAGTGTTGATGTGTGAAGACGCTTGTTTAACAACATCCTTTAAGGTTTTTAAGTTATGTTTATAGCATAATGTACGATGTGCTTGTGTTTGCATATATGTAGTATATGTATTAACATTGATGTACGTTTTAATACGGTGTAGGCATGGTATTCTCGTAAGGTTTTGTAATGAATATTATATAAAAAAAAAAACTGTTTAAGTTGAATTGTTATGTAAAGAGGTTGGCTTAAGATGATATTTTTTTAGAAGGAGGACAACGAATATCTTTAGAAATTTTACATATTTTTTCTGAAAAACCTTTTTTTTTTGTTTTTTTGCAAAAGGTTATATCTTGTCATATTTAAAATCAGTTGCATAGTAGAGAAAAGAAATTTTTTTAAATAGAGATAGAATAAAAAAATGAAAGCATTAAAAATTACCAAGAACTTTTCAACTAAAGTGTATTCCATATTATCTATGATAAAAAAAAATAATACAAATCTAGATCAAGTGGCACTTATATTTGTTAAAAGTCTCCATAGTTGACTGCTCTTTTAAGAAGTTGCTAAAGTATTGAGTGAAAAAAATTAAGATGGGAGCAAAATACATTTTTTATTCTTTTATTCATAAAAAAAAATATATATATAATAAGAACATTTTTGTGAAAAAAATAAAATAAAAATAAAATTTACAAAAGAAAAAGTAAGAAGAACAAGAAAATAAAATCATAATTCGATGCAATAAAATAATTCTTTTTTTTTGTTTGTGAGTGAAATTATAATATTTTATTGTGTATGCTTGTTTTTTTTTCTTTTTTGCAAACGTACAATAATAAATTTTAAACTTAAAAAAAGAAAAACGAATGAAAAATAAGATAGAATTTGATATAAGTTTTACAGATACAAAAAATTGTATAATTTTCAATTTGAATAAAAACAAAAGTATGGCTTCATGTTTTATTGAATTTTTAAATTCTGTATTAAAATATACTTTTTTGTTTGTATTATAAAATTTATGTGTCAATTGAAAAGCACAAGATATTATCTAATCGTAGAAAATATTAAAAAATTTAATGAATTTTATATATTTTTTTTCTTATGCATTGCACTTGAACATGTATGAATAAGAACCCCCCGTGTTAATCATTTTAAAAATCGACCTAAATATTAAAGACCATCCTTTTAACTTTTATTGTTTATGTGTTATTACATTATGAATATCGTGTTTGACTTAATTTGAAACATATAGTATGTCCTCGTTTATGTATTTATGCAAATATACGAATGAAAACACAAATATCGTTTGTGTAACATTATGTATTTTATTTACGAGCTTACGACAATGTTTCATGCTTAAATAACATATTTGAGGTAATGATAAATTATTTTAACAACAAATAACTTACAAAATCTTAATTATAGTTTTATGTACATAAAAACATCATGAAAATGCTAATTTAGTATTAAAAAGTAGGCGTCTAAAAATTATTAACGGCCCTTAATGTATCTGTTTGATAAAAAATCATTTAAAAAAAAAAGAAGGAAAAATTTAAATACTTTTTTAATTAAAATAATGAATTTTATGAATTTATCAAATTTTAATAAATGATTTTTTTTTTGCATGTGTTGAAATTATAGATACATACTTCCGTTAAAATTTAAGTTTTTGGCGTAACAAATTAAGGAAAATAAAAAATAAATAAATACATAAACAGGTTTTATAAATTAACTGAGTTATGTTACCTTTAATTAATTTTTAAATGTTTTGCTCTAGTAAACAGTACAAAATTTTCAACAATTTAAAACAAAAATCATTATGATAGCAAGCCAATCATCGAATATATACAATTATTTATAATTATGATGATTTGCTAAATGTGTAATGAAACATTCATTATTAAAAAAAATAAAAACAAAAATTATCTGAAACCGTTTATTTTTTGTGTCATAAAAATTTTTTTTTTGATGGTTTTGGTAAGTTTTTATAATTTTGAAAATATTGAGTTTTAAATAATTTAATTATTCCGAGTATATAATTATATAAAAATCGAAATAAATATAAAATAAATGTGGAAAAAAAATGAGAATATATTCGTACAAAATTCGAAAGAAAAAAAAAACAAACTTTCTCCTGTCTAAAAGTTATATTGAGCCATAAAAAGTTAAACTTTAATAAAAGGGCTATGATAAATGATGATCATCTGAGAGATTGGAAAAAAATATATAAAAAAATATAAAATTAGTGTATTTTATAAAATCTATTTTATTTTTTATGATATTTTTTTTGATTTATGTGATAGAAAATTGTGTGAAAGACAGGGTGAAGAAAAATTCATGTCTGCATAAAAAATAACGCGTTGTATAGACTGGGATTTTTTTTACTTGGAATTACATACATATTTTGTTTTGTTTTGTGTATGTACTCCATGATCAAATTCATAAAAATCCGTGATCTGTGTGCGAACTGCGAACACATCTCAAGCTAAATTTGATCAAAAACAAAGTGTGTTTTAGGTTGTCTTGACTTATGAGTTTTGATGAAATTCGATTAAAAATACGTTGGATTTTGATCACAGAAATATGTAATCGATATTTTCGAAAATTTATTTTACTTATTAATGGAAGAGCAATGTTGCAGCATAATTGAGGATACCTTAAGCTTTTTAACACTTTCTGTGTTCGGAAGAAAATTGCGGGAAAAAAACCACAGTTCAAACGCTTCTACTGAAAATCTAACATCAATTTAATTATTTATTAATATCTATAATATTTTTTTTTTCGAAGGTATTTATTTCGAAAAAAAAAATCAAACTGAATAAAATTTATTTATTAATTTTATTTATTTGTACAAAAAATGTTGAAATTTTTGTAAATCTTTAATTAAAATCTCACAATTTGAAATTTTAATTTTCCAGTATTGTTCATGTTTAATGTGGTTTTCATTTCATATGTGCCTATGTATGTATGTATGTATATACGTGGAAAGTATCAAAGAAAGTAAATATTTCATAAAATTAAAATAATATAATAACAGTAAGTGATGATGATGATGATGCTAATGATGATGTTATAGTTAGTAGACTGAAAACAATGAAAATTTATACATTTTATATGTACATAATGTAGTTGCCAACAATACCGCACATATCTACTTTGTACTTATATATTGAAGTAGTTATGTACTTCAAAAGTATCTATGGATACGGCTAGTGAATGGTTTAAATATATATGGCTATTGAACAATAGATAAAAAATATGTAATTAGATGTACATATATGATATACACAACACATGTGATAATCCCGAGAAAGTTTCTGAATATGTACGTGTACATATACAACAAATCATCGATGCATTGTAATTATAATATCTAACGGTATCTTTTGTTAGATTTTTTTCTGCCTTTTTTTCCTCTAAGCCGACAGTTAACCCCTACAATTTCATTAATTTTTGTTAATATCTAAATGGCCACTTCAAAATAAAAATAAAAAAAAACATAAACTTATTTAAAACAGACAATCCATTACCACAGATACTCTAATCTATCTAATGTACCTTGAAGCTTAAAACCTAAAACATATGTGACTTCCCATAGTGTTCGTGACATGACAAGGGTACCATATGAGGTATTATTCTATTGTGAATTGTTCAATGCACGTTTTTAAATCAATCTTTCAAATTTGAATTAGTTTTTTTGAAAAAAAAATAAATATATACGAGTATATTTTTTTAAGCCATGAGCTACACAATATGTGATTTATCAGGTTCGATGTACATGTATGTGTATGTAATATGATGTGCGTGTTTTACTGAGTTTACGACTTACGTGCAACAAAATTACAATATGTACCTATAAATAAATCCACGAAACAAAAAAAGACCTACAACACAACAAATTCATTGTGGGTGGTCATTAAACTGTTGTTCGCCTCCACATTGAAAAAAAAAAATTGAAATAAAAAGAAAAACAAAAGATATATAATCATCATTTGCAATTGATTGATAAATCATCGAGGTGTTGAACCTCCTCTAAGCAATTTAATTGAGATTTATTTGATTGAACATAATTTTATAAATAAAAATTAAATTGTATCTTGTATACTTTTATATAAAATATATGATTGTCATTGTATAATGAATGCGATCATTGCCACTTGAAAAGAAAAACAAAAAATATGAAAAATATGAAAAAAATAAAAATAAATTAAATTGCGTTATACTCCTGATGGCAATGTGTAATAGTATACAGTTTCAAATATGTGTTACAATATTGAAAATCTAAAAATTATTATTTTGAAATTTTTATTCATTTAAATTTTTATTGAAATTCATTTAGACAATTTAGAAATTTGATTGTTTTTGATTGATTTGTATATTATGTCTGTATATAATATTTTCATAATATTCAATTCATTTTGGATCATGATCATTTTTGGTTGTTGTATATTTTTTTTACAGTAAATTATATGGTGATCATTGAATTATGACTATTTAAGTAATGGTTGAACACCCAATCAAGGACAAAAATATCATAGACTGTAATTATTTATAAAACAAAACAAAATTATTGTTCAAATGAAAAAAAAAATAAATTAAGAAATTCATTTTGGGGTTATTTATTTCTTTTTTAGTTGAAAAAAACAAAATGAACCTAAAATTTGCCTCCAAGATATTAGATTTCCTTCAAAAATTCAAGATGAATTAATATTTTTCATTATTTTTTTGATTAATATTTAAGTGAAGATATACTTACTGTAAATTAAACAAGAAAAAAACATCTTAGTTAAATGAATTGTGGGAAATAATATCTTCTTTTATTCTTTGTTAAAATAACACCTTGTACTTGTATCTTTATTGGATTCTAAAGGCATCTGCTTGTTTATTTGAAATCAAAATAGATTTTTTTTTCTCTTTTAACATTGAACGTCAATAAAAGTAGGAAATTAAATTTTATGTTCCTACTTTAAAAGCTTTTCATTAATTTTTCCTCGTTGTTGTTTTTTTTTTGTTCATTTTCGAAATTAATCTTCATTTTGAATATAATGACAGACCTTAAACACTAATTTCACACTTCACACCTCATGCATAATTTTTGTTAAAAATGTTAAAAATTTTCTATTATTATGTATTAAAGTTACATAAATTTTTTTTTCTCTATCAAATAGAAAAATTTGGCAGGTAAAAAAAATGAAATATTATACTTGAAAAATTAAAATATTTAAATAATTTAAAATTCACATTTTTCTGCTAAATTTTTTTTTTATTATGAAAAATTTGACTTTATGCAATCGTAATTCATGTTGAGATAAAATATAAATTTCATTTGTTTTCGACTTTTTTTTTACTTTTTTACAGTCATTGAAGATTTTCACTTTCTAAATTATCATAAAAAATTCTTTTCATACATTATTTTTTTGTTGTTGTTGTAAATATGCAGATTTAATATGGTTTTAAAAGATAGTTGTAAGGTGTTAAGAAATTTTTTGTTAAATAAGTATCTTTTTATTATTTCATAATAAAATAAAATGTTTTTGTATCATAAAAAGTAAAAATCTGAAAGAAAAAAGTATAAAAATTGTTGAAGAAAAAAAACAAACGGAAATGGGTGGTTATCCAGCAAGTAATGTTCGTTGTATGACAGTAAAAAAATTTTATAATTTTTGGAAAAGCATGGAATTTTGTTGATTTTTTTGTTTTGATACACTTTGGTGTTTTCTGTAGATGAATTAATTTTTTTTAATGTGTCCAGTTTCTTTCGATTTCCCAAAAGATATTTTGAAAATAATGAAGTTCTTGTAATGTAATGCAGGTTGTCATCATCATCATTATCATTGACTTTTTAAATCAGGGCGGGTGCGAGCCTCTTGAAGCAGATTTCGTCAACACGGTCTTTTTCTGTTGCGTATCCTGACACAGTACAATTCTTAACTTCAGAAAAATCTCATTCATTATTTTGTAAATATCTCCTCTAAAAGGCATTTCTATCACACATTGTTGATTCTGAATTTTTTTTATATTGGTCTAGAAATTGCCATATACATATTCAACTCCTTCTGGTCCTTCTGGACCTCTATACCTCTCTTATCTTGAAAACTTTACTCTAATTTTCTGTAACATGGATCCAGATGCACTATAATTTTATAACTATGTATAAGCTTATGCTTAGATCAATTTTTTACTCCTATTTTGATGCAATAAAACCTTCACAAATTCTTAACTGACATTCACAAACCTCAAATGACTAATTTTAACAAAATGAATCTTTAAATAAAATTCTCAAGTGTAATAAACTATATAATTCGTTTACTTTTCATATACCTACTTTTTGTAATATTTAATATTGATTTTCTAAATTATGTAGATAGGTACGTAGGTACTTAAAATCATATATGGAAAAATATTATATTGTTTGATTAGTTAATTCTTTATTGTATGGTTGGTATATCAAATTATATATAAGCAAATGAATTACAAAAGGAATCTTTAGAGACCCAATTCTCTACTTATTGTTTATGTTTTGTCTTTGTTTTGGATTGTTTTTTTCTTCCTTTATTCTTATCTATTATACGAATTCTTTACTTAAACTTTTAGTTTTTTTTTCTTTCATTGTCGATTATCTTATAATAAAATAATCTTTTGAATTTGCTATAACAATGAAAAAAAAAAAATATTTGTTCAGAAAAAAAATTGTTGTTGATGTTCTTTTTTTCTCTAGAAAACTTCAACTGGAATTAATAAGCTTTTTCTAATATGTTTGTATTATATTCGGATATTTGTTAAACCATATGGAAATAATTTTGTATATATGTATGTACACATTCAAATTTTGTATATTCAATTGTGCTTATTGATGTATGATATGTATATATTTATATACATACTAGGAAAAGGATACAAAAAAATAAATATTAATTTTTCTGATTTCAAATTATGTTCCAAACTTGTTTGACAGAAAAAAAAAACCAACTGGAAAAAAAAATTGTAGACAAGAATATTCTTCGCTAAAATGTATCTAGATGTACAAGTATGTATACTATATGTTTTTTGTGTCTGTACTAAAAGATATTTAACCTGAATTTGATACACGAATGCAAGTCACGTTTATTCTGCTCGTGATGGCTTTTCCAAAAAAAAAAAAAAACACATATTAGAAAAAATTTGAAGAAAAGAAAAATATAAAAATAAAGAAAAATATAGTTAAATATAAATCATAGAAAAAATGTTATGTATGTATGTGAAAAAAAAAATTGTTTTTCCAATAATGAACAGAATGAGAAAAGTGTTCGGCTTGTTATATACTTTTTTTTTGTCGGCAGAAAATAATCGACTTTCTACCAAAATTTAATACAGATCTGACACTGTATAGCTAGAATTCAATACTATCTCACTGTTATTATTTTAACAATAACAAAATTTAATAACAGACACAAAAGTATAAAACAAAAAGGAAAATTTTAATTACTGTTTTTGACAAATAAAATTTCGAAAAAAAGGAAATTTTTTTGGTTCAGGAAAAAACTTTTTTCTTAACTTTTCTTGTTTTTCGGATAATCGATTTTCATTTTGTAAATTTAATTATGAAAAAAGAATTCCTTTTTTATGTTTTTAAATTATTTTTCTCTTCTTTTTTTCTTTTTTCAAATATTTAAATTTCTAGTAAGATGAATTTTAATTTTTCAATTTTACTTTTTTTCTTTCTTTTTCAGAAAAATATTCTAGAAATTTTCTTGTGGATAAAAATGTTGTTAAAAGCAGATAATAATCAAATATAATTTTTTTTTTTTTTTAAAAAAAAAAGGATGATAATCAAAACGAAAACGAGAAACAAAATAAAAATGAAATTCTGAATCAAATAAGGACTTAAATCAAAATATATTTTAATAAATTTAGATTTAGAATGAATTTCATAATTATTAAGGATTAAAAAAAGGTAAGTAAGGTGATACGATTTATTTATTTTTTTTTAATTTATTTTAATTATTAAAAAATTCTTGTTAAAAATGTTGAAATCTCTTTCTTTCCTATGGCGCAAAAGCTCTATTTGAGTCAACTTGAGTTTTCGAGACTATTTTTCTATCATACATATTCACCTACAATTTTAAAGTCTTCTTCCTATATTATTTCCAATTTTTTCTCAAATATGTACTTGAATATTGTGAAAAAAAAAAATCTACCCTACATTGAAGCTTAAACTTTAAACACATGTACCTACTTTAATTGAAAATTTCCTGAAATTTTATACAAAATAAAAAAAATAAAAAATTGTAGTTCTAACTGTCTATAATGTATACATGATATTCCGGTGTATTAAAAAAAAAGCCAATCATAAATTTTTTTGCAAAAAGAAAGGAAGTTAGCTCTGATATGCTGATCAAAAGTACCTCATTTCCTTTTTTCGTGTAGGAAGGTATAGGTGTATACGTTAAATATTATGATGAAATATATAAAACTAAATCACCTGACACTAATTTATATATGTATATGTGTATGTACTTACATAAGTCTATGTATGTATAGGTACATAGGCACTTGTGTATTATATAAAATTTTTTATTTCTACTTGATTTTCTTTTTAATTTAATGAATAAATCTTCCACCTATAAAATATAGGGTGTGAACTATAAAGTATTTATAAAACGGAAGTCGTCACTTCAACTGTTCTGATAGAAGTTCATATTACGCTAACAAAAATGTTTTATGATGATGATAACAATGATAAATCATTAATCGTTGACATAGTCACGTGCCCTGTTTTTTTTTTTTTATTCCAACCCAACCATCATTTTGAAGTTTTACATAAGATATATATATTTTTTTATTAAAGTTTCAAATTACTTAGAAATGTAAAAATTTATGAGGGAGTGAGTTACTCGTGCTATCAATGAATTTAATGAATTAATTAAAAGACAAATATATGTACATATATTGATGCGTTCATATATTTCAAACAATAACAAAAATTGTTGTCGAACGATATAAAGTTTAATATTTCAATGAAAATACATTACACTGCATTTTTTTTTTTTTTAAATATTTCTTGTAACTTAGAAAGGTCATCAGAAAGCGTAAAATTGCATTAAATTTCATAAAACGATTACATATATCAGGCGAAAAGCTCATACAAACATACATAATATGTATTGTATTATTCGTATCATATGCCAAACGGAAAAAAATATTAAAATACATCACACAACATCGAGAAAAAAAACCACAAACAAATCAAATATTAAACAAATCGCTTTGTTTAATTATTTTGTAATTAAACACCAATTGATTATGAAATGAAAAAAAAAACTTATGTTTTTTTATGTGTTTTTGATATGAAAGCAAACAAAATAACGCACTGAAATATTAATTTAAATGATAAAAAAAAATTTCTGGCATACGCAAAATATTTTATGTAGGTACTCGAATATTTGAAAAAATAAAAAAAAATAAATACATAAATTAAAATTTCACAAACAATGCTCAGTCAAATGGAAAATTAAAAATTAATGAAAGCAAAAAAAAAAAAAGAAGAGAAAAAAAAAGCTTAAACTAAAAGAAAATCTTTTTTTTTGTTTGTTTTCTTGTAGTTGCCAAAATGCAAAAATTTTCAATTATGCTGAGTTTGGTGGAAATTTCACATACATGCAATGCAATCTGAATGCAAGAGTAAGTGCATTTATGTAGTTTCATTTTTTTAAATATATTTTTAAAGTAGGTACTTTTTCTTCTTGAAACCAAAAAAAAAAAACTTCAAAACATGGTGTAATACAATTTATATTATGTACAAAATTTATTGTGGAACGAAAATATATATTTTTTTTTATATTTTTGTTTTATTTTCAATCAATGTATACGTTTACAAAAAAATTAAATAAATAAATGCCTTCTTTGCCAATTTCTCGGTATTTTTTTTGTTTTTATTTTTTGCTTTTCATCCGACCATCTAGTTAAAATCCGATAAAATGTCCATTGAACTTTTTCTCTTGCAATTTATTTAGAAAGTCATTTTTAAAGCAAAAATATTAAGAAAAAAATCCATCATGTTACTAGACGGTTTTGAAATTCAATGTTATATTCGATAAGACTTCAATGGAATTAAAAAAGAAATGTTTTTAAAGCCTGGTACTAAGTAGCCAGGAAAATAACAGAATAAATCGAGAGGAAACCTTTCAAGGTTGAAATAAAATATGGTTTTTTTTTCCTTCAAATATTGCATTTGTCATCCAGAAATGGTGTATATGTATATGCATTTGAAATGTTAAAATAGTCACATTGGAAGTTATGAAGGATTTGTTGAACTCTAAAAACGTCCTGTCCTGTGATGATGATATGATTAAAAGTTCACACTGTTGTTGTTTTTTTTTTTCTTCTTTGAAATTTATATGTTTGTGGAAAAAGATATTATGCAGACAATGTAACAACAACAACTAATACAATGCATGCATATACATATGAATGAGTACTTATAAAGTGCAGTAGCCTTCTCATATGTCTGATCATATTATAATATCATAACCAGAAGTCCAGAAGAATCAAATCCAACATAGTCTAACAGTAGTATAGTATGGTACTCGTATATAGAGTTTAGTCTGTTTTTCTATAACTTGGCAGTTGGCACCGTTTGTCCAAAGTGTAATTAGCCGGATATTGCACTTTTTTTTTTTTTTTTTTAAATGATGATATAGGATGAGATAGTGCTTTTTTTATACGTATACTGTTTGTTTGTATGCAATCATATGGACTATGGTATTATATAACTGCACTAAAAAGAAGATGAAACCTATAAAAAAAAATTGAGATAAATGACCGAACCGACGACTATATATTTTAGTATCTTTATAATAAGCATTAATACTACGGGAAATGATGATAATCTATTTTGTCATTCTTACTCGAATGACAGAAAAATAAGAGAAAATTACATAAAAAAGGAAAAATAAAAAATATTGTATACTTATATCCGGAAGTTGAGAATAATGTAATCTCATTTTTTGAGCTAAGGCGCCAATATAGCTCTTTCTTTTCAAAGTTCCATAATATGTATCGTATATAAGATTATAGGATGAGGGTGATTTAAACGGTATTTAAAAAAATGTATTTTATTCTTGATGACATAAAAGTAACATCAGTATCACTAAAAGCAGCAACGAAGATTTTAAAGTAAAAGTCGTGTGCCATGTTTGTTTTCCGTATAGATATATGTACTTTTCTTTCACTTTTTTTTTTACACCTGTTTTTTATTTTTATTTATTTACTTCTTTTTTCAAAATTTCGATCATGTTACATTTGATTGGATTAGATAAAGAAATGCTTACGTTTGTGTACATGAGTCTTAAGACATAAAAGATTAAGTACAAAATAACTTTTTACCAAAAAAAAAAAAATTTTAAAAAAATTATTGAAGCGTAAAAATAACATAAATTTAGTTGTTGTGTTTTTATTTTATTTCTCATCTATGAACATTTCAATTACATAAAAGGATTATGTGTATTGGATCGTGTCCAACTAGTTCTATTTCTCTTTTTTTTTTTTTTGCTTCGAAGAAGTTTTTGTTTAAATTAGAAAATATATTTTATTTTTTTAAAACGTATAGCATTTGATATGAAATGATACTTTTGTGTAGGTAGTTTTTTTCTTCGAAATCAGGATAACTAAAATGTGAAAATTTCTTGTTCGACAAAATTTTGTGATTGTTGCGCAAAAAAAACTTTTTTTTTTCTGTAAGTTATTCTTATGACCTAGTGACATAAGGTCATTTCACTATCTGGTAAATATTACAATTCACACGCCTCGCCTTTTTGCAAATTCTCTTAGATTAAAAGAAAAAAAAATTCACATGAAAAATTAAAACGTTTTTTTTTCTTCTAATTTTACGTCAACCTTAATTCATTAACATTCAAAATGTAGTACACAATTTATTATTGTTAATTTTCATAATGAATCTGGACGTAGTATAAATAAGTTAAGGGTCATTCATATAAACAAAGTCATTAAGAATTATTCACGTACACAAATTATTATTTAAAATTTTCAATACACCATCGTTTAATTAGTTTAAATATTATTGTATGTGTACTTCACGTTTAAGTGTTGTCTATTAAATTAAAAATACAAACAAGGCTATAAACATTAAAAAAAAAAAAAAATAGAAAAGGTAATAGTAACCTGTAATATAACGTTTGTTTTTGTTTTTTTTTTGCACTTACTATTGCATAAATTAAAAGTGTAGGGTGTTATACTTAAGCTCACATAACCAAGACACTTAAGTCTCAAGACTCTAAAAAAAATAAAATACAAAAAATGTCACGACGCGTTTCCAACAACACTGAATTCAATTTTCTTGAAAAAAAGCAGAAAAAAGTCCTTAAGAACAAACTCTTGATCTTTTTACGATTTCCATATGCATTTTATCTTTTAAAACCACCCTATAACACACATATTATGTAATTTTATATTTGATTCATGAAAGTAAACAGTGAGTATAAAAACGCATATTAGCTTACACATGTCTTTCAAATAAAAAAGAAAATAACGTTAGAAGAGCACCAGAGAATATTAAGAAGTTCCATTTAGTACGTATAGTATACATTGCACGCAAATAAAGTAAATATAAATATACATATTATGTATGTAGGTACATACAGTATACACTTTTCTGTTTATATAAGTATATAAAAAAGTATATAAGTATATAAAGTGCATCACCACACACATTAATCAAGTAACTTTACTTCCGGAATTAATTGAAAACTAACTGCTTTTTATAAACTTAATGAAGATTGACATCAATTAACTTTGATTATCACTAAAAAAAAATTTTTTATTCAGGTACTAAATTATTTTTAATTAAAAAATAAATAAAAAAAAAAGAAATTTCTTTGTAAACACAAAGGTACAAAAGATACTTTATTTAATTTTTATGCAAACAAAATTAATGTTGCATTCCATTTGTGGTCAATTGAAAACTTAATTTTGTAAATAAATAAAAAAAAAAAAAAAAGGAAAACAACTTGTAATCAATTAATTGAAAAATTCAAATCACAACAGGTGAAATTATTTTGATTTCACTTCACTAAATTAAAAAAGAAGAAGAAAAGGGAAAAAATAAGATTGTTTTTTTTTATTGACAAGATATTTTTTGCCCTTTTAAATAAATCGAACTTGTTTCAAAAGGGGCATTTAATTAATGAATGGAAAAAAAACAACAACAAATATTGTTAATTGAGAAATAAATACAGAAAAAGATCGATTAAATTGAAGTTTTTGTTTTTTTTCACTTTTTTATTTAAGGAAAAAAAAAATATGTGAAAAATTCATTTTATATGCGAGAGTAAAAATATACTTTTTACACATACATACTTACATTTTTTTTTTCTACAATAAAGTAATTTTCTTTCACTGTGAAAACAGTTTTTATTTTAAAAATCGAAACCATTTTTTTTGTTGAAAAAAAAATAAATAAATAATTACCTACTTAAATTATTTTTTTCTTTTTTATGCACGTATTTAACGAAATTCAAGTATAAAAAATATTACTTAAATTTTTCTCAAACGTTAAATTGCAGAAAAAATGCAGTAAAAAAAAAATAAAAATAAAAAATTCTTTGCACCATTTTCCTGCCTCAATCAGGCTAGGCTATAAATTATAACTTCCGCGTGTATAGATACTTCAAAAGTATGTACATATGTACAAAAAATAATAAATACTTGTAATTTTCTATTCTTAAGAATTTTTTTTAAAAAAATATTGAAGGAAAATATCACGAAAATTTCTCATATTTTCATCAGACAAAGATATTATATAGAACAACAAATTGCAACTTTAGAAGTTGATTTCTTGAGCTATATAGTTAAGAAAATAATATATGTACTATAGGTATAGATAGATACATAACATGACATTGTAATTGTCTTATATGTGTTCTTTTTATTTTACAAAGTAATTTCTTATTATTCTAATTTACTTTTAAATTATCTACAACAACAACAAAAATACTAAGTACATACATGAATTTCACTAATAAATAATCTTTTTTCATCAGATTTCTCGTTTGTCTGGATGATTACATGTTATTTTCGACTAAAATTGCTTCTTTTGCAATATGAAACGTTTTTTTTTTTTTCTATGATGTACAGCGTAATTTATAGAAGAAAATGTTGTTCTAGAAATGATTTTTTTTTTAAATTTTTAAAAAGAGAACAATACATTGTAAAAAAGTCAAATTATATGAATTTAAACTGCTGTAATTTCTTGTTACTTTTATGTTTGAATAATTATTTTCCTTTATTATGTAATTAAGTTCTCGTGATACATCTTTTTTTTTTTTTATAAGTTTAGCTTCTTGTTAATTTTTTTCTATTTTAAAAAAAGAAGTAAAAAGAAATTAAAGGAACTAATTTTGTTGGGAACCAGGCTAAGGACAAGAAAATTACATAACTCTGAAGTTTTTGCGCTATACATAATCTGGTGTAGGATAAGAGGTTTGGAAAGCCCAGTGGTTTTTTTGTTTGCTAAAAATTATCTCACATTGACTTAGACAGATTAATATTTCAAAAGGACATTGTTATTCCAAAAGAAGTTGACATCGGACCCAGACTAAAAACACAGGGATGGAATATAAAAAAGTAATGATAGATTGTGTCAACTATTTACTAATTTACACGTCCATATTCCTTTAAATAATTAAAATTTATAATCCGGAAGAAAACTTTCTTTATAACCTCAAAAATATTTAATGTCACTGTTAATTTAATTAAGTGCTATAAAATATCTCTATAGAGTGCAATAAGATACTTCTAATTTCCCTAATGTTGACAATATGTCATAGGTCTTTTATGTTTATTTTTTCTCCATTAAAAATACACATTCCGTCTCTACGATGACATAAATTTTGTTAAAAATTGTCCAAAAAGTAAATTTAAAAATTCAAAAATAGAAAAATCAAGAAATTTTCAACATCATCTAATGTAATGTAATAATAATGTTTTGCTTGAAAGATTGACAACATTTTATAAAACAAAACTAAAAAAAAATGAATTAACTTAAAATAAAATTCGTATGACCTGTGATAAAGACAAGAGTTCTTTTTTGTGTGTGTATGTTTGTTGACACCATAAAAAATTTAAACTCATCAAACAAAAAGATGTTTTTGAAACAGACAGAAAACATAAAATAAAAACTGAGAGAAAGAAAAAAAAATTAAGATACTTTTAAATTTTCAACACTGCCATAATATGTAACTGTCATCTTAAACCAAATGAAACATAAATGTAAAACATGTGGCTTGTCACAAAAATGTCAACTGTATGCAATATAAAAAAATATATTTATTTTGGATACAAAAAAAAAAAAAAACAGAGAACATTTTCATTTCTCCCATCTGACAAATCAATTTATTTTTATATTTTAGACCCCAATAACAATCTTTCTTTTGAGTTCTCTAATAAGTATATATTATGATGTGTATCTTCTTACTCAAAGATGTTTATTTTCTTCTCCAGTAAAGAAAAGAAAAATTTTTGTTGTTGTTGGTATCATTTACTTTTGTACGGAAATTGAATTTCTGCTGCATTTATTTAACATAAATTTCATAAGAAATTGTTTTAAATACATACATATACATATATTTATGTAATTTAAGCATACTACACTAAAAATGACAAAATAAATTTGATTATTTAATTTCCAGTGTAAACATATTTATAATGTGGAAACGTACATACATACATACATGAATGCCTCACTTGCCAAATCGATTAACTTCATTTTTGAGGTTTTTTAAGTTTTAGCAAAAATCATATAACTACAAAGATAAACAATTGCCATATATCCTCATGTCACCATTAATTTTTACTTCTACACCTGATATCAGGTGGCTACATGTTTACTGAATGTTATCAACATTTTATGCTTATGCAACAATTTTAAAATCCAGAGCAAACCAAAAATACGTTGATGTTGCTAAACATTATATGTACCCAATAATGTGTCTGTTTACCAAATATAAATAATGGTTGCATTGCATTGTTGCTACGGCAACATAAATTACGATTTATACTTTTGAATTTATTTTCATTTTGAATAAAAATACATATTTGCTTTAAAAAAAAAATTTTTTTTAATATGAAATATTATTTTTCTTATACCTCTAAATACAATATATGTATGATACATACTCGTATATACATATACTATATACAAAATACATTTTATTTTTCAAATTTTAAAAATATATTTTAATATTTTTCATCTTCATTGAGAAATATGAAAATTTTATTCGTAATGAATCAGGAGATCAGAATCAATAGGCACGTTATTTCATTTTCTTTTACATTATAGAATATCTAATGCTAGTTTTAGAAATACTATAATGTTTATTCATTAAAATTTAATCTAAGCAAACTCTGATTTTCAAGTCAAAAATATTTTAGTATTAAAAATTCTTTTTTTTAAAGCAAATATGTATTTTTATTCAAAATGAAAATAAATTCAAAAGTATAAATCGTAATTTATGTTGCCGTAGCAACAACCATTATTTATATTTGGTAAACAGACACATTATTGGGTACATATAATGTTTAGCAACATCAACGTATTTTTGGTTTGCTCTGGATTTTAAAATTGTTGCATAAGCATAAAATGTTGATAACATTCAGTAAACATGTAGCCACCTGATATCAGGTGTAGAAGTAAAAATTAATGGTGACATGAGGATATATGGCAATTGTTTATCTTTGTAGTTATATGGTTTTTGGTTTTAGTGAGTTGATAAGACGTTAAAATACTAAATTAAAAATATTTTTTCGGTCTTTGAATCATAATTAATTTATTATCGGAGCTAATTTATTACTTTTCTAGACGTTTTTTGTATGGAGTTAATCGATTTGGCAAGTGAGGCATCCACATATGTATATGAATAGATATTAGATACTAAAAGTGCAGTATATAAAAGTATTGAAACTGTGGGGGTAAATTTATAATTTTACTAAATGGAAAATTATATGTAAATAAGAAAGATAAAATACAGGATGTTTCAAAAAAATTGATCCCATATATAGACACAGTATGAAGATGGTCAATGTAAGAAATACATTTAAATTCTTTAGAAGAAAGATACATCTCGACCTAATTTTTCTAGAATATCTTCTTATAAGCTTTCTAGAGTTAATTTTGGTCATGTTTTTGAGACAGAATTTTTTGTTGTTGTTGTTTTGAAAAATGAAATTTGATGCTTTTAAATGACAATAAAAAAATACCACCTTACACACCTCGTTTTTAATGAATTCTTTAAAAAATTTACCAATCTCCCCATTTGTTGTCTTTTCTTCTATGCATCAATTTTTATGGTGTACTCCCTATAATATTGTAGAATATTCTATATATGTATGTATGTATACAAGAAGATGTAGTATGTATGTTAAAGACTACAAGTCTCTATAGGAGAATTTTCTATTTTTGTATTAATTAATGTACACGAATAGTTAAAAGACCTTAATTATTATTATTCCTCTTATTTTCTTTTCTTTTTTTTTTCTTATTTCTGGAGTAAAGCCAAAAAGGTAACACAGTAATCTATTTATGGTATAAAATGTATATAATTAAATTATTAACAAAAATAAAACACACAAATGGACTCATTAGTTGAAAATAATTGGCATCCTTTAAAAAAAACAACTTTTTTTTTGTTTTTTGTTTTATTCCTCTTTTCTTCCCTTCATGTTTGCTTTTTAAATAATATGAAAGAATTTAACAATTTAATATGATTTAAAAACTAATTAAACCCCTTCTTGAATATTATGTATGTATATGCAAAATATAATTATTGAAGTTAATTTTGTTTACAAATTCTTAAGAAACTAAAGAAGAAAGTATACAGAATCATTTAGCTTTTTATTTTCATTTGTCCTATATTTTTTTTTTAAAAAAAATGATGTAATAAAGTTACTTGAGAAAGAGGTTAGTACTTTTATTTAGCAAGAAAAAAAAAGTATATATAGAAAATATTGTAGATATCCTTATGAGAATATGTTGGTACTTATGTAGATACTTGTTTTACAAAAAAAAATACCATGAATTAGGTAAAAACAAAACAAACGGGTAACGTGGTAGATACCGAAGTATAAAAAAAAAGTAAAATGTCAAGTAGTTTTTAGATGAATAATTGTGTTTTTTTTTTTTTTTTTAAATTGTCAAAAGAAGAATAGAATCTATTCTTTTAATTTTATTTTTTATTTTTTTTTTATTTGTGAAAACAATAAAATAAAAGTAATTGTCATATAAATGTTTTCTATGATAATTGTACCATATAAAAACATTATAAAATACAAGTACTCGTATAGTAAAATAGAATTTTAATATTGAAATGAATTTTTCATTTTTTACGGTATTTTCACAAAGGATACTTATAAATGAAAGAATATAAAAATTCCTTTATTTGAATTTTTTTTTAAATATAAAATGAAAATTCTCTTTGAAGTTTGAAAAATTGAAGGTTAAGAGAGCTTGTTCTTATAATTAAAATTCATATAACAAAAGGAACGTTTTTGAATTTTGATTCATAGATATTTTTTACTTTCAAGGTTTTGACTTCAAGTGTGTTTTTTGTTGTTGTTTGTTTTGTTTTTAAGTCAAAAAATAGGAACATATAATTCGTAGTTTTTTAAAAGCTGGTGGAGTGAAACTCAAAATACGAGCTCCCAATTTTTTTTATTCTAACAAACCTCAAGTATCCTTTTTATATCGTCATAGTGACCATGAAGCTTTAAAGTTAAAATTTTTAAGTGATTTTGATATCAAAACTACTTTTGAAAGCTTATAGCTCTTGTAAATGAATCGTGAACCTCGTGGAAACAATTTTTCACATAAGAAGGACCTTTCACTTTTACTTCTAACTGGGAGTATGAGATTCATTCGTCCATTCATCGATGGGTCGACACAATTATCTAGAATTTGTTTGAAAAAATAACAACAAATGTTTTTCTTTTTCTAGAAAAATAAAATAACATACCTACAAAAGATATTAATTGTTACTTTCAAGAATAATAAAGTGGAATAGAAACTCCACCTTAATCAAATATCAAACACATAGACACATGTAAAGATATCTTGTAGATTTTAATTAATGACTTACATAAGTACACAAATAGGTACAGTACCTGTATATAAAATAGATATTGCAACAATGAAAATGAGGTCAATCGAAAAATCTATATAAGAATCAATTTTATATGTTTAAACTTTCCAATATCATAATATACAGATATAGAAAAAAAAAAAAAGTAATACTCATATTATGTAATTTTGCGAATCTACATCAATAAATTACATTTTGTGTTCAATTTTCCCATCATCATCATCGTCATTATGTATGTATATGTATAGGTATCTTCCATTGATACAACATTTGCTTGGTAGATTTTATTTCATTTTTGCCTTTTTTTGGTTGAAATACAAACTATATAATATGTACATGTTAGTTTTTATACTCTCTATAGATATTTTCATGAAAATGACTGTATTTTTTTATACCTAACATAAAACTACTCACAAGATATTTATAATGAACTGAGATTTTATAGGTATGAATCGTGACCAAATCGATGGCACAAGGCTTATGGTGTCTTTAAAAAAAAAAAAACGTCAAAAATAAAACTTAAATAGAAATACATTTTTTTTATCAACAACATAATATATATCATCCAATACCTACTATACTCAGCCTAATGTATCTTTTTTATATGTATAGATACCAATTTTGTTTTGTTGGTTACATATATTTGATTCTTTTGTATCTTTTTATTTCTTCGACACATTTTATCTTTTTTTTGTATTCCTATTATGCTTTTATATTCATTTTGACAAAATCACCTTTCGATTTCATGTACCGTGTTTAACGGTATATTTTTATACCTAAATATATCTATACCTCATAATAAAAGTTTGATGAGCTAAAAATGGTTAACAATCAAGCTTTTTTTGGTATCTAAATAGAAAAAAAAAATGATATTTGAAGAATAAAAAAAAAAATAATAATAAAAGTTACTAAACAAAAACTATACTGTTAAATTTTATATATATTAGCAGTTTTAACTACAATATAAAGGGTGTTTCATTTAATTAAAAAAAAAAAAACAATAAATTAAAACACAAAAAAAAGAAATTAATGGTAAAGGTGTACATATTATATTGGTAATGATAAAGATGATGATGATGAAATGTCCACACAAAATCGTCAACAGTATATCTGTATGTATATTGTTGGTGTAATAGAATGATCTGAAGTTCAATTTTCATCATTAATTCATCATCCATAATTTATTTTTCTTCTTTGTCTTTTTTTTTTCTTTTTTGTTTCTTTACTTTATTTCTTTTCATTTTAATAATGGTTCATTCAAGTTTTCGTGCGGTTTTTGTCATCATCATCATCATCATGATCATGGTACTACAGGTCTTCGACTTTAAATTAGATTTTCTTATGATGGAATTATATTCATCGGTATAAGATATTAATTTGAAAAAAATAAAAAAAGAAGTATCCTTGGTATATGTATGCCCACTCAGCTGTAAATGGCAAAAAATGTCAGATCTTGTTACATATCTACCCACCCAATATATTTACCTGAAAATCATGAATATATGTACATATCTCTGTGTGTATGTACACAATATATATAATCGTTAATAATGTTGTATATTTTTGCGTTATATTATACATGTATCTCATTTGTATATGTTTAATGATTAAAATAAGTAAAAGTTATAAAATATATAAACATAATACGTACATAATAATTCTATGTAAACGAGAAATAAACAATCTTTACTTTTATTAAAAGGCTACCATTATAAATATTATGTAGGTATGTACGTACCAGACATTTACATATTTATATGTATATTTTATGGAATATCTCGTCATCATTTTAAACCAACCATTTACCACCTTCATACATAGATATATACATATTTATACTTCTTGTTGTGTTTCTTCTTGCTTGATGATGCCAAAAACCAAAATATATTTATAGTACATCATCAGACACTAAAATTTTCTCAGGGCGTCTGTCTTTGATCTTCTAGACAACAACGACATCATATAACAAAATGAACCGGCCAAGCCACCTTTTATAATGTGAATATACACTCAATTTTGTTTTTTTTTCTTTCAATATAAAAGAAAAAACTATACAAAATACCTACAAAAAATAAAAATAATATAAAAATAAATAATAATATGATGATAATACATCATCAGGTATTAGAAAGTATATATTTTCATTATTTTGTATACAAATACTATCTATCTATCTGTTCAATGTAAATTTTCTATTTTTGTAAGTATGTGTATACCTACATTAAACTATCATGAATTATTTATTTTAAAGTACTTTGATCTTGAATTATATGTTTAAAAAATTTTACGTTACCATAAACATAATTATTAACAATATTAGATACTTTTTTTTTTTTTGAAATACATGGATATTTAATTTTTCGCAAAATTCAATGCTAATATTTCCCATATGTTTTTTTTCTTTTTATACACACAAAAAATGAAAACATAAAAAAGCAGTAAGTAAAAAAAAATAATAATTGAAAAAAAAATCAAAGGTGATGAATGTAAAAATTAATTAAATACGGTGATATACAAAATTCTCATTAAAAACGTTGAAAATTGATTTAAATATAAAAGAACAAAGGAATTATTTATAATATGAGATTACATATACACAATTGTATGTACAATTAAAATATACATTTTTTTTTCTTTAAGATGCGAAAATTGATTGGGAAAAGATTAAAATTAATTTCAATATTGAAAGTGATTGAACAAAAATTCGACATTTAATCCCGGAAAAATTACAATAGACAGTCCTGGAAAGAAAAATATTGAAAAATTGTGATTCAAGGGGATTCAAAGCTATAGACTTGGAATTTGAATTTTGTAATTTGGATTTTGGAATTTTAATTTAATTTAAAGTTTTGTTATGTCTTATCAAGGAAATCTATTTCCTCAAGTTTCTTCGTTTTTCCTAAATACGAAATTTTCTAAGATTTTTTTTTTAAATTTTGTGGACTTTCTTAGCTTAAATTATAAGTTGAACTCTTCCTTGTAGTTAGAAATGTTGGAATATTCTTAAATTTTAAAATAACGCTTCACTATCCTTAATCACCTTAATTGTCCTTTCTACGCAAAAACATTCAAAAAAAAAAGCTAAGAAAACATATTTTCTTTCAATGAAACTTTTTCTTTCAAGTCGATCACAAACACCAAAGTTTTACTACTATTATATTGTAATTGTATTCGAATAATCATAAACAGTTAGAATCACCCATTCTGTAAAAAATTAATTGTTCAATCTATAAAAAAAAAACAGAACAGACCTTCTTACACACAAATTTAAAAAAAAAAATCTTTAAAAAAGAGAATTTCAAAAGTAATTACTGTAATCCATCAAATCTTTCATTTCATTTTTGATTTTTATTCATTTTTTTTTTTCTTCTTTTAATTCTTAATTTTATTGACGTATGGTGGTAAAGATTAAAAATTCATACAAATAGGTATATCTACAGTACATAACATAGATATATTTGTATATAGGTATGTATGATTTTTATTTTAAGTTTTATTTTAGAGGCCATCATCATAAACGCAATGACCTATTTTTTATCTAACAAAAATTTTTAATCTTTACCATACAAGTATCATTAATTTTTGAAACCACAGATTATATCTGAATAAGAGAAGATGAAAAAAAAAATGTATATATTATGTATGAATGTGTGAATGTATAAATTACTTTCTCTGATTTTATGTATACCAAATTGTAGAGATGCTACAAAAATCATCATTGTAATTATAAACTGCAAAACGAAACATTTTATTTAATTCTTGTATATATTCTTATAATGGACACATATAGAAACTATAAACATCAATCATATTACATTTAAAACACATGTTAAAAAGTAAAAACGATAGATTTATAGATTTTTTTTTCTCTTCAGTATTTTGTAAGCAAAACTTTCATGTTATAATTCAAAAGATTTACGATTGTTAATCTGCTATATCTAATTTTAAAATTAATTTCAAATTATCGAGTAATTTTTTTAATATATGAAAAAAAAATAATATAAAAACAAATTAGTGATATGCAGATATTGATGCGGATGTAATGGTCTGTGTGTATTATCAATTCTGTGTGTGTAGGAGGTTTAAACGATTGATTTTTTTTTTTTTTTTTTGTATACATAAAATATCAGTATTGATCGGTAAATTACTGTTTGCGTTCTATAAAGAACCATTCATGCAGAATTTTATGCACTTCAAGGCCTTAATATATGTATATTAACCATCATTGACCACTGATTCATAAAAAAAAAAAAGAAAAAGAAAAAAAAAACCAACAGCTAAAGTATCTAACAAATTAAACGACCAAGGTACTTCAATGTAACATCAGGATCATTTGAAAGTAAAAAAAAAAACGACGCAATGTTTTGCGGTTTAAATATTGGTTACCAAGGGAACCTAATTTTTCTGTATATTTTTTTTTTTTAATTAATACAACAAGAAAGAAAAAAATAATTTGTGTTTACAAGTAAAAAGATTGATTTTTATCTTTTATTCTGGTAATTTGAAGTACCGGGTGAATTTAAATTGACCTGACTGGTTTACTTTTATTTGTAAAGTACATATAGTATACTTTTTATTCTACTCTAATTCAAATTGAACACACAAATTATTTTCATATAATAAAATAACAGCTCTGAAACTGGAAAAAATAGTACCTATGTTGTTCTGCGTTTCAATTGAATTGAATTTGTTGTTGTTGCAGTTAAATTCAATGCGATTTATTCAACCTTGAGTAAAGAGTTCTTTTTTTATTCTCCAATTTTCTTTTATTTTTATAGAAGCATTATATGCAAGTGAATAAAGATGTAGAAATTTGTAGCTTTTATAGTTAGATTCAATGGGAGATGCAGGCAACACTTATAAGGTGTCCGAAAAAGTAATTTTAGTATAGGTACTTTTTTGTTATTTAGTTTTTCTGTTTTGTTCTGATAAATTAATTATACATACATTTTAGTAGTTTTTATTATACTCCCTATACTCGCTAGGAACCAAAAGTCTGATGTCCATATTTTGCTTTCTGTGTTTTTGGGGTTGAAGCCATCACTTATCTGCAATTGATTAAGTTAATAAAGTCTTAAAATCAACAAAATCTCAATCTCTTTTTTTTTTTGTGAAAATGCTACACCGTGACTAATTTTCACAATTTTTTATATGGATATCCTGTTCCAATAAAAAATGTGTACAGAAATTCTGCAGAACTTGTTCCAGAAATTTTTTAATTTCAAAAATTTAACAGGCAAATATTTAAGTTTGGATAGAGAACAACTTCATGAACTTCTCTTTTTCTAAGACTGCTATAGTCTGTACACGCAGACGCAGAAATTATTGCGTAATTGGTGAATTTAAAGATTAAGGCTCTAAAGATTGAAATATGCTTCATTTTTAAAATTAATAGTTTTTTTTACATTTTCAACTTTTCATTTCTTTTTGGGATACCCTTTATTACTGAATTACTTCACCTTATAAAATATTATGTATACATGGTTTTTTGTTAAATTATTGCAGATACATTCTAGTTTTAAATTTGCTTATATACTTTATTTAAATTATTTGATAGGTTACTTGTGATCTTATAAATCGGATATCTATCTTATTTGATACTTTGTTTGTAGGTACGTAATGTTATTACAAAAGTATTATAATAATGAAAAAGAAAAAAAAGAAGTGTATTATAATTTTGTATTTTGTAAGAATATTAGAAATTGCGATATACATACATACATAAATGTATCAGTGTAGTTCAAGTTGTTGTACCTGTGTTTGAATGAAATATAAAACACCTTCAATTACGATCTATCTTATAAACAAGAAATCGCTATCGTTCATCAAGTTCTCTCTACTTTTATGGTAATTATAATGCTGTTATGTATTATATTACTTACCCAGTAGGTATATATAGTTTTAGCTATATCTGTATACATATAGATAGTTTTATAATACAAGTTATATTATTGGCTTACATTTTATACTATAATTCTTAAAAGATTTTCATTACAAATTCCTATCATAAAGTTGTTAGGTTGATTCATACCACTTTTGTTTTTTTTTTTTATAATAATAAAAGAGAAGTATCTTAAAAGAGATGTTGATTTGGAACTTTGTTGTTATTATTGTTGTATTTTAATCGAATTTTCATTATATAAAAAGGGTAATATCTATATGTATCTATAATCATAATAATACCGAACAGCACATTATATAGTTATATAGAACATTATGTGCATTATGTTGTTAAACTTAAAACTTTGAATTAGCTTGCCCATGAATGATTTCTGTAGATTATAGTTTCTTTTTTTTCTTCTTTTTATGTTTTTTCTGATACCATGATGCTGGTGTGGTTGAATTAAAAACTTCATTTAGGAAGAGGGATTCTTGAGATTTTCATCTAAATATTCACAGTTTCACACAATCTACGCAGACATACATACACTTACATATGTATATTTATATCTACCATATACATATAATGAATATTGTTTGATTTATACGAAAAAACATTTTTGTGATTATTTAGAGAGAATATTATAGAAAATAATGGATCTAAAAGCCATCGTTTTAAAACTATACTTATACAATATTCATACATACATACATATGTATGTATGTATGAATTAATGTGTAGGCGATGAATGAACGGACGTCTTTTATTTTATTATGTTTGGATTTTTATTTTTTTGTTTTTTTTTTGGGGCAATCAAAATATGAAAGAGGTCAGAAGCAATAGATAAATACGAGTATACATAATGAATGTGTAAAGATATGGTGGACTAAATATGGTATATAGAAATTACTCCCCTGGAGATATTATGATGGACTTTTATTTTTCTTTATGATATGAAATTTAAATTTCAATCAAATAATTGGTGAAATTATTATTAAAGATCAATTTTTCAATTGTTCAATCTGTAATAATGTTATTTTTTATATGAATAAGATACTGTAAGTATATAGTTTACATGACATGATGATGGTAAAGATAATAAATATGAGATTTCAATTCTCATAGTGAAAATATTTTTTTTTCTCCTTGTTAAATGAAAATTGCATTTCATTGCTTGATTATTATTTATAGAGCAAAAACGTGAATGTTTTTCAATTTTTAATATCTTTATTTTATTTTTGAATTCATTGTGAATTTCACGTGATGATGAAAGATTGGAAGTTAATATTATTTATCGATCATATTCTTTACACGTACTACTCGTATATAGATCGATCAATTTCAATATACATAGATGTTTTTTTTTTCAAATTATTTTTCGTGCCAAAATCATTTTGTTGAAAATATAGAAAGAAATTTACAATATCTACTTTTTTTCTTACATTGAAAAGCTAAGAAATATAGAAGGAATATAATTAAAATGAATGATTAAATAACACGGAAATTTCATGGTTTAAAATCATAAATCTTTCTAGAATTTCAAAATATAGCTATAATATGTACATATGTGTAGTTTTCTATTTATTTCAATGAGATTGTTAAAGCTAATTGAAATCAATCGTATGTAGTTTTAGAAAAACGATTCGAATTTACATACATATACTTCATTATGTTATACCACCAGAGGCCCTCCCACATAACATTCACAATTTGTTTTTGTTTTCTTTTTTTTTTTTCACTTCAAGTGTATAATATGCGGTACATATAGTATACCATCTAAATTGTAAATACATATGATGCACTTATTGCACTTAAGTTAAATATGAAAAGAGAAAACACAAAAACAGTGCAATGGCATAAGTATTTTATAATAGCACTAGGTACTCTTAAAACCATAAAAAAATGGTTCATATTCATATTATTGTTCATTAGAATCAAGAATCGTGTTGTCAAGAATATATACTGATTTTTTTTTTTTTTTTTTTAAATCATTAAAAAAGCCTATATGTATACATATACATATATCATATATCGTCGCCGTTTATCGCATCCGTATCGTCATCGTCATACACTTTTTTATATTATTTTTTATATTTAGGTACGTTAAAAATGAAAACTTCCTCAGATTTTATTTTTTTTTTTCATTTGTGTTTTCAAAAGTATAGAATAACAAGCCTTAAAGCAAAAGCAAAAAAAAAAATTAACGTGACAACATTGAAATAGCGACAATAACAATGCACGATTAGACGAAAAAAAAAGCTAGGGAAAAAAATATAGAAAAGCGTTGAACTTTCATATTTTCTTCTGTTTTCATGATTTTTTATACGTATTTTCTATTTCTTTTATTTTATTCCTGCAAAACAGGAATTTTTTTCTCATATTTCCTAAAAAAAAATAACAGAAAAAATATAAAATAAAAAAAAGGAATTTTAATTATTACGCGAGATTTTTCAAAAGTATGAGAAGTGTACTTAAGTGCAACGTGCAACAAAAAAGGATTCTTTTTTTTTCATCTAAAGTTTTAAGAATTATTAAGAGAATACTCTTTTGAATGAAGGTCGGATGTCATTTAAGATTTTATCTTTTACTTTTTTGTTTTTGGCTTTTTTCTAATATTTTCATTATTTTAGAAATAATAAAAAGAAGAAAAAAACATTAAAGTGAATAACTTTGCATATCAAACATTAAACTGATAAATTATGCAAAATGTAAATTTAATTTTTAACTTTTCGTTTAGAAAAAAAAAATGAGAGAAAAAAGAATGAATTATTTAAATTTTCTTTGAAAAAAGTTTTGAGTAAAAATGATTTTTATTGAAAAAAAAAGAGAAGTATTTTCATAGAAAAAAAATTTTGAGATTTTAGAATTTAATGACATTTAAAAAAAAAAAAAAATATTCAAAAAGAACATTTAAATCTTTAGGAAAACTTAATACTTTTATTATTGTTGGAAAATTCGTCAATAATTCTGTTTTTTCTAAGAGGTTGGAGTCTCTTCTTAAAATCTCTTAGTAACGAGAATTTGTTTTTTAACCCTCTTACTTTAAGTTTTCTATTTTTAATAAATTTTTTTTTTTTCAATTTTTATATTCATTATTTTAATATTTTTCATTTTTTTTTCCCAATTATTTTCAGATAAAAATCTCTCAAAAAAAGTGGCTAAGTTTACATACTTAAAATATTATAAAAAATCTTCGAATTATTTAAAATTGATAGGTCGGAAGGAAAAAAAAAAGAAATATAAGGAAAAGTTTGAATTAAGAAGGATGGCAACTGTTGTATACGGTGGAAGTCCACGTCATCATAATCGAATGACAAATACAGCACATCATTTACATCACCCGAATGCCTTACAACAATCTCATCATTATATTTCATCATCTAATCAATCATCATCAAATCCAGCACCACCACCATCATCATTCTCATCATATAATACTGCTGTTCCTCATCATCATCATCATCAAAATTCAAATCCCATTATAATGCCTCCAGCATCATATTTGCCTTCATCTATATTACAACAGCATCAGCATCAACATCCACATCAGCAACAGCAACAACAACAACAGCATCACCAATCCCAATCGCATTCCCTTCAGTCACAATCACCACAACAGCAACAACAATCACATCAACAACAGCAATTTCAATTTCAACATGCAATAGTTTCACCTCAGACACATTATCATCATTCCTCTTTAATGTACACAAGTCAACGGCATCATTCTAAAAGAAAATCAGCAGTTGAATTGCTTGCCGAAAGTAAACCATTCTATGTTAAATCAGAAACAGTATTAGATCGCCATCAGCAATTAGCATTTCGGGGTGGAAATAGTGGTGTTGGTGGTGGTGTAGTAATAAGTGGTGGTAGTAGTGGTGTTGTTGGTGGTTCAAATTCGGCTGGTACTTGTATTTTATCACCATCAAGAACACATGGGGTTAGTAGCAGTGGTGGTATAGTTGCCAGTCATAGACCAACAAATCGAAGAAGTGCATCATCCAGTTCTGATTTATTACAAACGAAACTTAGAAAACTCTTAAATACAGACGCTAAAGATTGTGCCATTCCAGAAATCCCTAGATACAAGACAGATAATCAAAAATATGATACATTTAGCAAATATCAAACAGTTAAGTATACTCAAGAGGTGAGTAGAGTACGTACATTTACATTTTTGCACAAATAATTCAAAATTTTATTTCAATTGATGATTTTCAATTCTCTTTTCTTCTTCTTTTTTCCTGCAGTTATCTGTTCATCCTTCAACAGATCAAACTGATATGTCTGTCATGTTTCCTAGCGCTTTCCTGTCACCACAATCATTACCACCTCATCCAGCTTCTGATGATGATATCTATTCATATGACTGTGATGAACCACTTGTATTGACAGAAAACTATCGAGCTATTAGCCCCCCCGCTGAATATGCAGCAGCAGATAGTTCTCCAGAAAAGCAAACAAATACAAGGTATTTAATTGACCTTTTTTTTTAAAGTTATATTTTAACAATTCTCACTTTTTAATAGATGCAACTACCAGCGTTCCTATTCACATTCACATGAGGCTAATTCCGATGATCCAGATTATTCATCACCTTCATACAATATCAATAGTCATAAATCATTGCCAGATTTACATGCACAAATAAGTCGTCATTCACCGCACAGTGAAGTTTTAAGTTGTTGCAGTCGTGGTAATCGTTCAAATAAATCTGGTGGTGGTAGTTCATTAAATCGTGATTCTGGAGGATCATCTGGACATTATACACATCGTAGTGAACCATGTTGTAAACAAAAAATTGATCCAAATATAAATAAAATGTGTACAAGTAGTTCAGATTTTCGTCGTGATAGCGGTTCATCAACACAACATAGCGGTAATTCATATTATACATATGGTGTTAGTAGTTCACGTTATGATTGTCCAGAATGTCGAGCTACTAAATATCAAAAAGAATCTGAATGTTTATTAAATTTTACAACACCAGAAGTACCAGAGGCTTTTCAAGATGATTATTCTGAGAAACAAACACGTTTCTATGAGGAGACATCGAGATCAATCCGTAAAGTTTATAGATCAGCACGAAGCAGACAACAACAACAACAACAACAGCATTCAAATCTTCATCAACAACAACAAAGTCCAACAACGAAAATTTGTGAAAGTGGTATTAAAGATCAATCAGAAATAAGTCCACCATTAGGTACATTCAAAAGACAAAAATGTTTACGTTTCAAACATCGAAACCGTTATTCAACATCAAATGATAGAAATTCAATGCGTGATGCAGAACATGATGATCGTAAACCAATTCTACGATCAAAAAGTGACATAAGTGATCGCTATTGGAATCGTAGTTCATCAATGGTAACTGAATCTTCTGGTAAGATTCATCATCAAATGAGCGGTAGTGGTGGTAGTGGTAGTAGCGGTGGTGGTGGTAGTGCTGGTGGTTGTAGTGCTGGTAGTAGCAATGGTGGTGGAGGTTTAGAAAAACGTGGAAGATCTGAAAGTTTATCACAATTGGAAAAATTCTTTGATCGTTTAGGTTTAAATGATGAAAAATTTAATGAAATTTATAATCAAAAAAGACGTTATAGCAGTGATAATGATTCAGATAAATCAAGTACAATATTCTTTTCGGATGTAAGTACTGTTGATTCAACACGTTTACCAGATAGTACAGAAACAAATCAAAATAGTCAAGCATATAGAACAACAGAACCACCATCAATTGTTGAACGTAATGCTCGTATTATAAAATGGTTGTGCAATTGTCGAAAGTTGCAATTAACATAATTTCTAAAATGAAATTAAAATAAAAGAAGAGGAAGAAAAAGAAAGAGAGAGAGAAGGAAATATGTATTCGTTTTTTTTTTTGCTTTCTTTGTTATTTTCACTTTCTTTTTTAAATTTATTTATTACTTTGTGTGTAAAATTTAAGAAAAGAAGGATTTTTAAAATGCTTGCAAAACAGTTAATAGAATATTTTTAAATATCTCAAACAAAAACAAAAATGCTTTTACTATATGCGAATAATAAAATTCATGATGTACAAGAAAACTATGAACAATTTCAAATTTCCTATCGATGATTTGTTTTAAATGTAACACGATTTACGAGCTAAAAAATTATTTATTAATTAATTTTTAATTAACCCTAACACTTCAACAAATATTTGCATCAAGGAATTACGGTTTTTGGTCCACGGAATGGTGAAATACAGTTTTTCAAGAAAACATTTTAAGATTCTCATAAAAAATGAAATGTATTTATATACGCACAGTCAGTTTTGTGTGTTTTTTCCTCTCGGAAAAAAGGATATTTTACTCTATCGATTTTGAGATGGTTATGTAGAACCTTTTAAGGGAGGAATTGGTAAAATTTCAAGTTCATGACTGAAAAGGATCATGTTTTAATTAAGGTTCAATGTCCAAATTTATACATTTGTATACGATCAGAGAATTCTAGAGTTAGAGGTATGATTTTCTCTTTGTTAAAAAAATATTAAGCAATTTTAATAATTTATTAATTAAAATCACTGCCGTTACAAGAAAATTGTAACAAAAAGGACTATTGTTTATTTTACAGTTAAACTTTATTAAATGTTTATAAATTAACAATTATGTATTATAATTATATTACAAAAAAATCCTCATAATTAAATACCGTTATAATTTAAAGAAGAAGAAAAATGTCTTGTACATCATTGAAAAACAATTTTATGTATTCACAATCTTATGTAACCATGTAATTTTCATAATTTTTAAAATACTAATCAAAAAAAAATAATAATAAAAGAAGAAGAAAAAGAAAACTACATACTTAATTATGAAAATAATCCCCTTATGTATCACAATTTCAATAACAAAAAAAAAAAAAAATTACAAACTTTTACAATAATAAAATAATAATAATCATTTAGCAATGTAGAGATTCTTTAAAAAATAAACAAAACAATGAAAAATACTAAAATTAGCAAACAAACAAACAAAAAATCAAAATTTGGTTCAAAAATTATCAAAAACAAACAAAAGGAAATTGTATTTCAAAAATAAAATTAGTAAATAATACAAAATTAGATTTAGAAAATTGTTCAATATCAAAATCAAATACATACATAAATAGATACAGTTTAAATAATGTGTAAGAAAAATAAATGATTTTTATTAAAAATACAATTTAAAAAAAAAAGAAATAAATAAATAAATAAAAAAGAAAAGAAAATACTAAAATAACCAAAAAATTTTAATAAACAATACGCTTAATATGAGAAAAAAAAAGAAAAACAAAAAAAAAAAAATAAAATAATAATTGATAAAACACAGAAAATGAAAATAAATTTAATAATAATTTACTCGATATATCCATGTTTTTTTTTTTTAATTTTTTTATTTGTTTAAATTTATATTTAATTTGTTTTTTTAATTATTACTTTTGTTAAAATATAATTATCATGTAATATTAATTAAGAGATTATATAAACATATAAATAATAAAAATAAAAGTGTGTGTTTTGATAGCAAGTTTAAAACAAAAAAACAAAAAAATGAATTATACAATAAAATTTTAAATAAAGAAATCAAATTCTAAAAAAAAATAAAATAATATATAATTATGTATTATTAAAACAGACAACAAAAAAGTAGAAATCAAGACGAATGAAAAAACAATGATAAATTTTGAATTGAATGATGAAATAAAATTATATTTGAAAATTAAAAAAAAAAGAGTGAACAACAATTATTTTAGAATATTCGAAAAAAAAAACAGTATAAAAAATATAATAAAAAAAATTCATAATTAATTTTCATAAATAGTAATTAATACATACATTACTTATGACATATTATATATTATTGTATTTAACAATTATAAAATATTAATTACCTACATTTAATTAATTATTTAAATTTGAAAGAAAGAAATAAAAAAAGTAAAATAAACATAATACAATTTAATAGAAATAAAAATAATAATAATTCTTATTATTACACTGTATACACTACCCAACATACATATTATTAATTAATTAATTAATTAATTTTATTATTACCTACAAATATTTAATTAATTATTAAAGGTTTGTTTAATCTGTTTTTTTTTTTTCATTATATAAATACATACCTATAAAGAACAAAAAGAAAAATAAAATAATTTAGAAGGAAATTAAAATAAAAATATACGAAGAAAAGAAAAAAACAAAACTTATAACTGTAAGTGTTTTTAAAATAAAATCAAAATAATTAATTGTCTATTACTTAAAAAAAAAATAATAAAAAGAAAAATTACAATAAATAATTTTAAAGAGAAAAAATCAAACTACAAAAAAAAATAAAAAATAATAAGAGAAAGAAGAAGAAGAAAAAAACAGGACGAAAAATTTAAAAACAGGTATTTAAAATATTATTACTGCTCATTATATTAAAAAAAAAATTAAAAAAAAAAAAGAATGTTAAAAATATAATATTACATAGAAAAAAACTAAAAGAAAATAAGTTTTATTTCTTTTGTTTAAATTTGTTATAAGATTTTTTTTTTTTTGTTTATTATTATTATTATTATTATTGATGTTCTCAAAATACATATAAAATTGAAATAAAAAAAATTAATATTGACATAAAAATTTGTTTTTTTTTTTTTTTGGTTTTCTTTGAATGATTTTTACCATACAAATTGTCCTATCGAGAGAGAATTACAATATTTTTTAAGATTGTGTATTTTCAAGAATGCATTGCTGCACAGTCGATGCAATGCTGATGCTTGTCACAAATTCAAAAATGCAATGCAACTTTTATTATGCTTTGTCACATATTCAAAAAAGCATCAAGTATTCAAAATTCCTTGTAATATTCAGCTGTCATGTAATAGCATTGCATCGCCAACTTAAAACATTGCATTGTCATAGCAACAAAGTAGTGTTTACTTATCACGAACCATTAAGACCATTAAGAAGAAGACCATTAGCATCACCAAAGCTGCGATGCATTTTTGAAGAAATACATTTTGATGGAAAAAAGGATCATTTTACGTTAATTATTCTAATTGTATCCATTTTATGACCTAACAATGTTTGGGGAAAAGGTTTATTTGTTAAAGGCGTAGAAATTTTAAGAATATGAGAATTTAATATTTTTATTAGTTTAAAAGATAGGTATTAGGGGAAAAACTGATTTTCAAATGTGTGCTGAAGCTGATGACAAATATCAGTTGGAGATGCATTTCCTCGTTACCCATTTTTTGATATTTTATTTGTGAGTTTTAGGCAGGCCGCACGCAATGCCTATGGTAGTGTTAGTGATTGATTGAGCACGTATCTTGGTAGTATAGGTATCAATGATTTATATCTTTTACTTCAGGACATGGCTAGTTTCAGGCATTATTTGAAAAGAATGAGGACTGTTAAAGAAGACGTACTTCTTAGAAAAAGGCTAGGAAGAGAGTAGATAAGAGATACAAAAATTAGAAGTTTGTTTCAGGGCTTCTATTATTTTGTAATTGTCATACAAATCTACACAGCTTATAATGGTTTTAAGCAGAATTCTGCATCATAATATTGCATCATTGTATTTTTCGAAAACACCAAATGTTTTATTCTTTAATAAAAAAAGAAAAGAAGGGAACTGTTTTCGTTTTCCAACACAGGATGCTATAAACTTCTCTACCTACCATCTTATAGCTTGTGCTTTATTTATTGTAAGGACTTTTTCCATATCAAAGGAAATATTGCTGTTGAGGGAAATTGGACTACAAAATTCGAAAATATTAAAATTTCACTGGAAAAAAAACTCTTCCATACTTTTATAACTGATTTTCTAAAAATACAAATACAAAAAAAAACATGTATTAAAAAAATACTTTTTATTTGACAAAGAAAAAAAAGCATACATTCACATTTTCAATTACATTTTTATTTCCACTATTTTTTTAAACAAACAGCAATCCTAACATTCAAAAAGAACAAAAATATAAATTTCTTTTTCTCTTAACACTACAAAAATAATAAACTTTAAACCAAATTACTTTAAAACTTAAAAGAAAATAAACTAAAAATAATAAAAAAAAGTCTAAATTTCTAACGACTACATTTTTTGTTGTTTCAACAAACATCTAAAGTGCAATAATTATGAATTTTCTGATATGCGATACATTCCAAATGTACATATTGTTCTGGATTTAATTACTCTTTTGTTGGTTGATATTTGATTAAAAACAATTAACTTTCCTAGACTATGATCAAATTTTTGTGTTTGTCACAATAAAATTGAGCAAAAATAACGAATAACTTTGTGTGTTTATCATCACATTATCGTCATTATTGAAGTTAAAATTTCAGGAATATTCACTTAAAATTATTAAGTAGATTCTAATTATTATCACTTATTTAGAAAATTCCTCTTAATTATAATAATTGATTTCTTAATTATCATCTTCAGCTAAAATTTTATCTAATTCTTCTTTATGCTTTTCTGGTGGTACTGTCTGTAGCAGTAAACCTTTTAATGTTTCCACATGCAATTTTAATGTTTCAATTTTACCTTCTAAAATATTATTTTCTTTTTTCAATTTATTAACACGTTCTCGAGTTACTTTTGCTTTTTCACTTGATTTCTGTCTACACTTTTTTACTGCCTATAATTAAACAGAAAAAAAAAAGGAAAATTTTAAATACAAAATTAAATTTTAAAACGTGAAAAAAAAATTTTTTTTTTAATAACTTACAGCATTATTCCTTTCACGTTTTTTTCTATATTCATCATCATCCTGATCATCAGAACTTGTTGCTGCTTTCCTTTTAGGTGCCATAAATATTTAAAATATTGATTAAAATTTCTTGGAGGACAAACTTTCAATTTATCTTGCGTCATTTGATAAGATTCGATTCGAGGAATTATTATAATAATGACAATTAATTGACATGACGTGATTAGGAGATTTTGACGTTTACAAAATTTCGTAAAAAGAAATTTAGTTCTAAATGAGTACTAAAATATTGAATTTGATTTTGGTCTAAATTTTGTTAAACTGGGTTTTTTCATACAGACAGATTTAAACGGACTGCCCAATCCGATTCAGACATTTTTAAAAGTTTGATGTGATTCGTAATCGGAACCAAGTTTCAAATTGCTTAAAAGCATGTAAAAATGGTATAACCTGTTCGTATGAATTGGGTGTGTGTAAAAATAATTAACAAAATGGACTAAATAACTTGTATCACGTTTTCTTACAGCCAAAATAGACTTGGTGGTAATGAGCTAGTTGTAACAATTTTTTTCCTACTTGGTATAATAAGAATAGTCTGAAATAATTGTAGCTGACGGTTGTAATACACTCACGCTCGTTACAACTTGGTCGTGCCACCATCAGGTGTATTTTCAGGAGTTGTTAAAACCGGTTATCAACTCGTTTGCGAAGGTGGCAGTAGTCCTAGTCTATTTTCAGCTTAAAGGGTACTACTCAGCTGAAAATAAGATATTTTGCCTATACAAAACCTACATATGTAAAAAAAACCAAAATAAATGGAACCGAAAAAATTTTCTGTTTCGATTTCATAAGTGGTACTCAGCTGAAAATAAATAAGAGTTGAAAATGTGGCTGTTCACAGATGGCGTTAGCTGTCCTTTGGAGACCTTTTATTTTCATATCCAACCGAAATAAATGGAACTTCATGAAAATAAAAATATTCGGAAAATGAAAATAAATTGATTGTTTGACATTTGTGAAGTTAAGTAGTAACCTAAAAAGTAGTATTTTACTAAAAAAAAAAAAGTCGTTAAACGAACGTAACCCACAAGAACACAATACGCAAATAACGCAATACATAGAAAGCTGATGCTGTGCTGGCTACACTGTTGAACTCCACAATACAAAAGCAAAGGCAGTCGAATTTTTGTACATTTTTTTTTAAACGAAATAATTTACATAAAAGAAAATTTATTTCTTTTTTTTTAATTTTGAAAATAACAGTTGAAAAATATAAATTTAAGTGTGTTTACAAATTACAATATTAAAAAAAACAATTTATACATGAAAAAATGTAGTTTTTCACAATAATTTTTTATAAATAAAAGAATAAACCTTGGTTACCTAATCAGCTGATGTTTGTCAACTTAATTTTTTCCTTTTTTAAAGAAAAAAAAAACAATTGAAAAAAAAATAAAAATAAAATCAAAATTCCATGGGAAGTAGAAAATTTCAAAAACGAAAAATTTATTTGCAATAGAAAATATGGATTCAACAAATAATATTGATCAAAATCATAATAAAGATTATCGAACAAATATTTTGGATAATTATCAATGTGATGAATATATATTTTGTTCAAATTTTGATTCTGGAAATTTAGGAAAAGTTGAATTAGTTAAAAAATGTCCAGGTAAATATTTTAAAATAAATTAACAAAAAAAAAAAAAAGATTTTTCCATTCCATATTATTTTCAACAATTTTAAAACATATTGAAACCATTGAATTTGAAGGAAAGATTACATTTCTTCTTTAAATAATCTGAACTAGTTTCTTAATTTGATTGCATAACGTTTTTAAAATTTCTATGAAAACAAAAAGATCGATTAAATCCCAAAAACAATAATTGTGTCAGTCATTTTGTTTATCCAAACAACAAACACAAAAATTGTATTGTAATTTTTTATTTTAAAGAAACAGAATTTGGAGAGAATATTGTACATGTTGAATTTAATGTATGGACAACTCCAGATTGCTATGGTACATCATACGAAAGTCCAAATCGTACATGGTTTTTCTTTTCAATTAAAGGTAAGAGTATTCATCTCATATAATTTTTAGCTAAGAAATAACATTTGTTTTTTTTTCTTGTATTTGTTTATTAGGTGGACGACCATATAGAAATATTAAAATAAATGTAAAAAATTTAAATCGTCAATCAAAATTATTTAGTCAAGGTATGCAACCAGTTATACGTATTGGACATTTTGGAAAATGGGAAAGAATTAAAAATAAACCAACATATTATGTACGATCAATATTTTAATTTGTATCAATTTTTGTCTTTTCTTTTATTTTCTCTATAGTATTTCTTGACCTCTTTAACAAAATTTATTCATTTGTCTTTTTTTTAAGGTTGAAGAAGAAAATTTTTCAATGTCATTTATTCATCAACCAATGGATAAATGTGATATTGAACATTTTTATGCTTTTACTTACCCATTTACATATAGTGAATGTCAAACAATGCTTGAAAAATTTGATAAAAAATATTTAAAAAATTTAAATGAAATTAATTTTATTATAAATAAATTAAATAACACTGAAAATGAAGAAACAACAACATCAAGGACAACAATGGTAACAATAATAACATCAAAACGTACTATAAGAAAAATTTCAAATGAAAGTTATGATAAAAATTGTATATCAGATAAAATTATTGAAAATGATAGTGATTTGATAAAAGGTAAGTGCTATAGTATGATATTTCAAAAATATTTTTGTGTATTTTTGATTTATTTAAAGAATGTAATATGGATGGTACAGATAATCCAATAATGCCATCAACAACAACAACAGCAGCAACAAGCAGTATTGAAGCTTTCAAAGAAATAACAAAAACTGAATTACAATTACCATATGAGAAATTAACACGAAAACAATTATTAAATGAAATTTATTATCATCGTGAAACATTAATAAATTCACTTGAAGGTCGTAGAATTGATTTATTGACAATAACATCATTTCATGGAATTCAAAATATTCGTGAAGAAAGATTATCAAATTTATTTCCAGATCGAGATTGTTCACGTTGTCATACTTTTAAAGATAAAAAGGTTTGTTTTAAAGTTGTTTTTTTTTTTTTTTTAAAGAATGCAAAGAGAATATAAAGAAAATCCAAAGATTTCCTTGAAATAGTCCTTGAAATTGTAGATTAAATTTGTCTAAGTTTTTAATAAATTACAGATAATATTTATGTCATCGAGAGTTCATCCTGGTGAAACACCAGCAAGTTTCGTTTTGAATGGTTTTTTAAATTTAATTTTAGATAAGAAAAGTACGATTGCAAACAGCTTAAGGTAGTAGTTTGACAAATATTGCAATAGATTTTTCATTTTTCCTTGCTTATCAAAGTTAATTTTTTTGTTGTGGTCAATTTTATATTTCAGACAATTGTACGTTTTTAAAATTGTACCAATTTTAAATCCAGATGGTGTTTATAGAGGTTTTTATAGGACTGATACATTGGGACAAAATTTGAATAGAATGTATGTTAATCCAAAATTAGAAATTCATCCGTCCATTTATGCTGTAAAAAAATTGATCAAGTAAGTCAAGAAAACAAAAAAAAAAACATATTCACAATTTTACTTAAATGGTATATTTTTCTTTTCATCTAGATATTATCATTTTGGTTTTGATAGTTGTGATACATCTGAAAATTCAAATGAAGAAGTATCATCAAGTTCATCAACAAGTTCGCGAAGTATTGATTTACCAATAAAATCAAACGATGAAATTGAACAACAATCGAATGAAAGCAATAGTAATGAAATTGAAGAACCATTAGTGGTTGAAATAAAATTGGAAAGTCAATCATGTTCACTTAAAGAGAGTACAACAGTAACAACAACAACGTTATCATCATCGTCGTCATCATCATCATCATCTGAAATTGAAGAAAATCAAAAATCAACAATATTAAATCGGTTTCCTGAAACTACTCCAGCACCAACACTACCAACAATCGAAATAAAAACTCAAAAGACATTTACAGAAACATTAATTCCAGAAATTAAAACTCATGTTGCTAATGATGAAACACCAATAAAAACAATGAATACAATTAAACTGAAAAAATCATCAACATCGAGTGGTAACAATAATAACAATAATAATCGTTCAGAAAATAAAGTTAAAAAAATCACAATAAAAACAATGTTAGCTGGTCATCATTATCAATCACATGTTGGTACTCATAATTTATATAGAAATACAGAAAATAAATTAAAAAATAATTCATTATCAGTTGTTCAACAACAACAGCAACAACAACTACGTTCACATAATAAACGTATAAATATACGAAAAGATACAAAAACTTCGAATACAACAAAATCTCATACATTAATTTCATCTGGATCAAATAGATCATTGAATAATAAAAGAAATATTTTATCAAATCATAATATAAATAATTCTGGTACTGCTTCAACAACGAATTTAGATTTTACAATGATGAAAAAAATGAATACAGTAAAAGGTGGTGGTAATAGTGAAAGTGGAAATGGTAATAACGGTGAAGAAAATCCAAATATGTTTTTATATATTGATTTTCATGGACATGCATCAAAAAAAGGTGTTTTCATGTATGGTAATCATTTTTCAAATTCAGCTGAAGCAGTTGAATGTATGCTATTACCACGTTTAATGAGTATTAATTCTCATCATTTTCATTATGATGCATGTAATTTTTCTGAAAGGAATATGTATCGAAGAGAAAAACGTGATGGTCTTTCAAAAGAAGGTTCTGGACGTGTAGCAATTTTTAAAATGACTGGTTTAATAAAAAGTTATACATTAGAATGTAATTATAATACTGGAAGATATATAAATAATCTTCCAGCACGTGGTAAAGATATAAATTCAAATCATTCAACGAAAACAATTAATTTAACCCCACCAAAGTATACACCTGCAATTTATGAAGATGTAATAGATATTTTTTTTTTTTTTTTTTTTTTGATGAAAAATTTTACTAAAATTAATTTGAATTTTTTATTTAAAAAATTTTATAGGTTGGTCGTGCTTTAGGACCATCAATATTAGATATAACAAATTCGAATACATTATCACGTATTCATAATTCAGAATTTCGTACAATTCAAGGATTACGTATAACATTACGAAATGAAATTGAAAAAGGTTTTACAAATTCACATCGTAATCAGACATCATCATCAGCAACAACAGCTACAAATGCATCGGTTGTTACAACATCAAAGGTAAATACAATTAAAAAACAATTTGAATTGAATTTTCTTAAAACAGCATTATCTTAGGGGTGACAAAGAAGAATGAAAAAAAAAAAAAAACGAGAAAAAATGTATATCTAAATGAGCATTTTATTTTTTTTGTCTTCATTTTAATTATATGATCATTTCGAGCCAGTACATTCTCCTTTTTTTTTAATACATTTTTTTAAATTATTTTTTTTTATTTTTTTTTATTTTAAAATTATCCAGAATAAAAAAGTGCGAAAAATCGTTAGAACTGTAAAACGTCGAAGAAAACGCAAAAGTTGACATCTTTTACTGCTACAACTTAAACCATTCTTTTGTTGTTTTTTTTATCATGAACATTTTATTTTACTCCTTGATTTTTGCATTGCTTTTTTGCATGCTGTATTTTTTTCTTCTTCTTCTTCTTTAAATAATATTTTTTTTTACATGTTTTTAATCATGCGGGTTTTTTATGAATTTTATATTCGAAAAACATTTTTTGTTTTGTGTTTTTTGAGAAATTTTATTGTAGGATTTAATTTTTGTTTTTTAAAAATTGTTGAAAATGAATTTTAAGAGAAAGAAACCTCGTGAGAAACTCTGCGTGTATAAAAAATTTGTAATTAATATTTGAAATATACAAACTGCCACTTTTTTCCCTTGTACTTTTTTTTGTGTTAATATTTGGAAAATGTAATTAAAATCATGAATTTTTTAATTACTTGGTAGTTTTTTTTCTACGTGACTAACACATATGAACCCCATTATAATATTTACTTTTTCCCTTAATTAATTGTTAATTTTAACATCAATTTGTTATTGAAATTCCTTGAATGGTTTTTTGCTTTGTTGTTTTTTTTTTCTGTATTTTTTTGTTTGTTTGTTTTTGTATTTAAATAGGCATTAAATGCACATCAAAATGTTATTAAACGTATTAAAAGAAATGCACGCTCAGCATCATCTGCACTGCCTCAAAATGATACATCAAAGGAAAATAAAGTTTTATATTCAATGTCATGGGATACAACAAATCCATCAACATCGATGCTAATTAAATCTCAAACAGTTGTTGGTACACAATCAAAACAATTAAAAATAAAACTTCAACGAAATAGTGTAAATGGTAATGGAAATGGTGGTAATGGTAATAATACAAATAAAAAATCAAATCATTTAATTAGAGTACGTTCAAATTCAGCACCAATATATGGCGTTGCTGGATGTTCAAAAGAATTTAAAAAGAAATCAACAAAAGCATTAATTGAATCACCATCATCAAATTCATCATGTGTTGTTACATCGTTCTTTATACCACCGAAAAAAGTTAAGGTTTCAAATAAAAATACAATTTTTAAAGGTAATATGATGAAATCAATAATACCATTACCGCCACCAATGCCACCACCACTACAACAACCGCCACCACCACCGTTGTTACTACAATCTTCATCATCAGCATTATCATCATTAATGCAAAATAAAGTTAACAATACGAATAATTGCTTAAACTGTGATTTAAACAATCAAATCTGCCAGACTGACAACCATTACCATGCATCATCAGCATCTTATTGTTGTAAAAATTCATTATCTGCTGATGAAATACAAAATCAAATGATGCCAAGTTGTTCTAATGTCGTTACTGCTGCTACTGCTACTGTTGATAATAATTCTGCTATTGCTGTACCATCATCATCATCGTCATCATCGTCAAAATTATTTACACATACTGCTTCTTGTTCTCAATCGACTAGTGCTATTCCAATATCATTAAATAGTTTTCGAAAGGGCAAAAAAATTGAACTATTACCATCATCATCATCATCATCATCAACTGCTGTAAATTTATTTAAAATAAAAAATAATCCGATTAGAGCAAGATCAGCAGCAGCAAGACTCACTAATATCTCATCAAATAATGAAAAACATTTAAATTTAATTAAAATGAAATCATTTAGTAATAGTGCTCGTAAAAAACGTACAATTCGACATGAAATTATCATAATAAAACGTAAAAAGAATAAATTGAAATCAGCAATTCACTAAAGGGAAGAAAAAAAACAAAAAATGAAATTATGTAGTGGAGAAAAAAAAAACACCAATAAAGGTGAGTTAGTGAGTTTCAAGTCCTTGAAAAGGAGAATCAAAAATTCGATTTATTAGTAGATTTAGAAGTTTTGCATCTTCTTTTGGAAATTAATTTCAGGCATATGAATTTCCCATTTATTTTCAAAGTACATATTTTACAAAAAATTTCTGATTTCTAAAATTAAAATTTCGAGTTTGAATCTTACAAAATTGATGATAAATTAAATTTAATGAAGCTCACTAACTAAAATTTTGAAACTAAAGATTTTTGTGTTCGTTTTTCTTTAATTTTTCTTTTTTATATATTTTTTGTTTTATAGTTTTATTATTATTTTCAAAGTGTAATAATTAACAAAAAAATAAATAAAAAATTCATAATTAAGAAAAAATATATATTATTCACTGTGATTAATTTTTAGAAATTTTTAGTCATAAAGTCATTGTAAAAAAAATTATTGAAAAAGAAAGAAAATTCTTTGTTAAAATTTTTCAAAGTTTATATTATCCATAATTTTTTTTTTAAATTATTTTATATGAGTTTAAAAATGAATTATTATATTGCACAATTTAACTAACAATTAAAGGAAGAAGAAAAAAAAATTAATAATTAAATATTTAAATAATGAACTAATAAAATTATAGATACTTTTTGAATATGCATAAAAGATAATAATTTATCTTAATCTTAATCATCAAAATTTCTCAATGTCTATCAATGAATGTGTGATAATGAAATTTTATTGGTTTTAAAATTAATAAATGGAAAATATTTAATGAATAAAAAGGAAAAAAAAAAGAAAATTCTGAATTTTATGAAATTGTTTTTAATTTAATTTAAAAAAAAATTCCATATACCCACCTCCCCCCCATCATGTGAATGGCTGTGCTGTGCCATAATCAAAAATGAAATTCATTTATTTTTTTAAGAAAATAAACCAACATTAAATTTTATTTAAAATTCTATAACAAGATTCTATAAAAATAAATGCATGTTTGTTGCGTTTAACACGTTGAGTTATGAAACGCAGTCATATTCACAAAATTGAATTAATAATTAATTATATTTTTTATGGCATCGAAACATCGATATTTATCAGGTAAATAGAATGGTTCAAAAACATGAGGAAATGGTGTATCCCATCCAGCAACACGTTTAACAGGTGCTTCTAAATGTAAAAAACAATTTTCTTGTATTGTAGCTGATAATTCTGCACCAAAACCATTTGTTAAAGGTGCTTCATGTGAAATGATTACTCTTCCTGTCTTTTTAACTGACTAAAATTTTAAAAAACAAAAAAAAACATGTGAATTTTAAAATGAAATTACTATTTAAAAATTTCATTTGCATACATTACAAACAGTTTCCTTATCCCATGGAAGTATAGAAACAAGATCAATAACTTCACAATTAACACCTAATGATTTTTTGGCCATTTCTGCAACCTAAAAAAAGAAAATTTATGAAAAAATTAGTAAAAAATGAATATTACAAAAATTATGAATTTTATTACTTCAAGAAGAACATAAATTTGTGTACCCCAACCTATTAGTGTAACATCACCACCTTTTTGTAATATATCAGCTTTTCCAATTTGAGATTGATAATCAGCTTGTGGTACTTCTTCAACGGCTGCACGGTATAAAGTTTTTGGTTCTAAAATAATACATGGATCTTTATCACGAATACAAGAAAGTAAAAGTCCTTTTGCTTTAATTGGTCCTCGTGGTACAACAATTTTTAAACCTGGTGTATGGGCAAAATAAGCTTCTGGACTTTGAGAATGATATAATGCACCATGACCAACAGCTCCACATGGAGCACGAACTGTTAATGAACCACAATCAAATAGATTACCACTTCTATATCGACATTTAGCTGCTTCATTTACCAACTGAAAGCGGATTAAATTTGAAAATTAATATCAGGTTTCTTAATTGATTTTAGCAATATTACCTGATCAAATGCTGGGAATATATAATCAGCAAATTGAATTTCAGCAATTGCTGTTGCTCCAGTATTACTTACACCAATTGCAAAACCTACAATACCTTGTTCACATAATGGTGTATTAAAAACACGATCTTTTCCATATTTTTTCTGAAGATTTAATGAACAACGAAAAACCCCACCAAATGCAACATCTTCACCAAATAATAATGCTGATTTATCTTTATCCAATGCAATATCCATTGCATTATTAATTGCTTGGAACATATTCATTTTAATTTTTGGACCATCAACAACAGGTGATTTTTTATCAGGTACATAAGTGAAATGTGTCCTTTTAAATTCATTTTTTGTGAAATTTATTGAAAGTTGATTTCTAAAATTTTTTGTGAATAGAAAACGTGAAATCATAATCAAAATTTAAAAGAAAAATTAATAAAAGGAACTTAAAAAAATTGAAAAAAAATCAACTTATAAATTCCGACAATCACTTTGTTATTGCGCTGTCACTGTGAAGTTTAAAAAACAAATCGGAGTTGCCAGCCCAGCATAAAAACAAGCCGTATCTTTTAGAGCGAGTTTAAAGAATTTCCTTTTCAAGTTATTTTTAAAAGTTTAAAAATTTCTATTTCCAAGCAAAAATATAATCGTTATTTGGTGTACGGTTGGGAAGAAGTTCATCGACATGGTTTTGAAATAAATCGAATATCAGAACACCCCCTTTTAAAAGTATCAATTTAACAGTTTATACTGTGAAAAAATAATACGGATTTTGGATTAAATTGGGAGTAGCGTAGAAAAGGTAAAATTGGGATTAAAAAAGTACATGCAAACGTTGATATTTTTATACACTTATAGTATACATATTATTCTTCTTCCACATAAAAAAAAAGAAGAAGAACGTGACAGCTTCACTTTCACCATAAAAATTAGAATCCGCCATATTGCATTTTACCTCACACATACATATAAAAAAATTGGGATTAAACCCAAATAAATTGGGCTTAAGCCAAAATCCGAATTATCGAGTTTATACGACAAAAAATTGGGAGTAAACCAAAATCCGTATTAAATTCGGAGCAGGCATAAACACGTAGAATCAAATCAAAGTGAAAGTAGAAAGTTCAAAAAGAAACGACAGCACTTAAAACGTCAGTTGTGTGAGTGAATCGGTTTGGTCAATATTTCATTCAGTGGTTTTTCGAGAAATATTTAATAAAATACATATTTTATTTTATTTTAAAGAAAACAAAATGTTATTTAAACAGATCTAAAGAATAAAATTCGAACGATCTAAATTTTCTTAGTTTTGTAATTCAACAAAATTATAAAGAATTTAATTAATCACAGTATATTTCCACGCCCAGTTTTGATTTGTTTACGTATTTTTTACTAAGGGTGTTGAAACAATTGCTTGACAATGAGGAAAGTCATTTTAAGTTCTATAGCTTTATGCTTCATTTTAAAATCAGGTAAAAATAAATATTTTAAAAGAAATCATTCTAAATTTTATTGAATTTAATTAAAGGTAATTTAAACACCTAACAGAAATGAATCAAGCATAAAACAGGAAGAATCAACAATATAAACAATATAGTGGCTTACAAAATTTGATAATTGCCGTATTCACCAAACCCCAACTTGGAATATTATTCATACATTGAAAATTAGTATTTCTCTTTTGTTCCGTTAAATTCTTTGCAATAAAGCTATGATTAATGTTAAATGATCATAATTTTACACCAATAAAATTAAAAAAACATTAGTTTCGTCATATTGTCCTACGAACAAAATTTGTTCTCTACCATCGAACTAAGTGGTTTGCATTGCATCTAAAACTGTAGTAGCTACTTGTAACAATACGAAAAAACAGTCAAGAAAATCTCAAATTAATTTGAAGTAGGCTTAATCTCAAACTTAAGCTGGTATGATATCGATGAGATATGTATGTTGAATTTTATTTTGTCGTAGTTCTTAGTCATAGGAATAATGGACATAAAACTGAAATGATGAATTAAGAATTTGGATGAAAGCCACATCATGGTAACCATGACAGCTCAAATTTTAAAACGATTTTATGCTGTCTACCTAAGCATTGGCATTGGTTCAAATTTTCAATGTTGTGAGTGCAGCAGTAATATGTATTTTACCTGAAATTTCTTACTCTGTACCTTCTAAGATAATAATTTCTGTTTTCGTAACAAGGAAATACATTGTCTTTTTGTTGTTTTTATTTTTAAGTTGATTTCTTTGTTTTTTTTTTTTTAATTTTATTTAATTTGATTTATTTTTTTGTTTGTGTATATAGTTGATGCAATTAAATGTTATATTTGTAATACAACCGATTCAAGTTCACCATTTCAATGTGGTGAATGGTTTGATCGTTTTGATCGTCCAGATATTCTTCCACAAGACTGTTCTAGTGTACATGATGCACAATATTGTATAAAACATATTGGCCGATTTGAAGGTATAGTTTTTTTAAAAAAAAAAATATTTGGAACATTTTTCGAAATTATGACAATAATAAAATGTAAAAAAAGATCTTTACTAACGTTGAAATAAGATTTCATTAAGATAACAAGGTGATAGACAGTCAAAAGTATATTTCTAGCTCAATACTAACGGAAACATTTTACTTTTCTATTTTTTTTTTTTTAACATACATAATTTCTCTAACAAAAATAAACCATGGAATAAGTATGTAGTTCATTTCATTTCTTGTATTTTAAAATTATGGAAATATGTACATATAACAGTACTTTTGGAAAATCAATTAGAGAAAATAAAACCATTGATTTTTCATTTTATTAATAAATTTATAATATTTCTATTTTAGTTTATAATGGATTTTTCAAAATTATTCATTTTTAAATGAAATTAAAATTTAGATTATTGAAAAATCGATTATAAAATTAATTGTATAATTTTAGATTTAAATAAAAACACATTAAAAACAAAATAACAAAATAACAAAAAAAAAACATAACAAAAATTAACAATTTCTAGCTAACTCTATAAAATGTTATCAATGTTCAGCAGCAGAAACACTTAGTTGTACGGATCTAGTAATTAATATGCATGATTCATCATTAAAACCGGAACCATGTGATCATGTTGTCGATGCAAAATATTGCATAAAAACAAATTTTCGAAATGGTTACTATACTATATTTTGTATATATATATATAAATATCTATCTTCGCTATTTTTTTTCTTTTTTATTTTTAATTTTAATTTTATAGTTGCTTTTTTCTTTCTTTCTTTCTAAACTTAAAAAGCTTCTCTTTAGCAAAATTGGGTATATAAAAAATTTTTGATTTACCTACATTTTTTTTTTAACACACACAACAGCATCATTCTTTCGCACGTATTTGGATTTCGAAAAAATAAAATGGAATACTAAAAATAAATGCCAAAATATTTTGAAAAAAAAAGGGTTATAATGTAAATTTTTAGACTGTCCAGAAAGAAAAAAATGAATTTTTATTTGAAAGACATCATTGTCGGTTAAAAATCACACATGCCGTAAAATTTTCGTAATATTGTAATTTAAAATGTATTAGTTAGTGGTTTTTTTCAAAATATTTTGGCCTTTTATTTTTGAATAAATTAATTTTTTGCATCTAAATAATTTTTTACAATTTTTTTTTTTTTAATTTGAATTAATAAAGGCGGTATTGGAGCGAAACGTTTTTGTTCATCAAAAGATTTGGGAAATTATTGTGATTATGTAAAAAATAAAGGTGATCAAATGGAATATCGTTCTTGTGTATTTACATGCAGTACAGATGGTTGTAATGGTTCATCAAATATTCATATAAAAATTTATGAAATATTCATTTTATGTTCTTTAGGATTAATTTTAAAACAATTTATAAATTATTATTTTTAAAAAATTATTTGATATTATGTTTGTCATAAAATTGTAAAAAAAAAAAAAAACAAAGTAAAAAAGACGTTCAGATCTTCCTTTCGTCCATTCCATATAATTAATTCCGTCCATTTAAGACATAAATTTTATATTTATAAAAATAGTAGGGTAGATGTGGCACCCTCCGACAGTTTTTTTTCAAACTCCCATAAAATTTGTTGTAAATGATTTTCAGATTTTTTTGAGTTTCTGATTAATTTGATTGTTTGTTACTACGTTAGAAAAAAAAAAATATTAAAACATTCCTTACTAAGCGAGCTATAAATTTTTATAAAAAAAATTAAATTATGTCGGCGGTGCCCCAGCCGGTGGTAGCTCAGACATGGGGTGGGGTACCTTCATCATTTACTTGAAATTATGGTAATAATAATAAAATTATGATATTTTTCATTGGATTAAATTTTATTTCTTGAAAATAATAAAACAAAAATGTCTTCGGACAATAATAAATACTAAAAACAAAATAAAAAATAAAAAAAAAATCAATTCTTAATTATTTTATATCACGTTATAAATTTTTTTGAAAATTATTCATTTTAATATTTTCACTATATTAACGCACATCAAGTGTGCTCATGTCAATTTTAAATTAACTTACAAGTTTAGATCTCGAAGTTCCCGGAGAATGTTCTGGTGGTGGAAGTTTAATATGTCTGATGTGCCCCGTATTGAAATGTCGGAGGCACCCCTGGTTGCATTTTTCCACATTTTGAAAATTATTTGAATATCAAGTAAATAAATAACAAAGGCACTTGTTCACATATTTTTCAACATTCTTATAGTTAATAATATACTACTAATTAAAAAATTAGCTTTTACTTACCCCAAAAATACTTCTTAGAAACGGGACACAAATATTATTAAAAATAACGTAAAAAACTTCGAACACGTATTGAGTTGTTCACAGCCGGCACTGAACTTTCATATTTCTACCATCAAACACAACAAACACAAGGTATGTCAACAATTTTTTACATAATTTTCTGACCATATTTAAAATAAAAATATGAATGTGTCGTATGTGCCCCGCTGTCGGAGGGTGCCACCTCTACCCTATGTATTTATTCAGAAAAAGAGAAAAAAAAAATTAAGAGATATTAATTTTATTGACATTTAAGAAAATTATATTCTTTTTATAAGTAAAATTGATATTTTAAATTTATTTTTAATTTTATATTCACAGAAAATGAGAAAAGTAAAAATGACGTAGAAATTTAGTGCCTAAAATAATAAGTAAATGTATTTTGAAAAATTTTATTTTTTGCACGAATAAAACAATTTTTTTTAAAAAAAAAATTACTTAATTTTGTTTATTTTAGTTTTTTTTTCTCCTCATTTTTTTTAAAATTAGGTCATTACGCGTAAGTATTTTCAAGTCATTTTATTTTTTGTCCCTCTTTTTCTTCTTGTTTTTCAAAATTATTAATTCATAAATTTTTTTTTTGTTTTCTACAATTTTTATTTATTTCACATTTCCTATTTCCATTGAAATTTTTTATTGCAAAAAAAAAAAATTATTTTAAAATATACGATCACCCTAATTTAAATTTGTGCATTAGTTATTTGTATTTTTTAGCGGAATAATTAGTGGAAATAATTAATTTATATGTTACCTATATTGTATATATAATTTTTTTTTAAAATTATGTTTTAATTGCAATTTTTCAAATATTTTTTTGCAATACATATATGTATATGTGTATATATATTTATTGAATTTTAGAATGAAATTTAACCCTATGTTGATGGGAATCTAAAACAAAAATAAAATACAAAAACAACATTATGAAACATTAAAATTGAAGACAACTCAAAAGGATATATTATGTATGTACATAATAATGTAATAATTAGGTTATTCACAAAAGGATTTACTAAAACCAATTTATCTATATTTAAAACGGAGCACAGGATAGAGTACCTAAATATTTTACTTTTAACATTTTCAGTGCTCTCATTCGTGAAGAATAAAAAATAAAACGGAAAGAAAAAAAATAAAGTTATTTATGAAAAATTCTACTTAATTTTTTATAGTGTGTGTCTTTGAAATAAAAAGCAAAAATTATATTCAATTGATATCCATAACAAAATAATTAAATTCTTAATTAAATAACGTGAATGAATAAATTAAAAATGAATGAAAAAAAAAAGTATTTGCAAATAATTTTTTTTTTCACAATCTCTTTAAAAATGCAAGTATTAATAAATTGATTTGTTAGTTGTTTGTGAACTATTGCAGAGTTAAGTGCAATTTTCTAATATTTTAATAAAAAAAAAAATGGCAAATCATAAAATTATTTATAATTATATTAAACCGTTAGTTTCAAAAGATTTTCCTGTAGATGTTGCAGAACTTGATAAAAAAATTATTATATTTGTAAATATTACACATTCTGCACCAAATGCAGATGAAGCATTTCAAAATTTATCTAAATTAAATAAAATTTATTCAAAAAATGGTAAGTACATGAAATTATTTATTTAAAAATTGTAAAATTTAATTTTTAATTTTAATTTTTTTCTAAGAAAGTGAGAAGTAAATAATAAAAAACATAATAAATCAGTGTAAATTATATTGTTTGTTTTTTTTTAACTAATTGATTTTTTTTTCATCTTAGAAAGTGAAGAAAAATTGTTAGAAAATAATTACTTTTCATCTTTTTCCAAAAAAAAAAAAAGAATTGTTAATGTTTAGCAGAAAATTTTAATAAAAAGTCAAAGTTTACTTCCTATTCCTACTTTTTTCTTTAAATACCTAAATAATTAATTTTCAGTATTAAACAATTTTAAATTACATCACGCGTTTATATGCCAAAAGTATACCAAGGTCATTCAGAATATTCTAGAACATTTTTACTATACTTAAACTTATTTTTAATAAATGTGAAAATATACAGGATACAATTTTGAACTGGAAAAAATAAAAAAACCATTGCAGTATAAGACGTATTTTTTATTTACAAGATATATTATAAGCTTTAAAGCTAGTAAAGTTCAAATTCTCAATTAAAAAAAAACAAATTGTTAAACAATAAAATGTTTACTTATTTTTTGCTTTTCCAAAAGAATAAACTATGTGCAATTTTTTTTACGTGATCTTTTTAATTATGCGGTTCGAAAAAAAAAATTAATTGTTTTTTTAATTTCTACGCTTTATAAATTTACGAATTACATTGAATTTGTTTTCTTTCTATAAAATTTTTCTATTTATGAAAAAGAAAAAAGAAATAGTTTAACAAGGGTATTTTCAAAAATGCAGTGATGCAACCATGGTTGCGCAATTTAGTCTAAAATCTGGATACGCTAAATTATGTGCATATTATGATTGCATCACTATATACGTTTTTAAAAATACCAGATATTTTAATATTTAATAGATTTTCAAAAAAAAAAAAAAAAAAAAAAACGGCATTGCCGCGAGTGTAAGAAAAAAATAAGTTTTTCATAACTCAAAAATAAAAGTGAGAAGAAAAAATCAAACGTTTAAAAAAAAAGGTTGCAGCATCATAATTAATCCTTGAAGTCACCCAATAAACAACAGGTTTTAGTATTCACTCGCTTAAAATCAATATTTTTTTCTTGAAGATTTTAAATAGGAAATATGCATATGAAAAACAATTTTAGTCCTTACAGTTGTAAAAAAAAATGTTGGACATCTATACCTAACTTTTCCTAATTGGATTTGCCTCTAAGAAATTAATGGCATTAAAAAACAATTTTAATTGTTATCTAACTTTAAATTTACATACTATATACATAATTATATGTATGTAAGAATACAATTTTGTTTTTTTGTTTTTTGATTTGACTTTGTGGACTTGAAAGTGATGACCTTTATTTTTTGATTTGGATAAAACATGAATTAAACTTGTCTTCTTTGTCATTCACTTATTTAAAAAAAAAACAAGAGTTACACATGTTTTCCAATGCACTTTTTTTTTTTTTTTAATTCATTGTTTTACTTAAAAATGTCATTTCCAATGCTAATTTATAATTTTTTAAAATTGTATTGAAAAAACTTTTCTTTATATGTATTTTCAATATAATAAATAGTTTTAATTTTACACACTTGCTTTTATTTTATTGGTGAATTTAATTAACATTTTCATGAACTTTTTGAAAAAAAAAAATTTTTTTTCTTTGTGATTTATGACTTTAGACAACGTTTTTTTTTTTTCTTTTCTTTTTTCTTTTTAAATTAAAAACACACGATTTATTAGAATATTTAAAAGCCATAATATGAATCTCTATAGTCATTTAGTAATTTAATTTCAAAGTGTAAACACGGAAAGAATTTAAATTATTTGAATATAAGTACATAGTGTGTTTAGAAAAAGAAAATTAAATAAAAACAATAGTAAAATGAAATTAACAATTTATGATAAAATTTTAATGAACGCAAATGAAATTTGTATCGATGATTTAAAAGGGAATTTGTTAATAATTGTGAATATTGCAACTGATGATCCACGGTGTGATTCAACATTTGATACATTAACAAAAATCAATAAAAAATATCGAAGCAATGGTATGTAATTGATATTTTCAAAAAAATATTTATTTTTAATTATGCATCACGGCATAGGGGATATTTCCTCTATTGCACTTTTATGCACAGCGCTGGCTGGTTCATGAAAATGGAAAAATAATAGGGAAAGTTAAATGGGAAAAGAAATGAAGTGTTGAAAAATGCCATATTTGAACTTTTGAAGATTATTAGTGGAGAGAGGGGTAGGGTTTTTTTTTTAAAAATTGGTGGGATGGAAGGACGTTCCAGCCAGAGTTTGAGAGTTTCATTGATAAAAGATCAACCATATTACAATGTACGCTCGTGAAGTGGCCACAGATAGAAATCATGCGGGTTTTCGGGAAAATTTTGCATTTCTAGGGGATACATATTTGTGTCTATCAGATGCAAAAGGGGTCTTTGTCATGTTAAATTATTTTGAGTTATTAAGCAAAATTGTTTCTGGAAGAAACTATCAATATAGGAAAAGGTACCGTTTTGCAAATGAGCTCATATTTTGTGATCAAAATACAGGGGAAAAAGTTTTGTTTTCTTTTAAAAGTAAAGTAAATAAGTAGATTTTTAAAAGACCTTTCAAATGACGTAAGTATATAACTCATTTTTTTCAAAATATGACAAAAGGCCCTTTTGCAAATGATAGACACATTTGAAGGTAGATATGATATTCTGGATCTCGTTAGAATACCTGTCGTGTTCAGTATGTGTGGAAGAGAGCTAGAGTGGCAAAAAACTTGCGATGCTGGATCAAAGATGACGTTTGATTCCGATCGGAGTATTTTTACTCCGATTTTAATAACCATACACATACTACTATTCAAAAAGTCCAAACAACAGCATTGTGCTGGATTGATGTCGCTAAGACATCGTAAATCAGTTTCATAGCTCTCTCACTCTCTCTCGAACGCGATCCCAGATAATGTGAATTTTATTCTATAGTAGACTTAGACTAAGAACAGAAAAAACGACATTCGACTCGACTGGGATTCGAACTCCAGACTTTTACCTTTCTATGTCGCTTGCTGTTCTTAGTTACTACGTAAACATTAATATGAAGAATACTCAAATCTCCTACAACTCAAGGGCAGATGTAGGATTTTTGCGATGTGATTTTGAATTATGCAAAAAATAAAATTAAAAGTTATTGAAATAAATACGATGAAAGTTTAAAAAATAAGATCACTTTCAAAAAAGAAGAAAAGTGTTAGTAGTGAATTATTCTCTTATACCTTTTTTTCTTTAATTAAATTTTTAATTATATTTCCACGGAAGTCAAAATTTAATTTAATTCAAAATTTGTAATTAAAAAAAAGTAATTTGATTAGAATACTCAACTAAAATTTTAAATTTAAATTATGTACCTATTTTGACTAAATGAATACGTGTGCATATAATCGATTAAATGGAAAAAAAAATTGTACCTGTAATTTAAATTTATTATCCCAAAAGCAGTTCATAGGTCTCATTGGGGTTACATGTTAAAATATAAGAAAAACAAATGTACTTATGTACTTCCTGTTTCAAACAAAAAAAAAAAAAAATTGTTTGAATAATATTTGGCTGAATATTTATGTAAAATTTCTAATTTAATTTATCTAATTTAAATTACATACCGTATGCTCATTATGTTGGAATCATATATGTGACTTTTTGCTTTTTTTTTCTCAATAAAAAAAAATTTTAATTTATTTTACGCACACGCTTTTTTTTTTTTTTTTTGAAAACATTACAAGCTTATAGGTGACAAATTAACGTCATGAATATTATATTACTTTACTTGATTTGATTAAAAATACATATATTAAAAAAAAAAAAAAACACCAGAATTACTGAGTGATTAAATTAAAATTTAAGAAAAAAAAATAAATTCAAGTTCAAAATCAAAAATATGTATAAAACTAACAAAAATAATGAAAATTTCTTTTATTTTTAATTATAGCTATACTCTTACATTAATTATCTTTTTTTCTTGTTTATTTTAGGTTTTTAGTTTTTTTGTTTTTTTATGTTTTTGTATATCTACCTAATTTTAATTTTTTTTTTTTTTCATTATAGGTTTAAGAATTTTAGCATTCCCATGCTTTCAATTTGGATTGAAACAAACACGAAATGAACTTGTTAAATATATAAAGGATAATGCATATGATATTGGTTATATTATGCAAGAAGTTGAGGTAAAAATTAATTTACATATTTGAAAAAAAAAAAAAAATAAAAAAAGCATTCTAATTCTAATAATGAAAAATATTTTAGGTGAATGGTCCAAAATCATGTCAATTATATGTTCATTTAAAAGAAAAAATGCCATCAACACAAGGTTTTATATTAACTGGAAATTTTACATATTTCTTTGCTGATAGAAGAGGAAAAATTATTCAACGATTAGGTGGAAATGCATCATTTCATGAACTTGATGATATGGTATATCAATTAATCTGAAAAAAATAAAAGACAAAGAAAAGTAAAAAAAAAAAAATGTCTTGTTTATTAAATTATTCATAAAATACTACACATACCTATTGTTTTCATTCTCAATTAATAGAAGTCTAATTTTTAGAAAGTTTTATATATATGTAATTCATTATTGTGTGAAAAGATAAAATAAATAAAATAAAAATTAAGAAAAATACACAGGAAATTTCTTTTTTTGTATATGTAACTACATAATTGTGTACTCCTTTTAAGTAAATTTACAGATACATACTTCAAATTATTTAGTAGTATGTGAAGAATATTTTGAATAACAAAATTTTGTATCATTACAAATGAACCCATGAAATGTGGAATCCATTACCATTACCATACCAACATATGTGGTTATTGGTAAACCAAAAAATATGTACTACATACTTATGTACATACATAATATGTATATGATTTTCTTAGGCAAGAAATTTCAATTAATTCAATCTAATAAAAGAAAATGTTATAATTTGTGTTTAACAATTATTGGTTAAGTAAATTATTTGCATGCATGAATGGAATGTATTTGCTTCAATTGTTAATAACAATTACATAGTATTTTACTTTGTTTTACATTGGACTTTTACTTCATATTTTTTAATTTAAAGAGAAAGAAAAATTGTGTAAATTAAATTAAAATTTTTTTTTCTTTTTCGAGAAAAAAAATGGTAGAATTTCAACAAATGAATTGCAAATTAGAATTGAAGAAAGCGTTCATGTTAAATGTTATAGAATAGAAAAAAAAACGGGTACAATCCAAAAAAAAAAAGATAAATTTACACTTTATATTTGAAGCACAACAGAATAGAATCATTTCAAAAAGAAAAGCGCTTTTAAATATTCCAGAGAGGAATAAAAAATGTAAAATACAAAATTTCTTTTACAAATTGAATTTATTTTTTCTTGTTTTTTTTCTTATCTTTCATTTTTTATCTTCTTGTAAATTTAAAATTTTTTTTTTAAATTTTAGTTCTTGAAAAAATTTATCCTTTTTTTGTTTTTTTGAGCTGTCGTACAATGTTTTTTCTAGCTTTAATATCATTTTGTTCATTATCCAATTTATGTTGGAAAGAAAAAAAATTCTTATCCTAAAATATGACAAAATCACGTTTTCTTGTTGAAAAGGCAAAGTATTAAGGGTGATTTAAATCTATGTACGTACATAAAATGTATACTCGTTATGTATATGTAGACAAAATAAAACGTAAAATAAACAACATCACAAAAATCTCCTAACATGATTATATCCTCGTTATATATTTGTCATATACAAAATATACTGAAAATATATATCTAAACTCCCACAAATACCACCAAAATTCGATATTAATTGATGAACGATAAACTTAACTGTTATCTAATGTATCTCTCAATATATCATAGTTTTTGTTTAACGAAAAAAAAAAACAACTGTTTTAGAAACATTGTATATAGATAGTAGATTGTGGTTATAATATAAAAATTCACTCTATACAAGATTGTATATAAATAGCTCAAAAAGGGAAGCCACATAACATTATAATGTTATAAGTACGTCTAAATCCTTTTTATCTGAAAATAATCAAATCCCCATTAAGTCACATACGAGTCGTATAACATGTGTTTGTTTGTATTGTGTAAAACGTGAATACGAGCAGAAAATTATCTTGTTTATGCACAACAGTTAAAACGTTTTAACGCTAAAACGTTTTAAACATCGTTTTGAGATAATACACTTTGATTGGTGTTTATGCATAGTATAACATTTCGTTCCCACTCAAGACGTTTTAAGTAATGTCATTTGTTGTTCTGGTGTTGTTGTTCATACAGTGTTACCACATATATTTTTTTTATTCACTGTCATTCAAGTGAACTAACTGTGTTATTTTTTAAATCCAGTTAAATTTTTTATTATTCGTGCGATGCGATGGAGCAATATCAAGTTATCCTTAATGTTCCATTGTTAATTTTGTTGAAAAAAATAAGAATAAGAAGAATATTAAGCTTTTGCAATATTTTTACACGGAAAGACGAAGCCTTTATCAAAATTATATAAAAAAGAGAAAACTTCTACGGTATAATTTTATTACTCAGTTAGATGTACCTACAAAGTTTTTTAATGTTACTGTACCACGATTCACATCAATTTGCAAGAAATCTAGAACTGAAGATTTTTGGAAAAATTTTGTTTTGGGATTTGGTACAGATGTAGAGTTTTTTGATATGTTTCGAATGAAAAAAAATACATTTTTCATGATCTGTGAAAAATTAAAATCTCATTTGGAACCTTCACCAAACTTCATTACCACACCTGTTTCTATAGAAAAAAAAGTGGCTATTACATTGTATAAATAAGCAAGTTGTGCTGAATATCGTGTTGTAGGTGATGTTTTTGGTGTACACAAAAGCCCAGTACATAAATATTTGTACCAGGTGGTGAGAGCAAAAAAATTAATTAATATAATACTTTATAAATAAATTTATTGTACTTAATTTAAAGCCGCACGCACTTTGAACACTTATACTTGTTTATTTGTAAAGAAACACTTGATAATAAAAATAACCGCCCATCAAATGTCATTTGAAATTTTAAAGTGACGTTACTAACACTAAAGTTTATATTGATTTGCAGTGTGTTACCAACACTATTTTGAAATGTCAAATATGACAATTCACTTAAAACGAAGTAAGTGTTTATGCACATTTTAAAAACGAAATGAAATTTTAAATGCGGATTTAATAGTGTATTAACTCAAAACGACGTAGAGCTTTAATGCGTTTTGAAATTTTGTTTATGCATCCGTATTAAGTCAAGACGGAGTGAGTTAATGCGAAGTAACGCTTAGCATAAACAAGATAAATGACATAGTATAAATCGAAAATGGAATCAATAAAATTATTCATTGCAAAGAATATATTGTCATTCATATGCTCTGTTTTTTTTTTTACGATGTTACATTACATAAAAGAAAACAAATAAAAGACTTGTAAAGATTTTTTTGAAAATTTCAAAACAGACATATCATAGTTGAATGATGAATCTGCAAATTTTTTTTTATAGGTTGAAATTGAAAGGAACAATTTTAAAAATAAGTTAATAGTGTTTTTTTTTTTTTGAGAAAGTAATTTAGATAGAAAAAATTGTTATTGTGAAAAATTCAAAGACCAGACGGCGTCGTCGTCATGGTAAAATTTTTACAATCCAATTAATTGTACAAAATATATGTAATATGGCAAAAACAAAAAATAAATTGTAATGCATTTTATTGGAAAACCATATAATATGTAGGTGATTGTTTTTTTCCTGTTTTCAAATGAATCCTTGCAATAAAAGCAAAAATATTCAAAAAACAATACTATTCACATATTTTAAAAGAGGACGAATGAATGATGGAATTTCCAGATAATATTTTATAAAATATTTTAATTATTTTACATATGCTATATGTTCTACTTGTATATTTTCTTTGAATAGAAGAAACGGAATGTTTTATACTTTGAACATTTTTTAAATTTTATTTTATGTTTGGAATTTTTTGGTTGATAGGTTTTAGAAAATTTTGTTATATCATCTAAATTTATTTGTATTTGTAATATTTGAATAATTCTACAAAATATATTAATATTTTTTTTTCTCCTGAAAATTTGAAATTTCCAAAATGTAAAGTCTGTGGTTTGCGGATTTGGAAACTATGTATGGTGGTTTGTTCTTTTTAGGTGTAAGGTGTAGGTGATAATTATGTCATTGATTTTAAAATCTTTTAATTATTTACTTGTAATCATTTCTTTGGGAAATTCATAGTTTTTTTTTTTACACTAAAGATTTTATGAGACTTTTTTATTAACTAAAAATTTTATCCATGAAGTACAACCCCTTGAATATATTAGATCATCCGAGATTCAAACCGATTTCAAGTTTGTGTCCCAGCTAAATCAATTGTATGAAAAAAGTGCTTTCAAAATAACCAATAATTTTAAAATGAATAAAGTTAAGTAATGATGTTTTAGGGACGGCACTATGTCCTGTTTTTTTTCTACAGGAAATAAACATTTTGCTAGAAATTCGTTTCTAGGTAATAAAGTAGTTTCAAGTTTTGTACATTTAATAAAAAAAGAAAATAAGTAAAACGTTTTTAAAAATATCCTTACATCGGGTAAACAAAATGAAAATTTTAGCTGAATAAAAACAATTCACCACACTTTTTGCGCAAGTCTTCATAAAAAAACAAATTTACCAAGTAAAATACACATACATATTTTTGACATTTAATCCTTGATGAAATGTATCATTTTGTTAATGAATTTTAGTTTTACTTCCTTGACCCTTTGGTAAAGGTAACATTCTCTAGAATATTTGAATCTATCAAACAGAAAAAAACGTTATTTTATTTTAATTTTTCTTATCATCTTTAAATCCTTCATTGTTTAATTGTTAGAATTTTATTTTCTAATTTGTTTTACATAAAAAAGACACACTGTATGTATTTTAAATTCAATAAATGAGGGGAAAAAAAAGAGTCCTTATCTTGATATTTTGCATGGTTTCTTTCAGGACTATTGTACGGAAAAAAAAAACTAAATTATTATTATTCTCATAAAAAAACAAATTTCATCTTGATATGTTTCCAGGGATTTAAGATTAAGATTTAACTTTTTAAGGATTCCAGTATTTTATAAGAGCGGATTTTATTTTAATGAGATTCTTAAAAAGAATCTCGATAAGTAAAAACCATGATCCAACATCAATCTTTTCTTTCTACTTTAGAGTGATATCAACATAGGGATATACATATAAGTATATTTTTTAAAGAATTTAATCATACTGTATTTTAAAAAATTCAAAAAGGTTTCAAAAGGCTTTTTTTCGTATATAAGGAAGTATGAAAAAAAGTAATCAAAATGAAATCCCTAAATGACATCAAAGGACTAAAATTATACCTTTAAAATACGTGTGGTTTTTGGTATGGTATTAGGATTAATTAAAAGTATGAAGGATCTTTGATTTTATTTTCGGAGAAATTTCATATTTCAAAGGAAAAAATAATTAGGATATTAAAAAAAAGCTCAAAGGAAGTATTTTTTGTCGTTAAAATATTACAATTTCCTTCTTTTTCCTTAATAAAATGAACATTTGACACAATACAAACAGTGTGTTCCTTGTAGACTTTCAATATTCATTATATTTAACTGATTTTAGAAAAGATAAACATACAAAAAATTAATAATTTTCCACATGCCACGAAAAAGATCAAAATTTGATTTATAAGATATTTTCATCATTATCATCAGATGTTTTATCCCTTTTCTGCTTTCTTTTATTTTATTTTTTTTTGTTTCTATAAAGTATTTCATAGCTTAAAGTTATTGTTTTTAGTATAACATCACTTAACAGCAAGAAAAAAAGTTTAATATCTTGAATGATGATTTGTTGTTGTTGTCGTCTTTTTCTTCAAAGGACGATTAAAATAACAGTTGATATCCATTAGCCCTCAAGCATTGTATAATAAAATAAGATTTTTGTATCTTTTCGTTTTCATTTCACACATAATTTTTCAATTTGTATTTAATTCATTTTTTTTTTTTTTATAACAACAACAATTATTATTTTTCTCAGTTTATGTGATGAATGTCCTTTTTTTTAAAATTTGTTTCATTTAATTTTAAAATTCAAATTTATTTATTTTAATTAATGAATCATAAAAATATGAAATTCATTTGAAAAATAATTCAATTGAATAAATATTTATATGGATATTTGTGTTTTTGAAGTTTTATATATACAAATTGTAAAATTATGTTAAATTTTAACATCAAGAATTTATAAGAAGAAGAAAAAGGAAAAGCATTCAAGTGTAAATTTTATATTTTAAAAGCAATTATCTATTGAAAATATTATTTTAATATAATATGTATATGTCATTTTCAATCTGTTTCAATTTAACATCACAGTTAATGTGTTATATGTGTATATATGTGTGTGTATGCATATGAATATCCTAAAAACATTAAGAACAGTAAGAATGTTTTATGTAAGATACATGCAATACAAATGCTTTATGGTTTAATGAAGCCTTTTTGAATAGATACAACTGATTGTATACTTATGTTATACATATATATAGTTTTGATTAGAATGACAAATATATTCGTTAACAGTACTCAGGAATATCAATTTTCTATGAATAATATTGATTTTGTACATTTCATTTGAATTTTAACATGAAGATTGAAGACAAATGAAATGAGTTCATTACAGCAGTTTTGGTTTATCCTTAAAGGTAACTATTGATTTACTGAGTATTTATTACAGATTGGTTGATGAGCTTTTCTCTATGATGAAGGAGAGTTGTAGGTCTGTAGATCGATAGACTCATTAGTTGTGAAGTTTCTCGCAGTTGGACTTAAAATAAAGTTCAAATATCAGTATGAGTATTTCAAATAGTTTAGAACTTTATAATAAGTACTGCAATAAGTTTTCTGCAAACATAAACTCAGCCCAAGCAGTTAACAAAATAGGAATAATTTTTTTGAATGTACATACTATATTTTTAGTATACATTTTTGCTAGGTACATATTTTGAAAATCAAGGAAAAACTATTGAATTTGTGAAGATACACGTATTTTCATCATTATGACAAAGCAAAAACGAAATTTTGAAAGCATTAAAAAATCATTGATAGTTAAATAGAATTAAAACTTTAGTCCTTATACGATAATTGAATGTATTCTTGGCAGGTCAATTCTATTTGTCCATTATTTTCTTCATTAATATGTCTTTTTTCTCAATAACCAGTAAAATAGCCAAAATTCTATCTCTATATATATTAAATTTTTTCTCTGACCATTCTTTCCAAACAATTAATAATATTTATCAAGAGTCAATATAATTAAAGATATATTTTTTTTATACTCCTTTTATTATCATCATTTTTCCCTATTCAAGTGTTTTTAATTGGAAAAATTTCAAAAGCCTTTAAAAAATAAATTTTCTTTTAATTCGAAACTTTTTTTTTTCTTCTCCTTTTTCAATAGAATAATGATGATGATTATAAATAGTTGGATTAAGAAGCATATAAAAATAATGTTGTATATACATCCCAAAAGATTATAAAATATTCATCCTTTTGAAAGATATCCTTTTTTTTGTTTTTTTGACTTAATGTATTTATTTTTGAAATTCAGAAGGCAGACAGAAATGTTTTATTTTATTTAAGTATTTTTTTTCTTGACTTTTATTTTATATTTTCGTTTTTTTTTTTTAAATTTTATTCTTGAGAAAATATGGCTTTCTTCCAAAAATATGTATGTTTTTTTAATATGTTTTAAATATTGTGTTGATTTTGTTAAAAATAATATAAGTATAATAAATTATAAGAAAATTAAGAAAATGGAATAATAATAGAAAATTATATACTCTGAAATTCCTTTTTTTTTTTCATTTTCAAATTAAATTCAATTTTTTCGAGATTATACCTACTTTTTTTGTTTTACAATTTTGGTTGAGATGAAATTATGAATTCTATTTTGCTAAAGGATAAAAAATAAACACTTGCATAACATGAATAAAAAAAATTAAAAATCAAAATATTGAAACTGAAAAACAAGTAGGTACTCGTAAATTTCTCATGTATTTTTCTTAAAATTTATCACACTTTTTCAAGAAATAATTTTTTACTTTAATGTTTTTGCAGTATGTCACGCAGGAATCCTGCGAAAAAATAAAAAAAAATATGTTCATATAAAGCCCAATTTTTTTTCATTTTTATTTTAAAAACAAAATTGAAAGTAAAATATTTTTACTTGAGTATCATTCACGTTTTGTCCTTTATTTATTTATTTTTTTTTTTCATTTTATTTATCAATATTTTATATTTTTCATTGTTATTCAGCAGAGCATGTTAAAGATAATTTCATAAATTCTAAAGTTATTTTCTTTTTTATTTTTATTTTATTTTATAATAAACATATTTTGAAAGCGTATATATAATATACAAATAAAAAAAATGTATGAAAGAGTAAGTTTAGAAAATAATATCATTTATGCTTTATCATCATTTCATTGTCATAAAAATGAATATAAAAAAAAGGATGCATAAAAAATGTTCTTTTTGTTATTGTTGTTGTTGTTGTTGTGTAAGATAAATATGACTTAAATTATACATTTATGTACATCTTTATGTACTGCTTAAAAATTTTGTGTTAACGATTTACTTGTTATGAATTTTAATCCTTTTTTGCCTCTTATTTCATAAAATTTAAAGCATAAATTAACAACTAAATAATTTTATATACAATTTTTTTTTAAACAAAAATTTTTTTACGAAATTTGAAAACAAAAAAATTTTAAAATTATCATATTTTCAATTTTTCAAAATCATTTTCTAGTACCCAGCATGTATTTAAAAAATAAGAACTTCAACTTCAAGCTTAAAGTTTACGTTAAGAAGACGTTAATTTGTAATATCTTCCCACTCTGGTTCAATGTGAAGAAAAATTCGTATGGTTTTTTTGAGTTCTCACTTTGTGGTTGCATTTTTGTACGTCCGTTTTTTGTTTTTGGTAGTTCTCTGGGTCCTTAAAATGTAATAATAATTGATCACTCTATCATTTCTTCTTCCGTTTGTTTATTGGAATATCCTTATTCTTTGAAAACTTTAATTTTTTCAATTTCTTTACTTGTTAACCGTGTGCCACTACCCGTTTTTTAAAGAAATTTATTAAAAACATTTCGAAAATACTAAAAATAACTAAATTTGCCAAAATTCACTAATATTTAGACTCTCTAAATTGTTTTATAAATAGTGAGGTCAAGTGTCGCGCTTTTTTCTAGAACTGTTCAGGAAAAGAGCCCTAAAACTTTCAATTGGTTTTATGTTTATTTAATCTGAAAATCCCTATATCATAAAACTAAAGCAGTCGTTATCCTTTTACTACATCTCTTTCAAAGAAATATGAAAAATTCATAGATAGGGTCAATCATGTATCGCGCAGTGTATATGAAAGAACTTTGTTCGAACCAAAAAATTCTGTCTGTGTCTGTCACTATGAAATTACAAGTATCGAAAAATTATGGGTACTGCGTTACTTCTTTTAATGGTTTTTTATACTTGAAGGAATTTTCAAATTTTGGTATAAATTTTTTTTAACAACCAAAAAAAAAAAAAAAATTACCAAAATAAAAGAAATAAAGGATTAAAAAGATAATTGAGAACTAAAAAATTGTTCTTTTTCTACATAATTTCTCGTAGAATTATTGTAACACATTTATCAATTCTCTTTTATTTCTATTTTAAGAAGAATCTTTTACACAAAACTTGAAAATATTCATAAGTATTTGGATATGTGTAAGTACTTTGTATATAAGTATATGTTGAAAAGTTGCAATTTTATTTAATTATCTCATTTAGATTGTGAAATAATTTTATAATTACAATGAAACATTTTCAGTTAAATGAGAATAGATTATATTCTAATGAGAGAAAATCTTTATAATTAAGATTTCTTAGAAACTTTTAAATATACATTTTTTCTTATTTTCCTGATATCTAACTTTTATTATATTTGTGAACATATTTTTCAACTTAAAGATTACCTTTTTAATGTATAAAAGTGGTAAAAAAAACATTTACGTGTGAATTTGAGAAAATTATGATAGTTGAAAGTTTCATTTAATTTAATTTTCCATTTTCCACTGTAATCCTTAATCGTCCTAAAAAAGTAAAGTAGAACAATAATACTTCTAATTATATGTAAAGGTACCTACTAAATTCTAATGATATGGAAAATTAAACTGGAAATAGGTCTTAATGAGACTCGAAAATCAGCAAAAACATATTAGGAGGAACGTGAGTGTGTGTGTAAATGAGTTGTTTGCGGAGAAAAGACAGAACAATTTACAGTTTTTTTCTTCAGTTTTTTACCCATAGGCCATACTATTTTCAGCAATAACAAGTGAGGCACCATATATACAGATTTTTATTATTGGTATAACAGAAAACATTCCTTTTTATTGTTTTGCATGACACAAACATATCCTTTTCTATGATTTTTTTATATTATCTATCCTTTTATTTGAAAACTGCACATAAGAATCTATGTGTGCAATTATTCATCTAAAATTCAACATATGAAATTTACACATGTTATCGTCAGAATACAATAGACTTTGTTTTATAGATCTTGCTGTACATATCTGAAAGGGTTATAAAATACATACAGTATGTACATACATAAATGAAAAATGAAAGTCAATATCTTCTTGAATTAAGTTTTTCATACTTTTTTATTCGTATCATTTTTATATTTTTTTTTCTCTTCTATTGTAAAATTTTGTATCACACATGTGTGTTAAATGATATTATTACTGAATGAAGTTGAAAAATTGAATATGAATATGAAATTGAATACATTTTTTTTAAATACAGTCAATCTTTCAATAACACGGATAAATTATTTTTTTTTATTACAAATCTGTCAAAAATTTCACACTGTGATATATAAAAACAATTTTCTTGTAGTACCGTGTTGTGTGAGGGTTTCCTGTACGATATATGCATATACCTACATAAAATTTTATTCATATGTGAGAAATGTAACAGGAGATTGTAACAAGGATTTTGTGTGTAGTTATGCACATCAGAAATATTTTTTATTTTCTTGCTTTTAGTTTTTTTTTTTTTCAATATTTCAATGACCTAAAAAAGCAATATATTGTAGCAGGGAATATGCAGGTTTCAAACGGTCTACATTTTTGAAATAAATTTTAAAGTTCTCTTCTTTTCAACATAAAAAAAAAATAAATACTTCTTACATTATATACAATTTATGCTTTTCTCTTTTTCTTGACATTTCATAAAAAGTTTATATTATTTTCTATGTCCTTTTGAAAATTTTATTATCACATTTAATTTGTATTTTTTTTTCTTCACTTCATTTTAAGTTAAAATTACAAGAAAATGTTTTTAAAAAGTTAACTATACCAAAACTTTTTCGTAATTTTCACTGTAAAGGACAAAATAAAAGTGATAATTTCATATAAGAGACAAGAATGTCATTAAAATGAAGTTTTCAAAGTGAAACTTAAAAATAACATTAATTAGTAAAGATATTCGTATGTATGTGTGTGTGTAGATTGAGAATATACCATTAAACTTTGTAAATTAAATATAAATTCTAAAAAGTTTTTTTGTAGTTCAAAGGACACAATTATATTGTCAATTTTTTGATGATTAAAAAATGTCATTATTATCTTTAAAAGTTATGTGTGGTTGAAAGGATTTCATGATTAAAGGACTCAATTAACTGTCATTCAAAACTCTTTTTGTTCTCTATAATAGTATTTTTTTCATCTGATAGATTTTTAGTTATATCGAAATTTATAGTTACAGAATACAGGAAAAATAAATTAAGGATATTTCATGAACTATGGGAAATTATGAATAACCCATATGAAAGTTAAATTGGAACTGTCTGGACCATCCTGTACAGATGCATTGTAAATTTTTCTTTGTAGCTATTGTATTATTTTTTTTTTTTACAAATTAAATTGAAATTTATATGCCAACTTCTGATACAGAATCTTTTGCAATCTGCATTTTCTAGTTACTAAAAAAGAAGAAGAAGACTTGTGATGTTTTTTTTCTATAAAAAATTTAATTATAATTGCTTTTTTTACAAATTTTTCAATTTCACAAAAATGTATTTTTTTTTTCATACAAATTTCATCATATTCATGTCAAATATTAAAATTTCATAATTTACAGAAAAAATGAATTCGTGAAAAAACTACTTTTTGTATTTTGTTTTTTCCATATGAAAAAAAATTAATAAATGTAAATTTCAGTTTCAATGTTACATATTGTTTATTTTATTTCTTTTTCAATATGAAAATATGAAAATTATTCATTATGAAAAACTAAATTGAATACTGAAAAACAAAACATGGAAGTGAATTGAAAAAAACAAAAAAAAAACACAGTTTTATTTTAAAAAAGGGTTGACTTTTATTACTTTATGTGATTCTTGCATATGCAAAATAAAGTAAAATGATATATGTATTTTTTATTTTGAATATATTTTCATATGTTACATTGGAAATATTTTTATTGTGTACATAAATAAAAATTATTTTATATAAAAAATAAATTGTGAGTACATACTTACTTCAGATACCATAGATACATTTTTGTCGTTTTGTAAAATTTAAAATTTTTATGTAGGTACACCCAGAAAAAAATGTGGTTGTAAAATTAACTACTTACGTTATTGTTGAAAAAATTGTTAAAATTACCAAAAATCTTCTTAAATTAATGGAAAAAAAGGTTATTTCAATAACTTGAAAATTTATTGCAAAATTGTGAAAATATTAATTTAAAAATTTGAATATTGTCAATTTTTATTTTTTGAATTAAGAATTTTCTATGTTGAATTAACAACGAAATGTATAATTAATAGTGGAAACATTTTGTTTCTAAATGATACATTGTTAAAATAAAAAGCTGAAGTTCTTATATTAACAACTGTTATTCACATTATTAAAATAACATTTTTCCTTTTGAAATTAAAAGTCTACACTTTTACTTCAAAAACGTTCGTTATGCACATTACTATTGTACATAGCAACAAAAAATCAAATAATTCGTCTATAACGGTAAAGACATATTTTTTTACAGTCTAATTTTTGTTTCAACAATGAACGTTGTTAAAATAATAAATACACTGTTGATTTGACAATATTAACTGTTAAAATAACATTTTTTAGTGTTATTCTAATAAGGTTTATTATTACCAAATCGAAATTCTTAGCGGATATTTCATTTTGTATTGTGATTTTATACGAACAGGTCGTACAGTTTATATAAAATTTTAGTAATTAAAGTGTCTTTTTTTATTTAATTTAGTTTTTTTTTTTATAAAAGACGTATGTATATTTAAAATTAAAGGTAAGTTGAATTTCTTTATTTTTATTAAAAATTAAAATTAATTAATAAAGATATACTTAGAAATGAAGAGTGACAACATCACAAAATTTGTGATTTAATTTGACTATCAAATAATAACGACGCATCACAGTCAGTGGAGCAAAATTTGTGAGTACTAGAGAAAAACACATCAGTACCGTACTAAATGTTTTTGAAATTTTAAAGAAGATCTGATAAACTTGATGAAAACATGGTCCAGATAAAATGATTCAAATGGATATGAATTGGTAACAATTTACATTTCAACTTTTAAAGATCATTTTACTTAATACTGTTTTTATAATTTTAGATTGATATAGACTTTCCTTGCTGTTCCCAGGAAAACAAAATTTATTACTAGAGAAATTTAATGAATTTGCGAGAAAATTGTAAATATATATAAAAATAGTATAACAGATAAGCACAACAAACAAAATTCTTAACAACTGGATTCTTCAACTTTTTCTCAAAGTAACTATGTTACAGTACAATATTACTCAGGATGTTTCGCTGGCTTGATAAAAGATTTCATTATTTTATCAAGCAGCGAAGCACCTCGTATACATGTATTTTGAATATAATTGGAAATAATAATTTTATTTTTTAGATTCTAAAGATTACATCATCTTAAAACCAATCATTCTGTGCTTCAACCCCCGAGAATTTCAAAAAACTTCAATCCAACAATTTTTGATGCACAAGAAGACTTTCATTTTCATCATTCTGTTATGCAATGGGAAGTTTTAGAATATTTGTATGATTTTAAATCATTTAAAATAGGCATATCATTACATTATGTAATTATGTAAAATAGGATCCTGATGAATTTGATGGTCATCCAATACCTATAAGTTATGCACTGGGGAAAAAGTTATTCGCTTAAAAAACGGTTTTGACTGTGTTAGACTATCGATATCTTCTCTTACTTTTCATGTTCAAGATATGTAATATTTTTTTTACAGAAATTCATAAAAAAATTTAAAAAAAAAAGTTTTAAAATCTACTATCAATAAATATATAATATGTATATAGGCGAAAAAAATGTATATGTGAAAATAATATAAATTTAATAATATTAAATTAAATACGTTTAAAATCAAAATAAAATAAACTGTTTTTTATTTTAAAAGAAATTCCATTTTAAATTTAAAAGGTTGCAGGGTTAATTTAAAAAGTTGAATTTTTTAAATTGAGGTAGGAAATTTTAATTCTAAATTGAATTTTCTTGATTTAAGAAGTATTTTATTTTTAAAATAAAAAAGTACACTATTGTTTTGAATACAAAACTTTTGAATTCAACAATAACGTATTTTCATTTCAAAGATATAAGGTTGTCTTAACAAAAGAGTACAATGTTAATTCAAAAAGTGCGATATTTCGATTTGAAGAAAAAAATGTTATTTTAACAATGTGTGACAAAAGCGAAACTTGTTAAACCAACTACTTCGCGCTTTCAATTTAACATTTTTAATAACAAATAAAAGGGTAACATTTTTAAATTAACATTGCAAAAAGTCTTAACAAAACAATAACTTTGAAACTGTTATAGTAAGAGTAAAAGTTCTTGAGCACGAAATAATAACTTTTATTCTTATTATTACCAATGAAAGTTCTTAAATTCACGGTGATATTTCTCTGGGTGTATACAGGTATTTTACATAAATTTTTTTTTGTGTAAAATTGTGACTTCAAAAAAAGTAAAAAATTTATGTTTACAAAATAAAGATGATTTCTGAAATTGAGATTAAAATCAAAAGTTGAAGAACTATATTACGTGGAGAAATGTGAGGATATGTGAATCTTGAAATATGTATGTATGATAAAGGAGATATGTTTTGTACTTTTGTTCGTAAGATGATAATAATTTTTGTAATATCAAGGTATAAAATGATTCCAGAATGAAAAGGGTTGAATTGAAAGAAAAATAAAAAAAGTAGAGTAGGTACTTAAAAATTTTTTATTATTATTGTTATTATTTTTGTGTTGAAAATTCCATTGAAATTATACGTTTTATTCAAATTTTAGAAAATCTTTTCTTTGTTCATGTTCGTTATTTCTCATTAATTTTGTAAATTTCTATTTTCTAATTAGATACATATATTAAAACAAGAAAGTATGAATAACGAAAAATATTTTTGTTAGTTTTTCAATTAACAAGATTTAAGATTAAAATTATATATAATCCTCTTAAAACATAAATTAAAGTAAAAACAATTTACGTTTATTTTGAATGTGAAATTTGAACGTTTCGTTTCAAAGAAAAAAAAAAAGGATACGAATCGTTATAACATTATTAAATGAGAAAATTAGTATTATTACTACAATGCAATTGTATTTGTTTCTCATAAAATAACAAAATAATTTTAATTGAAATTCACCTGTTAATTATATAATACGTATGTTGATACAAAACTAATTAACTAAGTATCTATTAAATATTGTTTTACAGTTTTAATGAGAATTTTGTAAAATTAACTATAAAACATGCACGAATGTAACTTTTGTGATTGTTTTTGTGTTTGTTTTTGTTTCTGTTTTTTTTTACTAAAATTTTATTTTGTAAAATAAATTCCCTTTATGCGGGAGATGTTATCAGAAAACTTTTTAACAAACTCAGGTGTAAATTTCTGTTAAAATTTTGGTTTATGAATCATCTCTTTGCAGATTGGAAAAACAAAAGAAAAGAAAAGTTTCTGTGTAGAATGACATATTTTTCTGAAATTAAAGGGGTATCGGAGACAAAAAATTTAAAGAAACGCAATGACAAAATGAAATATTTTTTAAAAAATTTAAAATTAGTAGAAAATATTATCCTTAAGCTTAGTTGCTTTTTGAAAATTAATTAAAAAATTAAATGACTGCTTTCAAAGCTATTTTATTTTTTTAAGGGTTTCAAATCTTTCTAAATAATATTTTTTTACACATCGCTATACCGATCGTAAAAGTATAAGAATAGCAAAAATCATTGTACAAAATTTTTAAGTTATCGTGAAATGTGAAAATATGTAGGACAGGTACACTTAAGTTTAAGTACATTTTTTTTTCAACAAACATAAAATAGAAATTCTCTTAAGAATTGAATGTGTTCTCAACCTTCATTAAATTCATGAAAAATAAACTTTATGTACATATTATATGCAAACTAACCACAATTTATGTATTGCACCTTCCATGATCTTTACAATTCAATAAAAGTGTATAGTAAAATCCTTTTCAATTACACCTTTCTTACAATTGTAGTAGTTAAGAACAGAAAAAACGACATTCCTTTCCGGAAAATGCTCTACCGAATGTCATGTCGCTTACCGTTCTTAGTTACTACCTAAACATAGTGTTGATATTCAAATCTCCTACATAAAACAAATAAAAACAATAAAAAAAATAACGACAAAATACAAAAACAAAGTTCCAGTGGTTTCAGGAACAAAACTGTGATATTTTCTTTAAAACACCTCTCTTCTCTTATAAGAAAATCAAGAGCACTTTTTTCAAATTTTTAAATTAATCTTTTTTTTTTCATAGTCTTTCAAAGTTTTGAGGCTTTTTGAAACTTTTAAAATAAAACTTTGAAAAAAGCAATAAAAATATTATGTATGATATTTTTGAAAAAGAAAAAAAAAATTCGAATCATAAAAATTGTACTTTATTCTTAAGAATACTTTTTATTGCTATGAAAAAAAAAAAAAAAATAAAAACAAATCCTTTTCCTTATGGATTTTTGAGTGTAAAATGTAGCACAAAAATTTTTCAACAAATATTTCATGAACGTACGAGTATTTTCAAATATTCAAAATAGCATTCAAGTTTACCTACATAGTTGTTTTTTTTTCTTTTCTAATATTTTACCACAAAATAGTTTTGTATATTTTCCATTCAAAGAGGATTGAAAAAGAATGTTAAACAACAACAACAACACACATACATACATATATCATCATTCTCTTGATATTTTATAAGTATATTATCGCATCGGTGATGGAGGAAAATGATGATGAAAAATAATTTTCTATAAAAAAAACTCATACATATGTAGAAAACTATTTGAAAAATATGATAACAGCACTTGGGAAATAAAATATGTAAACACACTCATCTACAAAAAGAAGAAAATTATATATTTAAATTAGGAAAAAAAAAAAAAAGATATGATGATGCTCAAGGACTGTGGATGATAAAAACTAGAAAAATTTTATATTTGAAATTTGTTTTTTTTTTTAATAAAAAATTTTGGAATTGAAAAAGTGTAAAGATTTTCCGGTGACTTAATTTATTTATTTATTTGCGAAAATAGTTCAAGGATATTTGTTTTTTTTCTTCTTTTTTTCAAAAAATAAGTAATTTTTATTGTGCTGGAGTAAATCTTGTGATGTGCTGTAGCGACATAGAAAGGTTGGTTCATTGCAAATCCTTTTTTTTTTTTTTTTGTAGGTAAAATCAGTTGTATACAAAATGGAACTTCGTTTTATATTTCAAAAGCTTTTTTATGAAGGGGTGGGTGCATCCAATGAAACTCAATTAAAAGTTATTTCATTGTGAAAAATTAAAATTTAAGAAAATTTAATTAATTGGGTCTTACTAATAACATTTTTTTTAAAGTCGAATTTAACAAAAGTCGACTCTTAAAAACTGAGTATGCTCTGTGAAACCCGTTATAAAATGTATTGAAGTTATTTTTTACAAGTATTTATATATTATGTATGTAGAACTTCAATGCAAAAAAAATAAAAAAAAATTATTCATTGAACCACAAAGACGAAAAAAAAAAAAGGATACACGAGTATAAACTAAAATATTTTCTGTTCGTTTACAAGAACTATAGATCCTTTAAAACAGGAATTGGAAACATGAAAAAATAAATATGCTTTCTGTTAACATACAGAAAAAAAAAACTAATAAGTAGGATACACAAAACAAGTCAAAACAACGAAAAATACACTCAAGCGTACTCGTATTTTGAAATTAAACCATCATCCTGGAAATGGTTTTTGATGTTATTTTTTTTTTTTTTAAATTTTGACTATTTTTCATAGTTATACACAGAAATTTTGTACATAGAAAATTGAGGTAAACAAAATATGTATATGTTAGTTTTCGTGATCCCCTAAAATAAAAAATATTAAATCAAGAATTGGGTATACTGAAAAACATGCACTTTTAAAGTTGTTTATTTTTTACTTGTGTGCATGCATTTTAACATCCTTTTTTGTTGTTGTTATTTTCTTGTTAGTTTTTTTTGTGGATGTTTTATTATTTCATAGAAGTACCTACATTACAAAGCTGTATTTTTCGCGATGTTCTATTTATGTTTTTGTGAACTTAAAAAAGGACATCATTTTTAAAATTTTCAGAGCATAAGCTGTAGTAGATTGTATTTTGTTTAGTTTTTTTCTTTTAAATTCAAGTCATTTGTTTACCTGTTAATGATTATTGAACTATATTTTTCTTCATTTTTAAAATTGTTCTTTTCTAAAAGCTTAAAATATTCTAAAATATAACATATTTTGGCAAAATATTTTTATAATATTTTAAACAGTTGACATATATAAACGTGTACATACTGTATGTACATATATTTAAAATTTCTTGTACATGAGTGTGTTTACACATTTTGCCACAATTATTATTATTATTATTATTATCCTTTTTCACATTTTCAAATATTTTTGTAACAATTATTTTGATGTGTTTTAATGTAAAGAACGTTAAGTAAATTAAATTTTGAAATGTTTAACCGCATCTGTGTTAAAGCTTAAAAAAATATAAGAAAATAGCTTGCACATGATATTTACGTTGTTTACGTAATTAAAATTATGTTTAATTACATTTTATTTTCATTTGTTTGTTTGTTTGCGTAAAATTTTACAGAATTTTCTTACATTAAAATAAAGTGTTAATGCTCTTATTTGAATTTGCTAGGAAACATTATAATAATCTGGTAGAAAAATACTTTGTTTTTTTTTTTAATGTGCTTTTGTTGAAAAATAAATTAATAAGGATCTGTGGTTTTAAGTTTAAAAAATGTAAAAAAATTTAAAAAGCTTTTTAAAAGATTATTTTTTTATTCATATTTTATTTTTAATTCAAAAAAATATTTATAAAATAGAAAAAAAAAATATGAAAAAAATTTTCTTCGAACAATAAATTTATTGATGGTCTTTCATTAAACTTTCAGTTTAATATGTTTTTTTCATTTTTCTATAGTAAAAAAAAGGAAATAATCATAAAGTTTGAAATTATTTTTTTATTTCTTTTAAAGAATTTTATCGAAGGAAAAAATAAAGGTAAATTGAAAAGAAAATTTTTAAAACAAGAAAAAAAAAACACCTCCTGAATGAACGATTAAGTGAAAAAATAAGTTTAACCAATTTTACAGTTTGTAAATACTTAAACATAAAAGGATAAAATATAGGACTTTTCTTTCTTTTCCTTTTTCTTTTTAAAGAATTGAAAAATAAAAATATTCTATTATATAATATCTTTCAGCGTACAAAATAACACATAAAATATTTATGTAATTTTAAGAAAATCCTTTTAAAAGATTTTAAAAATAATTTTCTTTCGCAAGTAACAAGTTCCTTGGAAATTGAGTTTTTTTTATCCGGAATTTTTATCTGTAGTATTTAAAGCAAAAGTTGTAGACTGAATGCAGTAAAATTCGATGGATATATGTATTTTACGGACATACTCAAGGGACTTGTAGAATAGCCTGAAGAGAATTTTAACAGCTCAGTCAACATTCTGAGAAAACAAATTAAGCAATTAAGCTGCAAATCATATATCGAAAGACGTTTTTCTTTGTTTTGACCGTGGAAGTTTATCTGGAAATCCTATGGATGCAATAAAGATATTCTCAGCAAAAAAAGTTTTAAGACTGAATGACTTGGCAAATGATTCATCCAAATATGAAAGCAAAAGACAAAGCCATTACAGTGGAGTTTCGATTACAAGGATTTTCACACAAGCATAGCAATAGGTTTTTTTTCTGCTTTGTGTTTTTTCTATTGTGTATTTTTTCTAAAGGTCAAAAATATCACATATATCGAACTGATTTATCAAAAAATAATTTCTATAGAATATTAAAAGGACTGTGATTTTTTTAAAATTTCTTTTATTGAAAAATTAAATAATACCATGTCATTCTTGGCATGTCAAGCCATAATTTTTTGCTTATAATTTTTTTCAAATATCCTCCTACGTTATTATACACTTAATTATGTGTATATTTTCCATGTATTAGGTATGTAATAACTTTATTATAAATAGAAAAAAATGGATTTTTCTTGTCAATTGTGAACAAAAGGTAGAAAATAATATTCGTTGCGTGTTATTAATAACAACAATTGATTTGATGCCGCCCGTCTAGACCTTTTTTTTCTTCTCATATTTAAAAAAAAAAGAGAACTTTTCAAACTTTACAAAATTTTTTCCTAATGTATATTTTTTTTCCTTTTTATGTACAGTATTTTGTTCGAAATAAGGACAATGTTGCAAACTCATCATCATTTAATAATTCGTGAAGGATATAATTTTTAAATAATAAAATAAGGTGTATAATTAACTTTGTAATTTTCGTCCTTTCTTTTTTTTTTATAAAAATATAATGGACGCTTTTTATTCCTCCCATTATGTCCGAAGATATAGATACATAAAAATACAATAAATTTCGAATTTGGGGTTTGTTGGTTTTAATTTTATAATTATTGCTTTTTTATGGTTTTTCTTTTTTTGGATTTTTAATAAAGGCTTTAGATTTTCTAGAAAGTTACTTTTATTTCGAATTTAATTTATTTCTTGTTTTTATTTATTTTTATTCTCAATGCCCGTATACACCAACTATTAAAATGGCACTCTTGGATCATTGGTATTATCCGAAAATCTCCACGTCAACCATACATCAGCCTGATTTGAATATTTGATCTCGCATAATTTGACTGCGTTATCATAATTTATCGAATCATATAGAATTTAAGTTGTAATCATATTCGGACCTACATGTACTTTCTGATATTCAACGTCCGATTAATTATATAGTATGTTATTTAGGTTAATTTAAAACAACTTTAATTGAAAAAGTTTTTGAAATTAAAAAGAAGAGAATTTATCTTATATATCTCAAGTGTCATCTGAAATTTTCTTATGAGAAATTTCAAAAAAATTTTTCATTATCTCGTCATAATTTATTCAAAACGAAAAAAAAATTTAATGAAATATTAAAATTTCTTGAAATATATTCTCATACATTGAAAAAATAATGTCAAAAAAATGTTACTATAAAAAAAATTGTCGCTCATTCTTTGAAGTTTATTAAATTTCTTTGAAGTTATTTTAAAAGGATTACAAGGTTGATTTATTTGAGTAGACAAAAAGTAGTAACAGCTTGAAAGAAAATCGAAAGCTGGATAAAAAATTCATTGAATACTTTTTTTTTTTTTTTTTTTTTTTTTTTTTAAATTTTGTATTCCCAGCAAGAAATACATTCTAAATTAAATGCGGTTTCATTTTTGAGCACCATCAACTTTGTCCCATTTTCTGGTTAATTTTAGTCATTCAATGTTTATAATGCATTTACTAAATTCCCATGATTGAAAAACTAACATTTTCAAAATCTAGGTACATACAAAATTTATACTTTAAAAATTTACAGAAAGTTTTTGTATTTTAACTTTTTTCATTCTCATTGTTAGTCATAATTTTCAACATTACACGCACACTTTTTTTTTATTACTTCAACCGCTCCAACTAAAAAAGTTCAAGAATGTATATGTACCTACTTAGAAATCCTTTAAATTATATTCCGGTTTTGCTAATAATTATGTGTGTACTAACATGAAATGTTCTTCTTTAAAAAAAAGTATTCATGTAGATATGTAGGACTTACATTGTAGGTACTATACATAAATGTATGTACTAAATATAACAGAAGTCATATGTTTTAGTGCTTGAAACTCAGTGATCCTAATTTGCATTTATGCAATACACACTACTTTTTGCATATTGTAAAGTGTGTAAAAAGTTTAAAAAAAAAATAACTATACGGATATCTAAACAACCAGAACTATATGGTACATATAGAAAAATTACATATTATGTGTAGCTAAAAGCATTAAGCGAATAGAATGTGTAAATGTAAAATAAATACATATGTGTATAATATACATTTTCCTTATAAAGGATTTGTCCTTTTTTGCATATACCTGAATAAAAACATTGAAATGACTTAATTATAATGTACTTACACAGCCTTTTCAGTCTTGATAATTATTTTTATTTAATCTTTTTTTTTTGTTTTGTAAAAGCTTTAAAATTTCTATGAAAATTATCTTGTTTTTTTCTCTCTTTCTTTTATATCTGACTATATGTTCAGTTGTAAGCTATAAAAACGGTACAGATTTTTAAATTACAGAAATGTATACTTTTTTTTTGTCAAAAATTTTGAAAACACTTTTAAATTTTAGTACATATTTTTCTTTTAATATTTTAATTTAATTTCTTCTTCTTTTTTTATGTCACATATGAGTAGGTACTAGGTATATACTATATAAGGTAATCATATACATATATAAAAATGATAAAATTTAATTTTAAAATCTTATTGTGAAAATATTTTTGAAAAGAAAATATCATTTTCATGAAGCTATTCATACACAAAATATATGTCAATTCAATTGAAGAATATATACACGTACATAACTTTATTTCCATATCTTTTTTTTCATATCTATTTTAAAATAACATAAAAGGATTTATATAATATTTCATATTCAGATTGTAGCATATATGTATGTGTGTACGTACCATATGTATAAGAAAATTTTAATGATATTTCTGTAAAATAGATTTGAAAATCTTGCATAATATGTTTTTTTTTTTTCTGAATAGAAAGCTGATGATTATTGATTTTGAGATTATGAAATGAGATAAAACGAAAAAAAAAAAAAACTTTTAATTTTAATTTTTCATTTTCAGAAGATGTTTTTGTTATAAAATTCAATAAATGTCATTCATATCATGTAACATTCAATGTAAAGAATTATCTGGAAGACTTTTCATAAATGAAAAAAGATATCTATTTTTCTATTTTAAAATTGAATTATGTGTGTGTCAATAAATTGGGTTAATTTAACCCTTTGTACACCAAAAAGCTTTTTTTCCCATAGGTGAATCAGCAACTACACAATATTGTTTGCAGTAAAAATAATAGAATCATATAAGGTCTCTAACTTTTTTCCACTTAGCACCCTTTAACTTGCTTTAAAAAATAAACATTTCATAAGAAAATACATATTCACAGACAGTCGACAGAAAACCTGTGATCCTGTGATATACCTTTCACATTTTCACTTTTCCGAGCCACCTACTGATGTATTATTAGTACTATTTTTCAGACAAAAACATGTTGGCTTGATATTTTTTCAATTTTTAAGTATAATTTTAAAAATTTCTAATGTTACATGTACGTATATACATACATACATAATTATATAGATTTTCCTTCCGTTTCTTCATAGTAAAAATATTGCATGTTCTCAAATACTGTCCATTGTTTAGAATTCATTTATTTATTTCACGTGTACACAGTATACAATAGGTGTATACGTTTTGTACCCGAGAAAAGAATTATAATTCAATTGTAATGGAAAACTTTGTCATAGGAGTAAAACAACAAGCATAAAATAGTTGATTCCTTGGAACTGAATCAATATTGAAAAGTTTTGTGAAATTGAAATGAAATTTATTTTTTTTTCCATAAATTAAATAAATAAAAATAATGAAATGCATTTTTCTATGTTTTTTTTTCTTGTATTTTCTAAATTAATTTTTATAATTAAAAATTAATGAAATAAAAGTTTTAATTAAATTATTGTACGTTTTTGCCATATTATTTATATTTGTTAAGTAATGAAAATGAATATTGAGATTATATTATATCAATACAATTTACATAGCAACACAAATTGTGTATAGTATATGGTACTATGTAAGAGGTATATGTATAATAGGTCAAACTGTAAATTATAAGATTAGGCTTTGAATTGTAATTGAATTAGAATTGATAGTCGGTCTCTTCTTCAACTTCAACAAGTGAAGTAGTCAATACATTACAGCAATCAACCACCATAAACCTAACAGGTTATGGGCCCAGTACCGCAAAACACGTGGCGAGTTGAATAAAGTACCCAGCAGGTAAATTAATATTTTTTATTAGTTGAAATATATAAAAATCTTTAGTGAAAAATTAAAAAATGAATGTGCCAAATACCAACATTGAGAAATTAGATGACGAAAATTACGAAACGTGGAAAATGCAAGTCAAAAGTGTACTAACACTGAATGACTTGTGGAAGTATGCATCTGGTGAAGAAAAGATTCCAAGTGATACCACAAAAAAGGCTGAATGGGAGGTTAAAGATTCCAAAGCGTTATCTTTAATTACATTGACAATCAAAGGTAATCAAATTAACTATATCAAAAGGGCAAGTACATCAAATGAAGCATGGAAACTTCTCGAAAAATTACACATGTCTAAAGGACCAGCAAAGAAGGTAATGCTGTACAAGCAGTTGTTTCAGATGAAAAAGAATGTAGACCAAACAATGGTACAACATATACGTAACTTTCAAAGTAAAGTTGATCAAATGGAAGAGATTGGGGTAATTATACCTAAAGAATTGTTATCTATAATGTTATTGAACACGCTACCTGCTGAATATGAAAACTTTTGTATTGCTGTAGAAAGTAGAGATGAGTTGCCTGATGTAGAAATGTTGAAAATTAAGTTGATTGAAGAAGAAACTCGAAGAAATCAGAATAAATGTAATGAAAATGAAAATTCACAGAATGCATTACTATCAAATGAAGAAAATAAGGTTAAAAGTAAGAAGAATATATTGAATAATGGTCACAAGAAAGGAAATGAAAGACAAGAAAATACTTCACGTTTCAAGGGAAAATGTTTTAATTGTGGTAAAATTGGGCACAGATCAGAAAAATGTTGGTTAAAAATGAAAAATAAAGCTAAAAATGAAGCTATGGTTACTGTCTTAAGTACAGAATTGATATCTAATAATGAATGGTGTATTGATAGTGGTGCCAGTGCGCACATGTGTCGTGATAAGAATTTATTTGTAAAATGGAATTCAAATGCACATTCTATGATAGAAACAGCTGGAAATGAAAAGATTGATGCATATGGGGTTGGATCAGTTGTGTTGAATTTGCCAAAAATTAGAGGTTATGTAGACAAAGTGACTTTAGAAAACGTGATTTATGCACCGAAGTTGAAACATAATTTGCTATCTGTATCTAAAGCTACCGAAAAAGGTTACAAATTTATTTTCAATAAAAATTGTGTGATTGCAAAAAGAAGTGATAATTCAAATGTTTTTAATGCTCAAAAGAAAGGGAAATTATATATTCTACAGTTGAATGAAGAAAGTTTAATGTTATCTATGCATAAATTAGACTATGATTTAGTGAAATGGCATCAACGTTTTGGTCACTTAAACTTTAAAGATGTTCAAAATTTAAGACGCAAAAATATGGTTACTGGTCTAAAGGAAGATTTAAAATCCAGTGAAATAAAATGTATGATTTGTAACAAGGGTAAAATTACTCAAATGCCTTATACGAATTCTGAAATAAAAGAAAACGATTTACTAGAGACCATACACTCAGATATTTGCGGTCCATTTAATCAAGAATCATTAGGTGGTTCAAAATATTTTGTAACATTCGTAGATGGTAAATCAAGGTTTGTGGAAGTAGCATTTTTGAAGCATAGATCTGAAGTATTTAACGCCTTTAAAAATTATCAAAAGTACGCCGAACGATATACTGGTAAGAAAATTAAATGTTTGAGAACGGACAATGCAAAGGAATATAAGTCCAAAGAATTTAATGAGTATTTGGAAAAACAAGGTATTAGAAGACAATTTTCGATTGAATATACACCCCAACAAAATGGTGTCGCTGAAAGAATGAATAGAACGTTGTTAGACATGGCAAGGTGTATGTTAATAGAGTCAGAATTACCAAAAAGTTTATGGGCTGAAGCCATTAATACAGCTGCTTTTATAAGAAACAGATGTCCAACAACAAGTTCAAAAATCCAGAAAACACCATATGAAATTTGGACAAATAGAAAGCCAGACGTATCATTCTTAAAGGGTTTTGGTAGTAAAGCTATTGCATTGAAGAAAGGTCCACATAAATCGAAATTAAATCCAAGAGGTGAAGAATACATATTCGTAGGATATTCAAAAGAATCAAAGGGATATAGACTGTGGGATGGCAGGTCAAAATCTATTGTAAATCGGCGTGATGTAAAAATATTTGAGAAAACGGATCCGAAGCACTATCTTTGGTTAAATGAAATTGTAAATTGTGAGAATGAAAACGATAATAAAATGCTGGAAATAGAAGAAAATGATATCCAGAAAAGTGAAATTGAGCATGAACATAAACAAGAGATAGAAGAAGATTTTATAACACCAGAAAGTTCACCGTTGAAAAGTGAATCGTCAAGTTCGGATGATGTATTCGAAGAATCGAATGTTGATGACACAGATACCTCCACACCTATAAGACGGAGACAAGGACGACCCAGAATTGTTAGAACCGGTGCGAGAGGAAGGCCAAGAAAAGTTTTTATAGGGAACGAAAAAGTAAATTTTGCAATTGATAAAGAAATTAATAATCCTGTTTCATTTGAGGAAGCTGTAATGAGACATGATCGAATAAAATGGATTGAAGCGATGAAATTAGAATTAGAATCCTTGAAGAAAAACGAAACATGGGAATTGGTCGAACGTCCAAAAGGAAAGAAAGTTTTGACGAACAGATGGGTTTACTCTATTAAAAATGCAAATGATGGTTCTATAGAAAAATACAAAGCTCGATTGGTTGTCAGAGGATGTGAACAAGAAAGTGGAGTCGATTATGAAGAAGTTTTTGCTCCAGTTGCAAGATCTGAATCGGTGAAGATATTATTTGCTGTATGTGCTGAAATGGAAATGCATTTGCACCAAATGGATGTGACATGTGCTTATGTACAGGGCGAATTAAATGATGAAGTTTATATGGAACAACCTTTGTATCCAGACGGAAGACATAATGAAAATAAAGTATGTAAGTTGATGAAACCTCTTTACGGATTGAAACAAGCAGGAAGACAATGGTACAAAAAGTTGAGTGAATATCTGAAAAGTATAAAAATGAAACAAATGTCCAGTGATCCTTGTTTATATGTGAAAAATGAAAATGGAAAGAAAATCATTATTTTGGTTTACGTTGATGATTTATTATTGGCATCAAACTGTATTAAATTGTTAGAAGAAACAAAGAAACAACTTTCAATGAAATTTGAGATGAAAGATCTTGGCAAAGTCAAACATATCTTAGGAATTTCAGTAACACGTGAAGAAGATACTGGTGAAATAGAAATAAATCAAGTCCAATATATTCAAAAACTATTGAAAAGGTTTAAAATGGAGGAAGCTAATCCTGTATCAACGCCAATAGATATGAGCCAAAAATTATCGCTAAATTGTGATGAAATCTCAGAAGAAGAACGCAAAGACATGACGCGACGACCATATAGAGAATTGATTGGTGCATTAATGTATATTGCTAATACGACAAGACCTGATATTTCATTTGCAACTAACATGTTAAGCAGATATTGTGTACAACCAAGAATAATACATTGGAAAATGGCGAAGCGAGTCTTAAGATATTTGAAAGGTACCATGAATTACTCGTTAAAGTACAGGAAAACTGGACAAAATTTGAAATGCTACGTTGATTCTGATTGGGCAAGTGATGTTCAAGATAGAAAATCATGTTCAGGTTACGTTATTTTTATGGCAGAAGGACCTATTTGTTGGAAATCTAAGAAGCAAAAATCTGTAGCATTATCTACTATGGAGGCTGAATATATAGCATTGTCAGAAATAACTAAGGAAATTGTTTATGTAAGAAGGCTTTTAAATGAACTGAATTTTAAGGTATATTGTGAAGAACCGACCACAGTGTTATGCGATAACCAAAGTGCCATTAAGGTTTCGAAAGAGAATGTTCATTATGAGAGATCAAAGCATATTGACATTAGGTATCATTTCTGCAGAGAAAAACAAGAGAAAGGTATTATTAACGTCACATATGTTTCAACAAGTGATATGGCAGCAGATATTATGACAAAAGGGTTGCAGAAGAATAAGCACGAAAAATGTATTGAATTATTAGGCTTAGATAATTGATATTTGAATTTTTTTTTGAATTGTATAGTTGAATTTTTGATATGTAGATATGTACATGTAAATTGCATTGATAGGGGGAGTGTTAAGTAATGAAAATGAATATTGAGATTATATTATATCAATACAATTTACATAGCAACACAAATTGTGTATAGTATATGGTACTATGTAAGAGGTATATGTATAATAGGTCAAACTGTAAATTATAAGATTAGGCTTTGAATTGTAATTGAATTAGAATTGATAGTCGGTCTCTTCTTCAACTTCAACAAGTGAAGTAGTCAATACATTACAGCAATCAACCACCATAAACCTAACAATATTAATCACTTTTTGTGATAGCACACCTATTATAGTATAGTTATCCCAGTTTAATGAGGCATTTGTATAATGGGTGGTACACGTCGTGTTAAATAATAATTTTAAAAAAAAATTTCCAAATACATACAACTAAAACATTTATTTTTTGATTTTTCCAGAAAAAGGGGAAGTCAGTTTTCCATTTTAAATCATACTAAAAGTTAAAGGGTTATAGTTTAAAAAATGACTAACCTTCTCATCCAAGTGTTAGAAGATCGATTTTTACCACCTTGTAACTTCGTTCGTTCTTAATGTTTTGAACTTTAAACATGCAAACTTCTACTGCCCCTGTACAACAGAATTATTTATGGCATTATTGAGCTTTATAAACAGAACATTTTGTGGTGTCGTATTGAAATTATCAAAATGCCCTTTTTTGATTTTTCAAATTCAATTATTATGTACGTACAATGAATGACATTTTAATTTTAATATTTCCATTATTAACTATTATTTGATTGACAGTTCATGAATATTTTGTTGTTGTTTGTAATAGTTTATTTTTAAATTGTCTACATGAAATTTACTCTGAAAAAAATAAAAAGCTTAGTAGTTTTTTTTATTCGGTAAATTTAATTTAAGTTTCAATCAAATTGATTATAGGATAAAATTAATTAAAATTACATAAACGTAATATGTATTTATTTTATTGACAATTATAAATTCATAATCAGTATTTTTCCATTGTAAAATGTTATACGTGACCAATTTTGAAAACTGACTTAAAAATAAAAATGTGTGTTTTCAAAAATGCATCGCTGCACAGTTGATGCAATACTGATGCTTATCACAAATTAAAAAATGCAACGCAACTTTTACGATGCGTTATCACATATTCAAAAAAGCATCAAGTATTCAAAATTCCTTGTAATATTCAGCTGTCATGTAATAGCATTACATCGCCAACTTGAAACATTGCATTGTCATAGCAACAAAGTAGTGTTTACGCATCACGAACACAAGACCATTAGCATCAGCAATGCAGCGATGCATTTTTGAAGAAGTACAATGTCTAAATGTAGTCCTAAAAAGGTTAAAATGGCATCACTGATTTTTACAGAAAATTTCTAGTAGCTCGGAATTTTTATTTTACAGTTTAACAGTTTTTAGCACAATCTCATCATATTGCTGTATGATAATTTTCATCCTGTTGAAAATTATTGTATTTTACAGGTTTTAATGAAATTTTTCTTCCTGAAATTAAAATTTTTTTCAAAAATAAGTATTCTTTTTTTTTGATTAAACATTTATGCTTAGAATTGTGCAGAACATTCTCTCATGCATAAAAAAAGTTTTTTGTTAAACTAAACTTAACAGATTTGTAATAATAAAATAAAAATTCTACTGTAGGAAATTTTCACTTGAAAAAACGTTAAAGGATAATGAAAATAGAAGCTTGGTACATAAATGCATATAGAATCTCTTTGAATGTAAGTAATATCATTCATGTTATGTCTATGTAAAATAATATTTCTGAAAAATTCGTTGTTTTTATGCTTTGAATAAAGTGTAAAAGCTTCAAAGTGAAGGTATATTTTTGATATCTGATCTTTAAAATTTAATCCTTGTAAAATTGCAGTTGTTTAGATAAAAATACTCCTATATAATATACATATAATCTGTACCTGAATTTTTCCTTCCTTTATGAAATATTTTACAGGACAACAAGCACTTGAAAAAAAATAAAAGTAATAACTGAAACGTAAAAATTATTTACAGATTCTAGTGATAGCAAATATTATCCTTCTGTGTAAAAATGATTTTGAAAGAATTGTCATAAAGTGTATAGGTTGAAAAATAAGAATAAATATCTACTGTTTTGAACATTTCTGGAATTTTAATTAAGATTTGTAATTTATCATTTTTCTTCAACATGATGAAAAATAAATGTTAAAAATTTTATTAAAAGATATTTAAATTGAAAATTAATAAAATTATTTATTTTTCTTTTATCCAGAAATTAAATAAAATTTTTGACATGTAATTAGAATTCCTTTTTTTGTTGTTGTTGTTGAATAGAAAATTGTAAAATCTAATTTTCATGATTATTTACAATAAATTTTGTATCTACAAGTAAAACAAAAGATATTTATGAAATTAGTTTAAAAGTTAATACAATTTTTAGAACAAAGACAAGTAAAAGATATTTTATACGATATGTATATATATACTTAGTAAATAGCATAAAATGATGATGATGATAGTAAATTTCATTGTTAAATGCTATTATCGTTTTAATTATGTCATGTAATACAGAAAATAATGTTAAATAACATAAGCAAAATATCTAAATGTATTTTTCGATCGTAATAATATAGTATTTTCTTATATACATATTTAAACTTTACATTTTATACTTGTCAACATGAACAAAAGGATAATATAAAAAGTAATTAACTTAATTTTCTTGTTTACTTTGTAAATAAATTGGAAAATAAATTGACCTTTTCTTAAGATTATAATATTCGATTAAACGGAAAATAATAGAAAAACAAAGTAAAATAAAAACAAAAAAACCAAAGAAAATTCAAACAGAAGAAAATTATCCAGAATAAGGATTAGATTTTGTCATACACGAGTACATACATATTATATGTATAAGCAGTATAACGTATATAATAATTTAAGAGAAAAAAAAAGACTCTAGAAAATGGATTTGAAGGAGGAATAATGGAATGAAAAGCAATTAAAATGGTAATTATTTATAACTTAATTATGTGGTATTATTTATAAATAAGGAATGGAAAAAATGGTATAAATGTAAGCCAAAAATATTGCAATGATTCATTTTTAGTAAGAAAAATGTCGTTTGCAGTAACAATAAATTTCACGCTAATGGAATATATTTAAAAGGAAAAAAAATATAAAGTTTTTCCGTTTTTAAATGGAATTTTGTGGTAATTTGTAAAATTATTTATGCATCTTCTGTATTCATTACTAAAAAGAAAAATTGTATAGCATTCCATTTGAATTTTGTAATCACATGCACAACGATAAAAAAAAAAGGATTAAAAATCGAAAATATTCTCCAGTGGAAAATCATGCGATGTGGTAAAGATTTTTCAGTGCCAGAACCGGAACATTGAAATTTTTATAATTTTTAATATGTGGAAGGATATATGATTGTAATCATTTTGTTTTAGAAAACCAAAACAAAAAGGGTATTTCTTAAATTTTTTAAAAAAATTTTAAAAAAAATTTCAAGGAAATGTAGAAATTTTAATAATTTAAAGTTTCCACTTCGTATAGTATCACCGTTAGAAAAGGAGCGTAGTGGTTAAAAACTAAATTTTATTTAAACAAAAAAAAAAAAATTAAATCCTCTCGAGTATTTTTTTTTTTAAATTGAAAATCGTTGTAATTTTTCCTTGAAAAATAAAATATAAAAATGAAACCACATAAATTTCTGAATTTCACAGGAGAAATGAGTGTAAAAAAAAATAAAGAAATATCATTCATTTTTTATGTTTTTTAAATATCATATTTGAAATTGATTCACTTTATTGATTTTTTTTTCAAAGTGAAACATCCTTTGAAAGTGAACAATCACATTTTACAGATTAAAGAATTTATAACGAAATTATAATAAGAATTTGAATTAACAAAAAATAACTATCTTGTGTTGAAATCCATTGTGTTTTTGAAAAAAATTGTAATTCATGCATAATTTTAATTTATTTTTCACTTAAGTTTACATCCTTAAAACCTCCTGCAGATGTACATATATGTATATTTTTTGCATTAAAAAAGTAAGTAAATCGTGAAACTTTTTAAATAATAAATTGTTAAATATTAGATATTATCCTTAGGGACTGCATTATTTCAAAGAAATATTCGAAAGAAAAACAGAAATCTTATCCGTGATTATTTTCATACCTTATTTTTTTTCTTTTGACTCTTATTAAGTGTACGAGGAAAAAGGAGTTTTTTTAAGTGCAAAAGTTATTGTAATATTCCAACAGAAGTATCATGAAAAAATTTTCAATTACATCTTCTCATAGAAATAAACAATTATAAAGAAAAAAATTTAAGGATGAAAAATATTGTATACAAAGTAATATCCTTTTTTGAAAGTATCCGGTAAAAAATTTGAAATTATTTCTTTCTATGAAATGAAATTCTCAAAGGATCAAAAAATTTTAAATGAAATTTAAAAATGTGATTTTTAATCATTATGAAAATTTTTTCTGTGCTTTTTTTTTCATTGAAAAATTTTTAATAGATAAAAAAATTATACTTTATGAATAAAATAGATTTATTTTGTAAGTAGAAAAATAATTTTTCAAATATTCTGTTATTAAAAGCTTAAAAAAAAACAAAACACTAAAAAAAGAAAAATCTATAAAATCATTAAAAAAATTGTTTGAAAAAAAAAATATCTCATTTGATTTTTCTTTTTATTATTGACCCATAGCGTAAGGATACTCTTTCACTCAATTATTATTGAGTTTCATAAACTTGTGATGATTATGATGACACTAATACACAAAAAGTGATAATCATCCAGTTTTTTTTTATGTGAAAAAAAAAAAGTTATTCAAAAAAAAACCACAGAGAACTTTGTGAAAAATATAAAAACATAATACACAAAGAGTAAAAATTCTAGTTTTTCATTTAAAAAGGATATGACTTCAAGCAATAAACTTTAAATTATACATAAATATTCTTTATTATTTGTGTAAAAATGTGACCTATACGAATAAATAATTATTAAAAATGAAATAGAGGATTTAATTTTATTTGATTGAATTTTTCTTTGCAAATTTCAAGTAATTTTTTGTTTTGTTCTGATCTTTGTGTTTGTAAAAATGCACACATTCTTTAAAAATGTATTCTAAAAATTTATAAGCGTTACATCAAACGAAAAGATGTTTTTTTTAAATATTTTTTTATCATTAGTTTTCATTTCCACTTCAAGTCTTTAATTAATTCTCTCTAGGGGTTTTCACATGAAAAGTGAGAACAGAAGAAAATTCAAATTTATGTTTTTAATCTTTTTAAATAGTTTTTCAACAAATAATTATAAATGGTTTTTGAAAAGATAATGATATCATTAAAATGTAAAATTACTTTGTAATAAAATCTTACATTAATGAGAATTAACATTAAAAGAAGTTCCGAATTAAACATTTTTTTTTTTTGAATTTGGAAGAAATTCTTGTAAAGTATACACATGAGTGTGTGGGTGAGTTAAATTATACCTTTTTCATACAATATTCAAAGCAACTAAGAGCTTTTTGGGTTAGAAATAGTCGTAAATTAATTTCACTTGTCAAAAATTTTGTATTACATCCCGCTGTGATATCTTTGAACGATAAATTAATTTACAATATGATAATCAATATGTATGTATGTATATATCAAATTACACAACTTAAATGTATTACCTTACCTACGTATAGAAAAGAAAAATTTAAATTAATCTTTAGATGAAATTCTTAGATAATAATAATTATAATACTACCACCATTAAGAAATTATTAAATTACAAGTTCATATTTTTTTTCCAAGAATCTTGATTTTCTTAAAAAAGATCAATGTGAAATTGATAGTCTTACACACAATTTCATGATTATCATCATTATTCAACTGATAGTATTTCAGGCTTGTCGTTGTATTCAAGATGTTCAAAATTCAAATAAATGATAAATATTCTATTTAAAAAAATTTTCAAAAATTCAAAGAATGTCTTTGATCTTCCCAAAAGAGTTAGATACTTATTTTATTACTTTCAAGACAAGGTCTTTTTTCTTTTCAAAAATTAAAGTATTTTATGATAAAATTTTCTCATGAATTGAACAAAACCTTTCTATTGATCAAGTAAAATGTATAAAACGTTTGTAATGTGGGGTTAATAGCATAATTTTATCTTTTAAGTGGGCATTTAAGGGTGATTTTCAAGGAAAAAGAAAATTCTTCATTACTTAATTTCTTTTCTAAAAATATAAAAATGAGCTTGTATATCTTTCGAATCCTTCTAACTACTCTTCTGTTCGTCTTCGTTTTTTAAAAATTGAAAAATAAAAATAAAATTTCATGAAATCCACCATCTGCAAAATAATCATGTAAATTTAAATGAGAAATTAAATTAAATTTTTATTATGAAAATTATTCTTCATAATTTTTTCATTAACTTCCTTTAAAAAAAAAAAAAAAAAAAAAAAAAAACCTTTGAAAAATATTTTTAATTTAATTTCTTTTCAAGTGATTATTTAATTCTGTATAGAATTTGAGAAAAATAGGTGAAAATTATTGTTCTACAAATTAGAAAAAAAATTGGAATACTGGAAAATTTTTGTTGTAGTAAAAACAACAAAAAATATGTATTTGAAAACTTGAAAGTTTTTATATGGTTTTGTAAACGAACGTGGAAATGTTGTTGCTGAATTTTCGTAGAAAATTATTAAAAATAATAATTTACAATAAGAAATATGAAGAAATTTTGATGAATTTTTCTTTAATATATTTTTCGTTTTTTAGTAATTTCATAAATACAGGATAAAATTTGTCATGCAATAAAATTGTATTTCATTAAAATATTGCTAAAAGACTAACTTTTTACAGAAACAAAAGTAAAAGAAAAATTTCTCTTAAATTTTAATTATTATAGAAAATTTTCAAAATACTTATTAACGGGAAAACTTTTATAAATTTACGATTTTATTATAAGAAATTTTAAAAAAAATGAATAAAAAAAGTAAAAATAGAAAAAAAAAAATCCCTTTAAGGTATTTTCTTTGAAAAATGAAAATCTTTGAGTAAAAAAAGGAATTAATTTAGTTAAGACAAAATTTTACACGTTATGAGTATAAGAATTAATTTATTGAAAAATGAAAAGTAAAGTTATGTGGGAGAAATTTTGAATAACATGACTAAACAAGAACATTTTTTTTAAATAAATTAAAATAATTTTCAAATTTTTGAAATTTTCATTTGTAAATAGTTGAAAAAATATTTTCGAAAAAATGATTATTTCCATAGATAATATAAACAATATAAAATTTTCAATCTCAAAATTAAAAATGATAAACTTAAACCACAAATTTGTAAATTAATTTTATTTTAAAAATATTTCATTATACAAAAACAAAAAAAACAAACCCACAACAACTGTGATATTTTCAGATTTATATTTTCTACAAACATTTTTTGGGATTTAAATTACATAACAGAATAATTTTATCATACGCAAGAATAAATAAATTAGAATTTTCTGGTATAAATAAATGAAAATTAGATAAAAATAAATATAAACATATGGTCAGACATGTGACCACATAAAATATTTATGTGTTTCACCCTTTTTCTTCGTGTAAGTGTGTGTGGTGTATGTGTGTGTTTTATTCAGATTTCTTTAATATAATTTCCAGAATTGAATAAAAAATTAAAATTGGACCAAAAAAATTCAATTTTTCATATTTTATTCTAAATCAAGCCTAAAATATTTCAAGCTTAAAAAATTCAGAAAATAAATGTAATAAAAAGGATTTGTGGTTTTCAGGAGAAAAAAAAAGTTATATGTATCCATTCAAATTTTTATTAAATAAAATAGAAAAATGTGATTTAAAAATGCAATTCTAAAGATTAAATCTATAATTTATTTTACGAGAATATGTACTGTACATATATTGAATATTTCTAATCTCTGAAGCTATTATTATAAAATGATATTATCCTTTCATACTGAAATAGATATATATTGGTACTTTGCTATTTGAATGCAGCAAAATGGATTTACATTTTTATATTCAATATGCGATGTATTGGAAAATTTAATATTTTTATAAAAATGGATTTAAAAAAATTTTTTTCCATATGCTTTCATTGTGATTATTTGAATAGAAACCGATAACTGTATTGGATTCCACTATAATATGTAGAATAAAAATAAAGCTTTTTTTTTTTGTGGAGCTCTTTCTATATGTATTATGTGCTGACAAAGGATATTATTTTATACTCCTGAAAAAAAGAATTTTTTCGCCTCAAAATTCAATAAATGTCAAATCAAATATTTTTTCTTTTATTTGAAAAATATTGCAGATACATTATATTGAAAAAAAAAGAAGATAAAAATATGAATATGAATTTGTTGTAATAGAGGATATTTTTAAATAAAAAATTTATGGGTCCAGAAAAGAGTTGAATTTGTGCTTTTTAATTGAATTTTGAATCTTAAAATTTTAGAAGTGGTATTCTTTGTTCGATATTTTGATAAAGTATTTTACAAGTTATGAAGATTTATTGTTATTTTAAATTTTATTTTTATTTAATTTACAAAAAAATTAAAATACACGGGAAATCCAATATTTTCTTAAATTAAAAAATGAATCATATATGAAAGCATGTATGATTGTAGTATGAGATTAATCAGTAGAGGAAGAAACTGAATTATTATGATTTTCGTTATCATTAAGTGTGGGTAATAAAAATCACATATATGAATGTTGAATTATTTGTCATAAATCTTGTTGCAAAAAAATTCCCCGTTCAAAAGATAAGCTTTAATTTGCGCTTAATCATTGGAATTACATTCAATCAATTATTTTGAACTTTTTTTCAGTCTATAAATAAATTTACAAAAACTTTATCACGGATCCGATGTTTTTCCCTTTATTTTAATTTTCAAAAAATAAAAACAGAAACCACTTTTTAAACATTATGTCGGTCATTTTTTTAATTTGTTGTTTTTTTTTCTTTCTTAGAATTATAAAACTTCATGCTTACCCTGCACCACACCAAAAAAATATTTTTTCAAAATTATTTTCAAAAAAATTTACATTATTAAAATCAATTTTAAAACACTTTCTTCTTCATGTTAAACTTTTTTCCTATTTTTTTAAAATTAAATTTCTACGTAATGAGAAAAAAGTGTTAAATTTGAACAACCCTTGTTAAAGATTTATAATTAGAGAGTATAACATTTTCGACATTTAAACACAACCAAGTGATTTTCTTGTAATGACATTGATTGATGTTTTCAAGAATTCATGTGAAAAGAGATTCTTTAATAAAACATTAATTAATGGTTTGCTGATATCTTTTGTTTTTGATTAAAAATTTTAATTAGCGAGAAAAATAATATTGTTTTATCATACAAAAGAATTTGGAAAAAAAAAATATCAAGAAAATATGAAAATTTCGTTGACAATATTGTCAATTCAAGTGTCAACATTTCATTTAAAAAACAAACAAAAAAATGCTTCATTTAATATTTCAAAATGACAATTTTCTATTTCAATAAATTTTTTGAAATAATTAGAACAAGCAATTGTGTTCAATTCTCATATACATAATTCAAGTATATAAAGTCGGAATAATGTAAATGAAAATTGTCAATCATAATGATGTAACATCTCATGAGAAATGTTTCTATAGTGTATAAAGGTCATACAATTATATAGGAAAATGCCATTTATATTTTAAAACAGATGTGACATCACATATGAGTATGTTATCTCATGTCATAAATGTGCGAGCTTTAATTATTATTTAATTTATTTTTTTTAGATTGTATTTTTCTTATCAGTCAACTGTGGGGGATTTTTAATTTCTTATTCAGACGAGAAAATACTGATAGACTTCAATTATGTTTTTTTCTGCTGTTTTTTGTTTGTTGAAAAAAAAAAATTAATAATGAGAGAAATGGTACATTTCTTTCGTATGGGATTCACACTACATAATTCAAATAATCATGTATGGTTTGTTCTTTACAAATAATTTTGTATAAAAGGTACAACACATTTGTTCTAAAATCAGTTCAATTCTACAATTCATCAAGAATAAAACATTTAAATTAATTTCGTGTGAAGAATTAAAAACAAAAAAAACTACAAAATGATTTCAAACGTTATAATTTTTTCAACACTTTGTGCTTTAAGTTTTGCTTCTGTATTGCCTCCTTTATATGCAAATACAGAAAATGTTGAATATTATATGGAACCATATCAAAATCAAGAAGCTGAAGCTTACAACGCACAATTTGTACCTGTAAGAGCAAATGAGGTAAGAAAAAATTATTTTTTTTTGTAATTTTTGTTTTGTTTCTATAAAAGTGATACTAAAAAATTTTTTTAAAAAAAATTTCAGGACATTTTGGTACCAATAATTGATGAAGAATATTTAGTTCCAATCTATGAAATATCAAGATATCGAAGACAAGCACAAAATGAAGGACAAAGAGGATCTGTAAGTGTTGGAGCTGAAAGAACACAACGTGGTGGAACTGATTTGAATGCAGAGGCAAGAGCAAAATTATGGGAAAGTCCAGATAGACGTTCAAATGTTGAAAGTAATGCATTCTATCAAAGACATTATGGTGGACAAATGGGTACACAACGACCAAATTATGGTGCTGGAATTACTTTTACTCATAGATTTTAAGTATCTAAAAGTATAATTTTCATTTTTTGAATCGATTTAAAATTTTTTCCTCGCATATTTTTGTATTTTTTTCTTTCAAAATAAATAAATTATAAAAAAAAAAAGAATTTAATTTTTATTTGAATTTTGTATACCTAAATTTACCCTCAATTTTCTATATTTATTTTATATTGGATCAATTGAGCTTTTCAAAAATTTAAATTTATGATAAAATAAGAAAATAAGCATTCTCTTGTTATGATGAAGAATTTCCTTTTTAACACTATATGAAAATATTAAGGATATTAAGCCTGAAATAAATTTTAGAATCCGCATTATGTAACATAATAAATTCATCATGTTAAAGATTTATGTATGTACATAGTACGTTGATGTACGTATGGAAAATAAATTACATATAATAAATGAATTATAATTTAGACACAACTCTTTATTAAGGTATACATTCGTATGTAGGTACTCGTATATACATATCTAGATACCTGTGCTGGTTTTATGGAGAGCATGAATCATATAAGCTCATAATAATTTATAATTTTATTAATCTTTGAATGATGAAAATGAAAGGATAATAAAGGATAATGAAGAAGAATTTGAATTATGTATGTATTAATATTCTATAACAATCTTTGGTTATCCTTGTTTTTATGGAGAATTTAATTTTAAAAAATTACTTTCATTGTTTCTTATTTTGAACAAAAATATTTTCAGGAATTGAACAAAGAAATTAATAGAAATCTTTGCCAGCAACGTTACGTATACAGATGTTATTTACTGCTAATTGTTTTTAATAGGCAATAAAGATGACATTAAAATATAATAACGTTTCATTTCAGAATTATTATCGTAATAAATTTCATTTTCTTATAATAACTTTTCACCACAAATCAGTTGTGTTTTATGTGGGAGTAAGAGTAATAAAAATATTCCACACATGCTTGTGATATCACAAAGTGAGTATTTTGAACGTAGTTAGTTAAGAAAACGTAAATTTGTTCATGTTTAACTAGACTTTGCCACTATTTTTTTGAGATTTTTCCTTGTATTTGTTAAAAAAATATTAACTGTCTCCATATGAAAAAAAGGAATTGTGAAATTTCTAGTGTAAAAGGGAATACCGTGGAGATAAATATGAAAAAGTATTGGTGGGTGTACTGTTTTAATTACAAAAAAGAAGATACACGTATGATAGAAAAGTATTCCGTATAGTTACAACTTAAGAGTTAAAAAGATTGTACGTCCAAAAAATGTTTTCTGATAAAATTCATAAATTTTATTCAAATAGTTTGTATTCCTTGGAAAGTACAAAAAAAAAAATAACAACATTAACTTTATTGAAAATTAATTCCTTAAAACACAAATGGAATGTAAAATTTCAAATTAAAACAAAGCAAACAAAAATTATCGTGTGGTAAAATTGAAAAATTTTGTAAAAAAAAAAAACAAATTAAGACTAAAAGCAAAACCACCACAGATTTTTCACATTGATAAAATATTATCTCTTTTTTTTTTCATTTTTAAAAAACTTAAAATTCATTAAATTTTGCTAAAAGCCAATCAATATTTTATTAAAATTTGTATACATACATATATAAAACGAATTTTCTCTCATACTCATGTCATTATGGGGATCTGACAATAAATCAATCATCAAAAAATGGGTTCAGTAGATATTTATTTTTATGCTTATAACAATGATACGATAAAGCATGTAAATTCCAAAAAGAATATTATGTATGAGTATACATATATGAACTTGTATATATAGGTATGTTATATTTTGGTTATATGTAAAAAGCTTCGGCCCAGATTTCATCATTATATAAAATTCATATAGTATAACTTTTTTAAAAAGTGATGAAGTACTTTATGCTATTAAAATTCTCTGGGGTTATGTTGTATGTAATATTTTTTTTCTTCTGGCATCGTATAATCAGAAAATTCATGATTGGAAATGTGAAAGAAAGGAAAATTTAGTGAAGTGGAAATATGTGAAGTTTCATTCGTATTTTTTCTTTGTTTTTTGATAACTAAAATATCCACAAAATTTTATTTATATGTATTATATACATAGGAGTATATGTTTTGGGGTATACATACATTGTATAACTGTAAATATTCGTATATACGAGATTTATTATCTTAAATAATGTTTAATAATTTATGCTATCTACATACATACATATGCTATACGAAGGGTCCAATCTAATAAATTTATTGACAAATGATACATAAATCTTTTGTGAAATTTTAAATGATTAAGCCTTTGTGAGAAATTATTTATGCAAAGTGAAGGGTATTATTATTTTTTCATTTTTTTTTTTTAAATTTAAAAGAAGTCTTTGTTTAATCGCTCATAATATGTGACAGATTAAAGTGAATAAAAGAGAGTTATAATTGATTTTTAGACAGTAATTTATTTTTTCCAAATTTTGTAAATTTTGAACTATACAATAAATTTCAGGTCTTTTATTTTGTGAAGAGACAACCCGTTTCTACATAAACATATTTAATTTTGGAATAAAGTGATGAAATCTGATAAATTGAGACGGAAATATGAGATACATAGATATTCTGCTTGAACTTTGAGCTCACATAGATTAAAAGGGATGAACTTCGACCCATACAAACTTTTTTTTAAACCGCTCTTGCTTCTTATAGATTTAGGTTCTTGATGAACTAGACGGTGCGCTTCATATTTCCTCGAGTTTGGGAATTTCTTACATTCACACAGAACATGTTTTGAGGTTTCCCTGGCTTTTTATAAAGTTTACATTTTTCATCCTCTTTTGTAGTCATATCCTAATCATATGATAGTTGAGTATGAGTGGACATTCTTTAACTCTTTCTTGTTAAAACTGGGTAATTTTTTGGAAAAGTTGGCTGAAGTTTTAATGGATTCCTTCGTTGTGTGGAGATGGGAGTGGGAGATACATTTTTACATTTCTTATTATTTGATACTATGTATACTTTCCCTGTGGATTTTAGGTAGACCACAGAATGGTTGTGTTCTGTTCCAAGGGATGCAATATGCATAAAATTTTATTAAATTTGATGATAAATATCTTATTTATTTCAAAAGAAAAACAACAAATATCAATTTCAAATTGTACAAAATTAAGCAATAAATACCAGACGATGGTTGATATAACTAGAAATACAAACTCTTTAAAAATAGCGATACAAATTACAAATATATTTAATTAATATATGGTTTACTATTGAATGTTGGTTTTTTATTACCTTTGAAGTTATGAAGCACAATAATAATATGTACATATATACATACATATATATTTTATGATATCTAGATAATTAAAGAAAAACAAACATTTTCTCAATTTATTACTTCAATTTAAATGATATAAAATTTTTTTGAAACACGAAATTTAGTAAAAATTTTATAACTAAGTATTTCATTTTAGTGAACAAAATTATATATTTTCATTTTATCTATTTTATTTGGTGAAATTTTGAAGTTTATGAAGGTAATTAAAAGTTTTCTATATAGTCACTTTATTAAAAAGACATTGATTGCAACACACACACACAACAATTCTTTTTTTTTTATAAAAAGTTTTGCTAAGAAGAAAGTTTTATTTATGTGATGTACGAGTATGTTGGAAATAAACTAACAAAAAGTTTGTTTTTTTCGAAAATGTCGTAACACAAACAATATAATAAAGTGAAATTGTACAATCATTATTAATTCACACAAACATACTAAGTATCTTTTTTTGTTTTTTTATGTTCTGCAAATAAAAAAACTAAAAAAAAAAAGAAAAATAATGAATTATTGAATTTCGTGTTGTGAATAAAATGTGTCCTCTGTACATTTGAACGCAAATGATGAATAATATACAAATCAAAAAATCATGAAATTTAAAAACAGAATAAAATATCAATAAAAAAAAATTGTTTTCAATTATTATTTGAATATGTATTTGTTTTGTGCAAAAAAAAAAAAAAAAAACAAATGTCATCTCATGATAATTTGAAAAAATAAATTCAGATACAACATAATTTGAATTTTGAACCGAAATATCATGCCTTATAGCACAATTGGAGTAAATGTATTAAAAAAGAATTGCAGATTTACAATACAGTTAGTTTTTTTATATTTTAGTATCCTTTTTTTTATATATTGTATTTCAAATGATATTATGAAAGAATTCTTCATAAAAATGTTTATTATTAATTTTTTTTTAATATTTTATTCATTCATGTCCGTAGGTTAAAAATTGAAACATACTCGTAACGTAATTTTTTTTTTATGCATATGGAAAAATATTTCAATTAAAAAGTAATATTGCTTTTTGATAAATATGTGAAAAAATAAAAATTATATAATAGAAAAATTAAATGAAATATGTTGTTATTTTTTTTTTTTTTAAAAAAGCTAAATTGAAATTTCATCATAAAAAAAAATGATTGTTTGTGTAATTTATTGATGCATTTTATATAAAATCATGATTTTTAAATATGTAAATTTATCTATATTACAGAAACTATATAACTTTTTTTATATTCACTTTATTTGAATGATTCCATAAATTTTTCAAATGCTGCATAAAATTTATAAAAACAGGTATTAAAGTACATACACTCACAAATATGAGATACATACATATGTACAATGTACATGTGAGTGAGTATGTAATCATTTTTGAGGAGCTTAGAGCTAAATTGGCGTAGACCATAAATTTTTTCAAGCGATTTTGAATACATAACAAATTTTTTTCCACATTTCTGGAAAAAAAACGGTTTTAAACCCAATTCAAATTTAATAACTTGTGAGTTAGAACGTATTAGCGCTGAGCGTCTCATTTATGTCAATGAATTTACTTTGTTTTAAAATTAAGACTAAAATGCAAAAAGGATACTAGAACCTTAAATTATATGTTGAAAACAACAAATAAATAAGATCTGTTTTTTCAAGCTTTAATCAATTTGACGGATTTTTTTCTCATTTAAATTTAGTAGTAAAATTTCATTCATTTCAATTTATTTTTCATATTTAAACTCAAAAATTTTTATTTGAAAAAGAATAAAATTATATTTGTTTAAGCAAATTTTATCTACAATTTAAAATTCTATAGTATTTGTATCTGTAATCTATTACTTAAATTGATTGTGTTCCATTATTATTTATTCAAAAACACTTTTCAACTCTAATTACAAAGTGCAAATTGAAATTATATACTTACTTTTCAAACTTTTATAATTCTAGAAAAATTGGTAAAATAAATTTATTTTAATTTTTAGTATCAAATTATGTATAAGAGGCAACGAAAAATATAATTACTTAATTTTATTTATGTTTATGTGGTTTAAAATTATCCTCATAAGGATAAAAAATTTTAAATAAACAAAACAACGAGTGTACGAGTAGTAAAATGAATTTCGGTCAATTTCAAAATTTTGAACTTTTTTGCATGTACATTCAAAATTTTTTTAATAAATTGTAATGAAACTGTTGGCGGTTATCCTTATTTTTCCTTTAGTTTCACATTTATTTTTTATAATAGTTTTTTTCTCTGTAATATTAAATCTAATTTCTACATTAAAAAAGTATAAAAAGGATATTCAAAATAATTGCTTTAAAAGATATAGCTTTTAAAAATCATAAATGACTTCAGGAAGTCATGATTTTAACAATATAAAGAAAAAAAATTATTCCATTAAATCCTTTTTGAAATATAATTTCCTCTTTTAGAAAAAAAAAAAAAAAGAATCTATTATAGTGATTAGTATATTGATTTTATATGTAATGGTTCATATAAGGAAATCCTTAAACTTATGTAAATACATATTCTGGTTGAATTATTTAAAGAATTTTATATTTATCACAATTTACTGTTCAAATTAAATCTCAAAGAGTCTAGACAGATTGTGCAATTATGGTATTATACTTCCTGTAATCAAAATTCATAAACTTTAAAGTTGAAAATTTTATATACGTATCAATTTTGATTGAATAACGGAAATAACAAATACTCCTATAATTTATAGTTTTTAGTTTTTTTTATTAAAATTTTAATTTCAAGATAACGCAACGGACCAAAAAATATTTCAAATAAATCTTGTACTTTTTTTTACTTTTAACAATTTATCATGAATTTATGTTTTATCGTTGCTGTGTGTGTGTGTGTATGTATATATGTATGTGTGTAGTACAACATCAACAGTATCAGTGGTATTAATGTAGAACATTGAATCATATAATTTTTGTTTTTCTCTCCTTTTTATTTTTTAAAAATGAATATTCAAGGGAAAGTTTTAACAATTTCTCTATCCTTTTATTCATAATTATCCCAAATGACTACTAAATCTTGAAATATACAATTCATGTTAATTTGAAAACTTTCACGGCACGTTTTTGTTATATTTACTTAATGCAGATCTATGGTTGATATACAAAATGATATATATAAAATAAAATATATACAAAATAAAGGAGAACAAAAAAAAAATAGAGAAAGGCTAAACAAGTATCTAGATACATATTTTCATTTATACGGTTGTATTAAAATTAAAGGATTACGATATAACAAGAAAAAATACTGCATCATTAATTTTAAGTAAAAAAAAAAAAAAAAAAAACCAAACCAACGAAAAATGAAAATTTCAATTCTTTTCAACAATATATACATATTGGTATTTTCAGTTAGAATGAATATCGCATATAATTTTTACTGCAGATACGTATATATTGTATTTTATAAATTTTGCGGTATCTTTTGTATTTTTATGTTGAATAATAATAATCTTCATGAATTTTATTTAAAATCTCCTGAGAATTTTATATTATATTGTGTTTGTTTATATTATAATTAAAATAATAAACAAAACAGGCACAAACAAAATGATATTGTCTTTATTTTTTGTAGGACAGAACAGACACAAAAAAAAATGAAAAGGACAATAATGAATTTCTTATCAGAATGAAAAAAAAAAGAAAAATAAGAAAAAAAAAATGATAAAAGAAAACACAAGTAACTGATGCTGCATAGTAGAATTTGTTTTGCTTAAGGCTAATAAAAGATCCATATTGTTGTTATATTTTTTTTAATTTCGAAAATATTTAAGGATAATAATAATTAATCATTTTCTATTCTATGAAAAACTAGATGAATTTTGTGAAATTATGTAATCTTTTTCTTTTTAAATTTTTATGCAAATATATTTTACAATTTTCATGTGTGTTACAAACTATATTTGTTTTCTGTACATAATGTATGTCTATGAAGGTATGTATATACTTACATAATATGTGAGTTATTACATATTATATCGTTGAACAATAATAAAATTACACATTAATCGCAGTTATGCATATTCAACTAGAAAAATAATCACTGACCATTTACAAAAAAAAAAAAAAAATATTTTGCTAAAAATTTAATAAAGTTAATTTTTTTTTTTTTTCAACATGAATATTTTTGTGTGAATAGAATACCTACAACTACATACATAAATATAGTACATAGATGATAATGTAGTCCTGATCAGAAAGCAATATTTCATTTTAGTATGCTTTGTTAAACTGTAAAAATTCATTCATTTAAAAAGTTTTGTTTGTTTTATAATTCACACATAATATTTGTTATATGATATTATGATATTATAAAAGATCCTTGATGTGAAGAAATTATTGTTTTATTGAAAATAATATAAAGGACTTTAGTAAAAGTAAAAAAAGTAAAAAAAAAACTTTTGTAGGAGATTTGAATATCAATGATTAAGTGGTAACTAAAAACAGTGAACGGCATTACATTCGGTAGCGCATTGGTAAGCGTACTATCACGGAAAGATAGAGGACTGTGGTTCGATTCCCAGTCGAGTCAAATGTCGTTTTTTCTGTTCTTAGCTACTACACTTTACTTTTAGACTTCACCTTAAAGTTTCTATCTAACAAAAAAGTTAATTTTTTTACCGAAGATTATGTGGTTCTCATTCTACGTAAAACTATAAGTGCAGAAGTCATTATAACTGAAACTATCTTGAGTATAAATCAAAGTTCATTATGAGAAAATATATACTGGACGAAAAAACAATAAATATAAAAAGGAGAAAATAAAAAACTTTATTCCTTCTCTTTTATCCTTTTTGTGAGTTTTTCTTTTTAACGTCTATTTGGAAAACGAGTTAAAAAAACAAACTGTAAAACATGTAAATCTCAGAAAAAATAAATCAATTTAATAACATTTTGTTATTTATTTATAAACTTTATTATATCATTTATCGGTGTTATGATTTTTCGACATTGATTTATGTTTTATCACGATAATAATTTTAACTAGAAAACTTTTATTTACTGTTAAATTTTATTAGTATCATATAGATACTATAGCAAAATTAACATAAAATCTAAAAGGAAAAACAAAATACTATTAAAAGTTTTATAGAACAGTATTCTGGTTATGTTTTATGAAACATAAAGAAAGTAAATGAATTTCTTATTATGAATTTTTAGTTTCGGTTATAAAATTCTAATTTAAAATTAAGCATTTCATAGAAAAAAAAAGTTACAGTAACGACTAACGAGAAGAAGAATATTTAATCGATAAATTAATCTTTGAAAATGTTAGAAATAAAGTCAACAAAATTTAACATATTTAAAGCGCAATATAAATTGCACACAACATTATATATTTTTTATTATCACAGATTATTTTGTGTTTTTAAGCTTTAGTTTCATAATAACATTTTGAAGAATAAAACATAAAAAAATACAAAAATATATATTTATAAAAAAAATGTGTTACGTTAAAAAGAAAATAATCCGTAACATAAAGACACCATGCAGACAGGTATTAAAAATACAAAAGATAAATGATGTCATGATGAACACAATTTCCCTGATGTTATAGAGTTTACAGGGAAAAACAATAATCTAACATTAAAGTATCTAAGATATTTTAACAAACATAAGTAAAAAAAAAAGGATGATAAATGATGTGTTAACTGACAAACAGAGTTTTATTGAAACCTTGAGAAATTTTACACCTTTAAAATATATAAAATTGTTCTTTAACGGTTTTTTTTTATTTTTTATATTTATAAGTACATATAATATACAATTTTACAATAAGTAAAACTTTTCAACGCTGTAACTTAGAACGTAATGATGTACTTTTAGTCTTCAAATGAAATGCTACACGAGAAATAAAATATTAAAAAAAAAACAATAACAAAAAGTAAAAAAACAACAAGTAAAAGTAACTTTCTTTTAGAAGTATTTTTCGAAATTTTAAATTATATAAAAATAATAATGTCGTTGTTTATGATTAAGTTGTTATTATTTGTTGTTTTTTTTTTTAAAGTAAACAGAAAAATAAATAAATTTAATATGAAAACCGAAAATGACAGCATCATTAACATTATTAACTCTTTTTTTGAGAAAGTTTGTTTCGTTTTAAACATTTTTTTTTTTAAATTTTTCCTTGTCAAAAACAAATAAAACGTATACGAGAAATGTATAATTTTTCTCATAAAATATATTTTTAATTTTGTTATTGTTTGTGTTTTTATTCGTTTAAAAGAAAAATAAAGTTAAAGAAAATATTTTTCCTTAATTGCTTAACTTTTAAACAATTTCCTTCATTTTGCAATTTTATATGAAAATTACAGAAAACAATTTTTGTAATTGGGGAAACATTGTAAATTTTGTTTTCCTTGATTTTAAAAGGAAGGAAGACGTAAGCAAAAAAGGAAAGTTTTATTTTAAAATTATAATTTTCCTTAGAAAATACGAAAATATTTACATAATATATATAGAAAAGTCATTTTTGACTTTAAAGATTGAAGCTTGAAGATTGTAGAATGAATTTTCAAACCAAACTTAGGCAATATACAGTGAGCTTTCCTTTGTTTTGTGGTTCAAATGAGATAATTAAGAAATGAATCTTCTCGCAAAATTAAACAATAGAAAGAACAAAGACTATATAGTTCGTCCTTTATCAGCAAGCATATGACTTGCAACTTCAGCATCAAAAATGGTCTAGAAAGTTACAGTAAATTTTTTAGAAGAAATATCCATTTAATTCCCTTAATTAATCGTTTTCTTTCAATTTGTATTTTTTTCTCTTCATTTTAATAAATTCTATACATCGAATTTGACCTGTCACTTTCTTAATCGTTTAACAAAATATCTACTGACAGTTTTCCTCCTTTTTTTTTTGTTTGTTGCAAATTAACCCCATTGTTATTATTATCTTAAAGCAAAAAAGTCACCAAATATTTTCTTGACATTCGTAAATTATACACAATGGTGTTCTAAATGAAATGGGTTTGACACATGTACACAGCAAATGTACATGAAAAAAAAAATAAAAGAAAAACTAAATTTCCGACAAATTAAACAGACACCAAACAACCTCCTATTTTATTTGCTAAAAAAAATATTATGTTTATATGTATGTACATCATGAAATGAAACAAATGAATGTACTAATCATGTGCTTTTGTTATTAGACAACAAAAAAGAAAACCTAAAAGTAGGAGAATATTTATCAAAAAGTGAGGAAAAAATAATAGCTTTTCATTGAAAAATAAAAAAAAAAACTAAGAAATGTGAAAATGATAAAGGAATAAAAATAAATTTTTTAAAAATTGGTTTATACTCCGTGTATCCTTGTAAAAATAAGCATTTTTAGGAATTCAAACAAGAAGAAGAAACAAAAGTTCTAAAAATCTATTTAATATTCTATTTATTTTTTTTAACCTGTTGTGGGTTGAATAAACAATGTTTCACCTTTTATTTAATTTGATTAAGTGAAAGTGAAATACTTTAGAAATGAGTCATGCGACAATAAAATAAACATGAATAAATAAAGGATGTAAATATGTAGGTACATAAAATTCTAAACAGACAACATAATTTATTATGCTTAGAACAAAAAAAAAAATGACACACCTAAAAGTGACCTTCTTCCTTCAATCGGAGAAAATTATGATAATAATGAAAAAATTGAAATAAAAATTCATTTTTTATTTGTAAAAAAAAAAAAAAAACATCATAAAAAATCAATTTCGATTAAAATAAGGTAGATAATAATTTTTTTAAAAGCCTATACTTCGTACATCTTCAAGAAAAGAAGAAAATATTTAAAAAAAAGAAATTTATAAAAAAGATTATAAGCCACAGCTGTCATATTTATCTGTATTATATTCTTTCATAATTCAACGTGCAATCAAAGATAACTCGTACATTGAAAATATTTTCATTTCAAAAGAGATAAATATACATAAATTCCGGAATTATTATTATGATGGATTTAAATTCTAAAGAAGAATTCGACAAGAAGATATTGAAATTAAAAAATCAGGAAATGATATGAATAATAAAATGATTTTTATTATTATTATTTCTTTTTCTTCATTTATTTAAATCAAATTCATTAAAGAATTTACAATTCTTGGCCGAAGGCTTTTATGAAAATAATAAAAAAAAATTAAAAAAATAAAAAATCATTTACTGTCAATTCAATTTGATCGTTTATCCTATACATAAACGCATTTAAAATTGTTCATTATTATCGACTATTAAATACTTCAGTTTTGTATAACATTTTGTTTCTTGATTATTTCAAAAATATTTCAAATTTTTTTTATCTTTTACTAAAAGTGTGTGTATTATGTACATACGTATATACTATATACCTTTATGTCCATAATCCACGTGTATCGCAAGCATATATAAAATTTCCTCTTATCCACACCTTTTACATTTCACTATATCTTCTCTCAGGCAGAAAAGAATTTGATTAAAAATTCTTTAAAATTTTTTGATATCTTTAAATGGTATGCCAATGTTTTTTTCTTCTTATTATTCATTATGTTGAAAATTTTATACGTAGGCGAATAAATGTATTCATGCTCATGTTCTTCATTAAAAAAACATTTTTAAAAAGATATTTAATAAATCAGAAAACAAAAAAAAAATAAATAAAAAGATACAAGATACACGTACGTATTCAAATTATCTTCTTTTTTTTTGTAACTAGATTAATAATATTTAACTTGATAAAGATATTTTTTATAAGATTTTATTATAATTTTAAGTATCAGTTAAAAGTGTTACTTATGCTTCTTTATTTCTTCTTTTATCTTTTTTTATTTTTGCATAAATCTTCAATTTAAAGTTTGTTTTTTTTTTTTCATAATTGTTCTTTGTATGTGTATCTACTGTTGTGAAACAGGTTTTATAAAATCGAGATACTTTAAATTGAATTGTTTATTTAAGTTTCATATGCCATATATAAGCTTACAGAATAATTTTTAATGCAAATAATTCTGGGGATTAAAAAAAAACACGAAAGAGCCAAAGGTAAATCGAAAATTCAATTTAATTATGTCGTATGTCATCACAGTATTTATGATCTACAGATATACATTTAGGTACATATATTTTTTAAATATGTGTAATCTGAAATTAACTACGTGATGTAAAATCAACTCACGTATAAAAAAAAATCATAAATAAATCGTTTGTGTTCAGAACTATCACCTGGAAAAGGTAAAATTAGTTCTTTGAAATAAAAGAGTAAAGTAGTTTTTCACAGAAATCATTAAAGGATATTAATGAAATGCGAAAAGGAAAATTTTTTCTGAGTTCAAATCATTGATTTTCAAATGTAGCAATTAAGTTTGATTTTCGCATGAAGTATTCTTTAGAATTAAAAAAAAAGTAAAGAAAAGGACTTCAAATGGACTAGTTGGGTGTTCTTTTATAGTGAAAATTGTTTTAATGTGATAAATGGGAACTTTTGAACGTCAGAAATTCTTTCAGTTTATATAGTTATAATCGATTGAGATTCGAACTCTACTTAATAATTGTAATTTAAAAAAGGATGTTTTTTTTATATTGATTTGGTTGAATAAACATGATTTTTATTTTTTTTTCCACATACATACACTAGAATTCTTAACGGGACATCATGCACTGATCCTAATTAATACACTTTCTAAATTTTATCCTCAGTTTATATGTACCTACGTACTTAAAAACTTTACACAGTGTGACTGGCAGAACAAATTAATGCAAATGTTTAAACATATTACAAAAGATAACACACTGAGCAGAAAAGTGTGTTGTAACTTGTACAGGATCAAAAAAGTTTTGTAAATTTAATACATGAAGAAAAAAGTTCAACATGATATGTGATATGTTGCATTTTATGAAGTTCATAACTTTGTGTGTTGCATATATATGAAAAATTTTGTTAAGAATGTTTATAGGATTTTTTTTAAAGTGATCAAAAGCGTAGAATGATTTGGAAAGTTTTATTTTACTATTTCGTATTGGAATCTTTTTTCAGTATTTATAAAATACAACGAAAAATATTTTAATCTTCTCATAATAAAGCCATTATCCTCAAACTTATCTGGAATTTAAATATGTCTTTTATTGTGGATGATAAGCACTTTTTTGACTATTCTATTTAGTTTTTGCACATTATTGTCCAAATTTATGTAATTAGGTGTAATAAAGTTCTGATAAAATACTGCAGCACACAAAAAAAAAATACTTTTATTGTACATTTTAGCACATTAAAAAGATAGGTTTTATAAAAGAAATATAAAAAAAAAGAAAGACACAATACAAAATAAATCCTTTTGTGAATTTTCACATGATGTGCAAAAATACTGTAGAAATAATAAAAAAATGTTGAATAACTGTAATAAATTACATTTCATAAAATGTTTTATTTAATTTTTATGATAGTAATTCACAAAAAAAGTATCTAAGGATAAATGAAAAGGAAAAAAGAGTAGGTGGCGTTGATTAGAACACGAAAAGGAAAAAAAAACATTTTTAGCTAAATTTGACTTCTTTTGTTCTTTATTTTCAATGTTTAGGAAATTTATACAAAAGAAAACCATACTCGTAAATTATTTACTTGAAAAAAAAAGAAGAAATATCTATTGTTTGAAATGAATCTTCTCTACAAAATTTTTTTTTTTCAATCGAGCAAGCTAAAACAATGTTTCATGATTTTCAACTGTAAAGGATTTAAAAAAGTATATACATTACATGTATGTATGCATGTATTTTTTTATTTGAATAATTAAAATATTAAAATAAATTAAATTTGAGAATAAAAAAAAGAGGAAATTAAAATAAAACAAAAGATATAAAATAGAAAGATGAAAAATTAAAATTATGATATTAATTTACAACTTAAATGAATTAGGGTGTAGTAAAGGTGGCAACTGGCAGATATGTACTGTATAGTATATATACGAGTATAAGTATATACCTACTTGTAGAATACTAAAACAAAATTTTAATTCACAATACAAAAATTCTGTATAGCAATTTTAAAATACAAAAAGCAATTATTCATATGAAAACACATACACACACACAGGAAAAAAAATGTCTCTTGCAGCGAATATAAATTTTATGTTATACAGAACACTTTTTTTTTTCATATGCAAAAAATTATGATATAAATTTATATTTTTTATTTCACTCATTATTTAAGAAAATGAAAATTACTTTTTTTTTTTTTTACAAGAATAATAAGATAAGCGAAGTATGTTAGAATTTTAATTTACCATCAAACTATGTGCGTTTAATATGCAAAAAAAAAAAAAAATTCTAAACGAAATTTTCAAAATTGTGAAACAAAAACAATAAAATAAAAATAGAACATTGAAAAATTGTTCATATTAAATTAAGTTTTATGGATTGCAAAAATAATTACATAATAAATTATGACTTGAGAAACTTACATAAACAAAAAAAAAAAAAAAAATTTATATGTATAGAGAAAATAATAATTCTAGATATCAGTCTTGTTGATATCCTTATTGTTATTCATCCGCCAACTAAAAAATTACCACAATTTTATGTTTTCGGTTCATAGATTCTATCAAACTTTCTGCTATATTTTTCATTGTTGCGTTATTTTATTCGTTTTTTTTCCTTTTCTAATACAAAAACATTCAAGACAACTTAATCAGCAAAAAAAAATATTTTAAATCCCAAAGGCACTTTTATAATGTTTTTTTTTTTGTTGTTGTTGTTCATACTTTCTACTGTACTTACGTTAGCCATTGAAAAAGAAAAAAAAAAGAATTTTATCGTTACGATACAATAAAGGTCGTTTAGTTAGAATGCGGTAACATTTTTATTACCGTCATATGTCATGTCCTATAACTTTATTCAAGTAATACATAACAATTTTCAATCCCCTTTTACATACATTATTCGCTATTATTTTGTTTTTTTTTTTTTAAGTTTTGCTTACAGCGTTGCGGAATTTCCGTTATATGCGTTAAGGTACGATATATTTTTGTTTTATATTGTTTGCAACTTTTACTATACGGAAGTACTTAAAATTTAAATTTAAATCTAAATCGATATGAAAAAAGAAATTTTTTTTTTTTTTTTTCTAAACCTACGTTATGACAGAATTCTATTGGGATTTAAATGTTTGTGAAAATAATTCAGCAAAATTGCAAAAGTTTTTTTTTTATTATTATTATTATTTTTCTTTTGGTTGAGTATATACGATAAATTTGTTTGTTTTTTTTAGAAAGTATATGAAAAACTTTATATGGCCGGCCTATAAAACTTTTACAATAAAACTTAATGAAAATTAAAAAAAAAACTGTTATCCTTATTTTCTTTGATGATATATAGTTTATCAAAATTTAATAAACTTTCAATACTCAAATCATTAACACTATAAAAAAAAGTTAATAAAAAAATAATAACGAACACTAAATTAAGTTTCATTGATAGCTTCAAGGAAAGGAAATCCTTCTCTTTTTTTTTTTTTTTTTTCAAAGATATTTATTGAATGTAGGATACATTAGTTATACTCATTTTTATTTATGTATTAGTTAGTACCTACATGTCACTCTATGACAAAGTATAAAAAATTGCCATAAGTTATGAAAACGATGTATAAAATCAATATCTAAAAAAAAAAATGCTAGGAGTATATTTTACCATTTACCACCCACTCTATTGATAAAGCCATTGAACTGTGAAAATTATTATTTGAACATTTTTCTTTCAAATATTATTAAGGATTTTTTTTATTTCTACGTATTTTTGTGCATATCCTTTAAAAGCACATATTATTGTAATTTATGTAATATCTTTTCAATGAAGAGAATCGGAAATGAATATGTCTGATAAAAAAGTGTTTCTGATGGATTTTTACTTCCTTCATATTAGATACAATTTTTTTCATATTTTCATTTTTGAAGGGGTTCATTTTTTTTTTCTTGAAAGTTTATAAAGCCAAGATTTTCTTTTACACGTCCATACATATCCAAATAAAATATAATTGAAAAATCATTCAGGAATTTTCTAAATATAGAGTTAGAAAAAAAGATGTATTTGAAAAAACAAGGAAAATAAATGGATAATTTACTTCAAAAACATGAAAAAAAGGATGAATGAGAACTTGTGTAATGTAAACTAAAAAAAAGAACATTTTCGTGTTAAGTAGAAATTAAAAAAAAAAGTACATTGAATTGAAGAAGTATAAAATTATGGGATCAAGAATAAAAATAAATTCTTTTGTTTTAACGGTCATTTATTAAATATTTTATTCACCATTCGTAATTTTCAACTTTTTCTTTTAAATTGTAAAAACTAAAAATACCCTGATTATTCAAAAATTACCACGCATCTGGCAATAATCAATCTAAAAGTTGAATTAAAATTCCCCGATATTCGTTTTCACCAAAGAATGTTCTGTGGTAAATTTCTTCTTCATCTTCTTCTTCTTGTTGAGTATTTTTTTCAAGTTCAGTGCAGTGTTGTGTGGTGAAATAGGAAATTGTCAAAATTGATTTTAATTTCCTTTTCCTGTGTCAATTGTTTTGTGATTGTGTTGTTAATTTAATAAAATCTTTAATTAGATTTAATTTTTGTAATTGGGGTTTAGAAAATTATACAAGGAAAAAGTGTTTAAAGTGTCAAAAGGTTATTTATAAAAATCAATCGTGAGTTATGTGATGGTTTTATGGGTTTTTTAATGACAGGATTGACAGGTATAATTGGACGAAATCTAACTTCTAGTGAAGATTGAAAGCGGTAGGTAAAAATTGTAGATTAAAATAAATTAAATTTTTATTTTATTGTTATATTATTTAAAATATTGAAGAACTTTTATGGTATCAAAGCAAAGAAACAAAATGTACCATTAAAAAACAGAAGGGTGGAAAAATTAAGAGGACCGATTTCAAGTTTTGTTTTTATTTTTCATCAAATACCTTCCATACACTTACGAATTTCAAATAAATTGGCTGAAATTAATGAGTGAAGTGGTCTTTAATTGTTTTTTCAATAAAATTTGCAAATACATACTCAAAAATGGATTTTAGTACCACAAAATGTTTGTCATAAGAGAGCTCTATTGTCCCCTAAAAGAAGTAGGTCGGCCCAGGCCACCAGCCACTTTGTGTGATTATTTGTGCCCTAATACAAAATTGTTTTATCAATCAATGATATTCTTTATTGAAACAAAATATAAAACATGTTTCCGATTATTAATTAAATTTCTTATCTTACAATAAAAAAAATCAAACGGAATCAAACGTACTAATTTAAATTTAAAAACCAAGTTTCATTTCCTAAAAATCTCTTGATTGCGGAAACCAGTTTTATCATTTCAATTAAAACTAATGCTTAATTAAAGTCATTCAAAAGATATCAAATTTATTGCTCAGATCAATGTAATAACTTGTTAAGCATACTTTAAAGTGAAGATGAAAAGACAAAAAAATGCTTAATTAATTAAAAGAAACATAAAAATTATTATACCATGAGATTTTATTGCCTTAAAAAAAAAAATTCAATCAATGAATAACGGCAAATAATCATTATTCAATTCAATGTCGTGTCTTTCAATCTCTTATCATTATAAGAAATTACAAAAAAAGATAAAGACATTCCAAAAAAGACTCGAGATGAAATTAATTTATTTTGAAATTATTTTAAAATGTTTTTCTCTTCTTTGTTTCCGGTAAATTGCAGTTTAAATATTATTTGTGAGTTATATAATTGAACATTTAACTTAAAAAAAAAATTAAGTATACTTTTATTTCGTAATAAAAAGCATAAAGATATTTTTAAGGATCTTTAAGAGGACAAATTTTCTTTTCAAAAGGGCTTGAATTTAAAATGAAGAAAAAAAAATATTACAAAATTATTATTTTTTTTAATGAAGTAGAAATGATTATATACGAAAAATTTAAAACTTTATTTACCTGAATATCACATGTATTATCCAATAAATGTCAGCTACCATACCTGCTTGAGATTATTAAATAACACCCACGTAACTTTTATTATAATTTTTCTTTTATAGTTTTTCCTTTGTCTTATTTGAACATTGATACGATTTTGAAAGAAACAAAAAAAAAACTTTCATTTTTAAACAAAAATTTAAACACAATTTTTAACATCTTGAATTTATTCATATCATCCACCCACATATATACCGCAACATTTTAGCTTATTGGCTTACTATATAGGTGATGAGATGATAAACATGAAATACACATTATTGTAAACATCAAAATCATTTTTACATTTCATACAACATGAAAGTTTACTTTCATTGAAAAAAAAAATATTTATTTTTATCACATTTAAAATTTTAAAAGGTCCTTTATTCCAAATTTTATACGATTGGTTATATTCAAAATGAAATGTAAAGTAAAATGAAAAACTAGATTTATAAAAAAAACCTTTTATTATTGGAAAATGTATTTGAAAATGAAAATAAAGTTTTGCTTACAAAATAAAAACTAAAAGCAGAAGTCAAAGTGTGTCTAATGCACTGAATAAACTTTCTCTTTAGTACGTACACATTACTTTTAATTCAATTGAGAATACAGAAAATATACAATTTTTATGCTTGTTTTTGTAACTAAGTAACCACCAGTTGTATTTATATAAAATGTATAAAAGAGTGTGTGTATAAATCTAAATCCTTTAAATCAAAACTAATAAACATCTACTTTGAAATGAGGAAGAGGAAAAATAATTAATGAAAAGTCTTGAACTGTGATCATAACCTTCAAAACACTTTTCACCTTCACACCTTACACCCACTATGTAACGGATATGTGTGCACTCATTCCAATTTTTTTTTTTTTTTTTTTTTACTTTTCTTGACTATGCTTGCATACAATATAAAATCTGATATTCTTTTTTATCGATCAGTTTTAATGACCCTGTTGAGAATAATAAGACAGAAAAAATTATCTCTGAATTCTGAAGATTCTTTTCTAAGGTCAAATTTTAGTGATGGAAAAGATTAAATGTGATGTGAAAGTACATTTTTTTCTCTCTTCTTTTTCAACAAAATTTTTTATTGATTTTTACTTCAGAGAATAATATTTCGTTTTATTGGAAATGAACAAGACAAGAATAATTTGTCTTAAATTCAAATTGGTTTATATTCGTGAATTGAAAATTCAAAAAATGATGAATAAATCTTTAAAAAATTTCATATCTAACATTAATTCCAAGTTTAGTTACTCACATATTTTGAAGTTTTTAACTTTTTACTTTCATATAACTTCTTCAGTGATTACTAGAAAAGGGCTTGAGAAGATGTTGTATCTTTTTTTTTTAAATGTAAGGAAGTCAAAATAAGTGACATTTTCTGCTCTTGAATCGTGAACCAGATCTTAAGTAATTTATAAGTATCTATCTTTAACAACTGATCCCAAATACATGTACCGTCACAGATTGTCTGATTGTCTGAGAACTGGGATGTTTGTCTGCTGTGTGGTTTTATTTAATTTAAATGTTAGACGTTTTTTTTTCTTTCGACATGCTCTTTTTTTCTCTACAAATACGTGTATTTGATGTGAAGGGATTTTTTATCATGAATGACAAATCAAAAATGATTGCATTTAATTTTACGAGTTAATTAAATAAAATTGGATACACATACAAGATTTGAAAAAAAAAAAAAAAGAAGAAAATGTCATTTTCATTCGTTCACCATTTAATTTTATGTTATTAACGAAATAATGGATTTTAAATTTTGATATTAAGGTTATTTCATTTTACACATACATTTCAATTAAATTGAAAATCGAACAATTTCGTGATATATTAAAAATTCATGAACAATTATTTCTGATTTTCAGATTCAGATTCAGCTCATTCAATTTATTTAAAAGGATTTTAAATGGGTTTAAACTTTTTACACAGTTTTTATTTTCATAAACAAGGAACAAATTTTCAAAAAAGTAAATGGATTTGAATTTTAATTTTAAAACTAATTATGTAATTATTTTAAACTAAGAAGCGAGTGAGGTAACTTTTAATTCGTTTCAAAATCCCATTAGGGCAAGGTTCAACAGAAGGTCTTTTTTTCCATTCGGTTCCATTAGAAAAAAAAAATTGAAAAGTTATTATCCTTGTAACAGAGATCTCTAATACAAAAATAATTCAAAGGAAAATTTCAAAGTATGTATATAAATCACCTTTGTTCCTGACACAAAATCCATTAACAATCTGTATTTAATTTGCTTAGAATTTTCTATAAATACAGAAATTCTCTTTTTTCGTTAAATTTTTTGCTTGTAATAATTAATTAAAACGTTCTTTTATGTCAGACAGATAAATTGCATAATATTATTATCCTTTATATTATTCAATAGAAAAAAAATGAAATAAAGATTATAAGAAGACATATACTATATGTATATACATATAAGTTAATACTATACTTAGAGCATTTCTAAATAAACACATTTTCATCTTAATGACATCAAAAATGGATCATTCTTAAATAAATTGGACACACACGCCCCCTTTAACAGTAAACTATATATACATATAAATAAAGAAAAGTTTAAACGTGAAAGGGAAAATAATAGAATTGTTCATTATATTCATTGAGTAATTTGTTTTATTTTTATCAACAAAAAAAAAGAAAAAAAAGGAATTATTTTAAATGGTGAATTATTATATTTACTTACAGAAAACAATGGATAAACTTTAACATTCTATTATTATTAAATAGCTTCTACTTATTTTCATACCACTAAAATTTTATGAATGATATTTACCAAAGTAATTATTAATGGTATATACGAGAAGAAAATATGTATATATAATGTTAAAGCGTGGTAGCTAACGACTATATTGGGGAAAGGATAAAGGATCTAGATTTTATTTAGTCTGACAGATAAAATACATTTGGTTGAATATTTTATTTTCATTTTTTATTTATTTGAAAATTGTAATGTAGAAAAAAAAGTATATATAGATACTTATTCTTTAATTGTTACATTATGGAGCATTAAACTTTCGCTCAATGCAATGCTTTAAATATATTTCATTTATTTCGACGTAAATAATAACATTTTGTTTTTTTCTTCTTTGTTTCATTAAATTAAAATGTAAAAAGAAAGAAAAAAGGAAATTTAAATAAACAAAACTTGGAAAGAAGTTTAAATAAATATATAATGGATGATAACCACTTAAACAGTTACATAGGATGGGGTTAAAATTGAATGATTACATTAAAAGAGAATTTTTGTATTAAGAACACTAGAAATTTGTCAATTGATCAAATGCATTCATATGCACTTGAATATGAATAATAAATGATAAAGTGCTTGGATAAAATGCAGAATGCTTCGTTTTTATACGAAAATGCAATTAACAAACAAAATTTGTATGTATTTTAATATTCTACTGTCATTTACGATTTATTTTAAAGAAAAAACAAAAATTATATAAAAAAAATATTCAATTTTTTTGTAGCTACTGTTATGTATCTTTTTTTCTTTTTCACGTTTGTGTATGTTAACTAAATTTCACATTTGTAAATTGTAATTTAATTCTTCAAAAAAAAAAGTTGTAGTGAATGAAAATTTCAATATTTGTTTTTGTCATGAATGAATAAACACGTATGACACTAATCAAATGACAATCAGATAAACGTGATTTTATTCTGTGTACGCAATTTTTTTTTTTGAATAACTAAAAATTCACACAAAATCCCAAAACTAAATTAACAGTACAGTGTGTGCAGTAAAAAAAATATGATGTAAATTTTTCCTCGCATTTTTATCAATGCTTGTTTTAATTTCTGCACTATTGTTTTAAATTGAAAGATTTTTTTAAATTTTTTTTTTCACTCACATGCTAATTAAATTTCTAATCTTTTTTTTTGTTAAGCAAAAACTGATGAGTTCATGAGTATTCTGGCAAAAACAAAATTGAAATTTATACGTATGTATGTATGTGGCATGTGTATGTGTGAAAAATTATATACATATACATTTTTAAAATTAAAACACATTCGTTAATGCAATTCATTTTCAAGTTCCGGTCAAAAGATTTCAGTTTTTTAATAATTCATTCATATGTATTGATGTATGTGTGTATGTTCGTATACAAGCATATCAACTTACAAAGTATCTGATTATTTTTTTACGTAATTTTTTGTTCAGAAAATTCATGAAAGACGATATCATCTGTAAATTATTAAATAAAGTTGTATGTTTATCATTTATGTTTTGATTTTGCTTTATTAATTGTTTATGAAAATTTTGTAAGTTATAAGGCAAAAAGGTGTGAAATAATATTTAAATTTGACATGAATCGTAAAAGAAAGTATATGTTTTTTTTTTTTGCACATTTACAAGTTTTAATTAGTTTGTGAGAAATTATTGAAAAGTTTTTTAATCAAATTTTGTTGTTGTGAGAATTAATAATAAATGTTTTCCAAAAGAAAAGAAAAGAGCATTTTCATCGTCTTTTTCTTAGTAGTTTCAACTAACTTTTTTGCAGATCAGTGTTATTAATAAATAATCTTTTATTTCAAGAAGAAGACAAAATAGATATTCCGATTACATGATTGTTCACAGTGAATTATTTAAATATGTAATTTGAGGCATGCGAGTTAAACCGCATATTATACCGTACATTGCATGTTTGTGGTCATTTATGATTACTTTAAAACCACCCACCAAAAAAACATCAACAAAAAATAAATCAAAGTTTTCATTTTCATAAATTCTAAATATGTAAAAACATTTTAACAAAAAAATATACATATTGAGGGTGGATTATGTAGCAAGGAATGAAATTTTTTTAAAACGAGCTAATTTTCGTTTTTTTTTTTTGGAAAATGATTTTTACTCATTTACTTGCATTGCATGTGTGAATACTTTCTATTGGAACACCCAAAGCGTAGTCACGCTTTACAAATAGGCACGTCATATCAAGAATTTTTCATGAAAATTTCCATATTACTTATTTATAGGTGTATTTATATATATACATATGTACGTACATAATATATGTAAAAAAAAGATATTAACAATGTATTACTTTTGCATGACTTTTTTATACTTACACTGACTGCTTCAAGTATGATATTACACTCGCATATGTACATATGTAATCAAGAGTTTTTCCACATGAATTTAAACAACTTCATCACCCTAAGTTAGTATATATAATATACATATTTATTATGTATATTATTATGTCTACCCGGAAGCATTTATCGATTTTGACATGTAAAATTATCACACAAATACAACTAACATGATTTATTACTTTCATATAGACCCCATGCTAAAATCATTGATTATTATTTTTCCAACCCACTCTGATGAAATTTGGAAAAGAAAGAAAAAAGATTTTTTGTTGAGTAAGAATACCAATCAATATTGTTCTTGAAGAACTAATTTATGTTTTTCATTTTCGTAGGCAGGAATAAATTTTCATCCTGCTGCGTTCTAACTAAATCATAACTAATTACCTGTACAACAATCAATAAAATTGAATCTTGAAACATTGTAAGAGTTGAAAATAGTATGGCAATTATTTAAATTTTTTTTTGTATTTTATTTCTCTCACATAATTGAAAAATTGAATTTATAAATTAAGGATTTTTTAAATTGTATGTTCAAATAATAGTACATGCCGTTGAGGGGTGGACACTGTTCGTTATAACTCTGTAAATCGAATTATCTTCAAAACGGTTTCTCTTACGAATAAAAGTCTTTTTTGTTTTGTAGGAAATTTCCTAAGCTACTTATATACAAATTTGATATTTTTTTTATGTAAAAGTAACTGTTAACGAGATATTCAAGGAAAATCTTTTTTGGTGACATTTGACCCCTTGTAACATTTTTAGCGGCACTCAGATCGTTGGGGACTTTTAACATTGTGTTTCGATTTCGAATCACAATACAAAGGTTCATTTCCGGGAATTTTTTCGAAGCACAATATCTAATTTCTCTGGACTATAATGACATTTGTTATTTCGAAATGTCATACATGCGATGGTATGGTATGACATTCAGTAAATATCTTTTTTAATGTATTTTTCAAGATCAAAATTACACTTAAAAATTTGAAAAAAATTATTTTTATGTTGAATGTTATTCTTAAAAAAGAAATGCAAATAATTTAAAATTGTAAAACAACTTTTGTTCGCATCAAAAATATTCATGTATGTATGTATGTACATAATTTAAGTCCTTTATATACTTATATATTTTCTCTTCTTTTTTTTTTTTTTTTTGTAGAGAGAAATGAAATATTTAAAATAATTTAAATACGAGAAAATATTAAGAAAAACAGCTGCAGAATTTTTGTTCAAAATTAAATTATTCCGAAAAAAAAGAGAATTTAATGTTTTACTTGATTCAAAAGTACATTCCATATTTTTGTACACACATATGTATGTACTTATGTACCTATCTTTTTTTTTTTATTATGTACTTGTATGTATCTGCTGTTATAGTTATCTTGTACATACTACATTTTAAAATTTTCATAAACTCCTTGATATTACGTTTTTTTTTCTCGTTTTATAATTTTTATATCTGCTAAAGTGACATATGCTTATAAATAGTAAATTGAAACAATATAACAGCAGTAAACATTTTACAAAATTCATTTTTGTAATATGTGCACACAAAATGTGTGTATATAGTAGTGTAATGTAAATTTAGATAGCATATGTAATTCCAGAATTAAATTGTCACAAACTCAAAGGATAAAACTCTTGGTATGTATGTTGATGATGATGGTGATGATCATGATGATAATGAAACGTTGATGTTGTAATAATAATAAAAAAGAAATTTTTTATCATTATTATTTTTTTTTTATTTTTTAATAAAAAGTAACTGTGCAAGTACAAGTGTACTACATATTTCAATGAGCTTGAAATTGAAGAAGAAAAATTTTCATTTAATTTCTCTGTAATGAAAGATAATTTCTTCAAAAAAATTTGTATTTTATTGTAGGTACATAATTTAAATATTATGAGTATTCAGATTAACTTTTTCTTAATTTATTTTAATTTTCAATTATTTTATTATTTTTTATATAGATACATATGTATACATATGTATGTATGTATAATTAAATTATATTATATGAGTTTTCAAAACTTCAGAAAGATTATTCCTTTGTGTTTTGTTGAAAAATTTTCAATTTAAATTCATTAATAAAAGTTTTTTTTTTTTATTGAGCTTTCAAAAACATCAATTTTTGCATTGTTAAATCTTAGAAAATAGAGAAAAAGTATGTTCTACAAGATAAAGTTTGTTTTTATTTTATTTTTTTATATGAAACATAAATTATTTTTAAATAGATTTTTTTTATTTTATATATATACAAAAATAATATTCTGTATTTGATAACTGATATATATCATCCCACATTTTTAATAAATACACCCTACAATTCACATATAAAAGTATACACATCATAATCATAAATTTGAAAAAGAAAAAAAAATTGTTTTTTCCTTTATTTTTGAATTTTCCGTTTCTTATTTTATTTTTCATTTTCAAATATATATAAAATATATTATGTATATTTTTTTTAATCTTAAATTTTCTCTAACATTTATTCTGTATGTTCTGTTTTGTATGTATTTTGTTTTTTTTTTTATGAATAATTTATGACAAGTAAAGAGTTTGTTTTGACTCCCTGACTCAGAATCTGGATTAAAAATAATCTTTGAATTTTTTCTTGTTGTGTTGCTGTTGTTGTTTGAAATAAATAACGTATGCTTAACGTACACGTATATTTATGAAAAGATAAAAATAAATTATTTGACGATTTATTTTTATGATAATTTCGTTATATTTTTATCTTGTGAATTGAAGAAAAAAAAATAAAACCACAATGTTTATTAAATGTTATTATATGTATTGAAACAATTTACTTCATCAGGTTTTTTTTTTGCTTTTTGCGTTGGTGTTTTGTTTATATTATTTTTATTTATAACTAACAAAAGAAGAAGAAAAAACGCATATCAAATCTTATAGAAGAAGTAATTATATTGGTTATTTCAATATGATTAAATCGGAAGTTAAAATGATATGGTGTTAACTAATGTAATGAGATGTTATAAAGAGAAAAATGTTGTATCATCAAAAATAAAATAAAAGAAAGAAAAAAAATTCTCCGATAAAATTAATTTTAATGAAAGACAAAGTCAAACCAAAAATAAATGTGCATGAGAGAAATGATAAAATTCTTCTATGTATGTATATATAAAAAAAAAACTGTTCACTGAAAGAAACTAATATTAAAGGGCAACCATTCATATCGAACATTGTTTTATTTATAAAATAAAACGATAAATCAGTCATTGGATTTTTTTAAAGAAACAAATAAAATGTGTAAAAAGAAAAAAAGATCTATTTCAGATTTCGTTAGAAAAATACATTTTATAATGTGATAAAGTGATAAACAACATTTGTTCTTCGAAAGTACATTTTTTTTTAATTAAACAGAAAAAAAAATTGAATAAAGAAGAAAAAGAAAAGATACAGAATTTATATGTATACGTATGTATATATCTTTTAACAGTTTTGTTCTCTTTAAATTGTAATAAAATTTTAAATTTTAAGAAAAAATTCATTTTTTTTTAGAAAAAAGAAAGTAGGTATTTATCTAGATTTATTGTTTTTAACCAAAATATATTACAGTCTTTGTTATACGAATTATTTTATTGTTTGCAATAATTAACATAAACCAATAAAATTTATAAACATTAAATTCACATGTCTAGTTTGTTTTTAAGATTATTTTAATTGCGTTCTTAATGTTTGGAATTCTTTCATTCTTATAAGAGAATTCTTTCGACGCCTACACTTTGAATTTTTTTATTTATTTATTTTTTGTTTTTGATAAGAATTATATGACAGAAACTCAAAATAGATTGTGCGATTAAAGAAACCTATCAATATTAAACCACATATATGTACTTTATTTGAGAGCTGAGGTTTTAAGTTGATTTTTTTAACGGTTTTTTATCATGTAAAAAATAAACAAAAATAAAAGAAGTATCATTCCAATTCAACAGAGACTCATTAAAGTGTTTATCGTAAGTAGGTGTCTTTTTAGATTAAATTTTAATAGTTGTAATAAGTGCATTTTTTTCTTTGATAAATTGGAGAGTAAGTGCACATGTGACATCATCATGTTTTTGTAACATATGAAAACTTGTAGGCGGACTAAACCACACGTTCTGAATTGTGAGACCTTAAAGAAACAATGGCATTTTTTTTATCGAAGATGAAAACTTTTTAATTTACTTTTCTTTTTAAAGTACATATAATGTGTATGCAAAACAAAAAAAAAAAAAAAAAAATCTAACAAGCACCTTAACCATTTGAGTACTGTGGGCACACTCAAAAAGAATCTATTTATCATGGCTTATTGTCACCTCAATGATATGCAACTTAATAAATTTTTTTATTATATTTTACCATTTTCGTCTTATAGATAAAAATACATATTGCGAATGCAATTACCTGTGAAAAAAAATAAAAAAAAAAATCTGTCATAAAAATAATAAATTTTCCTTAATTACCATGTTACAGAAAAACATTACACAGAGGAATAAAATAATGAGAAAAAAATAATTTAAATAAAAAAGCTACAATTTTGCAATAAAACCTATAATAATAATTAATTTATTGGTAACATTATTGTTTAACAAATTGCACATACTTACACACATTGTACTGCTACGAAACATATACGATAAACTGATTTTTATTGTTTTTAATTATTGAAAACATGAGCTATTAAAATGCAAATTACTCACATATATTTAAATTAAAACATAAATTCATATATACATATGCCTAGATCATATGAATATATGTATATAGGCATTACATATACCCAAACTCTTTTATGACCTACTTATCATTCATGTAATAACAGCACCAAACATTATTTTTATTATTATTTACATATTCCAAATACTCATATAAAAAAAATTCAAATGAGAATGTTTTCAATTTTTTTCTTTCTCGTTTTTATAATAATAAACTCTATTCAAAGTATAAATACTTTTGAATTATTCAAGTCACATCCTCCATATCAGTGTCACACACAATGTGTAATTTATTTTTCGATAAGTAAAAGATATCCGATAAAATACCACAATAAAGAAAAGAAGAAAAATAAAGTACTCCTAACAAATAAATCGTAAAATTCAGTTTAGGTTTGATTTTATATATAAGTTCTTAAATGCAAAAGAATATTAGGCGGACATTATTATCATTCTTTTGATTTAAGCTAATAAGTATCTTTTTATTCTAACATGTAACTAAATCATATATTTTACCAAAATACCAGAGAAATTTTTGATAAAACTACTGACTTAATACGAAAATACAATGTATCCTTAAAATAAATTTATAAATCCTTTATTTTTCAAAGGTATTTGATTTTTATCTAGCATACATTAAAGGAATTAACATTTCAAATCATGTTTCATTTAATGAAGTATACATACATACGTTATACTTACGTACCATTTAAGAATTTAAAAGTATATATGCAGAAAAATTTTTAAATAAAAGTAACTAAATTTTATTGTAATGTATTTAAATTCATAAGTACACATTCGTATGTACTCTATATGTAATCCTACATATATTCATCATTTTTATAAATTGTTATACAGGAAGTATCAAAGAAGTTGTTGATTTCATCAAGATAATTTCGTGTACCTACAGAAATTGAAAAAAAAAAAAACTTGAAAGAAGGAGAAACACCCTGTACATATAGGAAATACTTGAATATTTCCGTTTTATTGTTTTATATATAAAATTAATATAGAATTTTTACGTATATGAACTCTTTAAAATTCTAGGCACGAATTTATTTTATTTTATTTCTTATTTGTTTGTTTTTTTTTTGTGCATATATGAAGTATATTTTTATTAAATTGTTCATATTTAAAATGTAACTTTGTATTTTTCTTAATAAATATACTGAAATTTGTGAAATATACAAAAGTTAAAACAAAAGACAAAAATCTTTTAATTTAAAATTAAAGTTAAATAAAAAAAAAAAAAAAAGGAGAAGAAAACTCGTCCTACTCTAGAAAACTCTAGATACAATTGAAAACAAATATGTATGTATATACATACATAAAAATTATTTTTTTAAACTTTTTCAAAATTGTAGGTACATAAAACCGTTATATAAGTTCATCAAGAAACATAAAAACAAAAACATTTTTGTTTCTTATTGAAACCAAACTTTCTATAATTTAATTTCTTTTTTTTTTCTTTTTTTTTTTTTCTAAAATGTATACCGACAACTTTTTTTATAACTTTCTTGTTTGAAAATCTACTAAACAAAATAGATACTATATTTTATTTGTAAGGTAAAAAGTTTCAATGTAACAAATAAATTTTATATGAATGAACATGTTTTGCATTTTATTAAATAAAAAGAAAAAAATAATAAAAAAAACAAGTAGGGAAATCGTATAAATAATAATAAAAAAAGCTTAAAAAAAAAACAAACTTAAAGAACGTCTTCAGACAATTTAAAATGATATTTCTGCATTGCATATTATGTACGTAAAGAAGGAAAAGCAAAAAGTATTTTAATGTGTTGTTTTTTTTTTTCGAATAAAAAATAACATTGTATAGATAGTTTGCTTGCTAAAACGGTAGTCATAAGAAAATGGTCACATGTCACAAAATTAACTTTTGTACACCTTTACATTCTTTATGTACATATATCTTTCATTTAAATGTAATTTGGTGCACATCTTGTCATGTTTTTTTTCAAAATTTCCATAACACAAATTATCTTCGAAATATGCAATTTTTTTTTGAATTTTTTTTTTTTTATATCTTGGAATTGCAATGTAAAAGTTGAAATCATCAAGCGTAATGTATGATCTGTGTATGATCATGTATCATGTTCCTCTAATGGCTACATAATATATTGTGTGACTGAAATTGCAAAAATTTTATTTTGAATGATAAATAATACAATATTTATCTTAAAGAAAAATTATTATGATGTCATATAGTACATTAAAACAAATCATACATCATACCTACCTATATATTTTTCATGTGTTCATTTACTTTTTAAAAACTCATTTATTCATTATTTTGTTTTTTAATGGAGGAAATGTGTTTTGTTTATGGAATTTTTAATTAATATTTCAAGACATATGATATTTGAATATTAATTAAATTTTTCAGGGTCAAAAGAAAAAAAATATTGCATAATGTGTAAATTATAGAAGCATTTTTATTGATTCACTCATATATTTGAAGAAATTCAGAAATTTAATAGTTTCAATGGAATAAAAATCCTTTAAGAACATAGCATTAAAAAAGGAGGTACAAGATGATTAAAAAAAATAATAGGAAAACTTAGTTTTCGAATTTCGAAATTTCCACATTTAGGTTCCGCATTGAGTTAGAATTTCGAAAAAAAGGTGATTGTGTATAACATAGTTTCTGTAGTAATTGATATAACTTACTATAACCAAATATTTGAAGTATAGACATATTAACTGTCTGTGGTAGAACCCTTGAGTGATGAATTGATGAAGTGTCAAGAATGAAGCTCAAAAGGATCACGTTCCAATTGGAGTTCAAAGTCTAAATGTAGATTATTTGTATATGGACATGTCTATTATTGACGTAAATGATACGTAATGCAGGATTTACAAATTTTTGTTGGTGTTGAACATATAATCGAAGAAATTTTATTATACTTGATTTATTAATTGGTCAGTATTGTGCTTATGGAGGCAGTACCCGATGAGTTTGTTGCTCTTGGTAATATTTAATTCAAAAAATTTCGCTCGATTGAAATTGAGATCTGATCACCCCACACACGAGACAGATTTATACAAACGAAATGTAAAAGAGTATATAGAAAAGTATGCCTAACTTGCCTGTACTGACTTCAATTAATAAATCAAGTATAGAACTCAAAACAATGAAAATATTTTTATTGCATTACTTTCCTTTATTTTTATTTCCTTTTATTATTTTTATTGAATTTCTTTGGAACACAATTATTTATCGTCAGGCATTTTTTCATGTTAAATGAAAAATTAGTATATCTGCTTTTTTATTTTCAAATTAAAATTTAATATTTTCAACATAAATTTCATTTACATATCTAGATAAAGTATTTTGTTTTTTGTCTATAGACATAAATATTGCAAATTTATTAAAAAAATATTAATAATATTGCGTATTCATATAAAATTGTTATACAAAATGATATTTTATTATATTTGATAGGAGTACATCCTATTTTAGTACAATAAATTTTCCATGAAATAATAATAATAATAATAACAGTTTATTACTATTTAATGTATAAAAATTTATTCAGTATAATTTTATCAAATAATAAACTTATTACCATTTGATAAAATATTTTTGAAATCGTATTTATATTATATTATTTGAATTTTTCTGTATAAAATATACAATAAAATAGAAAAATATTCTTGTATACATATAAATAATATATAGAGAGAAAAATATGGTAGTTACTGAAAGTAAATTAAATACGTAAATAAATAAAATTATGTCAACAAATATTTCATAAAGATAAATAGATAAAATATCTATATACAGTTGAGCAATGTATACAAAAAAATAGAAAAAAAAAGTTATCATCACAATATACACATTGAAGATATGAATTTTTTTTTTTAAATTTTATTTTAAAAAGGATTTTGTATGTGTACATAAAATAAAATTTCTATTTTCAAATTTATTATTGTTTGTATACAATATAATAATCAAATACATATTTTGAATAACGTATGTATGTACACGAACATCCGATACGTTCATTGTATTGTGTACATGAATATTAAAATTTTTAAAGATTTATGAATTATATGGCACTCATTGCAATATCAAATATATTTATGTATATATATTTTTTTTTAAATAAAAAAATTTTAAAAAATTTGCATTTAACTATATATGTATGTATGATATTTAAATTGAAATGTGCAAAAGCCAGTATTTCGATTAGTTTTTAAATAAATTTAAAGCGAAAAAGCTTATTGTTGATTAAAAGAAAATTATAAATCATTTTTATAATATTTTAAAATTCATTTATTATCCTTTTTACTCGAATGTGCCACTTTCATAAAGACGTTAAATCTTATTTTTCTTTTTCGCATGTAATTTTTTAAAATTACTTTTTCTTCAAAGTTTTTTCTAAAAAAAATTTCTTCCGAAAATAGTAGAAAATTCTTTTGAAAATTTGAATAAAAAAAAAAAAATTTTGCCAATTTTTGGGTTTTCGAAATTATTATCATTTTCCGATACTCCACAAAAAATGTTTTTTTATTGAAATTAAAATAGAAATTGCTATACCCTGATTTAAAAAAGATGACGAATCGTATTATACTAGAAAACTATGCGCAGAGAAAAGATACTTATACACATGCATTTTTGTTGTTGTAAATTCTAAGAAAGAGGTTTCTTCTTTCTTGTATACACAAGAATTTCTCTAACACATGTAAGACATGCGCGAGATTACGTAAACTCATATTATTTTGACTATATTTAGTTTTTTTATTTGAAAATTTAAAATTTTAGCTCTTGATTTTCGAAAAAGAATATTTTTTTGGAAAAATTATTGTCGATTTTCGAAATATTAATTTTGAATTTCAGAAGTTTTTTTTCTAAAATATTGGCGATAACTTCCCTTGAAGTTTTCCATAAGATCTGGTTGATGTGGCGATTTTCGAAATCTTTCGAAGACCCAATTAGCACTGAGAGTGCCGTTTTGATATCCATTCCATAACAGCTGTGTATTCGAAGCTTTCCACAAAAGCTTTCTACAAAGCACGAGAGCCGTACTAGAAAACTACAATCTACGTACTTTCTCCTATACTATATAGCTAACTGAACTGTAAAATTCATTATTTATATAGCAAAATTGGAATGTCTTATTCTTCTTCTTCTTGTCCTTATTTTCGCTAAAAATTTCTACTTTTTGAAAAATATTAAAAAAATTAATTGCTTCAACAAACAAAATTTTAAGAAAATAAAAATTTCATCAACAATCAATTTTCGCCATTAAATCATGTGTGTGTGTGTGTGTGTGTGTGTGTGTAGAATCAATAAATAATTGTGCTTAGATAATTGCAAATTCAATAACTATATACAATTTCAAATTAATTTGGATATAATAAATATTTTATTTAGATTTTGGTAAATTGATGAATTTAGAATTTACTACGAAATAAATTATTTTTGAAATTGTTAGATAATTTATGTAGTTTTTGTTTTTGGGCTTTTTTCTTTTTGGCATTCAATTCAAAGGATTAATGAATTGAAATAATGTGGTATTTAAATGTTTTTCAATGTTAAATAGAAATTCAATATACATTTTGTAATGATAAATTATTGAATTACACATTTGTAAATTTAAACACTAATTTTAGAAAATTAGAAATTAATGATTTTGTGTCAGAGGGTTTATTTTTTTGTATGTTAATGATTCGACGATGTGATATTTTCAATGTAGTATACAACACATGACGAATGTTAATTTAATTTACTTCTCAGTTCTCATTTAAAAAAAAATTTTTTCTTTTCATTTTCCATTTTCAATAAATTAAATTTTAAGTAACTTCTGAAAGGACATTCATTATTCATATAAATTTTATTATCATTATTATTTATTTTCTTGATTATTTATTATTTTGAAAAATATGAAAATTATTTCATCTTTTTATATAGAATATGATTTATTTTCATTTTTTTTTTTTTTCAAATTTCATTTACCTGATTGTCATTTTTTACTGCAAAGTTATACTTAAGCTATACGTACATATTTACACTGTGTGTACTGTTGACAATTTAATAAATTACTTTCATCTATTTCAAGAGTGAAAAATAATTATGATACAAAACAGTTTCAATTTTTATAAGTATATAAATGTCCTTTTTACCTATACGTATATATGTATATATAGATATGTATACGAAGTCTTTTGTTCTCTATATTCAAATATTATACAATATTCAAGAAGAATACACAATATAGCACATAGGAGTACTATTTCTATATAATAAATTGAAAATTAACAAAGTTTAAAAATGTTCTTCAATTTCATTTGAAAATTGTGTGGGAAGTAATCAAAGTTCATTATAGCTCCCATTTTATACACAAACAATGTTTGTTTGTTAAAAATTCTCTGTGCTTGGAATATGTAAATAAAATGAATGAAATTTTGTGAGGTGTTGCATTGATGATGATAGGTATACTAACAAAGAACTAGAATTTATGAAGTAGAAAGAAGGTAAAGGTTATATGGTTCTGATTTATCTCAAGGTTAAAATTATGTTCAATAATTTGTAAGTTGTTATAGTCTCCTATAACATTTGGTAAATGATGTATGTGAAAACAGTATGTATCTTGTATATTGTTGTCATGTACTTATCTGGCTGATGTAAAATTTTATAAATTTGTTTTATTTGTTTTTAACATAGATGGTAAATTTTAATATTCGATCTTTGAATATTTAAACGTATTTATGAAAAAAAGCTATAGCTGCATTGTATAGTAAAATTATTAATTTGTACATACCTGTACCTACATATTTTAGGTTTCGATAGCAAACAATCTACAGACTTCAACAAGTTTTTTATTGCCTGAAAAATTCAATAATAATTCTAAATATAAATTTTTTAAGAGCTCTTTTTTAATCAATAATAATTATAATTTCATTAATTTTGTACATACTTAATACTTTTCATGTTCATGAATTTTATACATAAAATGAAATACTTTTTAATTAGTCTTCAGAGCAATGTCGAGAAGAAAAAAAATGTATATTTATTCATTTTGTAATTTTATAGATTGGTTTTTTTTTTTTCAATCAAAAGTTTTCTAATTTCATGTTAAACTTCTTCATAAGGATTTGATTGTGTTTTTTCTTCTTCTTCTTCATATTTTTAATTGAAATATAATTTAAATAAAAATATCATTAAATGTAACATAAAACATAAGTAAAATATAAGTTTTAAGTTTTTCTTGAAGTTTTTATTTTCTATTGAGCTAAAAGATTATTCCAACATTAAATTTTTATTTGCTTGTTGTAAAAAAAAAAAAAAACAAGAAAAAAAGCATCTTGACAACAAGATTAAAATTTCATTATGAATTTTTTTTTGCTTTTACTTTTTGTCGTTTTTATGTATTATAAACCATCCCCTATTTTTTTTGTTGTTGTTTGGCTACATTTCGATAACTAAAATAACGAAAGGATAAAAACTATTGTAAAGTTTATCCTTGAACTTTTTCAGATAAAAGAGTGTTTTATTACATTGCACAAGCAAGTACCAGTTTATTTTTTTGAAAAAAAAAAAAGGAAAGGAAAATTACTTTCTTTTTAATTTTATTTGTGTAATTTACTATTTTTTTTCCCAGTATTATTTTTAAGTAATTCAATGAATGTTTAAAACTTTGGAAATAGGAGAGTAATGAAAATATTTAATAAAGAAGAAAAAGAAAAAGAAGTATTGCCAGGATACACATTGAAAAATGAAATTTTCATTGTCGGTTTTTTTTTTTTTTTTTAGTTACGTCGTTCTTTACTAGTGTAGAGTACCATCGTATATAATATATTACCGTTTTCATATATTATGTAAGTGTATCCTTTTACAACCTTATGAAGTAATTCATTATTATTTTTTTTTATATCGATTTTAAAATAACATCAAGAACTGTTGATAATGCAATGTAAAGTATTCATTACAATATGGTTGCTGTCGACGTCATAGAATTAGTTTTCTTCATCATTTAGAGAAAGAAAAAAAAAAAAAATCTATGAAAAAACAAGGGGCTATTTCCTTTTTATGTTTATAGTACGACAGCAGTGATGTGTTTTTAATCAATTATAATGCTTCCTTGTTAGACTTATGTATGTGTATAAAAATATTATACTTGACACCACCCTTTATGTAATATGTATAAGAATGAGTTTTTTCTCATTTTATGGAAAATGAGAGTTCATCTCATCGAGGTTTTTTTTTTTTTTTGAAAATGTTTTTCATTTTTTCCCCATTTATACTCGTACATCAGACTCAATTATTTTTCCAGTATTTTCCTTGAAAGGATGACTATTATGCTTGGCAAATATAATATTTCTCTTGATAGTAAATTTAAAAAAATACTTCGACATAATAATGTTTTCGTTTTTTTCTTTTTTTTTTTCTTGTGATTATATAGAAAAGGGACAAATACATTGATATATGTTCTTGAATAGGGGTGTTCTACATATAAAAAGTAATAAATAAAATATTGAAAAAAAAAGAAAGCTTATTCATTCAAAATTAAATTTTTTTTAGAAAAAAAAATTCCTCGTTTTATTGTGTTTTTCTTTTAAATTATTTTGTTTATTAAAAGAATATAGGAAAAACAAAAATGAAAAGAGTTTGCTTATTATTTTTTTTTTTTAGCTTTGTAAATTCAGAACATTCATAAAAGGTTTTTCTTTTTTTTGAATGTGTATAGAAAAAGTTTTGATATTGGATTGTATGAAACTTCGAGAAAATAAAAAAAAAATGAAATTACAGTTTAATAACATTGAAAAAAAAAAAAAAAGCTAAAATACAACCCACACGATTTATTCTACGTTTTTATTGAAAAACTTTATGACTATGTATTCAATTTTACATTAAAAAAAATTGGTACAAATTATATTATGCTAATTTATTTTATGTTTATTAATAATTAATTTGTTAAATTATTGATTTATAAAACTTGTTAATTTATTTTCAATTTAGTTTTGAAACTTTTAATAGAAAAGAATTTTTTTACCAGTGGGTTTACGAATATAGAACTGAAAATACGAATTTTAAAATAGTAAAAGGAAGAAGCTTAAAGTTATAAGTAGAATAGAAGAAAATTTAATGTACTAAAGTTTAGGAGAATTGTTTTCTGGAACAAATTTTAATAGAGTCTTTTCATTATTTAATTTCGAAAAAACATTATTTAATTTCAATTATTTTTTTTGTATGGCGAATAAATACCGTTAACATGTTTTTATAGATATTGTTACACAATTTTAATCAACTAATTTAATTATTTTTATAATTATAAATAATTTTAACCGAACTTGTAGAATATTAAAATAATAAAATAAAATTCAACGAAACAACAAAAAATAAATTCATGAGGATTTATATTAGTTTTTTGTTTTTTTTTTTCAAATTTCCATTGGCTAATTAGGTTTTGCATACAAATATTCTAATTTTAGATACAAAATACTTATAATAATCCATACTAAAACTATTTTTTGTTATATTTTTGAATGTATAGCCATTAAATATTAAAACAGTTTTGAATTTTCGATATTAATCGATGGTCATTAATAAATTGGTTTGATTACAGTTATAAAAATATTTTATTATCGAATATCAATGTAAATGTAAATACAGTATACATGTAGGTATAATATATGTATGTATATTATATAATTAAAATATAAAGATATAATATAATATATTGATACATATTTGATATATCTACATACACATGTGATGCATACATGTTTATAGATAATTTTATTCTGTTTGTAATTTGATATGATGTGGAATTAAATTATTTATATAAAAAAAGCTCATATATACTTACTATATAATGTGTATAGTGTACATACATATGAAATATTTAATATTTACTTATATAATTACATAATAAAATTTAAATGAAGCATAAATTACATATTATTCATATTTTATATAACTGACAAACATAATATGGTACACATAAAATTTGTAGCACATGTTAAATGATAGGTGATTAATTTTAATTACAAAAATAAGACTAAAATAATTTCAATTTAATTCAGCTTATATACGAGTATAGTATTCAAATAATAATATATAAAATTTTAAATTACATATGACCTAAATACAATTTAATTATATTTTTATTGAAGAAAAAAAGGGTTAAAATTTATAAAATGAAAAAAGAACGTCATTATCGAATTTGAAAAACCAGAAAAGGAAAATCTCAAAGGAAAAGTAAATTTTAATAATTGTTTCTAAAAATAAGCAAAAGAAAAAACATTTGATTTTATATTTAAATATTTGATTATCCTTTCATTGATGATCCTTTTTTTTTCATAATTTGATTTCAATGAAAAGAATTTTTTTTAAAACTTTTCTTACAAATTCACGATTTAAATTTACGATTCTCATTTTATACTTTAAACTTTAGAACAAATTCGCTTTGACCTTTTTTCTTTACTTAACTCTTTTTTTTTTGCTTACATAAGAAAAATTTACGGTACTGAAATTTACCCCCAAAGGTGAAAAAAAAAAACGAAAATCAAAAATTCAATTTAGAAAATTAAAATATTCAAATTCTGGATTTCCTTTCACTTCAGAGACTTTTCTCTTAAATCTTTTTTTTTTATTTGATACTACGATGATTCAAGGAAAATTACGTATGAAGAGAAATGATAAGAAATATGAAAGCTACGTTAAGGACGATAATACAACAGCACTACCGGTAGCAGCTTAACGTGATGATGGGGAGCTCGTAAGGCTTTTGAAAATTTAAATTGTCACGTATAAGGTTTAAAAATAAGGATATACATACTCGTACAACAGGAAAATCTACACATTTACGAGAAAATAATTTTTCAATCAAAATACAAGAACAGTTTTTTCATACATACATACATATGTATGTCGAAAAAGGAAATTCTGGTTTTCACATATGAAAGAAATATGAGGTAGTTATGTATGTGAATTTCAGATTTAAAAGTTGAAAAGTTCGAAAAAAAAAAGTTTTGCTTTCTTGTGGAATAAATTTAGCTGATTGCCAAGATTGTTTTATAAATTTTTAATTGCTTGAATATTGCTCCTACTAATCCCATTTGACATTATAGAAATCTCAAAATGTAGTAATCATTTTCTTGTTATTATATGACTTTTTTTTTAGATTATTGAGAATGTCATGTGATAAGGTAATTAAAAATACATGTTATGTATTTTTACCTGAAAGTTACGAAAAGTTTGTTTGGCTTTTTATTTTTTAACCAAAAATATTTCTTAAATTTACATTTTTCTCATTACAAGGACTTCAATTTTTTTTTTCTAAGGAAAAAACAAAGCATCTATTTTATGAAAAGTCAGGTGCAGTTCACAAAAACATGAAAAAAAAAAATTAAATTTGTTATTTCAATTAAACTAAGTAGAGAAAAATACTGAAGTCTTAAAAGGAAAATGAAATGAACAAACAATGCCACAATATGAACAATACGACAAAATAATTAAAATAAGGTAAAAAGGAAGGAAATTGTATAGCAAAAAAAAGGATCTATTGTAGAAAAAATATAGAGTTCCCTTTTGGCCGTTTATTTACATGTTACACTCTGTATTTTGTGTTGTTGTTTTGATAAAAAAAATTAGGAATTTAAATTTAAATAATACGTTTCATTTTTTTTTCCTTTTTTTTTACTATAATCATTGGTTTCACATGGTATATGATAATGAATAAACCTTGAGGGTCTTTACGTTTTCCAATCTCGTTTTTGCTTTTTATTTTTGTGCTATTGTTATAACGAGACCAACTCGTTAAAAATTTTATAATATAGAATATTGTGAAAATGGAGAAATCGGGAAAAAATAAAAACGAAAACAAAAACAAGAAGAAGAAAAAATAATGGAAAATATTTGTATCTATAATTACAAATAAAAATATAACCAAAATAGACTCCAAAATAATATTCTTTTTACAAGAAAAGGATAAAGGAAGAAGACTGAGTTTGAAAAAAAACAAATTTAAAAAATCAAATAAAAGGAGATGTATTAGCCAAAATTTTTGAAACTAAAAATTTAAAAATCCAAAAATTTTGAAATTATTGAGCTTCAACTGTTTTTTTTTTTTTTTTTTTTTTTTTTTTCAAAATCCTATACCTAGTTTTCATCATACATATATCTATACAGTTTCACCAACATCAGTAAAATGTCTAAATTTTATTGTGCTTAAATAAATTTGGTGGAGTTGTTAAATCAAATTTAATATGATTTTTTTTCAGGAACATTAGTTGCCTTTGATAATTCGACTAATTCAATTTCATTTGACTCTTGCTGTTTTTGTTTTTTCTCTTGTGTGCTACCAATTATTATAACAGGTATAGACTCAATTTTAGTTGTTGATAGTTTATCTGTCATTGAGGCGTTTTCTTTGTTCGATTGGTCTGATTTTTTTTCTGGTTCTAAATCTTCTCCGGCAACAGTATCTGATGGTGGATAAGCAGATGGAATTGAATGATTTGTAATAAGTGAAGGTTCTGGTTCATCATTTTTTTCTGTGAGTGTTTGTAATTCTTTTGGTGGACTTTTATCACTCAAGTTCTTTATAAATGTGACAGCTGCATTTGCCATAGTTTTAGCTTGATCCTTAATTTTTTGTGATACTCTAGAATTAGGTGATATATTTCCACTTATAATTGGTTCATTAAACCATGGTTCATTTTGAATTGCTTTTATACTAAGACGATGTCTTAATGGACAAACAATTTTTTGTATTAATTTTTTACATGATTCAGAAACTGGTGGCTTACTTGGAAAACTAATTTTTGATTGTACTTGCTAGCGATGGAGATAGAAAATGTTATTTTAGGTACAAAAATAAGAAAAAAAAATAGTGTTTTTTTTTTTTTAAATATGACACACATACCCTTACTAATTCATGATAATTAGAACCATCAAATGGTAGTCGACCATATACCATTGCATATAATACAACACCAGCTGCCCAACAATCTGAATAACGAGGATCATATGGAATACCTTTATTAAAACAGAACGAAAAATATTTCATAATTCTTTTAGGTTTAGAAATCTTGATAGAACCTTTTAAAACTTCTGGACTTGCATAAGCATAACTACCACAATAGGTTTCTGATAAAACTGGTTTATTTTCTTTCATGTTTCTGCGTGCGAATCCAAAATCAATTATTTTTAAATCCATATTTTTATCAAGAAGAAGATTTTCACATTTTATGTCTCTTTAAAAAAAAAAAAAAAAAAAAAAAAAAAAAAAAAAGAATAACGTATGAGTAAGAAAAAAATAATTATGTATATTTAAAATAATACCGATGTACAATTCCTTCACCATGACAATATCCTATAGCATTTATTAATTGCCTAAAATATTTTCTAGCAACATCTTCTTTGAGATATCCGCGTTTACGAATTAAATCAAGCAATGAACCATTTTCTGCATATTGCATTATAAGATAAACTCTATATTCAAAATAAAGATTTTTTGTGAGTTTTTGTTTTCTTACCTTTAGAAAAAAAATATCAATTATTTAAAAATTACCTGTGTGTTGTTTCAATACTTTGATAAAAACGTATTAAGTTTTGATGTTTTAATCCTCGAATAACATCAAGTTCTCTTGGTAAAAATTTTTTTAAATATTCTTTTGGTGCTTTAGATTTTGATATTATTTTTACAGCAACTTGAGTTTTAAATTCCTCTGAATATGCAAGTTTAACTTTAGCATATGTACCAGAACCAATTGCTTTACCAATTTTGAAACCATGTGATTCAAGAACTGTTTTTTTCTGATGTTGATTATCTTAAAAAAAGTGATTTTTTTTTTTGACAGTTCAAGTTTTGACAATCAGAAAATTAAAAAACAAGAGGATAGGGAGGAGGTATCGCAAGAAGAAATTATTTATGTATACTTACCAGTTATGGTATCAGTTGGTTTCGATGTTTCCATTATTTTTCTGAAGCTCAATAATTTAGAAAATAAAGGCCTAAAATTTTCAATTTTGAAAGTGGAACGGATAAAATTTAAAAAAAAAATGAATTTTTTGAATGACACAAATGATTTTGTGCTTTTCAAAGTTTACTCAATAAAATCATGAAAAAAAAAAATCTGTTCGATGAGATTTGTTACTTTAAATTGCAATTTTCTTCAAAATTTTATTTTGCAGATTTTTTCACTTTTAAAATCGATTTTATGTAGAATGTGAATAAAAACAAACAAAAAAAATATAAATTTAGAATACAAAACTTATATGCTAATTTATTTTTTATTTTTGTTCGTCTTCTACATGATCCTTTTCTGGTATGAATTCTGGTTTTACTTTATTTATTTCGTTATGAACAGTTTTATAAAAATCGAAGAAAAATGATTTTTCTGTATTTCTTTTCGGTTTTCTTCTTTTATATTTTGTGAAAAGGTAAATATGTATATATATATGCAGTAAAAGGTATATTGAATGTTATATCTAGAAAAGTAGTTATGATCCTTCATGGATATACATATATCCTCTTTCCCATGTTTTATTATTATTATTATTTTTCCTTTTTTGTTTGTTACATTTTCTTTTCATCCTTCAAAGTCTTCAGTTTTGTTACTTGCTTCAGGATTACTTTTTGTTTTATCATTATCGTCATAACCATCAATGCGTTTATTCTTTTATGAACAATTTTCATTCCTATATTTTTCACCCTCATTTTTCTTTACTAAAAGTCATGGTACTTTAGAAGAAAAAAAATCATATAAGAAAATGGGGTTATTCAAGGGAAGAACATAAAGCAACCAAAAATAAGAAAAAAAAAACGAAATAATAAAGTAAATAAAAATAAATTGGAAAGTTGTATAGTATATAATAAATGAATCTTCCAAGAATATTGAAGTTTTTATGATTAAGGGATTAATCGTAAAGCTTTTTTTGAGAATTTGATGAAATTTTCAGGATATTCACTTTTTTATTTGTTATATTTTTGTTTGTTGATTAATTTGCATTTTGTTGAATTAAGAATTGATTTTTAAAGAAGAAACAACATAAAATTTTTTTCATTGCTATTAGGAAAATTGTGTAAAGTTGATTTTATTTGCAAAAAATTAAACATTTTACAGAATTTATTGGATAAAAAGGGTTTTTAAAGTGAAAAGCATAAAATAATGTTGGAAATGTCATTATGCATCAGGATGTCTTAAATATTTTTGCGGTTTGTAAAAAGTACAAAAATGAATAAAAATTTTACGTACATATTTATTTGTATTTTTAATTCGATTAATTTTGTCGGCAATTATTTTCGTATCCTTTTTTTAAATTTTTTTAAATTTCAAATTTAATTTTTTTTTTAAATTTAAAGTTTGTAACAATAAAGTCAATAAATTTCCTTTAAATAAAAACAAATAAAATAAGTAGGTAAATAAGTATGTAATAAATAATGATTAAAAAAAAGTTCAATCCTTGAAAATTACTTTTTATTCCTTTATAAAATATTTTTCATTGTTATAATTAATGCTTTTGTTCTTTCATGTTTCTTTTTTAGTGATTTTTTCAAATTATTTATTTGTAGATTCGTTCTACGATTGATTAAACATCAAAAACCATTAAAGGATTTATAAAGTCATTATTTAAATCCTTGTAAATATGTTGAACATTGATTGTGTAGCCTAACAAAAATTCATGGGAGATGTGGTAATGAAGTCACAAGGATTTTTACAAATGGAACCATAATGCGATTACTTAAAAGGTTTGTTTTTTTTTTGTTTAAAATGATTTTCAATTTGGAAATTTTAAAACCTTTTTGTACGGAAAAGGTAAGTGGAAAACAATATGTATTTAATTTATAAAAAAGTGACTTGAAAACTTTAAAAAAAATTCTTTGAAAACACGTTAAAAACATGTGTAAAGTATTTGTGTTCGATTATTCTGTCAGGGTTTTTTTTTTTTTTTTTTTTTTTTTTTAGAGGAAATATTTGATAAATTTTGTTTTATATTTCTATTGTCCTTGTTTATATTTTTATTAGTTTGCATATAAAAGACAATAATTCAATTGAAATGCGTACATGTATAAAAATGAAAAATAAAAGAATCATTATCTGATTTTTTTGTTGTTGTTATTATTGTGCATTGAACAGAATCAAAACGTTCAATTTGAAAAAAAAGTTTCAACTATTCTTTGTTTTCGATAATTGCATTTTGAAAAGCTACAAATGAAATGTTATGTTCTGTATTGGTCCAGTATAGAACAAAAGCATCATTGAAACATAAAAATCACCGAAATAAAAAGAATTTGCTATAAAGTGTAAACTTTTGTTGCTTTGTTTTTTAAAAGGAGAATTATAGTTGTTATAAAAATGATAAAAAAAACCGATGTTAAATTTAGTGTTTTTTTACAGTTTTTCTTTTGTTTAACTTTAACATTGTACATTTTGCTTTGTACTTTTTTATATTTGTTTTTTTTTTTATCTTATACATATTTTACGAATGTGTGTATGTAATATGCCACCCACCCAAGAAAAAAAATGAAATGACCACCAAAATGCAAAAATTTCATAAAAGCCACATCAAAAAAAATTATAGGTTAAAGGATGGAATTTTGTGTTTCAATTTTAAAAAAAAGCAATTTATAATTTTTTTTAATTTTTTTTTTTTAATTTTTCATAAATTTGGAAAAAGAGTGATAAATATGTATAGTAAAAAGGAAAAAAAAATTTTAAATCGCTTTTCAATAAGAACTTTTGGTTTGGACACTAGTCTTTTAAAAGTTTCTAGAGTTCAATTGAAAATCTTATTTTGAGCGAATAAATTCATCAGATTGTTAATATTTTAGTTAAAAAGTTTTCTCTTTTGAACACAGGTTTTAGCTAAATTTTAACAAAATCACATTTAAATTAAAGTAAAATAAAATTGTGTATAATCTCATGATTAAATGCTTTACAATACAGTGCAGTGTATTTATTTAAAATTTACAAAAGAATTGAAAATACAAAAAGGAACCACAAATACCATAAAACCAATGTGATGGTAACTGTATTTCAATTTAATGATGAATTCAACTATTTTCTATCTTTTAATAATGTGTAATACATTTATTTAGTTCAAAACAAAGATTTGTTTAGAAACTGTAAAGAAAATTTTTAAAATCAAAACTTTATTGTGTATAAGACAATGAATGGCTTTATAAACAGTAATGCTATGTACATACATATATGTACAGTGTATAGTATACATTCATCCTTTAATCCTTTTTATTTGGAAATAATCAAACCTCATTTGAGTAAAATACATTTGTTTCTTTGTAAAAAAAAAGGATTTTTGATTTAATCACTAATGTTTTGAATTTAAAGTTGTATTTTCAAAACTATATTTAGAAAATGAAATTACACATTACAAAAAGAACACATATGTATGTGCATGTATGTGTTGTACTTGTACATATGCAAAAGTGAATATACATATTTTGTTTATTATAAAATGCATTTTGTGAATGTTTGTACCTTTTATTATATGTGATTTGTAAAAGTTATTCCGTTATTATATCTTATTTCTTAAGAAGTAAATAACTAACAATCTAATTTGAATTTACCTTTCTGGCTTTTCCGTATCAAGAAAATTATACTTAAACATGTAATGCACATATTATGTAGTACCTATAATATAGTATATACCTGTACATGTTCGAAAAGTAAATTATTTTGTGGTTAATGTTGTATATGAAAAGAAAATTGTAAATAGTTGAGCATGCAAATTTATTCTTAACCCTTCCTATAATCTAATTTTAATAATTTCAGGAAAAATATAATAAAATAGTCAATAGGTTTTTTTCTTTTTACATTATTATTTATTTGAAAATTGCATGTGTTCAAAATTTGAACATAAAAGGGTTTTTAACATAGAAAAAATAGTAAACAAAAAAATTAATTTTATTTATTTTTTAAATTAATTATATCGTGGTTATAAATGACACTCTCTTGTTTTCTCCTGTAAAATACTTCATTTGTAAATTAAACAAAAATTATTTATGCATATTTAATTAATTCATTATTATTATAATGACATTCCGAAAACAACAAAAATAATACAAAATTTTCATGTTTTCCAGATACGAGACAGCCAAAAAAAAAAAAAAAAAAACCAAAAAAAAATTAAATAAATATTTACCTGCATGAAAATCATTGAAAAGATCATTTGTCATTTTTTATAAACCACAATTTGTTTATCGATTCGGAAAAATGTTACGTATATAAATTGTGGTTAAAAAGTGGAAAATTCTCATTGAATTGTTTTACATTTTTATGGTTTTAATTAAATTTTTTTTTGTTTGTTCTTAATTGATTGATAAAAATTAAATGTTTTTTTGTTTTTTTTTCAAAAAAAAAAAAAAAAAAGGGTTAATAGAATTAAAATTTGTATTAAAATGATTTATGGTAAACAAATTATTTAAAAAATCTTTTCAATTGAATTAAAATTTCATAAATAAAAAGGATTTAACTTTTATTGAAATATACATACATACATATACATACATAGGTACCTACATGATTTAGTATCTTTTTGAATATTATTTACAAAAATCTTTTTTTTGCTGTTGTTGTTACTGTTAAAAACCATAAAAACCAAAAATCTAATAAAACTTAATTTTAGGTTACATAAATTCCAAAATAGAATTTATTAGAAAACTTTTCAAATATTTCAAGAAATATAAATGAACATGTCTGTCAAAAATTTAACAAAAAAAATAATATGAAAAACAATTTAAACATCACAGAGAAAATTATTTTTTGTGATTTTGTTTTCATTTCTTATTAAACAACCCTTATCAATTTAACATGTCTAAAACTATCGGTTAAAATCGTTTTTTATTTCTGTAAAATAGGTCGTATATCGTGTTGTACAAATTAATTCAATAAAAAAACAAAAAGGATAAAATAATGTTGCTTTTTTTCCCTGCGAAACATTTTCTTTCACAAAGTTAAAAAAAAAAAAAAGCCAACAGATATTGGAGAAAAATAATTTGTCTGTTATTAATGTTTCTTTGGAAATTAAGGATTCTTCAAAAGGTCATGAAAATATAATTTATACTTACAAAAAAAAGGGGTGTTTTTGAATTTCTATATGAACACCCCAAAAAGAAAAGCTTAAATATATTTTTCTGAACAATTAAATTTTAATTGCTTTTTGGTTAAAATTACTTTCTTTTCAATTTGATTGGTGTATTTCGAAATTCAACTTTCTAAAGAATATCTCATGCGAAAAATAAAAATTACTACACCTACTTTTTGCATTCTGTCATTTAAAAATCAATTCAAATAATTTTCGACTTTGATTAAAAGAATTTTATCTTGCTTGTATTTTGAATAATTTTGGTCTAGTCAGTTAAAAGTTCATTTAAAATTTCTTTGTTGCTCTTTTAAGCCACAAATAAAATCGTTTTTTTTTTTTGGTTCAATTATTTTAATGAACGGGTGTGTTAAAGAACATAGAATTAACTAATGGAGAAAAGAAAATACATTATCCTTAAATTGATTGATTTTTTAAATTTATTAAAAGGCTTTAATTTTGCAATTTTTCTCAAAAAAAAAACCATTGTAACGGACGTGCATTTAAGTTGTATCTGAATTTTCTTTAAAAAGAAATATGAATATTCTAAACTGATCGTTAACTATAACAAGATACATTTATCTGCATTTTTTTAACTACATATTTATTTATTTATCATCAATAATTCATTTTTTAGGATAATTGATTTATTAAAAAACACCATCATCATTAAATTTTTATGCTTGAATTGATTTATTAAAAAATATAACCCTCATAAAAATGAAGCGTTTTTAATTTAATTAATGCCTAATTAATTAATTTTGATTTATGAAGTGAAAAAATAATCGAATTAAAAAATTATTTTAAAATCAATGATATCTGTTTTTTTGTATCACTGATTTTATTACGTATAGATTCTTTCAATTTGCCTATAATTTATCGATATTAAGTATAAAGTTCATGTGAGGTTAACAAGATTTTAATTCTGAAATTTAATAAAGGGCACTTAAATTGAATTTTTAAGTATCTACATACATATTTTTAACATATGAAACAAATAAGAAGTAAATAAAATATGAAATTTTGATCTATAATATGTGTTTGAACACACACACACACACACACAATATACAATTAAAAATTCAAATTTCTAGCATACACAACAGTTTTTTTTTCTCATTTTTAATGAATTTTTTCAACAATATTTAATTTTTTTTTTCACCACCTTGTCGTATCTGTGATTTAATGTTTTCACCTTTTTTTTTTAATTCAAATTTTTTTGTGCTGTGTCATTTATTTAATATTTTTACATTTTACAATATCATTTTAATTTCATGCTTCATATAATATTTACATGAATAAAGAATATTTAAAATTGATAATATCGCGTCATATTTATCTGCGGCAGGTGTATTATTGAATATTATATTGTAAACTTTGTTTATTTTCCACTACAATGCAAAATATTTATTAATTTTTGTTTTTGTTATTTTTTCATTTTATTCATTATGTCATCACTTTTCCCATAATAAACACAGTTCATTAATTTTTGTAAATTTATTATCATATAATTTTCATATTTTGCAAATATTTGAGATATATAACATTTACAGATTATTTAATAAGTTTTTTTTTTGTTTGTTTGTTTAAATTTGTTTCAAAATTTTGAAATCCATGTACATATTATATATATACATACATACATATATTTATTTATTTATTTTTTTTGCCATGTCAGACGTCTTTATTTTCTGTTATCCTGTTTATGATCGATATCCATACTCTTATATTTACATAAATTTTTATGTATTTTATGTCACGTACAAGCAATCTTATTTTGATTATTTTTTCATAAAGAAAAATATATGTACTATATACAGAATATTACATTTTTATTAAGGATCAAAGATTTTTCTTTTTTGTTTTTTTTTTTTCAATGAAAATTCATGAATAATTTTGTTCTAAGAATGATATTTACATAAACAAAATGTAAAGTGAGATTGAAATTGAAAAAAAAAAAAAGAATAAATAAATCGAAATTTAAATAAACTGTCAATCAAATAACATTTACAATGTAAATATGTTGAACTGTTAAAAAAGTCATTTTTATTGAGTGAATTCGACATATGTATGTATAAACTGTTAATGAACACTTCAATAGAAAAAATTCTATGAATTATGTCCTTAAGCAATATCCTATATACACAAACGAATTAAAAATGACACAAATTATTTACATTATTATTTTGAAAGTTCATTATACCCGTTACAAAATGTAGAAAAAGATTTTCGGGAAGGGTAATAACGGTCGTGATTAGTTTTCGATAAAGAGTTGACACAGGGTTCATAATGAACAAATTATTTTTAATGTTCAAGAGGATAGCAACAAGAAAAATATATTGAAAGACAGTTAAACAAAAATAAATTGATTAACATTAAATGAAAGAGGTTAGTTAAGGTTAACCTTTAACCTGTAATGTTTTAAATGTTAAATGATAGTGACAGGTTTAGTAACGGGAATTATTGATATACCTAATTTTTATATTATATGCATTAAAATATTTTACAAATCATGTTTACAATAACGTAATTCAAGAAAAGAAAAAGAAGCAATAAATTTCAGTGGAAAAATTATGTTTATCTATATTGTATCTTTTATGTAATAAAACATTATACTATACATAAATAATTTAAATTAAATCCAATATATACGATTTAATTCCAATGTTACACCTGTTTAAAACATATTAGTTTCATATACTAATTGTAATACAATGTAATTTTAAAATCGTTCAATTCATGTGTTTTGTGGTTTCTTTATAAAGTAGAAACGCAATATGACTTGAGCTTATTGGAATAAAATGTTTTCTTAGTGAACAAAAGAACAAAATGCAAATGTATCGTATGATAAAGTAAACAGTATACATGCATACGTATAATAAACATGTATCATTTTGTGGTAATAACATTTGAGCATGCAAATTAGAATTTCTAATGTAATATCCTTACCAGGAAAAATGCTATAAATTTACAAACGAAGTATAAGATTTCCTGTAATTTAATTTATTAAGTTTTTTTTTTGAGAACTATAATTTTTTGTGGAATATACATGCATACCTATATGGAATCCTTTTTTTACTAACTCTTTTTTTAAGAAATTGTAAATTTTTATATTTATAAATTTAAAAAAACAGTTTTTGTGAATATTGAAAAAATATGTATCTTGATATATTTTTGGATTTATTAAATTTAAAAACAGGAATAGAAATCAAAAAACTTTTTAATTTGAAAATAATTACATATACATATGTATATCGTCGTATGTGTTCTAATTTTCATGACAGGGATACATATTTATTTTAATTTTTCATTAAAATTACTGTTTTGTTGAATATCTGTCAATTTTAAATAGAAAACATGCTTTTCACATGCAAATTATTTAAAGCTGAATTTATTAACATAAAATCATGTATAGAGTTAATTTATGCAAATTATATATAGGATATTACTGTAATTATATTTGAAAAAGGAAATTTCCACAAAAAGGAAAAAATAATGAACGTTGGGTCATTTTGCAGTTTATTTTATGGTTATATCCTTTATTTTTATGTATGTATGTATGTATAAGTGTGGAATATACTTAGTTTAATACTCTTTTGTATTTAAATACACGAATAAAAAATAAAAGGTTTCTATACTTCGTTGCAAAAATCCGGAAAATAAAGGAAACTTTTTATTTCTAAACACATAAATCTTTCCTTAATTTTATTTAATAAAAAGTTTCTCAAACAATGAAATTAATTTAAAACAAAGACAAAGAAAATTTTAATTTTAGATTGTCTTATTTCCCTTTTTTTTTTTTTAATGAAACTTGATAAAGGTAGAAAGATATTATTTACAAAAAGTTGTTTTGTCTTCCATATTTTTTTGTCTCCTTTTTTTTTTTTTAATTTTAGACTATATTTTGCTGTGGGAATACAAAAATAAACAGAAAAAGGAAAGAAAATAGAAAATTTTCATTTATTTGGCTTTTTTCAAATTTAAATCTGGATGACTTTTTTTTTCTTCAATTTTATTTACTCCTACACAATAGGTTTTTTGCTCTAATATGATAAAGGATCAAAATAAAGTACATGCATATTTTTTTTCCTGAATTTAATACTTAAAAAAATACCCAAAATTATGTCGAAAAAAAAAATAGTATTAAACTGTTCACTAAATAATTTAACTGATAATAAAATGAAAGCATCATGTGTTTCCATAACAATAAATCTTCTCTCGATTATGTGTTATGCCAAATATTGTAATATTGTGTTGTAATATCGACCAACCGACGACCATCTGAGACATTGATAAAAATAGAATATTGTACTTTATCATTTTTTCTCGTAAAATAAATATACATACATATATTATAATATCATAATGAAAAATCTGGGCCAGACATTTTTATTGCCTTTTACATTTTGACATAGGTTTCACAAACAAAGCATAAATATATATACATTTTGTTTATAAAAAAATTGATTTATTATTAAATCACAGACGGGTTACGCATTGCTTGAAAAAACTTATGTTTATTAAGATTTATATTTTATCCTTATATGTATCAGAATTTGTTGTGTTAGGATAATAGAAAAATATTTGTTGTTGTTTTTTTTTTCTTTATTGATAAGTATTTTACTTTAAAATATTAAAATTTGTGTATGTGTGTGTGTGGGATATTTGTATTTTTATAATTTACATATTCAAATGCCCTTAAAAGTATATTTTGTAACCAGGGCCGCTATTCTCGAAACCACTCGTAAAGTTAAGTATAATGTATGTATGTATATACTCATACTATATATTATATATTACATTAAAAAACTATAAAAGTAAAATTATGAATTAAAAATATTATATTAATAATAAAAATAAAAATTATTGATACAATCCTTTGTTTAATGTCATCCACCAGACCACCATACACATTTTTTTAATTTGAGTAATTTTAGAAATTTCTCTTCGATATTCTCAAAATAATTATTAAATGACATACCCAGGCCCAGGGCCTCTATTCTCGAGATCACTCGTAAAGTTACGCATACGTATCTTTACGAGTACTTTGTTTCGAATGGTTTATGTTACACGTATTCTTGAAATCAATCGAATATTTATTTACCATTCGAATAGATTACGAGTATTGTGAAAGTTCTAAAGTTCAAAATTGGTTTGTGTATCGGATGATTTAGACGAGGGGGATGAGGTTTAATGAATAATGAGAGAAGAAATATATATGACGTATGTCATTTTGAGAATATCCAAGAGAAATTTCTAAAATTACTCAAATTAAAAAAATGTGTATGGTGGATGACATTAAACAAAGGATTGTATCAATAATTGTTATTTTTATTATTAATATAATATTTTTAATTCATAATTTTACTTTTATAGTTTTTTAATGTAATATATAATATACAGTATGAGTATATACATACATACATTATATTAAATAACTACATATTTATTTTAGACAGTATTAACTTAGTACTCGTAAGTAGTTACGAGTGCAAATAGGCACTCGTATCTTTACGAATGGTTTTCATTCGAATATTTACGTATGCGGATCTCGAGAATAAGCCATATGTCAAAACCACTCGTATATGGTGGATTTACGTATACTTAACTTTACGAGTGGTTTCGAGAATAGCGGCCCAGGACATTAAGATAATGATAAAAAATTTATATGAAAAATGTTATGGGAATAGTTACACGTGCTGTAATTTGTCCTGGAAAATATTGCTTGTAAATTATCTACAGTTTTATTTTTCTTTCTATGATATTTCAACTACTATGAAAAAAGGAAAGAAGAAACTACAAATTTATTTATGAGGGTAGTGACAGGATCTTTTTTTTCAATGTAGACACAATTCTGCACAGAATACTGCAAATCATATATGTATGTAGTTTCGAAGTGACAAGGCACGGTCCCGGTCGTAAGTATTGTATGTATTTTTTTTCTTCAATTTTTCGCTTCTATTGAAAAATTGACTTTTTTGTTCAGGTACACTTTTTTCGCAAACCAACGCAACATTGTCTGTTCATTAGCGTTCAAAAATGCGTAAAATTTCATATAAACCGGCAAGTCATTTTCAAGAAAAGTATACTTAAAGTTTAAAAACGTCCCCCGTCACTACCCTGTTAAAAAAATGATTTTCATTTTTTCAAATAATTGCTTTCATTCTATTCAACACTGTAATTCATAAAAATGCAGTTAATAAATTTATGATAATTTCTTAAAATGCAACATAACATATTAATGACAAGTAATTAAGAAAATGATATTTATTACATACATACATATGTGGGTAATTACTCGTATATCATAAAGACTTAACATTACATACATATGTTTATTATACCCTTTAAAAACAATTAACAATAATTACATTTGTAAACAATCTGATGATGGTGGTAATAATTGTTTTATTGAATCATAAAAATCATGAACGTATAAATTGTTGCTATATATACGTATAGTACAACGCAAAGAGACAATTACTGTACTTTAATAAATTATCTTTAGTAAAAAAGAAAAAACAAGAACTACGGTGAAAACAAGCTGAGAATAATTAATCAATTTTTGCAGTTCCTAAATTAAAAATTGAATTTTGAAAAAAAAGGACATTTTAAATTCATATGAATGCTTTTAAACAGGACAATAAAATGAGGTATCATCAATACATATGTTTGAAATTTCTTAATGGTATTCTTGTGGTCTTTTGTAAATCACATCAATTAGATTTTAATTGAGTTAGGACTATAATCATGTACATATATATGAAATTATGTATGTATGTATATTTATCTAAAATATCATAATTATCTAATTTATTTGAAATTCATTGTTAATTTATTTGTGTATGTCAAATTATAAATATTTTCAATTTATTACAATATGGTTCATTAATAAAGGACTACTTGAATTTTGTGTAAGTATGATAATTTTAGTCAATTAAAAATAATTTACAGTTCTTTGATAATGCATGCAAACAAAAACTATATACAAATTAATTTTTTCTTTTTAAAAATTTTCTTTTTTTGTTTTGGTTATCGTGTGGAAAAAAAAGTCCAGATTTTTTTAAAAAAATGTTTTCAGGTCATTAACATAACATTTTTTTTAAAACTTGTTTTGTTTTTAAAGCTAAAATGAATTTTTTTATATCTCTTCATTTTTATAACGTAAAACGTATACATTTGCGCGTCCTTAATGATCTCCTACACTATACATGTAATTTATTTTTAACTTTTTCAATAGCTAAATTTTTAATTCATGAACAAATTTCACTTTTATTTTTCCCTATTCACAAAATATTCTGCCATTGAAAGTGATGAATTTAGGTACTGTTTTTTTTTCTTTTTTTCTTGTTTAAATAATTTTTTTTGTATGATATTTTCAAAAGGATATTTTATTTTTAAAAGTGTTGAAAAACGAAAACATCATTAAAAGAATGGCAAAAAATGTTATTTGAAAGCGAATTTTGTACCTTTTAAAAACATTTTTTTTTTCTTTTTTAATGAAGTACGAGTAGGATTTTCATTTTTAAAGATAAATGAAAAATAAATTTTTAATTTTATGAAATGTGTTTTTTTTTCTGCAACGATTTATGTTCTCTAATTGAAAAGTGTTGAAAAGTGGGTGTATACATAAAAAAATGATAAATGGTGAAAACGAAAACCCTTTTGTTTTGTATTTTAATGACATTTTTGATTTATTATCACTTTTTTTTCTTCTTTCAATGTTAAAGGTTCATCAGTTAGATAAAATTTTCATATGTGAGGCGTTCCATATCAAAACTCGTCTTATCCACCCTGCTCAAAATTTGAGCTGAAAGCACTAACGGTTTCTTCTGAAGAGAACTCAAATAAAAACCAAAATATTATTAGAGTTAAAAAGTTTTTTGTGTTTATTGGAAAATCACTTATTAGGGAGAAGACAAGTTTTGAAATGGAACGCCTCATGTTATAGATAAAATGAAATACTTGAAGAAAAAAATTAATTTTAAAAATAATTTATTGCATTGAATAATATAATTGAAAAGTTATTTTATGAAATTCAATTTTAGTTAAATACATTTTAAAATCTGTGAGTAAAAGTAATTCCAGCACCATAATTTGGTCGTTGTGTACCAATTCGTCCACCATAATGCCTTTGATAGAATGTATTACCTTCAAGTCTTGAACGTCTATCACGACTTTCCCATAATCTTGCTCTTGCCTCTGCATTAAAATCAGTTCCGCCACGTTGTGTTCTTTCAGCTCCAACACTTACAGATCCTCTCTGTCCTTTATTTTGTGCTTGTCTCTTATGTCTTGAAACATCATATACTGGCTCTAAGTAATCTTCATCAATCATTGGTACCAAATCATTCTGAACAAGCTGTAATTCAAATTTTCAGATATTACTTTTCGTTTTATTATTTTAAAGAATGAATCGTTTAAAAGAGTTTTCTCTTACCTGACTTCCTGATGCAGATAACAATTTGTCGTTATAAACTGCAGGTCTTTGATTCGAATAAGGTTCAATAAAGTATTCCATATTTTCTGTATTTTCGTACCAATGAGGTAAAACATAGGCAAAACTTAAAACACAAAGTGACAAGAAAATAATTACTTTTGAAATCATTTTTATATTGAATTTTTTCGAACTATACACTGGCACACGAAAAGAATATTGTTTTTTATGACTATTGTTGTGTTCTTTGTGAACTGTAAATTACAAGTGATTTTTTGCATAGGAGATTCATTGTTTTTATACTTATGAAATTTTCTTTGAGAGATGAAAGAAGATTTTTTTTCAATCAATTTTGGAATTTTTTAGTGTGAATCCCACAAAAAAGAAATGTACCATTTCCCATCAGTATTATCAGAAATTAAAAAGTACTTTGTGCATCCCCAACATTTGAATATAGAATCTGTTATCAGTTTACGCTCGATTATTTGCAAAAAAAGAAAAGAAAAAAAACAATATGGGAATGTACAGTAATTTCGATAAGAAAAAAATTTTTAAATTAAAAAAAAAAACAACTGATAAGACACATGTGTATTAACACAATGTCTCATATGGAGTAATAATATATGGTATGTACGTGATGCCACAAATAATATTTACTTTATGATCTCATGTTATTCAATAATTCTGTTTCAGTTTGATGACTTTAAAAATTCGGCATATTCTATAATAATTTTATTTAATAATCTTCAGAAAAAATAAGGGATTAAAATTAGTTTAATTATATTAAAGTCTTCCTGAATTTCACCCTACACACGTATTTACAAGTATTAAATAATTAAGTCATTTTTTTTTTGCATAAAAAGAACAAATTTTATTCAAATGCACATTTTCTTTTCACTTTTTGCCTCTACATAAAATTTTTAGAAACTGATTGTGTACTATACGTACGAATTTTATTTCATTTTCACACATTTTGTACGTTATGTAAATGCAAATTAGGATTACTGTGTCTGAAGTACTGAAAATGTGAATTTTCTTCTGAATGTTACACAATTTAAAGCAAAACGGATAAAGTGAGTATTTTTCTTTTTTAACCTGAATTTTAAGTATTTAAGTTATGTTTTTTTCGTCGGATTTTTCAATTGTTTTTACAAATAAAATGAGAAAATCCAATTAAAGCTTTCTAGATTGCGTTTTTTTTTTCTTCTTTTTACAATTGTATTCTTTCGTTATTCACTTTATAATAATAAAAATTATTATTTTTTAATAAAAATGCCTACAACACACACACTGTTTTTGTAATGTCAACTTTCAAGGAAAATTTATTTAAACAACCTTGAGCTATTTTCATAAATGGAAATTCAAAACAATGATATAATAAATCATATAAAAATCTTAATAACTCACATAAAAATGTTACTTTCTAAAGAATTTTTTTTTTTTTAAAAATAATTTTTAAAGAGAGGAAATGCAGACAGAAAAAAAAATTTTTTTTTTTTTGTATGTAAGTCGTTTTTTTTTCCAGCAGTCTCAAAGTATTTGCTAAAAGTCATATCCCTTTTTTTAAAATAAAACTAGAACTTTCCTTCTTTGTTTGTGAAATGTTTACATTTTTTTATTTCCCAAGTGTTTTTCTTTGAATATCTAGTTTGATGTGGTTTCTTTGTAAAATTACTTCTTTTATGGAAATGAAATGATGGTAAGGATAATATAAATCATTGACATAATTATTATATATTTTAAGGATGTATAAGGAGTTTTTTTTTTATATTGTCAATGTAATAATGTTGATTTAATGGTGTTGTATACTTTCAACTATAATAATTGTTTTTTATTCTTTTTTTTTCTTTGATCAATAAATTTTAAATTGAAAAAAAAATGTGTTTATAAGACGCCTTTTACGTGCAATTTAAAGCAAAATATTCATCAATTTTCCACGTAATATATACCATATAAAAATTTTCCTTTTTGTAATTCGTAAATTTCATTAATTTTGTATTCATCAAAATTCCTTATGACACTTTTTATTAAAATTTAAATATAAAATTTAATTTGAATTCTACGCGGAAGCAATTTTCATTTTAATAAGCGAAAATAAATTACATGCCTTATACTCGTACTTTAACTATACTTTATTATATTCTTCCTCAAAATAACAGGTATTACACTAGAAATTTGAATAAATTTGGATGTTCAACTATCTGCCTTTTTCCCATAAAACTTCATAAAAATCCTTTCTGATAGTGTACTATCTACCTACATACATACATATCACATGTTTAAAGTGTATAATTTTCTTCGGTACGGATAACCTGAAAAGTTGAACTAATGTGAATCTAAATTAGATTCTAAATTACATAATCTAAAGAGGTGCAACATTGAAATAAATTTTATAAAATGCCTAATATGTACGTGAAAAGTGTAGTATATTGTTTTTTTTTCCTTTGTATATTTATTATCATGAAAATTTTAACATACACTTGTATACTTTTGATATTATGTATATTTTTATGCATTTGCATTTAAACTATAAATTTGAAAATGCAATTTGAAATTTAAATGAAAACTGTTGAACTGAAAACGTTTGTTATAAATAATTTTTTTTTTCTTTCAAAACTCATTGAGAGCGCCAGGTGAATTCTATGCACAAAAAAAAAATAAAACAAAACAAAACAAAAATGTATAAAAATTTCTCTAGCGGCCAAATCAACATTTTATTTAAATATTTACTGCTTGTTTCCTCTATCGTAAAAAATATTGCTTTATACATCATGTGTGCATAAATTATTCAAAAAAATTATATAATGCATTCATATGTAGAGTATATAGACATGAATAATAGTACATCACAGGTAATATATTTTAATTTGCATTATTTTATTTCTTTCATTTTTATTTAATTTCATATTGCAAATATTATCCACAACAAAAAAAAAAAAAGGGTCAAAAGGAGTCACTACTACACTTAAATTATGTATAATTTATTTTTTCCTGAAAGAAAGCCATTTTTTAAGTAGAACGTTAGAAAAAAAAAAAAGCACAAATATGTGACAAAAATATATAAAATTTCAAAAGGATATGTATATTATTAGACAGGATATCCAAACGATGAATATATACAATATAATAATCTTTCAATGGGATATACTAGTTTTCATCCTCATTATTCTGAAAAATGAATGCATTTTATTTTTCAAGTCTTTTGAATTCTCGTCCTATTTTTGCAATTGAGAACATAGAAGAGGATCATTATTTAGTTGAAAAATCTGACAAGTAGACAAATAAGATAGAAAAGAAAATTGTTGTTGAAGTTGAGTTTCTACCCGAAAAAATTATGTAAAGAAAATTCATATTACATTCAGTCAACGTCTCAGAGCCTGGTCAGGAAATCCATAACCATCGTAGATTCTAGAGATTGTTGTGCTTTTTGGTATGAATTAAACCTTTAATAATTCAAATTTTATATGGTTGCTTTAAAATCAAATTAAATTTGTGTAATTCTATTTGAATTCTAATAATGTTCTACGAATGGAAATATTCTAAGAAAATCTCTGTGGAAAATAATGATAATCTTTTCTAGTTCTAGCAGGACTTCCTATATGTATTTTCAATGAATTTCCCAATAAAGTCTTCTATGTAAAAACTTCAAAACCAAAAGAGATTGTCTTGAAGGTCGGTAATAATTTCTATAACAAATGTTTTTGATTTGTTGTCAAAATAAAATTTATTATACATTTTCATGTTCATATGTTACACAACAAATTGTGTGGTATCCTTGAAAAGACATCTTCAATTGTTGCTATCTCAAGATGTTCATTGTTATACACAATATGACATCAAAATATAATTTAATTTAAAATCGATTTTTAGATTACATAAAATTTCATTTTATTAAACAAAATAGCATAATAAATTATTCTTATGACAAAATTTTATATTTTGATAGAATTATGTCAACTATATTGTACGATACAACACAAAAGGGATTTTTTTCTTAATTTAAAAAAATAAAAAATTCAAATCATTCTAAAAAATTTTTATTTTATTTATAATAAATCAGATAATTTGTACTCTAGAGATTTTTGTATATATTTGTGGGGGTGTGTATTTATGGTTTCATTGGTCTAGTTCTTTAGATTCAAAAATTTTAATTTATCCTCTGTGAATTATGATTATTTCTTTTATTATTAAAATTATAACAAAAAAGAAATAAAACGATAAACTTTGGGAAAAAGATAACAAGTTTTCTTTACAAAACCAAGAAATTTGTAAAATAAGATAAAATTGTTCGAACACTGAAGTTTATGGTAAATTTTTTTACCTACCATACCATATTTGACTAAAAACGAAGAATTATCTGAATACATACTTCATTTTTAAACTTTTCAAACCGAAATTCAAATTGGAAACTCGAGGTTGAAAACTAAAACTTGAAGAGTCTAGACTCCAGAGTACATAGTTATTGTATGATACTCGTATTTGACATTTGAAACGTATATATCTCGCAACATGAGTCTTGGTTCAAAAAATACAAATTTTGACAGCCGTAATTTCAAGAACTAATTTTTTATTTGAATACTGGCAGCACTGTCAAGTCTCATGAAGTCATTAAATTTTTCATATTGATAATTTTTTAATAATAAAATATTTTTGATATATTTTTTGTGTATTTTTAATCAAAAATTTTTAATTCTAAAATGATAATACAATGAAATCATTATGGTGAAGCTTTTAAAAATCCATAAATGAATAACGTTTGAACTGTATCTGTTACATCACATCATAACAAAGCTTTTGGTAAAAAAAAGAAAATTTATCGTACGGTTGAAAGTAATGCAAGAATAAATTTTAGAAGCTAAGAAAAAATTACTAGATGGAATATTTAAAATACAATAATGAGGGTTGATATTATTGTCTAACGAATTTGTTCATGATTTTCTTTTGATTTTTGCTACAAAACAAAAGTACAAAGGAAAAAAAAACACTCTTGTATGCAATTTTTCAGAATCAGAGAGTTTGATTGACATTATGATAAAATTTCTTCGTACATTGTTCTATTTTCTATCTATTGTAAAAATTTTCGTATATAAAAAATATCATAAAAGGATTTTTTCTCATTATTACCATTGTTTATTGTTTGTATGTGACGGTGAGGAGAATATGCAGGCATCCATGAGCACTCAGACAGTCAGCATCCCGTCTCGAGTAACATTATTACCATATATAGTCATCCTTTTATGTGGCAATCAATTCCAGTTAACTTATCTAATTTTTGAAATATTTTTCATTATCAATTTGTTTTTTTTTAATTTTTATGGTCTTGTTCTTCTTTTGAAAACATTTTTTTTTAAATTAACAACTCCCTTTTTTTTCTTCTTCACTACTGTTGAAGAAAACTACTTTGTGAAATCAATTAACTTTATCATCTTTCTTTCACCCTGTTTCATGATTTTATGATACTGATTTATGTGTATCCTTTCGTACGTATACGTATTTTTTATTCAATAATGATAAATTTGTTAATAAAAGTCATAAAACAAAAACAAAACAACATACATACATATGTATTATGTATATGTATCATACATATGTATTATGTATAAGTATGATACATATACATATGTAAGGGTATATTGCATTTTTCCATACCCTTCTTTTTTTATATATCAACCAGAATAATTCGTTATTGATATTAAAACCAAAAAAAAAAAAAAACATACATACCTATCTCCTTAAAAATAAATAATGAGAAAAATTTTACAAAATATATTACACATTCAACAAAAATAATTAGTAAAGATAAAAATTAAATATTTACTTGGTTGTTACACGTATACAATATGATTATGGTTTTTGATTAATTAAATTTTTCAACTTTTCAATACTACATAACCAATTTTATTATGTAAATATGTTATTTCAAAGTGATTGTATAGTAGTAGGTATACATTCAACTAATTCATTTATGTGTTTTAATTTTTTATTTTTTTATCCTTTTTTTTTCAATAAATAAATATATATCTGGATGTAACGAATTTCTTAATTATGCAGGCGGTTGACGTGTGTTTAATTTATATTTTATTATACATATATGTGAATTGTACCGATTTTAACTTTATTTATTTTTTATACAACACAAAAAAGGGAAAAAAAATTATAAACAAATATATGAATATGTACATATTGTGTATGTAAATATGTGTATGCTTTTATACATGCATAAAGTACTTAATTAATTTCTTTTTTTTTCATGTTTTTATTTGCATACAAACGAATAAGGTAATACTAAAAAAAAATAATTTAAATGATTCCAATTCAGAATATCCTTTGACCTCTTTTATGTATTGATGTATGTCATATTAATTATTGATTAAAATTCTAGATACAGTATATTATATAAAATCGTATAAAAATGCAAAAAAATTGTCCATTTTTAATTCATTCAGATAACGTTTATTTAAAATTAAAAATTTATAAAACCTATTTTTTTAAAAAATTTTTTTTTAATTGAAATTTTTAAATAAAAAAGAAAATTCTCGTGTTTTATATAAAAAAAAACTAATTTCAGTCAATGTCGATTTTTTTTATCGTGAAATAAAAAAAAATTGATAAGAGAAAAAAAACTTAGTAATGGACATTCACAATGTTAACGTTTAAGACAGCTATTTTAAAAGAGAAGATAAATTCTATTATACGATGAAAATTTTCCATTTGATGTCAATTAATTTCAGAATATAAAACAACAACACTCAACATGCAATGGCATGATTATAAGAAAAGATATTAAATTAAAATTGACTCATTGACAAAATTTTATTAATCCTTGAGAAATTTCATACTACAAATATTTTTTTGTTTTGTTATCTGATTCCATGAAAGTCTCAAGTCACTGATAAAAAAAAAATTTTAGAAGCTTTTTTATAATCTTATCCATTCTGAAAGTTGACCCAGAAAAGTATCTCATGTTGTTAATTCAATTTTAACACCTATAAATTTATATAAATATTTAGTGTTATCAATAATAATCAAATAACCTGAACAAAACATCGTCTTCTACCATTTGATTAATTTATATTTTTTTGTTCGAAAATATTCAAAGAATTTTTTTTTCTCTTTTTTGCATGACACGTGGCAATTTTCTTATCCACACCCTTTTTACCTTACCGTCATTTAAATATAAAAAAACATGATTAAAATTCACTTTTGATATCTTTTAAATTGTGCTTTTATAATATAAAAAATTTTATACGTGGGCGAATTAATGGGTTAGTAGATAATCACGTTATTCAGTTGATGGAATATTTTTAAATCATTATCATTCTAACTAATTTGTTGCAGTCTAATATTTAATTACATAATAAGCGAATGTGGAATAAAAATAAGAAAGAAAGGAGAAAACAATTATATTTTTTATACTATTCTAGCTACAGACATCATCAAGGACTTCTCAAACTCAAAAGAAAAAAGGGTTATGTGAAAACTGGAGAAAAACTTTAACGTTTTTTAGCGACCAAAGATCCAAAACGAGTCTGTTACTTCCATACGATTTTTTGTTTATTTTATAGCCGTTCACCTTTAAAAAAAATGTATTAAAATTTTATTTTTTGTTTAAGTGAGTAAAATACTAAGAGTATTCAATGTACATATAATAATTAAAATAATGAAAAACTTCTAATTACACGTACGATGTACGAACATGCACTATATGAATTATTTTATTATGAAGATGTGATAATGTCATATCATATAATATGATATATCCTTGTCATCCGAGACAAAATAAACTAAAAGTTTTTTAATTTACGAGTAAAAAAAAATTATATGTTTTAGTCATAATTTTGTTTATGCATTATATCAAATTTTGTACATAGTTTGTAGATTAATTATTTTAACTCCATATATGTATGTACTACATAATGTAGTATGTACATTATAATGCATAACTGGATGTTACTGATCCTAATTAATACACTTTCTAAATTTTATCCTCAGTTTATATGTACGTACTTAAAAACTTTACACAGTGTGACTGGCAGAACAAATTAATGCAAATGTTTAAACATATTATAAAAGATAACACACTGAGCAGTAAAGTGTGTTATACAGGATCAAAAAAGTTTTGTAAATTTAATACATAAAGAAAAAAGTTCAACGTGATATGTGATATGTTGCATTTTATGAAGTTCATAACTTTGTGTGTTGTATATAATATGAAAAATTTTGTGAAGACAAATGATGCAATTTGTCAAGAATGTTTTTTAGGATTTTTTTTTAAGTGATCAAAAGCGTAGAATGATTTGGAAAGTTTTATATTGCTATTTCGTATCGGAATCCTTTTTCAGTATTTATAAAATACAACGAAAAATATTTTATTCTTCTCAGAATAAAGCCATTATCCTCAAACTTATCTGGAATTTAAATACGCCTTTTATTGTACATGATAAGCAGTTTTTCGACTATTCTACCTAGTTTTCGCACATTATTGTCAAAATTTATGTAATTAGGTGTAATAAAGTTCTGATAAAATACTGCAGCACACAAAAAGCAGAATAAAAACTTTTCTTGTACATTTTAGCAAATTAAAAAGATATGTTTTATAAAAGAAATATAAAAAAAAGACAGACACAATACAAAATAAGTCCTTTTGTGAATTTTCACATGATGTGCAAAAATACTGTAGAAATAAAAAAAAAATGTTGAATAACTGTAATAAATTACATTTCATAAAATGTTTTATTTAATTTTTATGATAGTAATTCACAAAAAAAGTATCTAAGGATAAATGAAAAGGAAAAAAGAGTGGGTGGTGTTGATTAGAACGAGCAAAATAAAACTTATTGTTTGTTAAATACGACTTGATGTTTTTCATTCTTTATTAGTATTATCAGTGTTAAGAACCTAAAAATTCTTTAAACACTCCTACAAACTCCTACAAACACTTTTCTACGATTCATTTTATTTCTAATGGAATAAAAAAAAAATTTAATAAATAGAATAAAAAATAATTTCATGCCTCACAGCTGTAAAACATAAATAGTAGGAGTACTATTTTTAGGTAATTTTTCATATACCAATAATATTGAAGATCTTAAACAGCTTACATAAATTCAGGAAAAAAACAAATTAAAAAATGCAAAAAGAATGAAAATTATGTTATTAATTTGTAAGCTTTATAACTGTTTGTGAAATAGTAGTGATGTTAGATACAGAAACTGAAAATTTCCATTTACTATTTTATATAAAAGTAGAACAGAAGTACAAAAAACGTTATAATTCATAACAACCAACACACAAAATGGAAAAAATGGAATATCTTGTGCAGTGATTATAAATTTTATGCTATATAGATTTTTTTTAGTAATACAAAATTTTGGCTTAATTTATGTTGTTTTTTTTCTTCTTCTGAATTATATTAATATTTTATTCATTATTTATAGAAAATATAACGAGAATTAGAACCCAGAATTTTAATTAAATCATTTTTGTTTTACAGGGTTCAACAAAATATAGAATTTTATAAACAATGTGATTTTTTTTTTAATAATAATGTCAATTTTTATGGGGACAAGAATATAGCTCACATCGTTATCCTTTTTCAGATATTTTAATTATAGACAAAGAACTTTAAATTTGATTGATTTTAAATAATATGATTATTTTAAATAAATAAATTCTGCACATTTTTACATCGAAAGGTCCTATCCGACAAGCTACTTTTTATTTTAATTAAAAAATAAACCTTGTGCTTGAAAAATATATTAAGTAATTTTTTTTTCAATATTTTTTCTCGTTACATTTCCTTAAATACAGGTCATTATATAGGACATAAAATATGTATAAATGTCGAACATTGAATTATATGTTTGTTCATCATTCAGACAATATATAAATGATTGCCACAAGTCATGAAATGAAATAAAAAAATTAGTATCCTGCTTTTTATAAAATGTTATATCTTTTACCCACCCACTCTATTGACATACACATTGAATTCAATGAAAATATTACCACTATCACGTATAATTTTGTGTACTTGTGTATATCCTTTAAAAAAAAAAAAAGAAGAAGAAGAAAAAAAAACACATTAAAGTATATTCAATATCTTTAATATTATGAAAATCGGAAATGAATACGTCTGATAAATGTACAAAAGTGATTTTGATAAACGATAATTTTGATGTTTATATTTATTTTATTAAGCTATACATACAAAGTTACATTTTATTTTGTTATATTTATCTGTTTTTGAAAACTTTATTTGTTAGTCGATTTATAAGCTATTTTGAAATTTTTTTTCTTAAAAGTTTGATTCAAGGAAATATAAGGAAGCGTGTGTTAAAAGATTTATTGAAGATCTTAAAAGTATCTTTTCAAAAATAATTTTCATGTACTTTAAGTTTGTAAATTGTAATTTTTTATTTATTCATTCAGATTTATTGAAAAATCGAAAAATCGAAGAATAAATTTTAAAAGGATTCCATTATCACATTCGCTTGTAATACTATATAGAAACCACCTGCCTGTGCTCATATGTCTCTATGTATATTAAATGACATTTTACATCACAAGCTGTACCTACATATTTCTGCGTTCAGATGTTCGTTCTATCTTGTTAAACAATCAGACAATCTTTTAAAAGAACATAATTTTCATTTTTATATGTAACATAAAACATCATTTTTCAATCGAATTTTGAGGAACAAAAAAAAAAAAAATTATTCATTCACTAGAAAAAGATACTGCACACAACATATCAATTTGTCACAGTCGATTTACATGAAATTCTTTTCTCATTTTTATATAAATACATGAACATCATTTATACATTTTGTACATGACTATTATTTTTTTTCCATTTACACCGCACATATCTTATCATGATGCTAACAGGGTGATTTTTCTGCCAACAGATAACAAAAAAGTGACTTTTTACAAAAATCGAAAAATAGTTAATGGCTGCATCGACAAGATGATTTAATGACTTGAAGAATTTAAAGGTTTAAAGTAAGTAAGCTTAGGATTTTGTGAAATTTCTTAGTTAGTAACTTTCTAAAATGTTGTGTATTTAAATGTTATCAAAAACAATTTGAATATTCAATTTTCAGTGGAAAAAAAATATATTTTCTGACTATTATACAAGTACAGTCAGAAAAAAAAAAGTACAACAATCTTTACATACGATTTCCATCAGGATTAATTTATGTGGATATCAGATACATATTAATGTATTACGTATGTAAAAACAAAATTTACATATTTTTACAATAAAAAATAAAAACATTTTATTTTAAAATTCCGGAAATTTTTGTTGAATATTTGCCAAAACATGAACATAAATCGAAGATGTGTTTTTTTTTTCTTGAAAAATAATGACGGTTTTAATGGCAAATTTAAAAATTTTTCTTTTGTTTATTTTTTTTTTATTTTGAAATTTAATATCTTTATAAATTTTATTTTGCAGGATGTTGTTGTATAATTAAATAGTAATTTTTTTTCTGCTCATAGTCATAAATTACAAAATTTGTTATTCTAGTCAAAGAAAAAGAACATAATTATGTATGATGTACATTTTTCAAAGAACAAGGATATTTTTTTGCTTTGTAATTTAATCATTTTTCTTTGTTCTATACTAAATTAAATTTGTTTTCTTTTACGTTTTTTTTTTATAATTTTTATCTTTTATAATAAAGTATATATACAGACTGTACGTAATTTCATAAATTTTAATAATGAAAAATAGATTCAATTTCTATAAGCATAAATGTATCTGGTTCTTTTATATTTTTATACACACTTTGTTCACTATAATATGCAAATATTATACAATAAACGAAAGAACAACATTATATAGAACACAGAAGTTCTATTGCCACCGTAAATTGAATATTAACATAATCAAAACATGTTTAATATTTTCGATATTATCCCACCTACCTAAAAGGTGATGTGATGGCGTGGGAAGCAATCAAAGTTCATTATAAACTTTAGGTTTTTTTTTTTTTTAACGATGTTAGTTGACTATACTATACGCTCCTGAAATGAAAGGTGTACACAAAATCAATGAAATTCTGGTTGTTCTACATTGATGATGCTAACAACTAAAAATTTATGAGGTAAAAAAAAAAAAAAAAAGAAGAAAAAAGAAAAAAATAAGAGTTGTGAATTTGGCTAACTACATAGGTATAACGTTGTTCAACAAATTTATGGTAATGTACTTTAACAATCTCAGTGTTTTGTACAAGATGCATATACATGGTATAAAAGAAGAATCCCTGATGTGTATATCCTAGTTTAATATAATGTTGTGATATACATATCTACTAATTTAGAGACCTATAAAGTTGCTCTGTTTTTTTTATTTTCATTTAGTTAAAAGGTAAGAAAATGTGTTCCAGCAACAATATTTAATATATGGCATATACGAGCACATATACGAGTAAGTGTGAAGTGGCCAAGAAGTTAGTTGTACTTGTACATAGCTGCATATAGTAATTCGAAATTGTTGTACTTATTTGCAACTAAATATAATAAAATTGCTGATTTGTGGTTCTATGTTTCACATTAATTGTTGGTAAATGAAATACATTATTATAATAACAACACAACGGTAATTTTTATCTAAACTTTAATGAAAGATACATTTTCTATATTTTAATAAAAATTTATTTACTTAACAAAAATCTCAATAATTCGAAATATAAATTTTCTTATTGAGTTTATAAATTAATTTTGTTTTAATTTTTTCATGTTACGTGTTATTCTTGATAAATAGTAGATTTTATTTGATTAAAATTTTTTTTTCTTGATTAAATGAAAACTATCTTCAAATTAAGTAAAAAAAAGAAAATGTAGAAAATTTAACTATTTATTTTTATTACATTTAAATTACGTTTTATTGAAGTTTCTTAACCCATAAACTTTTGTATCGTGATGCATTTATTTCATGCAAAGTTTATTATGTTGAATCTTTAAAACTTTATCTTAAAATATTGCATGAAAAAAAAAATAAATCGAAAAAAAACAAACAAACAACAAAACAATTGAATTGAATAAATTAGCAAAATTAGACGTTTTTTGAAAAAAAAAACAAGAATGATTGTTTGATAGGATCAACTTTTCGATACTGTTAAAAGTTTTTGTTTAACTTTTAATACTAAAATTTACCAAAATCACGTTCCCAATGGGAGTGGAAGTATTATATTGTGTAAGTTTAAGTAAAATCGAAAAAAAAGTAAAACTATAAAACGTGAGATAAACAATGTCATAAAAGGATGAAATCGTGACTGCATATTTCATATTTGTTGTTTTTCTTTTCTAAAAAGTGGTAAAAATACCACAAATACCACTGACAACTGAATTTCAATTTAATGATGAACTCAGCTGTTTTTTATATCTTTATATCTTCACAACATAATATAACAACTGATAACAGACTGTGTATAGTTAAAATCAAAATTCATTGTATAAGATAGTATAAATGGCTAAAAGCAAAACCACATATACATTTAGGTTCTCTAAATCCTTTTTATCTGAAAGTAATCAAACCTCCATCAAAGTCAAATAACATTTGTACATATTTATTTATTGATTGTGTGTACATCATGTGAATAGAAAAAGATTTATAATCGAAAATATTGCAAAAGAGGTTGCCATTTATGATTTTTTTTTTCAAATATAAGTACAGTTAAAAATAAACAAAAACTAAATAAAATATGAGACATGAGTCCTTTTTCTGACCAAATAAATAATTTCTCGATTTTCTAAAATTAAGAAATACATTTTATACTTAATCGAAATAAATTATCTTTTGAAATTCTCCGATTCTTTACACTTCAATGCAACAGGTGTATTTTGCATAGTATTTTTTTCCAATTTTGAATAACGGATCGAGCCTGAACTCATCTCAAGTTGAGAAATCATTGAACTTTTTTTTCTTAATTGCATACAGTTTGAAATGGATTGCGAACCACTGAAATCGATAGTAGAGAACATCGAATGATAGGGTTGCGTACTGATGTTTGTTTAGTTGGTTCGTGTACTTGATAAATTTTATGTTCTTAGATCATTAGTATTAAATACTTAAAAAAATGTTACTGCTTTTTTTGCTTTGCTTTTTTCATAAATTTGCTTTTTTTTTTTGGTTTTTTACTGGCTTTTTTGACCAACCGAATCCTTGCAATTATTTTCCATACAATTATTAATCCTGAAAAAAATCTTTTGTTAATTTTCCAAAATTCTTTGTTGAATTAATAATATTTATCTAAAGCTAACACAATTCAAGTCCATTTTATGTAATCTATAATATTTTCCAAGGACCATCATTATCTTTTTCAACAGTTTTCAATTACGAATATGACTTCAAAGAAGAAAAAAATATAAAAAACTATTCATTTTAACAAGGATAAGATAAACTAGTATCCCGTTAAACTATAATAAAATATTCACAGTTCAAATATCCTTTTTCATATACATACATATATACGTATATGTATATATACATATTTTTTTAATTTCATATTTTCGTCACATACTACTATTTTCTGTGTGATTTTATTCATGAAAATGGCTCTCTTCCAAAAACTAAATTTTTTTCTTTCTATTTAAATATTTGAAAATTGCTTTTGTATTGACTCTTGTAGATTATTGTTTTTTCTTCTAATTATTTAATATTTATTTCTCTAATAATGGAAAATAAATATTTCAGAATAATGAAAAAATTAATTGAAATATTTGAAAAATTATTAAAACGTTATTTGAATTTTCCATATCATTGTAGAATTTTGTTGTTGCTATTGCTAAGGTAAGGCAAACTTCTAACTAACGAGCATGTGGCATATGATAAATCCAAAAAAAGAAAATAAACTATTGTTTAAACTATCAAAATTAATTTAAACTCAAAAAAATTCAGTTAAATTTTGAACACGACCTTTAAATTTAAAACATCTCATACCTATTTTGTCGAAATAAAATTCTCATATTTCATATTTTTTTTATTTTCCCATATTATATCATATCATATACATATGCGAAAAAAAGTAAATAAAAACATATATGTTTTATATTTTTTTTTTCACAATAAGAATACTTTTATAATTTTTGTATATTTTATCTGACACACAAAAATTGAAAATAAAGTATTCTTATTGTTCTTCAAAAATAAAAAAATAAAAAATTTTCCTATCATGTGTTTTTCCTCATTTTTTTATTTTTTCGTTTTTCCTCCTAAAATTTGTTTATACATATTCAGTATTTTTGTTCTGTTCTGTATTCAACAATGCACGTTAAGGATAATTTCATAAATTTTGAAGTTATATTTTTTTTCTTTATATTATGTTTTTTTTCTTCATATTTTGATAACGTGGATATAATGATAACAAAAAATATATAGGTACATATATATGAAAGGAACGTATATTGGAGTCAAAAAAAAGGATATCATTTATGGTTTATTGTTGTTTCATTGTTATAAAAGTGAATAAGTAAAAATATACATAAAATGCATAAAATATGAATATTGTTTTTTTTTTTTGTTGTATTTTATATATTATGAATATGACTTTTATTACATTTGTATTTATTATTAAAAAAAATTCTAGAGGGTGTTCCAGAAAATAAAAATAATAAAATTCAAATGATTTAATAGAAAAAAATACTTTAAGAAAAATTACGTAATTTCTAGTATGTATTGCAAAAAACCTGAACAACAGATTCATTTCTTGGAATGAGTATTCTTTGGCACTATTTAAAACTTTAACATCGTAATACGTTAACTTTCTTTTGTATTAAGTTAAATTGCTTAAAATTGCAAATTGTTTCTTAAAAGTTACCTATTTTATTCATTAAATCTGCACGAAATGCATAAAACTTCAAAACTACGATTAGAAAGATTTCAGACATTGAATATTCTGCAAAAGTTTTCTTTTTTTGTTTGTTTAAAAACTAGAAAATTAACATTTAGTTTTAAAATCTTTTGTTTTTGTTGATTAATACTACAATTATTTAGAGAAAGAAAACTATATTGTTGGTTATAAAGTTTTCTATTTCTCTCTTGTATTCCGACATTGCAAAAATTCCCATGACAATGATAAATTAAGAAAAAAATGATATATACCAGTGGTCGTTATTTAATTTTGTAAGAATGTTTTCTTAGAAATTTCGCTAAACTCTAATTAAAAACAACAACAAAAAATAAGAAAAATAATCATTGAAAGCTCAACAGTTAAATTAATCGAGTAAATTAAATTAAAAGAAAAAAAAACTTTTACTTTAAGAGAAATATTCAACAATGATTTTATTGATAAACAAAACGTGTAATTTATTTATTATGTCACGTATAAAATATATAATATAATAAAACTAAGGGTAAAAGAAAGTTTTTTAATCAAAAGTTTTAATGAAAATTGTGTTAAAATTAACGACAACTGTTAATATGACATCGATTTTGTCATATACTTATACTTATGACATAAATGAAACAATTTTATTTAAATGCAATAATTTTTCATTTACAATAAACGGTACAATTAATGGTTTCATAAATCACAACATATATTTTTTTTTTTATTTTTCAACAAAATTGTAGGAAAAAATATGTAAAATAAAATGTAAATTTGACATTAAAATATTTTTTTGATTTTTTTTTTCATGTAAAATCAAATAAGGAATTAAACAGTTAAATCGTGTTTGAGAGGAAGACATTTTTTATATCTTAAAATTTTAAATTAGAAAAAAAATAACAGTTTATTGTTCACAACCACAAGTTTTTTAAATAACGAAAATTTTGAACTAAAATTTAAACTTTTTTTCTTTCTAAATTCATTTTTTAATAGTGATACCTTTTCTTTCTTTACTTGGCAGAGTTTATATGAAAAAAAAAAAAGGATTTTTTTTAGGACCTAAAACTTTATTTACACTTCAAAGTATAATGATAGCGTCTGTGGTTTACTTAAATTCAAAGAACGTGTAATAAAACAAATTTAGAAATGCACCTGGTTTAACAAGAGAATATATATACACAGCTCATTCATATACATAGCACCGTCACTTATAAAATATTAAAATTTTATTAAACGCGTTACAAAATAGAAATGAAGAAAAAAAATTAGAGAAAAAATTTTATAAATAATTTTCTTCTATGGTAGAATAAAAGTTTGAAAACTTTTCAATATTCACACAAAAGAATTTTCTTCTATTCATTTTTTTTGTACATAGAAGAAAAAAAAATATAATACATTAAGAAAATTAAATAAAAATAAAATTGTTTCTATGTTTGTATGTCAAACTTTCTAACGATGGTAATGTGATATATTATAATCTTCCTGTAAAATAATAATAATGATGCGTTTTTCTCAAATTTTCTTTGAATTGAAAAAAGAAAAGAAAAATGTAATTCCACAAAGAAAACCGCATGAAATTGTCTGAAGAATATTTAATATACTCTGCAAATAAAATTAAAAAAAAAAATGTAAATATTCAGAGACAAAGAAAGTTAGTTCTAGTTTTTATACTTAAAAGCTCTTCAAAAAGGATATGACTTTAAGCGTAAACTTTGAGTCTGATGGAAAAAAAAACATGAAATAATTTTATAAAATTTTGTTTGTTTGTAATTTTCTTTAAAAAAAAAATGAAAAATCAGGAAAAGCAGTAAACGGAAAAGTATTTTATTTGAGATGATCATTATTAAAAATAATTACATATATTATTTTTTGTGGGTTAGTGTATCATTATCCTCTGAATTTTTGTTAAAATAATAGCTCAAGGTTGTTTGACCTAAAAAAAGAGATATAACTTGTAATTTACAAAAGTAAAAATTAATAATACACTGAAACAACCCTAGCTAGTAACTTTATTGTAACTTTAATAAAATCGGTTTTTTTTTTTTTAAATTCTAGCATTTTATTGCTTTTTTAAATTGAGTGTTCCAAATAAAATAATACCGGTAGAAATTGTTAATAAATTTTTCACTTCATTGTAGCATGTCAATCCTTTTATCCTTTTATCATATTTTATACCTAATCATATGAATTTCCTACCATTTATCATTCACGTTACTTAATAATAATAAAGAAAATGTACTTTTATTGTTTAAAAAAAAACTGTTAAATATGATTTACAAGATAAGAAAAAAACTATATATTTTTTGTCGCGTGTTTTATCGTTATAAATTAATAATTATATAGGTAACGTAGTCTAGACTTAAGTATGTTATTTTCAGTGTATATAATTCTTTCTTCCTTTAGAAATTGCATGTATGTATGTATTATTTTATTATTTTTTTCATTAAAAATTGATGAAAACCTTTAATTCTGCAAAACAATAAACATTTCAATTCAATCCTTTTTTTTTCAAAGCTTTAACTAAACCTCTAAAAAATGATTGTGTATTAAAGTTGTAATTAAAGCTTTTGAAATTTTTTTTTCTTCACGAAAGTATATTTTCTGCATGAAAATCAAAAGGATCTTGAAAGTATTGGTTCTTTTCCTCAACGTGTTTTTCATAGCTCTTTTTAATTTTGCAAGAATCTCTGCATCAATACCTTAACGCAATTGAATGATAAAGTTTCTGTTGGAGTTTTCAAAGTGCCCAATTTTTTTTTGTTTTTTCAAAAAATTAAGTACATAAACTATTTGGTTTTTTTCGCTTCATTTCCAATGTATCTGTCAGTTATTTCTGTTTGTAAAAATAAATAAAAGAATTAGTTTTGTAAAAAGGAAACATAACATTTTATGAAATGACAAACATTTTTAGATAATTATCCTGAATTGATAAGGGTTACTTAATAAAAACAAAGTAGTAGTAATAAAAAACAAAACAAAAAAAATTTCGTATTTACTGTTTGAATTCATTTTTGTTAATTTGACAGACATTTTTATTTATTTTCCTTGAAACATTTGAAAAGTTTTCCAATATTGTTAAATTTTGTGTAACCCAAATTAAGTTTTATTAGAATTTATGGTATGTGTGTGTGTGTGTGTGTATAATATGTATGACCATGAATGTGTTTGTATGTACTAATTATAATTTCATGATGTTGATTGATGTTTCCAAGAACTTATATGTACATACATATGTGAAAAGATACATATTAGAAAATCAAGATATAAATTTAGGGTAATAAAAGACAAAATAAATTATTTGTTTCGAACAAATTTGTTGTTTTTTTATTTTAAGGTAGAACTTTTGAAAGAATTACGAGAATTTTTTTTTTTTAAATAAAAATTTTAAATATGAAAACAATGCATTTAAATTTTAAATTTTATTTGTAAAATATTTTAGAAATTTTGTAAAATTAAAACAGTCAGTTTTTTGATAAACAAAAAAAAATATATTTAAAAACCATAAAATGAAATATTCTAATGAGATTTTTCGACCAATTTGACCAAAATTTATTTACCAATTGAATAAATAAATTTGTGGTTTATGAAAATGACAAATTATTGCCTCACCTTTTTACATTCAAATTGTATATTTGTTTCTGTTCTTTATTTTATTTGAAATGCATTTTTGTTGTTGTTGTTTCAAATAAAAAAAAAAAAACTTTGTATTTTGTGGTTTTAATTAAATTTGAAAATTTTTTTTTTTTTTTGTTCGTATGTTATTACGTGAGAATGAATTATGTAAATAAACATTTATAGAGATAAATTTGTAATTTGACGAAGCGTAATGAAATATAGAGGAGAAAAATTTGATGGGTAACGTTAATTAATTTTCCATCTAGACGTGTTAGCGATGTGTTTGGAAATGAAATGCCGTGAACAGATATTCACATTCAGACATTCACATATTATAGTGTACCCCAAATATAGCTACCTCACCCACTATCTTTTCAACTGTCCGGTACTTTCCAAAGCAAGATTAAAAGCAATATGCAACTTCCTATTCAAGGATCTTAATAAAATAGCAAAAGTTACTGTTAGAGAATTGATACCTTTTTCTAAATGAAACAGGATAGTTATAAAGATCTCATTCCGGTATGATCAATGTCATTTTCTAGAGTTACGCGAAACGCCACTCTTAGTGCTAATTGGTTCTTTGGAAGATTCCTAGAACCACCACGTCAACCAAAAAACCGTATACCGAACGACTTGTGAAACTTTAAAAAAAATTCAAATAAATCTGGAAGATAAATTCCAAGGTCAAGACCAAATTTCCAAATCTAATTAATTCTCAATATAAAAAAATCTAATGCACAGGTCAGAAGCCTTTCTCGTCTGGCCAAGAATTCATAAACAAAAAAAACGAAAACTTGATTATTCTTAAAGATAAGTTATGATGAAATAAAAACTCTTTATCATTTTTATAAAATTCAATTTATTTTCAATGAAAAAAATATATATATTTTTTTTTAAATTTCATTATCTTCCAATTCTTTTCCAATTTTCACATTATTTTGTATTATTATCCTTTAAAACTAAAAAAGAAGCAATAACCACACTACTTTTTTTTAGTTCATTTCATCTCAAGAGTATAACAGAATCAATATTGAACTATTTTTCAAAAAAAAAAATATATTATTTTTTTTGGAAAGAAGCCATCTTCAAGAATAAAGAAGAAACTGAAGAAAAAATGCTTTTTAGCATGTAAATCCATATTGAAAATTAATCTATGGAAGAAAAAAAAAACATTGAAGATGCACTCTTTAAACGATGAATACTTTATGATCTTCTGAGACTAGGATGAACAACAATTTTATGCTTCTTAAATCAGCAATATTTCAATTTTAGATATTAAATGCAGATATTTTCTTATTTTTTGATGAGAAAAAAAAATATATACTGAATTTCTAAGTGCTTTAATAAAAAAATAATTGCCACTTGAAAAGTAAATATTATAAAAATAGTTTTTTTTTTCTGTTCATTTCAATTTTAGATTTGAGAAAATTTTGAAAAAAAAAAAATTTAAAGAGACTTAAAGTAAAATTATACTTTAAGCATCACTCTTATATGTATATAATGTATAATGATCCTTTTCTATAAGTAATTTATCTTTTCTATTGTGTTTTCGTTTTTATTTCTCTTATTTCTTTCTTTTCCAAATAATATGAAAGATACACAAGATAACAGCTTGCAAAACTCAAATGAAAATTTCATCGATTTTATTTGTGATTCTTGTGATTTCTTGTGTTTTTGTTTTTGGGAAGCAAACAAATGTATTTGACTTAACTGAGGTTTGATTGCTTCCAGATAAAAAAAAAAGGATTATAAGAATGCATTGATTATACGAGTGTGGTTTTGCTTTTAGCTATTTTTATCTTGTACTCGTATGTAATAAATGTTGATTTCACACATTATCTCATTTACAGTATTTCTAATACTTCCTTCGGTTACGTTGTTAAAGTAGAAAATAGTTGAAATTTATTGTGAAGTTATTTTTAGTTGGAAATTTTTCATAATTTTTATTTTATTTTAGTTATAGTTTAATTTTGAATTAGATTACCATAATTTATTCGTTATTTATATCGATTCAGACCTTTCAGTTTATTGAGGCTTAAAAGAACAAATTTCAAGTTGAGCACTAGAAAATTCTAAAAATTACAGTCTAAACCAAGAATTTCCATTAAAAGGCAATTTATTTACATAAATATTAAAAAAAGGATATTAATAAATAAAGAGTACCTACTGGAATACTTACTAACCAGTACCTGTTAGCTTCTTTCACACTTAAAAATAAAAAAAAAAGGTGTTTCTACTAAATTTAAGCTTTTCACTGTTAAAGAAATAAAAAAAAATAATATTTCAAAAACTCAATTGTGCAATAAAAATGAATTTTTCATGTTTGCTTTTAGTTAAGCAAAAATAAAATTGAAACAAAAGCAAAAGGGGACCCCCAAGGATTGCTCATCTATTATGGTTCACACGAGACTGGTGAGCAGAACAATAATAATGAAAAAAATAACAGAAAAAATGATGAATCTATTGTTTCAATTGAAATTTATACTTGTATCATAACAACAGAATGTATCTCTAAATTCACAGTCAAATTGAACAAGGAACATGAAGACAATCAGTTAGTTAGAGTATTTCACTCTTTTTTTTTTTTTACATTTAAAACAGTTTTTTTTTTTCTGAAACTTGCTTTTTTTTGTTTGCAATTTGTTTTTTGTTTCACCTCATTTTAAAATTTTTTTTCATACTTTTTTATTCATTTATTTTTTTATATTTTAATTTATGTTAGTTTCCCAAGCTTTTTAAAAAGCAAATTATTAATTTTTTTTTTTGTGTTTGTGTATTTAACCTCATTAAATTTTAAATTGTTTTATTGTTTTTCCAACTAAAACGGTAAAAGGATATTTAAATGAAGATGGAATCATTAAAATTGAAAGGAAAATATAAATATTTATAAAAATAATTATTATATTATTTTGTATTGGGAATATAGTGTAACGGTAAAAACAGATAAAATAATTATAGATTTTTTATTGTAATAACGTGTTCAAGGAGAAATAATAATTGAAGGTGTATTGAGTGTTCAATTTTCTGATTGAAATTGCAATTATTTTTAATTTTCTGATAGTGAAATAAACATTTTAAAAAAAAAGGATAAAAAATCCAAGTGTTTTTTTTTTTTTTTTTTTTTTTTTTAAATTAAAATAAGACCCATTTCTCATTTTATACGTTCAACATGATTTTCAAACGATCTCATGTGACATTGAAAAAAATTTAGAGAAAGAAAAAAAGTTATTACTATCACACATCCCATTACAGAAAAAAATCCTTTTTTTTTTCTTCCTCGTTTGTAAAAATTAAATTGGAATGGAATACACAATTCACATAGCTCATAAAGCTAACACACATATGAACATAAGTATGTAGAAAAAAAAATTTCCATCTTCAACATAGTATGTATAAAAAAAAATTGTCGTTACATTTTGATTGAAAAATTATTTTCTCGTAAGTGTGTAGATTTTCCTGTTGTACGAGTATATATCCTTATTTTTCAACGTTACATGACAATTTAAATTTTCAAGAGCCTTACGAGTTCTTCATCATCACGTTACTACTATACCGGTGCTGATGCTAACAGCGGTGGTGCTGTTTTATTATCGTCCTTGACGTTGCTTTTCTATTTCTTATCATTTCTCTTCATATACATAATTTTCCTTGAATCATCGTAGTAGAAAGAAAATGATATAAGAAAAAAGTCTTTGTAGTTTGATTTGTTGTGAAAAAAAAAATTCAGGATTTGAATATTTTAATTTTCTAAATTGAATTTTTGATTTCCGTTTTTTTTTTTTTTCAATTCAAATTAACCTTGGGGTTAAATTTTTTTTTAATGTAAAAGAAAAATGAAAAAGAGTTGAGTGAAGATTTAAAAAAAAAATAAAGGTCAAGGTGAACTAAATGTAGGGGAAAAAGAGATTTACAATATTAGAAAAGTGAAGACTTCCAATTCGGTTAATTTTGTATTTAGGTGAAGGGAAATTTGATATTTTTATTTGAAAACTGGTAAGCAAATTTGAATTATTTAATTAGGAGCCTCTTCATTTATCAAGTGCTAAAAATTTTGTGTTCCATATTATATGTATATTTATCAGTAATCTGAAATATTTATTATCTAATTTAATGCTTTATTTAAATTTCATTATGTAATTATATCACTAAATATTAAGTACATACTCTTATTTAATATAAAACGTGCTACTTCATATATACATATAAATACATGATTCTAAATCACATCAAATTACAAACATAGATTCCAATTATCCGTTAGTACGTATATATGCATCATATCATATTATAAACTATGAATATCGAATTCAAAATGTATTTTCTCTATTTATATAGTTTATTCATAATATGTACAGTATAATAATATAGTGTTTACGTGCATAGATATTCGATAATAAAATATTTTTATAACTGTAATCAAACCAATTTATTAATGACCATCGATTAATATCGAAAATTTAAAACTGTTATTTAATATTTAATGGTTACACATTCAAAAATATAATAAAAAATAGTTTTAGTATAGATTATATTATAAGTATACTTTATCTCATCTTGTATCTAAAATTAGAATATTCGTATGCAAAACATGATTATTCAATAAATGTTTAAAAAATAAAAATAATAAAATTGAAAGAAATTTCTCGAATTTTTCTAATAGACAATTAATTTAGAAATTTATTTTCGTTGTAAATTTAGAATTTATTGTTTCAGTATTCTATTATTAGGAGATGTAAAGAAAACTGAAAAAATAGAAAGATACTTTTTTTTTTAAAAAAAAATATATTAAATTTTTGTAAAATCCTTTCACACATTTACATCCTCCTCCAGTCGTTCTCATTATTATTGTCATGTTAAACAATAAAATTGAGTTAATTAATTCTGAAACAAAAAAAAAAAAAAAAATGGATTAAAAACACATAACTAATTACATATAAGATTATTCATTGAGAAGATTAAAAAAGAGATACTGTGTATAGTGAACGAAATACACATTAAAAAAAAAGAAGGGATGCTAAAATAAATGAAAATGTTTTATATTCATTGTGATAAAGTTTAATGAGATGTGATGTAACAACAGAATCATCGTACAAGCATACAAAATAATCAATATATGTATTTATATATGTATGTAGATATGTACATATTTATGAATACTTTTTTTTAATAAGTCAAATAATTTCCATTTAAATAGCCTATATTTTCAATAATAAAAAAACAATAAAAATCAGCTTGTTGTACATTGCGAAATTATTTAATAATATTTCCGTTGGCGATATGTTAAAAAATTGTAATTCAATTTTTCTTCTTTTTAATATGGGATTTTTGTTCGTAAATGTTTTTACAACATGAAAATAAAAGATTTTTTTTTTAAATTTTAATAACAAATAAATTACATGGATAATTTCATCCGCAAGCAGATTAATTTTTTTTTAAAGTTTTTTATTTTTAATACATAAAAAAATGTTATTTTCGATCAATTTTTTGTACACAGAAAAGTTTTTTACTTTGAGTGACCATGTTTCGAGGATGATTACATTAATAAGTTTTTCAATCAATTAATTGGGAAAACTATACATTGTTATTTTTTTTTTCGTTTTGTTCGTAAGATTCGTACACATTGCACACTCTGAACTAAAAAGAAAAATATTGATTGATGGATATCACAACAACCAAACACACAAGCAATATTATGTACATAAAAACACGCAATGAAACCTTAAGTAAAGTTTTACATATTTTTTTTACGAAAAAAAGATCTGCAACGGTTTTTCTTCCTTATTTTCTCGCATTTGAGTTATTTTAAGTAATCCATTTTCAACTGAAAGAAAAAAAACCAAAGGACTAAAATTATGTGCATACATGAGTATTCTTATGTGAACAACAGAGTTACTCTGCACTTTTAAATGATTTGCATATTTTTTTTTGAAGCATGTTTTATTCACACGTTCAAAAATAATTGCATCACAACGCAACAAAAATAAATGTTTTTGTGTTTCTTTTAAGATAAAATGAGAAAGAAATATGCGTACACAGAGCTTGTGATGAATATCGTACCCTTTTGCAATAACATGAAAGTTTTTAAGATAAATTTAAACATTTGTCATTCAAAACAGAAATTTTTATTACTTCATTATTGCTTATCAATAATTGAAATTACCTGAATCTTATCATTTTTAGATACTTAAGAATTCGTTTTAAGCTTTAAAATTGAAATCATAAAGTGTAGGCACTCAAGTGTGTGTATTGAATCTTTTTTTTTTTTAATAAAGGAAAACTGAAATATCCACACTGTTAAATAAAATAATGTAAAAGATAAAAAAAAAGTTTTTTTTTTTAAAATTTTATTTATGTAAAAAAATTGCTATTATTCATAAATAACTTATAAGGATTTTATATTTGATTTATTTTACATCTTGTTGAATATTTCTTTATTCTCATATTTGGCGTAATTTTCATAAAATAAAAATGATAAAGTGGTAAAAGATATCCATACAATATTAAAGTTAAAACGTGTAAGAATTGTTCTTTGCTGGTTTTTTTTTTTGTATCTTTGAGGAAAGATTTAGCTTACTTGCTTTTTCTTATTTCATTCATTTTCAATGTGGTTTTTTAAAGAAATTTTTCACTTTAATCGACTCATTTAATTCGCAAAAGTTAGAAGGATAAAATTTCTGAACAAGAAAATGGATATAAAGGATGTTTATTTTTTGAATGAAAGTCAAGTTGTAAATTGCCAATGTAAACAGTTCCAGTCAAATTTTTACTTGATAATAATCTTTAAATGAAAATATTTTCTACCAATTTTATCCAATTACTTTTTATTGAAATATTATTTTAAATGAATGTTTGCTTTATAGAAAAAAACGGTAAATCAAAAAACCATGTGGTAAAAAAAATAAGCACCTCAAGCTTTATCCTTTAAAAGTTCTAACATCATAAAATTAAAAAAAAACACACACATAAAAACCAATTTAAAGGAAAACTAAGCAAAAGAAAAAAATATCAAATAAATAATTACAATCTTAAATCTGTAGCTTGTAGATTGTAGTGGGTGGATAAGATATATGTACATAATAATTTTTTTTTTTATTTTGTCGCTGTACTTACAAAAAAGCTAGAAGTATGTGTTTTATATGTGTGTCTCTTACAACCAGTTACATACATATAAATATTCCACTACATGCAACGTGTGTTTAACAACATTTTGTGGTTTAATAAATTTCGTATGACTTTTTTTTTCCAAGCTACATAGTAATTTCATATTCGCTTTTTATTTGAACGGTTTTGTTGTCCTGTTCAAGGATAATATTTATACTATTACTCTTTCGATGGTTTAGCTGCGTTTTAAGGATTACAAGTATGTTGTAACCCGTTTAATATGAAACATTCCTTCTTTTTGAAAATCTTTTTAAATTAAATAATCAAAGAAAAGAGAAATAATAAAACATTATGCTTGTTTGAAAATAGTTGAAATGTTATAGTTCTTCTAACACTTAAATTCTTGATCCTTTAAAGATAATTTTGTATGAGGAATTTACCCAAACATCAGCTATACATATATCTACATTAGACAAACAGGTTGAACAACTTACATACATATTAAATGTGCAATTTTCTTCTTCTGTTCAATTTTTCCTTTTTGTTTTTTATTCCTTTTTCTTCAATATTTTTTCTCTTTTTTTTTTTTTTTTGACGATTTGTTACTTACATAATGTCATAAAAGTATTTACTGTAAAAAAATGCAATTTCATTTAATTGGATCATTACATATAAAATAATTGTACAATTACGAAGAAAATTTTCTTCTCTTAATGAGGGTAAATTTTAACTTAATATAAAGGATATACCTACATATGTAACGTATATGTTTTTTTTTTTTTTGAATGAAAATCCTTAATTGAGATTTGTCATAAAGATAAAATGTTTAAATTTCTTCACGTTTGATATTTAAGTTTTTTTTTTTTTTATTTTATTAAAAAAGGATATTCTTATATAGTTAGGATTTTCTTATTAAAATATAAATAGTGTAAATGTGTATGGTAATTCATAATGTGTAAATATAGAAGAAAATAATTTCGAACATTAACAAAATATACAGAAAATTTTGGAAGAAAATTTAGGGATAATATGATAACACTTGTGTTATTTTACATTTAATTTTTGATAACAATAATTAAAACCCGATGATAATTACGGTAAAATTTAATTCAACATATACATTTAAATCATTTTTATTATGTAACCTGAATAGAATAACTAATCTGATTATTGTTTGGAAAAAAAAGGAGAAAAACTAAAAGGATGTGATTCTTAAATTATCTTTTAATTGAAAAGAAACAAATTCGTTTTGTAAATTCTAAATTTTCAAATTTCTTAATTGTTAAAATTTTCAAATATTTGCCTTGGGTTTTGTTTATCGGCAATTTTCTGCAAGAATTAATCCATGTCACCTTTCCTTGCTTTCTTTTAAATTGAATATTAACCCTCAGTCGCTTGAGTTGTACAGTAATTATTTACAAAGTCTCAGTTTTTTGTTACTTTGTAGTTTTTACCATAAATTTTCTGTAATTAAAAAATTCAAGCATTAAAGGACATTGGCAACATTTGACCGACAATAGTTAAAATTAAAGTAAAATAAAATCTCATTCAATAAAGAACGCTTCGAGCTTTAATAACTGCTTAAGCTGTGTAAAATGTGCAATTACGAATGAACTTCAGGACACTGCACTGGTCAGAAATTTTTTTAAAATATTTAATCCAATAAATTTCCAAGAGAAGAAGAAATATTATTTCAACATGAACTTTTTACTAAGAATTAGAATTACATCTTTAAAAAATTGTAGGAGTATGAAAAATCATTTGAGATTATTTTTGTTATAAATTAACTTTTAGACTTTATTATTTTCGCAAGAATGAATTTTTGTTTTTTTCATGAGAGATTCATTCAGGACTTTATTTCATGATGTATTTGCTTAAACGCTAAAATTACACAAATTGTTTCTCATTTATTAAATGATATGTGTATCAAGCACATTCATATAATATATGATGCTGAATGGTTGTGTTATACTTACATATATTATGTACTACATTCATACCTACATTTTTCATTGAATATATCCAGAAAAAATATATGCATAGATATATCGTATGTATTTGTATGTAGACGTGTTACTTCTCATGTTTTTTTACAAAATCTTTTATATGAAATTTGCATTCGTTACTTTTAAATATAATACATATGTATGGTAGAAACAGGATTTTATGAATAAGAAAATAAATTTATGTTTCAATGCATGTAACGAGAAGATAATTCTAAATTATACAAAAAATTGAAATCATTTAGATTTTAAAACAAGTTTTTAAATGTATTTATTTTTCTCTATATGATTATGTCTTGTTTTATCTTAATTTTTTTTTTTTTTTTTCAATTCTTTAAATATTCTAAGATTATGTATCGATGTCGCATATAAAAAAATATTGCTACATAAAATTTGTGAATACATCTCATAACATGAAATTTTTATAAGAAAATTTCATTTATTATATAAAAGATAATGTAAACGGTTTCATGTATGTGAGTGTGTTTTTATTAAATGTTTTTTTTTTACTCATGAAAATGACATGTAAAAATGTAAAATATGAAATAAAATATGAAATAGAAAATCGATAAGAATATAAAATTTATACTTTTATTCACTTTATTTTGTCATTAGTTTATTTGAATTTTTCATAGCTTAAATTTCATCTATTTATTTACTTGATATTTTATATTCTGCAAAAAAGAAAATAAGAGAAATGAGAAAATGTTGTAACATTTTATGGAAATTTAAACGATTTTTGCAATAAAAAAAAAAAAACTAAAAATAAAAATATAAATTGAAAAAGAAATCTCTTTAAGTTTTTAGTGAAATATTCAAATTTACTTTTCAACCTTTTAAATTTTTCTCTTTTTCTTCGAAAATCACAAGAAAGTGTTTAAAGTTACTCAAAATTGTTTTGAACACGTTGCATTTACATACAACACTTTTGTGAACAATATTTTGAACTTTAAAGTTTTAAATAGATGTAATTAATTACATATAGCTATGTGCACATACTTATGTATGTATACATATATCTGATACTCGAATATAATCGTTATACAATTATCTCAAAGTTTATAATTTAAAAAATTTAAATGTATACTGTTGAGAAGTTTTTTTGTTTTATAAACTAGCAATTATATTAAACATTTCTTAATGAATATTATTTTAAAAGTTTGTTATGCAATTACAAGAACTGTAATAATAATAATTGTATAAAAAGTCAAGACAAACATTTTTGTTTTCTTTTTTTAAATTATTATACATTTTCTATATACGTTTATTATATACGCATATATATGTTGAGGTATTTATTTTTGATTATTTTTCTCTCGAAAATATTCATTGAGTTTAAGAAATAATTTTGTTTTTAATTACAATTACATTAAATGTATGAGAAGAAACGAATTTATTAGTTCGCATCCCCCTTTAAAAAAAAACTTAAGGTGTATATAGGACAGAAAAAAGTCTCTGGAACTCAAATAAATTTTTGGTAAGCCAAAGCTCTGAATGGGCTCTAGCACCAGGGGTAATATCCGAAAAATCACATAATAATTAATTTTGTTTGTTTAAAATTGAAAGAAAAAAAAATTACTTTTCTAATTACAATTTCAGATGGAGTCACATTACTAAAGTCAATTAAAATATCTTAAATAATCAACTAAATACTCAACATGTTTATTTTTTTATTCAATTTGATTATGTAAATGATTAATAACAAACAATAAACAAAAATGTGAGAAACTCTCATGTACATATGTAAATTTATCTTGAATGTAAATTTATTAGATGTTTGTAAAGATATTTTAAGAGATTTTAAATCTTTACAAACAAGCATTTCATCCTGTAGTTGCACCTGTTTTATGCAATATATTTAAATGCAAAATACTTCACTTCAAATCTACCAAATTAAGATACTTCTTAAGAACAATTTAGTAAAATATCTTTCATTATATCACTTCATATACTCAATGAATGAATATTGTGGTTCTTAAGGTGTTTGTGTGTGAAAATAATATTTAAAGATGCAAATAATCTTTTAAATACAATTCCCTTTTTCATTGAAGGAAAAATTAGATAAAATGGATCATAAACATATTCTTATCATTAGATACCTATTTGTTTTTTTTTCTTTTATTTGTTGGAATTGTTGTCTAAGGTTTTTGAGTATGAACGGAAAAATTTTAATTTTCGAACAAATTAAAATATCTTTAAAATTTTATGAATTGTGAAAAATTTCTAATTTCTAATATTGCTTGCATTGATAAATAAATGAAATTTTATTAAGAAAATTTTCTTGTGAAAAGAAAACCTCATAAATTTTTTAATATTCTTGAAAAAGCAGGAAAAATCAAAATAAATTTACTTTTAATGAATTTTTGCTTTTAAAATTGAAAATTCTTCTATTTAATAAATTTCATTTCAAAAATTTTACGATAAAGAACAAAAAAAATAATAAATTTTAGATTTTACAGATAATAACCAAATAATAACTGAGCTTCATTGCTAAAACTTTACCTGTAAAATAATAATTTATAATCAAAAAAAAAAAATGTATGTATGTTAGAATTTTGTTTCAAAATATTATTGTTCTTTCATTACTCTATTTAATACAAACACATTTTCATTAAATACCAGGATTAAAATAAAATTACCGTACAATTTACTATTTTTAGTTTTGAACTATTTCATATTTTAAAAGAAAATTAAGAAATTCCCTTAACAGTTATACTTTTTCAGTGTTAAAAGAAAGTAATTTTATTTAAATCACAGTTCAACAGAGGTATCATGAAAAGTTTTCAATTATATATTCTTTCAATGCAACAAAAGAGAGATAATTCTAGCTTAAAATTGTGTGGTAAAAGTTTGTGAAAATATAAAATTTTCTTTTTTTTTTTTTTGCTTCAATGCAGTCTTCTAATATTTGTGAATTTTTTACTTAAATGTTTCATAAAAATTTCGTATTTATTTGAAAATAATAGTAAACTCCAACAAAACGGTGGAAATTCACAATCCGTTACAAATGGATCACAAAATAATATGCAATTTTGTTGCAAGTTTGAATAAAAATTTTTTATTTTTTTACTTTCACCTTAAAATTGAATTTTATAAAAAACAACAACAATTTTATAATTTCTTTACTTATTTACTTCTTGCTAATACTTAGAAAATGATGATGATAATAATTTTACAAAGGAACCACAGGTAAATATTAGGAAAATTGTAACTATAACTGTAAAATAAAAGCTCTTGGGAAATATGATATGCTACGTACACGAAGAACGATAGTTTCCACTTTTTATTAAAAAGGATATTATGACTTGAAGCAATAAATTTCAATATGAGATTTTTATATCCTTTTTGTGTGTACTAAGCGAAAATAGGCAAATACAAAGGTTTTAAAAGAGATTGTAAAACTATATGTAAACAGATTTTATTTGCGATCTTAGGGCAAATTTTAATAGAATTTTCATGAGTAATGTTATGATTTTCTTGGTCTTTTTTTGTTAAAATATGAAGTGCACAAATTCATTGATTTTTTTTTACATTTTGCCATGCCATACAATTACGAAATTCCATTCTTTTTTCTTCTTCTTATTTTTTTTTAAAAAGGATAAATATCACACCTCTTCCATTTTCATTTTCACGTTAAATCTTTCATTTCAACGATAAATTATATCATTAAGAAAAACATTCAAAAATACTGATAAATTTTTTTTTAAATAATGGTGCTAATGTTGTGCAAAAAAAAATATACCACCCATTCTATCTGATAACAAAAATTTTTAGGTTTATTACACCAAGAATACTAATAAGAGATTTCATCAAAGTTTTTACCTCATCTCGAAAAGTTTTAATGATTATTTTAAGTTTTTTTTTTCTCAACATATTACAAAGAAATTCATGGATAACGAAATGCATTACAGGATTTATCCTGTTAGAGACTTTTAAAAAAATTAAGAAAGAAAAAAGTAATAAATTTTGATTAATGGCCATAAACTTTATAATAATTTTAATCGTGCAATTAAATAACTTATTTTCCATCTTGCTTTATGAAAATTTTAAGTGGATTAAGGATTAGGGATTTTTTGTTGTTGAAAAAATCAAGGTAGAGAATTCAAAATCGACTTTTATTTAAAAAGTTTATTTAATCAACTTTTTTTTCTTAAACTTAGTTTGCATTTTTTTATCCACTAAAAGTTTTTATTTTAAAATGCAATGTTTTTTTGCAAGATTTTTTTTCAAATTGATAAAAATTAAATTCAGAATGATGGCAGGTAAACATTTTATTTTTATTTATCAATAAATTAAAGCTAATTTATTTAATTTGGGTTTATTTTTAGAATTTCATTTCATCACATTTCATATTTCGATTTCTAGAAAATTTAGAAAATTGTTATTTCACGATTTTTACGAAAAAAGAAGAGAATCCTTTTTAATTTTAAATGTATTAGTTGTTTATTTTTTCTCTCTTTCATTTCCTTTTATTTGTCTCGAGTATACGTGCTTTGAATTTTTCATGAAGTTATATCACAATTATTTACTGACTTTCATATGAGTGTGTGTATAAGAAAGTGATACTCACACAGTATATGGTTCATTTTTGTAGCAATCAAACTGTTTTAGAATACGTGGTTCAATTTCTATATTAAATTCACAAGTATTTGCTTTTAATTTCTAACCAAGAATTTTAACCTACATTGATATTTTGTTATTTGAAAACGAAAATTTATTTTTTACAAAAATTGTATTTTCTGTGTTTTGACTTTTGAAGTTCCATTGAATTCCATGGTATATAAAGTGCAATGAGAAATTAAAAAGATAAAATAAATGAAAGTTTTACTGTTTGTTAGAAAACAAATATTCAAATAGTTGAATAAAATTTTCCTCTTTTTCTGATTTAAAGTAGAAAAGAAACATTTCCTGTTTTCTAATTGTCTTAAATGACTTTTTAAAGGGGGTAATAAAGACCCTTTTTAATTTTTGGTTTTCTGTGTCACGTTTGAAAAAATACATATTCATGTTCTCATTCTATGTCTAAATTTACAACTTTAAAGACAAAATTATGTAAAAAAAGATAAAAAGAAAATTTGCTAAAGGTATAGCTTACCACCTGGTGAGGTAAATTTATTTTTCTAATATAAAAGATTTTCATTTTCATTGGAAAGTCTAATTAAACCAATCAATTCTTTGAAAACATTTACACAGTATAAAGGAAGTTGAATAAATTTTCATAAATTTGAAAGATTTAATTTTGAAACCACAAAAAAAAAAAAAAAAAGAGAAAGATTTTATCAATGAACAATTTATTTACATACAATTATGCAAATAAACAGACTTTTATAAAGGAAATTGAATTAAACAGGTATTCTATTCAAATTTAAAAAAAAAAAATAAAAAATGAAGAATTTTGAGAATAAAGTCCCCAATAAAACAGATTTTTAAAAAATTTATTTTATTTTTGTAAAATGAAAAAAAAAAAATGTTTTAATTTATGGTTGAGTTTTGTTAAGTTTATATTTCCTTTTTCACATTAAATTGATTATTTTTTTTTTGTTTATCAAAATGTTTTAGTCAATTTAGAATTTTTTTGGAAAAGGAAATATGATTTATTACAAACTTTTTTCGAAATTAAATTAAAAGTTAAAATGGTTTCGTTGTAAACCAATATTTAAGATTGAAACTTAATCAAGTGGGAAAATATACCTATATGTATGTATGTATGTACGAGTATGTAGGTATACTAAAGAAAAGTTTTGTACAAAACAAAAATGAAAAAAAAAATCATGAACAAGCTTTTTCCATTGATAAAAGTTTTTTTTTGTTTCTGTGTCGTATAATTGAAATAAGTTTTTTCAAGTTTTTAAATACGTTTTCTGTTTCATTACTTTCAAGTTTTTTAATTTACAAAAAAAAAAAAAAAAAAAAAAATACTTCTATAATTTAATTTTGAAAAAAAGAGTATATTAATTTCTAGTATTTTATTCTTCTTTCTTTTATTCGAATTCTTCTTAGTAATGGGGTCCGGGATGGACCATATCTTACGCAAGGTAACATGAACCTCCTTAGTTCGTGAAGATTTTTTAATTTATTTTTTTTCTCTTCTTTTTTTATTAAGTGAAAATTTGTTCTTAAAATAAAAGAACTTCAAAAATTGTGAGGTATACATAATAAACTTTTCAAGTAGAAACTTCTCATTTTTCCTTTTTTTAATTTATTTGATAAATACACACATATAAAAACGTACACATATGAAACCTACATGATAATAATTTATATTTTCGCACAAGGAAATAAATTTCTACAATACTGAAAAGAAAAACAAAATAAAAAAATTTTTTTTTTGAGTGTTTTTATTTTGAAAGAAATAAAACAAAACTTTGAAGACATTTTTTGATTAAAATTTATAAGTGAATTTTTTTTTTTTTTAAAGTAATTTATTTATTTATTTTGAAAATTAAAATTGCGTAAAAAATTCGAAAAATGTATTCGTGATGAGTTTTTTTTTTTAAATGAATGGGGTTTCATATCATCTGCTCATTTCCTTTTTTTTTTTGAATGTTATGGAAATTACAAAAATAATTTTTGACTTAACATCATGATGAAACCCATCGGCACATTTTTACCAGCGAAAGTAAATAACTGAAAAAAGGTAAAATATATAAGATAAATATTTGATAATTTTGTTTTTATTGTATAAATATTTTTTACAACATGAAAGAAGCATTTTTGCTTTATTTACTGGCTTCTCGATGTTTTACATTGGAAAAAAAAATAAAAATAAAAAAATAAATTGCTCTGTGAAGATATTATTACATAATTTAATTGTGTTGTTCATGTTATCTTTAATAATTTTGTAGAAGCTTTTTATATCGGAAATGTACAACGAAAAAATAAATATTTATTTTGTAAAGTTTCGAAATATTTTGGAAGTTAAATCTAGAAAAATGACTTTAAGAGACAAGCTTTGTTTTTCATTTTAACGTTACGTTAACTAATTAACTTTCGGAAAAATTTTTTCATTACTGTGGAAATCTTGCCTTATTTTCAATTATCTACAATTTGACACCATATTGGTGGTTTGTCTTTGTCTTAAAACATTTTTCTTTCAATCACAGCTCTTATTTCTTAAAACATAGAGGCTCAACAAGCTCTTTAGTTTGAGCTATCAATCAATTCACTAGCTTTGATTATTGAGACTAAGAAAATTTTACACAGACGGACGGACGTACAGAAACTAAAATTTGAAAAGCATTCTTTTTCAGTTTTAAAATTTAAATCAAAATAAACTCATTTTATATTTGTTTCTGAAATAAAACTGTTGCTAAATAAATATTTTAAACTAATTATCATCACGATTGTACAAACACATGTAAAATTACATTTGTTCTAAAATATACCTCCGCCATTCAAAAAACATGTATGTTAATCCTTTTAGAAGTTCTAAATGGACTCATGCCAACAACATTATTTAGAAATGTAATAACCGTTAATTGTTTTTAACAAGCAATAAAGATGACATTTGAACTTATTTGTGAAATTGTTTTACAAAATTCGACACGATAATTTTTAACTTTTCGAATTACTTTTAGTAAATCAATTAATTTGTGTGAGAGAATCATAAAAGCCATTCCAAATAATAATTTTGCGTTATGTCGAATTGATTTTATGAGAAGAATTGAATTTATAGTAGAAAATTATTGTTGCGTATTCCATTAAATTATAAATAATAATTGTAATTGAAATTTGTTGGCGAAAAGTGTTTCTTTAGCTTTCACAAAATACTAAGCGTTCGAAAAAAATCTTCAAATAAATGATTATTTCAAGAGCTTGTGATGGAACCATAAAATAATTTTTTTGTCATCTAAACACCTGCCATGATAAATAAAAATTATAATTTTCAACAGAAAGAAGAAATTGAAAACAATAAAAAAAAAATTATATGTATCGGAAGCCCAACTGAATTTTAACTTAATTTGTTTTTTTTATACTCAAAGAAATCAAACTCAAAAAGCTTTTTAAATATAATTGTAAAAATTCAAAACAAAAAAAAATAAAACAAATAAACTTAAACTTTTTAAATAACACCCAGCAAAATTCAAAAATAAATTTTCTATTTTTCGATTAAACTTTATGTATCCAAAAGAACATTAAAGAGAAAAGAAGTAACCCACAAAGCAATCAATCTTCTATAAAATGAGTAAAATGGGGTTTCTGACAATAAATCAATCATCAAAAAATATTTTATGTTCTTTGCTGATACTGCTGCTCTACAAAAGCCTATTACAAAATAAAAAACCATTAAAAAAAAACTTACTGGTCCAGATTTCATCATGAAATAACTTTTGAAAAAAAAATATGTATTTTATTGTAATAAATTCTCTGGGGTAATGTTAACAATATTTATTTTTATATTTATTTTTTTTTGGCATCGTATAATCAAGAAACTTCATGATTTGAAATATCAAGAGAAAAGATTTATTAGAGTAAAAGCATATTTTGTTTTATTGTTAAACTTTAAACATACACCATGTAAATTGTAATCGCATTATCATCTTTGAATATCTTTTGGAGTATGAGAAAAATAATGTACATAAATTTTAAAATTAATATTTTGAAATAATGTCTAGTCTTCATGTTGGAAATTTTATTAAGCAAATTTATGTTACATTGATTACATGGAAAATTTTAATAAATGCTTTGTAATGAAAGAATGCCAATTTTACAAACTTAAGAATCCTTTTAGATAGCTTTTTCTTTTTAAATCAAATTATTGACATACTGTGGGTGTAGTAAGATACTTAATTGATATTTATCATTTTATTGTCGTTTAATTGCTCTTATCAAAATTGATAATTAAATAAAAATCAAGAATGCTTTGTGGAAATAAAATTTCAGGGAGTTATCTATAGAAATTTATTAATTGTCAGTTTTTATAGACTCATCCTCACTGACAACAAAGTATTAAAAATTTTACGTTTTTCATTCAATTTAATTGCCAAGAAGAATTAAATTTTAACTTTTTGCTACCTTTAATTTTAATTAGTTTCAAATATGGTACTAAAATAATAAAAAATAAATGGTACTAAAACACAAGGATAAATCGTATTTTATTTCGAAATTTTATGAATAATTTTATCAAAAAAAAAAAAAATTTTTTTTTATTAAAGACCGTAATTAAATAAGGATTCTATAATTCCATATTTTGGTAGAAAAATTCAATAAAACCAGTAATAGATGCATGTAAAAGAAGGACAATAAAAATTTAAAAAAAAGGTGGTTAATAAAAATTTAAAAAACACAAAAAAAAAAAGTATGTATAGGTAAAAGGATTAAAACACATTGGTCATTGATGCGATTATTTTTATAATTCCTTCCTGTATTTTTTTTAATTTTTTTTTGTAAATTTTTTAATAAAAATTAAAACACAAAAATAAAAAAATATTGTTTTCAATTAAATTTTTACTTGTAAAAAAAATGTAATTACATATTTCAATATTTAATTTAAGCATTTATTACATTTAAATGAATACATATTTGTATGTGTGTATGTGAAGTAATAATTAAAAATTGAAAAATTATGAGAAGAAAAAAAAAAGGTGGATATAATTCAAATTTTTACAATCTGTAAAATGAATTTATTATTCACTTTGTAATATTAATAAATAATAATGTTTTTATTGGTTTTATTAAAACACATTAACGTGAAAAGTACAAATTACTTTTTGTTATTGTTTTTTTTTTTATTTTACCAATTTGTTTTCAGAAATATGAAATAAAATCTATAAAATATTAAATAAAAAAATTTATTTTCACAAAAATGAAAAAAACAAACAACAAAAAAGTAATAATAATTGCAATAAATTTTCTGCATAAATGTGTAACGTATAATTCACTGACATACTTAATTTGTATGAAAATAAAATATTATTTGTTATTTATCAATTTCAATTACAGTTTTCGTTTTTTTTTTTTTTTTAATAAAAATTAATTTAAAAAAAATAAATTTTAATTTCTCTTTAAAGTTTATATTTTCATGTGCATGTAAATTTCAATGAAAACCTTAAGTTTTTCACTTAGTTTTTTTTTTTGCAAGTATGTAAATTTTTCAATTATTTTACACATTTTTTCAAAATTTTTCCAAGTGGCATGTTACTTTATTAGGCTAATTTGAGACAACAACAAAAATGAACACATCCATAAAATGACCGCAACTCATTATTTAAATCACTTTTTCCGTTACAGTTTTCTTTCTAATAGCTAATAATATCCTTTAATTTGCATAATATTTAAGATATGAACATGTTATTTTATACATGAAAAATATACAATTTGCATATAGTTACCTACATTTTGGTATTATGGTTAAAATAATTACACATTTCAAAAGAGTTTATTAGCATAAAATTATAGGTGAATAAACTATAAAAATAAAATCAAAGAACACACACAAATACGAGAAAAAAAAATTAAAAGAAAATGATGTAAAATGTATGCAAACCACTCGCAATTTACATCAATTTTTTTTGGTATTTAAAATTAAAATGAAAAAAAAAATCAAAGACAAACAAAAAATTCACATTTATTTTTTTCATATTTTTCAATTGTTTTAAAATTGTAAAAGAATATGCACATTCATGTGAATCTTTTTTTTTTATAGAAATTCTTTTGTGATTTTCATGTTGCATATTTTATATTAAAAAAAAAAAAAAAGTGAAGGTATTCATGCTTCATGATGTTCATTTGAATTTTAAAATGAAATTTTTTGATTTCGAAAATTTACTCTGTCATAATTAAATTAAAAGTACATAATATAGAAAAAGGTCCTTTGTTGGTTTTATAAAAAAAAAATATTTAAATTTTAATTCTACTATATTAACTAAAAAGAATGAAAGTTGTTATATGTTAAACAAGTCTTTTGTAATTTTAAGCAAAAGATTCGAAAAGTATAAAATTAAAAATAGAAATTACCTGTGACATGGTGTGTTCACTTCCTGTGTCTAAGAGCATGTATCCGAAAATATTAACAGATAAATCTCCCGCTTGAACTGTATAGATTCCATTAATATTGAAAGGGTTAAAGTAAAATGGTAAAACATATTACATCCTTTAAAAAAAAAATTTTTCCAATATAGTAACTTTAAAATTTAAGCTGCAATTTTTTTACATTTTCTATGCTTTTAAAATATTTTATTTACAAAACAAAAATGATTCTACTTAAAATATTTACATCCTTTTAAATAAATAAACATATACATACATATTCAATATGATATGTATGTATGAAGGCATTTAAATTTATTTATTTGAAAACATTTCAAACCACAATTATAATATGAAATTAAATTGCTTTTCAGTATGTAATTACAAAATTTTTGTTAAATTGGTTTTATTATTTTCATTTTTTTTTGTGCATAATTTTACATTAGTAGAGACAATAATGTGTAATTACTATTTTTGCACATTTGTAAAATTTCTAAAAACATTTCTCTAATAACATTTGAAATAATTAATAAACATAATTGAAAATGGTTTTTATTTAAATGAGTTTTGGTTTGGAATGGTATTTTTTTTTTTCATCTTTTATTCACGATTCTGATAAAAATTTGGGGTTTTGTATTTTTAGAATTTTAATAAAAATTTTATTGAATTTTTCTTTAACTTCGGTTATTTCTGATTTTGTTAAGATTTTTTTTTCTTCTTTATTTGTACTTTCATTGTATGTTTTTGGCTCGAGAGAAAAATTCATAATAAGCAAAAAATATAAGATTAAATGGATTTTTATTTGAATTACTTATGTCCAATTTCTTCATAGTTCTTAATAATGAACTTCCAGTTAAAGTTAAACTACCGATAAATCTAATTTGGTTTTCTTCATCCAAAGCACAGATAAGTTATCACCGAGATAGAAAATGTTGTTTCCGAATTTCCGAATATAAATGAGGTTCAACTTCATGATTAATTTTGAATAATTTTTAAGAAGTTAAGTAACCGTTTCATTATTTTTATTATTACCAGTGACCAGTGAAGTTGCTAGTTAAAGTAAAAATAAAATAATTTAAAAATAATAACAATATTATTAATAAAAATATCCATAACCACTTCTAATAAAATAAAATCCTAATGAAAAAAATTTAAACATTAAAAATAGCTCTAAAACTTTAGCTTTCAAAGCTTTAGTCAAAATATAAACCAATTTCAAAGCTGTTTTCAAAATATTTTTAATCTTGAGATAATCGGTACTATCATGACCAGATAACTTTATCCTCTTAATAAGTCTTATCTGAAAGTGAAGAAAACCAAATTCTTGATTTATCCCCAGTTTAAAGTTATTAAGAAGATAACTTGACCTGAAGAAATTGGACATTAGAGATTTTCGTAGAGTTCAAATTTTAGAAAAAAGAAAAAGAATATTTCTTAGTAAAATTGCAAAGGAAATTTTAAGACTGCTTAAAGGTGAAACAAGTACATATACGTACACATGTATAAATATCATCAAATTTTTATTTTTCCTCCCACGAAATTTCTAATTTCTTTTCAAAAAGCTTTCAAACCTCGAAAAATTTGCGTGAATTGATTTTTTTTTTTTCTAAATTCAATAATGTTTACGTGTTTATTTTTATGTATGTACATATGTAATTCACAAATTGTGTAAATGTCATTCCAATACGCACAAACCAAATTTGTTTCCCTTATAGCTAAATGTAATTTTTATGGTTAAATAAATTCACATTAACCGCAATAATGAATTAATTTATGCAAATAAAACATTAAAAAATTTTGTTCGGTCATTTACTACGTACTATGTATGATTTTAAGTTTTAAAGTATTTTTTAAAAATTCAGAAAAATAAAATTGAAAGGACGAAAATTCGAACGAATTTATTCCAGTAGGTACAGGATATTTAGTTGTGAAAAACAGTATTGAAATTTATAGAGCTTGAATTTATTTCAAGTAACGTGTTTTAACATAGTTTCTCTGTGACTTTAGGATATTATAGGATTTTATTTCTCATTGCAGAAGAAATATTATCCTTTGTTATCCTAGTTATACAAAATTAGCATGCATACAAAATAATTTGTGTCTAATCGTTACAGAGTTTTTATAATATTGCCAAAAAATTCTAATGTTAACTATAGAGAATGTACAGTACAAACAACACAAAAACGGATGAAATCCGAACGTTTTATTTTTCTAACAAAAAATCTAAACAAGAAAGCCATTATTTGAAATAAATTAATTACATTGCGTTTTTATATGTTCATAAACTTTATTACGATTACTTTTTTCGTTATGATTTCCTGACATTGATTTATTTTTTATCGCGATAATTCAACAGTGATGAAAAAATAAATATATTGTTTGAATTGCTTAAAAAAATTACCATAAAATCGAAAAATAAGTATATACTTAATATAGAAAAAGTTTATATTTAAACTATTGTGCGTGTCATATAACAAGGAAATATTGAATTTCATAATGTAATAATTTTATTTTCGAATAGAAATATAAAAAAACGAAAAAAAAAAAAATATTAATCGATAAAATAATAATGAAATTCATGAGTAAGAAAGAAAAATTGAATGAATATAAACGAACTCGATCGAATTAATTAAATCGTACGGTTGAATTTATTCTTTGAAAATTATACGTGTTAAATATGGTGTCACGTTTCACTATACCTATAGTATACATACATACATATGTATAAGTCGAACGTTCATTTAATTGTCTTTAATATTAAAAAAATATAACAATAAGTAACTTTTTATATTATAAATTTACGTATGCTATGAGTATATATACGTTACATATGAATGTGTTTTTTTTCTTAAGACTTAATATCATATGTCAAAAATTGATTGACAGAAATTTTATATACGAAAAATATTAAATAACTTTTTAAGTAAATATGCCTAATTTTTAGTACATACATTATGTACATATATATATACATAGGTAGGTACATACATATTTGAAATTCATTTTATTATTTTGAATCTAATTCATTTTGAAAGGATAGGCTTTGAAGTTGTAATTTAATAATAAACTTTGACATTATTGAAGTAAAATTATTTTGGTTTTTTTTTTTTTGTGGTTAACTTTTAACTTTTAAGTTTTATTAAGTCTAACCGAAATGTAACGTATCGTATTTTGATATATCCGTTCTTGACATAATTACGAGTAAATTGTGATTTTTGATTTGCCTTTCTTGAAAATCGATTCTAAGATTCACAGCACAATTTCGAGATAGTATGCAAAAAGCTGTTATTTTTCTTAGATTCAATTATAGATGAAACGCAATCCTAAATGTATTTTCTTAATTTCAATTAAAATCATGTACAAATTTTGTTGAGGCCACAAAAGAAAAAAATCAAAAGGAAAATCGTTCGCCTTGTACTATTCAAAAATAAAATTCATGTATAAGATTGATTGAAGCTTTATGTATTTTTTTCCATTTCCATTCAACAGGTCACAAAAGGAAAATTTTGTGAATTTAGAGAAAAAACGAACAATAGAAAAGGTGTTTTTTTTTTTTTGGCTCTCAGATATTCAAATTCTAAATCATCACCAATTTTTCCGTTTTTTTTTTGAATTTCATCATGATATATATAAGAAAATTTTGTAAGTTATAAATTTAAATTTATCATTTTTCTTTAAAAAAAAAATTCTCAACACATACATGATATGTACCATGAGAATGAAGATTTCAAAACGTTTTTTTTTACAAGTATGCGTAATATAAGAAATTCGGATGAAAAGATTATATGTAAGGATCTGTCGAAAAAGACATAGAAAAAATATAGATATATATGTATGTATGAAAGAATGTATAATGTAATTATGTAGTATTTTCATAAAACAAGATGTAGAAAAATGTTAAAACATATCTGAGAAATTTTAAGGATTTGAAAAAAAAGTATGTACCTATATGGTTTTTGAAGAAAGTTTTTTTATAATACATACAGGAAAATATTTGTAACGGATTTTCTGTTTTTAAAAAAGCCTATTTTTGAATTCGTCATTAAAAAAAGTAACACCTACATCCATTTCCACATAAATAATACACCTGTTAAATTTTTTACAGATAAATTTATGTAATTAAATTAAAATAAATTTTTCATTACTCTCATATTATACGTATTTATAATATGCTAATTAGTTTAATCACATCTTTTTTACAGATAAGAGTCATAATAATTCCATCTCGTGATAATATAATCACATTAAATATTCATAAGTAAGTTGATAAATTAATTTAATCGAATAATAACCCACCACAAACTCATCATATCATCGTACACTCGTACTCGTATATGGGCTGCGTTTGGTAATTATCATTATTAAACAATTATTGTGAAAGTGAAAGTAATGTGAAATGATGTAAATGAACAAATTTATCTAAGTGACTTTTGAATCTGTTGTGTTATTATCTCTGTTCTAATTGTTTATGTAGAATTTATATTCATAAGCGATAAAATTAGTCATTTTTTTGTGTCATTTTTGAATTAATTATTATACGTATTATTTTTTGTTGATTATTCAAGCACATGTTTTACTGCTTAGAAACAAAATTTACTTTGTAATTTGCTGCAGGATTTAGTAAAATGGGTTTTTTTTCTTCACTGTGCAGATAATATTATTTACAAGTTAAGTTTAATTTAAGAGAAAAATGTGAGAAGTCTTCAAGAAGTAAAGATACATATTCTTAATTGTTGAACAATTATTTATCAGTGCTCAGATATTATGTACTTTGTAACTTTTTATGATTAAACTAGAAGTAAGTATCTTGAAGTCATCTTTAAAATTGTGCAGGAGTTTTGAGCTTTTCAAAATAAAATTTACTATGATAGTCTAAATTTATAAGTCTTTAAACTAAAAAACAAAATACTTAATTTTCCTAGATTTTGTTATTTATTTTCCTCATTCTTTCATTTAACACATTTTAGCAGTTTTCTGTTTTAATTTTATCACTTTTTCCAACTTTTGTTATCACTATGAACTCATCTTTATCAAACATTTTCCTGACCTGTCAGAATTACACAACAATAATGAAATAAAGTTGACAAGTTGTACGCATTCAAGAAAAATTTTCCAGCAAATTAAACAGACACCAATGTTTTGTTTAGAATTTCTAAATACAGATAACATAAATAATTATGAGAAATTTAATAAATGATAAATATTTGTTGTCTAGTTTTCTTTTTTCGTAAAAGAAGAAATATGAAAGTAGTGACAAATGAAAAGAAAAAAAAATATCATAACAAGAAAAGATATATCATTTCATTTCATGAAATACTACAATTCTTTCAATAAATTTGGATTAGATTAGGTCTAGAGTTCTTTATTTTTTTATTTTATTATAAAAGATATTCATTCAATTTTAACTTTAACTTTCTTACACATTTGAACAAGGAAAAAGATTGTAAAAGAGAAAGTCAATAAAGAAAGAAGAATTGTTAACTGAAAGCACCTGAAAGTATAAGCCCTTGAAATATGAATCGCGTGTCAATAGAATAAACCATAAATTACTAAAAGGTGTTAATCGGTTGTAAAAGATTCTATCTTGGTTTAAAAATTTTCATTTATCAACTTAAAGATAGTTGGTTAGGCGTTATTTTAACGCATTAAGAAGAAAAAAAAGAAGGCCTTAACGCATAATGGGTGATTCTATTAAATACACTTCTTAACCTTTAATCTGGGTTCTTTATTAAATAAATCTAATAATAAAAATGTAGATATAGAATAAACCTAACAATAAGCTCGTAATTAAATTGCTAAAAAAAATAATACCGTAAATTTTAATCTCTTTTTCTAATTCGTTGCAGTCGACTTTATTGGATGCTTACTATACATTCGTAGCAAAAAACAAACATGTGTATATATACGTATAAATTTTATTCAAAAATCTACAAAATAAAATTAAATATACATAATGATAAACGTTTGTGTATCTTAATGAACGTGTACACAATATGAAGAAACAATAATTGTACGTACATATGTGAATGCCCACAGGTATTTTTAAGAGGCATATCATATTCATGACACCTTTGCAATATATTCTTCAATGATGATAATAAGATTATAAGCTACAGCTGTCATATTTCTTTAATACGTTACTTTTATATATAAAGTCAAATATATGAATGTGCATAATAGTATCTTCTTTTTTAAAGAAACAAAGAGAAAAAAAAATTGCTTAGTTCATACTTAAAAATAAATTTCATTTCAAAAAGACATTGAATAATTTAAAAGAAACGGACTTTTCAAACAAGGAAGTAAAATGAACATAAAATAGAAAAAAAACAATAATTCTGTAGTAGGTACATAATGCCTATAGGTTATTTTGTAGATGGCATGTAATGTCAATTCGATTAGATCGCCTATAAGATTAGAGTGTTTATCACCAATAAATGATGTTAAAGAACAATCGTTTTGTAACGTTTGATTTCTCATTTATTTAAATTCAAAAAAAAAAATATATATTCAAAAAATTTCTTTTATTATTTTGTTTGTGAACGGCATGTGGTATATATCTATCTTCCACACCTTTCTTATTTCAAAAATAAAAGACATTTGATTAAAATTCTACCATTTTTGAAATAATAAAAAAAAAAAAACGAATAAAATTTAAATGATACATTTTCTGTATTAAAAATCTTATGCGTAGGCGAATTAATGGATTCATGCTTATGTTCTTCGTAATAAAACATTTAAAAAAAAAGGTATTTTGTAAACTAAGGAGAAAATAGATTGAAATTATCTTTTTTTTTTTTAAATAAACTAGATTAACAATAGCATACTTTAACTTGACACAAAGATAAATTTTATTGGATACACTTAAATGTCACTTCACTTAAATTCTATTTGTATTTTTTTTGTGTGTGACATTCTACATAGAATACGTGTTCAAATCAAACATTAAGAATTTAAACAAAACGATTCGAAATTCTATGAAAGCTTTTGGAATAATCTCCATAAAATTATTTACTGAATTTGAATAGGGTTAAATGTAAGCTAGAAGCGATCTAAGAGATGGAATTTAGTATCTTGAAGCCACTTGGGGCCAAATGTTTAAATTAAAATTAAATTAAGGCGCTTATATAATTTTTTTAGGTTTCATATTTTTCGCTAGCGCGAATTAAGTCACTTGAGCTATGCTTTTTTTCGTCTCTTATATCAGAATCGTGACTTAGGTCTTGGTGTAAAAAAATTTGTGAGTAAATTTATTTTGACAAAAAAAATTACTTTACAATGGCACAATTAGTTCTTTGAGAAATAGTTGCTTCTACAAAATAGCTAACAAAAAAGAATGAAAAATATAATTTAAGTATGAAATTAATTAAAAGTTTTTTTCAAAATTGTGTTTATTAAATAATGAAACAATATCCTTTAGTCATAATTTTTGTTTTTATACACACACATAATATGTGAGTGCTATAGGTATGTAAGTATACTATGTATATATGTACTTTTATTTCATAATATTTATAAAATGTCACTAAACTAAATTAATTCATTTGCAAATTTTATGTTCGTTATACCTATTTGTACATTGTACAGACTTAAAAACTTCATCCAATGTGAATGACAGTAGTAATTAATGCAAATGTTTAAACATTATGCAAGAGTACACACACAAAAGTTCAAAATATACTACATACATCTATGCCTATGTATACATACTCGTTTGTAGATACATTATGTGTAAAAAAAAATGTTAACTCGATATGTGCATTTCAGGAAGTTTATAATTTTGTTTATTTTATAGAAGGTACATATGTATTGTATGTATATACATAAATAGGACAAATTTTGTTAAAAACTTTCATAGGTGTATCGTCTATAAAATTTATAGATTTCAGCCTGAAAGGCATTTTGTTTTAAAAGCATTCAGGATAAAGTAGTTTTTGTTGTTCATGTGAAAATATTTTTAGTAGGTACTCAAAAATATTTTTAAAAAAATGTAAATTTCGAGTATTAAATTTAATTCTGTGAATTTTTTAATATATAAAATTTTTTATAAAGTAAAAAAAAATCTTTTTTTTCCTTTAAAAAGTTCAAAAGGATAATTATAAAAAAAAAAAAAAAACCCAAAACTTTTTATACAAACGATACTTTTTATTTCACCAAATTACACATTTAAATATTAAAAATGAAACATACCATGTTTAAGAAATTTGTAATCAATTTCTTTTTCCTATTACTTTACCATTTTCATATTGACAAAAATTTATTTTTATTTGTAAATTCAAAGTAGAAAATTTGTTACAGATACTTTTTCAATTTATTTACAGATTGCTCATTATCTCCAATATTATATCAGTTCATTACCTTTAAAAAAAAAAATAAAGTAAAATATTTTCCAAAAGTCAGTGAAACATCATACAGAATCAATATTTGTATATAGAAACACTCATAAAATGATATCTCTTTTATCATTCACTTTTTTGACAAGTCATTGAGCTGTAAAAATCAATGTTTTTTTTTCTTTTTCTTCTTTATTTATTTTTTTTTCTTCATTTAGAAGAACATTAAAGGAAAATTATGTGATATTTTTAATATAAGAAAATCGGAAGTTAATATGTATGATAAAAGTTCAAAATTGATTTTTGATAGACGATTTTTAATGATTTTTACTTCCTTCATTGAATCCTGCAAGAATATTTAAATATTTACCATATAAGATACACAAAATTTATGTATCCTTGTGTCTGTACTACAAAGATACATTTCTTTTTATATCTCTAGTTTATTTTAAAGCTATTTTTATATTTTTAAAGATTTAAAAAGTATAGGAAGAAAGAATTATGGACATAATAAAAGAACAATAAGAATCTATTTAGTTATTAAAAAGTTTACATGTAAGTGGAAAGCAAAAAGAAAATTCATTAAACGATTAAAAAAAATTAGAGAAAAAACATAGATATTTTCTGGGAAAATATTTTATGTATTTCCTTTTTCTAAAATAAAAAACCTAATTAAGTAAATTAAAATTCCTTTTCTAATAGAACTCAGAGACATTCAAGATATTCATTTTTTTTACCGTTATTTTTTTATGAAAGTACCACAAAAAATGTTATTTAAAAGATTTTTCTTTTTAATTTTCTTAAAAGAAAATTTTCTTTGTTTAGTTATTCGCTTTTGTGAATTTTATTCTGATTTTTTTTTCTCTTAAGATTTCATACTCTAAATAATTCAAATATTTTTTAATGGATTTCCTAAGGATTTGTTTTTCAAATTTTTTTCTTAATTTTTACATTATAACAAAAAATATACTTTCTTAACCGAATCCTTTTTTTTTTTTCTTGATAAATATCCAGGGTTTCATATGAAATTTATAAATTGTGTTACACACTTTTTGGATTTGACTCGTAAAAACAACTAAATAAAATTTTTTATATGTATGTATCTAAGTTTATACCAAAGATACTAAATAACACATAATGACAAAATATATTTTTCCTAATGATAATGAAAATGGGTTAATTTTATGATGAAAAAAAAATTGGTCAGTAACGCCCTTGATCATAAAAACAAAATATGTACATAAAAATGTGCTGCAATGAAATACGTAATACCTAGAATTTGTTATTTTATTCATTAAGTTGGTTATTTTACAATACTTTCATAAAAATGGGAGTATATTCAGTTAATGATGGAACTGAATGATTGCAGAGAAGGAAGAACATAAAAAAGATAACAAAACAAGAATAAAAAAAGTGGATTTTTTTCTTCTCTAACTGTCGAACACAATAATAATTTGAGCAATGTTATTTATGAGAGAAATATTATGGAAGAAAGTTGTAGAAAATATCTTCTTGACTGGAGATTGTGTTGAAAGGATAATATGTATGTATAAAAATAACCAAATTTATTTAAGACATTTAGACATTATCCAAATAACAAATTAAGAACATTTTAGTTTGATGTTGTTTTTTTTTCTTTTATTTATTTCTTTTCATATCCTTACGTAATTATTCCTTTTAATAATAAGTTAAGATTTTTCAAGTAGCTATTAATTTTGAATAAAACTGTCAATATAGTCTTAATGTTTGTGAATTTTAAGGATAAGGATATATGTACAAGGACATTGATAAATTTGAATGAATAAATTGTTTGGAACATAATTGTGTTTGACAATATCACTCGAATTTTGATAAGGATCTAAACATGAAAATGACATCTGTGAAAAAGGATATTTCATATAGGTACACAAAATCATTTTAATTTGTCAATTATTGTAATTGACAAAAGCATTCATTTAATGCATTCGAGTTCAATTGATAAATAAATATGACAAATTTTGCATATAGTATACAATAAGTGCTGTTCATTATGTTTAAAATTAATGCAATTTAGGATTTTTGGGTTTATCGTTTTTAAACACAATTATTGCACAGGACATGCATGTTTTTAAAAAAATAAAATAAAAATAAGAAATTAAGAGCAAACTTGGGCCATTGATGTTGAAAGTGGCTTAAGTCCAACCTGTTTTGAGATAGTAAAGGTTTCTTTTATTTCAGTTTGTGTGATTTCTATTGAAAATTTTCGAAGGATAAATAAAATGTTAATCTTCATCTGAAATTTTAATTCATTTTTTTTACTGAGAATGGACTTAACCACTTTCAAAATTGGATTTCAAATTAAAATGATTAATTTAAGTTATTTTGAATTAACTGATAAACAAGATATTTTAGCCAAATAATAAAATGCCGTAGGCTTATTAATTCATTAATTAAATTTAATCACATAAATACATTTATGAATTTTTTATATTTTTCTAAATTAAGTACCACTTGATTAACCTTTAAAATCTTGAAACTCAACTTTATTTGTTTTGATTAAAAAATTTGAAAATTATAAACGAATATAAATTTTAGTCATATTTGAGAATCTTGATAAATGGCACACGTAGTACCTGGTTTTTATTGAAAAATTTTACAAAAATAATCAACAACAATGGTTTTTTTATTTTTGGTAAACAAAAAATTGTTTTTTTAAAGTTTAAATTGTTAAAAAGTACAAAAATTGTTAAAATTAATTTTTTTTTTATTTTATAGTTTTTCATCATAAACATAACATTAGCAACAAAATGTGAAAATCAATTAGAAAATTTTACACCAAATTATTCGATTCTTCCAAATGAAATTTATTCAATAAAACCAACTGAAATGGTAATTAATAGTGATTCAAATTATACAAATAATTCTTTTGAAAAAATTCACAATTTCAATGAGAATAATAATAAAACAACAAAAATAACTTATATAAAATTAATACACAATGATCGTTATCATCCAAATTATAATAATAATAAAGAAAATAAAAATAATAATGGTGGTAATTTAAAAATTCATAAAAATAATAATGATTCAGAAATATTTTATGTTAAATCAAAAACAAATGGTAAATTTAATTCAAATACAATACGTTGTTTCAATCAACCAGAATTTAAAAAAATTTTACTGTACAAAATGATAAAAAATGAAAATCATAAAAAAAATTAATTAAATAAAAAAGATACAATTTGAAAAGTGCCTTTGTTTGTTTTCTTCTTTTTTTGTTTCTTTTTTTCTAAGAAAATTATTATTGAATAAATAATTTGATAAAAATTTAAAACAAAAACTAAAAATTTTAAACATACATAAAAATCCATTGTAGACCAAGTCGACTAGAACTTTTAGTTCCATTGTATTTTCATTGAAGCTCATAAACAAGTTGAAGTAACCTCAGGTTGATTTATTACTGTTTCATATCACCTGAAAACAAAAGAATTAAACAACATCGTTTTAATACTTGTAAAACAGGGTCCAATCATACGTATGTATTTATTTCATCATCATTTAAGATTAGATTGGGTTTTAAGGTATTTTTTTTTTTTAAATAAAAATAAGGAAGTATACTCGTATTTTATATGTATATAAAAAAAGCACACGTCACACGTGGCATCTTTTCATACACACCTTTATTTATACCACAAAAGTTAGCTATGATATATACATACTTTAACACATCACTTAAAATCTGTTTGGTTGACTTTAAATTTTTTATTTTTCATATTTTTTTCCGAACAATAAAAATTCATTGTAGGCGGTTTAAACTGATTACATGTTCTGAATTGTAATGACTTTACGGTGTATACGAATATATACGGTATATTCTCCCTATCACTAAAAGATGACAAGACTTTGACTCACTTTTCTTCTTGTTGTGTGGTTCTCATATTGTTTACAATATCTGAACATAAGGTACCTATTTAATTTTACTTGACTTTATACATGCGGCCAGATGATTTTGCTGTCAGAAAAAATTATAGATAAATTTTGTTTTATGTAATAATGGGTAAATAATTGTATTTAGTTGTGCTTTATTGTTTACTTTTTTGCAAAAAAAAAAAAAAATATATATAATAATAATGTTCAATTATTTACCAAAAAAAGTTCTTGAGCTAACAGAATAAAAAATCCATAATATTAAAATGGGTGGGATTAGTTAATTTGATCAGTAAAATCTATAATAGATTAATGCTAAATAAAAAAAGTCTTATAACTTTAATTAGTGAAAGCTTAACCTAATTCTGAATAAAACATTTTTTTTGTGGGTGGAATAATTATAAATAATACATTTTTTAATTCTTGCAATAAAAATAACGAATGTTTTTTAATTACAATGTTTTTAATGGAAATAAAATTATTTATCATTGATTTAAAAAAACATAGAATTTACGATTACAAGAAAATTGAAAATTTCACAGTAAATTAAATTACAATTGAGGACCATCATTTCAAAAAGCGAAATATCAGGGTATTTTTTTTTCCAAATTGAGTTTGGTGAGTTTTTCCAAATAAAACTCAGAATAAATTCTATAGATTTGTAATCAAATTGGCGATCAAAACAGTTAATGAGTTTTACTTGTTAATTTAAAGTTAGGTGTGTTTTTCACATGTAGTTTTTTTAAATGACGGTCCTCAGTCAGTTATCCATTGTCTCTCTCTTCAATACAACTTTGATTTAAATATTATTTTATTCGCTACATATTTTTAATAGTTTTTTATTATTGAAAATATGGGCTATTAAAATGGGAATTATATTCGGACTTATTAAAAAAAAGTATTCATATACATATGTAGGTATATTGATTATTTTGTATGCCTGTACGATGATTCTGTTGTTACATCACATCTCATTAAACTTTATCACAATGAATATAAAACATTTTCATTTATTTTAGCATCACTTTTTTTCATTATTATTATTATTGTGTGTCGTTCATTATACACAGTATCTCTTTTTTAATCTTCTCAATGAATAATCTTATAATTAGTTATGTGTTTTTAATCCATTTTTTTTTTTGTTTTTTTTGTTTCAGATTTAATCAACTCAATTTTATTGTTTTATATGATGATGAAGATGATGATGATGAGGAGGACAACGTCATATGCATGAAACAACGTATTTTTCGTTGCCAAAAAGGATTATATAAAATTTAATTGGTTTATTATTTTTTTTTTTTATTAATGATGCACGTGTATTATTTTCAAAATTGTAATATAGAAATGAACAGAAACTTCTACATAATGGTAAAAAAAGAAGAAGAAGAAAAAACAATCCAGTGTAAATTAATATATTCAACTTAAGCAGGTATGTATTATACACATATATGTATGTACTATGTATCTATATAGAAAAAACATTAATCTGATTTTAATTAAATTTTGAATGATTAATTTTTTTTGCCTTAAGAAAATTTCTATAATTTAACTTTTATAATAATCAATCAATTTATATTTTCTTTTTTGAATTCACTTAACCTCAAAAGTTTTTTTCTCTATTGTACAAAAAAATCCAATGTTTTGTAATTTTTAAAAGGGCTACTTTAAGGGGATTACATAAAAAAAAAGTAAAATCGTCACCATTATCAAGAAATTTTATATTCACAATTTCTTTATCCTTTCCGAATGTGAATTGCAATACCTGTTAAAAAAATTCGATGAAAACCATCTGTTTCCGGTGATCGTCATATGTATATACTTATATACGTTTACAAAGTTGTAAGGAACGGTAATGGAAATAATTCTAACAGCAATATTCAAAAAGAAATAAAAAACAATACAGGTGTAAATGGGAACGGAAATAAGAGTAATAGTTTAGGTAGTATATTTAATATGCTTTTCCAGGTTGTGTATTTTTAGAACTTTAAATGTCCGATGATATGTTGTTAGTTCTGTTTTTTTTTTATTACTGTTGAATTTGTTATCCATACACACTATATGGACAGAGAAAACATTTGTTGGATTAAAATTTATATTTTAGAAATGCAAACAAGTATGGGAGAAAAAAGAATTAATAAAATTTATAAGCTTTCGTATGTTAAAACAGTTTATTGAGCAATTTTATCCTTTACGAATATTGAATAAAAAAAAAAACACCTGTACATTATATAAAATGTAATATTTTGTGAAATATAAACACATTCACGTATTTTGTAAACATCCTGAATTTAAAATTATGTACTTGTTTAACATTATTTGAATATATTTACATTTAAACGTATTCCTGATGTGTAATGTTTGTTTTTTTTAAGAATTGTGGTTAAATATTTTACTTTAAATTATTATTTTAATTTTTTGTTCAAACTTTAATTAAAAATTTTGTATATATTTATATGTTATTCATAAATTTTTGTGTATTTTAGAAATTGAAATTAATTGTATTTAAATATTTTATTTCCTGTATTTGTATAAAATAAAATTTTCATAAAAATTTAAATCTAAAATTAAAAAAAAAAAATAAATAAATAAATAAACCTCTCAAACTACATATTTAAATTTGAATTACTTTTTACATATTAAAACAGAACTTTTACACACAAAATAAGCATGCTTATCATACGTATGTAATTACGGCACCCAATGTTATTTCAGAGAACCGTAAATATAGAAAAAAGATCTTAAGAAATGAAAATACTTTCTGGTCTTTTTTAGAACAAACCTTAATTCTATCAAAGCAAGTAAATGCTTTTGAATTATTCAACACATATCCTTGATATCAATGTCACATAATGTGTAATTTATTTTCAATAGAAAATTTCTGATAAAATACGAAAATAAAAGAAAATGAAACAGTAGAAAAAGAAAAGAATTTAAAAAAAAAAAAACTCATAAAACAATGAAGTTTATAGCGGTAGAATTTTAGTTGGAATTTAATTTGATGATAAAAATTACATACATTGAACAGTACGAGTATACAAACAATATACAGTGTTACATTTTATGGATCCTTGCTTAAGTTACAGAGAAAAATCGATTATATTTTTCGTAAATAATACTTTTTTTTTTGCACATTTAAAATTTTCAATGGTTATTTTACACGGGATATTTTTATTTTTATAAAAATAAAAAGAAGGAGTTCGAATACAAGATGAGAAAAAATATTAAAAGCTTACAGAATAGGAAAAAATTTTGAATTGAAATATGTACAAAATAATGCCAAAAAAAAAATGCATAAAAATTTAAAAAGCTTCGATAGAAATGGAAAAAAAAATAGGAAATATGTAAAAGGAAACCGTTTTCTTGCCATGGATGTATTTTTTTTTCAAATTTTTCTCTATTTAAAAGATCTACAATACTGTGAGGTAGGAAGTATAATGTGAATGTACTTATTTTCTCATTATAAAATACAGTAAAATGTGCCATGAAATGCAAGAAATATAAAGTTACTATGTTTTTGTGAAATAAATATGAATTTATATTTATTTATTTTTTTTTTTTCATACAAATGACATCGGTAAATACACAAAATCTTCAAAATAAATCATTTAAGTACTTTCTTCGGTGAACATGTTACAATGGAATTTTGTTATAAAATATATTCGAATTTAAAGTAGCTACATTCTTATATGTTTCCGTATCAGTAAAACATTTTACTATAGTATTACTTGCTCAAATATTTTTCTACATGATTTTATAACACATGAATTATGAAGGTGATTTTATTGTTTCCTTGAACACATGCTCCTTTCTACTCATTGCATTCAATATTTAAATTTAATGACATTTTAATATTATTCCATAACATTTGTTGAATAAAATATAAAATTTAAAAAAAAAAAAAAAAAAAAAAGAACCATTTGTTGTGTATTCTAATTTTATTTTTGATTTATTACTGTTTTATTTCGTAACTAATTTCTATTCGTGAATCTATTTCACATTCAAGGTAAAAAAAAAAAGTATGTACTTCCAAAAGTAAATAAAGTGTGTGGAAAACGTATACGGAATAGCTGTTATATATTTTATTTGTTAATTAAAAATTAAAAATCAAAAAGTAAAAGGTAGTCAACCATTAATTAATTTATCCTAAAGGATTTTCTCCGAGAACATCAATCAATGTCACAATATAACAACACATTTATTTTTCACATTTACATACATACATAGGTATATACCGTTACGTGTACAAAAAATTGTGAAAAGTAAAATTAAGTTTTCTGATTTGGAAAATTTTAAATGGTAACAAAACAAAAAAAAGGTTGCTGGTGTTTTTCATTAAAAAAAAACCTTTTTATTAAAAAAAAAAAGTAATAACTGAAATTTAAATCCGTTTCGTTTATTTGTTAAATAAAAAAGCCTAAAAAACAAATGAGTTGTCGTTATTATAACTCAAATGGTGTAAAGGTTATTTCAATATTTATATTCAGGACCTTTTTTTTTAAATTAATTTTCTATGATTGTCGGCAAATTTTTAAATATCAAATATATTCAATATGCATGATAATAAGTAACAAATTCTTTCAAATTCAATATAACCGCATTGAGGTGACAAATACAACACAATAAGGACTATACATATATGTTTGATGGTGTTGGTTAAAACGAAAAATTTCATTTTATTACTTTGGAAATTCAATTTTTATATTTGGTTGAAATTATTTATTTTTTTTTTTATGGGTATCTGCAGTATGTATACAGAGAAAATATAAAAGCTTGATATGACATTTATTAAATTTTTTAAGAAAAAAAATATATATTATATAGCTTTATAAAATTGGAAAGATAAGTATCCTTAACAGGATATACTTATGTGAGGAAAGAATACATGATTTTTTTTTAAATATAATTTAATTCAATGGTTATCGGATTCCATTCAAATAAACTTTTTGTATTGAAAACGTATGCAAATTATTCAAATTTAATTTATGAAAATATAAAATTTTCCGATACATGATCATATTGAATGGAAAACATGAATCCTTTTTGTTGCAGATGAAAGGAAAGAAAAATATAAAAGATAGAATTTTTCTATAATAGCTTTATGGATAACTTTTTTTTTTTGTTGAAGATACTTTTCTTTTATGTTTTTTTTTCAACAGTTTTTAAAAATGCATTTGAAAAATAAAACTTTAATATTGTAGTAAAAAAAAAAAGAAAACTTTAAAAAATCCGTAGGAAAAAAAATTTAATTTATATTTAACACAGAACACTTCATCACTGTCAACTATGGAATTTTCATTATCTCTTTATAAATATTGTTTTTCACATTTTTTTTCCAAGCTTTAATAGTAAAACTTGAAAATATATGGTTTCCATATTTTAATTTTGCAAATTTTTTGCTAAAAGAAAAATAAATCATTTGAGTTTTCCTTTTTTTTTTTAATGCAAAAAAATTATTACAAATTTTTTTTATTTTTTGAAAGTGATGTATCCGTGAAAAAATCTTTAAAATATAGTTCAGCAGTTGGTGAATTTTATACTAGTATAATAACGGTGAAAATTTTATTGTATAAATTAAAAAAACATAAACATAGAAATATGCTGAAGAATTGAAAACATAAAAAAGAATAAGGAAAATAAAATAATAAAGCCTCTTATAAGTTGAATCATAAAAATCAATCTTTCAATCAATTTTCTAGTCTATTTATTTTTCGATTTTATAGATAAATAATATGCCTACTTCAGCCCTTCAGTTCATGGTGTATTACTCTAGAAGAAAAATATTATATAAATGAAAATAAAGGATTTGATATTTTTCTCCCGCTGCTTCTGAAATATTGAAAGATACTTGAAAAATAATTTGATATTTTTAAGTTTAAGAAAGCATAAAGAAATTTCTGCTTATTTTGAGAAAACATTTTGACGAAATTTATAATAATTTTATTAAAAAAAAAAGAAGATATTTATGCTGAATTGTGTTTTCAAATATACTTTACTTAATCAATAAAAGGAATCCTATATAAAAATTTCATAATCTTACAAAGTAAAATTCTGTACTTTTAGAATATCAAAGAAATTCATGAATTATTTGTAATAATATGTAAATGTATCTATAACCATAATAATAATTCAGCAGAAATATATTGGATTACATTTATTCAATGAAATAGAAAATAATTCAATTATTTTACGATATTATAATAAATAGAACCAATAAATCAGGTAATTGATGATAATTCTGAAAGAAAATTTAAAAATATCAATTTACATGTCGTTTTCTATATATGCTGGAAAAAAAATCAAGTTTCTTGTGAGAAAGAAAAACAAATTATGAATATAACTTATAGTAATTTTTTAAAATGGTGCTATAATTATTATTATCTCTGACATTTCATCTAACAAAGAATTTACATTTTTCTTTCTTACGTAAAAAAAAAATATAAACTACGATACATAAAACTCGTATTATTTATTTTTTCTTTTTTTTTTGTCTTCTTGAAAAATGTGTAATCCGATATCTATTGATTATCACATTATAAATCAACGCATAGCCTAAAGATATCACAACGGGACATCACACAACATTTTTGACATAGAAAAAAAAACTAAACTCAAAATTATGGTTTTCTACTTTTTCAATCTTTTGACTTTTCGCATTTTTCTTGTTGTTGTTATTTAAAAACAAGAATTTTCGCACCAAGAAGAAATTTATTCCGCCTACACAAATATGTAAAATTGTAATATATTTTGTATGAGTACACATAATCCTTTAGAAAAAAGTTATAATTCATATTAAGAATAATTGATAACTGTTAATATTTGTTTTTTCTGCATCAAAATAAATTTAAAACGTTGGATAATCATTTTTAAAAAATTAATAAAATATGTCAGTTTGTGAAAGGAATTGTTTTTTTTTTTCAATGTTTACAAAGTGGTTTTCAAAAATTAGAATATCAAAATTCAAGTTAAAAAAACCAGTTCGAAATAAAAATCGTAAATTTTTCAAAAAGCCCATCAACTCAATAAGATTAATCACAAAAATGTACTTAGATTCTTTCAACAGTGAGATAAAGATAGATTTTATAAATTACATGAGAAATAAGTTGAATTTAAAAGTTGTGTCATTAATCAGAAACTTTATTTTTCTTCTTTAAATTTATTCAAATGTTTTCTACGGTAAATTCATTGCATTTTTTCTTGTCCTTGGATATTCTTGTGCACTTTAAAAAACTATTCAGGATAAATTGAAAAAAATTTAATGAAAGCTCTTATTAGTAAGTATTCTTGATATATTTAACGTTAGATTTACTTTTTAGATAAAATAAGGACATTTTTTAAATATTATGCTTTCATTAACAGGTAAATAAATTACCTTTTCTCTTCCTTGGATGTCATCAATGTTTTTTATTCTTTTTAGAATAACATTTTTTTTTTTTTTTTTTTACTTTTTAATAAAAGATTTATTATTTAAAAATTAAAATTCTTTTAAAAAGGAAATTAAGGATATCGTTGATGCATTTTTTTTTTTAGTTTTCAAGCTTTTAGCTTTTTTTTTTGTAATTTACTTCACTAAAAAAGTGAATATTAAAGCAGATCAAAGTAGAAAAATCATATTAATTTTGATTGCTGTATTTTTCATATAAATTTAAGATTTTTTCCTTAATTCATTAATGAAAAATGAGAGACCTTAAATTTGTCTTTTTTTTTTTCGAAGCTACAATACAATGATAAGTTCTATTGAATCATAATACACAAAATAAAATTCATATTTTCATTGATGTAAAAATATAACAAAAAAAAAAATAAAATAAAAAGAAGAATATAATAATAATCCTTTTCTATCCTATCCTACTTCATCGAATCCTTACGGCATAATTTGTATACTTAATACCTGATGTGTTGCTGTTTTATATTAAAAGATTTAAAATAAAATAAAATGAAATAAACAACCTTGAGCGGTTTTTTTGTTTTTCTCATGGAAAAAAAATATAAATATAAAAGTAAAAAAAAAAAAAATATGATAACATAAGCCACAAAGAATTCTAATAATTTTTCATCATCATCATCATCATCATGATGGTGTAGAAAAATCTATGTTTACATGTTTCTATCATATCTCTAAAATTTTATTTCATATATATTTTTTTTTTGTTTTTGTTAGAAAAAAAAATAGGAAAAAGGAAGTATAGACAAAAGAAAAATGAAATTTTCTCTGGGCTTCTTCAACAGACTGAAAATTTTTGCTTAAAGTCATGTCATATCTTTTTAAATATATACTTACATACATACATATATGTAAAGGTATAAATGTACGAGTATGTATGCATTTGTATACATTTTTTGATAAACATTGTGTATATACGAGTGTTTACATATTTTATTTCCCAAGTGTTTTCATATTCTTGTGGTTTTTTTCTTTATTTCATATAAAATATATAGGAATGAATGAAATCATTATTATCATCATCATCATTGTCGTCATTTTGTAAGTGTTAGTATCTCATCATCATCATCGTTATAAAATTTAAAGATGAGTAAAACATTTTTGTATATGTTTGTAACATCTGTTTTCTTTGAAAATATATATTTTTATGTTAGAAGAAAAACAAAAATATGTGCAATTTTAAATTTATAAAATATATTTATATGAAAATATGTTAGATATATTTTAAAATGAAATTATAAATTTTATACAATAAGAACAAAAGGTATTAAGTATATGCCATTGTACTATAAATAAAATTTTCTTCACGAAAAGAAAAAAAAATATACAAATAATGAACAAAGTTTCACAAGGAGTAAGACCAGAAAAACTATATATATTCGTATGTACGTACATTTTTGGTAAAATAGATATATTCACAATTTTAATAAATAAAATTTATTTTGAAAATCTGTTTTTTACAAGCTTTTGTAAATTTTATTTAAACGTTGTAAGACCTCATAAAAAACCACATTTTTAAAAAGAAAGGAAAATTTTACATCTTTGCAAGCTTAGAAAACCATTATTTATTTTTTGTTTTGCTTCCAAAGTGGTAATAGAAAATTTTTGATTATATATGTATGTACCTTTATTGAATTACAGTAACTTTTATTCGCTTAAAAAAAATCTATAATACTTCAAATATTATTACCGAAAACACATACTATATAATTTTTATTTTATTTTATTTTTTATCAAACAAAAATATCTGTTCTTATTGAAAATTTCATTATAAAAATCAACTGAAGCATAATATTAAAAAACAAAAAAAAAAACAAAAAAGAGAAAAAACCGATATGAAAAATTGAAATTTTAATATCGATGATGTGAATTCTCATGAATAATTTATCTCATACTTTGAGAATAATCATTTTTTTTCTTTTTCAATTTTCTCAAGGAAATAAATCACTTTCCTTTTAGAATATGTATTTGGAAAAAACAAATTTATGTGGTTTCTTTTTTAATTTTTATATGAGGAATAAATTGTATTTGTAATAAAAAAAGAAATAAAAATTTAGCCAGCTACTGTCGTCCTAAATGATTTCTTTTTCTACACAAAATTGAAAATTAAACTTTTCAATTATTGATAAAATTTTTAAAAAAATTATTTTTTCGAACCATTGTGTAATTTTTGTTTTCTTTTTTTTTATTATTTCGTATTTTACATACTTCAACAATTTTCTGTTTATACTAGAAAGTCTTTCAAAATATTTAAATTTATTTTTCATGATAATCTTCACATTATTCTGAATTACAAACATTATAGTTTCAAGATTCGTTGCAAAAAACAAAAAAAAAAAAAGAATCTGTATCTAATGACAAGAATACGTTTCAGATTTATTTTGTCTAAATTTTCCTTCAGCGAAAAAGGAAATTGCATTTCAAAGACTAATTTGCATGTTTAAATATTATTTTCACACACATACCATAAACACCTTAACAACCACAATATTCATTTAGTATACATATGAAGTGAGATAATGAAAGATATTTTACTATAAATTATTCTTAAGAAACATCTTAATTTGGTAGATTTGAAGTAAAATATTTTGCATTGAAATGCTTATTTTACATGAAACAGGTGCAACTATACAGAATAAAATTCTTGATTAAAAATCTCTCTATATCTTTATAAACAAAACATTTAAATTTGTATTCAAGGTAAATATGTATATATAAAATTTTCTCACCTTTATCTATTTTATTTACATACATAAATAAATGTAAACAGGTTAATTGAATAAGAAACAAATATTTATTGTGAAAATGTTATTTTTAACATGAATTTAAATTTAAAATTGTAGAGTAAGTCTTAAATAATTTGTTTAAATTAAACAGAATGATGATTTAACATTGCGGTTTAAAGTAATATTTAAGAATTTAATGACTTACAACTGTTTTTTTTTCTTTAATCCTGAAGTAGTTCATGCATTGACATAGAAACAAAGTTGTTTTTTTTTCTCAACTTTATAAAATACTGACACATTTATGAAAATAATAAATGCAAATTCTACATGATAGATTTAAAGAAAATAATTATAAACTTGTTTTTGCATTCGCAAAATACATGAACTGTAAAAATATTCTATGTATTTTAGGATGAATTACAGAATCCGCATACATGCTACACATGTTCGAAAGGAAAAAAAAAATCATGCATGAATTGTAAGTATGTGTGTATGTATAACATAACCATCAGTCAGAATCATATTATCTATATGAACGTGCTTGATATACTCGTACACATATCATTTAATAAATGAGAAACAATTTTTATATACTTCAAGCAAATACATCAAGGAACAAAGTCCTGAATGAATCTTTTAAGAGGAATAACAAAAAAAAAAAAAATTCATTCATGCAAAAATAATGAAGTTTTAAGTTAATTTATAACAAAAATAATCTATTATTTTTCATGAAGTTTCCTTTTGTTGGGAAAGCGTTCGTGTTTGGAGTATATTAGAAAATAAAATAGAAGGAATATAAATAATTTTCTTTTCTTAATTCACTAAGTGACTTTTTTTTTTTTAAATTTAAATTCAGGTATGTACTTATAATAAGGCTTGTGTCTTAACATTTTCTTTTATGCATTACGTCAAAATTAAGAAGAAGAAAAAGGGTTTTAAAGATTTCCAATGTTTTTTTTTTTTTCACTTTTTATAAATTTATTCCAATAATATTTATATTGAAAGATATTAGAAGTAAAAAAAGGTAAAAAATTATAAGGATATGAAGAAAAATAATACATAATAAAATCAATGAAGAACAAGAACTCACAATTTTATTGGAAAATTGTAAAAAAAAAAAAAGAAGAGAAAAGAAAGCAAAAGAAAAAAATATCTAAGAAAAATGTTTGAAAAATTTGTAATTCTTTAACTTTTAAACAAATATTTGTTTGAATTGAAAAAAAAAGTAATAGAATAATCATAAAATGAATATCCTCATTGCATTGGATTGTTTGTTTTCCATTTGAAAAAGAAAATATTTGAAGAAAAAAGCAATAATATCCGTCAAGAATTTTTTTTCTCTTCAATTGGGTAACAAAAGTATAAATAAGTAATATATCGTAAGTAATATAAGTATATATCGATTAAAAAACTTTAATGGCTATATAATGAACATAAGTATTCTAGGGATATACTTATTATATATTTTATATTGTCTTAATTAAAAAATAAATGGAAGACGGAGATGTTTGAATTAAAAAAAAAAAAATATTAATTACACCACATATGTACATATATGTATGTATATGATAAACTGCTCCCTATTTATAATGTATATGTATTTTATGTATGTGTAGTGTGTACATATTTTGAACACACTGAACACAATTTAACTTATACATTGTTTGTGGAAAAAAAATTTTTATAGCTTTTAAAAAATTAAAAATCCACCCACTACTACAAACTAATTGCAGATGCAGATTAATATCGTAATTATTTATGCCATTGTTATTTGCTCTACTTGATTTCTTTTTCTTTTTTTTTTTTTTTTAATAGTAATTTTTTCTCGAATTTTCCTTCACAATATTTTATTTTATCAACGTTCTACTTTAGGAAAATCCTTTAAATTTTTAATTATTTAACAGAGTAAATTTGAATAGTTTCGAATTCATATTATTATAGATAAAGTTTCAAGAACTTCTTTTTTCTTTTAACATACTCGGATGTATATACATACATGCGGTGCGGTTGTTATTTTTATGGTAATGTGTAAAGGATTTATTAAATTTATTGTTCAAACAGTTTTTGAGTTGAAGAAATTCATAGATTAATATTTCAATAAATAAAATTTAAAATTAATAAATATTTCTTGCATGCTTACACACTTTTTGTTAAATAAAATAAGTGTTCCTCACATTTTTCATAATCTATAAATGTGATAAAATAAAATTCTATTATTTTATTTTAACGCTACTTCATATACCTGTAACAAGAATGAAGAACATTATCTAGAAAAATAAGCGTTTTTCTTAATCAAATTTTTCTCCCCTATTCTTCAAAATCTTATCATTTTTTCATGGAAGGAGCATATTCATATAGATATTTCCTTATAAGGATTATTACAGTAAAATATTGTCTAACACTGTTTATGTCTGTAATTTATGACTTATATTCTATAATAAACCTTTATTACTTATCTTTCTTGTTTGTTACTTTCATCCTTCTTGACTTTTGTAATATATTGAATAAGTTAACCACGGTAAAAATTTACCAAAGATTTTACGTAATTTTTTTCTTTTTATTAATACAAAATATTCTTATCATTATGAATAACACCGTGAAAATTGAATAGCATTTCACAAATGAATAGATAAAGTAGCTATTGTACATAAGTACTAGAAAAAGTAATGTGGGATAGGTAGAAGGAGTATCTTTCAAATACAGGAACGATACGAGATAAAAAAAAGTATATACATAATACGATGATACTATACACCTTGTGGAGCATATTCGTTTCAATATATTATTTCACATTAAATTGCTTTATCATTTTTTTCTTATCTATTGAAAATTGTATAAAAGAGAAAAAATAAAAATCTTTACTGAATGTAAATTTTTGTCTTTAACAGTTTTCAATTTCGTTATACTTAAATGAAAATGAATTTAAAGAATTTTAAAAGTCTACTTTTCACAACTCTTATTAAAGATACAAAATAAGAAATCAAAAAAACTTCCACAAATATTTTGTAACGGTCCATTAAAGACGTTTGAACTTTTATTCACCGTGGTAAGTTGAATTTTAAAAGAAAAAATCCCTCTCTCTGGTATTTTTCAAACAAATTTGTCTCTGGCAATACTAATTTCATTAATTTCTTCCTCCAACAATTTCACCTCACCACATTTCAAATAATTTTTGCTTACAAAAATTTCTGAAGTTCAGTGCTTCAGTGGTAAAATAGCATTCGTCGGGTTTAGTTTGGATTTTTAGTTTATTTGTTGATTGGCTCTGAGAAGAAATTGTACAGTGAATATTGTGTATAAATTTATTAAAATATTTATTATTAAAAAAATGCTAGTGTAATAAATAATTCATTCCAAAAAATATATGAGCAAAGTGTTGATAAGTGTGAAAAAAGTGATTTTTTTTAAAAAAAAATATATTTTTAAGCAATTTGACAAATGTCATGTTTGACAGCTGATGTTTATACTGCTGGTTATAAAATTAAAAAGGATTCTAGACAACCATTTAAAATTAAAAAGAAATATTCATTTTATTCATCATTGAAGATAATAATGTATCAAATTAATTAACAACTAAAAGGATAAATTGTAAGCAATCATTTTAAACACAATTTATTTTGTAAAAATATTATGTAAGCCCTAAAGGATGCATGCAGACAAAACAAGTCTGAATATTTTATTTATTTTTTTTTTCAACTAGAAAATCTTGTTTTTCTTCAATTTAAAGAAGCTCAAATCCAATTAAAATATTTAATGAGTTTGTGTAAATGATATTATATTTTGCAATATTAATTTTACATATTTGTTTACACAATAAATTCAATAAAAATTCAAATGAATGCAAATTTTCTAGACCCAATTTAATTAATTATTATATTATTGTTAGGTAGGTAATTTAGTTTTACTATCGTTATAGTAAATTATGCATCGTTTGTCTTCACGTTTTCTAAAAACTATTATCCACCGAAGTAATACTGGTGGAAAGAAATAATTTAGATTCTGGTTTTTCTCATGTTCTTAGAATGGTAAAGAATCAAGTACAGGTTAGTTTACAAATATTCAATCTGTCTAACATCTTCAACAAAATTCAATTTTTCTTTTACCTTCTTTTTTATTTTTAAAGATACTATCCAGGTACTCAGGTAAATGTACCTGAAAATAAGTTTATTGGTGTTTGATTATTTGTTGTTGAGGAAACATTTTGAATAGTTAGCTACAATATTTTTGAAGATAAATATATTCAAATAAAATGAGAAGTGTGTAGCGCACCTGCAGAGTAACATTATTCTTAAAATTAAAAATATGAGTAGGTGTCGGAACCATGAATTAATAAAATAAAATTTTAATTGGCCAAACAATTATTTATTCGAAAAAAATAGGTGTCGTTTTTCGTTTTAAAACCAACACCTGAAAACAAACTAATAATCAAGATATCTACAAATGCAAACATAAACAAAATACATACTAACAAAGTATTGTACTATATATTTTACTATTTTAACTTTACGTTAATTAAATAATACTGTTTTCTTGTTACTTTGTCGGTGATTAAAAAAAAAATTACATGAAAAAAATTGTTTTGAATATATTAAGCTAGTGTTTGAAATTTTTTTTCTCTTTTATTTTATTTGTCATCGAGAAACGATTAATAATTATTTAATTAATTCATATTAACAGGTTTGTTAATTAGTTTTCTTTCTATAAAATAGGTATTTTTGTGTTTTATTTATGGCTGTCTTCTAATTTTTTATTTAAGTGTGTGTAAATGCCCAATATATAAACAGTAAGACAAAAGAAAAATCTTTAATGAATATAAATTTCCGTTTTCATTTTGTTAACACTTTTAATTCAGTTTTAACAATAAATATTCATTAACTAAAAATCTACCGAGAAAAAAAAACTGTATAAAAAATTAAATTTTTAAGAAAATTAAATGTTAAATGGTTTTTTCAAGATAATTTTATTTTTTTAAGAATAACCAACCTGTCTGTCAAGTTTATCAACAATCTTACAAACTTATACCTACTATATACACTAATCAGAGTCTTAACAATTAATGCCTGAACATAAAAGATGGACAAAGATGTTATTTTATGAAATATCTTTTATCTTTTCAATTAAATTGATGCTTAAATTTAAAAATCTGAAAGTTATCAAATTTATTGCTTCTATAAAAGTTCTATATCATTCCACATCAATACATTATCTATATGCATATTTATTCCGATATAGTTATATATGAATGTTGTCCATCATATAAGGGATAGAGAAAAAACTATCCAAGGAGTAATAAAATTTAAGTATCAGTAAATTTAATTGGATAATTTCTTAATCAAGAAATAAATTCATAGTGTGCAACTAACACCTGGAAATTTCTCTTCATTTTACAATTCGAAAATCTTTGATTGTGCTCATGAAAAATTGAAGAAGAAAAAATCATTTCAAAATTTTTTTTAAAATCTTTTCATCTTCAAATTATAATTGAAAATCAGTTTCTTAAGTAGATACTTTTTACAACATGTTTAAGATTTATTTTGATTTCTGTAAATTGACAATAAAGTTAATTAAGAATAAGTACTTATATGAAATAATGCCTCTTTAATCTTGAACTAAAATAAGTTCTTATGTTGGCGTTATTATTTGTAACAAATCTCTCAAATTTAAATCATAAAAAAAAAAAAAACATTATTTTTATGAATTACACAAATTAAAAGAAAGAAAGAAAAAGAAAAAAAAAACAAACAATCTGGTTTTATAACTAATCATGGAATTATTGTGTGATACCTCACGCATTTAACATTCATTAAAGACCAAACTACCCACCTGTGCTTATTAAATGACACCTACTTAAGACATACGGTTCATGTGTTTATAATGCTTAGATAAGTAAGTAATACAAAAACAACTTGTTTCTGTTAAACATTGAGATAATTTAAATTCAAAAAAAAAAAAAAATAAACATCTTTTGCTTTTACACACTAAATTAAAATAACAAAACTACTTTTCTAACATACATACATATATATTTTTTTTTTAAATTTATTTTCATCACCCACTGAACAAACGGTCCCACATGTTACCTTGTGGTCGATATACATATATCATACATATATTTGAAAGCATGAAACACACATTGTTGTGAGTGTAAACATCATTTTTCTATTTTTCATTTTAAAAAGTTCGTTTTTATTTTTATCGAATATTTTCTTTCTGCTTATCACACTTCACAATAATATTAAAAGGTCTTTCATCCCAAATACTATGGGATTAGTTTAAAAAAAAACAAAGTAGAAAAAAAAGCTTACAAGAAAACCCTAGATAATCAGAAAATATCTTTGAAAATAAAAATAAATATGTATATATATATTTTTTTTATAAGAATGAATCCTTAACAAAGTGTGAAAGTGTGTCCAATCCAATGCATGTAAAATATCTTCTTATTTTTGTAGAATACTTATTTATTCAATAAACAAAAAATAAACAATTTCTTAAGAACATCTTGGTATAGTTATACATATATATAAATAGCTGAGACATCTTATAGTAGATCCTTTAAAAATAGAAAAAGATTCAATTTTCTATGTGGATCAGCAAATTAAAATTCTTAAATTGTGGTCACAACACATTCTCACAATTTCGTGACCCTGTTAAAAATAGTAAAAGAAAAAGAAGAAAAAAAAAATTTAAAGTACAACAAGGAAAATAAAAAGAAAAAAATGAAGACGATAAGATGTGATGAAAAACGATTTTCGATTATTACTATTCTTTTTTTCTCATTTTTACAGTTTTATCGATTTCAGCTTTAGGGAATTAGTCACATTGCTTGGACTATTGGAAAAAAAAATAAAATAAAGAATTATTTTCATCTTGAAAAAATCGAGAATAAGTACTAAAATAAAATAAATGAAAGAAAATAAAGATGTGAAAAAAAAAATAATAAAAAAATCTTGTATCTATGATTACATATTTTCAATTGATTTAAGTTCATGAAGGTTTTAAAAATCTTCTTACCTTTTCATGATTTACAAAAGGTGATTACACTTTTAACTTATTCAAACTCTGTGTGTATAAGTGTTTACTTTCTTTCTTCAAAATAAAATGTATGTTCTTTAACTAAAAAAATTAGAACAGAAAAAAAAAAACATTAAACGATGTCTACATTCTTGAAAAATGAAATACTTTGCCAGGTCTAGAGTAATTCAAGTAGTTTCAACAACTCGACCCAAATAGTAAAAATATTTTTAAATACATAGTCATAGATTGTCTAAGAACTGGAATTTAGTGTGTGGTTACATTTAATTTTAAGGCTAGACAATCTCCTTCACGGCATTTATTTATAAGTAAGTATACAATATACATATTTAATGTAGTTTCATGTACATACCATACATCACATTATAATTGATAAAATATTTACCAAAGCTATTTTTATGGTAATATGATGTAACAATCATTGTGTTCAATATTACAAATCAATTTTACTAGAATTGATAGAAGATTAAAATAAAATGTCATCAACACTCGTCAACAATATAAAAAATTTAAAAATTTTAATATTAAAGTCATCCTCATCACATTGACAGATTTCAATTAAAATGAAAATCGTTTCATACAATGAATTTATGAACAACTGTTCTACATTTTCATATTGACGACATTGTGTGATGACATTATTTAATCCTATATGAAGTAATCTCAAAAAATAAATTTTTATTGTTTACAAAATTTACTATAGGTTACTATATAAAGAGTATTGTATTTTAATGTTATGATAAAGGTGCATGCCAAAGATTACACCATTAAATTGCTGAAAATGACGTCATAAAAAGTAAAACAAATTTAATTCAATGATATTAAGTTGGTGGCAAAGATATTTCATGACATGAAGCTCTATTGCTTTGTTTTGCCATACACACACACAGTATAGGTACACATATGTATATGTAGCTCTATTTTAATAATTTAGTATCAATTAATTGACATGGACCATAAAATAAATGAAGAATCTTGTCTGAAAAATTTTAATTTATTTTCTCTTTTTTAGGGGACAAATGTTTATTTATGTTCATTTATGCTTGAATACAAAAGCATGAAGCGCCGACTTTTATAAAAGAATATTTCTTTTTTTTTTGTCTTTTTGTCTTTGTTTTCTTAATGACGGATTTGAAATATTTTGAGATTGAAAAACAGTTGTTGTCAACTTTGTTTTAATATAAAATATTTTTCTTTTTTGAATATTTAATCAGTTCTTATTATTATTTACATATGTTCCGATGAGAGACTATAAAGAAATTTCGTTTTTGTCTATCTTTATGCACTAAGTTATGTGTAGTGTATTATAATTTTCCATTTTGAATATTTATTTAAGTATAAAATTTTAATTAACAAACAGAAAGAAAGAAGAAAAAAAAACATCAATTAAATTTTCCAACTAGAATTACATATTTTTTTAAATTATTTTGCGTATTTTTTTCAAACAAAATCCATATGGACATTCTTATTTCTCTCAGTTGACATAACTAAACTCGTTAGTTTACGTGATTTTTTTTCTTTTCTTTCAATTTTATAATTAGACAGAAAGTATACATAAATATGTTCTTACATGTCAGATAAAGAAAAAAATAACACGATTATTATTCCAAGAAAATGAAGATCAAAATGATTAAATATGTATAAGTTTCATACTAATATTCCTAATAGTTTTTTTTCTTTTTTTAACGTAATACTTACTTTCATTCTTAATCATCATGAAGAATCATTTATTTTGTGGAAACAAAAAAAATTGGACAGAAAAATAAGGAAAAACCAAGAAACAAAATAATAAAATTGGTTTCTTTTTTTTTTTTTCATTCATTGAAGTTATTTTGTTTTTTATACTTGAACAAGAAAAAAAAAAAAGAAAAGAGAAATAGTAAATGGTAATGGTGGATTATTATACAGAAAAATGAGAATTGGTAAAAAACTCAATATATAATTTATTTAGTTTTCTTTTTCCCTCTGTTAAACAAACTTCCCTTATAATACTTACATTATTTTTGGCAATGTTATTTATGAAAGCAATTATTGATAGTGTATACTAGAAAATAATGGAAAAGAGTAGTTTACTGGAACAAAAAAAAAATATATATAGAGGAAGAGAAAGTAGAAAAAAAAGGATAATAACGAAATTTATCCTGAACATCTAGATATTATCCAAATGACAGATGAATAACATTTGGTTTGATATTTACTGTAAATGTAGGTTAAGTGTAACATATATTTCTGTTTTGTGTTTACAAAAGATAAAATAAATAAAACATTTAGCTTCCCCTGATAACTACTGATAACTTTTTAAGGATTATTTAAGTGGGGTAATTTTGTTTCCCAATGAAAATATAAAAATACATTTTTAAACTCATTTTTTAAAATTTAATTTTCATTTTCAATCATATATTTTTTTTGTTAATGTATCAAAAAAACTGTTACGTATAAGTATCTATCTGCGTTACTATGCTAATTTTTGAAACAATATTTCTCTACTTCAGATTTTCTACATGGTCAGATGATTTTTGGTCCATGAAAAATTTTTTTTTAATTCTATAGAACATGGATTTTTTTTTAAAAATTTTAAGCAATTAAAATGGGAATTAGATGAACGTGATTTTATAAAAAAAATATTTTTTTTACTGTAAACATTTTTTGAAACAAATTTTGAAATAAAGCCAGAAAATCTAGTTAATACTTTTCTTTTTCAAGAGTTTTGTATTTTTTTTTGTTTTTAAGTAATTTTTTTTTTCGCAGAATATGTTTCTCATCACATGTTAATTTAATATTTAGTTTTTTTGGTTTAGAAAAAAAAAACTCCGATGAGATAATATTGGTAAGCACTATTAAAATATTAAAAAACAAATTTTCCATTGATCATGCTTTCAAACCATGATAAAATTAATTAAAAGGAAGCTTACAAAATATACATATACACTCGTACGTGCATGTGAAATTAAAAACAAAAAAATGTTATTCAAAATTAATGCTTACTCAGATATTTTGTTTTTATTTTCATTTTTAAGAATGTTAATGTGTTCTAATTTAAGTTCCGGTCAAATGTTCTTATACTATATGTACATATTTTTTTTTTTCCTTTTTTAAATCTCATGTTTGTTATTTTGAGAATTATAATATCATCTTACAAAATATTTACCATTTAAAATTTCTTTTGAAAAAAGAAATAAATACTTGAAAAGTGATACCACCTACAAATTAATAGAATGAATTGTAAGCACATACTTGCATATAGTACACGTATAAAATCTCGTATAAATGATTTATATGTAGGTGAGATAATTTTACATTGAATGCGTATACGTACGACTTACTTACTATGTTGTGATCTTGTTTTTATTTATTATATTAAAATTTACAACTTTATAAATTTTGCGAAGGAAAAAAAGACATTACATAAGAAAATATATACAAAATATTTATATCTGACATGGACTTTTTGTGGTTTTTAAAATAAGTAATTAAGTATTATAATATAAGTAACTACGTAAGCACTTTAATAAAAACGTTTCGTTGCATATAACTATATGAGTTATTTAATATAGTTAACTTCATCTAATTAACTACTTAAAACCTACATTGGTACGATAGATACTTATACATACTTATATATACATATAATTAATTGTTAGTGATTTGTGTGTTATTAGATTTTGACATAAAGCATTATCCAAGGTCTTGGTGATGACTGTATTTTTGTCCTTGTAAGAAATATATACATACATTATGTGCACACATATAACAAGAACTGAAAATAAAAATTCATTCAGGTTGAAACTAAAATTCACGGTATTAATGCCATTAAATTAATTTTTTTTATTCATTTTTCATAGATTTAATAATTTCTTAATGAACCGACGACGTTTTTTTCCCTTTCTTTTTCTTTAAATTTTTTGTTTTTTAATTGAATGAATTTTTAATTAAAACATACATGTACAAGCCTGACCTTATAAAGACATACCTACATTAAAAAAAAAAAAATAGTATTACGATGACGTGATTACCTAATGGATAATTATCTTTTTTGATGCGGTTTATATATTTTATATATAAATATAATTTTTAGATCAAATTCCATTTCACATAAACCATAATATTGCGTGTTTATGGTCATTCATGATTATTTAAAATCCACTAAAACGTCAACTAAAACTGAATTTAAAATTTTTAGTCTTATCATTTTGGATTTAATACATTCATTTATTTTTTTAAATAGAATATGGAGGGTGCATCATTGTAGAGAATGGTATAATATTTAATATGGATAGTATTTATTGCCTTAATTATAAACGAAACAACTTTTATATACATACATATCTACACATACATAGCTATATCCGTATTTATTAGGTGTATGCAGATACATTTTCACTTTATTAGAGTACTAGAAGCATAGTCACGCTTCTTAATTAGTTAGACATGTAAAATCAAGAGTATAATTCTCATGAAAATTCTAAAATTTAGAAAATATTAGCATGATTATGCATTACCTTGCGTGATTTAAATCCACCCACTTCTAGTATGTATATTATACATACTTACTCATAATGTACATAGTATGTTTATGAAAATGCTAGTTATCAGAGGTATGTAGGTATATATTATATATATATACAATATATGAGATTTTTTGTAATAGTAAACAACTTTATCACCCTAAAAACTTAATTCAGTAAGCCGTTTATCGTTCCGACACGGAAGCACTCATCGATTTTGACACGTAAAATTATCACACATGTGGGTACTCTAACATGTGAAGTTTTTTAATTTAGATGAAATATAAAATACATATGTATACATACATATAAATTTGAAACGTTCCACTCATGGATAGAAATGAATATTTTCCTACTGAGTTCTACTATACCATGACTAATTACATAATAATCAATGGAATGTATAATAACTTACTACTACCTCACAAGAATATGAAATTCTGATTTCTGATATGTAGAAAAATACAAGAATAAAGTAATTATTATAATTTTTATGTTTGCATTGTCAGAATTGAACTTAAATGCTACAAAATATCTCAATTATTCAGCATCTAAGTAATGTTTTAATTTAAAAATTAAATTATGTTAATAATAGTCAATCCTCAGGGGTTTTAAATTTTGGAACAATGAATATATTTTCAATGTGTAAGTATGTCAAACGGACCGCCTAAGAAAGCCGCATTCGAAAATTTGTTTTAAGACGATTAGATTAAATGAATCAAACCCTTTTTTTTTTTCAATTGTTCAAATTGTTTTATATTCTTCCTCGAAAAAAATTTATCTCAAGTATTTTGAATTTATAAGTATTTCAATGCTAGGAGGATTTTCTTCATTAATTTTTTTTTTTAAATCTTTAAAAAAATTATAATGAATTCAACGTTTACAGGAAATACTTACTTATAATTAATTTGCATGAGTTTTTTAAAAAAAAAAAAAACAATTTTGCAAAATTATAAAATAGAAAACTAGGTATTTATTTAAATTTCAAAAGATGAATCTCATTTACGAGATCTCCTGTTACGTTAAAATTAATCGATTCTCAAATTTTTGTTTTTGAACGAACTTAAATTCAATTTTATTTTCATCACGTATACGTATTTCTAATTTTTTTTCTCTACTCATCCTCATCACATCATTTGAATATTGTACATAAGTATGTACATACATATTATGTGTAGTATTTCTTGTGTTCTTGCTATAGCAAATTTTTTAGATCAGTATCAGGATATAAATAATGTGTGAAAATAATAAATTTTAAAGTGCTAAAAATGAGAGATAATATTTCAATTTTGTTTTTCCTTTTTTCAACGTAAAAAAATATGAAGACTTCAAATGAAATAAAAATATTGTGCTGTTCGTGTTTCACGTGAAATCAATAATTTTTCAAATAAGTATCTATGTACATATATACATTCATTTTAAGGTTAGAAAAAAAAATGTATGTCATTGGATTTATGTCATCAAAGACCAAAAATATATTTTGAAAAAAAAATAATAATAATAAAATTTGACTTGTTTTATTTATGTAGGTGGTTGCAGGTAGCGTAGTATTTTTGTAAATATAAGTATGTAGGATGTAAGTGTTGTTATAGATAAAATTAACTAAACGCTGAAGTAAGTATTTTCACCAAAATTTTATTTTATATTCCTCAAAAATAAGGACGATTTTTTTTTCTTCAGAATTTCTACTTTTGAAGACATAATTTGAATTTTTTAATTGAAAAATTTCGATAAACACATATCATACATTATACACAACATGTTTGTAATTTATTTTTTAAACGGGTCTTCTTTCCGTACCTAGAAATGATGATAGCAATTGCTGTATAAGCATAAATGCAAAAAAATAACAATCTTTGCTTTTAATGACAAATGCTAAAATTTATCTTTAAACTTTCATTACAAACGAGTACGAGGTACGATATTATTCATCACAAGCTCTGTGTACATACATATATGTATATTTTTCTCATTTTATCTTTAAAGGAACACAAAGTCTTATGTACATATATTTTTGTTGCGTTGTGATGCAATTATTTTTGAACGTGTGAATATAATACGCTCCAAAAAGAAATATGCAAATCATTTAAAAGTGCAGAGTAACTCTGTTGTTCACATCAGAATACTCATGTATGCACATAATTTTAGTCCTTTAGAATTTTTTTTTTTTTTTCATTTAAAAAGAAATAGAATACTTAAAATAACTTAAATGCGAGAAAATATGGAAGAAAGACAGCTGCAGATTATTATTTTTTTTTTCTGTAAGAAAAAAAGAAAATTTTACTTAATGTTCCATTGCTTGTTTGTGTGTTTGGTTGTTATGTCTTGGTACATTTTAAATTTTCATAAACAGATTGATATATCCTTTTTCTTGTTAGTTCAGTGTCTGCTGAAGTGAAACATGCTTATAAATAGTAAGTTGAAATGAAATAAGGATTTTTAATATGGTTTTATTGGCATTTATATATGCTTTTGTAATGTGTGCAGATTGTGTGTAGTTAGTACAATGCACTTCAGAGCAGATGTAATGCACAAATTAAATTGTTGTTATAATACAAACTCACAAAATAAATTCTTATTATGACAATTTCTAAGTTGATGTTGATACAAACAATATAATAAAGAATAATCTTTTATATTTTGAAAGAAAAAAGGATGTATGTTTGTGTGAGCTTTAAAATAAAAATAATATAAAATTTTTAATTTTCAAAAAATGAAATTTTCTTCAAAACTTTGATAATGAAAAAACATATAAAAATCTTTTATAAATAATAAATTCGTAGGTATACAACATGGTCTACTCATTTTTACTTTGTTGACTCATAAACATTGAATAACTGATTCGTTCTACACAAGATAAAGTTTTCCTTAAACATAAATTTATTTTAATGGATTCTATGGTACCGCACATGAAAACCTCCTGTTTGATAGATTATCTGACATTAAGAATATGTGTTCTTTATACTTCAAAATTTACAATGTGTGTGAAACATCATAATCATAAATTTGAAAAGTTTTTCTTTCTTCCTTTTTTTTTTTTTTTTTTTTCATTTTCCGCTTATTTTTTTTTTCTAATCAGAATTTTTCTTCAACATTTATCCGGTATGTTCTGATGTGTTTTTTATTCTTTTCTTTTTTTTTCTTTTCTGTGTAAATCTTTAAGAATAATTTATGACATACGAAGAGTTTTGTTTCGATTCAAATAATAAACCTTGAGTTAGTCAGAATTTAGATTAAAAATAATCTTTCACCTTTTTTTTATTTTTAAATAAAGTAAGTAACGTAGAAATAAAAATTGAGGGAATAAAAATATAAACAATTAAACGATTTATTTTTATGAGAATTACTTATAAATTTTTTTTTCTGGTGAATTTTGTGGTTCGGAACAATTTTCTTCAGGTTATTGTGTGGGTTTTTGTTAAATATCTTAAAAACGATTATGTAGCGTTAATGTGATGATTAAATCGGAAGTTGAAATGATACGGTGTTAATCAAGATGTTATGAGGAGAAGGAAAAATGTTGTGTCATCAGAAACTTTCGATAAATTGTTTTTTAAATGAAGTTCAAGTCAAAGATAATAATAAAATTAATGTTCAAAAGGAAAAGATATGATAGTTTCCCCCTCAAATTACTTAGCAACTGTTTATTTAAATAAACTAATGCCGAAGGGTAATCGATACTGAAAAACGGTAACTATGCGTTTTATTTATGAAGTCCGACAGTAAATCAATATCTTTTAATTTTTCGAAAGAACTGGAAAAAGATATATAAGTATTTCAGTGTTTGCCAGAAAATAAACTATAAAAGATAAAATATATATGTATGAATCTTAGCAACATTTTTCTTAGTAACTGTCAATGAAAATATCATCTAAACATAACAAATCTTTGACGTTGAAGAAAGTCAAAAGGTAAAGGAAAGCATCCTATAGCTGTTATTTATTGTTATCTATATCAATAATTTTCTTTTTCTTTGAATATCTAAAATTATTTGAAAAAAAAAAAAAATGTTTAATGACTGTAACTTCTTCTCTATTGCAAATAGTTGAGTTGTATTTTACAATAATTAACATGGCATTAACCCAGATTTAATGCCTTATCGAATGATATTATTAATGTGAATTATTTTATTGCTTTTAGTAATTAACATGAATCTATAAAATATGTATAATGATCTTGCCCTAGGTTTTTTGAATTTAATGACATTACATTTACAAGTCCATTTCGTTTTTAAAGTGGTTTTGTTACATGTGTTCAATACTTTGTTGAATTTTGAAAAAATCTTGCATTCTTCATGTTTTTGTTGAACGCCTACACTCTGAATTCTCTCTGATAAGTAGTAGGTACTTATATATAAAAAATGTTTAAAATTCAAAAGTCCATTGTAAGATTGAAAAAGACGAATCAGTATAAAACTATTTATCTTATTGGAGCCTACATATAGTAGATTGAAGTGATCTTAGTTTGATTTTTTGGTGTTTTATATTATCAAAAAAAAAAAAAAAAAAAAAAAAAAAAAAAAAAAAAAAAAAAAAAAAAAAGTATGTAAAAAAAATGTCTGCAAGTCCACTTCAATGGAGTTTCATCTTATACATTCATTTCATCGTAATCATTATCACAAGTAGGTATCATTTAAGATAAGATTGAGTATTTTCTTATAATGAGGAAACACAAAGCACACGTGGCATCTTTCCATACACACCTTTATTTATACCACAAATGTTAGCTATATACATACTTTAACACATCACTTAAAATCTGTTTGGTTGACTTTAAATTTTTTATTTTTCATGTTTTTTCCGAACAATAAAAATTCATTGTAGGCGGTTTAAACTGATTACATGTTCTGAATTGTAATGACTTTACGGTGTATACGAATATATACGGTATATTCTCCCTATCACTAAAAGATGACAAGACTTTGACTCACTTTTCTTCTTGTTGTGTGGTTCTCATATTGTTTACAATATCTGAACATAAGGTACCTATTTAATTTGACTTGACTTGATACATGCGGCCAGATGATTTTGCAGTCAGAAAAAATTATAGATAAATTTTGTTTTATGTAATAATGGGTAAATAATTGTATTTAGTTGTGCTTTATTGTTTACTTTTTTGCAAAAAAAAAAAAGAAGAAAAATATTCAATTATGTATCTACAGAAGATTTCGTGAGCTAACGAAAAAACAAAAAAATTATTAAAAAAAATTATAGATTTTCTGATTTTTATATTTTTAAAGTGGGTGGGCTACAAAGTTAATTTAAAGATAAAAACCTGTAATAAAGTAATTCAAAATAAAAATATGTATATCTAATTATTTATGTTTTTTTTTGAAAGCTTGTAATTTTAAAAATGACCAGTATTTACATATTTTATATATATGCAATTATTCATGTACGCAGATTGAAAAATATTACTTGCATGCAACTAAAATAAATAATTATGTACTCGTATATCTTTTAAGTATTATCAATAAGAAAAAGTATGTTTACGAAGAAAAAATCTAAATTGAAATTTTCACAGTAAGTATACGGCAAATAATTATCCATTGTTTCACTTTAACATATCGCAGATTTAAATATTGTATATAAATTCGCAACACACATAAAACTCTGTTGTTCGTTGTTTTTATTATTGAAAATATGAGCTATTAAAATGGAAATTATCTGACTTATTAAAAAAAAAAAGTATTCATACATACATATATGTATTATGTAGGTATACTGATTATTTTGTATGCCTGTACGATGATTCTGTTGTTACATCACATCTCATTAAACTTTATCACAATGAATATAAAACATTTTCATTTATTTTAGCATCACTTTTTTTCATTATTATTATTATTGTGTGTCGTTCATTATACACAGTATCTCTTTTTTAATCTTCTCAATGAATAATCTTATAATTAGTTATGTGTTTTTAATTCTTTTTCATTTCATTTATTTTTTTAATTTTATTTTATTCATTTATTTATTTATTTATTTATTTTTTCAGATTTTATCAACCCAATTTTTTATTGTTAAGCATAACAATAATGTTCAGGAGTATGACGTCATATGTATAAAACAAGGTTCATTTGTTGCCAAAAAAGATTTGAAGAGAAAAAAAAACAAATTCAATTTAATTTTTCGAACATATCAATTCAACATATGTATATACATAAGAATATAAATGTATAAATTTGTGTGACTATGAGAAATTGAAAAAAATATTTCTTAATAAACAAAAAAAAAAATTTTTTTTTAACTTTTTACGGTATGAAAAATAAAGTGCCATCATATTTGCAAAATGTTGAAAAACAAAAAAATCAAATTATTAATAATAAATTCGAGAAAATTATTATAAAAAATAATTTTTATTATAATGTGTGTGTATTTAATTCGAAAGAAATTAAATCATTATTATCAACACAATCAAAAATACAATTATTATTATTATTATTATTAATTCAACTACCAATACAAATAAAAAAATTATTATCATCGATTACGACGTTATCAATTATTTTGATATCATTATTTGAAAATTTTTTACCAGCTGGTTTTGTATTAATATTATTTTTAAAAAAATATCAAAAAGTTAAAAATTCATATAGAAATTATAATTATATAAAACGAATAATCAACAAAATAAAATTTCTATTATCGGCAGAAGCTATTCAAAATGGCTATAGCTCGATTACAAATTACTGTTGATTATTATAAAATTTGGAAACATATCAAGTGGCGAACGAATATAGCAATAAAAATAATAAAGTAAATATAAACAGTGTAAGGGAAGGGCATAAAAAAATAATAAAAGTGACATTAAATAAACAAAAAGATAAAGAGTATAGCAAAAAACGGCGGTAAATAAAAAAAAAAAATAATAATATACATATAAGTTTAAAATTAAAAAAAAATATATTGGAATAATTTTTTTTTATTTACTCGATTGCGTGTTGAAAAAATAAAATTGTGAGAAAAATAAAGATTTTTTTTTTTTTAAATATCGTGTATATTTTCGTTTAAATAATTTCTGATAAAATTGATTGATTGTAAATATTAGTTTTTCTTTTTTCTGTTTAAATAAAGCTTTAATTGTAATTTTGTATAAATAACGATACTTAATTAAATTTTAAAAAAAATATATATATAAAAGTAAGTTATCATAAAACATAAATATTATTTTTTTATGTTTTAAGTTTTATTACTGGAACAATTCATTCAGTTTGTGTTAAATGTACCTTCAATTAAAAATATAGGAATTCGAAATAAAATTAAAAATAATAAAATAATAATAAAAACAAAAAAATTGAATAACTAATTAAAAAATTCATTTTAAAAAGCAATTAATCAAATAACCAATTTAAAACAAAATAAATAAATATCGAGTGCAGTTCAATTAAATTTTGATTGATTAATTATTTGTTTCTTTCTTGTACAATAATAAATTTTATTTGTTTGTTAACAATAAAAAAAACAAAAAAGTAAAATATATAAACGTGTTCTGCTGTGCCATTTTGAAAAGAAAAAAATAAATTTCCGTTTATAAACTTTTTCAACTATATTCAGAAAAAAATAATAGAAGAAATTTCAATTTATCGTGCGTTTAAAAAATTTCAATCGATTCATTCTTCTCTTCAATTTCATCTACACTATAAAAAGTTTTTCTTGTTCTATAAAAAAAAAGCAAAAGTGAAAAAAAAATAAAGTTCCACACTTTCAAATTTGAAATTTTCACCAATATATATAGCACAAAGAAAACACATCTACCTTTTTATTTTTCGCTTTAAATTCAAAATGTCTATATCAGAAAAAACAGCTCTATGGAAAAATAATAATAGTAGTAAATATCAGCAAAAGCAACTACATCATCAAAATCATCTCAGCAACCATCATCATCCTTCACAACAGTTTCAAAAAGAACAAAATTCATTAGAATTCAAATTATCCGGAATTAAAGAAAAATCATTAGATAAAACGGATATACGAATAAGTAACAGAACCGGATTTGAATCAGAAACAGTATCAGGAACAGTAAGAGCACATAAGACGACAACATCAACATTATCATCATCATCATCATCATCATCATCACCATCATCATCGTTGTCGACATCCTTATCTGCAATTTCAATATCAATACCTGGTGTTAATAAAGATGAAGTAGATTGTACTAATAATAGATTGGGTATATTATCATCAAACACATCACATCAGAAATTAGATGACCGTCTTCAGGGTGATGGTCACATACGTTCACCATCAATTACCTCTTCAACATTCCTTTTATCAGGATTAAATAATAAAGATGGGATCAATAATGGAGGGAGCAATAATAACAGTAAAAGTTGTTTTAATAGCAATAATCGTAACAGTAATATTCAAATAGGAAACAATAATAAATGTGGAAATGGAAACGGAAATAATGGTAATAGTTCAGGTGGTAGTAATATTAACAGTATTATTGCTAGGCTATGTTATATCATACCATGTTTTCCAATTTTAAAAGCTGTAAATGTTCGACGATGTGTTCTAGCTCTATTTGCTATTACATTCGTTACAATTTTATATTATACACACTATGTGGACAGTGGACCATTTGTTGGGTAAGTTTATATTATGTATATATTTTTTTTAAAACGAAAAAAATAAAATAGAAAAACGAATAAATTCTATATAAGCTTTTGTATTATGTTAAAACAGTTTGTTAAACAATTTTACCCTTTTACGAATATTAAATGGATACATTTGTACATTGTATATAGAGTGTACATATTTTAGAACATAAATATTTACATGATGGTTGTTAGTATCACCCTGAATTTAAAATTATTTACTTGGTTAAAAACATTTTAACATATTTATGTGTTTGTAAAATTTTATGTAGGACTGTAACTGGTGTGTCCATGAATTCAGTAAAGAACATTGTTATTTAAAAATATGTGTATTTTTCTTTAAATTATGTGTTTAAATTTTCTATTTAGAAGGGGTTTCGTGAAAGGGGATGTTTCGTGGAAGAAAAAGAACAGATTAGTATGGAGAACTTTCATAAAAATTTAAATTTTTCTGTCAGTTACATTTGGACTATTTTGAATTGAAGTATTTTACATACATATTTGGTTATTTAAAATTTCTGTTCAAATGATCACTCATGTATTTATGTATTTTAAATTTCATTGAATTGATGAGTATTTTGAAAAATAAGGTTTTAATAAATAAATAAAAAAAAAATAATCTCAATAAATATCTTCTGGGCAATAAAATGAAAAGTAGGAAAGTAGCTCTAAAATAGTTATATTCCAGTTACATCCTATAATAAAACATTACAAAACCCTTGAAGCATGCTTATCATATACATACATGTAATTACGGCACCCAATGTTATTTTAGAAAACCGTAAATAAAAAAAGAAAAGATCTTAAGAAATGAAAATATATACTCTTTGGTCTTTTTAGAACAAACCTTAATTCTATCAAAAGTAAGTAAATGCTTTTGAATTATTCAACACATATCCTCCATATCAATGTCACATAATGTGTAATTTATTTTCGATACAAAATCTCTGATAAAATACGAAAATAAAAGAAAATGAAACAGTAGAGAATAAATTAAAAAAAAAAAAATAATAATAAAATACGATAAAAATAAAAGAGTAGAAATCATAAAACAATGAAGTTTATAGCAGTAGAAATTCAGTTTAGGTTTTGATTTTATATGAGTTCTTATATGCAAAAGAATGTGGGGCGGACATAATATTCTTTTGATTTAAGTCAATATAAGTTGTATCTTTTTATTCTAACGTATAAATGATTCACATATCTTTGTAAAATAACATAAAATAAGTGACTTAACATAGAATTACAATGTAATGCAACATATACATACTAAATATATATAGAGAGTTTTATTCATTGCTATAAATTATAAATCCTTTTAAAGGTATTTCAATTTTATCTACAAATTAACATTTCAAGTCATGTCCAGTTTAATGAAGTACATATCATATTGGAATTTAAAAATATATATATGTATATGTACAGAAGAATTTATAAGCAAATGTAGGTACATTTTTATAGTAGCATTTTATATTCATAACTACTTGTGTACATTTGCCTTATTACTATCATTTATTTTAATGAATTTTTTTCTTGTTTTACATTTTATTTTTTATTAAAATGCAGGAAGTATCATACAGGGTATTTCCATTGTTAAAATTGATTCGTTGTTATAGATTTTATTGAAAAGAAGAAAAAACAAAATGTGCTTTTACACAGCCAATGATATATATAAACACCCTACACAGAATTTGTTTTTTATTGAAAATATTCATTTTAGTTTTTCTATAGTTACATCCTTTTAAAATATTCTAAGCACGATTTTATATTTTATGCATAATATATATAAAATTTGTTTTTTGCCTAAGTCCTATATATTCAAAATGTTACCATAGTCACTTGAAAGTTATGAAGTTTCCGAAAAAGTTAAAAATATAAAAAAGACATAGATTTTATTACGTAAAATTGAAGATTAAATTCTAAAGATAAGTAAAGAAGAAGAAAAAAAAAAATCAAAACTTTATTTCCTAAAAATTTAAAATAGAACATAGAGGATACACAATCAAGAAATATAAAAGTTCAAAAGTTTCTTAAGGTAAGAAGTTCATCAGAAAACATTAAAAAAAATTTATTGGAAGAAAATTCTTTCTTTCTTTTTTGTTTTCCTTCAGAATCGAAACTTTTTTGTAATTTTAATCTTTTTTTTTTTTTCTACCTTTTTATATTTTTATTTTTTGGTATAAAAACAAATTTCTTTTTTGTTTAAGAAAAAATAAAGAAAAATTGTAAGGTGAAAAGTTTTCAACGTGACAAATAAATTTTATATGAATAAACATGTCTTGCATTTTATATTAAACACAAGAAAATCACATAAATAATATAAAAAAAAAAAACAAGACTTAGAAAAAAAAATTAACATTGGGTAAACTTTAAGACTGAAATGGGTTTTTTGTACAATGTATCACATAAACTTTAATTTGTTTTTTCTTCTTTTATATGAACAGCAATAGAATTAGATATGTTTTTACAAAATGAATAATGAATAGTACAGTGTTGTACATACGAGTAGATATATGTGTATACATATATAGTTTTGTTGTATGATAGACGGTAGTCATAGGAAAATGGTAACATGTCACAAAATCAACTCTTGTATACCTTCATTTTTATATACTTAAATGTATACATAATATGTGTGTAGCTATCTCTCATTTAAATATGATTTGGTGCACACTTGTCATGTTTTCTTTTAAAATTTCCACAACGAATTATTTACAAAATGCAATCTTATGCACTTTATCTATAACTATACTATACGACCATACCTAGTATATGTATATATGGGTTGGGCTCATCAGAATTAATGTGTCTATCATGTTCGAATGGTAGATTTATTTGATTTTGTACTGTGACTGCAATTTAAAATGAAAATGAATAGAAGTTGTCATCAAAGAAATTTAACTTTATTTTTTTTCCCCTATTTTCTTTTCCATTTTGATTTCGAATAATAAATAACATGATGTGTTTATCTTTAAAAAAAAAATAATAATAATAAATACGAATGTGATGTCATATCAAAATAACATCATACAGTTATGATAATTATTTATTCTATAGAAGAAAAAAACAAGTGATTTGTTATAGAAATTATTATTTATTAAAAACTTAAATCTTCATCATCTGAATATTAATTAGATTTTTCAGGGTCAAGATAAAAAATATAATTGCACAATAAATTGTTTTAACAGAAATACTTACAACTAATTCGTGTACATGAAAGTACATACATATGTATCTTCAATCAATCAGATCTAATTTTTAAAATATAAATTAGTCAATCAGTAAATTCTTTTTTTAATTAACTTTCTTTTATAGTTTAATTCATCGTGATACAAGACCATCACCATTAGTACATTGTCGTATTTTAAATAGAAAACAAGAAATTTTATCATCACAAACACCAGATCATCGTTCTGAAGCTAGATTACGTATCGATCCGAAAGTATTAGTTTTTGTTGAAACCACCTATTCAAGACTTGGACGTGACATTGCTGAACTATTAGTTTACAATCGAATAAGGTATGTGAATTTTTATTTATTTAACTATTTATTTTATTTATTTTTTTTACAATGAATTTGTTTTTTAAAATTTTTTTTTTACCAATTTCCAATATTGTTATCTATTGTAAAGTCTTATCATAAATTTAAAAATAAAATTGAAAAAAAAATAAATAACAAAATTCTCTCAACGTATAGACTATAAAATTTGATTTATAACTTGAAAGCTTAAAAAAAATTTTTGTCTACAGAATTTTTGCCAAAATATTGAACATAAATTGATTTAAAAAAAAAAAATAAATAAATAAAATATCGACAATTTTAATAGAAAATTCAACATTTTCTTATTTTGAAAAATAATAAGAAAAATGATTGTAGAAATCGATAAATATAACATTAAGTTTTTATTTATGTCGTATATTTACTGTAATTACTTTAAATCGATTTTATCTTACGTTTTTTTTTTTTTTTTGCTTTTTTGATTTTTTTTGTAACCGTAAACATTGCAATTACAATTATTAGATATTTTTGCTACTTAAAAATAATGATAAAAATACATATTTACATTGCAATTCTATTGAAAATGCTAATAAATTTGCTTGTTCATATATGGAGTGTTTTTTTTCCCTTTTTTTTTCAAGTTTTAAATTGAAATTTATTACATTTTACATACAATAATAATAACAACAGTTCATTAATATTTAAATGTACATTATTTTTTTTTTTTGTTTTTATTTTTTGTTACGTATATGTGTACACAATTTATTCAACATAATTTTATCAAATAATAAACTTATTACCATTTGATAAAATATATATTTTATATGTTGTTGAACTTTATATATACCTACCAAATGCAATAAAATAAAAGAATTATTGTAAGAGAAATATTTGCAAAATACAATAAATTAAATGAAATTGTGTCAACAAATATTTCATAAAGACAAATAAATGATAATAGTGTATACATACTCGTATAATATATAGTATGTACTTAGTATATATTATATATGTACACATATGTATGTGCTTTCTCTCTCTCATGATATGTGACTATAGTATAAAAAGTTATCATACAATAATAGATACTAAAAACACAATATTTTCTATGAATTTGAATGTACAATAAAACTAGTAGGACTATTGTTTTGTATACATATTATACAATAAATAAAATATATGTACATATATTTTGAATAACGTATGTACGTACACGGATGTCCGATATGTTCATTGTTGTATACATGAATGTTAAAAATTTTCAAGATTTATGTATCATTTTCCGATGAAAAAAATCGAATAAATTTTCTAAAATAAAATCAACGTTTAAAAATTTATGTTTTAACAAACAAAAAAAAAGTTTAGTTGAAAAAATTCAAAAGTAGTAAATGGTTTAAAAAATGCTTTATTTCAACTAAGTACTTTACATTTTTCTATCTATAGGCTATCTGTCACCTGAGCTTCTTATTGTCTTTACACTTATTTTTTTTTCATTTGTTTTTTGTTTTTGTTCTCTTTCTTGTTAATTTTATTTTCTAATTTTTCTCTTTTACACAAGTAATAACTTTATATAATTCAATTAATTATACTTTCATCAATTTTCAAATGAAAATAATTTATGATACAAAACAGTTTCAATTTCAATTAACATAAATACCTTTCTTTTATATACATACATATATATTTTTCTTTCTTAACTATAATATCGTTAAATTTTATATAAAAATGACAACAACACAGAATACCATTACTATATATCGTAGATTCTAAAATTAACAAAGTTAAAACATGTTTTCCTAAATTTTGTGGTATGAGAAGCAATCAAAGTTCATTATACATATTATATAACTCCTTTTCGCCTCATCATACACACAGACTATGTTTATTGATTAAATTCCTGAAAATGAAAAGGATGAAATCAATATAAAGAGGGTCTACAGTAAAGTACTCTACACTCTAGTATACTGATGATGTTAACAATTGGAACTTATGAGGTGGAAAAAAAAGAAATAAAGGTTGAAGATTTTTGGTTTTCTCTCGGGGCTAACTAACGTTCAATAAAATATACAGTATTTCTGTTAAATAGTCCTAGTTCATCGGTTATAAGAGCAAAAATGTATCTACAGATTTTCAAGCAAAGTTTCGTTTGCTAAATTCATTTTTCTCCACATTTAACTAAAAGATAAGAATATGTATAGTATATACATTATATACGATAAATATACGGCATAATATAGTCATTTTCATCAGTATTCGGTCATTTACCCTTGGATAATTGTTTAGGTGTACAATGACAACAACACAGAACATACATGCTTGTTTGTAAATTTGTAATAACAATAAAAGTGCTGATGTTTGCTTATAGCTTTCAAGTCAGACAACAAACAGAAACAATATGCATAATAATAACACGGTAGTTTCAACAATATGTACAATTTTTTCTTGATAAACAAAACATATTATTAAATGTTTTTGTACAAGATTTATTGTATATGAAAACTTCAACAATTTAAAATTTAAACAGACTTAAATATAATGAGATGTACTATTAATTTTGTATAGTTACTTACGTACCTTTTATCTTACATACTCGTACATATATGAACAATATATTTTTCAATAAATAGAAGAAAAAAATATTTTATTAGTTTTCAAATTGAAACTAATTCGACTATATATAAAAATAATTCGTTAGAAATGGAGTATTTTTAATTCTGTCGACCCAGTTTTTTTACATTGAATTTATTTTTCTTAAATTTATCCTTGTCGTAGCTACATGGAGCGTTCTGTTTATATAAATTTTCTCATTTTTTTCTTCTTCTTTCCTTTTTTATTTTCCTCTATTTTTTGTGTTATCAACAAAAACTATAAATATGTACAATTTAACGTTTGTCCTTTTTTTTTGCCTCAAAATTTTATATTCTATGAAAATATGTGAACATTAAATTGAGATTACGTTTTTAAAAGTGGAAGAAAAAAAAGAAAATAAGAAAAAAGGAAACATTAAAATTTTGTTTTTTGTCGTTTTTCTATGCTCATCTTTAAAAAGATCACAAAAAACTTCTTGACAACAAGATTAAAATTTCATTATGAATTTTCCCTATTTTTCTTTTCTTGTGTACCTTCTTTTTAGTTTCTTCCACCCACTGTGTATGACGTTTGTTTGGCACCATTCCTGCAACTATGCACTCTAAAACTCACACACACATACATACAAACTATTTTTCATGCTTTTTTGAATTTTCTAACAAGGCCAAGAATCAAGAAGAAAGTTTTTTTTATTACATTGCACAGGAAAGCACAAACTCATACTTTCACTGTGTTTTTTTTATATGTGTTATTTATTTGTTCAGTTTTTTTTCTTATTCTCAATATTATTTTATAAAGTCGTTCAATGAATACAAAAAACTTTGAAAATAAGGGAGCAATGAAAAATATTTAAATAAAAGAAAGAAAAACAAAACGAAGGGTTGACAATTTCGTTCTTTGCTGTACATATAGTTAGTATTACCATAATCATTACCGTCTTCTTAACGTTAAGGAGCAATTTTTTAAATGTTGTTGAATTTAAAACAATAAAATTCTGCTGAATATGCAGCAAAATTCTTCATTATTACAACACGCTTGATGTCACCGTCGTCGTCCTCATGGTCATGAAATGAATAAATTAAGATTGTTTCATTTTTCTTGCTGCCACGACACGACAATAATGATGGGATTTTAGTCAATTATATTGCTTCCTTGTTAGATTTACGTATTCTCAAGTATTACTTGAAATCACCCTTTTTATATAAAATATTTTCAAAGAAGACAAAAAAATATTGAAAATTAGAAATGTAAACGTTATTAAGTACTTTTTTAATTTTATTCTTTTTTTTTTTTCACTCACACCACACAAATACATCAAACTTAATAATATTTCAATATTTTTCTTAGAAAAGTGGTTATATTACGTGTGGTAAATACTTTAAATCCTTTTTTAGTGAGCTTTAAAAATGTTTCAAAGAAATAATAATTTTATTTTATCCAAGAAAAAACTTTTCTAAAGGATTTGAATTACAATATTCTAAGAAACTTTTATATTACTTTTTTTTTGTCTTCCTGTTATTATGCTTCTTTTGACTTATGTATTTTGTATTAAGAAGAAACATGTGAAGAAAATTTTTTGTAAAAAAAATTCAACACACAAATATACGATTGACTTTTCTTTGAAATTTACATACACATATGTTATGTACGATTCTATACTATTTCAATTTTATTATATACTGTTGTTATTTTTTTAGGGTTTTGTGGAGAACCTTTAACATTTTTAGGGAAAAAAGAAATTTGGGTTTTTCTAAAAATTTCAAAAAGGAGTTTTAATTACATGTCTAAAAGAATCTCTTTTTTTTTTAAATTCATTTTCTGTTTTTATACTATTTTAGCCTTAAAATAGTCCTTTCCCTCCATTCCATTTCGTCTATACAATTTTATTTTCCGACGTAATTGAAAAATTTGTAAATTTTACAATATTTTACATAAACATTTAAAAAATACATTATAATTTATATTCGCATTTATGTTTTATAATTTATTAATTGACTTATAAAAAGTTGTTAATTTGTTTTCATTTTGGCAAATTTAACAAATTTGAAATAATTATCGTTGTTGTCGTTATTCTTTTAATGTAAAACCAACAATATAAATTTTCTATTCTAATTAAACAAAAGAAAAATAAAAATATTCAACAAACTTTGAAAATTGATGAAACACGATTCAAATATAAATTATGTAACAACAAGACAAATTTTTTAAAATAATAAATAAAATTTAACTTTAATTTTCACAGATCGTTTTGTAAATATAAAACATGAAAAATTAAACAAATATAAAATGATAAATGAAAGAGATAATTAAATTTAAAACAGGAAAACGACGGAAAAAAAAAGTGACAAGGAAATAATGAATTTCTTAAATAAATGTGACAGATTTATGCTGCTTTGTTTATCTTATTTTAATTACCTTAAAGTGCTTTAAAGCTTGTTTAATATAAAAACCAAATAATTTAAATTAAAGCATCTATTTTGTATTATGCATAACCAATAAATACAAGGTCATAAGTATTAATACGGGACTTATTTTAAACTTAAAGCTAGCACGTAAACTTCATATGTTTATTAATCACACACATTCTCTTTGAAAATATTTCAATTTTAATCTCTTTTTAAATAATATTCATATAAATATTTTAATACTTTTTAGTTTTCATTTTGTTTGAAAAAATAAAAATAAAAAAATATAATAAATAATGCTTTTTACACCTATATTACGTTTAAAAACCATTTTAATCTTCCTACAAAAGTTTTAAGTATAGTTCATCAGATTATATTTAATATTTTCTGCTTTAATGATGGAATATTATAATCATAAAATGTAAATTCAAAGCAGAATTAATTTGTTCTTTTTTTTTTTTTTAAATTACCCGTTCATTAAAAAAACATTGGAGTGTGGATTTATAATATTTTTCTAAAGAATGCTATTGAATAATCATGCTTTGAATATAAATATTTTAATTTCAAATACATATAAATAAAGAGGTAGATACTTTACTTATAATAATCTAAACCAAAACACCGTTTTTTTTTTTTATTATTTTCGAAAATAATCATTAAACAGTGAAATAAGTAGTTTGAATTTGAGATATCAATCCGATAGTCATTCATAATATATGTATATACTTAGATTGGTTTCATTACAGTTATAAAGTTATTTTATTATGGAATAATCAATACACGCTATATTAAATACTTATGTACATATGTACCTATAATATATTTTATGATTATACTATAAAAATAAAAGTTCGAATTTCGATACATAACGACATACATTATATACGATATCCTTTGCCAATAATAAAATTATATTTGTAATTTGATGTGATGTGTAATTATTATGATAAATATAGAATGTTTTATATGTTAAGCATTATTTATTATTTATTGATGTTTTAATTACACTTTGAAATTTAAATAAAACTTAAAAATTATTGTCTAATAAAAAAATAAAAAAAGATAAACAACTTAAAATATCTATAAAGAGGTATACAACATTTTTGTTCATAACTTGTGAAATAATTTAAATATCGGAAAAAGGATGCGTTTTCTGAATTTTTAAGAGTCAAATCTATAGAAAAAAAATACCCATTCCAACTCGTCATTTCCAGACAAAAAATCTGTCAACTCAAAAATTCAACTCAAATTTTCCTTCGATTTACCTTGATTTAGTGAATGGATCTGATAATTAAAACAGCAAGTACAGCAATATCCTTTTCAGATTTGAAATCAGAAGATCCTGAATTGTCATATTTCATCATTAGATCAAAAAAAATTTTTCGATCGATTTTTGAGAAAAATGCAAGGGGGGTATTTTTTTTTCTTATCGATTTGGAACATGAAATCTTCTATGCAAAAAAAAATAATACCATACCTCTACATTTTCACGTCGTCCATTTAAATCTATCTTTGACCCTTTGTTATAAGTCAAAACATTCAGGAACTTATTCTAAATTTTCTCAGGAAAAATAAGTTATCAAAAATTCGAATCAAAAATCTAAAATATTCAAATTTGAAATCTTACTCAAAACAACAAATCAAAATCTTTATCGAGTTTTTATTACCATCGATTTTCGAGAATGTGAGGAACAACAACAAAAACGAGTAAAAATATGAAATAAAAATCTACATATGTACATTATGTATGTACCTACACACACCCACATAAGAAAATTTGCTATCATTTTTTCCAGCATAAACCATGAGCACTGTGAGAAATAATTGTGTATGATTTTCTAATTTTAACATTGAAAATGTATCATTTGGAAAAGAAAAAAAAGCAAATATTTATTTTCTTATTTTGCAAAATGAATTTGCTTTATTTTCAAAATTATTTTATAAATTTTTAATTGCTTTTACATACATACATATGTACATTCTCCTCAATCTCATTTTAAATGACAATCTAAAACCGTATTTTTGTAATTTGGGATGTGGTAATAATCATTTTTCTTGTTATTAAAAGTTTTCTAAAAATTTCTTTACAAATGTCACATGAGATTGTTTTAATAACACACCATGTGTATACAAGAATTACAATACATACATACATATATGTAAGTACTTATATGATGTATGGGAACTGGGTCATATTTTAATTTAAAATTAAAACACTTGTAAATGTTTTATTGACACATGAGTAAATTGTGGAAATTTTATTTTATTTATATTGTTTTTTGAAGATAAAAGTAATTACTTTTGAAATAAATTAATATCTTATGTTTATTGTTGTTTTTATTTTTATTTTCAGATATAAAATAGAAGTAGCGGGTAAAAGCCTTCCAGTACTTACAAATTTAGATAAAGGACGTTATGGAGTTATTATATTTGAAAATCTTGATAAATACCTTAACATGGATAAATGGAATCGTGAATTATTAGATAAATATTGTCGTGAATATTCAGTAGGAATTATTGGTTTTGTTAGTCCTAGTGAAGAGACATTAGTTGGAGCTCAATTACGAAGTTTTCCACTTTATGTACATACAAATTTACGTTTACGTGATGCAAGTTTAAATCCTGGTTCTCCAGTACTTCGTTTAACAAGAGCTGGTGATACAGCATGGGGTCCATTACCAGGTGATGATTGGGCAGTTTTTCAACATAATCATTCCACATATGAGCCAATTGAATGGGCACAACGAAATACTCAAGATTATCCGACAGATGGTCAAATACAACCGCCATTGGCAACAGTTCTTCAAGATCATGGACGTTTTGATGGAATTCAACGGATATTTTTTGGTAGCAGTTTACGATTTTGGTTAAATCGATTGCTATTTTTAGACGCTTTATCATACCTTAGCCATGGACAACTTAGTCTTAGTTTAAATCGTATGATTCTTGTTGATATCGATGACATATTTGTGGGTGAAAAGGGTACAAGACTTCGTCCAGATGATGTTCAAGCATTAATTGCGACTCAAAAACGAATTGCGGATATGGTACCTGGATTTCGATTTAATTTAGGATTTTCTGGTAAATACTTTCATCATGGTACACGTGAAGAAAATATGGGAGATGACATGTTATTGAAGAATGTCCATGAATTTAATTGGTTCTCGCATATGTGGAATCATCAACAGCCACATTTATACGATAATGTTAGCGTACTGATGAATGAAATGATGTTAAATTATGGTTTTGCAAAAGACAAAGGTATTCCTATAGATTCTGGTTATTCAGTATCACCACATCATTCTGGTGTTTATCCCACTCATGAACTTTTATACACTGCATGGAAAAAAGTTTGGAATATTAAAGTAACATCAACTGAAGAATATCCACATTTAAGACCAGCAAGACTGAGACGTGGATTCATTCATCGTAATATAATGGTGCTACCCAGACAGACATGTGGATTATTCACACATACAATGTATATAGATAGATACCCTGGAGGTCGTGATAAACTAGATGAATCAATACAAGGTGGAGAATTATTTCAGACAATAGTTTATAATCCAATTAATATATTTATGACACATATGTCAAATTATGGTTCCGATAGATTGGCCTTATATACATTTGAATCAGTGATAAAATTTCTCAGGTGTTGGACCAATTTGAAATTAAGTTCTGCACCGCCATTACGTTTAGGTGAAATATATTTTCATTTACATCCAGAAGAGACTGATCCAGTATGGGGTAATCCATGTGATGATCCACGTCACATAAAAATATGGTCTAAAAATAAAAGCTGTGAATCATTACCAAAATTTCTAGTCATTGGTCCACAAAAAACTGGAACAACAGCATTATATACATTTTTAAGTATGCACCCAAGTATAGCTAGTAACATTCCAAGTCCGGATACTTTTGAAGAAATACAATTTTTCAATGGTAATAATTATTATCGTGGCCTAGATTGGTATATGAAATTTTTTCCAATACAAATGAATACAACAACAAAATATCTATTTGAAAAATCTGCAACATATTTTGATGGTGATCTTGTACCAAAACGTGTTCATGCTTTATTACCACATGCAAAAATTGTTACAATTCTTATATCACCAGCAAAACGAGCATATTCATGGTATCAACATACAAAAGCCCATGGGGATCCAATTGCAAATAATTACAGTTTTTATCAGGTAAGTGAACATTCAATGTTTGCATAAAAAAAAAAATTATTTTATTAAAAAAATATTTTCCAATAAAAAATTTATAATTATCTCTCATTTTTTTTTTCTTCCTACCTTTAAAATATTCTACAATTATTATTCCTGTATACTTGCCAAAAAATTATCTTTTTTTAATTTAGTCATTTACTGGAGTAACATACTGCTTTCATTTCGCTTTTATAATAACATTAAAAAAAGTGTTTTTTTCCTCTTTTTTATTTTGTGTTTCATAAAGAATTCACGTTTTGCTCGTTAGTGATTATATCTTCATTTAAATATCAGTTTTTCCTGTTATTTTTACTTTTTGTTTATTTTTTTCTTTTTTTTTTATTATTCCATATTATGTGATAAAAGGGTTTAAAAAAAATGTATAAAAATTTAATCAGGTTAAATCCACAAATACACAGAGAAAATATAAAACAAAAACAAATTATAATTTCAATTAAAATATGGAAGAAAAAAACTGACTGGAAAAAAATAAAAGAAAATCAAAATGAACACACAACATAACCAAAACAAAAGGGGGTAAAAAAATTAAAATCGCAAATGAAAATGAAATTACAAAGCATAAAAATGAAAAATTAAAAAAAAAAAACGAAGTAGGTACTAACTATTCCATAGAAAAAAGTGAAGTATGATATCTTTATTTTTTTTCCCCTGTAATACGACAAAACTGAACTTTGCCTGAATACTAAGCCGACAACTGCCTACACGTTGCCTCTGTTCACTTGGCCTGCACACTATGTCGTTATGTGATGATATATACATAGAAATTGGAATTTCAATTGAAACAATACGTTCTTCATTTTCCTTTATCCTTTATTATTATTTTTTGCTTTATTCATCAGTCTCGTGTGGCATGGTAATGAACAGAGGGCCTAAAGGGTTCTTACTATATATATTTTTTTTTTAAATTTCCAACTCTTATTGTTTTGTTTTTTGTTGTATTTGTGCTTTCATATGGCAGGACTAACCATTCCTCAAAGCTCAACGACCCGATATTATTCAAATTGTATGGTAAAATATTATGGGGATGATAAAATGAAAGAACAATAAAAATAAAAAAAATAAGGCAAAAGAAAAAAACAAGGATGAAAAATAAATAACAATAATGGAAAAGAAGAAAAAAAAACGAGAAAAAAAAAGATGATTTCATTATAAAAGGACGAGAAAATTTCTATTCAAGGAGGAGGCCTACTAAAAGCTTTTCCGTGGTAGTATAGTTGAGAAATTCTAGTGTATGACCGCATGTTTACATATACCACAACTTGTACATCGTATTCAGTATAAATATTCTGTGAAATGAAAATTTTAAGAGCAATAAAAAAACCAAAACAACAAAACAAAAAATAGCTCCATCATCCTACAATAACTGTTTCTTCTCCCTCTCAGTTTTTTTATTATTATTATATAATATACAATACAATTTCTTGCATTTACTTACCTTTTCCGGTGCTTTATGTTCTATAAGTTAAGCTTTCGGCCTTATTTGCTCCATTAAACATGCTAAAAACAATTTCATGAAAAATGAAAAATAAAGAAAGAAAAAATGCTGAAAAGAAAGGAATTTCCTGTGTTTCTTTTAAATTTTCATATTTTTTTTTTGTATCTTCTTCTACCTTGAAACAGTTATATACATATGTACATACAAAAATATGTATATCTATACGTGTATTCATTTTTTTTAGATATTTATGAGGAAGATCTTTTATTTTCCTCTTCAGATACATCTTCCTTCGTGTGTTACATCTCTTCCACTTTTTTTTCACGTTTTCCCTTATTTTATTTTATTTTTTTTAATGTTATCATGTTTTTTGCTGGGGGGTTGTTTTATCATTATCATCACCATCAATTTTTTCTTTTCGCGAGCAAGGTTCTTACTTCTACCTTTTTTTTTATATATTCTATGCCAGTAAATAGTACTTAAAAATTGTGCAAAGGTCAACAATAAAAGATCAATGTGAAAAAAAAACGGAAAAAAGTAAAATTGTGTAAAAGAAAATAAAACCCAGCAACGAAAAAAAAAAACAGATACAAAATAAATTTAAGTATAGGAAAAAAAAGTTGGATGAATCTTAAAACAATATTGAACTTTTTTTTTTTTATGATTAAGGGAATAATCGTAAAGCTCTGTTGGGAATTTGATGAAATCATGAAATTTTCGGTATATTCACTTTTTTTTATTATTGTTGTTTCTGATTAATTTGCATTTTGTTTATTTTTTTGATGATAAATTGATTTTCAAGCAAAAACAAAGAAATGAAAAAATAATAATAGAAAGAGAGTTAAAGTAAATTTGATTTTTATTGAGGGTTGTTAATTTAATTTGAAAAATTAAACATTCAAAAGGAATTTATATCGGATTAAGAGTAGCTATATTGTTGTAGATCATGAAATAAAAAATACCCCAAAGAATGGTTAAAATATTGTCGAAAATACTTTAGGAAAAATTATGTGCTTCAAAAAAAAAAAGACTGTGTACGTTTTACGAAGAGTTAATTGACTAGTCTCGTTAATTTAAATTAAAGAATAAAAACAGAAAATATGCCTTGTTTTAGCTTCAATGCTGTTTTTTTTTTTTTTTTGCAGAGGTTGGTTGTTGAATAATCTTCATAAACTTAAAAATAATTCCTCTTGAAAAGTTTCATTTATTAAAAACAAACAAAAACAAAAACAAAATTTAACTGAAGTGTAAATTTAGTTTAAAAAATAAACTACTTATCATACACTTCTTGAAAATCAAAGGTTCCATAAGTAATTTCAATTTCATTAAAATTCTATTTCGTCAAAGTTTCTAGTAAATAAAAAATTAAATTATTTTCTATGGAAAATTGTTTGTGTATTGAAATGTGAAAATTTACGAATCCTTAAATAGAAAACAATGTTTTTTACTTTTCTACTTGAACCTTTTTTTTTTCTTTTTGTTTCCTTTTCATCCTTGATAACACTCATAAGATATTTTCGAAAACAATCTTCTCTGCAAAATAAACAAACAAACAACAAAACAAAAAAAATTGAAAACTTTTTAAATAGATATTTTCCAATTTAACCGATTGAACGTAATCTATTGATGATAAATTTTAAAACATTTGAAGATATCGAAACTAATCCAACATTGTAAAATTTGAAATTTATCTTTCAATGAAGCATTGAAACAAAAAACAAAGAAAAAAAAAAGAAAACAAGAATTGAGAAAAATAAAAATTCATTTTTCCACATTTTACAAATTTTTCATACCTACGTATACGTACGTATACCTGTAGAATTTAATACAGGTATAAGTTAGTAAGTTAACGCAAGCAATAAACGAAGAAATATATTTACATTTCCAATTTTAGTAATTTAAATTCGAATTATTTTATCTTTTCTAAACGCTTCGTTTTTGATTTCATCAGCGATTTTTCAAAACATTTTATTCATGTTTACGTAATGTGTGTGTGTTCATTTCTTCCAATAAAAGAGCATGAAAAATGAAAAGAAAAACTAAAAGCATTTTTCCTTCTTCTTTTATTTTTTTTTTTATCTTTTATAAGGATCCAATTTCAACTTTTTAACTTTGATATTTATCTCAGCCAATATATTGATCGCAGTCGATAAATTTTCATGGGCAAAAAAAAAAAAGAGATTTTTGTTTTTGTTTTTTTTCAATCAATGTTAATGACCTTCGTTTTTCACCTGCCACAATCTCCCAGCCAATTAAAAACTTTAGATAAATGATTCAATTTAATATTTTTTTTTGTGTTTGTGTGATTTTCTTTTTTATTTATTTATTTTTTTTGCTTAATATTTATTTACAGGTTATTACTGCAAGCGATTTAGCTCCAAAACCATTAAAAGATTTACGAAATCGCTGTTTAAATCCTGGTAAATATGCTCAACATTTAGAACATTGGTTAGCATTTTATCCAACACAGCAACTTCATATTATCGATGGTGAACAATTGAAATCAAATCCAATTGAGGTTATGAATGAATTACAAAGATTCCTTAAAATACAGCCACAATACGATTATTCATCACATTTACGTTTTGATAATAAAAAAGGTTTTTTTTGTCAAGTATTAGGTGAAAATCGTAATAAATGTCTTGGTAAATCAAAAGGACGTCAATATCCTTCAATGGATGAGAAAAGTTTAAAATTGTTGCAAAGGTAAGTTGAAAAATTATTTCATATTAAAAATAGCAAAAAATATATAAGAAAAATGTGAAAAAATGTCGTCTTTTTTTTTTTGTACAAAACATACGTGAAAATTTATAACAGTTTTTGCTGTATTTTGTATTTTAGTATAATTTATCAGGATATTTTTTTAGAAGGATTAATTTTAATTGTTTTTTTTTTCTGTCGTTTTGTGTGGCTCTGTTTGTTTTTTTCGTGTAGAAGCAACTGATGTACACTTTGATGTGTGTATTGTTCGTGTAAAAAGCTTTATGGAAAATTGGAAAGAAAAAAATGTTTTTTTTAACCCTTTGCGAATGACATAAGATTTATATGAAAAAAAGAAGAAGAAAAAAGTAATTTCATTGCAAAAAAACTTGGTTATGAAAAAAGTAACAAAGCACAATATTTGCATGGTATTTTTAAATTAAAATGATTAATATAATATGTACTTACTTCGTCCTTTTAACAGAAATCAGGACAAAAATTTCTAAAATTTCCCAACCAGGTTTTTTTTATTATTATTAATTTTTATGTTTTAACAAAATTCAAGTTAAAATTTTAAAACTCTGATCGAACAGAAAAAATGAGGTTGTTTGTTGGTCATTGTGACAAAATTTGTACAACAAAAAAAATCTACACAAAGACTGATGAATAAGCCATTATAGTTATAAAAAGAATTAACTGTAAAAAAAGGATAAAAGCCTTTAAAATTGCTACTTTTTTTTTTATTTGTTTTTATGTATTTTTTATTTACTTTTAGCATTACGTATTTGTACTTTTTTCTTCATTATTTTCTGTTTATTTCATTTTTTTTTCTTCAATTTCTTTTTAATAAAACAGAGAAAAAAAAATATCAAACAAACCACAACTATGAGATGGTTTTTAAAATTATTAAAAAAAAAATAAAATAAATAAAAAAACTACTTCTCTTCTTAGTTGCTGTTGTGTTGTGTGTTGTATAGTAGTCCTTTTCGTTTAATATTAGCCAAAAGTGCTTAAACTTCACATACAACTTTTTTTTTTTTACAAAACAACGACAACAAAAATAACTAAAAAATTGCAATAATGCTAAAGTTATGTCTGCCCTTTCCAGAAAAAAAAGAAATATTAAACAAACAAAAAAAATATAAAAAAAAGGATAAAAACAATCATTGGAAGGAGAAAAAAAAATTGGAAAACTTTTACCATAAAACGACCACCAGAATGTGAAATTTCTATGGAATGCCACTTTTAAAAATATTAAGAGAAAGGACAACAAAAAAAAAAAGGAAAAAAAAATTTCATTTCTGGACGTAAAAATAAAATGCTTTAGACTAGGAAAAAAATTAACTTTTTAAAAAAAAAAAAAAAATTATTTATATTTTCTATAAAAGGGTGGAATTTTATGTTTTTATGGATTTGTATGTGTGTGTGTGTAGACTTTTTTAAAAAAGTCTATTATTTTATTTCTTGTTTTTTTTTTTTTTTTGTTCTTTTGAATGAAAATAAATGAACTGACCTCCCTCTTTCATTGTAAGAGACAATTTAATGATTCATTTAACATTTTTATATCGTTCGTTCATTCTTTTTTTTTTTGTTTTTTTTAAATTTCATCTAAGAACTGAATGGTAAAAAAAAAAATATATGAGAAAAATTTTATACGAGTAGATCTCGTGCCAAGCAAATAAAATTTTTAAAGAAAAAATATCTAAAAATGGAAAAACAGAAAAGAATGAGATAGGGCGGAAAATATTAATTCAAAAGAAAGATGATAGAACAAAACATATAAATTGAATAGAGAACAAAAAAAAATCATAAAAACTAAATTAAAATAATTCATTCGCATTAAAATTGCCGGCTATTCATTCATTTATTAAAATTGGTGATTTTATCTTTAGAAATTCTATTATTATTAATTTTTTTTTTGTGTGTGTGTGTTTGTGATTTGTAGTTTTTTTTTTCTACACTTCTTTTGTTTTAATTTTCATTTTTTTCTGATAATTAAATTTTATTTCAAGAGAAAAAAAAGAAAGCTGTAAAAAATTTGAAGATTTTTTTAAATGGTTTTATTAAAAATTCCAAGAAAATCAATAATTTATCTTTTTAAAAATAATTTTCTTTTCATAGTCTAGAAACTAATTGATTTGAATTTAAAAAAAAAAAAAAAAGTAATGATGAAACAAAAGAGAAAATTAATTAATAAATTGAATAATCGATATTGAATGTTCTAAAAAAAAAAATAATAGAAGACATGGAAAAAAGTAGTAGGAAAAAATTTAAAAAACAAATATTGAAAAAGCAATTATGTAAATTGTTGTTTTTTTAAAATGTTTTTCAATAAAAGAACCAAGGTACTTAAATATTAAAAAAGCAAATAAAAATGAAACCACTTATGATGATTGATTAGACACGAACATTATCGAAAAACTATATGAAATATTCATTACATGTGCAAAAGTCAACAATTTCTCAAAAGCTTGTAATTTTTTATTTTCTATTTTAAATGTGTTTTTTTTCTCTTTTGTATTCTTACAAACAAATATGTATGGCGATATCTTTGTTACCTTAAAAACATTGAAGAAAGGGAAAAAAAATTACATTTTTTTTTAGTCGCATGATAAGTGTACTTATCAGAGCATTTTTTTTTTATAATTCATCGTTAATTGGCAAGCAATACTTAACAAACTCAAGTGGCATGATTTTTTTCTTCAAGAAAAAAAGAACAAATACATCCAAAATAAAAAAATACATAAATCGATATTAAGATACAAAAAAATGTATATTTTTTTTTAAATTTATTTGGTTGCTTGATTAACATTTTTTCTCTTGAAACACTCGTACATCTGCTTTCGCATCTTATGTCTTCTAGACTTATTTTTGACCACTAAAATATCCATTTTACAAGATCTCAATTACACTTGAACCAAAAAGAATTTTAGAAAAAATTAAAACGAATTTGATAAGCTTGAAAAAGATCTTTAAAAAAAAATCTAAGAGTAGAAATCCTCTTCATGATTTGTTTGAAATTTTGTTTAATTCTTTAAAATTTGCAATTTTAGTTGAATTTTTACTTTGTTTTTTTAAATGAATAGTTTTTATTATTTACTTAATTAATTAATTTTTTAAATTTCAGATATTACCTCAGTCACAATACGGCCTTAGTGAAATTATTAAAGAAATTAGGTTCACGTCCAATTCCTCAATGGCTTAAAGATGATTTATCAACAACATCATGAGGACACGCCCCTCATTTTAAATTAAAAAATAATATTAATAATAATAATATTAACTATCATAATCATCATGATCATCATCATCGTAAGAATCGTCATAAACGCTACAAAAATAATAATAATAATAATAACAACAAAAACAATAACAGGAACAAATTAATAAACAAAAACCACCAACAAAATAGAGCTGAAAAAATTATTATTACAAATAATATTTCAAAAGTAACTCGAAATGAAGTCAATGTAAATTTATTTAAATGTATCATATTCTTAAGGATTAAATGTTAGTTTTTAAGGACTAATATGAAAAAGAAGAAGAAAAAGAGAGTGAAAAATGTATAAAGAAGGACATTTTGAAAAATTTAAAATCAAAAAATTGTTTTAAGAATGTGAAAGTTAAGCACGAAAATGAAAATTAATTTCTTTTTTTTGGATAAAAAAAAAAAGATAGAAAGAAAAATTTATAATTTTAATTATGTATTTAAAAATAAAATAAATTTAATAAGTGATGACGTAGAGAAAAAAATTTTAGTAAAAAAAAAAAACAAGAAAAATTAAAAATAAATTTAAAAAAAAAAATGTCTTGTGGGTAGCTTTTTAGGTTAACAAAAAAAAAAATGTGTAAAATAGTAATTTAAAAAGAAATAAAAAAATAAAACTAATCAAAAAAATAAAATAAATATGTATTTAAAAAAAGAAAGAAAAAAAATGGAAAAAGGAAGATAAAAATCTAATTACTAAATTATATTGTGTATAAATTATTAAGGATAACGCTTCAAAATAATAGAAAATAAAAATAAAAACAAAATGGTATACACTATACTTTTCTTGTTGAAGTCATTTTAAAAAATTCAAAGAAACATAAAAAAAAAATAATACAAGAAAATAATTATGTCATTGTGTAGGTACTGTAGAATTATACATATTTTTTTTTTTTTTTTGTTTATGTGTACATATTGTCTTTCACTTTTTTTTTAAAAATTCTTATTTTATTTTATGTAAATTAAATGAGTTTTTTTTTGCCGTACATATTTCTCTTCTTTAAATAAAAATTTGAATGAATTTCTTGTATACAACAAAATGTAATTAGAAAAATACAAAAAAAAACAAAATAAATTGTAATTATTTTAGACGATTTTGTTATTTTCTTTTTTATTTTGTAATTATAAGAATTCTTTTTTTTTTAAACAAAAATTAATTCCTTATTTTTTTCTTTTTCATTTTTTAACAACGAATAATTTTTTAACAATTATATTGTTCTTTAATTTTAATTTAAAATCCTAAGAAAAAAAATAATTAATATAGGAAAAAGTAAAAAAAAAAAAAAAAGAAATAAAATAAAGAAAAACAATAATTTTCAAATGAAAAACAACAAGCTTCTTTTTATTTTTATTTTGGTGTGTTGAATTCTGACACAGAAGGATAATGGACTTTTTTTTTAAATAAACGAAGTAAACAGTTTTTCTTATAAATTTTAATTGTCATTTGGTTTGATTTGTGTTTTTTTATTATAAACAAAAAGAAGACTTTCTCTGTTTTAATAACCACTCTTTCGCTTTTTTAATACTTATAAAAAAATGTTAAATTTTTAAATACAAAGTAAAACAATTTTTAAAATTATTTGTGAGTCATAAAAATTTGTTGTTGGCTATTTTTAATTTTTTTTTATAAAAGAAAAAAAAAATTATTTTAAATATGCGTTTTTTAAAGAATTTGAATTTTTTAACAAAGTTTTATCCTAAAAACATCATAATATTCGATTTGAATCAATTATCTGTCGGTTTTCATTCAAGAAATTCAAAGGACAACTTGAACATTTGTTGTAGCAAAAAAAATAAAAATTCCAATGAAAATGATCAAATTCAAAAGCATCCACAAGGTCTTCTTGAAAATGAAAGGATTAAAAAGATAAAAAAACCATCGATTTCAGATATATCATCTTTTGATAATAAACCCTCCGTAAACATACAAATTTTTATTTCAAATGATGTCTTGAATACTGGAGAATTTTCTAAGGATTCTAAAAATGAAGATAAAGATTTTGTTCGAAAGTATAGAGAAGATTCTCATAAAAGTAGAAGTACTCGTACTCTTGACCAAAAGAATAAAAAAGTTCCGATCTCAGATACACCGTCACCTACATCAACAAATGCTCTAAATCCAGAGAAATTTTTCAAACATCCTAGAAGTGACGATTCTAGATCGAAACCACCACCACAAAATACTGGAAAATTGTCAGAAAATTCAAAAAGTGGTGGTTCTGTGCCAGAATCGGACCAATGTTTGCAAACTATTTTTGATAAATTACGAAAACAAAATGAAAAAAAGACTGTAACACTATTAAAACATTCCCAGTCACCATATCCTAAAACTTCTGAAGAAGCACTTCCAAAGAAATTACTTGTTGATTTCCAATCAGAAGGGGCACCTATAACTTCTTCGACTCAAATAAAATGTACTAAAAAACTGCCACCAATAAGAATTCAAAAATATTTAAAACTAAGCTTACCACCGCCTGTAATTAAATTAGCAAATGCTAAAAGGATTAGTTGTCCAGGATGTCGTCCAGCATGTTTACGAATTGAAGATCTTAAGCCTGTGAAAATTAATGAATTTAAAAATATGTATGCGCCATTAGGTTGCTTTTCTGGGAATTATAGACAACCATTAATTCATGATATGAATGTGTACGAAAATGCTGTATTTAAAAATCATATACGCGACATAGAACATATTAAGAAAAAGGCATCTTTACACAAAGCAATAGTTATTGAATGCATAAGGATTCACTGTTTAAAATTAAAACAACAAATGAATGGAGAAAAATGTGAAAATTTTGAAAGTAATTAGAAAAACAGGACAGGACAGGAGGATATCGTTAATTTGATAACTTCGATTCACAAATTGGAATTTTTTTTACGTTCAATTTTTAGTGTATTTTTATTTTAAATAAAATTTTTTTTACAAAGTTTTAAAAAAACTGTTTTATTTTTATTTCCTTTCCTCTAAAAAAAAAAAATTTTTTTTTTCTTAAATTCTCATTTAAAAAAAAAATACTAAAAATCAGCTTGAAAATTTAAAAAAAAAAAATCTTCCTGCAATTTATGAACGCCTATTTTTTTAAAATTTGATGTTCAAGATGTTATTTTACCGAAAACGGTACCATTTTAAAAAAAAATAATAATAATTTGCTTGCTGCAACTCCTGTGCGCCTGATACTTTTCTGTAATTTTTACTAATAAATTTAAAAAAAGATACTTTTTAACTTTTACCAAAATCAGGTTAAAAATGTAAAAATTAGTAAAAATTAGTAAAAATTACAGAAAAGTATCAGGCGCTCAGGAATTGCAGCAAGCAATTTTTTCTAATAAAATAAATTTAATAGTCCTTAATAGCTGAATTAATCATTCAGTCATTGCTGAGTCGATTGAAACAACTTACATGCTGCTGCCACCCCTGTTCTTCATTTGATCACTTCTAATTTTAGGGGCGGAAAATTATATGTTTTATTTTAATAGTTATCACTACCAAGCAAAAAAGGCACCATATCGGACAGGGTTTATGGCGCAGACGAACTAAAATCTACCGCTGTTCAAAACTGAAATTGTTTATTCAAATTTCGATTTTATTTGAAATACATTCGATCAATTACACAATCTGTATGTGTTTTTTTATACAAAACAATTTTTTTTTTCTTCTTTCATATAATTTACAATTCATTTCTTTCTATTTCTCGATTATTTAATAGAAATTTCACATAGATTTTTGCCTATAATCTTATTTTTCTAATTAAAAAAAAAAAATGAAAACTAGAAATAATAAAGAAAAGAAAACAACAAAAGCTGAAAAATTAAGATATAAATACTAAAAGATCCGAATAATTCATAAAACATTTCAATAAATCCAGTTGTAATTAATTTGTATTAAATTCAAAGTAAATAATTTCATTTTGTTAATCAATAAATTAAAAAAAAAAAGACAAATCAAAGAGAAAAAAAAATAAAATTACAATTCATTTTCAATTAAATTTTACCGTAAAAAAAATAATATGCAAAAAAATTTTTTACCATAAATTGTGTGTATGTGAATGATTAAAGTAATTAATTGGTTTTTATATTATATAAAAATAATAATGAGTTTTTATGTTGTTATTGTTGTTGTTATTTTATCTAAACGAATTTTTAAAATATATAAATTTCGTATTTTGCGTTAATGTGATTTTTATTTTTTTCTTGTTTTTTTTTTATACTGTGTAAGTTGTTTTCACTCCAGAACCTTGTTTAACCATTGTATCCTTATGAAGTTGATAAATAAGTGTAACCTTATCGGGATCAAGACGAAGAGATTCTTTCAATTTATGTCCAATTTCTAATGCTGCTTCTTCATTACTACCATCAGCTGTCCAAATCGCTGTTCATTAAAAAGGACAAAATGAATAAATTAATTATTTTTTTAAATTTTAATTTTAAACAAAATTTAACAACTTACAAATTTTATCAGCTTTTGGACGAATATTGACTACAGCACCACATATTTGATCAGAATGCTCAAATGCTTCTCCAATCAAGCAAAGTAACTTAAATATATAAAAAAAAAATTAGATTCAATTTACATATTTTTTCAAACGAACAAATATCAATAATTACACTTACAACATCAAGCCATAAATTATCCAAATCAGTTCGTCTTTGGTTTTTGTTCAAAGTAATAACCCATCTTCCTCCTTTTTTGTTAGCTTCATCTTCCCACATAGGTCTGTTTTACACAAATTAACCCACATTAAATTTTTATTGAAAAAAGAAGAAAAAAACAAGAAAAGTCTGTGCATCTTCGAAATTATCAGATGATCGTCAATTGACGAAATTCAACGTAAAACTTTAAATTGCTGAAATTCATCAATTGACGATCATCTGACGCTTTCGAAGATGCACTCATACATATTTCTAAATCATCTTACCTAATGCCTTTTTTAAACAAGGAGTAATCACTACCAACTTTAATTTCAGATGCTAATTTTATATGATTATACAAGCTATTCGAAAAAAAAAAATCAAAATTAAAATGAATACAAAAATACAATGCAAATTGAAAATTCAAAAAGACACTAACCCCCAAAAATCTTCAACAGTATCAAAACTTGTTATTTCATTTTGTAATTCTTCCCATGATTTTGTTCTATCACTTTCTAAATACCATAATGTCCATGTATTTTGTAATGGATGTTTAATTAAACATTCTGGTGGTATTTCAGAGATACTTTGTTGTGCATCTTTTGGATCATCTTTAAAATCTCTTGTTGTATTTTTATCCGGGTTCTAAATTATTAAAAAACAAAAAACCAAAAAAAAAATTAATTTAAAAAATTTATTCTAGAATTATGATTTTTGTTTACATAAAAGTAATAGCTATTAGGATTGTAATTGTAATTATAACTATTATAATTGTAATATGGTCTGCGTCTTCTGAACATGGTATTATTTATCATTTTCAAAAATATCCTTTATCTTCGGCAACACACACAAACTTAAACACACATAAAAGCTACGTACACACACAAAATCTTAAAAGATTTTACTAATTTATTATTATTTTTAATTGAGAAATTTTATAAATTACAAAAAACAAAAAAAAAAAAAGTCAAGAGAAAATATAATTATGATTTTTTAAAATTAATTTGATTTTGTTTAACATATAAAAATTATTTAATATAAAACGTAAAAACGATGAACAAATTTACGAGGATATTTTCAAATATTTTTGTTTTTTAATCCTCGTTTTTTATGGTTTTTTTTTTTTAAATTTCTCCAATAAATTATATATTTTGTTTTTTTTTTTTGTTATTTTGTTTTAACAATACACAAATAATTCTTTCTATTTTTCAAAAAATATTTTAAATTGAGAAAAAATTTACATAAAATGAACAATAATTGCTAAAATGGCCGAGTTAAACAATATGGACAGTACTTCAAAAACCAAAAAAAAAAAATGAATTGAAATTTTTTTGGAGTTTTCATTTGTCAAAAATTTTTATTTGATTTTCAAAAAAATTCATCGTCAACTATAATTTAAAAATTCAGTAGTGAAAATAAAGTTGAAAAATTGTGAAGAAATTTTTTGAATTTATAAAATGAATATGAATGAACTAGTGGGAGTATTACATTTTATGCCGCAATGATCCTGGATCTTTATTGTATTGATCTTAGGTTTTTAGACCACATTTTAAAAAATAGTTAAAGAAAAAGTTTTAATAGCCTCAAATGATGCCTCATTTAAATATAATCCGTTCTGATTCTTAACATCTCTTTTTAACCTTTCTAAGCTGTTTTTTGGAAAGCGAAGCAAGAGTTTGCCTTCCATCTACGGTATTAGGATAAATGTCGTTTGGCTTTAATTAGGATCGTCGATCGTCTATTGTGTACAAATGGAACAAATAACTTTCACCTTTGAGTTGAAAAAGGCCTGAATGACGCAGGAGGGTTAACAATTACAAATTAAAAAAGACCATTACTTGTACAAAATAATTTCAGAACATAATGTACCCATAAAGAAACTCTCTTTGCTCAAATGGTAGTAATGAATTTCAAAATCTGAAATTAAGAAAAAGTAGTTTCAGATATTTCCTTGATAGAACAGATGTGATGGCTTCATTGATAAAGTCATGATGACCAATTGGATAAAAGTCATGATGAAATTTATTACAGAGCCGGAACTAGTCATCTATTTAAATAAAAAACAAAAAAATCAGGACAGTAATCAAAAGTCATTGAAAGGTTCATCGGTACATCCCTGGTGAAAAAAAGTCATCAGTTTAAAGGGTAAGAGGATTGCAGTTAAAATTTAGAAATATTGGTGACTTTAGTCCCGGTTCTAGAAAAAATGTCATCATGACTTTATCAATGAAGTCATTACATCTGTCCTTCCAGGGTTTAATCTTGTACTTTGACTATGGATAAATAAAAACATACCCAAATAAACTATTTTACACAAATTGAATCCATGTCTTAACTGTTATGAGCCATAACCTGTATTCCGTCTACCTCTACCTCTATGAAAATGAAAAACTGAATAAAAATCTACTCTTCATTTACTTTCACTTACTTTTTAAATTCTTTTATTTCGAATTTTTCAATGCATACTATGAGCATAATAAGTACATATTTCAGTAGATTCCTGTTGAAAAATCATTTCCCGATTAACACCTGTAATTTCTACTGGAACAAGCAGGATACACCTATTCCAGAATTTATTTCACCTACCACCACCCTCAACTTATGATGAATGTGTAACAAAATTATTTTCACTTTTTTGTATAAGATAATTTTATTCGTTTTGACGTACAAAACAACAAAAATGGTATGAAATATATGACAAACGTGGACAAAAATTGTATTACCAATTAGAAATTAGAATAGTCGTCTATCTGGTAATTTAATACCATGTCATTGAATTATTAAAAAGTGAAGGTTTAAATTCATCTAATAACATATTTAATGGAAAATAATAATTAAAACAAAAAAACCATATGAATTAACCGTAATATAAACAGTTAAATATTAAACACGCATGCAAATTTATAAAAATTATATCCGAAATTTTTTTCTTAAGCAAAATTTTTTATACTAACCTCAGTATCAGCACTTGAAAGAACCATTTTTTTCAATCTTTTTTTCCACCAATCTAATAGTCAGTCTGAATAAAATTTTCTTAAAATTAAATGAAAATTAATTTTAGTTTAGAATTTACCAAATTAAAACTTTTTTTTCTATTCTAGAATTACAGAAATGAAGAAAAATTGTAGATGAAAAAAACATAAAAATCACATAAAATACACCACCACGGCCGAAGAGAATTATTTTTCCACTCGTGTGAAGTTAGCAACAATTGAAATGTCAAAACTCAAAAGAGACATCATTTGAGGTCTTGAGGATGTGTTCAGAAATATTAACAGATATATAAACTATAAACAGAATGTAATCGTCGAGGCGTCACTGTCAATTTTTTTAAATCAGGATTTATGGTTTATGTAAAAAAAAACTGTGACAGTTAATACACAACGGTCTGAACCGAATCGGAGTACAAACACCTACCACACTAACAATAAAATCCCTGCACCCCTTCTTCAGAAATATCTTATTTGTAAGTATTTTCCTTATTCGTATTCTTTAACATTGTTGGTAACTACGTACAGCCTTCCTTTCATACAAATTTAATTAACGGTTTTTTGATATTTCGAAAATTCAAATTTCCAAACCCAATATGGTCGAATTATAAAATTCTTTTCAGATTTGGATTCAGCAGAACGTTTTAAACTTTCATTTTCCTCTGCTAAAAGGAGAAAACCAATTATTATTATCATCGAAATTGCCTGGATGGTTCACATTGATTTTTTTTTTTTTGTAAATGAACAAATTGAGATTGCCTAGAAAAGTTTGGAATGTGAGTGAAGTTTTTTGAAAAGAAATCTCAACAAAAACAATCAAATTTTCTATTTTATTTTCCTTCTTTATTTAGAAAAAAAGAAAAATGTTTATTTGAAATTAATAATTTTTTTTTTGTATTTTTTTTGTTGTTGTTTAATTTCCAAAGTAATTAATTACGTTTATCCGATTTACATACAATTTGTATCTATTCCTAGAATACGTGTGAACATACAATAAAATAATTCTTTAAACATAAATTTTTTAAAAGCTTTTGAAAAGATAAATTATTAGATTCGAATTACGAATTACACATATAAATAATTATTTTCTTTTTATGAATATTTTTTTTTTACTTTATTTTTATTACATTTATTTTTTTTTTTAAATTTTTAAACATACATACAATAAAAATTTATATTCCAACAATAATTGATCTTTTGATTTTGTATTCAACTATAAATTTTATATGAATCATAGAATATTCATATTTTATAGTCCTTTTTTTTTCTCTTTTATATTTAATTTGAATTTTAGTGCTTCACTTATATTTACTATCAACATCCTTCTCTTATTACACAAATTTCAAAGCTATACCATTTATTTAGTTAAATTTTTATTCAAATTTACTAGTTTAGTGGTGTCTGTTGAATAAAATTTTTTCAAGATTTTTATAAAGTAAATTTATTTTAAATTTTAATTGTTTTTTTTTTTAAGTTTAATTTTTTTACTTTCTTCTTTTAAATTTCTACTATCATAAAAAGAAGGCAACTTTCGTGAATAGGCCGTGTGCTTGAAAAAAAAATAAAGAAAATAAGACAAAAAATTTTAAGTTGATGTCCTCTATAACACCTACCAATTTTTAAAAACCAAAAAATGAAAAAAAAAGAAGAAAAAAATAAATCAAAATTACCAGTAGGTAAACTTGTAATTCGATCATCAATTATTTTTCCACCTGTGAATTTGAAGCATTCTATTCGGAGTCTAGTGATAAACAGATTACTAATTGATTTTTTTTTCGATAAATTGTTCAATAAAAATTTTAGAAGATTAAACTTTTAATTTTTCTACTATTGATTTTTTCTTTGAAAATTGTCGTTATGTGTTATGTCCCTAAGTACACATTCTCCTTTAAGTATTATGATTACATAGTATAATCTTTTTTGTATTCAGTATCTAATCATTAAAAATAAATTTCTTTGTATTTTTTTTATAACTCAAACCTCAAAACTCAAAAAAAAGAACAGAAAGTCAGTTGAGAAAATTAAGAGAAAAAAATTGAATTAAAAACTGTAAAAAAAAGGAAAAATCAAATAATAAAAAGAAAAACATAAATAAAATACTTTATTTTAACTGTTTTTTTTTTCTTCTTTTAAATAATTTATTGAGTAATTCAGAAATAAACTGATAATAATAATAATAACCAGAGAAAGATATTATTGTATAATGTGTATTGACAAAGATTGGAAAAAAAAAGTGAATAAAAATATATTTAATTATAATAATTAATTATAAAATTTAAAATATGATTTAACAGATTAATCTTTTTTTTTTTTTTCATTTTTTTTTTTACAAAATAATAACATTTACATAAATCATAATTTATATTTATATATAATAAGTAATTGTCATATTTTATGAGTAATTTACTTAATAATTTATTTTTAATTATTATTCTTTTTTTGTTTTTTACTCATTTCGAAAACAATAAATGTTTTTTTTTTATATTAAAATTATTCCCATGTATAAAAAAAAATATTATTCGATTAGGATTAAAAGTAAAAACATAAAAAAAAGTATTAAAATAAAAAAAATTTGTTAACGTTAAAATAAAAATAGAAAAAAAAAATTATGACTTAAGAAACAAAAAATTAAAGGCAACATAGGTAAAGTGTGTGTGTGTTTTTTTTTAATTTAAATTTTCTGATAATAAAAGAGATTATTTTGTTTTGAATTAATAAAATAAAATCAATTAAAATAAGCAATAACTAAAAATAAAAAAAAATAATACATAATACATAATAATTTATCATCAATATATAATTCCATAATTATTTTTTTTCCTCATTTTTTAACATCTTTTTTTTTTTTTTTGAATCCTTAACGCGTAATCATGACTATACAATTTACATACGTATTTGAAAAAGTTAAGAAAAATAAAATTATAACAAAAAAAATAAAAAATAACCTTTCAGTATTTGAAAATTCATCCTTTTTATTTTATGAAATTACTTTTTTTTTTTTTTTTTTTTGGAATTAAAATCAGAAATAATTTGTTTTTTTCTTCTATTATTCATTTTTTTTAAATTATAATTTTTTTTTTTAAATTTGTTTGTTTCATTCGTTTTAGTTCGATTCGAACTCTTGTGTTATTATAATTCTATCCCCCACTTTATTATTTTTCCATCCTTTTTTTAAGTTCTAAGATCAAAAATAGTGAATGGAAAGATTTGTTTTTTTTTTTTTTCATTTTATAAGTATTTTCATTTTTTTTTTTTTTTTTTTAAATTGAAGAAATTAGAAATATAATTTAAATAAGAAACAAAGTGATTTTTGTTTTTAAAAAAATACTTCTTAATTGTTTGGTCATAAATATACATAGGTAGTAGGTACATATATTCATTTACTGTAAGTAGCAGATATTATCAGATATTTGTTTTTTCTCTATTTTTATTTATCAAGAATAAAAGTTCATGTTTTCTTTAAATATTATTTTAAAATCTCTTTTCATTTTATATATAAGTATATATTTTTTATCTTTTTTAATTAAATATACATATTTTCCTGTATCTCTTTATTTTTTAAATAAAATCTTCTTATTCAATTTTTATAAAAATAAATAATTTCGTAAATATATAATAATATGTGTAGTATTTTGTTTTTATATAACCTCTTTTTCATTTTTGTCCTTTTTTTATTTTTTTTGTTTTAAATAAAATTATTATTATTATTATTATTTTTGTTTTATATTTATATTATTTATTTTCATAATAATTGTATTGTAGTAGTAATGTAGTATATATATTTAGTTAATAAAAGGAGAATTTTATATAATATTATGTAAAAACATAATTAAAAATTTAATAATGCATTTGTTTTACATTAATTTTTGTTTAGCACATTCTGGACAAATAATATCTGGTCCATCTGTAATAAAACCACGTCCGACTAGTGATGTTTTACAACTGGCACATATAAAACAATCATGATGCCAATGACGATCTTCGAATGATATAAAACGTGTACCACCAATTCCTGGAATAAAAAGAAACATTTTTTATGAATATGTATAATGATTTTTATTTATAATTTTATAAAAAAAATTATATTTTACCAGTAATAGGTTTGGCACAAGATGTACATCTTTTTGCAAATAATTCACCAAAACAATCAGCACAATATGGTTTCTCATCACGACTAGTAAATCTTTGTCCAGCTAATGTCATATTACAATTGGTACATGTAAAACATTCACGATGCCATGGTTCATTTTTGTATGTAACACCGCCAGCGGTTATGATCTATATACATATACAACAGAATATAAACAAAATGAAAATTTTAAAGTACACACACGGGTCAAATATGTATAAAAAAAATATGTAGATTACAAAAATTATTGTACATATCATCATTTTTTATATACATACCTTGTTACATTTAATGCATCTGGTTGCAAATTTCTCTTCATAACATCCAGCACAATAGATTTCTTGTTCTCTGGGTATAAAGGATTTAGTACCAATTGGTGTTTTACAAACACAACAACAGAAACATTTCTCATGCCATTGTCGTGTTTTATATTCCATTTTTTTGGTTCCTACAAAAGAAAAATAAGAAAAAAAAAACGTTTATTTTATTAGATTTTTCGTATACTGAACGTAAATTTCAAACTATGTATATAAAAAATTTGAACGTCATTCAAATGCATACAACGAAAAAAAAAAAAATAATAATTTCAATGCAAGATGTTCCAATGAAATCAAAATCGAATAATCATAGTTTTTTTAGAGGACCTTTTTAAAGGATTTGTTTTTTTTAAATAGATACAAAAAACACATCAAGATACTTTTTCGTTACAATTTTTTTCTTACACAAGAACATCTTGCATATTGTGTTTACAATAAAAATAATTAAAATATTTTCATGAATATTTCTTTAAAAGGTAACTTGAATTGAATTTGTTGACAAACTTAAAGTTTTATTGAATAAAATTTAGTAAAATGTGAAAAAAAAAATGGCAATAAATTTAATTCTATATACAGTGAATTTTTTTTTTCAAAAGCAGAAGCATTCCAATCTAATTGATTTAAAAATAGAACAAAAAAAAAAAAAAAAACGAGACTACAATAAATAAATGATCTAATTTATATTTAATCTGAAAAATTACAAAAATAAAAATTTAAAAATCAATCAAAATTTAAATACTTGATTAATTCATTTTTTGCTTTCCCTTTTTGAAAAATGAAGCGTAGGAAATTTTATGATAGCTTGTTTTTAGCTGTAAGCTCTTTATCATTAAATTTATGTTACTTGTTTTTTTTTTTTGTAAATATTTTAATAAAAATCAAATAAAAAAAAAATATTATTTTATTTTCTCTTTTTTTATATAAAAACCATGCGATAAAATTATTCAAAATGACTAAATTAATTCCATTTACTTCAAATCTTTATCATAAATCACTCTTAATTATATTGAGTTTGTTGTTGTTGTAAAGGTGAAAACTAAATATATATGAAAAAATATATTTTCATGATGATTTTAAAGTGCCGAAAATAAAATTATGAATATCGAATGTGATCATCAAAATCAAAATATTCGTAATTCAATAAAAATGAAAATTATGCTCATGTATGTAGAGGATTTTGAAGAGAAGAAGAAAAAAAACGCTGTTGTCATTTTATTGTCTAATAATTTTGGATTATGTATGACATGACATTTTTGGTATATTGAACATTTTGAACAAACTTTCGTCTCGGTATTTCAAAAACCACGAAAGCTAGGTAAAAAACCGATAAGATATTCGAAAAGTACGTACGAAAAAAATATTGAATTTTGCAGAAAACTCATTTTTCGCAAAAACGGCGTAGGTATGTCCCAAACTAGCATTCAGTTCAGGCGACATATGTAAGTGTCCTTGATTCCGAAAGTCATTTTTTCTGTTTATTTTATCTTATTTAGTGGCAATAAAAATACCCTATAATTCTGAATGTCCTTATGTTTTTAGATATAGTCTGCTTATCAATTCTGTTTACAATATATAAATAAGAAGTTAGATTTTATTATTTTTCTAATAATTATTCTACTTTCACAAGGATTGATTTGATACTATAGTACCACCATTGAAAGGTGACGGAAGGAGTAGAACTTCTCAAAACACATACATATACATACTCGTATATCTTCAATGATAGTCATGCTTTTTTACAAGAACCTACCAGAACAAGAACTTATTGAAAAAAGTAAAAACTTTAAAAGTTATACGGTAAATCGATATTGAATCAATATTTATGTATGTTTCTGGTACAATGTCACACAATTATTGAATGATATTCATATAGGAAAAAAAAAGGAAAAAAAAGAAAGAAAAAAACAACTTGTGTCATGCAAATTTTCAGAATTTTTATTGGCATATTTTTTTTTTCTTTTACTTTTTAATTTTTATTGCATGATTTTTATTTCCTGATAATAATTTTATACCCAAAAACGCCTCGAAGGTATAAGGTAAAAAAAAAAAAAAATCTGCCATAAAAAAAATTTAATATTAAAACACTAACAAAACTTTCTTGAAAATCAAATCGATAAAAAAAATCAGTCATTTTATTTTATTTTATTTTTTTCAGCTTTTTTTTTTCTTCTTAAAATTGTTGAAAACTTAATTTAAAACTTAAATTTTATTATAAATGCATTTTTTTTTTTCAAATTCATGAATATTTATTGAGGTTAATTATAATTTTTTATACGATAATATTGGAGAAAAAAAGAACAAACAAGTGAAATAAAATAAATTTTGATAATTAGGTTATGATTTTTATTATGATCAATAAATTTATTTGTAAATTGGATTGTTTGTGGAAGAGCTTCTGTTCATGATGATTTTATGATGAAATATTTTTGTTTTTTGTTTTTGTAAATTAGTATTAAAAAAAAAAAGGTAATTAATATTTCTAAAACAGGTGATAAACAATTTATTTGTAAAAAAAAAAAACGATCGAGTATCAATTTGTATTTTTATAAATAATAATCGTAAAGGATTTCCTGTTAATTGTTAATTTCTGTTCTTAAAATTATTATCATGTCAGAAGATTAATAAATAAAAATTAATTGTATTTTTATTTTTCAATAATACAGTTTTGTGGCAGGTACCAACCAAATATTAATTTCTTAAAATGTCTTAGAAACACGCAATTTTTTTTTTTTTTTTTTTTTTTTTTTTTTGGTTTGATAAATTGTATATATGCGCAAAATAATAATGAAAAAAAAAATTGAAATTAGTTAATAATTTGTTGTTTATATTGTAAACACCTACTCGCAAAAAACCAATTTACAAGAAATTTGTCGAAAATCGAATATACAAGAATAAATTCGGAATACATGTATGAGGTCATTTTTTTAGTTTTAGCAAAAATATGTTGTTTGTTGCTAAATTGAATATAATTTGTTTTTTTTTTTTTTATTATTAATAATTTTTTTTTTTTTTTGGTTTGTAAAGTTTGGTGAATGAATGAATTACTTTTGTAAGTTATATCTTATTCATGTATCTACTAAATTTGGAAAGTTAAGATTTTATAAAGAAATAAAAAATAACATGGAATAAAATATGACGATGATTAATTTTTAAAGCTTGCTTTTCCTAAACAATATGATTTTAAGAGAAGAGGTGAATAAATTTAAAAAAAAAAAAATCTTTTAAGAATTTTTTTGAATGAGAATATAAAAATAGACAATAACATCATTTCTTAGTACAAGATCACAAAATGACATCTTTGACCTATGAAACATTATATATACACATAATTCTTATAAGTATATATTCATGTCCATTGTTTTGGAGACTAATAATAATTTGCTATTCTTTTGATATTATCTGTCACATGAGTTGTAATAACCCATATGCGTCCAATTTTTTGTTTGTTTGTAGAATTGACTATTGAGTCAGTAACATATTCGTACATGTATATTTTTGGTCGTATCTGCTTTAAAATTCAAGATTTATTAATTTCATCCCTAAAATTATCATTAATATTTTGTTCAATGGGTCAATTCAGAACTTATCTACATAATATTTACGTGGGTCGAAGCGTAAGAGTTTTAAGGAGATCTTTCTTTTTAAACTTAATGCTTCATATTGTATCATCTCACATTAATCCTTCCATAATCCCTTAATACAAGACTTAAAACACGCCTCATATAGCAATCAATCACCAAATTGGCATATTTAATTAGAATAAGTTTTTTTTTTTTGTAAATTCCACGTAAAAAATTATATACATATTTTCTAAGCTGTGAAATATGCGGAAATAATATATTTTAATATTCTTTAATTGCTATTTTTTTTATTTATGAGATAAATAAACAAAAGAATACATATATGATTTTTGAAAAAGGTCAGCAAACATTTAGAAATGATCTTTTAAAAAAGTATAAACAAAAAATCATTACTGTACACACAAATATAATAGATATTAAAAATTTGTATAAACATAATTGAGACTTTTCATACAAAATATTAACAATATAGTGTGTCTTAAATATAAACCATGACCTTCTATCATGGTTAATTGCCCTTAAGTTTTAAGATACAACATTTACAAAACTTGAATTTCAATTTTACGTTTTCTTTTGAATATCGTTTGTTTGTTTGTTTTTTTTTTTTCGTTTTTAAAATAGACAACATTAGAAAATTACTTTTCATCATTATTATCACTTTTCCATAAAATTTGATTTGTTTGTGTAATTATCACACAAATTTGGTGTTTTAATGAGAAATTATGTTTGTTATTTGATTACAATGTAGTATGGTGTGACCCTTACTTAATTCAAATTACATATGTAATAAAAATTGTATGTTAATGTGTACAATGATGTATAAAATATCACTGTTATTATATGAATATATAGAATGTGAAAATTGTAATAAATTTTGAAAAATACGAAAAAACAAGATAGTTTTTGTTTTAAATAATATAGTGATGATCAACGTGACTATTACTCGTACATCAATAAAAAAATAATATCTGTTTTTTTTCTACATTGTATCTTTTTGTACATACATACATATACATATGTGTGATTCTCGTCTTAAATCATTGATTTGTGTTTTTTTTTTTAAATTTTCTGCTATTTTTTTTCTGTGTTGCCTTCTTTGAAATGAAAATTTATACAATTTATTGATTTAATCACAATAATGATCTACTAGGAGGTACATATAAATACAACTTCAAATACTTTATACGATTTTGAATGGGTGATGATGATGACAACGTACACATAACGACATAACGATTACGAGATGACAATCTAATCATTAAAATGTACACCAAGTGTGTAGTTTTCTTATTTTTTTTTTTTTTTTTTTGTAATTATTATAAAATTTATTATTTACTATTTTTGTTTTGTTTTTATTTTTTGTTTTACTTCATCCCATATTTGTTAAGATCATGTTTGAGGACATATTTCATTTTTTATTATTCAGGGTTGTCAATATAATAAATAATGCAATTTAGTTTACAACAATTTTCTTTTAAATGTTAAAGATTATTATTATTACTACTATTTTGTTTTTGTTGTTGTTTTTTATTTTTCTCTATGTCATTACATTATTGTAATAATATTGCAATTATTATATAATACTACAAAAATAAAATGTGTTGTAATTTTTTAGATGTTATCGCGATACAATTCAAAAGATATTTTTATTTCAAATAAAAATTACATACATACATACATAAATTGATAGAAAATTGACATTAAATTGATTAAAAATGGAATGCAATTAAACTGAAATTATAATTAAAATGTGTTCCAAATATTTTTTTTTTTTTTGCGATTTTAGTGATCGTTTAATTACTGAATTTTGTTTTTTTCCAAGTGGAAATTCTTTTTTAAAAAAATTTAAAAAAATGAAGATGTTATGTTATTATTTGTATAGGAGGAGTATTTTATTACCTGGTGTAGCTTTTTTTTGATCACCCAATCTACAATAAATACCCAATGCACAACGAAAATTTTTATTTTCTTCAACAGCTGATTGATTTGGTAAAAACATACTTAATATTGCAACATCTTCATTATTTTCTTTTGCTTTACGTATACGATCAGCTCCAACTGTTTTTGTTTGTAAATGTAAACGTGATTTCATTTCGGATGATAATATATCAGCTGCCATAACAAATTGATATAGATAGGTATTTTTTTTTTTTTTTTTTCAAAATTGAAGATGATGATAATATGTTTTTGGTATTATTAAAAAAAAATCAAGAACAAAAAGACACTAAAATAATTGTCTTTCGACTGAAACAAAACAAAAACAAAAATCACTTTAATTTTAATCACTATTGTTTTTATCTTTTTTTTTTTATTTTTCCGTTACGTTTCTCATAAATTTTAGTTTATTTATTATTTTATAGATTGTTTTTTTGTTATGCTTTCACTTAAACATAGTAATTTTAATAATTATACGATTTTTTTTAAAGTAAATAATACGTTATTCATAAATTAGTATGGAAATTGTTGAATATGGAGCAGAGAAAAAAAAAGAGTTTTTCAATTAAAAATCGTTAAAAATAAATATCAATTTTTCATAAGAAAAAAAATTAAATTAAATTTGATCGACTTATGAATTACACATGAAAAAATTACAATCAAAAGATACTCAAAACTTAATTCTAATCATTTAAATTTTGTTGACATTATTTTTCTTTCATATTTGTTGTATATGCATGATATGAATTAAAATTTCGACAAGAAAAAAATAAAAAAGAAGAAAAATAACAATCACATATGAATTTTTTATTTGAAATCATACATAAATGAAAGTTAAACAACAACAAAAAAAAAAAAAGATGCATTTCGTGGTTATTTGTCACGAAGTGTGTTATAACCTTTTTTTTTTTTCAAATAATAAATCTAATATGAAAATGTCATATTCATGAGTTTTATTATTGTATCCGAAGAGTTGATTTTAAAAATTGGAAATTATTGAATAATTAGGGATTGTTGTAGGTGTACACTGTGCAGGTATACTTTTTTTCTGAATAATTTGAATTTTGAATTTTGGTGTTGTGTGTGAGTTAATTTTGACATTTATGTTGGACTTTTTTTTTTAATGAAAGAGATGTTCTAAATTGACAAAATATTTTAATAGAAATTTCATATGAGTGTTGAACGATTAAATTGAGTTTTGGGATGTGATTTAGATTTAATATGAAATTTTACAGTTGAGAAAACCTTTATAGAAAACAAAAATGTGAAAAGGTTTTACTTTAATGGTTGAGTAAAAGCGATAAAATATTGTGTAATTTTGTGTAATATAGGCTTTCAAATTATTTCTGACCTTTGGTCTGTATACTTGATACAAATACGGAAAAAAAAATGTATGTAGATTACTCAAAAAGCGTTAAAAAATTGAATATTAATATAATTAATATTATTCCATTAATCTTATGAATTCGTAATTGCAATGTAATTTGATATTTTTGCCCTATATTATCTTTTATCCATAACAATAAATATGAATAGAAAAAAGGTAGCTTAAATTGATATCAATGACTATATATAAAACCACAATGGCAAAAAACCACAGAAAATAATATACATACATACAACTACATAAGTACCTAAATTACTAAATATAAATTAATTTAATTCAAATATTGAGATATTGTATGAATACAATAACAACAACAAAAAATAATCTAATAAAACTCTTTGGATCTATAAATTTTCAACAATACAGCTCTTGTACACTATTTTATATTTTGTACACTTAATATAAAATAATAAAACAGTTGTGTTGTATTGTAGTTCAAAGAAATGGGACATACCAGTAATACAACGAGACAACATACCTACATATCATATTTATATATGACGACAAAAAATTATAAGAGAGAAAATTATAAACCCGTATTATCATCGGGCGAACTTGTCAACCTACACTCTTACCACAAGATTATATTATAAGGTTCAATTTGATTTGTGGTCAACTCTTTTTTTTTGTTTTTTTTATTTTTTTTTGATTCGAGGTATTTTGCATTTTCTGCAAACTATTTTACCTCATGTAATGCATATTTACACGCGATAATACAACATGTATTTGTAGAGTATCTTATGTTTCAATTTTACATACAAATGTATATATATTCATATAAACTGGAATAAGTGTATCTATTCCGTCCTCCAGACATAATTTTTTCATATGAATCACTATTTTTTCTTTATTTTTAATTTATACATATTTTATTTCCTTTTTTTTTTTGTTGTTGTTGTTGTTTTACTATTTTTCATCTTTCTTATATAATTTATTATTTATTTGTTATTGGTACATATATTTTTTCATACATATTTTTAATCAAGAAATTCAATATGGTGACATTGATGACAATTACCTATATAATTTTTTTTTTTTTTTCATAAGCAATTAAAATGAATTAATTTTTATAGCCCATGAAAAAATAAAATACAACATTGTGAACTTTATATTAAAAATTAATAAAAAGATATATCGAAATCTATCGAGGAAAGAAAAATAAAAGATATAGAAACTTTTCAGTTAGATATTTTTGAGGTTTCAGAGTTACGTTTAAAAAAAATATATTATCTGTGTCATCATTGGCATGATCATTGAAATTTGGATGATGTGCACTAGAAAATGAGATTAATTGTAAATGTGGTGTGATTTTTTAAGGATTTTTTTTCGTTTTGAGTATTTAATTTGTGAACATGAAGTCTGCACGAAAAACAAGAAAAAGAAGAAGAAAAAAAGTCAATACAGTTCATGTTTACTGTTCAATAACCTATAAATCGTGATTTGGTTTTGTAGTATTTTTTTTTCTAGTATTTTGTATTCTTCTATTGAATTATCATTTTTTTTACTGAACTTTAGTATAGTAAATATCAACATATTTAGCGTTTATGGTTCCTTTTAAGGTTTTCAAAGATTTTGGTTTATTGTTTTGACTTTATATTTTCTATAACAATATTTATTTGAACATTTTTTAGGTAAAGTTCAATAATCAAGAAAAAATTTATAATTAGTGGTAATGACTTTTTAAAATGAAAATCATGTTACAGAATAATTTCCTGTATTATCTCATTTTAAAGGAATTTCTTTACTTTAAAACAAAAATAAATTATCTTGAATTTTTAGATGCAAAAAAACAAAAAAAACATGCATCTAAGATAAGCACATTATGTATACTTAGAATAGTCTTCATTAATGTCACTGAACTTAATATTAGAATGTTGATAATAAAAGCATTTTTGTTTTACTGATAAAATTATCAGTTAATTGATTGAGTTAAAAGAACTGGCAATATTGTATTATTTTGTTATGAACTTCAAGGGTGGTCAATCAGAAATTTATCAATATGTACATACATACATATTATATGAATTGTAAATTAAAGTTGAAACGGTTTGAATTTCAATAATAAAAAAAAATATCAAATTACATACAATGATGTAAGCAAGCAAATTAAGACTTATTATAGAAGTAAGCAAAAAGAATACAAAAGAAAGACCTCTTTGAATTCTTTTGTTTTTTCAATTAGTGATTTAAGAAAAAATTGTCTCTTAAGTAATTTTCTAAGAATTGATTTGAAATTTAAGTTTTCTGTTCAGTGGTCTTTCCGAGTACTATAAGATTCTTTATAGTAGGCGATAAAACTAAAATAGTAGTATTAAAATACATGACACTGTAAATTTTAGGAGATCCAAGATTCCTTACGAGTTCGATTGAGTGAGTTAAACTACTTGAACTAAGGATAGGGAAGTAGGTGGGCCTATTTGCTAACTAAAAACTTAACTGTCATACAAATATGTATGTAAATTCATTCTCTACAAAAAAAAGACCTTTGTGGTTCGCAATCCACTTAAAACTCTAGAAAACAAAACTTTTAAAACAGTGAAAAAAATTATTCACAAAAAAAGCAATTGGAATATGGAATAGCGAGCGATATCTTGCACATTTTTGTTTGTTTGTTTTTGAATTACATTTTTTTCGCTACTGCTGAACAATGAAATAAAAAAAAAATTAAAATCAAATAATGATTTGTTTGAATTGTCACTTAAATTGTTGTAATATTTGATGTTTATATTCGTTTTATAGACGCAAAAAGAATTATAAATAATTATGTATGTATGTTTATTCAAAAAACTAAGTACAACAACAACAAAAATGAAGAGAAAACAAATTGAATAATAGAAACCGGAAATTTTACTATTTATTCTAAGCAATTAAGTATCTACTTATGTCTATATGAATTTTTTTTAAAATTATTAATTTTTGAAAAATATTTCTATTATGTCTCTCAATTCAATTGATTGATGTTCACAAAGATTGAATGTCAGCGTTTAAAAATCTATAAAACCAATGTTTTTTTTTCTTTTAACTATAGGTATTATATTCATAACAAATTACATATTCATATTTTGTTTTTGTTACTTTTTTTTTCATTTAGAAAAAAAATTGATGCCTGATAAACTGTTTTTTAATACCTTAAGGTGAAAAAAAAAAGAAATTGAAATGCCAATCGTAATTTATTCATGCAATTTCACTTATAACAGTAGGCAGATACATTTTATTACGAAAATGAGTCTCTGTACAAAAAAAAATTAGAAGAAAGAATTTAAAGTTTTTTGTTTTGTTTTTTTTTTTTCATGAAGAACACGTGCTGAATACAAAAAATATTATTTTCTGTTTGATATTCTTAATAATAATGAAGTTATCGCATCAGAGTTGTAGTAGTAGTGATTTAATATTGTAATGCACACAAAGTATACAGTATATGTAAAAAATATTTTCTATTTCTGTATAAACAATAAAAATGCCATTGATTTATTAGTAATATTACTAATTTTTTATGCAAAATCAATAAGTTTATCATAATAGATAATCGATATCTTTTTTTTTTTTTAAAGATAAAAAATCTTTTTTGCATTTGTAGTAATAATCAGACAAAAAACAAAATACATACTAAGTATATTTTTAAATTCTCAATAACACAAATACATATGTAGGTACGAGTAGAATCAATATTTTCAAGGAAGTTTATTTATTTTACATTGAGCCTATATAAACCAATATTATTTTTTTCTTTCCAAAATAAAAAAAAATTAATCTAAAATTGATAAAACGTATCTGATGTGTAATGTAATGCATCTTTTTTCAGAAAATAAAAAAAAATTAAAAGAATACTCGTATAATAAGTATTTTTTTTTTCAACAATTTCCACAATAATATATTTTTCAATTAGATTGATTTTTCTTATTCAATATGTCACATATATCAATAAATTATTGATAGATATTTTTTTTGTTCATTTCAATGTTCTTTTAAAAAATCACTAATAACATGACAAGAAACACCAATCAGGAAAAAAAAAACAAAAACTTTTTTTTAAAAAAAAAACACAAAAAATAAATTTATTTTATATCTCCCAATTCTCTCAATCTAACAAGATTATTGAATTAAAAAATTTTCAAACGTTATTTTGATTGTTATTACATTTAAATTTTGCCTTTGTTTTTTTTACTTTTATTCAAAATAATAATGATATACGTTCCGTTCACGTTCACTGTCTATTCATAACTGAAATAACGATAAACAGTGGCTCCATTAAGTGGAATCAAGTTTAATTTGCCCACGAATAAAGCCCCATGGGGATTTTTTTTAAGTAAAATATAACTACCAAACCGCATATATATTTTTACATACTCATATATACAGATACTTTGTATATACATAAATATAATCATACATATATGTAATGTATAAAAAATAAATTGATGATATACTAAATAGATTTCAGAAAAATACATGGTAACTCCATTATGTACGTCTCCAGTTTAGAGGTGTTTATAAAATGTTGTATGTATATTTGTCATTTTGTATGATTGTTGTTTTTTTTATTTATTTAAATTGTATTCACGATATTTTATTATAAGTACATATTTGTATATTATTTATAATATGAAGTGAATTAAAAGTAAGTAATTGATTTTAATTACATGGAGAAAAAAAAACATTTATCACACAAAAGAGGAGAAAGAGTAAAAAGGAAGAAAGAAAACAAGTGTAAATCGTTTTTAACAGATTTTGTTTTTTTTTATACTTAATTTAGTAAGAAAACGTAAATTAATTATGCGCTACTTTATTTATAAATTTGAAAAAAATAAAAATAAATTAAAATAAAATAAACTTTGAATGTTATATATTTATTTTTTTTTCTGTGCTTTGTTTTTGTATTCAAATGCATTCTGTGAATTTCTTATTTATTTATTTAGTTTTAAAATTAACATACTACCTAGCCGAGATACCTGTATATACTAAAATGCAATTTTCATGGACATTAATCGTGAGATACTATAATAACTTCATGAAAATCAACACAAAATTGTAATTACTAGATGAAACCAAAAAAAAAAAAAAAACATAATACAAATTACATACAGAGAGCAACACACAAGATACAATTTTATTTTTAAAAAAGAAAAATAAGAAAAAAATTAAATTAAATAATTTTAAAGAAGAAATGGTAAAGAGGGGTATTCAAGAGGTACCGTCTACCGATAAACTAATTCATCTGAAATTTATGATAATTGGTATTTGAAAGATGACAATTAAATTCATTGATTACATTTAAAAATATATACAATATAATAAAATTGAGTGGGTAATGCATTGTGGAAATAAGAAAAATGGTATTGAATTGAATTGAAAAGTACTTATGTATTTCAATAATACAGTAAAATGTTAAGTTATTGATTCATTTCAATGTGTGGTATAAAAAATTATTATTATTTTTTTTTTGTTTCGCTATATTGCTATTTTATTTAATTTGTTTGATGGGAATTTCATGGTAACACAAACAAAAAAAAGAAAGAAAAGAAAAATTACTTTGAAAAGTTTTTTTTTTTTTTAATGAAGGATAATAAAAGTATTTTTGAACTGACTGTCAGTTAATAAATCAATAAAATACCAACAAAAATATAACGAAAAAAGTATTTGTTTTAGCTGGTACTCGTAAATATAACAAAAAGTATAAATGGTAAGTCGTTCAAAGTTCGAAGTCTATGAAAAAGGATACTCATGAAGCGACTTTTTAAATAATGAAAATATGCTTTGTAAACTCTTGAAAAAGAGTGTGAAGAATTTATATGAACTTTCTTTTAGAGACCAACAACCTTTCCGTAATACCGTAAAATAAAACGCAAAAAAAAAACAAGTCCTTCACGTTGATTTATAATTGTTAACGTAAACGAAAAATATGCTTATTCCACACACTGTTGCACGAGTTGTTAAGTGTCCTTTTTAGCGAAATAAGAAAACTTTTTGTCTTCTCTTTAGTCAGTCTTTTTTCCAGATTTTTTAGATTGTCAATTCGTTTGCAAAAAAATATTTAATTTTCATTTGAAAAGTATAAAGTAAGGATGAGGAAATGACAATAGAACAGTTATATTATGGTGAAAATATTACAGAAAATTGTTTTGTATTCAACGCAGTTTTTTTTTTATGTTATAATTTTGTTTTTTTTTAAATTTTAGATAATAAAATTTTTATATGAAATGAAATTCTAAAATACCATAAATTCACACAGTTTCATAAATTTAACATTATTCTATACAAAAACAACAAATTAATAGAAAACTTTACGTCTTACACATGTTAGAATTATTTTTTGTTTGTTTTTGTTTTGTAAATTACATGAAATTTACGTCATAGCATATATATTTATGTTTTCTTTACATGAAAATTGATATTATGACCTTGAAGTATCCCAAAAATGAATAAGAGAAGAAGAAAAAAAAATGAAATAAGAAATTGTAAGATAATTTAAGCATAATAAAAGAAAATTTATATTCATATTGTCTAATTTGCATAATATCAGTTCACTAAATCATTAATCATGAACTTGTTTACATGACGAAAAATCGGTATTTTTTTCTTCTTCTTCTTCTAACTATATACAATATACATATTTACATATTACATATTACATTGAGTATGTTTGTGTTTATGTCTTTATGTAGATTTTTTTTATGTTCTAGAATATAAATTATAACAATTATCATCTGAAAAACCAGATTGCAAAGAAAGTGTATGAAAAAAAAAATAATCATTGAAAAAAATTCGACATAAAAGAGATGAAAGAAAAAAAAAAGTTTTTATTAAAAGAAAATATTTTGATAAAGCAATATTGAGTAAAAGGAACTTTTTTCAGGATCATTAAGATTGATTCATTGAAATGCGGAAAATTTATGAAAGATAGTTTTCAATATAATGACTTTTTTTTTTAATTGATTTCAAAATTTTGTAGACAATTTCAAAGTACAAAAAAACTGTAGATACAAACATATAATTTTGAAATGTGTATGTGGATCAAGTTGTGTCTGTTTGTGAGTCTAAAGTAGGTTAAGGCCCATTATAAGAGTTGTTGGACACCTGAGAAGAAGACATGTGTATCTATTTTTCAAATATGCATCTACTTCACTAATTATTATTTATTCTACATTCTAAATAAAAACCAATTATGTAATTAACTTTTATAAACATTTTCTTAATAAAACAAAACATTTATCCTTCATGCGTTAAAAAATTCAATGTACTAAGCTATATTTAATTGAATTGAAATGTGCAAAATAGCTATCACATAGTTTTCTGCACATACACAAAAAAATATATTGAATTAAAAAATTAACATACCATAGATACCTACACAGTACACATATATCATATTACAATAATTATAACATAACATATTATTATATTGTGATTGCAGAATTGTATAGATATTTAAAGCGTAAAGTGTGCATAACAATGCAAAAAATTATTATTATCTTGAAAAAAAATTAGAGTTGTTGTGATATTAAATTACAAGCTACAAAATCTACTATACTATATCTTCTTGTGTATACATATGTGTATATAATTTTTTTTATATATGGATGTACAAAAAAATAAAATAAAAATTAATGTAGGAGTTCAAATAAACTTCCGTTTAAAAACAAAATTATTATATTATTTTCGATGATATCATATGCTTTTTATGATTTTAATATCGTCATCATATTTTCTTGAATAAATAAATTCGCAAACTTTGCTCTATTGTATTGAAAATGACTTTTTTTTTCATTTTTTTTCATTTTGAGTGACTATTAATTCTTATTGATAGATGAGCCGAAAATGATGATGTAGCTACTTTTTATTTAAATGAAGGTCAATTTTTATAACGAAAAATCTTTTTTTAATGAACGCTTGTTAGTGCTACTTACTTTTTTTTCTTAAAGAGGAAAAAAAAAGTTAACAAGAAAAATTTTGTGTGTATACAAATACATACATACATAGATATGTCTCTTGCCCTTGTTCAATTAGTTAAAATTTAAAAAAAAAATACAAAAGAAGTATTCAGAGTTTATTTTTATTGTGTGGCTTAATTAAAGTGAAAATTGGGAAATTTTCGAAATTATTCAATTAAATTAAGTTGTTGTCAATTTTCTGTTTCTATTTTTTTTATAATTTTTAAAGAAAATATTTAACATTTTTTTTGTGTTGAAACGCAATTTAACAATTTAAAACAAGAATTTTCGTTGCATTTATTTAGATTGTCGAAATGTGTAGGAGTTAAAACAAATTGTTTACAAATATTATATACTTAATTAAATAATTAATGTATGTAGTTCCAGTTAAATTTATTTCCAATTGTTTATTTACTTCACAATCAAACTAAATTGATTTTATACGTTTATCATATAGAAATATACGTAATTTTTATTTTAAAAATAAACTGATGAAATAAAAAAAAAAGAACAATAATAATTGAGTCTGTTTAAATTTAAAAAAATAATTTTTAATCGTTTTGTGTTAAGAATAGAATAAATAAATATATAAAATCATGTAAATAATGATACAATAAATTTACATTTTTATTTGAAATAAAAATGTTTAAGTTATAGAGAGAAAAAAAAATATATATAATTAAATAATCACTAAAATGTGAATCTAACACGTTTTACAAAGTGTTTACTCATAAAAAAAATTATTTTTCAACATTGATTTACCTATAGAAATCGTAATAAAAACAAATTTATGAAGACTTCATTATTAAAATGTAATGTTACATAATTTTTACTCACATGTTTTCATTTATGAAAAATTTTTCAGAATGTTATCAATAAAATAAAAAAACAAGAAAAGTAAGAAATTTCTACAAAAAAACGTGTTGTTTTTTTTTTCAATGTCAAATAACAAATGAGAAAAAAACAAATTCACAAAATTTCATATTTTATAATTCAATGTCGAAATTATACAATATTTTTTGGAAAATAAAAATAGAAAAATGATATCAGTTTTACACCAGGTGCGGTCTTATTGAGTATCTCATCATAAGAATTACAATGAAATTGGTGTGAAAGAACTTCACATGGGGTAAATTGAAAATTTCGATTGAATTTTCTTTTTCATGGAAAATTGTTCTTATTAAATTTTCTTGCTTTACCTACAAATTTTCTAACAGGTGTTTAAAATCTACTATAAAGCTTTGATATCCTGGTTGTGTTTTATACTCCATTATTGAAAAGATATTTCTAATCAAAAAAGAGTTTTTTTCAGAAGGGTCTTTTATCAGAAAAGAGTGTGTGAGGACTAAACTGAAAGCTAATAATATTTTTTTAGTTTTTGAAATTATCAAAAATCTTTTTTATTATGGTTTAAAGATTTTCTTAAAAGAAATATCTTAGATTTCCATTAAAAATTTGTAGTTTAAAAAAAAAAATCAGAATTTAATTAATCTAACGTTCTAAAGAAATTTAATTGATCTAAGGAAAAGTGCAGTAATTAATTTTCTTAATTCCTTTTTTTTTTTCATCTAAATTTATTTTTATTTGTAAATTACCAGATTTAATATTAACAAATAAACATTATTGTAATTTCACATAAAATACAGTTAAATAAACTTTTAATGTTATGAAATAAAATTTGCAATAAATTGTTAAATTTTTCATGCATATGATAAAACTATTAAAATAACATTTTAGTTTTATATACGACAACAAAATTAGTTCATAACTTTGTAACAAAACTTTTATGAATTTCTTGTGAATCAAAATTTTGTTGTAGATTTTTTTTTTTACTTTTGTATATACAGATACCTATACAGTTTAATTTGTTCATAAATACAGGGTAGAATAAAAAATAAAAGTGAATTTCGTAGAAAAGTAGAAAGCTATGTACATAAAGGACTAAAAATGTTCTTGAAAAGTTTTTAAAGTGAGTTTCTTCTTAAGTGAAATAGTTTTTAATTGTGAAAATGTAAACTATTTCTTAAGAATAGTTTAAAACAATTTTAAAAACTTCAAGTTTTTATTTCAAGAACATAGTTTCAAAGGTTTAGAATAAATTCTCAGAAAAAGAAAATTCCTTTTTTTATTTTAAATTTACAAAATAATAATAATAGTAATTCAAGAGTTATTGAAAGTATGTGTAAAATTTAAGGATAAATTATTCTTTTAAAAAATTATTTTAATGCTTCCGCAAAATTTATTCAATGCAAATTGAACCCTGTTTCTGAATGTTTTAATCATTTTATTATGGATTTTTCAAAGAGAAAGCATAATATTCCAGTATCTACAACAGTAGAATAAAAAGTATAAACACATAATCATCATTATTATTACAAATTGCAAACTTCAACATAAAACGCCTCCGGTTTAAGACAATTTAAAGTCGTGTTATGTTCTTTAAGTAAGAAAAAAATGAAATTCATATGCATACATATGCATGTATGTACGTATATCAATATGAAAAAAGGAGGTATGTACATAAATACACACGATATAATTCTTGAAACAGATTTTTATAAACATGATGCATATTATAAAAATATTTTATTCGTATTTTTTCCACCTATTTATTTTCTTTTGAAGAGCAACCTACTACCACATATGTGTTTAATATGTAAATACATATGAGAAAAACAATGGGTAAAAGATTCATCTCAAGTTCATATGAAAAAGTATATAAAACAAATACAAAAAAAAAAAAAAAACAACAACAAATCTGATATTGTTTGCATAAAATTCACCTGTGCTTTTTTAAAATATTTATTAGTTTTTTTCTTTAAATAAATAATAAACGAAGAACGATTATGTATGAATAAATAGAAAAATATGTAAGTTAGCGTCAAGGAAGCAACGAGGCGGAATTACACGGACGTTAAGAATCAACAATGAATTTACAAAAGCACTTGTTATGTTACATATGACAAGAATTGAGTCACCAATGAAAATATTTGATTTGATATGAAGTCTCAAGACTACCAGAAATTAAAGCTAACTTTCTTTTGTTGTTGGAAAATATGTCATCAACTCAAGCAACTGGCAGGATAATAAAGTCTCTCAACTCGAAATTCAGTCAAAAAATTCATATGCAAAAAATGAAAAATACCTGCACATTGTGCTTGTTTATTTTAAGAATTTCCTAATATGCCGGTATTATTTTACATAAATTTTGCATATTATGAAATTTATTATTTTTTTTTATGACTAAGGAATTTTTTTTTATTATTATTATTACGGAAACCTGTCATGAAATTTAAAACCAGACACTTGATTTTTAACTAATAAAATCTTAGTCATATACGTATAAAACAAAAGTCTGTAAAAGGTGTTCGATGTTATGCAAAACAGAAAAACATTGAAAAAATCATTAAAAGAATTGTTATAAAACAAATAATAATAAAAACAAGAAACTTTGAAAAAACAAAAATTAGAGTAAAAAAAAAATAAACTAAATAAATTTATTAACGCCCATTTAATAAACATAAATTACTTGCTGGATAAGAAGTGTGCCCTGGACAAATTTAGTTAGTATATATGGATTTCTTACTGAGATTCTCAAGAATCAAGATTTTGTAATAATAGCTCAGTTAAATTGGATTAAGAATATTGTGATTCGGATGCAAAAAGAAAGATAATATGAGAAAGAAAAAAAAGCGTATTCGCCCACATGATAAAAACTTGCTTTTATGTATTTTCATATTAAATTTTATTGCGTGTTCGCCTCGAATTTCGCACCATGTTGATAGACAAGATGTTTAATTTAATAAATGAATATTATGCGAGACTTGATGAATGTTGTGCGGCCTATAATGTCCATGAATTGAAAATATTTTTTATTGTATACGTATTTTTTTTTTGTAGATTTTTTTCTTCTTATTTTGAGGTAATAATAATGACAATATATATGAATTACATACACTTAAATATCAAAATAAAGTGACTATATGATTATAAGTAATATAAAGGCTCCAATACTTCTAGTACGTACGAGTATATACTTGCGTATGTTAATTAAGATGATATGTGTCTTTATTAATGTCCGTATAAATATATGAAAATACTGATGAATGAGTGTAGGTTTATCGTTTTTTTTTTTTAATTTTTATAGAGGAAATTTTTTAAGTACGTTTTAAATACGTTATTTATGTTGTTAAAATGTGATAAATGATCGTAATGAACGTCAAAGTCAAGCATCAAAGTGAAATGTTTGTTTTAGGATTTTGTTTTTGTTTTTTATTTTTCGCAATTTTCTGTGGACGAACTAGAGAGGGGTTCTGAGGAAGAGAGAATATAAAAATGAATGGGAGAAAAACAACAATTTTAAAGAAAAACAAATTATTTTCTTTAGTTTTTATATAGATTGCTTTTTATGACTACATTTTTAAATTGAAATATATATATTTTTTTTAAAGAGTGGGTTGAAGATTTTCAATTATATTATATGAACGTTTAAATCCTTGAATGGGCATTTATTCATCATTTACATTTCATTGCATAATGCATTTGTTTTTTATTTTTTATTGATATGGCCTTTTTCTTCAAATTGAAAGGTAATAAATCTGTAATATTTTTTACAAAGAGTTTTTGTTTTTTTTTTTACATAAATGACGCTTTAATAGATTGTAAAACAAATATATAGAAATTTAATAAAGAATAACAGCATCATGATACGGTGTATTTGACTTTTTAAGATAAATTTTATTTGCGGAACAAAAAGATGCAAATCTTTAACAATGTGATTTTTTTCTCTTCAATTTTGTTAAAATTCCTAGTAGAACCATTAACCTTAAAAATAATTTAAGTACTTTAATTTATAAAATGAATTGTTTAAAACAAAGCTATATGGCTTTATTTGAATAAGTTTCTATATTGACTTTTTCAAGTTGCCTTTCTTCACTCTTCAAAAAGATTCAAGAACAAAATATATTTGATCTAAGAGTCATCATTTTTGTTAATTAGATACCCCTATAATTTTTCACTACTAATGTTATATGATGTACATATTTATAGAATTTTTATTATGTTCAGTTATGTTTTTAAACAACCCATGAAAATCCATTAGGTTCTCGTATATTATTGAGATGTCATAACAATAAAAACATAAACTTACAATATAAACACTAGAAAAAAAAATTAATTAAATTCTTTGAAAACGTGCCAAAATTAATAAAATTTAACAAATAAACGGTATTTAAACAACAAAAATTATGAAAAAAAAAACGAATAAAAAGAAAAAGTTAGCAATTTAGCAATAAAATTTTCAAAGCAATAAAATTTTTGACCCTCGTATAATAACTCAAAAATAATGTTGAAGCAAAATAGAATTTTTTCATTTGAATTTTATTTTACTTACCTCCTAAATTTATGCAAATTTTTAATTAATTTTTTCTCGATAAGAATTTTATTTTTAAAAATTATTTTTGTTTTTTTGCGATATTTTTATTAAAGTTTTTAAAAAAGTGAAAGCAGTGAAAGAAAAAAAAAAGAAGAAAAAAGAAAAATATTGAAAATAATGGTAAAAAATTTTAGGAATTTAATAGAATAGATTTTGTTTGTGTGCAAAATATGTTTTTCTGTTTAAGTTGTTAAGCTTAAATTATAAAAAAAAAATGAAAATTGTCTATAATATTATTTTTTAATTTAAAAACTTACCGGCACGGAAAACTTCACCGCAACCATCGCATCTAGATGCAAATTGTGAATCATAACAATTACCGCAATAAATTTTATCTGCTTTAGCACCAAATTGTTTATCAACTAATGATATGCGACATCTGTTACATAAGAAACATGCCTCATGCCAGTGTTTGTCTTTATATGAAAGATCCTAGAAAATTAAATTAAAATGAATTATGTTCAATTATGAATTAAGTACAATGTAAATCTAATAATGAGAAGATTGTTGTTAATTAACATGTTAAACAACGTAACAGGTGATTTTTATTTCTAATTAACTGAAAGTGAAAAATTTTCATTGGTTATGAGAAGGATAGTCCTTTTTTTTTAAAATTATTTTCACAATTACCTTTGAATCTATTCCAATTATTTTATTGCATTCATCACATTTGTTTGCAAATACATCTTCATAACATTTAATGCAATATGGATGATCATCACGTATAACATATCTTTGTCCACTTAGACTATCATCACAATGCCAGCAGCAAAAATGTCCTGAATGCCAATCTTTTGACATTGCCTTAGTATATTCACCACTGAAAATTAACTGTAACAGAGAGATAAAAAAAAAAAAAACAAATCACTTTAGCACTTTTATTTATTTATTTTTTTTTTGAGTTGATTTTTCTAATTTTGCATCAAAGGACATTTTTGTTTTGTTTTGTGTTAGTTTTCCAAAACATTCATTTTATTTTTGTATTTTCCAAAAATTCTATTTTCACTTTTAGTTTTGAAAAATAGTAATAATGCATAAATATACCTTAAATTTAGTCGGGGTACGTGTCATTTATGATTTATATGCGCCAAATGTTAATCCATTTTATCTTGTGCGGTGTGTGGTGTGTATTTTTATTTTTATTTAGTGATTTTTTTTTAAAATTATTTTTAGAAAATATAAAAATAATAATAATAAAATAATGAATATTTGAATTTTAATAATAAGGAAATTTAATGGGGGAATGCGTTCGAATTTTAAATTAAAAATAGGCTTTTTTATTTATCACAAACACTTTGTGGTGGTATTGATGGAACGCTTCAAATTTATTAATAATAATTTTGTAGTCAGAACATATTTTTACATTAATTATTTTTCTCATTTTAAATAGAAAAATGTATTTTGTCTGATATATTTTCCTAAACCAATTGAAATGTATCTAATTAAAATATTCTTTCAAAATAATTTTTCTCTCTCAAGCTTTTCATCATTAATGGAGTGTAAAAACTCTTATATTTATTAATAACAAAAATAAAAATGTTCTAAAAATAGAAATAATATGTATGTACATTTTTTTTCTTTGAAAGAAATAAAATTCAATAAAAATTCTTTTAAAATAAAAATTGTTTTTTATTTTCTTCATCTATTTTTATTTTTTTAATTATTAATTTTTGATTCGATTTTTTCTTTATTTTTTCTCTTAATCTCGTTTATTAAGTAAAAAATAATTGATTCGTTATTTATTTGACATATTTAAAATCCTTAAAGAATATCTTTATAATCCTCGAATTTTTATTACAAAATATTTTTAAATTAAAAAATAAACTTCAATTAACTATTGTAGTGCTCTTCAGGAAATTTTTTTTAAGGATATGTCATACACATCAATATATAGACATTTCCTTTTTCATTTTATGAAATATTGTGCTTTTATATTTATAAAAGTAAATAAAAATGATATTTCAAAGTAAAACAATACGTATTTTTCTGAAGTTGATATTTTATAAGAATTTTCAAAAATAAAAAAAAATAATCAAGGACGAACAATAAAAACTTTTAAAACTTTAAAATGACATTATAAATTTTATTTTTGGAATACATAATATGTATGTATATTATTTTTTATCTGGCTCAATTTAAACACACTTTTAATTAAAAAAAGGACTAAAATATTATCAAATGATGAATACTGTGACAAAAATTTATACTGAAATTATTAATTAAAACTTTTTTCTTCATATTTGTTTTCATATATGCAGACTTCGAATATTTAATTCACATCAGTTATCATTAATCACCAAATTCATTTTTTAGCGCATATCTCATCAACTTCATTTTTTCACACTTCTAGAATATATTTATATTTTCAAATAATTAAAAAATTCACAACAACCACAAAAATAAATAAGGATTACAGATTACATTTCACTATTTGGCACATATAATTGTTTTTTTCTTTTATTGATTCCCCATAATTGACACGTACCCTTTGTCCTCATTGGGTTGTTCAACTTCTGTAATTTCAATTTCTCGATGATATTCACGTTCTTCATGACGTCTTGTCGTTTTTTTCATTTTACGTTTATGCCTACTTTCAGCAGTATCATTTTGCATAACTTCAATATCGGTCATTTTTGTATTTTAATTATTTTCCTTTTTCAAATTTTTGTACTTAAAACTTAAATTTATTTATTCAACAAATTCTTTTACTATAGATTTAATTTTTCCAAAAACAGAAAATAATCACAGCACAAAATGCATGCGGTAAACGCAAACTTTTATTTTATTATAATACAATTATCCTTCAATTATATGATTTTTTTTCTTGCACACAGAAAATATTGATAAAATTATTTTTTGTTTCTTTTTTTCTTATTGCTTTCTTTTTTTTTTTTTTTAATGTAAAAATTTTATTATTTATTTTTTTATTGATTAAAAAAAAGAAATTTTATCGATTATGATTATTTAAAACTTAAAAGAGAAGAAAAAAAAACGGTGCAAACATTCGCGAGTCAAAATTTAAACTGTTTATCCCCCCATTGAAAAATTAACTTAAAGCCCAACATTCATATATGCAATATTTTCCTTATTATTAGAATAGGACAGAAGAAAATTTAAAGAAAAAATACTAATAAAAAACTAAAAAAAATATAAAAAAAGCAAAGTAAAACGATCATGAATTTTAAAAAAGATTTTATTTTTTTATTGTTCGTTTTGTTTCAACAGCGACAGTAGATAGATTATTTTTCTAAAAATGTATCTACATCATCAGCATACAAGCAGTAAGAACACATATAGAAGAGAGAGCTAAAACAGATTGAATTTATTATAATTTGGAGTCAATAGCATACAGCATCCAACACATATAGTATGTACCATAAAAGTAACAACAACAAAATATAATACGGAGCAATTGATCTTCTATGTACTTACTTACTTAATATTTTATTAATATTATTTCAGTTTTTCAATTCAGATACATGTACAATATATACATACTTATTTGCTCTGAATGTTCTCAATTATGTCTTCTAAAAAAAAAAAGTACTTTTCTTTCTTGAAAAATAAGAAATTTATTGTTTTCTTCTTTGCTTCTTGTTTTGTGGATTTTTCATGTTTTTATTCTCTATAAATGTGTTATACAAATAAGAAAACATATGAAAACGATGACGGTTTATTTTTAAAAATCTATATCATATACATAACAATATTTCTCAGAAACACCTCTAGGTATGTAGCTAAATAGATAAATACTTATATAAAAAATTTATATAGATTTTATAAATATAAAAAATTCAAAATGTTGCTGATTATTATTATTATTTAGTTCAACATAAAATATAGCACGATCGTGGAATTGACTTTTATAATATTTTTAATAGAAAATCAGCAAAAATTTCAGATACAAACAGATATATTTACATTTTCTAATGTTTAAGAAAAACTATAAGATATTTTTTGAGAAAGAAATTGAATTTTGTCATATTTGCGATATGAAAATATTACGAAATTTTTTTATTTGAATGAATTAATAAAAAATGATGTATGGTTTTTGGTCAAGGATTTTTGCACATATAAAAATAAATATTTTTTTTGTTGCTAATAAATTTAATTTTTCATAATATTTTATGATTTGAATGAAAAATTTCAAATTTTTGATAAAAAAAAAAATGAAGACAAAATATGATGAAAAATTGAATATATGACTAACAGAAGTCACGATTTGTATACAATATTTGTATATATGTAGAGAATCAAATTATATATTATGAATAAAAGGAAGGTGAGTTTTTGTTAGTATGAAAATTTTTTCAAAATAAAACATACGAATTTTCATTAAAAATTATTTTTTCACTGTATTACATTTTGAATGTGTGCGTACATATACGTTTTTAGGCAGATAATCAATGTGTACATTATCTAAAAAAAATATATGTATAGGTACATATCTGTTTTATGTATGATAATCATGATCTGTGTATTGTGAAAAATAAAAAAATTCTACAGAAGAACAGATCTTTAAGAAGATAAAAATGAAAAAAAAGATATTTTTGTGCACACGTCCCGTAATACTGTTCCGAAATTTATCTTGTTCGAAAAAATAGAAAACAATGTTTGTGGAAATAAACGAGAACAGAAAAAAACACCGGTGATGATGAGAAATGAATTTTTAAATAAACATACAATACATATGAGACATTGTAGGTATACATACATAAATACATTTAAAGAAATTTTGTTGTAAAACAATAAAAAATCCGGAAAATAAATTGAAGAGGAAACAAATTTAATTTTTAGTTTGAAATATAAATAATTATATTATATCGTTAATTTTTAATTATTATTAATTTTTCTGTTTTTATTTCCACGAACATTAATGTTCTTGGAAAATAAAACAAAAAAAAAAATACATGTATAATTTCAAAATTAGTCACACAATAATATAGACAACGGCAACAAAGTGCTCTCGATCAACAACTTTTAATTTCACGCAGGCCTGAAACATAATTTATCAACAGAGAGCCCATTACCAGACAATGCAACGTTGTAAGACCTACATTTCCACATAAATAACATATGTACCAGTACCATATATTTTAAATAAAATTATTATTATAATGCGCCCTGAGGAAATCTTAAAGATTAAATGAGCCATAAGATTGTAGTTTTAATAATTTTTTTTTATTTTTTAAAAATAGCCTTAATACTGGAATATAATTATATAGTGGGTGTTTTTTTTATAGAAATTTATTACATAAAATGCATATGCATACAAAATATAAATAGTGGCAATTTATTTCCAATATTTACGGAAGGAAGAACATTAAGTTGATATTGCAAAATTGAAATTGAAAGCATATGTTAAAAAGTGTTCAATATATAGAGATATGTATCTATTTTTATATATCTTTTGTGCATATGCTACATAAAACAGAGTGTATCTAATTATAGATAAAGTTTGACCGCATCTTTATAATGTAATGTGCATTTACTATGTATGTAATGTAGCCAGGGACATGATTAAGTGAATTGGGACAAAATTACTAAAAATAGTTATTTTCAAATGCAATAATAATAATTAACGGAATAATTTATTGAACGTACTGCATTCTACTGCTATGTAAAATACATTTTTTTTTCTTTTTCAAAATTGTACTTGAAACTCATAATTTTTTTTTTCTTATGTGTTTTTACAGTAATAAAAAATTATTATTTCAGACACATTTCCTTGGTATGTCGCAAAAAAATTGATTTTAATTGATTTTAATTAAAAGTTTTCGAAAAAATAATATGTTTTTTAATATCTAAATGATTAATATTCACTTATTCTTCAATGTTGTGCGACACAAATTACATATATGCAAAAAATGTTTTTCAAGATGAAGTAGAACACTTTTTAATTTTTAGGATAAAATAAAAAACCTCATAGAGTAAAAAACACTACTCAAATAATTTTGATATTCATCATAATGCCTATAAATATTCAACCAAGTTGAAAAAATAAGAAATATTCGAAAAATTTGATTTGTTTAAAACATGCCCTACTTTTGATACTCTATGGAAAAAGAAAATTTCTTTAAAAAAAGAAAGAAAAAAAAAATCTAATTGAATCTCGAATTTAAATTTAGAAATTTTGCATATATGTAGTTTATTTAAAATTTTCATTCAAATTTACGAGCTACAACTGTTTCCGTTTAATAAATAAATAATCTAACTTTAAATTCGGTTCATTGTTTGTGGGGAGTCCTAATTTTTGTTTTTCTTTCGAAAATATCTCAATTTTCAAATAAAATAAGATAATTAAAATTTTAATTTCCCAATAGTTGAAAATATTTTCTTTCATAATAATTAATTTAATCAAAAAAATTTATATTTTTCTAGAAAAAATTTGAAGAATTTAAAAAAATTTATTTTTATAAAAAGAAAAGTTTTAAATATAAAAGTGTGGGAAATATATATATTTTTTTTAAATTTGATTATCCGTATTTTTAATGGAATTTCTCAAGTTTAAGGCAAGCATTCAAAATGCAACTTAAAAAAAATCTTAAAAGAAAAACAGGAAAAACAAACAATTTTATATGTGTTACATGAGTTTTAAATATAGTTGGTGACAAAATATAATATGTATATAAAAAAAATTGTTTTTACAAATAAACTATATCTTTTTTATAATGAGAATGTTCTCGGAGAAAATTTTCTTGTTAAAAATATTAATTCTAAAAATAAAACAAAAATATAAATTTTTTTTTCTTGTGCAATTTTTTTTTTCTTAATTCGTGTCTTTTTTGTTGTTCTTATTTTTAGTACTCTATTTTTACCAAGAAATTATATACACAATGACGTGTAAGTATGTATAATTACTTTTAGTACAAGTATTTAATTCATGGATAAATATTTTAATGCGATAGAAGATAGATACTTGAACAAGAAAAAAGTGGAAATATAAAGATATTTTATAAAAAGGACTAAAAGTTTTGTGCATTATCACAATTATACAACCCATTTGAATTTAAAAAATATATAATTGAACTATTTCCTTAAAAAAAAGCTAATGGAAATGAAAAAAAAACAAGTACTTTTATTCAAGTTGGTTTTAAAACATCTAAATCTTGAGATTTTCTTTAAAATAAATATTTTATTGTTTTAAATTTTTCTTTAACGTTTGTCTGTTAAAACAATCAAGTATTTATAAATTTAAAAATATTAAAAATATCTATGAATTTTTATTTGTTCTTTTTTTAAAAAAAAAAAAAAAAAATCTGATTCAATGTTTCAGGTAAAATATGTGTTCTCGTTGAAAAACACATGATTAATATTTTCGTCCTACATATCTTAAAAAAGATTTAATTTTTTGAGCCAAAAAATAAAAAAAAGTTGAATGAACTCAATATAAGACTACATACCATATAAGCAGTGGCGGATTTAAGTGTGATGCCGCCCTAGGCAATTTCTCATATGGCGCCTTTTTTTTTTTTTTTTTCTTTCCTTGTTAGATAGAAGTTTAAAACGAAACGAGGTTTTTTTTTTTTGCTTGTTAAATATAGAAGTTTATTTACTCTATTCACAGCAATGAAAAGAGTTTTTTTTTGCTTGTTAGGCTAAAATTTGCCGCCCCTAAAATTTTGCCGCCCTAGGCAATTGCCTCACTTGCCTAAGCCTAAATCCAGCACTGCATATTAGTATATTCATCATATCAATATGAGATATCTTTATTGAAAAACATTATGTTATTTATATTCAGCTCTAATATTTTAAAATGAAGTGCTAAAATGTCTAATGATAATTTTACTTGTTGTTGATTAAAACAAAAATGAAATAATACTGTTGAAGAAAAAAAAAACTGTCAATATGTCAGTTAAATAATTTAAAATTTCATAAGATTTTAAATTTTAAGATACAAACATAGAAAACAATTTTCTTTTTTATTTTTTTATTGTGATAAAAAAATATGAATAAGACAATTTAAATTTAAATTTTTTTTAAATGAAAATTTTCCAAGATAATAATACTATATAAATTTAAAATTATGTGACCGGTTCTCATTTTGATTGTCTCTTCAAATTTGCAAATATTTTAAATTTTATTGAATGAAATTAAAATGTGACATAAATTTTACAAAAATCTACCAAAGAAACAAAAAAATAAATATTTATTATACTATAGTATCTGTTTTTATCCCAACGACATTCTATATTTATAATTTTGGCAATTTTTTCAAGATGAAAAAAAAAAAAAAATGTTAAAAAAGGCCCCCTTGAAAATAAATGTAATAGATTGGCACTAGCGTATCAAAAATCCCCAACAAATCAAAATGTCTTGTTGTGCCGAGCGCAATATATTCATTTTCATTATCATTCGCAGATACATTTAATATTCAGTAATTAAATATTGTGATTATTAATAAAAAAATTATATAAAATGTATGCACAAAGTAAAAATATATACTTACATATTATGTATGCATACGTATAAAAATTACGAGAATAGGGAACATTGTTTTATAATTGCTTGGTACAATGACAAATTTTTCAAGTGGATTGAAACCTTTAAACCATTAAGAGAATAAAACAATATAGATTAAATTTTAAATATTTTACTGAGTTATCGAGTACCCGAAAACGCACAGATTTTATTTAATAGAAAATATTCAAGTATTCGTTCAAAAAATTCCATTTTCGATGTTTCAGTGAAATCGGATCAAAAAGCGTTCGAAAATTGAATTCAGGTTAACCTCGAAAGATTGACTAAATTTTTGCTTCTATGTAATTTTATTTTAAAAAACATAATTTATGTATAAGTATCATTTGGAAACATTTCAATAGAAAAATCATTATTTACAAGACTATGATTTATTGTTTATTTATGTTTGTTTTTTTTTTTTTTAATTTGCATAAATTTGGTACAATAGCCGACACAAATTTGTCTGAAAACATTGATTATGGTGTCCCTGTTGAAAAAAATATGTTACATTGAATGAAAAAAAAAAGTTGTAACAAAAATTATGTTACCATGTAAAATTGATTAGAAAATTGGCTTTTTGTCAAAACTGATGAAAAAAAAATGATGTGTGTAAAATACAAATATTGTACAATCTCTAAATTATTTTTGGTTATTATTTTGTTCTAAGACATAATTATGTACAAAAATTGAAAAATTTTGATACAATTTCCATTTTGTTTTTATTTTGACATGATCTGAAAGGTAAAAAATAAGCTACAAAATTACAATATGTATTGATGCCTTACTTCTATGATGTGTAAAATTTTCAATTCAAATGTCAATCATGCAGAATATTCTACAAATTCACAAAGAATTTAATTCACAGACACCAACTGAAACTAAATTCTGATCGATTGAAGAACATTTCAATAAAAATCAAAACGTTTAACGTTCCATTATATACTCTTTATTCAAAATTATAATAAAATAAATACAAAATAAAAAAAATTTTGCATCTCAATAAATAATTGTAAAATTAATTAACAAATTAATAACAAATTTTTTTTGTTTTTGTGTATGTGTTCGGTGTATCCAAACCGTAAATCACATTACAACAAAATGTAGGATATTCAATATGTAACAATATATGACCTAGAAATTAATCGATGTTGTTCTAAAACAAAGCAAAAATTAAAAAAAAAAATAAAAATAAAAATATTTTTCTTCCATAAAGTATAAAATTTAAAAAAGAAATCATAAAGAAAATAAAAATTAAATTAGAAGCTATTTAAGCAAAAAAAGCAATACCAAAAAAAAACAAGCTGCACAAGGATGATGTTTTAAAATAAAGGATACATGCCAGCATCTTTAATTATATCAAATCCAGTTTCACTGTTTTGCACAATACTTGCTTTTATGAATTCTGGTGATTTTGAAATTTTATTATTTATTAAATGAGGTGAATTAGCTTTAGCATCTGAATTATCGTTATTTGATGATATTCGCGTTAAATTTTCTGGTTCTGGGGAAGAAGCTTTAGCATTTAATATTTCATTATTTGGGGAAGAAGACCTTGTTGTAATCGAATTTATGGTACTATTATTATTATTTGAAATTTCACTATTTGATGAAAGTCTGTCAACCTGTACATCAACCTGTTTCATGTTTTCCAATACTGTTTTAGTTTCAATATTTTTCTGTTCAAGTTCAGGTGATTTAGATTTTGAAACTTTAAAAGAATTATTTGTCTTAAATTCAAGTTCTTTAGGTTCTAAAGATTTTAATTTAATCTCAGGTTCTGTTTCAGGTGATTTGAAATCTGCTGAATTATTTTCTGATATAACTTCAAACTTTGTTTTCTTTTTTTTCTTGATTTTTTTCTTCGAACTTGAATTTGCTTGATCATCATTTAATTGTGCTGAATCTTCATAATTCAGTTTAGAAAAATCTTCGTCATCTATGCTAGGTTTTGAACCTTTTCTTGATTTCTTTTTTAATTTCTTCTTTTTATATTTTTCCTCTTCCACATTATTTTCATCCTGTTCATACATTTCTTCATTTTTCGGAGAAGACAATAATTCAATCTCATCCTGACGGACTTCACCATTTTCTTGAAACCCGTTACTGTATTGTGATATTTCATTATTTTTCTGAAGAAGTGTTTGTTCTATTTGGTGTTTTTCATCGTCTATGGCCATAATTTCCATTTGTCTTTCTTCACTTTCAACACTTCTGGAATATATTGTTATACTTTCACCTCCTAAACTATATTTTCGTGGATTCAGGAAATTTTGATTTTCTTCGTCATTTGGTGACCTAGATCTTGATGTTGTAGTTCCTTCATCATCATCATCATCAATTTTGAAATTTTTCCGCCAGTTATATTCTTTTTTAGGCGTATAATTTAAATCGACTTTAATGTCATCTACCTCATAATCAAAATTTCTGAATATTGTCGGTGTCGGTGATAGACCGTAACGAGATCTTAATCGAGTCGAAGCTGTATTGTGATGGATTACCGTGGATGTAGTTACATAATATGGTACATCATCGTCTTCTTTTTCATTATTAATAGAATTTTGTGAACTACGTTTCAAACTATCTCTACCATTATACTTTGGTGATAATCTTTTGTATCTCTCTTCATCCTCTTTTAAAATCTCTTCAAGAAGATCTTCAGTTTTTATTGATGCATCATCATTGAAACCATTCGACATTGCATTTCTATTTCGTTCTTCATTATTCATTGCTTCAATAATTGTCTCATAATCCTTTTCCATATTTTCTTCTCCAATATCATCATACATATCTTCAATATTTGCTTCATTTTCACGATTCCTATTTATATTATCCCATTCTGTTACACCGCCTACAGCTCCTTCTTCTTTCCAATCTCCAGCATTTCGATTAGCATACCTGTCTACTTCACGATCAGCTTCTTCACATTCGGACTGTTCATTGAATTCATCAGACTTTTCAAAATCACAAATATCCTCATCAATTTCATCGTCAACTTCAACAACTGTTTGCCGTTCATCATCACTTCCACTGTCTTCTTGATCATCTTCTACATCATCTACTTGATCTATACCATTAACTTCATATAAGGCTAATGGGATTTCTATAAGTTTTTCTGTGGAAACAGAATCATCTCTGAATTGGTCATTCTCTTTGATAATATCTAAATTCGATAAATCAATTTGCTGAATATACTCTTCATAAACATAATCATCGTCTGGATATTCTTCTACTTGTTGTTCTAAGTTCAACGAAAAACGTCGGAAGTGATGATATTCTTCAGCTTCCATATCGTCATCATCTATGTTTTCTCCATTTTTCAATTGATTGTCTTGAAATTGAATTAGAATTTTCGATTTTTGTTGTATTAATGCTGAGTCAGAACCACGTCGTTCGTAATCTAAAAATTCACGATTTATATCTTTCGCAAAATCTTGATAGTCTAATGTGGTTTTCGTTATTTGTGCTAAAATTTTCTCTTGAAGTTTACGTCGTGTAATTGCATCAATTTCAATATTTTCAAGATCTTGATCAGCTGGTGAACGACTTCTACTTCGAGATCTTCTAAAATGTCGAGTTTTTTCTCGTAACTCTTCAAATTCATCACTGAAATCTAATGATTCGCTAGCATATGTGGATCTCTTGAACAAACGTTCATATTCCTCTCTCAATCGTTCTGTATCTTTCAATTCGATTGAAAATGATCTTGGATATTGTGGAGTTGGAGGTTCTGTTCCATATTCAATTGATCCTTCTGATAAATTATCTTCAGAAGTAATACTTTGAATGGAATCATTTTTTTTCTTGGTAATTTCCGGCGGCGGTGAGTTTTCTTTACTTTTTGGCTCGCCTCCCACACATTCTGGTGATGATTGTATTTGATTTCTCGGCTCATGTTCTATACTTTCATTTTTCTGCGCTATATTATTTGTTGCTTTTAGTTGACTCATGAGAAAATCCGTCGAGGATTGATGGGCTTCACGAAAATTTTCAACCTTGATGCCGTACGCACGTCGATTTAGCATTACACAGTAGTCGTACCAATCACTGTAGCCTGAAGTGTCTGTGACTGTGAAAAGAATTTGTGGTGACATTGACCTAGAACGTTTCTGTGAAGGTGATGTTTCTTCAGATGTTTGAAATGGTGATGGTGATGGTTCACGACTTTTACTTCTACTTATAAGTACTGTATCAGAAATTCTTGACTGTGACTGTGAACGTCGTTCTGAGGGAGCTCTTGATGATGATTTCGACGGTAATCTTGGTGGTAATCTAGTTGGTGATGGTGATCTGGATTTTGATCGAGAAGGGTTAACTGATGCATTAAAATCATAGAAATCACTTATTCCTTCCATTGGTGCATCTGTTGGTTGCTCATTTTCCTCTTCAAAATCTCCTTCAGAAAGTTGGGTGTCCGACGCATAATCAACTTCGATTGTAGGTGCTTGTCTTTGATCTATACTTGTATCTAACAAAGATTTTTCAACTTCTTCGTCTGTAGGAGTCATACTTGTCGTTGTTAATTCTTCTTTAGATTTGTGCTCCGAAATTTCGGGAGTTCTCGATCTTACAGAATGAGGAGAAGGTGTTCTACTAGTTCTCTTTTCTTCTTCAATAAACTGTTCTTCATAATATTCCATATCTTCTTGTCTCGGACTTCTGCGAAGTTTAGAACTCAATGTTTGCATTAATTCATCCGTTTTTTGATCATGCACAGTATTTTCATCCGTTTCAAGGGATGTTTGGTCTTTATTTGAGTAAGCAGAAGCATCAATGTTACGAGCAGGCGATGGCGAGGAAGCTTTTTGATCAGTTTCATACATACTTACGTTTTTCGATTTTTCTCTTTCCTTTTCCTTACGTCTCTTTTCTCTTTTTTCTTGCTTCTGTCTTTCTTTATCACTATCAGAATCTTCAGTTTCAGTTCTTTCCTACAATTAAATTCAATATGAAAAAACAATTACAAAAATTCTCTTGTAAAAGTTCAGATATTGTTTTTTCGAAAGTTTAGTAAATTAAAAAGTGACAAACAGATAAAGTATTTTTTTAAAGAATATTTCCGCACAATATCTGAACTGTACACATTTTTAATGTTTGCTTACAGATTCACTAGAAAGTCTTTTTTCAAGAGATTTAATCGCATCTTCATGTTCAGAACGTGTTGCATCTTCAAATGATGACAATTGTAATATATTCTTTGTAGGACTAGGAGACATGGATTTTTTCATTGCTACACTAGTAGTTGTATTTCGTTGTTGTTGTTCTGGTTGTTGTTCTAGTTGTTGTTCTGGTTGTTGTTCTTGTTGTTGTTTTTGCTGTTCTTCCTCCTCTTCTTCTTCTTCTTGAGACTCAATATTTGCAGTAGGTATATTTTCACTTTCTTCTTTAATTGAAGCTTCATTTTCTCGTTTCCGAAATTCCATTTCTTTATAATATTCTGAGTTTCCTCCACTGCATGTATCTCCACTTTCTTCATCTAGATGTTGCAAAGATGTGTGGCTTTTTTCAGATACTTTAGATTTTCTAATAGGACTTTTCTTAAGTCGCCTGTTTTGTTTTTCAACTTTTAAATTTGGATCGCTGGAATAGCGAATTGGTGCATATTCAGTATTGACTGCTTGAGATTCCTCTTCTTCCAAAGATGTAAACATCTTAAGCTCTTCTTCTCGTGAAGCACGTGATTCACGAGATGATGATGACTCTCCGCTTGATCGTCGTTTCTTGAAAGCTCGTCTTCTTTTTGTACCATCATCCCGTACTAAAGGACGATACTTGATACCATCTAAAGATCGAAGGTAATCCTCAGAATATTGGGGTTCATTATTATCTTCGCCGTCAGGTTCTGGACGATCATATTCATCATAATGCATTTCAGGCACTGACATTGTGGTCTCTAATGAGGATGATTCTTGATTTGAGAATCCAGATATTTGTGTTGATTCTGGTTCAATGGATGATGAATCTTCAGACTTTGCTACATTTAATTCAGGTTGTTCAGACACTGCATGCGGACGAATTTCAGTTTTCAATGAAATGTTTTCGCTATCTGTTAACTCAGGTTGTTTAGGCACTGCAGGCGAAGGAATTTCAGTTTTCAATGAAATGCTTTCGCTATCTGTAAATTCAGGTTTTTCGGGCACTGCAGGCGAAGGAATTTCAGTTTTCAATGAAATGTTTTCGTTATCTATAAATTCAGATTGTTCAGGCACTGCAGACGAAGGAATTTCAGTTTTCAATGAAATGTTTTTGCTATCTGTTTGACCAAATTGTGTTTTTATTGTTTGTTGTATATTCGTTCGTTTATCATCAGCTGCTGTATCCTTATTTTCTGATGTATCATGTTTTATTTCTTTTTTGACAAATGGCTCTTCAATAACTTCTTGCTGTTGTTCACTTAAATGAGTTTCCAATTCTTCCAAAACACTATGTTTCTTTAATTCTATGTTTTCATTTTTCGCTGCCAATACTTTTTCATTTATTACTTCAGACGGCGATGCGTCAACTTTTTTTTCTAAATTATTCCTTGAACTTCCAATAACTTGTCGATCATTTTTCTCAACTTCAGGACTGCCAGGGCTTACCCGAAATCCATCCTTGTATAAGACACCATCTTTCATTGCACTCAAACCATAAACTTCTTTCTCCTCTGCTTCATTTATTGCAGCTTTAATTTGTTCCTGAAGTTGATTTAAACTTTCATCATCATCAGATAATTCTATCATATGTTTATGATGTCTAAAACCCCAATGATATAAATTACGTGCAATGAAAAAAAATTCTAATGCACCCATATAACTGAAAATAATTGAAAATAAAAGCTCTGATGCATCAAGAGCCATTTTTACAGATGTTGTTGTTATTGAAAAAAATGTGGAAGATGATGTAGAGCTTTTGCTATCTTCGAAAAATCTTGCGTAATCCGAAAATTTCGTAACCACTTTGTATTAAAATAATGAGCTTTTTTCACTTTAAAATTTTCTTTTTCTTTTCTTTTCTCTTTTAAGGGAAAATTTTCAATATTAAATACTTTATTAATTTCAAAAATATTCACAAAAACACAAAATTTTGATAGCACTAAACTTTTAATTCTATAAAATTCAAACAAAAGTAATTTTTTTTTTAAAAAATAAAATTATTAAAAAAATATTTTTATATGCGTATTACGGAACAAAATAAAAATCACTAATAAATCGTGAACAGCAGCTGCCAGCAGTTAAATCGTTACTTGTCGATCGGATAAAAGACTAATCAAATTTAATTGCATTTCATATTATTTTAGATACCTATAAAATACAAAATACGTAGTGATATCAAAAATAGTAATCTTCGATCCTTATCACTCACTTTATCATTGAATAAAGAAAACAATTCGGTTTCGATTTATTTATCAATTTAAAAAAAAACACACACACACAAACACGCGATTATTTGCACTTTTTTACAACCACGACAAAAAACGACATATTTCGGATCATTTAAATAGAACGTAACAAAATTTAATTTAGATAATTATAAATCAGTGCAAGAATAATAATCAAAACAATGAACTTTGAAAATTAGAAAAACGAAAAAAAAAAGGAGAAAATAATGATAAAAACAATAAATTGTTTCAATTCAATTGAATTTCACTATAAAAAAATCACTATCATGATGATTATATATGAACGTAAGAAAGAATTTTGAATAGAATTGTTTTGTATCTCACGACGAAAAATCACTAAAAACTAAATCAACAAAAGGCAAAAAAATAAAAAGAACAAAATATAACATTTGGCGGAAAAATATAATTAGTTTTAAAGTTTAAAAACTGAAGAAACGATGACGATTATTTATGATAATTGTGAGAGAATCAACAGTATAATAATAAACAAAAATCATAAACCTAAAAAAGATACAGTACATACATACATGTATATAAATTTTCGCTAAAATCCTATTAAAAGAATAAAAGTTTTTTTTGCTATAATAACACACACAGAAGCAGACAAATTTTTATTATTGGGGCTGCTGTGTAAAGCTCAGAATCTTAAGTAATATTTTTTTTTAAATTTATTATTTAATTTTTACTGTTGCGATGTACAAATTTTTATACATATTTATGTATTTTGTTGTTTTTAGGCTATTTTGAAAAAGACAAAACCAAGAAAGAGACAAGAGGGAAAAAAAACAATTGCACCCTCAATTTATCGTTTGTACAACATCTGTTAAATCTGACAATTTGTCGTTTATTTTAAAAATTAATTTATTTATTTTTTTGTAAATGGTCAAGTGTATTAGTACTCTTCTTCATAATGCTTAATTTGATAATTTTTAGGTAAAGGCTAAAATTTGACATTTGATTGAAATTAGCTAGTGTGTGATTCAAATAGAATTTATACACATATTCAAATGCATTTTGTATCAATCATTATTTATTTTTAAATTCAATAACATCTTTCTATGCTTTTGTTATTTTTGTCTGTTTTTTTTTGTATCTTTAAAAAATAAAAAAAATATAAAAAAACGTAGAATATTCTAAGTTCTAACAGATTTAATTGCACATTAAGGACATAAGAATTTCAACATTTCGATTAAAATAAATCTTTCGGAAACTCTTTTTTCATTGTTTATTTACTTTTTATTTATTTTTTTTTTTTCATTACAAATTGACGACAATGGACGTGAATTAAAAATAAAAATGAAAACATTATTTTCAGGTGTATTTTGTAATAGCGCCAGAATGGCAGAATGATTGAAACTTTGAATATTGAACAGTATAGTATCTGATGATAACATGCAAATGTTATTGACTTTTCTTATTTAAAAGAGAATTGAAAATTGAAAATTGAACAAAGTAAATGTGTATTGGTAAGAAGTATACGGTAGTGCGGTAGTGCAAAATATATGTAAGTTTTAATTGGTAATGACCAGCTACAAGTGAAAATTTTCAAATGAAAGTTGCTTTTTTTATAATTTGTTGCAAAATAAAAAATGTATAATTTTTTTGTTTTTTTTTTTTTTTTAAATTTGGTATAAATAGTCCCATAATTTGTAATGTAGTGGTTTTGTACATCTTGTTGAGAAGTATCCAAAAATTTTTGTGTGATTTTATGAAATCGAGAATAAATAAAAAGCTGACGTGCTTGTTCAGATATTTTTAAGTATTTTTGTTATTCAAAAAGTTATTTCTTGATTTTAAAAATTAGTTTCTTTTTTAAGACAAAAAGGTTTGTGTCATGTCGTTAATTTATTAATGGGTATAGTGAAAAAAGTTCCCCTTCCTCTTAATACTATTGAGAATCATATACGTACTGATTGACTCACAAAACTAAAGTGTGTATCATGAAAAGGACATCATTTTAAAATTCTAAAAATGTAATCTATTTTTATATTTTTGGTTTACCCATTTGTAACTGTAAGTACCAATTTACAGTGTCGTGAAAACTATGCTTATACAATATAGTATAACAGATTGACATACCTATTATGTATGTGACAATGACAACAAGAAAAACTTGAATGAATAACAAAAGTGCGAATTGTATTAATTGCCGAAAAAACTTAATAACAATCGTTTCGTGAAATTCAAATGCTAATGTGATTCACCTTGACACTGCAAAATTTACCATTCTATTTGTTGTATGCCAAACAAATATTAACTTGGAACTAAATTATAAAATCGAACATTATGAATTTTTGTTACACTTATACCTCCATAATTTGCCTTTGCCTTCATTTTTCTATGTAGAAATTTAAAACTGATAAATTTAAGAAAAATAATGAAATTTAAAAATAAAATAAAAAAACTGAATTTTTAGTCGGAAATTTTTGCCGGCAAAATAAATGCACATGGCTATTTGACATGAAGCTGTGGTGATGTTAAAAAAAGCACCAATATTCTAAAAGAGTTACCGTTTTCAGTTAATTCAAATTTATATGTACAATAACATTTAATTTTAATTTTTGTTTTTAAGGTGTTCCAAATTCAAAATAGGAGAAGGCTGAAAAAGAACAAAGAAAAACACAAGAGGAAGCAAAACATTAAATTCTGTTACAAATTCTTGATCAGGAAGCAATTTAATTACTTTTTTTTCCTCCCTTTTATTTTTTTGTTTAAAATAATTTAAGAGAACTGTTTTTCAAAGTATCTCATACGTTTTCTAGTTATTGTGATAGAAAAGCCAAATTTAAATAGCGGTCGCTGATAAACATTTTGGCATATACAATTTTTATCAATAATACAAAGTAAAGGAAAAAACTTGAAATAAACAAAGAACAATATAAATAACTGAAAATTTTGTTATAGATACTTTTAAAATAATATATATATAAGAATTAATTTCTAAATAAAATCATAATTTATCACCAGAAAACATAATAAATTCCTTCCGCCTACAACATTTATGTTTTATTAATATAAATACAAAATTTTCAATCGAAAAAATTTAAATACTTTTATTATTCTTTAATTTTCATTGAATAAATTGCAATATAAGCAATTTTGTAAACATCTTATCGACTAAAATTTATTTTTACAGGTGTTACAAAAGAAATAAAACAATTGAAAAGAAAAAGAAATAAAACTGGAGAACAATATAAAAAAAAGTAATAAAATGTTAAACTTGTTTTCAGTTAATCATCATAAAATAATGTGGGGTTGCCGGTTATATGTAGTTTTGTAGGTATTCTTGTACTTGTAGTTTATTTTTCTCTTTTCTTTCCATTTTTTTTAAATTTTAAACATAAAATAAAATTTGGTTAAAAATGATGACATAAAATTATTTTTAAGATTAGGAATTATAATTGAAAAAAAAAGAAGAAGCTAAATGAAATCATCAATGGAATTACAAATTTAATTTTTATGACTTCATCGTTGTCATTAGTCAAAATAAAACAAACGAAAAAAAAAATGTATGTATGTGAAAATTTTAAAGTGTTACTAAAATGATATAAAAAAAAAATTTATTAACAAAAATTATTCAAAAGATAAATGCAATACAATTTTTTAAATTTCTTTTTACTAAAATTACTTAATATCATCACATAACACAATCTTACATCTATAAGAGATTTTGTATTTGGAACGAAAAAACAAAACAATAAAAATCAAAATGTAAAAATATATCGAGATACAAAAATACTATAATATAAAAGATATTTTTCTATGTTTTGTCTGACTAAGTCAGTTCATGACTATTTTTATATGCAAAAATTGTTTAGTTTTTGATTTATTATTTCTTTTTTTTTTTTTTTTTAATATTAATATTTTTTTCAAATATTTTAATGCGAATTCTTGGGTAAAATATTACGTCATCATTTTAAAAAGAAAATATTAAAAGAATGACGTTTGTGACCTTTTTGTTTTCTCTCTTTGTAAGAAGAACATAAAACCTAATTGAAAACAAAAAAGATGGCATAAACTTTAGTGATTTAAAAAAAAAAAAAGATGAAAGGCAAAATTTTGATTTTAATTAAGAATCAGTCGGCCGGCATTTGGCAACAAAATGTATAATTTTTTTTAATTTTATATATTTTTTTTCTGAGTTATATTTATTTTCTAGTATTCGAGTGGAACAAATTTTATTTGTAAAAATACATAATGTTTCTTTAAATTTAATTGGTATGTGTTGGTGTCTTACTAAAAATTATTATATGTATTGTATACATTTATTTGCAATGACTATAATACAATCTTGAAGTGATGCAAAAATCATGTGTAGATACTTGTAAATATTCATACACTTAAAAAAAAAACAAAATAACAGAAAGAATAAAAAAAATTACTTAATAGACATCACCAGAATATAAATAGAAATTTTCGAATTTTTTATTAAGAATGAACGCGCTTCAGGAGACTAGTTTAAATGGGTAAAATTTTTGAATGTCAATGAATTATAAGGATTTTGTTTTTTTGGTTTTTGGCTTTTAAATTAGAATACGTGAGGCGACATTAATATTGTCAAAATTATAAAGAAATTTTGCAAAGATATAAGACTACGTCCAAGCACAAGTTAATTAAGATTTTTTTTTTCCTATAGAAAATAACTTTAAGAAAATTTAAGTAATAATATTTAATATAAAATTTAAACGAAAAATACCAAAAAACAAAAATCTAAACAATAGCAGGAAGGAAAACAAGCATAAAAATTAAAATCATTTAATATATTGTTTTACATGTAATATTTATCCAAAACACCATTTACAAACAGTAAACATTTTGATTATATAGTTAATTATTTAGATTGTTTTATTTTTTTTTTAAACTATAATTTGTTTAGTTTTTCTTAATAATACACAACATTTTAAATTAACTCATAAATTTTATTTAATTCTGTCCAGCACAGAATGTTATACTGTATAATGTATAATGGTAAAAAGTATATGTGGGTGTGGGTAAATCTATTAATTTTTAAATACAATTCATATATTTTTAGTAATTTTTACAGCATTTGAAAGCATTCGCTTTTTTTAAACAATATATTTTAATAAATGCTACTCAAGTGGCTAATAAGTTCCGTCATTTTTAAATAAATAATGTCATACATATACATATAAGCAAAACTGACCAAGAAAAAGTACATAAAATCTAAACAAATTATTATTTAACATGATTTACATTTCTCACTCAAGAAAAAAAAAAAGAAGCAACAAATATTGTGACCAAATAGTCATGGTGATTGTTAGTATACAATTTCTAATAAGAAAAAAATCATTTATTAAATAATGCAAACAATACAGTGTGATGTTAGTAATTACGTACGACGTTAATATATTTTAATTATGTCAATTATTTTTTCTTTTTCTTTATTAATTAAATATGTAATAATATTTTGCCAAATTAAGTTGAGATATGCGGTAAATCGCATTTACATATATATAATTTGCTAAAATTATTTAATAATGAGGTCACTCTTTAAATATTAAAAATTTAAATTACTTAAGTGTATGCTTGTATGCTAATGTATTTGTACATAATACTCTCAAGAGACAAAATTTTAATAGCTTTTAATAATTTTTTAAATAAACAAATTTTAATTAGCAATGGGTGAGGCTTGAAAGATGAATGATATTTGTAAATAACGAGTGTAATTTATAAAAACAAGAAAGTGGAAAATAAAGATTACTTGTTTTTTTCTCTAAATTCTTTGTTTATAGTTTTTATTTATTTTTTTTTTTTTTTGTGAAAGAAAAATATTAATTTTTTTATTTGGTCTTGTTATCAAAAAAAAAAAAAAAAATTCAATTACTTTCTCATGAACACTTTAAAAATTTGAAAAACAGCATAGAGATTTAATTCAAGTAAAGAATAAAATAAATAAAAATAAACTCACAATTTTTTAAGAATTTTGTAGGTTTTTAACCGTTGCTTCTTCTTTCTACTTTCAAGTTTTGAATAAATAAAAATACTCTTCTCTGATTTTATATATAAAACACATCCAAAAATACATATTTCTCACTAATTTTATAATTATTTTTCTATTCACTATAATAAAAAAATTTTAATAGCTTGATAACGCACTTTACAGATAATAATTTTCAAGTGTACCACTTATGTAAAAATTAATTACAACTTTTGTTTTCTTCGAACTAATAAACAGCGCAATATTTTTTATTCATTTAAATTTTCATGTATTTTCTTTAATATTTAAAACACTTAATTATCACAACTATTCTACCCTCCGTAACCTTTACCTAAAATGCACTTTTTACAGAATAAAATCTCACGTATCAAAAAAAAATATTTCCACACAATCTTATTTACAAATTAATTAAATTAAAAAAGTTTTTTTTTCAATTTTTTTTCAGTCGCATATTTGCAATTATTTGTTATCCTTTTTTTTATATTGGAAAATTAAAATTAAAAAAAACATCGCTCTACTGTAAAAGACAAATCCGATGAACGTGCTTACACGTGTAAAATACCTTTATACATTATAGTATTACAATACAAAAATATGAATAACTTAAATTGTGAAAAAAATCATAAACAGGTAAAAAAGAGAACAATTAAAAAAAAACTAACAATTTATAAGCTTTTTTAAATAAGTTTTCCGTTTTGAAACTTTATTTTTTTTTCTTTTGTTTTTTTTTTCCACTAAAATCAGCAACGGACTTCAGTCATTTGTCGATAAAAAAAACCATTTTTATGTATGTATGTATGTATGTAATGTGTTACAAAACACAAAAAAGCACGTTAACTTAACTGCGAAAACTTGAAGAATGACGGTAAAGTGACATACATACAAGAGTTGTTAAAGCTTGAACTTCAGTTTGAGAACTCAAGAAAAATTTTTTAATTGTATGTAGACAGACCGTTTTTGTGTAGGCAACGTTTCACTACTCTGACAGTTTAGTCAAGAAAACTAAAAAAAAAAACAGCAAAGTCACCAAAGAAAAATCATTATTTTCGTTGATGAATGAGTAAAAAAAAATTATGCTTCTCTGCCCTTAACTAACCAAGTAAGTTCTAATAATGACGACGATGCGATGTAGATGCCTTGCTACGAGACTGTTCTTCTGGTAAAGAATGTAAAAATCCTTTTTCATCATGTCTTTATTTATTTTTCCATCAAAGAAAACAATTTCTTTTTGTGTATGTATACGTTTATACAAGAGAATATAAAGGAAAACAAATAAAACATTGAAGAACAAGAGGAAAAAAAAAACGTTAACACAACAGAGAATTAAGTAAAAGAACATTTTCATTTTAAAAGAGAAAAAATTAAAATAAATAACAGAAAAAAAATGAAAAAAAAATGTATCAGTCGACAGTCGGCATACATACAGTTAAAGCATATAAATGGAGAAAAATAAAAGGATATCACATATAGTACATATATACATACATACATACATAAAAGGAAATGACATGCTTTTTATGTTGAAATGAAGCGGGAAAATCATGTGTTTTTCACAGTCAAAATTGATGTTAAAAGCTGCTTGCCTAGGAATACACGTACATTTCCATAATTTCTATATTTGATTTCTTTTTCATTTTATTCATTTTTTTAGTTTTTGTTTACTTTATTTGCTGTTTTTATTTAAATAGAAGAAACATAACAAATACATATAATGAAGTCTGGCTATTCTTTTTTTTTCTTTCTCCAGTAGATTTTGTTTTTTTATACAAGGAAAATAAAGTTTTCTTGCTTGAATATTTCAAACAATTTCAAAGCTCTTTATATTTTCATGAAAATTGAAAAACAAAGTCAGAGAAAATTGAAATAAAAGAACAAAAAAAAGGAAAAGAAAAAACCGGATAAAATGGAGGGAAATTGTTTTAGGCTGAGAAAGACATAAAGAAGTTTTAATTTTGTATGTTTGTTTTGTTTACTGTATAGTTTTGCCGACACAAAAGATTTTCTTGCTGTGAAAAATGAAACAAAAGAAAAACCATAAAGAGTTGTGATGAAAAGATAATATAGTACACATTTCACACATTGATGATATATGAATTTTGATATAATCTATAGCCGCTAGTGTTTTTTCAGATTTAGTTCAGTAGATTCTCGATAATTTGAGATTTTAAATAATGTGAAAAGGATTTTGAAAAGAACTTTATTTAAATGAAACTACGAGGTTTCTACTAAAAAAATAAGCAAATAACATACAAGTGTCCTTGAAAAAAAAATTTTTTTTTCGAACTGAAAAAATATCTTTGAATGTTTTTAAAATATTTTAATTTCCAAATAAAAAAGAATTTCATTTAAGCATATTTTTAGGTGAAATAAAATAATATGAGATCAATTAGTATGTATTTAAAAATTTGTAGAAATAAATTTAAAAAAAAAATATACAGATAAATTTTAAAGCATTTATGTAGATAACGGTCACTAAAAAATAAATTTAAAAACTTAACAAACTTGAAAAAGAATATGGGAAATATTTTTTAAAAGATTTATCGAATTTCAAGAGCATCATTAACAAATTCTTAGAAAAATATTTAAAAAAAAACATTAATTACATAGACACAAGGTAAAATGTAATTATATCGAAAACGATTTTAAACAATAAAATACGTACTTTGAAAATTGTGTTATTTGATATCCTTCAAAAGTATCATAGGATATAATTTGACAAAATAAACACAATAATTTTTTTTTTGTAATAAAAATTTGTTTGTTCATTTAATTAAAAATAATAATGTCTTGGAGGATATATGAAAAAGGGATGAATGAGGAAAATGAGGATAATATGACATAAAAATAATTCATCTTAAGTTTTTTAAAATTTAATTTTGATTTTTATTTAATTGTAAGAAATATTTAAGAATTTTTTTTCTTGTAAATAAATTAAAGTTTTTTGTACACAAAATATAATTTACAACAACAACAACAACAAAAAAGGATAACATGAAGAAAATATAAAAAAACTTTGTAGACTTTTGTTATGTAAATATTATGTTCTTTGTCTTTTGAGATACTTTTTCTTGTAAAATAATTTTTTTTATTTCATTCCAGAATGATTTAAGTTGTCAAACATTTTATTTATAAAAGTTTTGATGATTTACAACATAAAAAAAAAAGCTTTTATGTATTATTGTCAATGAAAATGAATTGGGACGATAAAATGTACATATACGTATATATACATAAGTAATATAAAATATCAAAAGATAATGAGAAGAAAACTGACTCCAAATTAATTTTTATATTTTTTTCATTTTTCTTGAGTTGAACATTTCAAGGACAAAATGATAAAGTAGTTTTCTGCATTTTTGACCGATGACTTTGAATTTTTGTCTCTGAATATCCTTGAACTGTATAAACTGCACAGAATATTATATTAAGAATGTATATGTATACTGTACATAGAACATAATAGGCATATATTTATGTTCATTTTTATGTACAATAACTATGCTCTGTTATTCTGTTCTATTTTTGTTACAAATCAGAAGAAAAAAAAAACAAATATTAGAAAAATATAAAAATTATTAAATGAATGATAAAATACGAGAAAAAATAGACGTTAAAAAAATATTTGGATTCTTGAATTTTTTTCGGCTAAAATGGACAAAAAATATATCATATGTACGTTGTAGATCATAAAAAACAAAATACACACACAAATCAAATCACTTTGACGACTTAATAACACATTTATGATAGTTTTATACATAAAATTGAAATGACATTCACATAAAAATAAAATATAAAAAAAAAGGATAATACATATTTGTTTTATCGTACGAGAATAGATTTTTGTTTGTTTGTTTGTTCGTTTATATTGTGGTGATTTTTTATTACATTACGTAATCTATTATTTAGTAAATTTTTCACATAAATTTATCATAAAATGATATACAAAACATTTATTTTATGTTTGTTTATCTTGTGTTTTATTTATTTATATTTCGTTTCTTTTATTATGAATTAATTTCGAATTTTTTAATTTGTAGTGTGGGATGAATTTGATGGAGTGAATTCATTGAATTAGAGAATTTATCTTGAATTTTTAAATAAATTTTAGTCTTTTATATAAGTAATGATGTCCTTTGACGCATATGCTTTAAATTATAAGAAAAAACAAAAATTTAACAAAAATTGTTTACTTACCTCATCACAGGCACTACAGCGAGGTTTTAACATTTCAGCATAATGACGTTCACAATAGATTTTATCCTCATGAACGCAATATGTTAAATCCACCAATAATTCATCACAGGTTGTACAACAGAAACATTCTGGATGCCATAGCATTGAATCTAAAAATTTCGGTGCAATAACAGCCAATTCACTTTTACTAATACGTTCATTACAATTGATACATTTCGTATTTTGTTGTGCATCCTTAATGTAACCTGCAAAAAATAATTTTCCTTGTTAAAATTACATTCTTACTTTTTTTTTTTTTTTTTTTTTTTTGAAAACCCAGTGTGAAACTCACCAATATCCAAAGCAATTTCATTACGTGCTGAAACAAAATCCTCATATGATGCCAATTGTTGTGCACCTTCAAGATGTTTACAATATTCTTTAGATAAATCTTGTTTTGGTAATTGATACGTTAATTGCCTTTCACGATAACGTTCACCACTTGTACCAATTTTAGGAACTTTATCCTGTGGTATTTTATCGAAATAACGTTGAATTTTAGCTGATGTCATAACACCATGCGGTACCCATGTATAACCAAGTTGACGAGGATCAATACCAGATGATTGATTCTCTGATGATGGTTTAAAACCAAGCCTTTCACGTACCGAAGTTAATTGCTCTTGGTAAATAGCATGTGCTTCTCGAGGACATTTGCATGATTGACAGGTTTTTCTGAAATGATAGAAAACAAAAATGTGTTAAATAGGAGGTTTATTGATTTTCTGTAATACATGAAATATTTTTTAATAAATATCCGTACAAGATTTAAAGGCATGCTTGACACCTTTTTAAAAATTACATAGAAAATCCTCTTTAATATATCGCCTTTGCTTCATTTAACATTGTCATTCTTCCTTTTTTTTTTTAAATACTAGAGCAAAAAGGCTATATATATTTAATTGGATGTACTGTATTCTTGTTAGTATTTAAAAATAGTTATGCCTTCATTAGCTTTTTTTATAACGAATTATCCGATAAAATTCATAGAATAAACTTTTAGAAAAACGACTATGTACATATACACTGTCTAACGAGCCACATAAACATTGCTAATTTACGTGAAAGGTGTGCTATTATTTCCGCGACGTAAAAGTCATCTCTATAAAAATTTTAAATTGAGCTAAACAATAAAAAAAGGTAGATAATAAATTGTGGACATTTACAAGACAAACTCATCAACGGATCATCATAGAATAAAAGTATTAAGTATGCATTTACATACAAAAGAACATCATTACATTGAAGGGTAAAAATGTCACTAAAAAAAGGACAATAATGTTATACACTTAGAAAAAAAAGCAAATAAATATACAATTTACCTCATAAACTCACTTAAATGGCAAATGATAAGAAAATATAAAGAAAAAAAATTTTGAAAATTTAAAATGGCAAATGTTTATGACCGTTTTATGTTTACTATAAATTGGGTGTGGTGGTACTACGGTGGGATATAGGATATCTTGATTATAATAATTTGTAGCTATTTTTTTTTTATATTTTGTCATTTAACTCTATTTTTGGTTTTAATGAAAATAACAAAAAAATAAAACCGATTTCATGATTGAAATGTTCAACGGACTGTAATAATGAAATTTCATTATTGGAAGGTCAGGATTTTTGTTATCTCCAGATTTTTATTTTAAATGTTATTTTTCTTAAGGATAACACACCTTACTTCTGATTTTTAATTAAATCACGTGCTTAAAAAAAACTAGTAAACATTTTTTCAACAAAATTAAATATTTTTCTTTGTTTTTCCACTACAAATGTGTTTTTCTAAAGATTTTTTTTTCGATTGAAATGACGCCACACGGAGAATAGGAAGACTAATTTTGTTATGGAAAAATTAAGCTTTTTTTCATTTTCCCCTTTTAAAAGTGGTGAATATTTTCTTAAATACACCAAAATGCTTTGCAAAAGTAAAATATTTGTATCGTACTTTTGAACAGAAAATAATTTAATTGCAAATCACGTTTGAGAAATGAATGAAATTGAATGTACTGCCGTATAAATTTTATGACACATTTTTACGTTGATTTACTTTGATTTGAAATGAAAATTGAATGAAATATAAAAAAAAAAATACATTTTACACATTTTACAACCTTTATTCTAATTAGTTTTTTATGATATCTGATGATATATAAAGTGTCGTTATCGTCGTGATTGTTTTTATGATGAAAATCTATTATATTGAAAAAATCATCAAGTTTTTGCAATAATGTATGTTTTATTAATCAAAGATTATGTAATTTTTTATTAATTCAAGAGAACTTTATTTTATTCTATGTCTTTATGCTTTAACGATAAGAATTTGATGCATAAAACATAAGAGGTTTATGGGAAATTGTAAAAAATCTAAGACAATTAATTAATTTAGGCTAAACATAATTTTGCACTTTGTTTCACATGCCACGATTTTATTAGGAAAAATAAAATAAAATACAATTTTCTCAATACAAAAAAAAAAAAAGAACAAAAATACTCTCACCTTACGATTGCATCGTACAATTCCTGTTTATCAAATACTTTACAATATGCATTTAATACTTTTAAACATGAATATTGCATTCCGGTCCATGGTATTTGAGGCCCAGATAAGGCTTCCCATAATGGACAATCGGAGTGACGGTCTAAATCAATCATTTTCACCATCTTTTTTTTAGATATAACTTTTTTTTTTTCTTTTTATTATTTATTCTTTAATAGGATTTATATTATTACACTTTTTTTGAAAAAAAAAAATTCTAACATACATTTCGTACATTCAATTTTCTTTTCAATGTCACTTGGAATACGTATACATTTTTTTTTTTATTCAAAATCAATAAACACACACTGTAAAATTTATTGACGTTTTCATTTGGTTTTTTATTAAAATTAAAAAAATTCAATTTAATTTAATTTATTTTCAAATAAAAAACGAAAAAGTTATAACTGTAACGTTTTACTTAAACATTAGAGAAAAAAAAGTCAAAAAAAAAAAGTTGTTTGATTTAACAGAGATAATTTCGAAAAGATAAGATAATTTTGACGTTATTATTTACAATCATTACTTGTGATTTTTTTTTCTTTTATTTTATAACAAAAAACAAAAAAGGCAAAGTAAAAATTAAAAATAGAACTTGACATTTTACTCAACAAAGACATTGAAATAAATCTCTTATTTTATTCGTGCACCTAATTTTAGCTTTCAGCTTATCTCTAAAATTTCATTCGAAAAAAAAGGATCAATATATATTTTTTTTTCCAATTAACAAAGTTCAAATTTTGCTAAAAGGCAATGAAGTGCGATGATTGTATTTACCACGACCTGGTTTTTGTCTTTTTTATTGAGATTTAAATTGGTTTGGGGTCAAAATCAAATATAAAAAAAAGGAAAACCCATAACACCGCTTTAATGATGTATTGTATAGTAATTTACACCTAATTGTTAATGATGTTGATAAAAACAGATTTACGACATCATCATGATGGTTGACAATCATGGTAAATTTTATCTATGTATTTTATTTTTTATTTTTTTTCTCTAGATATAATTATACCGTAAAAAGCTTATTTGCCATTTATGTTTTGTTACCATTAAATTCATGATATTAAAACTAATTAACTTAAGCACAGTTTGTCATGAAAATTTTTATTTTATTCTATTATTTTTTTTTTAAATTGAAAATAATGTTGACTTTACGTTATAAAATTTCTTGATTGACAAAATCTGGAATTAAATGAAACATAAAATTACAATTTGATGAATTAAAGTTGAAATCTTGTTAATTCATTAATTAATTAATGACAAATTCAATTAGATAATCTAAAAAGTCGTTTAAAGGATAAAAGAAAGTTCATGTTTATTAAAAGTGTGAGATTTTTTTTTTGTTTTGTGAAAGTTGCTTGAACTTTCGTTGATTGTATGAGAAGGCAATCACTTCGAAAAATTTTAAAAAGAAAAGAAATTTTAAGTATCTTATGAAGGATTTAGCTTATAAAGGACCTAAATAAACATCACTCTATTTTTAAGGTTTAAGATTTAAAAGAGCTATTACATTTTTTTGTTTCAAATTAGAAAAGACAAATTTTTTTTTGGGTAAAAAAAACATTTTACATTATGTAAAAAAATCAAATAGCCCATTAAAAATACAGGTGTTATAAAAAATCTATAAATTAAAAAAGAAAAAAAAAGAAAGAATTTATAATAAATTAAAATTTTTTTTTTATCTTCTTAACTTCTTAAAGTAATTTCTTTTAATGAACTGGAAAGAGTATCATATCGTATATGAAAATTGTAAAGTTCATATCAAACAGCTCTTTATGAAAGAATCTTATTTCAAGAAATTACTCGAAATAAGTATCTATATTAGAAAAAAGAAAATGATCTGTTAATATTCTTATAAAATTTCTTTGTACATTAAATTTAATGTTATCATTTTTGTTAAATAACTGGAAAGATAAAAATATGATCCTTTTTTTACTTTAATGTATATTTCTTTTCATGAAAATTATAAATACGTGTGTGTGTGGTAGATATAAAACAAAACCGGAAGTAATGATAAAATACAATTTATACAAAAAGTTACACACCTACATACATTTTATGCGATTTTACTATACTATGATATATGTACAAGTACATATATACATTTTCACAAATTCTGTTGTTTTGTAAAAATGAGAAGAAAAAAGAGCAAAGCATAAAATTATTTGCTGAAACCCTATAAAACTGCACATTGATAAATTGTTTACTTTCAATAAAAAAAATAAATATAGAATAATAACACAAAAGATTGATTGAATAACACCAAGCAAATATTGATCATCACCATAATATACTTTTTTCTTTTTTAAATATTTTTTTTTCTTCTGTGTTATGTGTGTTTTATATCAAATATTGATGATATTTTGATTGTTGACGTGATTTATTGAAGCGTTAACCTATGATAATGTAATTTAATAGACTGAAAAAGATACATATATGTATACTCATTAATTTATTTCATAAATCAAATTGCTTTCGAAAGCATAAAAATTTCGTTTAAATAAAGCATGTGTGTTTAATTTTTGGTGGAAATCCTTTTTTTTTTTTTTAAATGAAATATAGAAAATGTAAACTGTAAAGCAAAAAAAAAAAACCAGAAAAAAAAAACATTGTTGTTTTTGGTTTTTTTAATGATAGATATTTATTGAAAAAGTTTAATTGCAAATTTTTGGTTGCAATAAACGCATTTTGAATTATGGTGATGATTAATAAAATTCTTTATGTGATGTACATTGTAAATAATAAATTTTCATTATTGTTATGTGTGTATTCAAAAAAAAAAAAATTGATTTCATTGTATGAAAAATTATATTATATTTTTGGAATTTTTCATCAATTAAAAATTTTTCAAATAATACATACATATATATAATTATATTTTGCCTTGGCAATGAATGAATAATAACCATGTGAAGATAAATAAAAAAATAAAAGATTGTGAATAATACATCGACCGTCATCATCATAATAATAATGTGCAACATCATTGCTGCATTGTATGTGATGCGGTTGTGCGGATATTTTAATTGGCAATGAGCTTTCCTTTAATTGAAATTGTTTATAATATATTTTTATTAGAAGCTTATAATATTAAAAAAAAAAACCCTGAACATACTCATATTGGTGGTTTGTTAATACATATATTATATGCAAATTAAAATTATAAGGTGCTTAATTTCTGAAATAAAATGAGAAAATGAATTATAAAAAAAGAAAAAAACAAGGAAAAGATGAATGAATAAGCAACAGTGAATAATTATCTTTTTTTATTATTAATTAGGCTTTTATGTTAATGTTATTCTTTATTTTTTAATGCAATTGAGAAGTACATAATCATAAAATATTTAAGGATTGCATATATCAACATCATTTCATGAAAAATGACTATATCTATTTTTGGGAAAAAAATTTAGCTTATTAAAACCGCTATAGAGATTCTTTGGCAGTATACTAACTGAAAGTTATATTTCACACTCAACTTGAATTGTTCAACATACACCAAATCAAGAATATTGAAAAATTCTCTAAAAGGTGTCTCAAATTCAAATTCACAAAAGTTAGTTCATTCATTTTAATTTTTTGACAACATAAATTTTTTTTGAATTTCTCACCTGAAAGGTTATAATTCTGAAATAAAATTCAAATTGGAACACCCTGCAATTATATCATAAATCTACGGAAGCTCAATAATACATAAATGATGCGGTAAATTTGTTGCATTTCAAAGATTTCAAAAAAAAAAAAAAAAAAAAAAAATTGTGTTTATTATTTTGTTTTCTTCTTTTTTCTTTTAATTGAAAATCAATGTTTATTGAAATAATAATAATTTTTTTTTTTCTAAAATAATAAACAAAATCTAAATGCGAATAAAATAAATTTACATTTTTTTCCAATAATTTCACATATTATGTATATAGGAAAAAAGTATATTTTATGTATATTCAGTATATGTACATATATGTATAAATGTATATTTGGAAGTTTATATGTCATTTTTATGTCCCCCAGGCATAATATACAATAAAAGCCTTTTGAAAAAAAAAATTATTGAATGTGATAAAAATGTTGTATCCGTAAAAAAAAACACATCTTATCGTTTGAAATACGTATTAGGTATTAAAAAAAAAAAGATAGAACGTTTGCAATAAATTTTTATGGAAAATTATTATAGATTTTTTTAAAAATACATTTATAAAAAAATTTATATTTTATTCAATCAATATCAAGTACAATATTTATTTTTTTATATTTCAGTTTTCAAGAATTATATATTTTTTTTGAAAAAAAAAAAGCAAAAAAAAAACATTTTCTGTACAGAAATAAAAAACCAACCATGTATGAATGATAACAAAAATATCATAAATTTGTTTTGTTTTTTCTCTTTTAAAAAAAAAAAATATACAAGAATAACGACTAATTTTATGAGCTCAATTTCTTTATCAATTTTCATTAAAAACAAAATATGAAGAAAATAAGAAAAACCATGTGTGTTAAACATTACGAGTACAAGAAGAAAGCAAAATTTCACATAATTTTTTTTTTTTTTTTTTAAATTATTTATACTTTATGGCTGCCTTTTGTTTAGGAAAAAATTAAATTATTGTTTTTCCAGATGTTTAGAAATTTTTCAAAGAAAGGAAAAAATAATTTGAATACAGAAAGAAATGACATTGTTTATCTTTTATGATAAATGTAAAAATATTCGGTGGAAAAAATTTAAAAGTGAAATATACCTACAATATATTTTCATGGGATTTATTTTTAAATTTATTTTCAATCAATTAAATTTCATATCTTGAAATTTTTAGACAGTAAAGAATTTTCTAATTTATTAACTCTTTTTTTAATTTTAGAAATGCTGATAAAAAAAGGTAATAAATTGATTAGTTTAATTGGAAGTAGACTTTATCAGAATATTCGTGATAATATTCCTAGTATCTTCAATTTTAGTAACACCGCCTACACCTATATTGGGTTAATTAATTTAACAATCTACATAAATTAAATGAAATACTTATTATTATTTCTCATATCTACTACCCTTTACTTCTTAACATTCTTGATGCTTTAAAAAAAACAATGGGAGAATTAAACGCCCAAATAATCGAAATGGAAAAAAAAAATTTTTTTTTTCTCTTGAAGATATTAAACTGTATTTTATGTCCAAATTTGTGTACAATATTTTGTATTTATAGAAACCCACTACTTTATATCTTAGTTTGCATCTCCTTAACATTTTCAAAGCTCGACTAAAAACATGATTCAAATTAAATTTGCTTCGTTATTTTAGTAAAAGTTAAACTACCCAGTCATTGTGGGAAATCATTTTTTTTTTTATATAAAAGAATTTTACATTTTAAGGCTTGATAGTCGATTAAATATGTAATTTAAAAAAAAACAAAGTAAATTTAATTTTGTCTTGAATTTAATTTTCAATTTTACTTTGTTCTACTTTCAGTATTTATTATCAGCTCTCACCTAATTTCTAATTTATTTAAGGCGTACGTTATTAATTGTCACTTAAACAATAGCTCGAGATAAGACTGTTTACTCATCCATATATGTATGTACATACGAGTACATACGTAGATACGTACATCAATAATAATAATAATACTGAAATACTGGAATATAATTTATATTATTTCCAATTTCATTACACATTTTTTGTTCAATTTTATTATTTTTTTCTATTGTATTAAATTACCAAAAATTTGATAAATCAGCATTGAGGGACAAAGGAGAGATTTGATATTGATAATAATGACGGTTAAATGTACAATGAATATAAATATGTATGTACTATATATGTATGTATATGCTCTATCATAAAATACAGTATGTGTAAATGAAATATCATAGGAGTTGATTAGCGTATAAAATGAACACCAAAATGAGTACGATAAACTTTCTATCTTCATTTTTTTTTTTCATAATAAATTTAACTTTTGGTTGCATACAAAAAGAAATTTCAATTTTTTCTTATCTGCTGAATTGACGAAAATATAAAATCACGAAAAAAAAAAATTTTGGAGTATCTTTTATTCGACCATAAACAGGGTACGGTTTTCAATATGTTATCAGAAATTATATTTTTCAAGTTTTATTTTTCTTGTTGAATTTTTATAAAAAGACATTTTTGTTAAAATCACAAAAATAAATATTTTTATATCAAAAGAAATACGAGCTTATAAAATCAATGTGTTGCATTCAATCTATGTATATACTAGATCCAATAAATGAGTCATTTCCTTTCAATTTTAAATGCTAGAAGTCAAGTTAGAATTAGTTTCTCCGGTTATATTAAAAAAATTTAAATTATAGCACAGGTTATATTGTATGTTGTTAAATAGAACTAAACTAAATCTCACATATTTTCAATTCTTTGTCTTATTATTATAATAATAGTATATTGTATGTAGGTATATATACGTAAAAATCATTATATAAAATACGGTAATTTATTCATAACATCAATTTACGTTAATTTGATTATAAAATTGATGGACTGATGTAACAACTTTCAATGCAATTTGAAAAAAAATTTTTATAGGAAAAGAAAACAACTTTTTTATAAAATAGGTAAATAAAAAAAAAGGTAAATCACTAAAAAAAAAACCATAATAAAAAAGTTTAAAGACAAATGGAACCGCGACGTACATATATGTGAAAATATCGTTGTTGTAAATTACACAATTTAAAATGTCAACATTGAAAATGACAACAACAAAAAATAAATAAATAAACATAAAAATACAAAAAAAAAAACATTCATAAAACACGAATAAACGCACGTGTTTTGAATTTAAAAATATAAACAAATCGTATTATGGAGGTTATGTCATTATTTTAGTTTTAATAATATACGAGATGATGATTGCATTATTTCAGGTAACGAAGAAAAAAAAAATAAAAGTATTAAAAAACACATAACAATTTTTTTGACAATTCTCCAAGAAAACTGCACTAAATTTTCACCTTTAAGAACAACAGTACACTTTACACTTTTACAAAAATGTAACTGCACAATATATTTTTTTATTTTGAATTATTAAATCACACAGAATGCATTTTTAACGCTAACCGTTTCGCAACTAATATCAAACTGGAAGAAAATGTTTGAATGACACACACACCGTCTTGACTTCGACATTTTTCTTATTTAATTTTCGTTTTCGTTTCTGTTTTTTCAATGTTTTATTTTTTTATTTATAATTTTTTTTTCCTATGAAAGTGTGATGCGATGTGCGATGATGTATTCACAACATCGCGGTCTGTTTGATTAGTGACTGCTACCAGTAGATACATATATACGTTTGGGTGGGTCGGTCGTAGTGGGTGATTATACTTATGACAAGCGCGATTATTATGTTACATATTTTTTTTTATACTACAAGATAAATTTCAGTTTATCCATATCACTTTAGTATACTTTTTGTTCCATATAAAACTTTGTCATCATATTTATGAGTATTATCATTATCGTACAAACAAAATGCTATCTCTCACATATTTTATTTTATACTCAAAGTCAAATTCAGTTCGTTTTTCTTGAATTTTTATTTTATTTATCATTTTCACTTATAACTGTTGCTTTCTGTTGTGACTGATATATGAAAAAAAAAACACTATAGATGAAAAAAAAAAATCTATAAAAACATAAAAAGTTTGTGTGGTTCTTCCGTTGTAACGTTGTAACTTGTATAATGTGAAAAAAAGCTTTTACATGATGAAGCTTTATACAATTTTATTTGTGATTAACATAAAATGCGTAATGTATAATATGAAATAGCTGTTGTTCATAAATTTTCTGTTTTATTTTGCGTTTTTATAAAATGTTAAAAGAACTTCCGTGATAAAAATAATTTAAAGAAGGATTATAAAGGATAATGTTTGATAACAAATTCTTAAACAGAAGGCGTAAAAAAAAAACAACGAACGTCTGTTTATTAGTGTTGGAATTATATATAAGGACACAAAGAAAATAAGGATAACAAAATAAATAAACAAAAATAATGGTATTTAGGATAATACGGAATGAAATTCTTTTACGTTTTTTCCCTTATTTTTACATACATTATACATATTACAAAAAAGGACATTACTTGCGATATCAAATTGAATTAAGTTATGCCTCACAAATTTCTTGGTTTCTTGTTTTTGTGGAATGTGGTCATGAGAATTTTGTTTTAATTAAACAAATTGTTTTTTTTTTTACTATGAAGGTTCTAATTAAGGATAATTGTTCGTAAATAAAAGTATTACACTGTTTACAAGCTTTCATTAATTTTTTTTCTACTAATTTTAAATGTAATATGTAAGGAATGTTTGCCATGTAGATTTTTATTAGGTATATGTATTCCTTTTTCGAATTCCACACAAAATTAACTTAAATTCTTGTCTTCAGTTTGTATAAAAATTCTTTAACTAAAAATAAAAATTATAATATGTGAAATAATGTATATCGGCGCCTAATGCAAAGAAATTATATTCAAAGTATACCTACCTACATACATTCTTAACGTCATTTTGTATTTTTAAAAAACCAACAATTTAATATTTCAATCATTTCACCTCAAATTATTGAAAACATTTTATAGTTTACAACTAAAATACATTTCATTTATGATCTGTTCAGTATTATAAAAATCATTTTCCATGAAAAATTACTTTAGTCATCATCACGATCGGATAAACTATAACATTTTGTTGAATAATTACCATGCATGTTTTTTTCTTCTTCTTTTTTTTTTTCAATTACACCCACCCATCTATATATACTCTTGTTCAAATGAAATTATTTGAAAATGTTCATTTTTTTCTCAATTTCTAAACACATTAACTTTTTTTTTTCTTGTTTATAATGAGCCTACGTTCGTTATTATTTTTTTTTTTAATAAGTTTTTTAATTGAGCATGAAAAATATACATTAAAACAATAACTGAAAAAAAAAAAACCAACTTGCTGGATTAATTACTTTTTTTTTTCTCGTCAGACTTAAATTTCACTTATGTGTTCAATTTTGGTAATAAAATAACACGATATATATTATGTAGTTTTATTTCTCATATTTCTTCTGAATTAAAAATGTCAAAGTTTGTCTACAATAAAGAAATGAGTAAAGTGTAATTTTAGAAATTTATATGTTCTCAAAAAAATTATACGTTTCGATAAGGAATCATCACGTCATTAAAAAAAAAAAATTATAAAAAACATTCTGATTTTTCTAATTTGGACAAGTATAAAAATATATATTTTCCAATTTTCTTATTATTTTAAATCCATTATAGATATTTCCGTATAAACACTTCTTTTAAGTATATAACAAGAGAACAATATCCTATTTATTATCCTTTTTATGTTCTTGTGTACCCCGTACAACCAGTCGTGAAGTAACTTTGTCCAACTATATAGATGTTTATAGATATTGCACGATATTTAACGTTATTCAAAAACATACAAAGAAGTTTCACGTTCTTTATAGATCTTTATAGATATCTAAATCCTGCTCTCAGGAGAATTATATTGCAGAGAGAGAAGAGAATTATAAAAATATTATGATATAGATCTATATCGATCCTTAACGGGGAATAAAGATAAACATTGCTCTAGATTAATCACGAAAAAATCTTTAAATATCTATATCGATTTACGCAGATATCGACGATAACGAGATTCAAAGACAAAATCTATATTGATCGTTATCGATTTTCAAAGTATTTCAAAGACGGACAACGATCTATAAAGAATCGTCAAGAATCGTTATCGGTCTTTAAACGAACAATTTATATTTACAATAAGCTCTATAGTCGGTACAGTGATGAATGGTGCAATGCAAAGAAGATGGCTTTACACACGAAGGTCCGTGGGTTCGAATTTCAAGAGTAAATTTTTCAAATTGAATTGTTTTCATATAATATAAATAAATATAAAAAAAGCAAGAAAAAAAATGAAAAAAAAAAAAAAAGAACAAAATTTTTTATAAATTCCGATAAAGATCTTTATCGAAATCTTTTATAGCTGACGTCGAATTTCGTGATTAAAATCGATGTCGATCTTCAACACCAACTTGATTTTTTCTATAACGAACTTCACGCAAATCTTTATATAACTTTATCGCTATCCGTATAGCTTGGTTATACGGGGTACCTTGTTATCCAATTATTTCGATCTTATATACATTTTATGTCACAAGAAGAGAAATAAAAAATATTATAAAACATCAGAAAAAAAAATGTGACAAAAGCAAAGAAATAAACTAATAAATAAAGTAAATCAAATAAAAAGACAAATACAAGTAGGTATCTAGGTACTTATCAAATAGTCAATATAAACCTGAAAATTTATATGTAGGTATATCTATTGTTCGTATGTTCTTTGTTTTTCTTATTATTTTGTTATTTATTTGAAAATCTCTTCAAATGTACCAACAAATGAAAATACAAACAAATAAGAATATACATGGTATCCGTGTACTATTCACACAATCAATTCTTCATATGACGTACATATTCTGTATATAATGTGTCCTATATAGCATTTTATTAACTTTTTCTAAAAGTACACATATATTATTTGATTCCGTATATCACAAGCAGGATATAAAGTGATATGATAGCAATGAGTATAGCTCTATCTATGTACCTACCTACATACATACATTGATGATGATCATCACATCCAATAATCCATGCTGTATAAATTTTCTTTTTCTTTGACAAATAACTCTCATGTGTGTAGAAAATAGTGTATGAAAAGAACAAATTTAGATATGTGGAATACATGAATTTTTATATGTATGTACATATGTACATATATGATTGATATACTATAGAATAGTTCTGAAACAGAAGATAATTTATATTACTTTTTGAATGTAAATTGCATTTCTAATATGACATGATATAATAAAACTGCCCACTCAATTTATATTATTCTGTGTGCATCTGCATATATTGTAAATGATTGACATATATGAAATATGTATATGAAATGTAATTATGTATACTGCTGTTTCATTTCAAGAATACATTTTCAAATAGAATCGAAAAAGTATTTTTTTATTCTTTGATGGTTCTCATATCATATACCGTGAATAAAATAACAACAGAATACATATAACTTAAAAATTGTATCAAATTTTATATTTTTATTTATGCGATGAATGCAAATTTAACTACATATGTACTATAATGTATGCTAATGGACTTTGTGATTGTAATTCAATCTTACTTTTATGTATCTTGTTTGTTATTTAATTTTCAAAGATTGCAGTATCATGAAAAAAAAAACAACAATGTATTCAAATGAAGATGAATTTAATTAATCAATTAAATTTTTTTTTTAAATGCAAAGACTAAAGGTGAAATCAATTCTACGTTATAAAGACACCGTGTATAAAAATTATAAGTACCTATAGATAGTTAGTGCGCTAATAAATATTACGCCTTTAAATCAAGTACATGTTTTGTAATTTTCTTTCTTTTTTTTTTCTCATAAAACATTGTTCTAATTTTTCACTTTCACAATCACGTGGAACATAAACTTTTTTTTTTATATATCATAATATATTTTCTTCTAATATTAAATCTATATTAATGAGTGTATCATGATTTATTTTCTTTTGAGATGTTATAAGTATCTTTTTTTGTATCTATGAGTAGATAAATTTTTTTTTTTAAAAAATACCTATACATACATACTAGTACTTTCTGTTTTTGTTTCAAGCATCAAGTAAGCTGGCTGCTGTCTACCACATAACATTCATTTAAATTTTAGATTGAATGAAAATATATAGAAAAAAAAAGAATAATTTTTGCAAAATAATTTAACGCATGCATTGTACTGTATATAGCTATAATTATAATATATATAATATATAATTATATATAATGTATAATAGCTATAATTAACTGAAAATATTACAATCATTACAACAGCCTAATATCACGATCAAAAAATTTATACATATATTGTCTGAAGCATTTTAAGTAACACATTTAACTGCACACACGCTGTTGGAATATTGCATATTTTCTTTTTTTGTATTTCAATACGAACAGACACATTTTGGCTTTTAATCGTTTTATTTAATTATCGTATATACATTTGACTTTTATTTAATGGGGTTTTTACGGTTTTATTTATTTTTTTTTTTATATATTTTTAATGGTAAAAAATCAAGCAAAATCAATGATTAAAAGAATGTATCATTACGAATGGTATTTAACAGTAACACTTAAGGATATTTTTTTTTTCTTTCTTTTCAATACAAGCATTTTGTTTTAATTGATATGTGTGCTGACAGCGCAATGTGTTTTTGTTATTTAAAAATAAAATAAAATTCTTTTGTTGATAGGATTAATTTATCAATTGAGAATATCTTTCAGTGATAAAATTTTTTAATTTAAAAAAAAAAATTGATTGTGATTAAGATTTTTTTTTTCTTTTCTGATCGTAAATTGATATTGATGTACTTCATCAATTTTTTTTATAAGCATGGATATGGAAAGAGTGGAATTTTACAATGATTGAGGATTGAGATATGTATGTATAAAATTGAATGTAAAATAAATTTTTGATAAAGGAAAAGTTATGATCTATTGTACTTCATTCAAAGTATCTTTGTTTTTTCGTAATTGATGTTTCATACCCACGAAAACTTTATGCCTCATATGGTTCTCAGAATAAATACTTTTTTGTTTGTTTTCATTAACAACCTTGATTAAAGGTTATTTGAAAAAAAAATTTATTGTCAAAATATTTTACGTATTTTACTTTTTATTACTTAATTTAACAAAAAAACATATAAGGTTGTAAAAATCAAGATGAACAAAAAAGATAGTCGATTTTTTATTTAAACAGCATATTCTCTGAGTATCATAACTTTGTTTATCTACTTTTTTACTTTTAAAAATTTTCAATTATCATACTTATTTTTGTCTAAATTATTTAATACATTCAAGAAAAATTGAAAAACTTTCTCAAAGAAAGAGAAAAAAACAACAACAACATTAAAGTTGTTTTTTTAATAGTTTTTATATAGTTTGTAAAATTCAACGATGAGTAAAAAAAGGTATATAATAATAATTTACTACATTTTATAAACAAGTGAAAGAAGAGAAGAAAAAGAAACAACTTTTAAAAAGTAATAAAAAATTTACAAGCATCTAGTAAAATACACACATAATGTACTTTGAACATCATTTAAAATACACCATATTCTTCAACTGATATGTATTATAAATATTAAGATTTAATTTATGTAAATATTTCATACACATACTATTTTCTCCTGTTCAAGTTAATATGTATATAAAGTTAAAATTTTCTCTGCTTTTTCTCTTTTATTTTATTTTTTTTTTTTTTTTTCGGTAATAAATATAATTTATGCATCATCTTTAAGTAATAAAAATAACATTTTAAGAAAATATGAATATTTTAATAAGTTTAACACACAATATACATTTTAATTTTCCAAATAATGTTTTGTAAAATAAAATATAAAATAAGTGAATTTCATATAATATCATGTCATAAAAAATGTATGTTTGTAAGTATGTATTTTGTGGAAGCTTTCTGTAGAAAGAAATAAAAAATAAATGAAAATTAAAATTATAATTGAAATATTATATTTTCAAGGATAATTATATAATGAAAATGAAATAAAATCATTAAATTTAAATTAATTTTTAAAAAATTGTGTTATTTTTTATTTAATAGAAATTGTAGGAAAAATTAAAATAAACAGGATGGAATCTTTTTGAATAAATTATCTGAGTTAAGCGTTTTGTTTTAGAAGATGGCCAAGACAATAGAATGATATAGGTCTGATTTGCTACTAAAAGACGTACGTTGGGTAATTTTTAAGCTTCAAGGAAATAAGATGAAAAGTAAAATTCTGGAATTTTGGTCCAAAAATTGCCTTTCTCATTCTATACTTTGAAAATATATGAAAAATAACCTAGATTCGTTGTAAAATTTTTCTAAAAACTCCAAAGTATGGTTAGAGATACTATGATGTATAGATAGAGATACTTTTATATAAAAAAAAATTTAACTCACAAATTAAAAGTGAAATTTGCAATTAAACCTGCACATTGAAGAAAAAAACACTTCTAATATTTCACTAAAACATTAGAAAAAAAGTTAATAAGATCTATCATATAAAAAGAGAAAAAAACTTCAAATGCCTAGGTTCAACATTTTACAATGACCATGATTTAATTTTTAAGTCAAGGGCAACGATACAAAATTAGTTATTTTAAAAGATCCGATTTTTTAAATTAATGTTGCACACATATGTACATATATATGAAAATCATATTTTAATATATTTTTGTTATATTTAAAATTCATGATTTAAATGCAACAAAAAATAAATGACACAATCTGAATGAGTATCTCTAGTTTGTGTGTTCCCATAAATGTATATTAAAAATTACTAAGCAAAAAAAAAAAAATTTAAATATATTATATAGGTATGTATAATTTACATATGTTGTTTTATTTTGATTTATTTTCATCTTTTTCATAAATCCTTTTTTGTAGATTCAATGACTTATACGTTGCAAAAGCTGTATATACAATAATTTTAATAATATAAATGATATTTACATATTTATACTCTTAAAGTTCATTTGATATATTCAATCGGCTAATTAATATTGTAGATATAAATAATTTTAAATAAATCGATACATCTGGTTATAGTTATCTATTAAAGTGTTATTATATACGATATAAATTTAGAGCATGACAATCGATCAATTAGTTAAAGTTAAAACTTAAAAGAAAATAGATTTAAAAATAAAAAAAATAAAAACAAAAATTAAAAAAAAAATTAATAATCATAAATAATAACATGAAAAAGAAGGCGTTTATTTTTATGATGTGGTGTTATATACCAAACATATAATATACTGTGACTACGTCATGTGAACAACATGTTTTTTTTATTTCTTATGAAAATAATTTAATAAAAATAAATAAATAAAAACATTATGATATCATAATAATTGAAGATAATTGGAGGTAAAAGTACCGCGACCATGATGTGATTTTTTTTTCTGTTCGTTACCTTATTTTAAAATCGGATAAATGTGAAAAAAAAATTCATAAAATTTTAAAATTGAAAGGTGTAATTAAATATTAGAAAAAAAAAAAAAACAAATAAAAAAAATAGTAAAAATCTTACTCGTTGTCATCATCACCACCATCAACATTATTGCATTGACATTCAACACTCGATTGTGGAGTATAAAATGGTGATGAAGTTGTTGTTGAAAATACTTTTGAAGGTTTCTTTCTTCTAATTGCCATATGACGTTCACGACATGGAAATTTTGGTGTTTTTCGTATAACAATTGGCTCAATACAAAATTTATCATCATTATTATTGAAAATTCCACTTCCATTTTCATTTTCATTATTATCATTACGATAAATTGGAGCTGTATTAGAACGTTTTAATAAATGCTCTTTATGATGTAACCATAATTTCTCGTCAAATTCATCGAGTAAACGCATTTTTATTTTTATTTTTTGATAAAAAACTAAATTGAAAAGTTAAAAAACAAACACTCACAAGATCGTACTAATTAAATAGATAACGTTCACTTATATGTGGCACCAGTAAGATCTGTTTTTAATTCTTTTTTTGCTTTTTTTTTTTTTGTTCAAACTTAAGGAAAAAAAAACTTTTTAAATTAATTGAAGCAATCAATAAGATGGAAAAAAAATAAACCTGCTTCAATGCAAGATATAATTATAGACGTCAAGTAATTATTATTATGTATCTGTATATATTGCAATAAGATGCAACGGAATTGTTATGCGTTTGTTAGATTAATTTTATTTTATTTTTCTGTTATCGTTAATTAACATAAAAATTTCTTCACAACACAAATAACGTTCTTCAGGAAAACAGAAAAATATAAAATAATAATTTATTTTTCAAGATAATACAAGTCTATTAAGTATCTTTATTTTTGTCTTTCTTTCTTCAAATAAACACAAAACACTATACAAATGTATGAACAATAATAATAATTCGAATTAATATTCTTGATTATTTTATTTATTTATTTTTTTTTCTATTTTCAAGAAAAAATTATGATTAAATTGCCACTTAATGTGAATTTTGCGATTTTTTCAAAAAAAAAAAAAAAAACAGAGAAAAAAACAACTTTTTTTAATGCCGTGTAATATGATCGTCGGAACTGACTGATAGCTTGAAATCGAATGACAAGAACTTTAAGTTTGAACTTTAATGTGTTGTTTTTTGTTTGTTATTTTTATTTTATTTTGTTTTTAGCACATATATGTATATTTATATGACAAATACATTACGATGACAACAACAAAAAATCAATAATTTTATTGTTAAATAAAAAAAAACAATAACAAAAAAAACGAAAAATTGCATAGAAACGTGACATATAAATCTGTAAAATGTGAAAAATAATGCTGAATTTAAAAAAAAAATAAAGGAAAATAAAAATCGATGATATTGCATTTAAGCCTTATTTTACGGTTGTTTACTTCTTTCGCTTAAGTGAGTTTTTAAGCTTTTCTTTAGGTTGAAATTTCAATACCCTTTTATAAATAAATGGATCAAATTTAATCTAATTAAAGAAAACCAACGTCGTTAAAACGCGTATTGGATTTTCTTTTTTTGTTCAAATATAATTTCGCAATTATTTTGCAAAATAATGTAAAAAAAAGGAAAAAAGAAAAATTGTGAAATAAATAATTTTTTTTTCTTTTAATATTGGAATTATTTCACGTAAATGCAATTTTTGAACATGTTATTTTTTTCAATAACATTTATCACATTTTTTTTTTTATGTAAGATACATTTTTGTTTTAAAAATTATTCACATTTAATCACAATTATTTAAATTTGATCTATTCGTGTGTCCTTTTAAGAGCATTAACCGCGCACTTTTTATTTTACATAAATTTCAAAATCAATAAATACTTTTTTTTTGTTTTCTTTTTCGAATTATAATTCAATTTATAATAAAATTGTAAACATCATATGTGTTATATAAAATAATATCAATAATTTTATGTAAAACAGTGGAACAAAAACTAAATAAATAATTTTTATTTGTATATTCCGTGTTGAAAGCAATAAAATGACAATGACAAAAAAATAGGAAAAAAAAAACACAAGCAATTCTAACAACCGGACTTTAAAAAAGTAATGAACACAATACAAATTGTTTTTATTTCAATTTACATACATTTTTTTTTATATGCTATATGAGTTAAATTTTTAAATACAACACGACAAATTTTTATTAACCAACAACAAAATTAAAAAAAAAAAATAAATATACTCGTATGTAGGTATATGGGTACCACGATCACCATAAAAGTTCGTTAACAACTGATTAAAAATGATCGTTTCTCGTATAATAATTCTCCAGAGACAATATATCATATACTAACTAAAATAAATAATATATGATTATTATTGTGTGTTAAACATATATTTTTCATAGATAAAAAAAAACACTACTATGAATCGAAATATGATAATGATGATGAAAATAAAATAAAAAAAATAATTAAAAAGCAAAACTCAACAAAATTGTATGACAAGCAATTAACGAATATAAATTTTTCTACAAAGACAAATAAGTTATCAGTCAATAATATGTTATTGACTGTTAGTTTTTATTATCTGTCTTTTACTATTTTTTAAATTACTTTTTCATTTTCATTTCAAATTTAGCATAATTTAAATTGTATCTATAATCGAACAATGATGATTTAAAGATGAGATACTTAAAGTATATTTTTATGAGAGGTATGTATGTATTTTAAATAAGATTGTCATTTTTATTATTATTTTTTTTTCAGACAATCCAATTGAACTTTGGATTATATTCAATTTTAAATTAATTGTCAATAATAAGTCAAAAAAAAAAAAATAGATTTATGTTACGAATTAGTAGAAACTAGAAGATATGTGTATGTATTGCCATTTGAATGCATTAGAAAGTGAATTGTATTTGAAGTTTTGAAGAAAAAAATTGAATACAAATTGTGGGTAGATAACGAAAATTCTCGATTTATTTTGTACTCGTTGCCCCTGGAATAAAGCTATAGTAATTAAATTACAGGTCCTCTAATGTGCAAATAAATCTAAATTGGAATTACATATATTTTGTAATTGATATCTTTGAAAAACTCTTGAATACAAATTTTCAAAAGAAAACACAGAATAAAACAGATACTGTTAAAAGTATCATTATTTTAGTAAAGTTTAAATTTGCCTTGAAAAAATTTTAGGACCCAAAGTCCTTGCCACAATTTTTATTTTCAAATTAAGAATAAAAATACTTAAATGAATATGCAAAATAATTAATGAGAAACTGAATGACGGATAACAATTATTATAAAAAAAAATTAATCAATTAATTAGGCACGTGTATATACCATAAAATCAAAACATTGCGTGAATTAAAAAAATTCACCAAAAATCCTTTATACAGATCCGTGTGTCTATTTACGTACATACATATTTAATTGTTTTATTCTTAATTATAATCAAACCTGTTTTAAAAACGAAAATAATTGCCGAAAATGTGATTTAAGTCTCTCTTTTGTTTTTTTTCTAAATTTTAGAAAATTTAAAAGAAAATTATTATTTTAACTGACGTCTGACGTATAGATTTAATTTAATATTACGAGTATATAATATTTTATAATAATCATTTTTCATTTTTTTTTCTCAGTTTTAAGTGATTCTCACGTAAATTGAAATAACATAAAAGTTAAAAATTATTACCTGAATTTATGGTAAATGCGGTATATATGAAAAAGAAAAGTGACAGCCGTTTGTCTCGAAAATATCCGGCATTTGGTAGTTTATCAATGTCATTTGACTATATTTAAAAGTATTTTATAGCTAAAATTGCATAGTTAGTTTATTGAACTTTTATAAAGACGTTACTATGTGAAATTTTCAAGTTTTTTCAAGAAAGAATAAATTAATTTACGATTTAATTCAATCTATGTTGAGTGAATTACATAAACACAGTCACTCAATGTGAAAAATATGAATACGTTTGCAAATGATTGGTGCTAAAAAAAGCCACAAAAAATATAAATTTTAAAAAATATTATATGAAAATAATGTGATTATATAATTTTATTATACCGTTTATTCATTTCCTGATCATCTGTTAAAATCTATTTCATTAATTTATTTTCAAATCATCTCCATTTTAACGTTCATATTGTTGATTTTTTTTATTCACCTTTTTGTCTATTTTGATTTTGTTCATCCCGGAACTTTTGTGTTGTATAGAAGTGATTGCGATAAAATACTGCAATTACTATTTTTCCTGTTGCTACTAAAAAAAATGTATCGTTTGCAATTCATTTATCACTTTTTATTTCATTATTTATACATATTCATTTTTTTTTACTATGCTCACCTGTTGCCGCTGATAAACTACATTCATCCGGCCCGGTCATAAACCCTTCAAACAAGTTTTTTTTTTGCATATAAAAGCTTTAGCAACATCAAGTATAAAATCAGAAGTATGCATTTATTAGATGCTATTATTTTTTTTTCAACGAAAACGGATTCTATAAATATTATACATAAACATATACGCAATCAAATGCACACACACACACACTTGGTATGTATCTATCTAGACAGAAGTGCATAAGAAAATCTACAAAAGTGTATAATTTTAATATTGCAAAAACATTTTATACATGTTTTATTAAAAAGAAACAGTTAATTTAGTTTTCAATTGAGCATTTTAAAGTCAACATCTAACAAAACTTTTGTATATTGCGTGCGTACATGTAATTTTCAAATAAAATCGAATCTTTTTATAGAAAAATTTAGAAAAACAAACAAAAAAAAAAGAGGAAAATTACGAGTATGCATATTAAAATCATTTGAAAAAAAAAAAAAGTTGGAGGTCAAACAAACTAAATTAACCTTGACTTGTTTACCTTCTCTTTCTGAAAAAAAATGAAAGATACATACATATACGTACTTTGTTTTTCATATAGATATTATTTTTAATATTTTCAATTTTGATAATATGTATGTATCGTACATACATATTTTTATTATTTTTATTTTTGCAATTTTCTTTGTTTATTTTTTGTGAAACAAATCTATCTATTTTAAAAGTATATATACTATATAATCATGTGCATAATTTAACAGAAAGACACAAGATAAAATTGTTAATATGTATTTTTAATTTGAAATGAAGAATCTTTGTTTATTGTATGTAATAATGCTTGTTGAACTTTTATACATTTTATTTTGCAAATTGAAAAAAAAAAAAAAAATTATAGTTGATGTATTAAAAAGAACACTAAAAGAGCTACAATGATCCCGGATTAGGTTGGGTTTATGTCTGTATGTATCATATTTTTTTTTTTATTTTTATTATAATTTTATTTATTTATTTTTTTGTTTGTTTTCATATTAAATGTGAAAAGAGTATAAATATTCTTCTTGACAGCAACAATTTATATGGTATTATATTGATCAGCAACGGTCATATTATTAAAAGTTTATACAGTATCAGTAGAAAGAATATATAGTATTTCTATAAATAGATTTTGAAAATATCACATCAATTTGTTGTTATTTTTTTCTCTGTAATATTGCAGAATATTACGATATATTATATACCTTAAAAAGATGTGTGTAGTTTGTGTTTTGTAGCTGTAAATGAATGTACAAATGTGATACATATAAAGTACATAAGTTTTATCAAAGTTGTATAAGTACTATAAGTACTTATACAACTTTGGTTTTATATACTATGTATTGTGTAAAAGAATGTGATTGAATTGATAAGAAAAATTACAAGTTGTAAACCTCAAAGATACTAGAAGTAGCTTATTAGGAGGATAAAACTAAATTAGGATATGTTATCTCATATATATTTGTTATGTGTAACTGATGTTTTCTTTGACTTTTGCAAATAAATTTGCTGTTTTTATATGAAGTCATTGAACTTTTTATACATTTCACTTAATCGTATATTTAAAACTCAAATGAGATTGTCTATAATGTAAGAAAATATGAAATAAAAATAGTGTTTTACAGAAAAGAGAAAAGGGGTGAACAGATTTTATTCTTTTTGAAAATCTGCTAAATTTTTCTTACTTAATCCCGTAGTCCTACATCAACATAATCAAGACCAATTACTTTACACATGTGTATATAGTTCTATACATAATATCTTTTTTTTTAACTTAAAAAATTAACTTTTATCCACGAATCTAATATAAATATTCTAGAATGTATCTTTTTTTACGAGATAATCCTTATAAAGGTAGCCAATAAAAGTTTTAAGTTATGAAAAATTGAGAAGGGTAAATTTATCATCCTCTTGAATATTTATAAACAAATAAAGTCAATATTCTTCATAATATGTTTCAAAGGTTATATTTTTAGCTTCAAAAAGGCAGAATGAAGTCTGATTTTCACCTTAAAATCATCATCCAAGTAATTTTTAGGAAAAAATCTTCTATCTTTTCAAACATATTTCGCAGTATTTTATTCATTTTGTTTTACAACTTCTAAACCTTAAAAAATAATTGGTTTTCATAAACAAAAATTAACTTTTAATTGAAATCAATCAAAAAATTGTTTTAAATAAAAAAAAAAAATTCTTTTCCTTTTTATGTCCTAAAAAATTCGATGTAAAATGAACATAAAATTAAATATGTGTATATAATTTTTCCAAAATATAAATAATTTTTTACACAACAACAACAAAAAGAACATCAAAATTACGACAAATTAAAGAGAAAAAGAAAAATTCATTTTCAAGAAATTTTCTGTATTATAGATCAAGGTTTTGAGTACAACAGCATTGTAAAATTGGAACGTCTGTATTTGATGTCAGGAAGTTTATATTTTAACCGACCCGTTTCATGTATTTTTTTTATACACACAATACAGCAAAATTTACAAATAAATTAATGTAGCAAAAATATATACACAAAGAAAATGAAAGCAACAAAAAACAAAAACATAAGAAAAAAGCATAATTGACGTTTTGTTTTGATGAAAAGAAAAAAAAAAGTAATCCTTAATTTTAATAATATCTGTAACTTTCTTTTACCACAATCAGAGAGAAAATATATCTTTTTTAACCATTTTCATATTTTTCTTTAGATTTACTTTTTCCAATTTTGCTGTTTTGTTCTATGTTTTTTTTTTCCTAAGTAGCTATCGTGCTATTGATAAAGACCAGTTTTTATAATAACTTTGTTTTTCTTCCTTTTCGTATTTTGTTTTTTCTATACTTTTCTAAAAAGGTATAAAGAATATTTTCTACAGGTTTTCAAACATCAAAAGGATTTCCCACGGTATCTGTTCAAATAGAAAATAATAATAAAAGGAGAAGAAAATAAAATGATACAAAAACAAATTAGGCAGCTTAAAAAATAAAAAATATAAAGAGAAGATATTTTTTTTTTAATTGAATGAAATAAATATTTTCTTAGATTCGAAATTTTTTACTTTGAAGCCAATATTTTTTTATGACATAAATTAATAATATGTTTAAAAGATTTTTTTTATTTTCTTTTAAACATTTTTTTCCAAATATTTTATACATTTTTACAATAAATAAGAAATTAAAAAAGAAAAAAAAAACGCGTAAAATTGAAAAGAAAAAAAATATAGAAAAAACATAAGACATATTTTCATTCATTTTTCACTATAAAAAAAATCATTGAACTTGAATTTTCTAAAACAGAAGACAAAATGAAAAATTATAACGTAAAAAAAAAAAATTATAAAAAAAAACGAATGAAATTTCTTTTGAAAAATCTCCGAAAAATTTGATAAATCTCATTTGAATGTTATGTTTTGTTTATGAATTTTATGGCTTTGTTTCAAATTTTTCATTTTATGTATATTTTAAAATTGTTTGTTTTTTATTTTTCTCTTTTTTTTATGATTGAATGAATTTTCCTAAATGGAATTTTTTTTTTCTCAAGATATTATTTTTTTTCATTTCAATTGTTACTTTTTTTTCTTCTGCTTTATACATTTTTTTTTACAAAGCATTAATGTGAAACAGAAATTTGTAAATTAGGCTTTTTTTTTTCTAAATTCTTAAAAGGAAAAATATCTGTTTTCGACGTTTGTTTGTTGTTTCTATTAGACATTTTTTATTCTGTTAATATTTTTTTTGTTGTTTACTTAAAAGAAAATTTGAATGATGACCAAAGGTTATAATTAATGTTTTAATTTTGTTTAATTTATATCTTTTGAAAGACGTCATTAGTCGTATTCAGAACGCATTAAAATTTGTATTTATTGAAAACATATTCACAAATATGAAATTATGAGTTTTGTGTGTTTTTCATTATAGTTTTTATTATTTTTAGAAAAATAAATAAAAAATTATATATTGATAATGTTTTTGTAATTAATGTTTTAGTTGTAAATTAAAAACAACCATTTTCTTAAAATTTACAAATAGCATTTTAGATTTTAATATTAATTCACAGGTGTTTTTAATTATTCTATTTCAGCATCTTAACAATTATTAGATTAGATTTAATAAGGTATGGAAGCCATTAATCCAAAATTCTAAATCTAATTTTTACATCTAGCACCCCAAATAAGCAAACTTTTTCATACATTATAAGACGAAAATTTTAATTTTACGGTTCATAGTTTTTGCTTTGACAAAAAAATACATTTAAAAACAAAAATTAAACTACAAAAAATCGTTTCGTATAAAAATAAAGTGAAAAGAAAAATAAAATAAATAATTTCGCTAAAATTTAAAACGAAATTATAAACACAAACATAAATTTTCTCTAATTTTTCACAAAACTAAAAATACTTGAAATGAATTTGAAAAATGACCAAAAAATATATAACAACCATGATAAATTTCGCTGTAATTAAATTTTCATGAAATTTTTAACAACATTTTAAATTTCATATAACGAAATATTTGTTTCATTTACTTTGAATCTAAATTTTAGTTAAAATTTTCTTTTAGAATACAAAAAAATTTTTTTTTCTTCTTTTACGGAAATAAATGACATGAAATATCAACAAGAAAAATCAAAGATACTAAATCTTTCATTAGATTAATTTATAACAGATTCTTTTCTTCTTTTACTTTTTTTTTTTTTAGAAAGTAAAGCATAAGCAAAATTTAAATAATTCAAAGTTATGTGCATGAATAAATCATTTCTTTTTTTTTTCTTTTTCGCGCTCATATTTTTAATTTGCACATTTTTTATGTCTAAATGTTTTTTTTTTCTGTCGTTTCGTTTTCATTTAGATTTTTTTTTTCAAATGTCATGTGTACACGAAAGAATGTATAGTATAAGAATAATGGCAGTATACATATACATTATACATATAATTTTTTTTTTTCATAATAAATAATTACATACCTGAATCTATTTAATTTATATTGTTTTTTGTATCTGTGAAAATATGACGTATTGTAGCATACATTTTTATAACTTTTTTTTTTGTATAGATACTTCTATCTATAGGAAAAAAAATATTTTTGTAGATATTTTATTAATTCATTTTCAAGACTATTACTAAGTGATCATATTTATAACTCAAAATGAAAAATTCTTTTATCATTAATCATATTCGAAGAGAGACAATATATTGTATAGTGGATTCAACAAAAATATGATAACACTAAACGTTATCAAAGATTAAGAATTTCATACAATTTTTTACTATACTGTAGGAATTTTGTTTTTGTTTTCTTCTAATTTTGTTGAATCAGGTGCGATACATTTTATTTTTAATTTAAAAAATAAATCACAATAAGAGCACTTATTTTGTATTATTTTCGTTTTTTCTTCAAGAGATACTTAAGATTGTTGATAAAATATTTTAAAGTGTTCCAAATTTATAGGGGTCGCAAAATAATAAAGTTATCAAATTATCTTTTCGAAATTGTTTGAAATTTTTTCTTTGTGAAAATCACAAAAAAAATGTTGCTTACTAGATTCAGAGAATTTTAAGAAAAAACCAAAATCTAAAACTTCAGAGAATATTTTTGATTGTTTTCTGAATTAAAAAAACCTTTTGTTGTGCTTTTTTTCATCCAAAAACAAAAACTAGTAATTTTTGTTATTACTTATCTTCGAAGTCATAAGAATCCCACTGTATAGTACATGCGATAAATAATTCTGAAACTAATTAACACTTCTGTTCACTATATGCAATTGTACAAAAGTACCTATGTATTTTACACATTCACAAAATTTGTTTTGCACGTTTTTTATTTATTTATTTATTTTTTTGTGTTTTTCTTATTTAATTTTTTGTTCTACAATTACGTTAAATATCGTTTGATCTTTACGTATTAAAATGTAAATAAACACAGTGCTTCAACGACACCTTTTTTAAAACAAACAAACGTACATTACACAATATATACGAAATGAATGTTTCATGAATTAAAAGAAAAGAAGAAAGAACAACAGAAAACACTATATTAATTTATTGTATAAAATGAAATTTTCTAAGTTTAACGGCCGGAAAGCTACTGTGAAACTGAATGTGTATTTTGTTGATTTTTCCTTTTCTCAATGTTTTTCTCTCAAGTTTTTCTTTCTTGCGCGCTTAAAAAAAACTGAAAAAAGAAAAATATGGGCATCAACTAGTCCCAGTAGAACACAGAATTGATTCGAAATTAATTTTGAATAAATTCTACTGATTCCGGACCGATTCTACTTTGGATTACCACACACATAAAGAATTCATTACTTTAACATTGGCATGTCATAGGCAGTAATCAATTGATTACCCATCTGCATTACCTGTAATGCATTCTGAATCGAATACCTGTAATGCATTCTGAATCAATTAGATGGAATGCATTCTGAATCGAATACATGGAATGTATTCTGAATCAATTAGATGGAATGCATTCTGAATCGAATACATGGAATGTATTCTGAATCAATTGAATGGAATACATTCTAAATCGAATACATGTAATGTATTTGGGGTTAAATCAAATCCAGTCAAATTAAATTTTAAAATTCATTTATTTAAAAATTTGAAACTTCTTAATTTAACATTTTTTTCAACTTAAAAGTATGTACAAAAATTCATTTAAAATTATGCAAGAAAAATTTATTTTAAAACTAAAAAATAAAGGAAAAAATTAATTAATTATAATTATTAATTCTCGATTTTGTTATATGATAAGAGCTGCGGAATGCTTTTATATAGTTCTCTCCATCGTATATGCCTCTGAAAAAGTATGAAAATTAATATTCAGAAAAATCGAAAATTTAACACTATTTTTAGTTACATATATTTTTATCTAAAACTTACCTTTTATTATATCGGTACTCGTAAATACTAATTTTCTTTAAAAATTTTTATTTATACTTTCACTAGCTATTATATTATTTATTATTTTTTAAATTTCTATTTTTCTATTCTAAATTTTTCACTTTTTTTTTCTTTAAACCATCACACGACACACACAACAGCTTTTAATGAACTAAAAATGCAATGTTGTTAATTGTTACTATGAAGTTAATAATACGCATTATTATTTCTGGATGACGAATGGAAAATTTTTAAAATGCTAATTACGTCTTTTTGTTTATTAGCTCTTTATATATTATTTTTCTCCATTACAGGGAATCAGAACAGAAATCAATTGATTCTCACTGCATTACAGGTAATCAAAACAGAAATCAATTGATTCTCACTGCATTACAGGTAATCAGAACAGAAATCAATTGATTCTCGTTGCATTACAGGTAATCAGAACAGAAATCAATTGATTCTCACTGCATTACAGGTAATCAAAACAGTAATCAATTGATTACTTTTTACTACATTCCGAATTGATTTCCTTAGAATCGAATCCATTTATTCTACTGGGGTGGTACTTAACACACAGTAGTTAGTATGGTAAGTATATAAGCAGCATCAATAGCACAACAAAGGCTAAGCATCACACAAATACAAAAACAAAAATACACATGAAGAGCGAAAAAAAAAATAGATATGATGCTGTTGATGTGTGTTTTAAAAGAAGAAAGAGGAGGTGAATGAATAAATAAAATATGTGAATGGAACACACACAAATTTTCGTTTGATGAAAATAAAATGACCTATGAAATTTTCTTTTTACACGTGTTTTCCTTTATTCACCACATAAATAAGCTTTTGAGCTTTAGAATGCACTTTGTGTTTATTTGCATTTGAAGTTTAGGTTGGATTTGTGAAGTTTTATTTTTATCGTTTGCATTCATGGTTTTACAAAAAAAAAAAAAAAAATGAATGTGCAACCAACCTGACCTTGAGAAATTGTTGAGTAGAGTGTATGACAAGCGTGTTTTTATTTTTTATTTTTTACCTTTAGTGAACTAAAAAGATAAATATTCTATGAATGTAGGTAGCATTTTTTTTTCTTCTTAAAATCTTTCTGCAATAAGTAATAAATTTAAAGAATTTTTGATTGTAGAAAAAAAAAAACACAACGGACATCTGTTGGTGTTCTTTTGAAAAGAAAAAAATATGTAATGTATAATTTTATATCTATTTTTTCGTTAAAAATTAAAAAAAAAAAACTACAAAGTAAACAAATTAAAAATGACATCTAAAAATAATTTTTAATTCTAAAAGATTACAATGAGTTTATTGACTTGGAATGTAGGCGGTATATACTAAAAGCACAAATTACTCATTTTATTAGACCATTTTTTTTTATTATAAAAATAAGAATAAAATAAAAAAATGTTTCTATTTTTTTTTTTTGCGTAAAATTTCTAAAATAAATTTTCAATGAAATTTTATTATCCTTCGTGGTTAATGACTTCATCAGTATCTGTTTTAATTTTAATGAATTGAAAAATTATCTACATTCTATATGTCGTCTTTGATTGTTTTTTAATTACAAAACTTTACTTGGTATATTTTTTTAAATTGAATATATTGAATATGAGATCTGTTTCTAAGACATAAAACAACGACCATTAAAAATTCGCATTATATGTTTTATCTTTTAATCTTTTTTAGATTTAGAGATTTTGTTGTTGCTGTTGGATTGGCACATAGTGAGGAAAAAAAAGAGAAGTTAAAGAAAAAAGTGTTGGCAAAATACCTTGCTTGAACTTTTCAACTGAACGGTGATGACAACTAAATGAAAAAGTAATTAATTTGTTTTATAAAATTACAAGAAAAAAAATTTTTTTTTAAATACTTGAAAATACTTTAAAAAAAATAATTTGATTTATTTTCTTTTCTCTCACCTTTTTTTTTTGTTCTTCAAATTTTCAAATGATGACTTTGATCCAAATCTAAATGCAATTTTGGCAAATCAACCTGTAATCGACTCATGCATGTTTTTAAAATATTAATAAAAAAAAAACGAAAAGGTAGGTATATAATGCACTCAATTTATTTTATATGTTTCATATAAAATGCAATAAATTTTTTATTTTTTAGCTATTTTTGGATTCTTTGCGGTAACATTTATGTGAAAAAATATGTAATTTTTTTTTTTATTTTTATTAAAAAAAAACTCAACGAATATATCATACACACAAACATTATAAATTTAATGACCACATATTCACTTGACCATTTTAATAACCATTCACTATTTCTTTTTTGTATGAGAGCATTATTAAGAATTATTTTACAAAATAAATTAATAGTTTTTTTTTTGTTTGTTTATTTATAAATTATTTAGCTATTCAATTAATGATTAATATGGAACATTTTTTTTCTTCTTTTCATTTTAAAAAACACACAAAAAAACAAAATATATGGTGTATGGTACGTAATTATGTACATTACATGACTTGTAGTTAGACCTGTGTACAAAGTGTTTTTTTTTTAAACATATTGAAATCAATTTATGCATGTTATAGTTTTTTTTTTTTAAATGTAATTGACACTATTAAAATAATAAATACCTGCACGAATAAATTGTTTACATATGTTTTAATTTGATTTATAAAAAAAAATTAAAAGGCATTTTTAACTTTAAAAAAAAAAAAAAGTGTAGTATTAATAAACCATAAATAAAAATTAATTAAATTACACAAATAAAGCCAAAGTAAATAAATTTATTTTTTAATTAAATTCATTCTCATATATGTAAAAATAAATATCATTAAAATATTAAATTGTTAGAAAATTTATATTAAAAACCACTTTGGCAAAAAAACAGAACTCTATAAATCAATTAAAATTGATGTTTATTTCGAAAAAAAAAACAATAATTAAAAAAAAAAAATTATGATTGATTTATAAAAGTTTGAGGTAATTAAAAAATAAACAGTAATATTTGTTGTTGTTGTTGCATGTATAAAACATAAAATGAATTTATTTAAATTCAAATTGAAAATAAAATTTTCTTTTATTCTTCTATTTTTGTTTTTGTTTTTTTTTGTGTTTTTGTATTAAAAATAATTTTTATGTGAAAATAATTACATATATTATGTATGTGTTTTTATGATGTGTAATTTCTATTGTAATTTGCACACCTTTTCTTAATATTTTAAAGAAATTTATAATACATAATTATTATTTGTACAAGTAATAAAAATGTGTATATTTTTAGAAAATATATTTTCATATACATACATAGTTTATATATTCAGGTGTGTATTTTGACTAAAATTTGTTTTTATTGTTTTAATTTTTTTTTTTTTTGAAAATGAAACAAAAAAACAATAATTTATTTTTCTTGAATTTAATGTGTTTTTCTTATTTCATTTGAAAATTTTTTTATTACACCAAATTTATAATACCTAACCTAGGTATGTGTATCTAGTATATTTCTGGTGCCCACTGCCTAGTTATATTTTTATTTGTTTTTTTTCTGTTCGTTTAAAATTTTAAATCGTAAAAATTATTTCTATTTTTTTCAAATATGATGAATTTTATGTAATTTTACTTTTTATTAGTAGGATTATGTGATTATACATAAAAAAAAATTAAATAAATAAATAAAATTTGGTACTAAAAACCATAAAAAAAAATTTTTCTTAAAAATTTACATTTTAAAAAGAAAAAAGGTTCTTTTTCTTTTTTCCACTTGTTTTCAAATGAACTTTAAAGCTTTTCTGTTCTTTTAAAAACTCGATTGAAAAATTTTTTCTGCTGATTTCTAATTTTTGTATATTTTAAATAATCTTAACACGACAATTCAATTCTCGATTTAAAAATTTTTAGATTATTTTGAAATTTAAAAAAATAAAAAATAAATAAATAAATTATCTCTGTTTTTATATTTTCAAAGAAGAAAAACATTCACATAATATTCAACATCTTTCACCTAATAAAATTCCGTTTAATTTGAAATAAAATTTTCCTTACTGAAAGTTTCGCCATCTATCCTCGTAGAGAAAAACTATTCTATTCACAGAAAAGCTTTTTTAAAATTATTTTCCTGAAATGGGGAGCTGATTTTTTTTCAGTTAATTTAAGTGTGTTGTTTTGAAATTTTTTAAAAAATAACGTTTATAATGGAAACTGTATTTACATATGTATATGTACATATGTATGTACATATATGTATATGAATTTAATTAATTAAAATTGAAATTTTGAAAAGAGGAAAACTTGACTTAAAGGTAAGTAGAAACTTATCCATACAAACTAAATCAGTAATCACCAAAGGTAAAAACTCAAGAAGAAAAAAAAATGTTTATTAGAACATAATAAAAAAACAATAATGTTGTAAATTAACCCTTTCAAAACCTGTTTTTTTTTTAAAGAAGAAAAAACAACGTAAATAAATTGAGAAGAGGGAAAAAAGAAATTCTAAATTACTTATTTTAGGGTGTGACTTACATACGTTACGTTTACATTATCATACTTAAAAAGAAAAGTATTTTATAAACGATAATTGTTTTCTTTTCAATTTTCAATTATTTGTATTGAAATTTTATCAGAGTTTGATTTGCTTCTATGCAAAAAACAGGTGTGGATTGTTTATATTATCATATTAAATGTTTTTTTATGATAAATAAAATATGTATGTAACGTAATGTACATTATGTATCTACATACTCGTACATATATGCATATAGACAAAGATGCAATAAATTTATTCAAAGTTATCATATTTAATTCTCGTGTAATTTTTTTTAAAATTTATTAGCACTTTTTGTTTGCTTTTTTTTTTGTACATTTTTTTTTATTTCAATTGTTTTTTCTCAGTTGTGATGTCATATCTGTATACTCGTATGCATATAAATTTCCTAATTAAAAACAAAAATTGCTGTAGATAAAGATATAAAGACATAAATGATTTTTAATTACATTTTCTTTTTTTATTAACTTGAAAATAAATTCACTAGAAAAATCAAACAATTCTATCAGTGATGTTATTTACAATTCGCTTTCAGAAGAAAGAAAACAATTTAAAAAAAGTGATGAAAAATACAAACCAGATACACAATGTTCTTTTTTTTTTTTTTTGGGGTTTTTAGAGTTTTGTACAGAATATTATTGAAAAAATTAAGATTGATTTCAAGTATTTCTTGAATAAAATAAATAAAACGAAGTTCAAGAAATAAAACTTCAAGATAAAAAAAAAATTCTATTTTATTTAATAGTCAAGAAGTTAGGAACAAAAAACTATATATGTATAATTTTAACCCGTTGTAATCAAAAAGATCACGATTATAGCGTATATCAAACTTTTATTTATCGTAATTATGAAAACTCATTCAAACATTTAGTTTCTTTGTACGTGAGTAATTATGTATTTTAGAGATATATATCGATCATTTAGGATTAATCTTCTTATATAGAAAAAGGATTCGAAATCAAATAAAACTTAACAAAAACAAGACAAAAAAAAAAATCTGTAGAAAAACTTTTTTCCTTTTCATATCAAAGATTCTACTGTTGCTAATTTTAGTTCTAAAATTTCAAAATCGTTTTTTTTTTCAATTCAATGGGAAACGTAAGAAAAAGTTTTACATAATTTAAATTTCAATTTTCTTGAATTTCATCAAAATCTACATAATTTAAGAAACAGCAGAAAAAGAATTTAAAAAAAAAGATAAGAAGCATTTTATTGAGGAATTTTTCCTCTGCATAACAGTTTTATAATGAATAAATGCAGTTCTTTAATTTCAACATCAATTAATACAGTACTCGTACTGGTTGGTATAACAACCAAGACAACGTTTAGTAATTGTACAATGTCCTATAGTAGTCTACATACCCGTATAGACTTTTGTTTTAGTTCTGACTTTGTGCTATCCTTTATGTTGAAGAAAAAAATAAATTAAGTATGTTATGAATACCAAATATTAAGATATGTATTTATTGTTTTCAGTTTTTTTTTTCGTCCTCCGAAAACAAAAATATTTCATATGTCAACATTTAAGCTTTATACATATTATATTTTTATCTAAATATGCCTTATTCTTCACTGTTTGTTTTAGAAAATAAACTTCCTTCATCCTAAAAAAATAAAAAATAAAAGAAATAAAAAAAAATAGAGGAAATTCACATATGTCCTTTACGTTTAACTTGATGATGATGTTGTGGTGTTGCCTGTATGTCGTCGTTGTTATTTTTCTTCTCCTTTTTAATTTCATTTCCTTATTTCTTTTTTTCTTTTTCTTTGGTCATTTGTACGTAGGATTGTTAGTGATTATGTATATATTATATTATATATTCCGAATTATTATTAGCGTAAGATATTTTATTTTATGTACGAGTATATAGCTAAGAAAAAAAATATATGGCATGAAGCCAATTTCAATTTCATTCACAATATACTATAACATAATATTCAACATTCTGTACTCGCAGTTATTCTAGTTATTACGTTGTGTTAAACCATATTGCTTGACCCTTATACATATTCTTTCTTTATTCTTCTCAATTTCAAATATACAAAATATTTTCCATTATGAATTGAATTAATTTTCTTGAATGTCCTATTTATATTTATCAACCAGATATAAGTACATACTACATATAGCTACATACATATTATATTAAAAGAATTTTCTTTCATTATTATCCTTTTTTTTCTTTCTCTTGTACATATAGGATATCATCAGAATGTGAAGGAATAATAAAAATTTATTTCATATTATACAAAATGACACACAAAATACTTTTTATCTATTAAGAATACTTTATAAAAGATATTATCATATGTATATATATGTGTGTATACATACACATACGTATTGCAATTTTTCTATAAATTGCAAGCCAATTACGAAATATTTCTTCTTATTCGTCTTTTTTTTTCTTCCTTATTGATTTCATTTAATTTTCTGGTACAGGATAATCTCACCATCAATTTTATTCAGAAAGCAATATAACTAAATCGAGTTATACTTATACCAAACAACCAACAATACATGTTATTCCTCCTATTTTTTTCTTTCCTGTTTTTTTTTCTATTTCGAAATCAAATCGATTTTCATAATAAGTGTATAAAAAGCATATATAAGCAAAGGAAGCGGTCATTAAGCGATATAAACGTTTTTATTTTTTTCTATACTACATATATTTTCTACCTTTTCCTCTTTTCAATAATCAAAGTTCAATATTTTGCTGAATCATGAAATTTATACGGCATTCACAATCTTACTGTACTCTGAGGAAAATAATAATTGTACAACAACAACAAAAAGGATATAGGCATCACAGTACAAATTTATTTTATTGTGAAATATTTTTTTTTTTCACAAATAACTTTAACTCTTCTTTTAAATGTTTTTTTCTTCTCTTTTACTTATTTTTGCTTCCTTATTTATTTTTTTTTGCTGAAAGTTCTTTAAATAGTATTTCAGGTTACACAATTTTAAATTGGTATTCATTATATGTTATTCATATACATAATATAAAACTCTCGTGTGACATACATACTTGAAATATTTATTGTATGTTCATTCGTTCAAGGATTTCAATTAAGAATTTTGTTAATGAATACAAAAAGAAAGAATGAAATAGATTAAGAAAACAATTGATAAAGTTTTTTTTTTTTTACTTTTTTTAAATATATGTAGATTGTTATGGATCATATCGATTGACCATCATTGTTAACCATAATTCAATAAATTTTCTTGTTTATTTATCAAACAAAAGATTTTCCGAATTAGTCAAGTATATGAAAATTAAGAAATCGAATGAAATCTGTTCAATTGAATTGATCATTCAAAATGGCAAAATAAAAAAAAATGTTTTTGAAAGTTTTATTGTTTTCCAAAAATTGAATTATTGTATATTAAATTTTAAATTTGAAAAATGTTAAAGAGGACAATTTAAAAGTCTAAATACGTAGTGCATCCAAAGTATTTGCGAGATGAGAGAAATTTAAAGTAAAAATCCTTGTTTTTCTCTGCAATATTAAGATTCACATTTGATCTTTTCCCGACATTGCATTATCAAATTTTGCATGGAATTCTTCATAGGTATATCAGGTCGCAAACGTATACATACTTAAAAGGATGACGTTCGAATATTATTTTCAAAAATAACTTTTTTTTAAAACTTTCTCTCCAACAACTTCAATAAAAATGCATCCCACATATACTTAATTTATTGACAGACTCTAATTTTGCTATAAATAAATTCATTTTTCTTTAAAACAAAATGTCCTGTCGTATAGCCAAAAATGCCAAAGTGCATTTATTTTTCACAAATGACCTTCTAAACATTTAAACTAAAGATATCTCTAAAAACATTATTTTTTCTTAAGAGTAAATAAATTGAAAATTATCCTTTAAAATACCAAAAACAAAGATGTGAAAGATTTTTCTATAATCTACCTTATCATAATTTTCAATCAAATTAATAACCAATAGAACTTGAAAATTTTTCTAGTATTAAAAGATTTTCATTATTTTCATTTTTCCAACTTTTAACTCTTTAAGTGATATATTAAGGATTTCCCAATTACATTCTTCTAAGTTTTTGATTTGAAAACCATACTGACACATAAAAGACAAAAATAAAATATGTAACTAGAAAAAAAACATTTTATAAAAGTTTCTAAAATTTTCAATCTATAATACAAGATTCTTTCAACAAAGTGAAAAAACTTTGAAATACATGCTTCATGTAACAAGTTCATTGCTCAACACACAAAATTTCTTTTTAGTGAGTTAGTATACAATATATACATAATCCTTTTTTTTATTCCATCTCCAAAATATGAAGTTTTTGATATTATGTTTTTGTTTTGGTTTCTTTTTTAAAGAGCTTTTCCTTTTTCTTTATTATTAAAATATGTTTTTTGTTTATTTTGTTTTTCTTCCTTTTTTTTTGTTTTTTGGATGAACACAAAAATCTTGTCGTATAATATTTGAATAATATCTAGAGTAATGTCTGTCATCAAAAAATGGAACATGAAGAAAATGAGAAAAATATTACAATGACAGTAAATATAAAGATAAAAGTAGATATAAAAAAAAATTAAAATTTAAAAAAATACAGAACAGGTATGTAGTATAACAGGATGAAATAAATAATATACAATTTACTGTCATTTATATGATAAAAAGGCAATAAAATGGCCATTTAGTCATAATATGTTATGTGCACATAAAAAAAAATTAAAGGAAAAACTCTTTTATATTTTTTTTTTAAATTCTTTATTTTTGGGCTAGCCAACATATACATATAAAGGTACACACATAGAAAGGCACATTTATGTATGAATGTACATGAAAAAGAAATGTTGGAAAAAAATTTATAAATATATAACGAGAAAAAAAAAGGATTAGAAGACAATATCATATGCTATACTATAAAAAGATTTAATGTCTACTTGGAGACTGACTGACCCTTTTATACCGCAAAAATTTAAAACATAGGTGAATGATTAAAATGGGTTGATGATGGGTGTGGTATATCTATGTAAGAATATATCGTGATATTTATGAATACGAGTATAATGACTTTAGCAAAAAGGATTATTATTATTATTATTATTATATGACGTGACATGGGGATTTTGTTGCAAAAATGGAAACTTTTATTATGTGTTATGTTATGATATGGCTATTATGTTATGTGTGTTGCGGTAAAACATTTTTATAATGAAAAGAAAAATCAAGTGTATTTAAATTGGTTTTTTTTTCTCTCTCTCTTTTTTTTCTTGTTAATTAATTAATCATATCAAAAGGACCTTCATGGAAAAATTATAAAAGAGTTGCGGATCAAAAGAGAAAAAAAAATAATCAAGGATATCCTTTTTAATATTTTTTATGCTTAAATTTAATGAATTAAATTGAAACAATAAATATAGAACACAATATCCGTTGCTTAAGTAAAAATAGAAAAAAAAAATATTTTTTTCATTGTTAAAAACAGCATTTAATGTGGGTGATAAGATTTTTCACATATTATATACAAAAAGAAAAATATGTATTTTATGAAATACAAATAATGCAGCATAATATTATAAGAATAACACTTTTACGATTAAAAACACACAAAGAAAACTGAGGTAAAACTTATAAGAACTTTTATTTTCTATTTGAAAAGACTTGAGTAAATTTAAAAAAATAAAAAACAAAGACAAGAACATAAGAATAAGAATAAAGGAAAATATGTATGTATTTCTTTTTAAATGAAATAACATAAAAGCACATGTAGAACATCATATAAGAATAATATAAAAATTGCAAATATGAAAATTATATTTTAAATATTTTATTAACATGCAAAAAATAAAAAATAAAAAGTTTTACTTCTTCTTTTATTTTATGTTCTTTTGCATTCAACTTATATGAATTATATATACGTATGTACATATGTATAATGTATGTATGCTTTTTTTATACTCTATTTTATTGTTGAAGGGGCAACCATCAGGCAAAAATCAGAAAATTTATACACGTATTAAAATACAAGAAATGAGATTTCTTTTTTTCTTCAACATACTCTAACATCTTATAAGAGTATACGAAGTTCTTCCACTAAGTTAAAAAACAAAAATGTATAATAGAATAAAATTGAAAATAAAAAAAAAAATAAAAAGAAAAGTGAAAAGAATAAATTCAAGAAAATTAGAATCAAAAAAATGTATATATAGAAAAAGCTTTTTAAATAAATCCTTTGTTGAAATATTCATTGCATTAAAAAAAATATAAAATATATTTTTAAACGACAATCTAAAATGAAGCTCTTTTATAATCTATCCTTTTTGCTTTACTTTAAAAAATAATGTATGTATGTAGGTATTTTTCCTTGTTTTATGCAAAAAAAAAGTGTTAAATTATACATACATATTAAAACTGGGACGATGTCAACACAATTCAATTATGTACACGCTACTACACATACATATACATGTAGGTACATATAATTTAAATATTTTCTTAGAGATATTTAATCTACTCTATTGCTTGCTGTTAAATGCTACATGCATACATATCTTCATATACATATATGTATATATTTATCTTTTTTTTTGTGTCTCAAGTTTCAAAATTTTTAATTATATTTGTATGACAAGGAAAAAAAAGTAATTTTATTTTCACTTTAAAAAAAAAAAAAAATCTTATATAATTTTAATTCTTTTACCTCCATTCATGTGGTTTATAACCAGCACAAATATTTTTACATCCTTCACAACGAGTCCCATCTTCAACTTCTCTGATGACAACACCCTAGAAAAATTTGAAAAAAAAAATGAGAAGCTATGTATATAAATGAATAATGTAAAATGAAAGTTACACATTGTAGAATTAAAAAGTTTACGAATTAAAAATTTAAAATAAAGTGAAAACAAAACAACAATAAAAAAATTGTCTATATGTGTACCATAATATAAATTTTTATTTTTTCTAAAGTAAAGTGTGAAAAATTAAATAAATGTTATGATATACACAGAAAATTTTAACGAGAAAAAACAGATTATTATTATGAATTATTTTTAAATAAGAAAATAAAAAAATAATAATAATTAAAATTATGAGATGATGATGATGATGATAAAAGATTATACACCTGTTTAGAGATATATTTTTTTTCCCAGTTTGTACAAATTAAAAGTTTGCAATTAACTTTTTAGTTTGTGAATTGTGAGGATATATTAATTCAAAGTTTTACTATTTTTATATTTTTAATGATGAAATATTCTTACCACTGTTTTTTTTTTTTTACTTTATTTGTTTGCAAAAGTTATATTTAGTCATTTTTTTTTTGTTCTTTTGAATTAAAAATCCACATTTTATTTGTCATAAAAATTATTTTGGAATTAGAAAAAAAAAATCGAGATTTGTTATAAAAATGTATTTCTAAAAAAATATTTTGCAAGGACAAAAAGAGTAAAATGAAAAACAGAACAAACAAATAAAAAAAAAATATGAAAATATCTCAATAGTTTTTTATTTATTTTTTCGACCGGAAAAATCATTCTAAATAAACACAACAAAAGAATATTTTATATAGAATGAAATTGTATCCCTTTCTTCCCATTTTGAAGTGATTTGTCTGTATATGTAAATTTTTCGAAAATGTAACCTATTAAGCCCATTTTTAATAAAGAGTTTTATTAATTTACTTACTTAAGTACATTTTAAAAGCAGGATCAAAATATTTTCTCTGTGATATTAATCAAGTTTGTAAACTGCAGGAGTAAAAAAAAAAATAAAATATCAAAAAAAAAACACTATCCAGAGAAATGTACTATATAAAAATTTCGTTTACATAAAAAGTATATATTCGATAATAGATACATTTACCTTATTTCCAAAAATATTGTTTCGACAAAATCCGAATATAAATATTACCATTTTTTTACTTCTCTTTTTTTTTTGTATCCCATTACTGCATACAGATTCCTTTTTTTTTTCGTTTAATATTTATTTATTATATTTTTTTTAACATTGAATAGTCATATTTTTAAAAAAATAATAATAGGTCTATACGTTACAATCGTAATACACTTTCTTTTCCCGAATTTACAAAATAATGAAAATTATGAAAATAATAAAACTACAATACAAACAAATACAAAACTATATAGCCACTATAGGTATAATAAACTTTACTCTATAAAATTTTTGTGCTTTCAAGTGAAACGTAAACAATATCCTTATTTTATTTTTTTTTTTTCCTTGACTGAAAAATTTTACTTGGAATTTTTCCAAAAATAAAATTTTTCGTTACAGATTTATTTTTATAAGTAAAAAATAAAATCATCCTTCAGTATACGAAAAAAAAAATATTGAATATGTTTAATTTTACATTGCAATTCTTTTTTTTTCTTTTTTCTTTTTTTGAAATTTTTGATCCAGTTTTTTTTTTCATAGTACTCGTATCTTTTTTTTTTTTTTTGTTTTTATAATTTGATAACTTTTTTTTTTAACTAAATTCGATTTTATATCTTTGAACAAAAATTTTTTAACTGCATTATTTTTTCTCTCTTTCTTTGCAAACAAAATTTTTTTTTGTATAGCACCTACGTTTTATTATTTAAAAATGTATGAAAATCATTTTTGTTTAATGTTCGTTAATTAAAAATTGAATCAATGAAATTCATAATATTTGTCATGAAAAACAAAAAAAAAAATATATTAAAATCCTTTCCACCTACCTATATTTATAAAAATAGCAAATCGTTTCATACTGTATTCATTTGTTCTACTTTAATGCATCCTTTTGTCGTAATTTATTTGATAATTTTGAATGTAGGATAAAAAAGAACTGATATTTTTTTTTCTGAGTATAAAAACGTGTTTAGATCACTGGAATAAGTTGTATAGTTTGACAAAGAATGTATCTGATATATGTACATACTAATATTATGTCATGTATGTACTTTTTGTATATTATATGCTGTATCACTGCATATTTCTACATACAGATAACATTATAATTTTTATTATAGATGCAATGCAGTCATTCGTATACGTACATGCATCCTTTTTTTTTATACAATCGATTAATCAATACACAAAACAAATATTTGATTTCTGTGTCTTATTTCAGTTTACTAATAAAAGAAACAAGTACATATAACTAAACCTAATCTATAAATAGAAATAAGGAAAGTGTGTAAGATGATATCTTCATTAAATATCAGATCCTTTTTATTTATTTATTATGTTTTTTTTTTTTTTTTTTTGCACATGTAATCAATACATGATAAAAGTGTCAACAATTATAATATGGACTTTTAACACACATATTGTACAACATTAAACGTGTATTTATGAAGTTGTGGCTGAACAGTAGGATAACTATATTATACAGTTTCCCATAATAGATGTAGGTTATATCCTGTGCATGATTATGTATATGGAATGGGCAAATTAGAAATAGCAATGATATTAAATTGAGTAAAGAATAAAAAAATTAAAAAATTAAAAAAAAACAATGTTTCACTCGATTACGATATGAATCTCATCAGACTGTGAATGAATGAAAATCCTCTTATGGTTCATTTAAGGATACAAAAATTAATATACTAGTATTATGTACATATGTGTTTTTATGAAAAAATTTAGCACTTTAAAACATCCTTTTCTAGAATAGAAAAAAAAATTTATAGAGACAATATTGATGATATATACGTATGTATGTAGAAATGTATATATGTAGGTATATACAAAAGGAAAAATTATTATATAAGAAAAAAAGCACTTCGATAAATTGAACTTTCATCTTTGTGAATCGAATGTACCAATTTTTATGTGTACTAGACAAATGTTTCAGACATATTTAAATAATATATACATATATATGTATATATGTATATATGTATGTATATATAAATATATTTATATAAAAACAAAATAAAGGATAAAGTCAGAGATATTAAGTGGATATGCATTCTCAGACTATAGAATACTTAAGTGTGTTATATAAATAGATTATTTTATATAGTGTATGTACCTATGTAAAAAATGCATTATTAATAGAAATAGTGTGTCAACTGAAAACAATTTTTCTTCAAGCTTAAATATAAAGTAAGCAGTTTATAAAGGATATATTTCTTTAAAAGAATATTCAATTAGGTATCAAAGTTTGTTTTGGTTTAAATATTATGTATGTATTTAAAAAAAAATTAAATAGAATTTATTATTACTGAAACATGTGAATGATATGACAGAAGATTAGGACAACTTAAGTGAGATCAAGTTTAAAGGAAAAAAGAAAAAAAAAAGATATAAAATTTTAAAATAAAATATACACAAAAACATCATCTCAAAATTAGAAAAGAAAAAAATTGACAAAGAAGAAATGATTCAAAAATAAATTTTAGAATCCTTTTCATTTTAGCAATTTTTCATAATTTCTTTTTTTCAAATTAAATTGCGTAAATTATGATTAAATTTCAATCTCTGCAGCATTCTATTGATATAAAAGAAAAGCAACAATAAAAAATTAAAACAAATTTTTAATTTTTTAACGTCTGTTAAAGGACATCCCAAATTTATAAAATATTCTTGGCAAGAAAAGCAATGTAGGAACATCAGAATGCCATTGCACCAACGATGCATATTATCTACATGTATGTATGTTTTTTATGTTATTTTAGCTCCTTTTTTTTCGCTAAAAAATTTTGATATATTAGGCTCCTCAGCAAAAACTTTTATTCACAATTGTGTTGTAGTTTCCGTTTAAGGTTCACTACATATGTACGATAGTACATGTGCCAAAAAGAACATACATACATATATTTTTTGAAATTTTAAATGTTCCCTTTTGGTGTTGTACTGAAATTTTTGTTCTATTTTTGTTGAAAATAAAAAACAAAAATTGAATTTGTAGAACAATTAAATAGAGTGAATCTAAAAATAAAATAAAAAAAATTTACATACTGTATTGAATTTTGAAAATCAAATATTGACAAAACGTTAAAAAAAATAATCGTATAGATAAAAAAATATAAAAAAACACACATGCACAGAGCTATTTTTCGATACTAGAAAATTTAGAAAGAAAAAAATGTTCTGTAATGTTTTTTTATATTTTTCATTGAAAAAGACAACGTACATTTCGTTACACTTTTTTTGTCATCATATTATTTTTTTTATACATACTATCTATTGTTTAACTCCGGAAACTTTATGTAACAGACAGTCTGGAAAATAGTATAAATAATTCTATAGGAAAAAAAAACCAAAATAAACAAAAGAAAATACAATATATAAAAAATATTCGTACATACATAATGCAGCAACGATATAGCGGCATTGGCATACTAAACCAATCCTAAAAAGTCTAATTTATGTGTTTCGAGTATGCAATTATTATATGTATATATAATAGATACATAATATATAAACAATCTTTTACTAATATGATACAGAATTTGAACATCTTCATAGTATAATAACTACGTTTGCTATTTATATCTTTTTATCATACCAGAAACCCAAAATCCATTTATCTGGATGGAAATTCACCATAGAATAATTTATTTTCTTTATAAAATATCAAAATTGCATTTAATACTCTCATGAAAATAACATTTTAACACTCCTTTGAGGAAATTAAATTTTCAAGTTTCGTTGAAAGAGGTTTCAAGTTTTTAAATTTAAGAAATGTAACATGACATAAAATAAATACAAATAAAATGGAAAAAAAAACAACAACAAGCAAACGAATAAATGTTCATAAAAGTTGTTTTACTAAATAAGATAAATTATTTTAAGTAAAACGATATACATAATTAAGATTAAACGAAATATGTGTGTATGTATCTTTCGAAGATATAAATAAATTTTTATCGATTATTAGCTTGAACGAATTACAACTTTATGAATCAATTTACATGCACAGAATTCACAAGAACTTTTGATGTAACATATATTGTCAAGGAATTAAGATTTTCACTTAAAATACATAATGTAAAAATGTATAACGTTTGAAAATAAAAATTCTAAATTTTTTTAGAAAAAATTCCTGGAAAAAATACGTGAGAAAATACAAGATGAAAACATTCACAATTGAATTCTTCTAAATTCCAATAAACCAAAAATAAAATTTTTTTAAATATGATTGAAGGAAAAAAAAAAAATAAATCCGCCGGTCACCACCTACTCTTCACTTCTTTATAAGCATTACAATTCCGTACCACACATAGCATAAGCATATTTTTCTCAAACAAACAAAAAATGAAAATTATTTTAAAAATAAACACAAATTTTATTAGTTCTTTACTGTTTTATTTATTTATTTTTAAAGATTTGAAAAAAAAAATTACCTTCGTATTCTCACTTTAAAAACAAGAAAAAATTAATTTCGTAATGCAAAGCAGAATAAAATTTAACAAAATATTAGAAAGCAGTCTTATGGTAAATCTATTAATTTTGCATGAAAAATTTCATTATTTCATTATTAAGATATTTTATATATAAGTAGTATTTCCTTTATCTCCATGGCATTTTAATTCGAAGGCGTTTTTTAATTAATCCTTTTTGATTAGAAACATCCTTACATACCGGTGTATTATCTTCAATAAAAATTGAAGTTTTTTGTTTACTTGTTGTTACAACGTTCGGTTCATTTTTGCGTTTATTATTCTGTTGTTGTAATGAATAAGAATTTCGTGAATCTGAAAACTTGTCAGAAGAAGATCTCAAAGGATCTTTATAAGTGGAACTTTTAATCAAATTTGTATTCGTTGGCTGTAAAGATGATCTAGGCTTCATTTTAGTAAGTAACTCGTAACTGGTTAAAGGTAAATAGTTTTCAACAATCGGCTTAGAACTTTTAGAACTTTTCGGTAATGGTGTTGGTTTTGAAGAATAGGATTCTCCACGGGACGTTTGAGATATTCTCGTACTCAAATATGTTTCAGGCTTTCGATGTCTTGAATCACTTGACTGAATATTTGATGACATTGTGAATTGAATATTTGTTTTATTTCGATTCATAGATCCTGATCTTTTATCCTGTAAACTCGTTCTTAATGGTCGTGGACTAGATGTGGGCATAGGTTTTGCAACACCAACAGGAACGATTTTTCCTGGATCGTTTGGTAAAATTGAATTTTTTATTTCGATTCGTATTGATGGTTCAGGACTTTCTCGTTCGATTTTGAAAGTTTCGTTTCGTTTCACTGTGACAGTTGGTTTTGACAATGTTGGATGATATTCAGGATTATTGTTGTTGTTTCTGTTGAATGAAACATGAGATTTTTCTGGTTCATTTGATTTTTTTAGAGATGATCTTGTCGTGCTACGACTTCTTGAACTGGATGCTGTTAGAGAAGATTTCCTTGATGGTGGTACTGGAGTTTTACGTCGTGTTGGTGATTTTTCTGTGTTTCTTATTGGTGATCGTGCTAATGGGCGATAATTTTCATTTTCAAATACTAAAAGCTGCCTCCGTTTTCGTTCTTCTTCATCATCTTCTTTATTCTCAACTTGTGGTTGATCAACTTCTACAAACCAGGAAGGATTATATGGAACATCTTTTTGTTGTGTAAAAAATCTATCACGAAATGATTTTCGAAAAGTTTTCAATGTTACAGTTTTATATTTATCAGGATCATCATACGGCTTCTCCACTGGTTCAGATTCTAAATGAAGATCTTCAATTTGCTCTCTTATTTCTCTTGGCAATTTACTTTTACGATATGTTCCATATTCAATAGGATGTTGATCATTAGATTTTCCTAACGACACTGTACTGGTATGATAGAAAATATTGAAAGGATCACTACTTTGATGAGGATTTTCATCAATTTTATAAGTTTTATATGTTTCAACTCTTTGCTCTTTTACTTCTGGTTCCTTGTTTTTACACTGTTCCTTTTTCTTCCGAGTAAAAGTTCCAAATTTCGAAAACATATTTCGTTTAGGAGAAGATGATATCGCTGATGATGATACTATTTCTCTACTTTCACTTATTAAAACTCTACCATTCTCATCAATTATCGTATAAGTATCACTACGTATAACTCCTTCAGAATGATCTTCTTTAATAGATCTTTCTTCCTGGACAGGATCTCTAAAATTTGAATTTTTTTCACTAGTTTTACTTAAAAATAATGATTTTTTTTCAACTTTTACACAATTCTCTGTTTTGCTTGTTACATTATTTTTACGCGATACCGAACTGCGAAGATTTTTTAAAAATGACATGATCAAAGCTGAATCTTTTTTTTGTTTTTTTGTTTTTTTGTATGTGTTTTTTGCTATCGCCTACGTTCAGAATTTAATCGACCACAATACAAATGAAAAAATGGCACAAGTGGAAGGGCCTTGAAAATAACGATACACACGTTATATCACAAACTTTATACGGAAACTTAAACTAACCACAAATGTATTATTATTATTATCGATATATAAATACAAATTCGAATTTTATGTATGATTAAAGTCAATTTTTCACATTACAACAAAAAAAAAAAATATTGTAAGTATATCATCTGCTACAGTAGTGTTTATCTAAAAATAGATTTACAAAGTAATAATGATGATGATGATGATGAGTTGAAAATGTAGATGACGATAAAAAAGATAGTTTAGAGATGAGTTTAAAGTTGTTATGTACTTATATAAAAAAATGTTAGGTATAGTTTTGGAAAATTTAAAAGGCGTTGAATGCTGTCGCTGCAAATTTCACGAATGACTCTGCTGAAAAATTTCAACTAAAATAATAAATATAGAACTGATTGATCAATCGTCATATTAACCGGAGGTATATATTTTATTTATATATTTACCTCAATAAGTATGAGTGTTTAAAAGCTGATGTGGTGATCAAGTTTATAGAAAATGAGGGGGTGGTTATCTTCGCATGTAATCGACGCAACAGAGAGAAAAAAAAAGTTGATTGCCTTTTTATAATTATTATGTGAACCATAATGGATAAATTGTGACCAAACTGGAATTATATAAAGGGTGATCTACATATCATAACTTTTTTTTAAAATAAATTTGAAACCGTAATAAAAAACATAAATAATAAGAATTGTTGCATTTTATAATATGTAATCATAACTCACTTGCTTATTTTGGCTGATTTTCTTTAAGCACCCTAATTTTCATAATCTATACTGAGAGATCTTGAGATCAATCTTTGATTTTGTTAAAAAAAATTGCATACATACAACTTTTATTTGAATTATTGAATCATCCTATAAAAAAATTCACTTCAAGAAAGTTGTGGAGGCAAAATTCATTAAAGCAGTTTAAAACATATTAGGACTGTAACACCTTTCATGGTTGACAACATATACAGATATGTCTGTAGTCTGTACACACATGAACATACTTATAGTTTCCATAAAAGATAAATAGGTATTTATTTTCAAAAATTTTTAAGAAAATTTTCTGTATTTTCTATTAACTGTTAAAAGCACATATTGAGACAAATGTATCAAAAATTCATATATTTTATTGATGAGTGGGTTTTAACAATTTTAACATGAAATGCAATATAATCTTTTATTATATATGTATATACATACGTTTGTAACTAACTATAACATGATATGATTACAATAATCATCAGGGAGTATTGACACACAATATGTATCTTTTGTCTGTTAATTCTCACAAAATTTAACTTACCATTTTTGGATTTTAATAATAAGATTCATTTTAACACATGACGCATTCTATATACTTATGATATATAATATATAAAATATATAGCAATTTATTAGATTGCATTTTAATACAAAATATGCATGAACAAATTTTAATTAAATTAATATTATTAAATATCGCATTATTAAAACTTTATTATTAGGTCTTTGTTTAAATTGAACATCAGATAAATCAATATTGAAATATTACATTCCACAAACATACGTATATATAGTATAGATATAAATATCTGCAATATTATTATATTGGATTTTCATGATGTATTGTCACCTACTAATAAACTTATTGGTACCTGCTGTGGAAAATATGTTACCTCCATCCAGCAGCAACAGCAGAAGTATAACACTCGTATGTGTTCAATAATATATGTATACGTATATATAAGTGTATGTAGATGATACTCAATAAATTAATAATTATATATACATACTCGTACATATACGAGATAAAAATTGAAAACAATTAAACAACCAATATTTAAAATATAATTGAAAATTTCTGTACAGATAAGTCTGTAAAATATACGCTTATTAAGTACAAAATATATACTCGTATATGTATACGTAAAGTAATTTTAGATTCATTTAATTAATTTCTGTATCAGATGCACATGCATATACCATATATGTATATACGATTAAAGAAATAAAATAAAAATGAGAGAGAAATTTATGCATATTACATCAATAACATATATTGAACCATAATTTTTAATAATTATTATTAATACATACATATATCTGCGAGGCATGTACTCGAGATTTAAATAATTTACAATTGAATTTTATATAAACAGATGCGACATTTAATGTACAATAAATTATGATTTAAATTGTACATGAAGTAATTATTGTTTCGATAAATGAGAAATACTTTTATCACTTGTTTTTTTCTTTTTCGTTTTTTAAAAATATCTCTTTACTGATTTTGAAGTGTTTGTAAATTTACAAATAATTAAATGTGTTGTTCATTAAATTTAATTATTATTTTCATTTTGATGGAAAAATTAAATCGAATAATTTTTCCAAATTGAAGAATGTACAAAAAGGAAATTATTTGTATGCATGACATACTTATTCACTTTGAGGTCGTTTTCGGATTTCTTTTTCAATTTACAGTATTTTAGAAACTACATATAGAAAATCCTGAATTGAAATATAAAGGACTTTTAAAGAAAATTTGATTACAATTTTACATAGAGTGCATAAAAAGAGGATTCCATTGTCATTATACTACACTAAAATTTGATGTACTTGTAAAAAGTTATTCTAGAATAAAGGACCTATCGATTGTGTTTGGTATCTATTTTGTTAAGCTACTATTTTTATACCATCATGCTTTTTTATTCCCTCTTTTTTATCCATGTTATCAATTTTTTTGCTTAGAAAAACTCTGTCAAAATATTAGATTCGGTTAGATATTCCAGTAAAATTTAAAATAAATCTTTTTAAATTTTAATTAAAATAATTCATATTTGAAAAAGTCATATTCCTTGAATTTTATTCATAATTTTAAAGAGCTAACCACGAAAAAAAATTCATTGGAAAAAAAATATTTCAAAAAATCCTTTTGAATTTTTTTTGCATATTTTAATTAAGTATATTCACTAGAAATATTAATTATTATTATGCCTTTATTACATTACTAAGAATTCAATTTAATATGAAACTATAGTTTTTTCCTAATTTATTTATTGATGACATAGAAAATGAATTTTATACTTTAATTAAAAATTTTATTATAATTTTCTAAATAGAGATTTAAATGTAATTGCATACTAACAAAATGAACATGAATATTATAAAAAGGATTCAAATTTAAATTTCATTTGAATAAAAACACATGTTGTATATTTACCCTTTTGAATTTGTTATTTTGTAAATTCATTTTGAAATACCAAGAAATTGATGAAATTCCATATTTCCAAATTTCACATATGTAGGAGTACATATATGTATTCTATTTAAAACCGATAATTCATTACCGAGAAGAGAAACCAATTAAACCAATAATGAATAAAAAAAAGCTAAAATTCTATTCGAAAAAAAGGAAAGTTTTTTTTTTTTCATAAATGAAATTTAAAATGAATTTCACTTTTAACTTTTTTTTTTTTTTTCAAAATGTTTTTTAGAAGAAATTTGTTTAATTTTGTTTGGCTTCCACCTTTTAATCAATCATTTTCTAAATTCACTGATGTCATTATCGCGTGAATTTTTATACCTATATTAAATTTCTGACATCATCCATTTGGAACTTTTTTTTTGTAAAAATACTATAGTAAAATATGTAGATATGTAGATACATACAATACAGGTAAACTTGTATCTTTTTAAACCTGATTTTCACATTATATTTTCAAGACTGATGATATTTTTGCCTCTTGTATCTTTAAATTAATATTCAAATATTGTAAAATACATATAATCATATTTTGGTATTGTATATCGAATTTAATCGGATTTTCTCTTTTGTATGAAAAACCATAATAATTCGAAATCTTTGTTTATTTTCATTTTAATAATATTAATTAATTTTTATAGGTTTTGTTTAATTCTTTTGTATTTTCATAAAATAAATCGCGTTCATAATAATATTAAAAATCATCATTATTGACTTCATTAACCTTCAGAAGAAAAAAAACATTGTATAAGTATACATATATACGAAAATCATCAACATCGTCATCACACCTTAAAAAAACCAATTGTGATGATGATGCAACCCTTTTTTTTTGCAGTTGTTCCCCTTTTTATATTAGCGTGTTATTGGCTATTATACCATTAAAAGAATTATGTGTTTTTTTTTTTCAATTGTTGATGATGGTTTTAATCAGTGCTGCCATTCGAAAAAAAAACTGCAGGGCTTACATAAAAAATGTAAAAATATCTTTAGCAAAAGTACACTATGTTTCGAAAAATCCTTTCAAGTGACATTTGTCGAGATCGTGTATTTCGACAATTTCTTAACAGTTTTCAGAAGAAGGAAAAATTTAAATGTTTTGCGAGCCTATACAGCAAAATTATTATACTCGTACTTACATAATCATATATCTGACAGTAGAATTATAGCACAAATCACTCAAAAACTAAATAAATGTAGTAGCTTTCTGTAATTTCAACAAAATGGTTACACAAGCTTTAATTTGATGAAAGCATTTATGACGTCACCTTCATGTGTATACATAATATAATCTTTTTGACCCATAAAAATTCACCGATATACGACGAGTATAGTAAAATAATAATGAAAAATGCTTGTCACGAAATTAAATTGCCAAAAAAATATAAATTTTATTATTATTATTGATCCTAAAATAATATATAATAAAAAAAAAAAAAACATGTTTGTAGACGTTTTTTTGTTTTTATACATATTGGAAAAAATAAAACATAACTCTTTTCACATAATTACTCGATAAATTCTATCTTTTGTTATTGAGTAAGTAGTCCGATGATGAGATATATAATTTTCCTTTAAATTACACATCATTATTTTTCTCATTTTTCGTTCATTTTTAATTCTTTGTAAGTACCTATTAAAAAAAAAAGTTTTGTTTGGGTAGAGAAGTTTGATTTAATATGACAAAAAAAAAATGGTGTTTTTTTTGTTTACCATTTGAAAAAAAAAACAACAATTTTTTACTCTAATTTTGGAAAGTAATTATTTTGATGTTTATTTTTGTAATTAATTCATGAACATTAATTATGATATTATTATTCAGAGAAAGTAAATTACTTTACGGTTTATGACTGATTTTATAACTAATATAATTACATATATACTGTGTGTGTGCGTGTTTTGAATAAATGTATAGGTGGTAAAAGTAATTTATATCTTTATTACCTGAACTATGAACTAAAAAATAAATAATGATGTTGCGTAAATATATGGTTAGTACACATACCTATAATAATGATGCTTTAATAAAAAAAACTGTTTATTATTTTTTAAACTTCTATTTTTTATCTTATTTTTTGAAAATTGTTATGACAAATAAAATGACAAAATTCAATACATAGAAACTGTATTGAAAAAAAAAATTAACTGATGTAAAAAAATTGAAATTAGTGACTAAATATTGATTTAATTTTCAGATAAAGCATTACGATAAATGGGCTTTTTTTACTGAACATTTATTACAGCAGAGATTTCAATGTATGATCCAGAATGATAAATACATATTCTACATATACATAGTCGGTTTTCAAAAGGATTTCAATTTTGCAACAAACTGGATGATGCAAACAAACTTTCGAGTATATAAGTGAAAATACAATTATTTTGAGTTTTAGTTCACTCTAGTGTGTATGGATTAAATTTACATCCTTTTCACAAAAAGCTTTTTTTCTGGCATTTATTGACCGCACTAAATTTTCTTTTTAATCTTAGCGGTTTTTCTTGATATCCAATGTTTGAAAAAAAAAATAATCTCCCTACATTTTATCACATACAATCATCGTACAAATTTTAAAACTGAAAATTATTTTTAAAGGCAACCTGTTTTATGTTGAACTATTGATATTTTCATATTATAAAATTATTTTTTGTGTGTATTTTGATCACATAAAAAAATGTGTTTACTAAAAGTCATGTTTTTTTTTGTCCTAAAAAAAAGTCACATTTAATAATAAATTTTTCATTTTATTATTATTTAAATTTTTCATGTTTATTTTTTTTTTTTGTTTTATTTCAGTTGTTTTTTTTTTTTTTAAATTTATGATTATAAAATGTCAAATTATCGATTATGAAAGAGATTATTTAAATTTAAAATAAACATTATTTAATATTTATACAAAATTTTTATATAAACAGGTATTTTTTTAAAATATGTTTTATAAGTATAATTAAAATTTTATAACCAACCCAAACTCAATGTAAATAAATTTCTGTAATCTGTTGTCTATACATTGTTTAGTTTTGATAAAAAAAAACTATTTAGAAACCAAATAAATTCATTTTCACTTCAACATATTATGTATGTATGTATTTTCTTAAATCCTTTTTTTCCTGATTTAATGCAAATGATTAAATCTCATGTATTTAAATAATAAAAATTTATACAAAATATTATCAACAAATTTTCTTTTATGATTTGTTTTTTTTTTTTTTTTTTTTTAATACTCGTATCTTTCATTTTTGCTTTAAAAAAGAAAAAGAAAAAAAGAATACCATATATTTAAGCTTCTTAAAATTCAATGACATGAAAATTTTAATTAATATCTTTGTAAATAAATTAATAAACAACATATTGTATAAATTTCAGATAAATTACTCAATTAGTTTTTAATACTTATATGTATATTTACACATATGATATATAATGTAATTTTATTAGATAATATTATAACAAATATTAACTAACAACAGAGATAAAAAAAAAAACATTTCTTTCTAAAAATTCACATTTATTTTATAAAATATTTCATTCATTTAATAATATATACTACATACATAAGTATGTACATATAAATAAATACTATATAGATAGGTACTTCAGATACAACAACATTCTTAATACATATTTGGTAAAAGAAAAGGATCTCTTCTTAATTTTTTTTTTTTAATTTTTCTCTTTGTTATTTTTATTATAAAATAAGCAAAAATCCTTTTATTAACATAAACTTTTCAAAAGTTAACTTAAATCTATTTTTGTAATTATTTTAAATAAGAAAAAGCTATATACTGAGATATAATCTATTCAAAAGTTCTTTTTACTTTCTTATATACATATATCACATAAAACATATGAATATATGTACATATGTATGTGTTTAATAATAAACCACCCGCATACACAACATATCATTTCTTATGTATATTAAAAATCTTGTTTCTTAAGTTTTTGTTATTTTTATTATTCAATGAATCGTTATACTTAACCTGAATGAAATGACATCATAGCTTATCATCATATTATCGTGCATACATATCTACATACATATAAATACATATACAGATGGGGCCGCACCTAATTAAAATTCATACCGTCATAAAACGGTTTTCTTTAAGTGCCTCTTAAAATATATATGTAGATATGTAGTATTATATTAACTGTGTTGTTGCTGTGATATATGTACATACATATATACATATTTTTGAATTATAACAGTGCCCTTTTAAAATTTTCCTTTAACCATAATTTTCCTTGTTAATTTTCTTTATTATTTATATGATTTTTACATACATATATACATATTTACATATGTATATGCTCATATAAATTTATTATATCCTTTCAAAACATATAAATAATACATACTTCATATCTGTCATTTATTTTAACTACCATCATCATTTCACAATATTTACACAATTTATTCAGCTATAAGCTTATTTTTGTACACATACAAACAATGCATCAAAACTTTTACTCAAAATTTATTGTTATTTCTTGTATTTAAAACATACATACATATTTTCGTTTTAGTTTGTTATATTTTGTAAAATGTTTTCAAAAAACCCTTTTCTTTTCCTTTTTTTCTCTTATTTTGTCTCATCCTTTTTCTTTCGGTACAGCACTTTTCTTTCATCGACCACACTTTTTAATGTCATCTTCAAACAATGGATTTTCTTATATAAAAAAAAAAGCATCATAATTCGTTGAGTCTATTTTATCTATCCTATCTGTATATACTTACTTTAAGAGCTAAGTATATTTAAAAGTATATCTACTATACTTTATCTTTTGATATTTAGTGGCGGAATCCTTATTTTTTTATTTGAAAGGAAACAAATAAAATATTTTAGCATAAAAATAGCTGAACAATATACAAATACATTTTTTTTTAAAATATTTTCTAAAAGAAAATTTATTGTATAAAAATTATGAATTGTGAAATTTTCCATAAAATAAAAGTGATATCTATGGGTGGAAAAAAACTAACTTTACACAAAAGATAAATTTAAACCGGACATGAAAGTGTTAGTTGAATCTTTTATTTTTTTAATACCAAATTTCATATTTTGAATAATTTACCAACTAACTAAATTAGAATTTTAATTCAATTTCTTTCGGAACAAAAAAAAAAGTATCTATCTATAAGATAGATTTTTTTTTTTTGTGAATAACAAATTTCCATCACAATGAAATTTTTGAAAAGAGGAAGAAAATTTTAATGAATAGAAAACTGACACACACTATTCAATTCAATATCCTTTTATCTTTTCTTTTTTTTTAATTCTAGATCAGATTCTGTGTGGAATGAATAATAACATTGTTGAAAATTTTATTTGTATGCGGTTAGAAAATATATACATAATGTTCAACAATTAAATTTATACAATGTTGCTGAATTATTGTGATGTATGTATGTACATATGTATGTATTTTACATGTTGGTTTTATAGGTATTTTGTTAAGTACTTGTCAGCTGTTAGCTCAATCTGTGAATACTAATTATCCATTTATCAAGCTGATTTGTATATATACATTATACATACATACATAATTATGTCTATACAAATTTATGTATGAGTATCTTAAATCTTTTTTTTTCGTTTTTGCATATACTCGTATTATGAAATAATGTAAATTTTAAGTTTACTTTTCATTTCATAAAATAAATATAAAAAAAGAAAGAAAAATGTAAATGATCACATTTTATGTTTCTTGTGTATATAAAACTTGTGTGGTACCTATAAAATGTTAAAATGAATTTTCTCTAATTTAAATGAAAAGTAAATGTACAAGAATGGTTTTATCTGGTGTTTATTCTAAATGATGGTGGTTACACACAGTAAACTTGTAAATATGTACATACATTTATCAACAATAAAATAAGCCACGGAAACTACATTATGTATAGTACAAAAAATACATATATAATACAGAATATATATGTATACATGCTACCAATTACCAATTACATATAACGCTATGAAGGTTGTTAAATATAATAACTAAAGGCTTTTGTAATAATTAAATTCACAGCACTGACTGCATGAGCTGTACATATTTTATTAACTTCTAGACGCCTGCAAGTGCTAAATATTTTATTGTATCATATAGTTTGCGTAATGAATACAAAATAATATTGAGATTTGTAGTGACAAGGTAAAATGTGTATGTGTAATGGTCAGGTTGATTTAATATTTATATAAATTTTATATATACATACAATATACAATATAACTTTGTATCTTTTCAAAATGATTTATTTTCAAATTTTCTAAATAATTTTTTACATTGTTGAAATCGGATTAATTCATTAATTTTATTTAACACTGCTAGAATAACTTACTGCGGTAGTTATATTTTAAAATGAATATTCCTGAAAATTTATACAATCTAACTTGTTTTGTTATTTTCTCAGAAAATTTATTAAAGGAGTAGTCCGTATTAATTTTGTAGTCGAATTACAGAAATTCTGTAAAAGTATATATTTGAAGAAATAAAATTACTGTTTTTCCAATTGCCTTTTATTCCTTTAACTTTAAAGAGAAAAATTATTCACAAGAAACTCCCACTACACTTTGTTATTACAGAATTCGAAAAGATCGAAAATCGTTCACACTCACCTATACTATATCCTATATCTTAACTTAACATATTTTAATTAAATACATATACCAAAATGAACAACTTGCTTACAATCATAAAATGGTAAAAAACAAAAAAATTTTAATTGAACATTTTCAATTTCTAAGAAAATTATTCAATTAATTCCGGTACAAAAATTCTCAGCAATATCCTTTACTTACAATAAGGACACAGTAAATGTTTTATTACATAACATTAATTTTTCATTTTCTTCTATTACATTTTTTTTTTCAAAACAGAAGTTCAGGTGTAATTGGAAGAAAACCATCTTTTTTTTTTTCTTTATTGGAAAATATTATACAATTTCAAATTTATTTTGAACACAATTTATTCCTACAGAAAATGACTATGATTTTTCAAATAAATTTATAAATAAATAAATGAATAAATAACTGTGTAATGAATAATAATAAAAGACTGGAAAATTAACAAAGTGTGAAAATTTAAAAAAAAATATATGTCTTTGTCTTGGGAAATAAATAAATTAATTGATATTTCGTTCATTCATTCTTTTTACAATAAAATGTAATTGAAAGTCAAAGTATAGTTTTCTGTTTCATTAACTACAAGTTGTTATTACATACATAATTAGATTTCTTCTTCTTCTTTTTCTTCTTCTTCCAATGACGTTACATACAGCCCAATTCGAGCCTTAGCCTCCTCAATTAAAGCTCTAGTAAATTATTATTATTTTTTTTAGAAAGTCCAAAAGATGCAAAAAAAAAAATTAAAAAAATAATAAAGTTTTTCAACTTTTTTTCTAATCTTTTTAACATATACACACCCTCTGCTTACCGCATCACTATTCGACTAATTTTGATCGAATAGCACAAGGATAAAAATGTTTAAGACAAGTAAAATAATGCAACAGGATAAATGTTGTTGAAATCCTTTGTTACCTTTTTTTTTTTGTTATTTTTATCATACTAGATCACGTAAAGCTTGTAAGAAAAAAAGAAAAACAATTATAATGGAAACTCAACAATGTGCTAATTAATATTATGAAAAAAAAAAAGTTTGTTTTTAATTTTCAAGAACTTTTTGTTCATTTATTTTCACTTATTATATCGTTTAATATAATTTAAAACTACAATAACAACACAAACTGAATGTTGAAAGTTTTTTTTTCATGTTGTCTTTTTTTTTTTCAATGTAATAACAAAAAGAGTAAGTACAGAAAATCTCATTCGAAAATGTACGTACGTGAAAGTTATAATGAAGTTCATGATAATTACACATTTTTATGTTTGGAAAATTCAAAAATAAATTTTAAATTGTTTTTAATTGATATTTCCCTGTTGTTGTTTTTTTTTTTAAAAGGTGAAAATATAAATCATGTAAACAGGAAGAAGGTTAAAATACAAATAAAATATAATAATTAAATTTTTAATTATTTCAAATTTTCAACAAGCTTCTGTTAGTTTTTTACTCTTAGGTAATTTTAATTACTTTTCAAATAATTAATAAAATTTGAAAGTTTCTCATGACTTTGAGAAGATAAATTTTGATTTAGAAACCAAAAAAAAAGTTAAAGAGAACATATATGATCCTTATTTTTATTCAAAAAAAATGTCTAAAACATTTAAAATTCATCTCTTGTCTCAGCATTTAAAAAAAAATTGAAAACTACCATACCATCAGGGTATCAATTATTTTTTTAAATGAGATGGCGCCAACATTATTTGTCCTTGTATGTAAATTTCAAGTACACATGATCTTTTGACCAATCTTACAATTAAATTATACTGTTAAATTAAAATTTGAAAAACAAAAAACAAAAAAATTTATTAAACATAATCAAGCTAAATTTTATACACATTACAAGTTTAGAATAATTTATTAATTACAATTGATATGATAATATTTTCATACACTGTAAAAACTCTTATGATGCGAATTAAACAAAAGAAAAAATATAGAAACGACGGTCTGCAAAAATCTTTCTTTTTTTTTATTTTTGTTTTGCATTTCTGGGTTTCAAAACTTTAAATTACTAAAGTTTGTGAAGGATTTATTAAACACACAAATTAGCTATTTTCTAGTTGAAAGTGTCAAGCGTTCCGAAGGACTCAATGTTTCCGAAGTAAAGATGCATTACCCGAAAACGTAAAAATTTCTTTTTTTTCACCATTTTTTTTTTAAATTTCTCTTTAGAATAAAATTTCAAATTTGCACACTTATTCATTTGTTTTTTCTAAGCTACTTTTGAAAAAACAAACTTTTTAAGACACAAGTGAATTGCTTTTCCACGATACATATTTAAAATGTGTTTGTTTGCCTTACAAATTTTTCATTGTTTGAACACAAAAATACTATAATGAAAAAATTGATACTTACATTAAAAAATGCCAATTCTAATAAGAATTCTCTACCTTCCTTTGTTATTGAAAACATTATTAATTTACACTACAATTTTTTCAAAACACTTTTTCAAATTTACTTTATAATATTATTACAATTTTTATTTGATTTTGATATTAAAAATAGCACAAAATTTAAAGAGAATTAAAAACAAACAAAAAACCAACAAACAATTAACTTAATTTACGGTATATGTAGTACACTTTATTAGTTTAAACTATAATAATGTCAAGAGAAGAACTGTGATAAAAAACATTAAAAATTATGTTTTGCCCTTGCCAAACTGTTGTTCAATAATAACAATAATAGAGACTGAAATATTATGTTGATCCATGGTTTCCATGGTTTATTCAGCTGCTACTATACCAGCATCAGAGAATACTGTATCCATCCATTTACAAAAAAAAAAAAAAATTTTTTTTTTCTTCTGAAAAACGATCATCGGTCGCCGCGTACAATAATTCAAATAAAAAAATATATTTTATTTTTTTGCCCGTCTGTTTGAGATATAATATTATAATTATATATGCTGCTATAACTGAAATTATTTAAACCTAACCTAACTTCACGTTCATTGTGAATGGCTGAGTTTAAAACTTTAATTAAAAAACAAAAAACAAAAAAACTTACACTTTTTTTTTCTTCTTTAAACCGTTAACTATCAAAAACAATAAGACAAAACGTTTTCCATTGGGACATGATCTTCAACTTTACAATAATTTTTATTTAAATTTTTTTTTTTTTGTAGGTACCTACATACATACTTTCTGTGTTCATCAGTATATAAAAAAGAAATTAAATTTTAAGATCACTTAAATCACAATAAAAATTAATTTCCACAAAATTGCGGTCAGTTAGTCTTAATTAACAAAAAAAAAAGTCTACCATTTTAAAAGAAAAGAAAAAGGAAAAAACAAAAAACGTATTTAAAAAAAAAAAACGGAGTAATGTGTTTAATTGTGCTTTTGTTGTTGATCACATGTAAAAGAAAAGTAAAAGCATTCGAAAGCAAATTACAAGAGCAAAAAACAAAGACATTTAGAATTAAATAACGCCTCCACAGGCCACGGCACTAACGTCTTAACGTCTTTGTTTTAGGTTTTCTTCTCTTAAATTTCTTCATTAAATAATTTAAATGTGTTTTTTTCTTTTTCTAATTGTGGGGTTGAACATTCATTAAACTCGTATTACACGCGTAATTTATTCCTGGGAAATTCCTTATGTCTTATATGACATAAGATAGGGTATTTCTATTTTTTGCATTACACACAACACTGCAATGTTCGATTTAAATGCATATATGCATAAAATGACAATGCTTAACGGGCATGCTTTTCGAATACAAATCGTCCGTACGCACGAGTACTCCTAACCTAACATGTGATTCTTGATTTTGAATTTTTTATAATAAAAAAAATTTGTTTTATTTTTACTTTTATATGCAAACTTCCAAGATCAAAGATATTACGTGACTAAAACAATGATTATTCAAACGATTTTTACAAGATGAAAAATTTATGATGATTGAAAAAAAAAAATTAAATTAAAAAAACAGAAACATTACGCATGTAATTTTTTTTTTTTGCTTTTTATCTTTGATGCTTATGTTATTTTTCTATACAGAAATTTAATTTGAATTTTTCATCACATACATAATGTACGTTTTTTTTTGTTGATTTTTTTCCATGAAAGCTACATAAAACAAATTAACTTTGTGAAATCATGAAAGGTGTAAATGAAAGGAAAATTTTTCGTTATATTGTTTGTAATAAATAAAAACCATTTCCCGTCTGTTATATGTTATACATATAGACGTACACGTACATACATGCTAGCATTAAAATATTTTTTTTTATAAAATCGAAAGAAAAAAAAAATTAAAACATAAACATTCGGAAAATCTGATAGCAAAACATGAACAAATAAAAATAAAATCATTGAACCATTATTTCAAATTAAAAAAAAAATAATAATAATAATAAAATAGATAAAAGACAAAAAATATGAGAGTGATTATAAAACGGAAATTCTATTTAGATGATTCAAATGCAGAATTTATAAGAGAAAAGCATCATGCAACAAGAATAAATTACAATAAAAGTAGTATCTTCTTTCCACCTGAATTCAGGAATATGGGAATATTTTGTTTGCGGGAGCAAATATAGTGCTAGAGAAGATGCGTGTATTGAAAATCTTTTATAAATATTACCCTAAAATATGCACACGAATAATTTGTTAATTAACTAATTAATTAGTCATAAAAATACATACAAATATTGAATTTAGTGATATGTTAATTTATGTTTATTGAACATACAAAAGAAATTAAAATCTGTTTGCCATATGGTGTTTACATAATATCAAAGATTTCAAAGATTCAACCTAAATTTTTTATTCATTTAATGTATTTAAAAAGAAAATTATTAAAAAAAAAAAATTTGATCTGTTTTGATAGTAGAATGGATTTGTTTTTTCTTTCACATAAAGACTTGTACTTCTTTTGTTTTTATTTACTAAACATCTAAAAAACTGAAGTTAATTTTGAATCGATAATGTTAAATATTGAATAAATCTTGTTCTATTTTTTTTGTTGGAAATCATATATTGAGGTTAAATTAAATTGATTTCAATAGCAACTTGAAATTCTAGAAAATACATTATTATTTTTTTTTTTTCAAAAGAATAAATTGAGTTTATTTTTGGAAATTCTATATTAAAATGTATCTTTAAATTGTATAAAAAAATACGAAAAATCAAGATATGATAAAAAATAAAAATAAAATATTTTTTAAAATTTTGTCTGGGTAAAAAAAAACAAAATCTTAAAATCTGTAACATAAAATTAGTTGAACTTAAAATAGTAATAAAAGGAACACATAAATATCTCATTATCTACCCTACTTTTATGTGTAATGAAAAAATAAAATTGACGGAATTCTAATGCATTTATTTGTACATACATACATATGTGTATATTGTATAAATATTTCGCACATTATTTTTATGTTCATTCATTAGCATAAAAGTTTTCGAAATATTTATGTCTATAAAATTTTTTTCTTTTTTTTTTTAAATCTGCATTTTATGATAGTGGTTTTTGTATCTTATTACTTTAAATTTTGTTCCTACACGATAAAGTACATAAACATATAGGTATATATATGTATATGTATATGTATGTATCTATAGGCGTCAGGCAATATAATGTTGCAATATTTCATATATCAAAAACAGCGTTTTTTTAAATATTTTTTTCCTGCAAAATTTATGTTTCCTTTTTCTTTTTGCTTTCCTTGCGATACACATAATTTTTATAAATATTCTCTTGTAAAAAAAAATATACGATTTTTCCTTATCACATACATAATGTTGCTTCGAAATAATAAACATTCTCATTTGATGTTATTAAAAAAATATAAAGAAAATATATATAATTTTTATTTTACCTATACCAGATTGTTATCCTTAGAAAATTTATAACCATCATCAAATTTTCAAATTACATTTCGTGAAAAGAAAAAAAAATTGAAGATTTTTCTTTTATATATTTCGAATAAAATTTTTTGGAGGGTGTCATTCGTTTTTTATTTACTTTTAAATATTTCTATTCTAAGATCTTTATTTGTGTTACGATTTTTCCTTCCAATCAACCAAAAAGCCTAATTTAAATACTTTTCTACTTTTAAAAAAGTTTTTCAATATTTTTTTTTCAAATTATTTTAAACAAATTTTCATTGCTACAAATTTCCTGAAGTTTTGTTTTCAATTAAATTCAATTAAAATTAAAATATATGAAATACCCTGTACATATTTAAACTCACGCGTTATTTTTATTAGTCCTATGAGAATTCATGTTCGTATAATTACAAAATTATTGTTATAAATTTTTTTTTTTCTTCTTTCATTTTTTTTTTTTTTTGTCATAAATATTTAATGCAATTGTTTTGGTAATGGGTAGTAAATGACTTTTACGCGTACAGCAATTTGAATGATCTTCATCTTCATATTTATGTATAAAGTAACACAAAAAAAAAAAAAAAAAAAGCTTGACTTACATGACTTATTTATGTTTTTGTTATGCTGTACATTATATTTCATTGTGAGAAATATATATTCTTCCGTAGTGTATATTTTCAAGATATAATATACTTTTTAAAAAAATAAAAAATAAATTCAATGTCATTGGATATGTTCGTGTCCTTTCTACAAAATAAAAATAAAAAAAATAATAATGTAAAGAAAGTATGTATGTAAGTACATATGTAGTTAAAAAAAAATGCCACGTCAAAGTAAAATGAATCCTTAGAAACGAGCTATATAAAAGACAAAATCTTACGTATGAGTATCTGATTCTGACAGCTTCGTAAACTTTTGATTGAAAAAGAAAAAAATTACAGCAGTTACAGTTATGTTTTTTCTGATGATTTAATTGAATTTCGAAAATAATCTTTTCTTGGTGAATTTTAACCTCAATTTAAAATTGAAAAAAAAAAAAAAAGTTAATGTGTAATACACAACATCAGTCCATCAAGGTATCAAATCAAACTTGAAAATCATTGTGAACAAAAAAAAAAATACAATACAATAGTAAAACCACATCTCTTTCTCTCATTTTTTTATATTAACGTAAATGCATGATCAATGCCAGGGAAAAGTACGGTCAATTGCCCGTGTACATGAGTTTAAAATCGACATTCATATGATTACAGTCACCTTTTTATGTATATGAAACATATACCTATACCTGTACCTGTACATTTTTTTCGTCTTTCTAATTTATTTTACAGATATGTTGAATATGTGGTGTATTTATGTGTATGTGTAGTAATTTAGTCAAGTTAAAGTACAAGAGCATAAAAGACTATGAAGCTTTACCATTTATTATCTTTTATATCTTATTTCTTGCATTCTGCATTTTAGATGTTATGCTAGTTTTTATATAAATCAAACAACAATCACTACGAAAAAAAAAAAATAATAAAATAAATAAAAGAAAAACGGAACAGATTGTGTTGCAGCAACAACAGCAGCTGTTACTTTTGCTATTTGTTTAGTTCATATATAAAATTATTGTCCATTTATCTGTTGTATTTTTCTGGATTGGATGAAGATTGAAAGAAGATAGTTTTCTGTTTGCGGTACAAAATTTAAAAAAAATAAAAAGATACAATATAATATTATTATATGGGTTGAATGATCGTTTATATTGCCGTAATCTAAAAAAAAAATTATTCCACCAAGCAACTATAAGCACCTACGAGAAAATATACAACAAACAACCAGAGCAACAGGTAAAATATTATAATAATACAGGTATTACTATGTGTACTACCTATATAATGACGGTGATGATAATGTACAATTTTTTGTTCTCATATTATTTTGTATCTTTTCTTACAAGAAATGCATAAGTAGTAACTTAAAGGCTAACAAGAAAATGTTTTACTGGATGCTGATATATGTACATATGTACCTATGTTCTGTTTTATTTTTTTCCTCTTATTATGTTGTTGTGGTATGTGCAAACTTTTATAAATGTATGTTTGTATATTTTTTTTAAATAGTCATCAGCAAAAAGAGACTGGAATTTGGAACCAGTTTTTTTTCTTTTATTCAAGTAAAATTTATATAAATATGTTTTAATGTGATTAAAAATATTTTAAAAAAATGTTTTTTATAATAATAAGAATAATAAAGTTTATTCGCGGAAACATAAATTTTTTAAATGAATGACAATTTTTATTTGATCAGAGCATTTATTTTCTAATATAAAAATTATTATTTGCTGTGTAGAGAAAAATTTTAAATATTTTCTTAATTTTATTTTTATCAAATGGCTTTCATGAGAAAGAAATTTTTTAATTTCAATTTTTGCCTTTTGATTTTTTTCTTTTATTATAATTATAAATTTAAAATTTTTCAAATTTCACCCTACAAAAAGTCACTAACCTTCAATTTTGCATTGGAAAAAAAACTTATTTCAATTTACAAAAAATAAATGCAGTCGAATTTTTAAAGTTGCCAACAACCTGACTTTTCCAGTTAGAGATTACGATTTAGTGAAATTTGAAACACAAATTAAAATCACACTGGCTTATTTAAAGCTCAAAATTAAAGTACGTCCATTATAAGAGTGAAATTGACATAGTCTATAATATTTAAATAAATATAGATACTTTAAGTAAATAAAATACTTCGGATATTCTGAAAAATGTCCTCTAAAGTAACAAATAAAATTTCTTTTATAATTAGCTAAAAATGGGTTCCTTCCCATATTTCAAATTAAAGTGGAAATTTATAGGCTACATAAAAAATAAAAAATAAACCTATTATGTATTGTTTTTTTTTAGTCATCATATCGTTATCCTTTTACATTATTATTATACATGAACATCACCATGGATATATGTACCTATATTTTTAAATTTAATTTTTTATTAGAGCATAACAAAAATAATTATATTCACTTTGAAAATTTTTTCATGAAATATGAAATAATAATCATAATTATATATAAAATAATAGTGTTCACATTTTAATTATTTGAATGAATTAATGCAAAAAATAAAAGCTTGTATGAATTAAATGTAAACCACATAAAAGGATATAATTAAGCAAAAAAAGGATAAAAATTCAATTTTATTTCATGGTTAATATACATTATGCTTTTTTTCACCAATAAAGTACAAAAAACAAAAAAAAAACAAAATTATAATAATAATAAATTACGAAAAAATTGGATGACTAAATTAATTAAATTAAAAAAAACTATAGTAATTTTGTGTGCATTAAAAATTCTATCAATTTAATATACTTAAGCTAAATTAGGGACATAATAATAAAATTTACTGAATAATTTCAAAATGAATTTATTTGTGCATTAACTAACGAATTTATTTTGTTTTTTATTTTTTTTATTTTATTCAAATGAGCAATTTTAACAAGCCTTCTTCGAAAAAAGTTATAAAAAATAATACAGGACATTGGAATGATTCAAATAATTATTTTTTAATTTTAAACATAATAAAAAATACCGTCAGATATTCAACTAAAAAAAAAAAATATTTTTCATCTGTTTTCTTGTACTTATGTAATTAGCTATATACGATTATATTTATTTTTTTAACTGATAAAATTTTTTCTCTCATGCGATAAACATACTTAAATTATATATATATCTAAATCCCCCTTTGTCAGCAAATTAAAACTGAACTTGAGATAATAAAAAGCATATATTATAACATTTTAAATGACGATGATAATATGAATTAAAAACAATCTACAAAAATGTTCACGATAGATACAAATGATCATATAAAATTGGTGACTAATAAATATATACTTTTTTTTTATCTTATCATTTATTCTGTATATATACACTCTACCACATTATACGTACTCGTATCCTCATATGTTCAACTCAGAGTCAGTTATTATTTGGTAAATAAATTAATTTGTACGACATTCAGAAAAGTACTTACATTCAACTATAAATAGATTGATTTTTTCAATATAAAAAAGAAGGGTGACCATTTTTTTGATATGGTTTACATATCACATACTCTCTATACTGCATTTATAACCACATGTACATATATTATGTTCTCTGCTTTTGATATATTAAAATGAATTCAATCAAGCATGTGGTAGGCATCAAATAAAAACAACAACAACAAAAAACTTTCCAATTTAATTTCAAGATTATACCAACAACTAAACATTTGGCCCTTCAAAGTTAATCAATACAAAAATGTAGTGTGATGATGATAAAATGGAATCATCATATAGAGAAAAAGGCTTCGACAATTATAATTCAAAATTCACTAACACACATATAAAATTTCAAAAAGGTTAAAAGTGACATACTATATATTGTTAAATATGTGTCATATACGAGTATGTGAAAAGTTTTTAGTTTTTTAATCTTTTGACCACTGTAAGCCAATCAATATGTGAAACAAAATAATGTTTTGTGTATATGTACATATACATGTGTGAAAAAAGGGAAGTTATAGTTTTTGAGGGAGGACTAGAAAACTCTTGCTCATCAGTTACTACTAGATAACCTTTATCAACAACTTTTCAGTACAACTATATTAAATTATAACAAAACATGACAATGACCTTATGATTTTTGGAAAATGAGATTCAACAACAACAAAAGCACATGAAAAAAGTAAATAAAATTACATGATGATGATATCACAGTGACATCACACTTAATGAATAGAAAATGTCGCGTTTACGACATCATCAACATTAAAATCTAAATTAATTTAGAAGTTGTTTTTTTTTGTTTGTTTGTCTTTTGTTTTCGTGTTTCATCAGCATTAATGTATCACCTTTGCACTATTAAAAGTCTGACATCATATAGGTAGGTATACAGGTGAAATTCCTGTTAATTCAATTCGTACAACGCCTTTCAAAATAAATTCTATTTAAATTTTGCTGATTTCTAACATCATGTTTGCTTGTCATAATGTCATCTATTATATTATTATCTAGGGAATATAATAGGATGGCATAGAAAATCATCTACCAAACAGATAATGACATACATATGTAGGTACATACATATGTATACATAGTACGTGCAATTTAAAGCGGAAGAATATTTTCCTATCAGAATATAAGCACATGTCTGTGAACCTATTTAATTTTTATTTTTGTACAACAATGAAAATTCATGACATCAATATCATACATAATACAGTGGTAATGGTGATTAGCAATATATAGGTACACAAGAAATTCACCGATAGGGTGGTGATTCTAGTAAGTATATTGACTGTTTTACAAAATTGAAAATATTGCATGCAAAGAAAATTTAATGTATCACCAAGTCAAAGTTTTAATTACAATACAGACATCTTTAAATCGATATAACAAATCTCTTTCAAAAAAAAATTATGTACAGGTAAATTATTAAGGTATAATTAAAAATATGTCCTTATTTTGTTACTTACATTTTTACAATACCTGTATTTTGCTGATGTTGTTGTTGTATTTTTTATTTGTTTTGTACCTTCCTTAAAAATTATTATACCAATATTTCAAAGGTGTGGTAGAACAAAAAAGAAAAAAAAATTTTTTTTATGTAATTAATGCGACACTTTTGCTCTAATAATATGGTTGGGTGAATTTCTATAGACATTAATATACTATACTATATTTGTATTTAGAGCATTCGTTTTCTATGTAAACAAAAAATATATAAAATATAAAATTGATCACCTGTTTCTGTTCAATTTTATTTGATTTTATTTAACTTTTTTTTTTTTTTCTTGTAGGAATTATACTAAAATCTTGTTTCATTCTCTTTACCAGATGTCTTTTAATTCAGTCAAAATAATGCAGCCTTAAATTGCTGTTAAGGTGATTAAATAACGTACATGTACATTATCCTTCAAGCTTCATTGAAGTTGACAGAGAGAAACTACAAACTTAGTTATAAGCTTCTACGAAAAAAGAAAGGTTTTTGTACATAAGCTGAGTAGTGTTACTAAAAAGTAATGGTGTTTGTACTTTTTTTTTTTGTGGATTATGTCATGTATGATAAAGATAATAAATTTATGGGCATTCACATAAAATATATTTATATATGCAATATTTATATTTTGTTTTTTTGGTTCTAGAAGCGCATACGTGATAAACAACAATAATGAAACAATAAATTTAATTAAGGAGTGCAGTTACAAAAATTATTTAATTAAAAAACAAAATGTTAAGAAAGCAGATTATATGATTATCGTAGCACCTAAAAAATTGTGTTATCATGTGATATGGTCTTTTGAACTTTAACCTTTTTTAAACGAATGTCGGCAAATTACCTCTCAAGTCTAAAAGGTTTCGTTGAACTTTAGTAGAATATTAAAAAGGATTTTGACCACACATATAATTATATGTATGTACTTCATCATCCCGCACCCACAATATGTATTCACAGTCATCGCTGACCTTCCCTAGACGTTCTTGCTTGAAAATGCTTAAAAAATTAAATAAACTAGAAAAAAGGCTTAAATTCATGATTACTGGCTAAATTGAAAAACTATCAATTTCTTTTAAGGAAACTTCAATTTACCACTATACCCAAATTTCGACAGCACTATTGAACTGAATATCTGAATTAAGTAATTAAAAAATATTTATGTTCACAGGACTCCAGTCTATGTATGTTCTTTTGAACTTGAAAAAATCATTTCAACTTCTTATGCTGAATGAAGTCCAAATTATAAAGAAGAAAGATTTTTGCAATTACATGCTTTAATTCACTGTGAACAAAAGTCTTAAAAATTCAATAATACAATACTGAACTGTATATACTGCTACTGCTGAACTGTAATATATACTCGTATATATGTCTAAAATAAAATAATGATAATAACGTACCATATTTAATGGATCAGGTTACTTTAAATTGCGGTTTGGTCATGCTTAAAGAATTTGTCGTATTGTGATTGTCATATTTTACATATGGTCACCATATACATGTATTATACTTAAAAAAAACAGAAAAAAAGTAAACAAACGAATAAATAAATAAAATTTTAAAATGAATAAGATATTTCATATTAGTATTATTTATTAAACAACAATTATATGCGGTTGCTGACTGAATCAGAAAATATCTTATATTGATGAGTGGTATAATATATATATATATACATATAAACACTCATATGTATATATAATAAATTATGATGATCATTTTAAAACTATGATATATGTGACATTATTTCACAGATTAGATCAGAAATCAAAAATAGATTTGGAAAAAAAACAATAATTTTATTTACTGTTTTTTTTTTTTTTATTATTTTAAAATTCAAATCAAATTAAATTGAAATCATAATGAAATTAAAATTATTGATCATTATTTTGTATGTTAACATGAACATAAAATCACTTACATACATACCTATACATACATACATATATGTATGTATATTTCTGTATGACCAAGATTTATGTCATAAATATTTTTTTTTTTTCATAAATAATACATAAATGGGTTATGAGTGTGGTGAAATAAATTAATAATATAATTATTGCAAATACATACATATATTCAAAATTTTGACATGTTTTCCTAACGAATTTATTCTAGTTTTTTTTTTCTGTAATGGGTTTTTTTTCTCCTATCTGCTTTTTTGATAGATAATATTTGATAATAAATAACCACAGATGCATGTGCAATTTAATAAAATAATAAAATTATATTGAAGCAGAATGATTGAAAATTTCCTGAAATTTCACTTTTTTTTTTTGCAGGATATGCAAAAAAAAAACAAAGTGTAGTTTTAGATGACATTTATGGGTCAAAGCAATTTTAATACATAATTGATTTCAACAATTTGTGTGAATTTATGTGTACATATTCACACATATGGGAATTAAAAAATCATATTAGGAATATGTATACATACATATACATATATGCTATCGTAATTTATACATATGTATGTGAAAGTGTAGGTTTGAAAGAAAAATTTAACGTTGGACAAAAGTGATCAAATTAAAAAAATAAAACGTACGAATATACTCGTTTGTTAAATAAAATATTCTATTAATTTAAAGTACTAATAATTGAATTGCGTGACTATTATTATTCAAGGTAAATTAAACTTATTATGAATATTAAACTGGTTTGTAAAATTATAATAAAGAGTATTTCATGAAATATAATTTTGAGCCTTCAAAGACCTGAATTCGAGGACGAAAATATTTTTCAATAGAAAATACATAATGTCGTATAATAAACAAATAAAAAAATATTCTAATTGAAATAAAATCTATTTTACTTATTTCTTTTGTGACATACATGAAATTCTTTTGTGCTATTTTTAGACACCCACATGGTGAGGCTTTTTAGATTTATCAGGCAACTATTTATACCCTATTGAAACACTCTCCTTGAAAAAAAAAAAAAAAAAAAGACATATAAATGAAATTTCAATGAATGGATTCAATTTAATTTGATTTTAATTAATTATTCGGATTTTATTTCAAGAAAAAAAAAACAACTTTTTTGTTTAATAAAACCCGGAATTAAAGTATTTCACGTAAGTAAGTGAGTATGACATTTGCGACTTATAAATGAATCACAAAAAAATTAATAGTTTGCAATAGAAATTCCAGTAGCAGTGTAATTCAGCAAATACATAAATGTATGTATAAAAATCAATGAAATGGAAATTATTTTTAAAATTCAAATGTTTATTCTGAAAAACCCCCATCCATGTTAACCATATGAAGTTTGTTTTAGTAGCTTGTAGAATATATCGCATCTTTCAATATTAATTCAATTTTGATTTTTTCAAGTTTAGATCTTGAAAATTCACTCTATCTTGTGCTGAAAGGATATGGTCGGTGTTCAAAAAGAAACCTTTTGCGTTCAGATTCGACCATCAGGCTTTGAGTTATAGAACTTCTTTTTTTTTTTTTCTTTTCAAATGTGCTTGTACTGTTTTTCATCCACTCTGTGTGCTTTAAACTCCAGCGCTATCTTATTAACTTTTGTGTTTTTTATTATTCATTACCTGTTCTTTGCCATTTAATAATAACATATTATTGGCACAAATTTAAAAAAAAACAAGAAGAAGAAAAACCTTGATTCCTTTTGAAAACCTCTTGAATCGGTGACGCGAGTGTAAAATTTTAGTTGAATATAAAAACGTAAACAAAAAAAATTTATGTTAATATTCACAAAAACGAAAAGAACAGAGTGCTTCTGAGCATTCTATTGAACACATTTTTTAATACTGAATACACATTTTATTCTTAGCTCACCTAAATAAAAGTAAAAAAAAATGAAGAAAAAAAATGTAAACAATAAGCTAGTAAAAAAATAAATACATACATAAATACACTAACGACTTTTTAGGGATTATTATGTAATTGTCAAATATCTGCGAAAAGACGAAGGAGTCTGCTAAATAATAAAAAAAAATTAAGTATTTATCTTTAGAAAAGTTGGTACTTATTTTACGTTTTACAATCTGTATAAGCGTTTCAAATAAAATTTCATTTATTGATGCTTACATACATAAGCTTATATGCTTGTATTATAAGCTTCTAATACGACACAAATTATGTAAATTACAAATATTCATATTAAATGATCAATCATTTTACAAATTGCTTCACAAACAACTTATTTAAAATTGTGTTTTTTTTTTTATTTTGTACAATCACAAAGTCCAAATCAATGTCCGTAATAAAATATAATATTAAAAGCTGATTTAAAATTTCATATTCAATATTTCTCATTCAATAATATTTTTTTCTTATCAAAATACAAATAAAAATTTCTTAACAAATATTTTTTATTTTTTTATTTTTCTTCTAATTTTATTTTATATGATTTATTTCCCCAACTTTGTTTTGATAATTTATATGTATGTATTCCGTAATATATTATACCTACACCTCTCTACCACCACTATAATTCTAATTATTCTCTTTTTATTTTTAATTTTTTTTTTTGTATTCATTTTCTGTATATTTACTTTAAGTATTTTAAGCGCTGACATAATTTGACCTTAAGTGGGAAGTTCTTATCTTAAAATTTAATATGAACAAAAAAAATTAAAAAAAAAAAAAAAATACGTAAATAAAAGCAGTATGAAGAAGAAGAATAAGAAAACAATATAAAAACAAAAATTATATTTTAAGTTTTCTTTTTTTTTTTTTCTTTAAACATATACAAAACTTTTCCTTTATAAGAAGCTTAACAGTAGGAACCATAAATTTGTTGCGTGTACTTTGTTTTTTTTTTTTTTTTATTTATTTAGTATTTTTATTTATTCATCATCAACATCATCTTTTATATGAAATCGTGTAAAGTAAAACCACGTAAAACTTTATGTTGAATTTTATAAAGTAAAAAAACAAAGTATGTACCTATACATTTTATTTTTTCAGCGTTTGTTTATTCAATTAGTTATCAAAAATTGCTCTGGAAAAAAAAGTAGAAAAAAAAATTAAATAAAAGAAACAATGTACGGTAAGAACCTGAAAGTGAATAAATTAAGAAAAAAAGGTAATGAAATAAGCCGGTAAAAATAAAAATAATTAGAAATACATACATATAAGGAAACAAAATTAAGTAAATAATCCAAAAGAGAGAGAAAAACAAAAACAACTTTAACTCTCATTTTGTATATACAGGGTGTTCTGCATTTGAAATTTATTTAATATTTGAAAAATAAAAGCTTCAAATTTTTAAATTGAAGGGAAAAAAATGTAAAATTGACTTTACAAAACTAATAATTGTGTATTTTCTGTAGGTTTATTATCAGCAAGCAGCGGGGCAAAAAGCTCGATGTGAAGCAGGACCTATACCCAAGTTAATTTTGAGTTTCTAGACTATTAATTTTAAAAATTAGATTTTATTTTTAAAACAAAAAAAAGCCTCTCTAGTTTTGTGAAACAACCATTAAAATTTCTACAGAACGAGTTTAACATACATAAGTAAGATTTTCTACTTACTGAACGACTTTTTAACTTTTTTTTTTCAAGAAATTAAAATATAAACTTGAAGTGTGTACTTTCTTCTACTTTTTCTTTGGATGTAATTTTCATGTAAGTAGAAAAATAATTACATACTGTACGTTTCCACACATTCTTAACACACTTTTTGAACTGTTAATTGCTTTTACTCACTACATATTATGTAAATTAGTTTTGTATTTAATGTGTAATTAAGGTTACAGAAGGAGTTCTTGTTTTTCAAAAATTTAATTGAAATTTTATTAGCTTTTTATTATCACAAGCATTTTTTTTTTATAATAAATTTCACTGTGATTTTCTAAAATAAATTTCTATCGTATTTTATATTTTCATTAATTTATTTATTTATTCATTTTTAATAGAGTATACAATAGTAAAAGTCAAAGCTATCACTTTTATTAATTAACCAAATGACCTATCCAATCTATTACTTCATTGACCACCCAAATAATATACCTACATGACCATTTAAATTTAATCACCCTATTTATTTTAGATATCAAAATAAAAGCATGATCAATTTTAAACTACATATAACCCACATGATAAATTTAAATGTATTGTATTTCAAACACATATATAATACAAGTTAAATTTATGTATGCATAATATGCTAAGCCGATATTTTATACGTGGGTTTTTTCGGTTGACTGAATTTTCATTTAAGGGGTTCCAGAGGATAGAGGGACACCACAATATGAACATCGAATTAAAAAAATTAAAATGCGAGAAAGTTAGTTTGCATGAGGATTGATTTTTTTTTCAATATTTTTTTGTATTATTACTTTTATAGAATTTAAAGGTAACTTAATAAAATTTATTATTAAGTTCTGGCTATGAATTTAAAAAACGATAGTATTTTTTTTAAATTTTTTTATCTAAAATGAATTTTTTTTTTTTTAAGTGAACAATCAACAAGATCAACTTTTTAAAATTAAAATATTACTTGCATATTGACATGGATATCTAAAAGCTATATAGAATATATTTTTATATTTTTATATTTTAATATTGATCATTGTTATTTTTTTCTGAGTTTTTTTTCTATACTTTTTAACATCGTTATTGACACTTTGTGGTTAAAGTATCTATAGATATGCATTTTACAAGTACGAATGTATTATATTAAAAATAATAATAAAAATAAGTAACAAATAAGTTAATCAGACGTTATGCAGGCATTTTTTATTATTATAAAATGACGTAATCGTCTACAAATTAATGTCGCAGATAGTAGTAGTAGAGGATAAAGAGAGAAGAAAATAAAATTTATTTATTAAATAAAAAATGATAATAAATTGTTAACATACTTTTTATTAAAATTTAAAATGTTATTAAAACTAAAAGTATTACCAGTGAAACATAAAAAATAAAATAAGGGTTTAGGAAACTTTATGTAAGAGGTTTCATTCAACAATTTTCATATTTTACTTTTCCAGTTCTAACAACTTTGAGTTTAATTTATTTGAAAACTTTCCTCTAAATTAACCCGTTAGCTCTGACAAGTCAAAGCTTGATTTTGGTTTTTTTTTCTTAACTTTTGTTCTGTACTCGTTCCTTATCATTTAACTCAAATCTAAAAAATATCGACGGAAAATTAAACATGAATTTTCCTTGATAATTTCATATTATTTCATAAAGCATCTAAATTCACATTTATGTAAAATCTTTTAATGTTTAAACAAAATCTATATATTTTTTAATTCACTTAAAATGGCTGGTAACACCCACAACTACTAATAAAATCAAATTCAATTAATTAACCATAACAAAACCTTATGAGTATGCAATTCTACATAAGTGACTTTTATAAATTTATATTACATTAGGTTGTATTGTGTTTGTTGTGCATAAGAATATTTTGTTTTTATTTAAAAAAAAAAACAACAACAACAACAAAAGGTCGATCATGGATAAAATGTGGTTGATACAAAACGTTTTAAAATGTGCTTCAAAGAAAGATTCACATCATCATCATCATCGTCATCTTTAGCTTTTACTTGACCTTTCCCATGAAAATATTTTCTAATATTTTTCTTTGTTAGTTCTGTTATATTGTTAGATACATACTCGTATATTAACAAACAGAAATGTTAAATAAAAAGTACTATATTGTACTTAAGTTTTAAATTTATATACGACTGATGACATTTTCCTTTCACATAACATTTTAACAGTAAATAAAAATTTATTACTTGATAATCTCATCGCTATTACTTATACATCTCGTGCTTATTTTTCGTTAAAGTTTAATTTTTTTTCTGAAGTTAAAAAAAAAGGTAAATAAATAAATAAGTGATAAACAGTACAAACTTTTATTCTTTTTTAATTAATCACGTATAAAAGTAATTGGAAAGAAATAAATGAAAAAAAAAAATGAACAGAAAAGAAAGTCAGAACAGGAAAACCAAAATTAATAAAAATAACATGAAATTTCACCACTATCACCAATAGAGAAATTTTTTTAAGGTAATCATCATCATCTCGAATTCATGATAATATAAAATCAAAATGTGGTTATGAAGAATGAAAAGTTTTAAGCAAATTGTAAATATCTGCCATAAGGCAATGAAATATTCCATACAAAATATATTAATATTGATTTATAAATGAAATGATCCTTAAATCTACATACATATATGTATCTAAGGATATTTTAAATAATCTTGTAAATTGTTATAATCAATTTAAAATGCTTACCGTTTCAGAAAATTCCTCCTTAGGCATTCTGGAAATTGTTCCAATATCATCCTTTATGGGAGACATTATATTTCCTTTTTTATTAATATCTTTTAATATGCACTTCTTTCGAATCAATTTAATATTTATGAAAATTTTGAATTTTGAAATAATATTAAAATTAAATTTTTGTATTCTTTGAATGAAGAATAAAATTGAAAATTCTCTAGAATTTATTAACGTACAATATAGAATATATGAAATTTTTGAATAATTCTTCTCTGAAATTTGTACTCTTTTGTTCAATTAATTTTTAAATACATATAAATAACAATGAAGAACAAATTTATAAGGAAGGATCAACCAACCAAGGAAGGATAAACAAAATTAAATTAATAATGCACAAAATTTTCAACAATATTTTTTTTACGTACGTATGTAAGTATTTTATATTCTAACTCACAATATAATGTTACTTTGTATCTTTTTTAAAAATTTATATGTATTTTGATGAAATTTGAAATTTTCTTAGGATTATTTACTATCCAAAAACGTACATAAACATACATATACAAAAAGATGAAATCATTAAATAAATAACAAAAAAATAGTATCTGTGTACTTCACATAAAAAACACAAAAGATCACTTTTTTAATACTCCACAGGGTAAAATTAAGTACAAATTAAGGTACACTTTTTTTTTTTATTAAAATTTGAATCTTTTTAACAACGAAATTTAAGAGAAAAAAATTAAATATAAATAAACGAACAAAAAACAAAATTTCTTTTTTTTTTTTCCTTATTCCTTGTTTATTTCACTTTCACTAAAATATTAACACAATACTTTTCAGTACTTCAGTATTAAAAAAGTGATGCAGATATTGTACACTTTGTATCTTTTTGTATCGTTTCTTTTTATTTTATTTATTTTTTATGTTACTCCTGATGAAGGTGCGATGGTATCCAATTAAACTTCTTTCAAGGTAAGGTATAATAAAAAAAAAAAAATACAAGAACTACAAGCACAATTTATTTAGCGTATTCGATGACTAAAAAAAAAACAAACCATGAAAAAATAAATATCATACAAGAAAAACCGGTAGTGGTGAATTCAAATAAAAACTTTTTTTTTTTGTTTTATAAGGAATTTTTCACCATAAGTAACTGAAAATTAACCGAATATAAATTGTTAATTATTTTTATTTATTCAAATTATTTAATTTTTGTTAAATTAATATAGTATAATTTTTTTTTTTAAGATTATTTTTCTTTTGTGATAAGAAAAAACAATTTTTTTTTTAATTAATTAATTTTTGTGACATGTAAATAAATTATTGTACAAAACAAATAATAATAAAAATGAGAAAAAAAATTTTTAAGATTAATCATATAAAATGACGTTATTATTCACTATCATATCGTTTGTAACGTTCACGATAAACTGAATTGTATCTGTTATAAAGTTGTTAGTTTTGTTATGCTACCGCGAAATATCATACATACCATCCAAATACAAGCAATGAAAAATCTACTCTATATGATGTATATGAAAACGAATCAACAACAAAATATCAAATCCAAGTTCCTTATACTAATATATTCTACATTATAATATGATATGTTACGAGAAAGCACATGTATGACGATTGACGATGAATTGTTCAATTGGAACAGTGCTTTAAGATTTCAATAGATTTCCCCAAATACTCAATAGGCAGGTGAAAGATACAGACAACAGATTGTTTTTATAAATTCAACTTTCTTTAATGAAATTGTGGGTAAAAAAAAACATTTCAAAGTATCTATCCTACTGGAACTACATCCTTTTCTCTTTTCCCTCTAAAAGTAAGATGAGGTAGCGGGAAGATACAAACATAATACAAAGAAGTGACATAATTATCCTTATGTGGAACGAACAGGAGAAATACGAATTTTTAAAATATTTTAACAATCATCAAAGTCTGTTCTCACAGCAAAAAAAAACTTCTCAGACATCTGAGAATTGAGTTTAAAGTTTTAAACGGGATTTTTTCGGAAATAAAATTTACTTTAAAATTCAAGAAAAAATATTCCAATTTAAAATTTCGATATCTTAACACTACAAAAGAGTTCATTTGGGGAGTACGAACATGTATATTATATTCGTATTTGTTAAAACGATGATTTTGTTGTTCTTCTCCAGTTACTACTTTGACAACCGGTCTTTCTAACAATAAAATTGTTCAAGAGGGAACCGGTGGAGCAAGTTGTATTTTTGTTTTGTTTTTATTTCAGTTTGTTTGTATTTTGTGTTTTATGTAGATGATGGTGTCAAAACAAAAACAAAATAATAAATGTATATAAAATGTAGAGAAGATTCAAATTTTGACGCAAGCGCTTCCATGAGTGGATTGTGGGTGGTATTAGAGAACAGCTGAGCCCCACCGGATTTAAAACATATGTAGGTTTGACTGTTGAAATGTTTTTTTTTTGTTTTTAATAACAGAAGATAACATATGTACAAATGACTCAACGATCATCAACAAAATTTTAAAGGTTTATGCTTAAAATTTAATTTTTCAACCCAATTTTAAAAATTAAAATAAATCATAAATCCTCATCCTTATTACGAGCGAAAAATTAAAAAAAGGCTTAATTTAAAATAAATTACGAGTTCAAATAAAATTGAATTGAAAACGAAATTAATTAAAAAAATTCAAATTTCATTTCACCACCAAAATTTTCCGCTTAAATTCTTATTTCCGTAATTTTCCACCTTACCGCAAAGCTTTCTCTACATTTTTTAAAAAAGTTTTTCTATCACTTCCTAGATGTCGTGTGAAGATTATTTAAAAAAGGCGTGGTGAATAAAATTTGAAATTTAACTGAAACCGTTTGTGGAAAATGTGTAATTGAAATTTAATTCTTTAATATTTTCCCACTTTGTTTCTTTATTAAATTGTTGAAGAAATACGAAACTCTTTGTCGTATAAATTATGAAATCCTATGTAAAAGGATTTTACCTCATATCTTGACCAACCTCTTTAGTATGTTTTAGTGTTTAAAAAAAACATCATAACACTTCACACAACGTTTCACTTTACCGAACGAAAAAAAAAATCGAGAGGCCCTCAATTAAGTGTTTCAAAAGGATCGAAAATTTTCCAGCATATTTTTTTTCTTTTAAGAATTTTTTTGTTATCGCTTGGAAAAAAATCATTTATAACACAAAACCAATATTAAAGTTCAATAATAAATCAATTGGTGTCAATTTTATTATTAAGTGTTTATAAACGTGATTCAATAACAAAAAACCAAAAAGTGTTACACAAGAGAAATGAAAGTAACTATTTGCTCATGTGGAATATCACTAACTTAAAGACAATAAAACAAAATGTTTTTTTTGCTTTAACAATGTAGAATGATGCGTATTTTCATTCTTAAAATTTTTCATTTAAATATTTTTACGATTTGAAAAAAACAAAAAAAAAAAACGAAAAGAAGCATGAATAAAAATGAATTGAAATTTTATTGGCCAAAGTGATGTCATCGCAGAAATGATACAACTACTACTACTTTACTGTTTCGATTATAAATTATTTTATTATGTTTTTACAGTAACACTGCAAGTATGTATGTTGCTGGCATTTACTATTATATACATATTATGTATGCTGTATGACATCATTTCATGTTGATTTCAACATTACTGCACTAGGAAAATGCAATTAACTGCATATACACTAAACGAGAAAGCTTTTAAAAAACATGTTTTAATCACTAAAGCTGTCTAATATAACAGATTTTTATTTTTTTTTTGTTAAATTTTCAATTAAAATTAGTGAGAAAATGCACTTCAAAATTTCAAATAATTACAAAATTCACATGCAATTGCAATATTAGTAAATAGACGAATGCAATTTGTCTGCTTATCATTTTAACTTCAATTTAAAATTGCACTTGAAATTTTCTATAGAATGAAAAAAAAAATAGATATCTTTAAAAATGATAGATTTAAAAATTACCATAATATCCGTTGTGATGAGAAAATTGTAAAAAAAATTTATAGATACTCAATTCAGACACTTTTCCATTATATGTATAGTATTGATTAAATATTGACATTCTAATAGCTTTTCATGTCAAGGTTAATTTTTAAATGCAAAAAAATAAAATAATAACTACCGCATGTTTGTGAACAATTAAAGAAAATTTTTTTTTTCGAATATTTTACTTTGTACCTACATTTTAGATATTTACATATATCAGCAATTGTGTGAATTTGATTGAAATTTTAATTGAAAAATATTACATATTCAATTACTTTCCATTATAATTCAATTTTTTTTTTTTTTTTTAAATAATAAATTTAGAGAAAAAAAATGTATAAGATATTTTTGAAGTTTCATCGTTATAAAAATTTATCAATTCATAAAAATTATTATTCATATTCAATTGATATAACATTTATGAAGAAGTATCTTTTAACAATTTTTTAGCACAGATACAAATATGTATGTATCTACTTACATTGTATATAAACGGATTTTTAATTGTGTCAAATTATTTTAATGAAAATGCATATATTATTTATATAATATAATATAAAATTCAACTGACTTTCACATTGTATTTAATTTTTTATTATTTTAAATAATTTTAAATAATAATAAAATTAACTTAAATTATTTTCAATTAATGTGTTGTATTAAACAAAACAATTAAATCATTTGTTATGCATATTATCTTATCTTTCTCAACTAATTAAGTCATTTTCTAATTATATTGATGTACTATATATTATGCATTTATTTAATATAGCTGATATGAATAATTTAGATAATTGTAAGGCGCCATTGATAAATATATTCATACACGTATAATTACATTGCAGTCATGTGTGTATCTGTGTTGTGTTGATAACTTATTATATTATATGTTAAATAATGATTTGATAAAAATAGTTTTGCATCATATACTTTTTTAGATTTGAAAATATATTTATTTCTACTAAAATAAAAAAAAAAATAAAACAACAAAAATTTAAAACATTCGAATTTGTGCTCTAGTTAATATTTGCATCAAATATGTGTACGTGTGTTTACGTGGTGGTTTTTACATGAAAATGTGAAAAAATTTTCCATTCTGACTTTCTAAGACGGAGGCCACATGTATTTATAGTTTTAGAAAAAATTCACAGAATTTTGGAAAATATTATTGGTTGGTTGGTTGACGTGGCGTGGCGGTGCTTTAAATTACTTCCGAAGACCCAAATATCACTAACTGTGCCGTTTTGATACCACACACCGACACTTCTCGCAGTTGTCGAGCCAAAGAGTTGTAAGCCTTTCTGCCATACATGCACCTACAGTTTAAAGTGGAATGCGAACCCACTAAATTCGTTGGTAGAGAACGAATTTTATTCTTATGACAGGGCTTGGTACTAATATTTCTTGTAGTTTTTCGTGGACTTAGCTTATGGTCTCTAAGCAGTGCTTTAAAGAGTGAATTATAATAAATAATGAATGAACAGTTAGGAGAAAATTGCTAAATAACAAAGTAGCTAAGAAAAAAAGAATTCGAAAGAAAATTACTGAATATTTTCTTAAAAATCATTACACCTTCATCGTAAATGTTTGACTTCTATTTAGATGTTTTTTACACAAAATACAGTTTATCGGTCCATTTTGCTTTTTTTGATCCTTGTTTTTGCTTAAATTGATTTGGAAAAAGGTCAACTTTTCTAAAAATTAAGTGAAAGTTAAACTTTGTTACAGAAAAATTCTTTGACAGCTGAAACAATTTTTAAATTATTAGACTTTACTGTTTTGGAACTTACTTTAAAGTTATATGGAAAAATTTCTCCTTTTTAAATATAACTTGCACCTTCCCAAAAGTTTTATTTCTCACCAACATTTTCTTTTGTAAAAAACACTCTTGTCATTTAATTTAATACTCTATTTTTCTTTTGTTTTCTTGGAATTTTTTCTTTCAGTTGTTTTCCAAATTTTTTCATTGTTTTTGTTTTTTTTTTAACATAAAAATTCGTAAAAACTTGCTAATTTGATTTGATTTTTTCACCTTAAATTAACTTTACGAATTTTTTTGTTTTAAATATTGAATGTAATATAATAATTTCACAATACAAGAATTATTTTTCTTCTTCTTGTTTTTTTAGTGACAAAGTTATTTACATTTTTTCGGATAAAATACATTTTTCTTGAGAAAAAATACTTAAATATGATTTTTTTTCTAATTTTTCCTTTACATACATTTTTTTTTTATATTTTCATCAAACGAAGCTTCTGTTTTTACTTACATAAATTACAAAATTATTCAATGAAATGTAATTTCCATAACAATGAAGATAAAGAAAAAAAAACATACTAACGATTTTAAACGTGAATGTTTTATGTAAATTTTTTTTAAATGAATAAAAAAAAAATACAAATATAAAAAGGTACACACCACAAAGTTATTGTTGTGCTAATTATGAGCATTAGTAGCACTTTTTTATATTGAATACTATTTTGACATTTTGTTAAATGAAACCTAAAAATATTCGTTTTATAATGAATAATTGGTCCCACAAATAGTAGATCTTTTAATGAATGTTATTATCGTGTTTTTAAAATGATTAATGATTATATTAAAATATTATAAAAAGAAATTATTAAGATACTTTTTTGAATAGATATCTATTTTTTTTTTAATTTACTGGCACCTTAAGATATTTGAAAGACATTTAAATTTGAATTGAATTGAGGAATTATTTTTATTTATTTATTTATTTTTTGGACTTTTAACATGTTTTTATCAGTGTTATGAAATTGAAAGTTATTAATTTATCACTCCTTCACTCCTTTTATATGTTTGCTTATAAAATTTTTAGAATTGATTTATTTTTCTTTCGAGAAAAAAAAAATTACTTTTTAAGAAAAAATTAAAATCGTGACGTTATTTATTTTTTTTTTTTCGTTTTTGTTAAACATTGTTCAATAGTTCAACTTGTTTTGTTAACAAATATAAAATACAGTATATTTTTTTTTAAAAAACGAAAAAAATTATTCTTAATTTATTAGAATTGAATAAAAGCTTATATAAGTTTACTTCCTTATTAAAATAAAAATTATATGCCACATGAAACAAAACATGTTTTTTTTCGAAATGAATTATTTTAATCACATTAAAGTTGATCAAATGATTAATTATTCACAATTAATTAGTTTTAACTATAATCCTTAAAAATATTTATTCAAATTTTTTGTTGTTGTGTATAAACAAATCATTGAGATTAATTTTTCAAACAAAAATAAAAAACAAAAGTTTAAAATGTTACTAAATTAAATCAGAAAAAAACAAGAAAAAATTATCATGAGTAATTAAAAATTGTGTTTTTTTTTCTGTAGAAGATATTGTGTCAAAAGTTTCAATGACTTATTTTTCGTAGAACAAAAGAATTTTAAAATAGCTCTATTGTAAATGAGTTTTTTTTTATAACTTCCTTGCAAGTAATTAGTATATTATATTGTTTTTTTTTTCCTTTTCCTCAATAATTAAAAAGTTTTTTTTTTGTTTTCAAAATATCTTCCAATTAAAGTAAACTTTCCTAGCTTCGTATCTTTTTTATTTAATTATTTTTATGATTTTAGATCTTTTATCCGTTATATTAAAGTCAATTAGAAAAAACTAATGTTTTTGATAAGCAAATTATTGTATTTCTTTGAAATAAATGTCACACATATGGAATGTGAATATAATTAGATTTTAATTTTGCAAAATTATGCTAAGATAAAAAATCAGAAATATCTTAACCTAATCCAAATGGTGATTCTGAATTTGTTGGTAAATAATATATTCCTCTTACATGGTTTCTGTAATTTGATGGTTCACCACCCATTTTAAAATTCATTCTTCCACCAGTACAATAATGTGCATCGACATCATCAATATGTTTACATTGTGTTGGAATAAAATTATTTTTATTACTTATAGATTCAATAAATAAACTTAAAGCTCGAGTATGTGAACACGAAAGACTCATCAATGCACATCCTGGTTGTTTTTTACCTGGATAAATAACAATAAATAAAATTTTCGATAAACTACAACCTTGTTGTTCATTACCATAATTTGGATAAAATGAGGCAATTCCTATAGGATAAGCAAATCCAAATTTTCCAGTATTTGTATGAATTGTTTCAACATAATCAGCATCAGTTCTTGCTAAACGTTTTCTACGAGAATATCTTGAAAATAATGGTCCTGCTGGATCTAAACCAAAAATTGTATTTATACGTCCATGTAATAGTTTTTTACCAGCAATTCCAGCAATATGTGCACCTAAACTATGTCCAATTAAATATAATGTTTCATATGGCATTTTACCAACATCATGAAGAAACATTAAAAATTTTGCAATTTTATTTCCAATAGAAAAAGTTTTAATTGTTGCATAAATATAATTTGGATTTTTTGCAACTGAACTCCAATCAACCATAAAAATATTTAATTTATTTCCATTTTTTAAATATGCCGATTTGACATCTTGTAAATTTCTTTTATCACCAGTATATCCATGAATAAGAAATCTGTTTACATGAAATAAATCATAATTTTTTTTTTCTACTTACTATCTTTACAAGATTCTATAAATCTTACCTTGTTGGATTTTTTGGATCAAAATTTGAATTTCTTAAAGTTTTATTACTTTGGTATATTACAATTTGACCAGAATCAATATTTTTATGAGTGTAAAGATAATAATTAATCTTAATTGAGCTTTCATCATTTTTACTGAAGAATATCCTATCAATACTTTTTTTTTGAATTTTGACCATTTTCCAATTTTGATCAGGAATTTCAATTGTAGAATTATCGTCAAATAGAATAGATTGAACTACAAGTATAAAATAAAAATTTAGAAGAAAAAAAACGGAATATAGAATATAAGAATTTTAAAAAAGTACTACTACTACTCACCCAATCTTTCAATTAATATTGAAAATATTATAAAAATTATAAATTTCAACTTCATGACGTTTTAAGCCAACCTTAAACTTTCAATTAACTAAATTAAACTAAAAAGCTTTATTGGTATAATATCGATAATTCGGATTTATCAAATTAATTAATCTTTACTTATTTTCCACATTTTTACAGCGTAAATTGAAAGGAATAAATTTTTAAGCTTAATTATTTACTTGAATAAGAAAAAATTAAATGGAAATAGTTGGATAATTTATGATTATTCAACACTTTAAAATAAATTAGGATAACCAGAATTCTTATGCCCATACTTTGTGTTAGCGTTTTTTTAGATTTTATTCAATCAGTCCAGTCCAGTCAATTCACTTGAAATGTGTGATTTCATGAAAATCCATCAAAATTCTATAGAACACGTAGTTACGTATACTAGCAATTTTTCCTATGTTAATAATTTTCCAAAATAATTTCCAGAAGGAAAAGAACAAGTTCATGAATCTTTTATCAACTCATTTTGGAAATTGCCTATACTTCAAATTATGATGTAATCATGATAAAATTCCATAATTAAATTTTTTATTTGTCATTTATGGAAATTTCCATGAAATATGTAAAGATTTGAAAAACTAAAAAAATTCAAAAAAATAACAAGAACTTATGCAGAAATTCAAAAAAAAAAGATAAAGATACATTTTCTAAATTGTATAATCCTTTATTCATAATTAAAATCATTTTATTTTTATTATAATTCACAATAAATAATTTTCATAATATTATTTTACTCCCATAAATTTTCGATGAATTCATTCAAAATAAAAGGATAAACTATTATTTTTAATTATTTTTGAAAAAATTAGTTCCAATACCATATGGTTCCCTTTCATTTGTTGGCAAATAAAATATACCTTTTATTCCACGTTTATGATTTAATTCTTCACCACCCATTTTAAAATGCATCATTTCACCATTACAACGTTTTAATAAAATTTCTAAATAATTTCTACATTGAATTGGTACAAATTTATTATCATCATTCAATGATTCAGCATATAATTTAATGGCACGATCATGCGAACATTTATGTGTAAAAATTTTTGATAAACTACAACCTGGTTGTTCATTACCATAATTTGGATAAAATGATACATGACCTAATGGTTTTGAAAAACCTAAAGCTTTTGTATTTGTATGAATTGTTTCAACATAATCAGCATCATTTTGATCTAAACGTTTATCAGGATTATGATCTGAAAATAATGATGAAGCTGGATCTAAACCAATAATTGATTGTAATCGTAATTGATGTTTTTGTAAATTTTTAGCAGCTAAACCAACAATATGTGCACCTAAACTATGTCCAATTAATTTTAATATTTCAAGATTCATATTGAGTTTTCTTTTTAAAAGTAAAATAAATTTTAAAATTTCTTTTGCAACATGATTAATTTTTGTCCTTGAATAAATATAATTTGGATTTTTTGCTGTAGAACTCCAATCAACCATAATAATATTAATATTTTTATGTTTTAAATATGCATCTTTAATTGGTTTCAAAGAATTTTGATCACCTGTCCATCCATGTACCAGAATTCTACAGATAAAATATTTTTTAGAAATTTAAAGAAAAAAATAATTATTTGTAGTTTCAGTATTACCTTGTTGGATGATTCGGATTAAAATTTGATTCAGTTGAACTTGTCAATTTCAAAAATTTTACATCTTGACCAATTGTTGGATTTTTTCTTGTATAAAGATACAATTTTACTCGTACTGGTTTTCTTTTTCTTGAAAATAATTCAATCATTCTTTTTATTTTATCTTTTTCAGTTGCATAAAAAGATCCATTTGGTCTGGGAATTAAAACTTGATCATCATCATCGTCATTAAAGAATTCATTAAGATTCAATCTGCACTGCACTGAGTCACAAAAAAAGAAAAGTTTTTTTTAATTGAAAAAAATATTTTTGAAAATGTCAAAAATGATGAATAAATTACCAAAAATTGGAAGAATTAAAAGTGTAAATAGTTTTAGTTTCATTATACTCGCAAAATATGACTTTTACACTTTAAAAACAAATTTAATATTAAATAGAAAACGTATTGAGTTTTACAGTTTCTTTAAAATAGAAAAATTCGCTTATCAAAATTAACTGTAACGGTTTAATTCATATTTTATTTTATTTTAATTATGAATGTTTTTCTTTTGTTTTATTAATTAGTTCCCACAAATTATTATTCAAAAAAAAAACTTCAATGGTAATTGTGAAATTTCTAAAAACAATTCGTTTTTTAGGGAAAAAGATTGAGTTATTGATTCAGTAAATAACCCTACGATTCCTCTGTACTTTTAATTATATTTTCGATTTTCTGTTTTATTTTCATAAATAAATGTTTTGGGCAACATTTTATGTGAGGACTGGCTCTTCCCTTTTCTTCTCGTTCCTATCTTGGACTTCTCGAATCAAATGCTCATTGGAAAAATACAAACTGCTGTATAGTAAATATTCTTTGAAATTTCGACTATAAGATGTACATATGTACTGTACTACATACATAACTTCAAAGACCTACTATTGTATAGGTCTCATCAAAAAGTCTGTCAACCAGTCTTTTTTTTTATCTTTAAAATTTTCTAATTGATTTGACATGTTATAAGTTTTACAATAAATTTCACAAATACGGAACTAGTGTATCTTTTAAAGTAAAATCATTTTTCTTTATAATAATATGTTATATATTAACAATTCTAATTGGTTAAGATTTATTAGAAGATTTCAATGTTATCACAAGTCCGTACACACACACACACACACACACACACATCATTTTACGTGACACGTACGTTATTAAAAGATGCGTGAAAAAATGCTTACATGAATAAATTTATGTATCATCAGATATGCCTTTTAATAATATAAAAATATAAATCGATCTTAATTCTTATGGCATGCAGTATATTACATCAATTTCACCATCAACGTCAAGTATATTAATTTAACCATCAAGTATCATTAGTTTTGCGGCATAAAATAAAAGTGATCCAGATAATTTCTATTAAATACTTAAATGTCTAAACATTTAAGATAATTATCCTTTACTTATTTTGATATTTTTTATGCAGAAGAAGATTTATATTTTCTTTAAAGAAAAATGATGAAGAAGCATAACTAAGAGTTTAATAAAATGCAGTGTTGAACAGATTGATCACATTCTTGATTAATATTAGAAAAAAAAAATGTTCTTTAGAGGAAGATTAGATAAATTGCAAATCTAGTTCTAGTTTTAGCAAGATTTTCTTGTTTCGGAATTTATTTAACGACAAATAAAAAAATGGTATTAGTGAATGAGTTAAGAAGCTATAAGAAAAGAAGAAAAGCGTTCTTGTACAATTTCCTTTTAATCGATTAAAGATTATGAAAAGAAAAAAACAAAAACGAAACAAAAACATGAACATGAAATTGCAAAACAGTGTGGTCTTTCTATTCAAAAAAATTTTTGTAATAAATAAAAATTTCTTATTACTTCGAGAATAATTGGAAAGCTTCAGAAATATAAAAGTTTAATTTTCTAAAAAAAAGAAAGAAACAATTATGTAGATGAATAAAACTTACTTGTAATCCTCCCATGAAAAATATAAAATTTTTTTTTTTTAAATTTTCCAATGACATGAAACACCTTGTACATAAAACTACTCCTTAGGCAAATAGATTAAAAGATTAATTGAAGTTGACCATCTGAACCATGAAGTGATTTAGATAGTCATGAAGATGATCATCGTGTATTTATCACATGATATTTTTTATGTAGTACATAATTATACTTTATTATCAGACATTTAACACTGAATTTTAAAGTATGTAATGTGTACAACGAAAATGCCGTAGGGGAAAAATTAATAAACAGTTTATAAAAATGTGAGGACATAATTTACAAAATAATTTTGAAAAAGAAAAAAAAAACAATTTTCAACTTGATATGTAATTAATTAAATTTTAGTTTATGTTAATTTTTTTCTTCTGAAAAAAAACACATGTATAAGCAGAAAATTGGTTTTTACAATTAACAATGAAATGATTCAATTGATCAGATTTTATGAATATTATAAATTTTCCAATTACTTTATTATTAAAAAGAGTGCGATACTTGCACCAGTTTTTCCTCAAACCTGAGGAAGTCTGGTGCGTACCTTCGAATAGAATCTTAGGATTTATAAAAAGCCTAAATCTATAAGAAGCATGGGCTGTACAAAAGATCTGCAAAGTTCGAAGTGCAACAATAGCCCTATTTCAATCTAATCTAATCTACTATTATTTTCAATTTTTATCCATTTTTATAATATTTTAATCCAGCAAGTAAACAATTTCTTAATTTTTATTGAATCTAAGAAACAATAAAAATTATAAATGAATCAAAAACCGTTTTTATTTCTTCTGTTTGTATTGTTGGAAAAAAAATTTAAATCGGATATTAAAATTACTTGAAAAAACTGTGAATATGTGAAACTTATCAACACGTTGCTATTTTGTACAAATTTTTCAAATATATTGATGATGTCATGTAAACACAGAGAGCGATTATCATCTACATTTTATAGATACAATTTTTTCTGATAAAATTTTCTATTTATGAGACAAAATGACATCATCGTCATCAACATATTGTAATACATAATATTACTATAATATTTACATATATTCATGTATTTTTTGTATATTTTGTATTTACTCATCTGTGTTATCCACATACAAAAATGTGTCTTTAATCTTTTTTTTTTTAACAAAACAAAAATTTGTACATAAATAATTTATATGGTAATTAAATTTTTACTATAAGATATTCAATGTCAAGTTCAAATTTATTATAAAACTTTTTAACACTTATACAAACACACCCATTTGTATTGAGTGTTTTTATTATTTTTTTCTTTCCTACAAAAAGATTTACAATCATTTTTGTTGATAACTGTTGAGCATTGTTTTAACAAATCTAATTATCATGAAGGAATTTATAATCTAAGATTAAAATAAATTATAATGTACCTACATGAGTTTAAATTGAAAAAAAAAAAAATACATACACACGAGTATATAAAAAATAAAGGAAGGAATGCTATCTTGATAAATAGATAATTCAAGGATATACAAATTTCATGATTATTTAATTTATAAAGAATTTGTATTGAGTTTGCTGATCATTTTGATTATTGTGAATTACGATTTTTTTTAATGTTTCTTAATGCTATACAGAAAATATCTGAACGGGAAATCTGTGAATTTAGAAAGGTGAATCGTGATACAGGTAAAATTTGTTGAAACTTTAAATCAATGAAAATTTTCAATTGAGACTGCCCAAATAAAAATAAAAATGAAACTTTAATGTTACAAGCCTAACGATATAATTTGAATGTGACTTTCTAAATTAAAAAGTTTTCTTCTTAATTAAGGCTAACTGTTTATTTAGAATATTTTAGGAGCTATATATTTATATTCCGTCATCTGACCTTATCATTATCTACACTAAATATGGCCTCGTATCGAGCATAACTCACACATTTAGGCGAATTACGTTCAAAATAGAACTACGAAAATGATTAATGGTATAAAAATGGTATTTGGCTTAATTTTCCTAGGAATACAAGAGTTTTTAGAAAAACTTTTTACGCTTAAGGTAAGTCTTCACTTATACACTTTTCGAGTGGAGTTTACACAAGTGAACAAATGAAAACCGCAGAGTGTAGATCTACACTTCCACTCGAAAAGTGTATAAGTGAAAACTTATGTACCTTTACATTGAAATAAGGCCATATATTTTAATAAACAGAATTTATGAACTTTAGGAAGCCTTCTACTCGTATGTACGGTAAGTACCTACTTTGTTGTTGCATATCTTAATTTCCATCACAAGTGGTGGATTTCACCAAAACGTGGTCGTTTTCTATTTATAAGATAATTTTCATTATCATCTTGATCGAATAATTAAAAAATAACATTTAATTATTATCTAATTTCCATAATTTTTACAAAAGCAATTTATAGCTATTCAATTATAAATTTAAGAAAAAAAAAACAATTTCTAAACGTTCAATTTAACATGGTTATCTACCTACTAAGTCACATGTAAATTTTATGACTTTTATAATTACAATTTAATTATGTTTCTCATCTAATTGCTTTTGCTATTATTTATTATTATTTTTTTTTATATATACTCGTTTGAATAATTCTATACAAGTACAAAAAAAATACAGTAAACTTATTTTTAAATAAATTAATTTCCTGTAAAACTGTGAAAATATAATGTAAGTATTTTAAATTTGTATTTCATATTGTTACGTAATATAATCGCGATAAATTAATATGTTTAAAAGTAAAAAAAAAAAGTTTAAACTGAAAAACTATCGTTTTTATAAACGTGGGTGTCAATTTGAAATGCTTTCATATTACTAGAAGCTATATAATTCGTTTTGCAAGCTTGAAAATGTTAACTGATTGATAGTAGTTATGAATCTAAACATATGTACGTATTTTTCATATACCACGCTTTCTATAGCATTCAATTGGTTAGTTTAGCTGGATTTATAATTTTTTCTATTGTTTTACCTATAGCAAATTTTATGAACCCCTTACACGATCTAATACTACATTTTAGGTTAAAGATGTCAATATGTATAGTATGAAGATTCTTGACAATCATTGTTTTGAAACAGACCTCTAATTTTAGGGTGTCATTTCAACTCTTTTTCTATAGGATTTTGTAAAATGTATAGATCACATTAAAGCAGCTCTTCTGCTCCTCCACACTATATCTTCAAGACATAATCTACAGGTATCTTTTTCAAGAATTCTCGTTCATAATAGTACTATAGTCTTATAATCAGAGTTATAATCCACCTGAGGATACCTATTTTCGTGTTCAATGACATTTTCTTGATGGTTTTGCCTGACAGCTCAAGCAATCGATGTCATTTAATAAACAAAGTTGTTATAATATATTGTTGAACAGTGTATGAAGTCTTTTACACATTTCACTGCAAATTTTATTTCTAAAACCTAAATTGAGTTATACTGTGATTACTTATGATTTATGGCACTCCTTTCTTTTTATAGAAAGTTTATGCGATTATTATGGTTTCATTATAAAAATGTTTTTTTTTTCTTGAAATCTAGGTTAAAGTAAATTTTATTACAGTTATTATTTTTTAAAATCTAAAACATGGAAAATAAGTAAAAACAAAAGTCAATTTTTTACTCAATTTTATTAGGTAAGATTAAGCGATGTATTTTGAAAATGTTGTTTTTTTTTTAAATAAAAATACATCAAGAAAATAAGCAAATAAATTCTGTATAATTTGCAAATTTTCATTTATTTGTCATGTTTTCAAACAATTTTTAAATAATTTTAAAGTAATTTTAGAACACTTAAGTAAGTCACAAAAATACAGAAATATGTACATACATATAGAGGCCAATGAAATTTAAAGAGAGGGAGATTTATTGACATAGGGTGTATCGTTTCGTCGATTTTGAAAATTTCAGAAAAGAAAAACCAAACTATAAGACTGTAGAGTAAAAAGGGATGAAACCATACTTATAATTACGTAGAATATTTGAAACCTAATTGAGAATTTGTCCAGATTTAACTGAAGGCTCAACATCATGGCTGACTGGCAAATCCTCATGAAAATCCTATAATAATCAAATCATAATCTTTATATATTTTTCTTAACTAGTCAACTAGTTTTAAAGATTTATTAATTTTAATAATTAAACCATTTATGTTCCCAAAGATAAATTTATTAGTTTCATTAAAATTCATAATACGCGCGTGCCAGATTTTCATTTGTAACTGTCAAAAATATATTAAAAACTCTTAAATTTCTGAAAACGTGTCATTCGTAGCGCAAGAAAATATGAATTTATAAAAAAATTCTTAAATGCAAAAAATTATTAAAAAACAAAAATATTAAAAAAAATTTTAAAAGTGGTACTAAACGTATTCCTCATATCGCTGGTGATCTACTATACGATGTTGATAATTTTATTTTTGAAATATAAACCACGTGAAAAGTATTATTCAAAACAAATAAAATAATAAATTAACAAACTGAACATAATTTATGTTATTATTTATTATGTTTTTTTTTTTTAAATCGCCTTAACATTTAAAATCTATATCTTATTGCAATTATAACATGTGTGTGTACGTGTGTACTGAAGCTAATATGTATGAATAGAAAAGATATTCTAAAAGACAATTGTTACTGTCAGTAAAAGATGAAGTTGAATAATTTTTTTTTATTATTAATTATTCTTATACAGAAAACATAATGAATCGAAATACGAATACTATACACTCGTATATGTGAATCATAGAAACATTTTTAGATATTATTTCATTTTCTGTATGAATAAATCGAAAATCTAAAGACGAGTAATTATTTCTTTTTTTTTTTTCATTACTTAATAATAATTTAAACAATGATGTATAGAATTTCCAATATTACGATATTTTTCCAATCAATTAAGTACATTCAATTTATATTGGTTTTTCTTATTGATGCGATCAGTTTTTTTTTTATTTTCTTAGAATAAATTCTTCATTTAGTATTTTAATATTCAAAAAAGATACATTTTTTATTCATTACTTTGTAATACAAATTTTATTATTTGATATATGTACATATCTCAATTTTTTTCATTCCTCTATTTTGTTTCTTGAATATGAATTATGATATTTAAAACACCTACACATGACATAAGAATATAAAATTTAATAGATCTTAATTTTTTTTCTGTTTAAATATTATAGAATATCATTTTACAATAAGATTTATGTTCATACGAGTCATACGAGAATCTTATGAGTTACTTACGAGTTCTATTTTTTAATTTTTTTGTTGTTTCAAAATGAATATTTGTTGTGAACAGTGATCTATTTTAAAAATAAAAATAAAAACAACTAAAATGAATAAATAAATGCGGAAGATGTTCTTATATTGAGAACAGATTTTCCAATTTGAACATATTTACATGCATGTTATGCTTTAAGAGAACTTTGTTTTCTTTTTTGTGTTTTTTTTTCGATTTATGATATTATCTTGTACATTGTGTTTTATAGAACATATTTATACATATTAGAAGATGTAATAGTTTATAGAATGATGCATAAAATAAGATACATGAAAATATTCTTTTCAAGTATGTTAGGTATCCTCTACTAATCAGTTGTTGTTCTTATATAGAAATCGCATCATAAATTCTTGTAACGTGAAAATTTCAAGTTCAATGTAAATTAGGTATAACAAAATGTATAGAAAAAACATTTGCATGCTTTGTTTAATGTGCTTCAGATGCATAAAAGTCTATGTTTAATAATTTTGATTTATGTAGGACATATTACCATGGCTTATTTCCTTCTCCTAGTTTTCAATAAAGTACAACTCGTTTTGATCTTTTAGTTTTTTTAACAGTTTATTCCTGGACAATATGGGTAATTACTTTCTAAAATATAATTGACAGTTTGAATTCAATTTTTTAATAAAAGTAAAATTACTTTTTAGCTGATCTTTTGTCATTTAAATTTTAAACCCCTCAAAAGTCAAATTGTCCTTAGAAGGAAGGAAGCAAATTACGAGAGATATAGAAGACTTAATTTCATGTAATATTTACCATGTTAACTATATAGTTCAAGTTGAAATAGCTAGTTTTCATGTGATAATTAATTTTTTAAAAATATGAAAAAAAATCCAGATGTAAAATTTTTCGAACAATGAACTTGATCTTTAACCTGCAAAAAAAACTCTGTTTTTCAATAATAAAATTTGAGTAAATTGTAATTATGCTGATTTTTTGTTTGTTTTTAAAGTTAAATTAATTTTTTTCTTTATATACCTAGCAACCGCACCTTTATCTTAAAAAAAAACCTAAAAGCCCACACATCCACTTTTTTATCAGTTAAGATTTTTTTTTTTAATTTTAAGAAATTTTGTTTCTAATTTACATAAAATTTGCTATGTAAATGAACTCTGTGATTTATTACAAAATTAACCAAATTGTTTTTTTTTGTGATATGTATGTACAATAGAGAATTTATTTATAAGCCTAAAATTTTTGACGATTTTTGACCAATAGAAAAACTTGTAGACATGACGTAAGGAGGAGAGAGAATAATCTGATTGTTTTTACACATGTGTTCTGTAATAAATTTTGTTAAACTGGATTTTAGAAGATATTTTTATTGATCATTATTTCTTCCTATTATTATTATTACTTAAAAATCACAAGCTGCAGCTGCTATTGTCATTTAATTGTCATTTGTATGGGTCGAAAACTTGTCTGTTAAAGTGCCAATAAACTGAAATAAATTCCAAGCAATATATTTTCCATTTAACAATTGGAAACTCCTTCTTTTTTCTTTAATAGTTGCAATTTATCCATCATCAGTATGATTTAAATGCAAATTAAACAATATCTTCCTTTCACACATCATGATACAATGAAGTTCATTAGATTTAATTTTTTTCAAAATTGTCTAAAAAACAGGAAAAAATAATAATTTTTCCACTGCTCTCAACTGATTTATTTATATTTTTGTCTCAAAGAAAAAAAAAAGATTGAATCCTTAATAAATTCTTCCAGTATAATAAAAATAAAATAAAAAGATACAATTCGTATACTCTATTTATATTTTGTCATATCATAAATTTTCACTAATCTTAATGCACTTAAAATACATGATTTTATTATTTTTGATTGCATGGTAATTACAATCATAAATTGTTTTGGTTCAAGGCTGAACATCTTATAAATTTTTACTTTTTTTTTTCGCAAGATGTATGCAAAAAGATTCAATTTTTGTGAATATACTGTGTGTCGTTGCAAAATATAGTTTTTATTTTATTCTTAAATTTTTTCAACATATTGTACATCCTTTTTTTTTTGTTTTTGAAATTCTACAGACATTTAACGGATGCATTTTATTAAATCACATTACACAAAATTTACAAAATTAAAATAATCCTCCGCAAAGTACAAATCATTAAATTAACAAATAAACTTGATTTTTGTTTTTTTTTTGTTCATATTTTTTGTTAAAAAATTTTTTTCTTGTGTAAAATTTTTATTCGCCAGACAAAAGAAAATCATAAATTTTCTCTATGACAGCTGAATATGTACGTACGAGTATGTATGTACCTTATGCATCACCATATGCACTTTGTAATGCAGTTGAATTGAGTTTTACACATTTTTTGAGTTTTAATTAGACTCTTAAATTTGTTTTTTTTTTTTTTCATAAAAGTCATTTTTAAATGATTAATTAATATCGTCAAGATGTTTAACATTTAGATTTATTAACCGGCTGAGCTGAATTCGATTATAAGTCCTACTTTACATCTGACATTTTTAAGTACATATCAGTCAAAAATTTTTTTTTTAAAGTACGACGAATAAATTTAATTTTAACTTTTAAGACTTTTAGAAGCTTTGATTAGGTACCATAAGGTTCCTCACAGCTCACACTTAATTTAAACAAAATCATATAAGTGTAAAAAGATTACACCAAATAATATGTCAGATGTAAACAAAGGCTAAAAAAATTATGCATGAAAAAATATATATTTTTTTAAAAATGATCTTTTGAAGTCACATTAAAACGACACGACACTTTCAATCAGACCCATTTTAGCTTATACAAGAGCTCTAAATATGTATAATTGATTCTTCAAATCAATCGTGCATAAATTTAAATAAATTTCGTCTTGTATACCAATAATAATACATAATACATACAAACATACAATACTAAACAAATCAATATTTATATACTGCGATGATATGCTAATAGATTTTAAGTACCAATTTTAAGTATATTTTCATTCATTAAATCGCTTTAATAAAATGAAAGTACACATATCATAAATATAAAACGAAGTGTTATTATTGTTAATAATAATTTCATTCATAATGACAATTTTATATAATTGACTAAATTAGGGCATATTGTTGTAAAGTAAACACATAATATATTCATATATGCACAATTGTTTATATGCATACATATGTATGTACATATATAAAAAAATGTATCTTTCAATAGAATATATGTTAGAGTTTACTTCTAAATTGTGATGTGTGTGTGTTTTTTTTCCTCTGGTTTGTGGTTTCAAATTGTGGTTGTCATACGAGTATGTACAATATATTCCAATTCATTAGATATCTAGTTCTTGTATGTTGTTTTTCATTTTATATGTGTAAAAGGAAAATATAATAGTTTAAGTAACAAGTGGTTAACCTTTAGACATTTTGAGGTTGAATGTAATAACAGCATATATTGTACATACACTTTACACCCAGGGACGTTTAGGGATTATACATACATACATAATATGTTCACATATTCAATCATTATATGGTTTGATAAATTAATTGATGACATAAATTAATCATGTAACGTATAATGTTACAATTACAAATAATGTATGATGATATAAAACATAAATATACCTAAGCATTTGTAAATGTGCCTATTGGAATAGAAAAACTAATAGAATATAACATCTAATAGAAAAATGTATGCTTTTTTTGGTTTTTGTTTTTAGAAAAATTCTTTAAAACAGAAAAAAGATAAAAGTTCTAAAGAAGATACATAAATGTACTTACATATTTTCATTTTTATTTTAATTTTTCTTGTTTTTTTCATGGTTTTCTATTTTCTATACTACATAGTACATATTTATTTTATTTAATTAACCATACTTTTATGTTTAACATCTGTTTTTTATTTAATTTTACTAATTTACAAGGTTGTCGCACATTTCAAAGTAAACAAAATATCATAACTAAAAAGAAATATATAATTTTTCACATCATAAAATGTTTTTAATTTGAGAAATATTATTTGAATTATCGAAAAAAAAAAAAAAAAACCAAAATATAAACGTTGCAATTTTAAAGTGTAAAAATAGCGAAAAAATGAGTAATTAAAGATACTCGTGAAAAAGATCTTTCAATTGTCTAGAAAGCTATGTAGATAAAATTAAACAAATATTCTTTGTATGAAAATTACATAAAGTCCTCAAATCTCACCTCAAATTACTTACGAAAGTATATACTCGTATTTTTCATCAGCACACTGCACTACAGAGGGTTCTTGGTTTTTAAGTTAATGCCCAATCTTCTACGCCAATGGCTAAAAAAAATAAAAATATTTTACGATTAATATCTTTCACCTTCCCAAGATAATCTCGTCGTTTTCATCTTAAATATTTTTTGTTAAATTTTTTTTTTCGCACATTTAAAAAGTGCCAAAATTTGCATTTTTGTTCAATTAGATTAAATGTGTAAAAATACCCACTACACTTATTCTGACAACATGGCTAAATTTAAAAACAGCTTATAAGCCAAAAATCATTTAGTTGTTAATTTGTAATTCAAATTTTCGATAAAACACAATATTATTTTTCTACTTAACTCGATTTCCGAAATGAATAAATAGCCTCTTTAATGAATTCTCATTAATTTTCTTGGAAAAATTCATAAATTACACTAAGAATTTTTTTATTTCTATTTTTACAAAATAAATAATTGTGTCATAATCTTAATTTTGTTTTGTTTAACAACAATTTTGCCGACTTTTCTCATGGTTGATGAATCATAAATTTAATGTGGGTGATGTTTGTGTTTGTAGTTTTTTTTTCTCATTGTTTTTCATTTAATGCAAATTTAATTTTACAATCTTTCACACACTTTTGAATCGAGAATATTTTTATAATTTTTCCACAAATTTACTCCATAACACCAAAATGAATGTAAGTGGGTGAATCAGTTTAAATGCAAGATACATGATTTATGTTGAAGAATTATCTTGAATATTATGAAAAATGGTTGTGTGTATCTTTTATGATGCTCTTTTTCACCATGTAAACATAATGTTTACGCAATTTAATTCACAATTTAAAAAAGAGACAATCTTTGTTAAGGTAGGTTATTGTATCTTTTCAAGTAAAAAAGTAGGACTTTAAAAGGTTCACCGCACAAAATTACAGCATCAAATTCAATTCCTTCGATAAAATTTAACACGTGTAATCCACGTGTATATGTGAATTCACAGTTTATTCAAAAATAAAATAAAAATTTATTCAGCAAATTCATCAGATTTTGTATCTTAAAATTGTTTCATTTACTGATTATACTCTCTGATTTTCATGTTTTCTTCTTTTTTTTTCCTACAGTTAAACAAATTTAAACTGAAATGTTCACTCGTACGTGCTTATACGTTTCGGAATATATTTAATTTAAAGTATCTAAAAATGAAAAGATACATTGCGTAGGCGTACTGGTTATTGAATATGAAATTTCGAAAAAGCTGTATTTCTACTATGTTAATATCTTAACATTTTCAAAGATAATTTTAAAAAAAATTCTGATATTAGCTATACTTACACAGTTGATTTGCAGTCGACCATGACTGATATGTCTACGATGAGGGGCCAAAATAATTGCCTAAGATAAATCTTACGTCATCTTTTGAATTTGCAATTTATAAAATGACTCAATTATATATACATTCATACGTTTCATTTGTATCTTGATTAAATGATAATTATATCTTTTCGAATATTAAAATGAATAATAATCATTTGTGTTTAGATAGTTTGCTGAATATCTTTGATTTGTCTGTTAACTTATAGATAGTTTTTTTCTTTATATGAATTTGTAAAGTTCGTCTGTGGTGTTGGTGTTGCTTTGCTGCCGGGTAATAATAATAATGATGATGATGATGACGATATATGTATGTATATACTTTATTTTGCTACTAAAAGTATAATACCATCTCTTAAAACATATCGTTTTTCATTCATAAATCAAGAATTATAACGTAAACGTCGTAAACGTTAACATAATCTGAAACGGTAGTTGAAAAAGTTTTTTTAGTTGCGATTTTGCTTTCGAAACGAGTGGATGTGAGAAAAAATTCGGATACATACATATTTAAAAAAAAAAAAATTATTTAAGGATTTCAAATTGTAATTTTATTCGTATTTTATTTTTTTTTTTTTTCAAGGTTTTGAATTGTAAAAATTATTTGTGAAATTTTATTAGAAGGATCAGTGATTTTAAATTGTGATTTCTTGAAAGTTTATAATTTTTTCTCTTACACTTTAAAGGAATTTTCATTCTTTTTATTTTAAAAAAAGTGAAAATAAAGGCGAAAATTTTTTATAGTATTTACAAAAAACGAATTCAAATTCAAGGAAAAAGTGTAAAGTAAGTTTTTTTTTATTGTAAAAACAAAAAACAAAGTTGTCATAAAAGATAATCTTTTTTTTATTTTATGGTGAAGGTGTTAAAATAGCAACATAAATTTTTTTATTCTTTTTTTTACAAATTTAAATTTGTAGAATAAATTGTGAAAAAATAAGTGGTTTTTTTTTCCTTAAATAAAAAAAATATAAGCAGAAAATTTAAAAAAAAAAAACAAAAAAATTTTTAAAGATTTTTTTTTAGAAAAAAGGATATACTTAAATTTAACTAAAAAATATACATTTATCATGTAAGTTGTAATTGTATTTGTGTCCTAGATAGTACTCAGTTTTTTTCAGGTTGTCCCAATTATTTAATCGAGACAAAAATGAAAAAGACTATTTGGCTATATGCGAATTTTAGTACATTTCATTTCATCACTCACAAATAATTTAGACATCAAAAGAAATTGTGATGCTATACTCTAATTTAATACTTGTATCTTGTGCGAAAGTGCTTTCATAGAAGCGTCTAGAGAAATTTTAAATTTTTAAACGAAAACAACAAAAAAAAAGTTCAAAGGAATTTAGTATTTGAGAACATATGTAATTTATAAAATAATTTTGTTGTCGTTTTTTAAAATAAACTGGTGATTAGCTATGTCGTGCGAAAATTGTTTCTGAATGAATAATCTTTTTTGTTTGAATTTTCTTTCGAAATTAAAGAAAATCAATGGTCTCAAGACATTGAAAATTTTTCGTTTTAATATTTTAAATTGCTTTTTTATTCAACTTTTTATTATTTAAGAGAAAGTTCTTAAAATACTTCTTTAAGAAAATCTGGGAAAATAATTTAATTTGAAGTGTCATTGGACATCATTTTTTTTTTCTGTAAACCGTGAATAAAGTTCAATGATCTTGAAGTCAGAAAACTTTAAATTTCGATAACTGATTTTAAAAAATATTTTAACAATCAGTAAAGTCCACATTTTCGACATAAATACATTTTGTATATCTTCATTCTCTTCATTCACCTGTTGCATTATTTTTTTTTCTATACAACTTTTTATCACTTTTACTAAAAAAATTGTTGCTTTTAAATCAAAACATTTAAAAAAGTAAATAACACCTCAATTATTCGACTTATTCAAATAAAACATACATGAAAATACCATAAAACAAATAAAAAAACACACATTAAAAAAAAGGCAAACAAAATTTCTTAGTAAATTGAGAGTGTTATTTCCTTATTTATCACATAATTGTGTTTGATTTCCTCTCATTATTTATCAATTTACTGAAATTTCAATGACCCACTTTACAATGTAAAATTATATTGTATTTATTTGTTTATTTGTTTTAATTTTTTAAATTACCTGTAAAAATAACCGGCCGGCATCAATTGGTGGGTGGTGGGTCTAATGTACATGTCGTATTCAATCTACTTTAATTCAAATTTGTAACAATATGAATGCAAAAAAAATCATTCAATTAGAATAATGATTCAGTTGATGAAATAAATCATGAATAAATTTTAATCTTCTCATTATTTCCAGAAGAAGAAAAAAAAAAACACTGAAATAAAATAAAATTGCAATTAAAATCACATTTAATGCTTGAAGTATCACGTAAAAAAATAATTTTAAAATTCTGATTATTTTTCCTGAAATTTAAAAATTCAAAATAAATTGATAAAAAAATAAAATAAAAATCACGTATCAGGTGGAAAATTTAAAAAAAAAACAAAAACACTTAAAAAACCTATGAAAAATTATTGAAAATTTAAAAATTATCAAAGTGTACTATAACAATTTATCAATATTGAAAATTTGTTATTATTCGATGCGCTAAAAAATTGTTCAAAATATAGAACAACTATATGAAAAATTTCACCTCGAAAATATTTACAAAATGCGGTATCTGTTTTTTGTAAAAAATTTATAACACTTAAGCTCTTATTAAGTGTATATACCTATTCTAACCAGAAAAAATAAATAAATTCAATTAATAGCATAAACATGACAATCAACAGAATAGGTGCCTCTCTCTAGACACTTTTCAATTTTATGCATTTAGTATGACACAATAAAGATACACATAATAGATACTTTTTGTATATCTATTGACAGTGACAGCATAATATCATTTCCTATTGGCACTTGTGGTTTTTCATTTATTTTTTTGTTTCTTCTTTTTTTTTTTTATACATATACATATAAATAGCATCAATGTAATAATGAAAAATTTAAAAAAAATCAAAAAAAAAAAACAGTAGTTTTCAACAATCAATCAATTGATTACGTGTGCTGTGTGATCAAACGTAAGTGTCATCTTACACAAAAGTATTCAGATACCACCAGACAACACAAAGTATAGTGCCAATTTGATGATATTTATAATGTATGTATGTTTCATTAAGAAATTTTTTCGATTAGAAAGTTTTATTTAATAAAGATTAACAGTTTATTGTAAATATTTTTTTTTTCTCAGACGGCTTATAACTGCGTTATTAATTTAAATCTTACGTATAAAAACTAATGTTGTTTTTTTTTTTTTCAAATTTCAAAAAAAAATTAAACAGTCAAAAAAAACTGCCAGACACAAAACATTTGACCCTTTCCGTATCTAGATTTTCTTGATTTTCATGTTTTGTCTAAGAGTTAGAATTAATTATAAAGTGTTTTTTTTAATTTAATATGCCATTTAGATTACAAAAATAGATGTCGAACAAGAAAAAAATGAAAATTAAGGAATAAAGATACCATAAAATTAATTAAATGATATAAAAATGATTGTAACCAATTAAGATATGCAAATTTAATTATAGTTTTCCAAAAACAAAAACAAAAAAATTGGTATTTGTAAGACGTAATAGAAGAAGCCTTTTTAAACAAATTCCAAATAAATATACAAATTATATATTACACATGATTAGTTACGGTTATGATAACTTTATATATCTACAGTATCTGTGATTATTCATATTCATCTAATAAAATCTTTAATTATTTTTTTCTAAAGTAAATTTTCTTACTATGAAAAATATGAAAATCTGAAATATGTAAAACATTTGATTACTTCTTTTTTTTTTTTTTTTCTTTAATTTTGTTAATCGAATCTCGTGATTTTTTTTTTTTAGATACCTATATATTTTTTTTCTCTAATTTTTGATTTTATCATGAGAGTGTTAATTAATATTTTGGAAAATAAATTGATTTTTTATTTAAATAAGAATGAATGCGTAAAAGATTTACATTAAAAAATTTAAATATAAATTATGTAAATAAAACAAGGTCAGATTAACTGGATTTGTGCTGAAATTATATTTTATAAGATAAATAGAAAAAGAAGATATATAGATAACATGTTATCAATGTAAATATTACCTATAGAACATTCAAATGAATTTTTAATTATTAATATACTTTTTTCTCTAGAATTCAGTATCACATTAACAAAGGTATCTAAAAGCTAAATATAGAATCATAAATTAATTTATTTCTTCAAAGATAAGATAAATTGAGTAAAAAAAATTTAAATAATTATTTTTTCTCTCTTAAAACTTTTTATTAATATTTTATTCAATTTTTATGAGTTTTTGACTTTGAATGAAAATTCACAAATTTTATTTATTTTGATTATTACTCTTTTTTTGCTAATTTTTATAGTTTTTCAAATAAGATGTCATAATTTATATCATTTTAATAAACAATGTTAAATATCTTTTGACATTCCTTTTTGTTATATAAATTCTACGTTAAATACGAAAATATTTTTTTCTATTGAAAAATGCAAATAATATTATTTTGTTTTTTTTTTTTTCAAATATAATAGTTTTTTTGTTTTAAATTTAGAAAACACGATGTTTAAAATAATGTACATACATATTTATTTTGTTTATAAATTTTTTAATATTTTTATCTTTTGATTTGCATTTTTCTTAATATTATCAACAAAGAATCTAATTTGACATTCAAAAATAAATGCAACAAAATTATGAATTTATTGAATAACAAGCAATTTTTTTTTTTACGTTTTAAAAATTTCATATGATAATTTTTAGGTGTCTGTTTGTTCTCTTAAATTTATGTGCTAATTGGAATAATATTCATAACTGAAATATTAAAAAATATATTTGAATATTTTTTCTTAAAAAATTATTTAACGGGTATTTAAAAACAAAAGAATTTTTTTAATGCAATTTAAAATTTTTAAATTTTTGCACGAAATTGTCATTAAAATAAAAACTTATTAAAATTTATGAAAACGAACTTTATCAATGTTTTTGTTTTTGTAAGCGTTATGAAGAAAAAAAATTTTTTAAGTTTAAAATCCAAAACGGGTAAAAATCGTTGAAAATAAATTTTAAAATATGAATATTTCTTATCTTTAGTTTTCATTGAAAATTTAAACGCATACTGTTACTAACTAAAAAATCTAAATATCCTTGAAATTTTGCTTGGTGATGTACTGTGTTTAAATTTCCAATAAAAACTAATAAATCATCTTTAGGAAATCTTCGATAAAATAGTCTCGTTTTAAGATTCTTTCAAAATATTGGCATGTGACAGAAAAAAAAAATAAACGTCTCAAGACTCTTAAAATCAAAAGTTTTTACTTAACAAAACTCGAATACCGGTTGTCAAAGACGTTGACTGTGTTGATAAATTGGTCCATTTTGAATTTCAGTGTATAAATCTTGTGTTGTACTTTCACCAAACCTATTGCGAGATTTTTTTTCGCAATGTGTCAAAGGTGTTATTTCTATAGTTTGCAAAACAGATAATGATGAGAAAACGAATAAAAAAAACAAATTTATGCAGATTTAAACTAGGCTATACTTTTATATAATTATAACGGTTTACAATTTTTCATATATCAAATGAATTAGAAATAAATTTACATATGTATAGGGCTTTTTTTTTGTATAATTTCACATTGGTAAGTAAAAACCTCACTTAAAAAAAAGAAAAGTGATGACGAAAATCAATATTTGAATGCCTCAGAACAGAAGCCAAATTGATTAACTCCATTTTTGAGCTTTTTTAAGTTTTAGTTCCAGAACTCGATTAATTCTTGGGTTTTTCATATTCGAAATATTCGAAAATTTCGTATAAAAATCAATAATTTTAAAAAACAAAGCAAATTCTATTGAATTTTTTGATTTTCTCTTGAAAGAACACTTGTCACAATTTTAATTATTACCATGCCTTAAAATGGAAATATGAAAAATGATCTGTAAAGATTTTGTAAAAATAACAAGTTTGATTGAAAATGTTGAATTCACAAATTTGAAAATGTACACAAACCCACGTGGGATCTATGTGTTTTATTTTTAGTGTTTTTTTAATAAAATTAAATTACTAATAAAATTCATATTTAGAATATAATCAATTAAGATTTTTTTTATTAATGTAATATTATTTTCAATTTATAATAGAAGAAAATAAAATAGAATTACGTAAACAGAGGCGATTAAAATGTTATTAATAATGGAACAGGTTCTATTAGACAAATCTTTTGTTCTTATTTTTTTAATTTACTTATTTTTCTTTTTTTTCTAATAAAATTCAATCATGATTTTGTCACAACAATAATTTTTTTTTGTAAATATTAATTGGAAGTAGAAATAATTATGTAATAATAATAAAAAGCACACCACATGTGAAGTCGTACTTCTATTGTAGTTCAGAACTTTTTTTTTTTTGCCTTGAATAAAAAAATTTGATCGGAAATTTTCAAAGTGAATTTTTCTCCTTGAAATGAGGATTTGAATTGCTGTCGTTACGATCAACACTAGCAGAAGTATCATGACAAATTTTATTAAACATAAAAGAATATGAAATTACAAACAACATATGTGACCGGTTACGTTTTAAAAACAAATATTTTAATTAGCTGATAAAATTTTTGTGACAAAAAATTTAAAGCATGTGTGCAAGAAAAGTTTAAAAAAAAAAATCTTTTGTTTTAAAATTTTATACTTGAGCAGTAATTGACTGTTTTTAATGAGTTTTTATTAAATTTTATTTGACGATGAGAAAAAAAAAAGGACACAAAATAATGAATTTATTTTTTGGGACCTTGAAAAATAGCTAATTTTTATTTTAAAACAAAATTTTATCGCACAGTAAATGAAGACGACAAATAAAATTTCAAATTCAAAAATAAAAATCAATGTTACGATTTTACTGTGTTTTTTTTTCCCTTTGAATACTTTATATTTTTTATTTAAAATAAATTAGAAAAAATTTAAATTTAATTGAATACAGACAATTGTTAGGTTATAAAAAAAATTAATGGACGTATATATAAAAAGAAGAAAAAAAATAACAAAAATAAAAGAAAATCTATTTATTATGTTAATAAATTACCTATTACTCATTTTCTGCTTCACGCCATTTAATAGTTACTTTTTTGTTCGTTTGTAAATTGTGATGTTAATTATTTTCAATTAAAAAATGCTTAATTTTAAATTTGAATTAAATAATAGTTTTTTGTTGTTGTTGTTGTTGTTATTTTTAAATATGATATTTGTCCTCTAAAAATAATTTTATAATAATAATAAATATTTTTTTTATTAGTCTGATTATCATAAATAATAAATTGTTATTTAGATACGAAAATTTATATCTTTCAATTTCATTGTCTTTGTCGTCGTAGAAATAAATTTAAAGTTTAGGCATTTTTTGGTTAACTTAACTTAACTTAACTCATTTTCTTTGAAAGTGGTTTCGATGATTTTTCACAGAACGGCGAAAATTTGGAATAATTTTTGAAGTAGAAGATTTCTGCCAAAATTTTGTATCATTTATCGAATTTTTTATAGATAAAAATTTAATTTGAATTGTGTTTATAAATTCTTCACTTCATGACTTGAGAAAATAAATTTTGTATGTTACAAACATCAAGTTTCACATACAACATTAACTTATTTCTCAAGCGATGACTTCTCAAAGCTTACATAATTTCAATTCAACGTTCAGTATAGGTGTTCTAAAATAATTAAACAGCACTCGCTAGATTCCAATGAAATTGTGTCAAAACCAACACACCCATTTGTTTTGTTTTCCATGCTAAAAAAAGAAAATTATCTTTTTATTTACTTGAAGTAATAAAACAAGAAAAAAAAAGTTTTATAATTTTATTTTTTTTTAAAGATACGACAAGAAAAAAAAGAAAGAACAAAGTCATAAAATATATCATAAAAGCAATTTTTTTTTTATTTACGTACGTACGTTTTGTTTTTCTCTCTCTCTTGTTTAAGAAATCTCATAAAAGTTTACATATTTGGAAAATTACTCGTATATTGCCATATTTATGAAAATAACGTTCATAAAAAGAAATTTAAACACTAAAAAAAAATTAATAGATAAAAAAAACCATCTACACTATGAGATAGTAAGTTATTTAGTAAATAAAAATTCTCTATAACAGTTTAATAAGAAAAAAAAAGAAAAATAAATAAGTAAAAGCAACTAAAGAGTATGACGATAAAATAATACATAAATTGAAACATTGTTGTAAAATATGAAAAAAAATACTATTTGAAGGGTGAAAGAAGGAGTAAAGCGAAAAATTTATCTTGTAAATAGAAAATTTTAAATAAATAAGATTCATGATACTTTGAATGTTTATCGTATAACATAAAATCGTTTCATGTATCTACGATGTAAAATTACTCATTATTTGAATAAAGTATTTTCATATTACTGCAAGAAAAAAAATATGAAAAAAAAAGATGTAAAATAAAGTAAAATAACAGTGTAAATTTATATTCAAAATTTTCAAATATTTTAATACACTAGAGCATAGATAAATTTTATTATTATTAAATTTTGTAGAAAATTTTACATTTATTTATTCAGATTTTATAATTTCTTATAAGGATATTTTTTTTTTCTTATTTAACATTTTTTTTTATTGGTTTTTATGTATTTCTATCAAATTTTTATTGGTTCAATATTTTTGATAATTTTTTTTCTTCTGTTTTTTTGTTTTTTCAGAATATATTGTAAATGTTCAACTAAGTCTTAAGAACCCTAAAGGATATATCAATAATAAAAAAATAATAAATGCAATCGAATATTTTATCATAATTTTTATCAAAATATCAAAAAAATATTCAAAAATGAATTTATTTAACATTTTAATTTTATTTTTCGTATTCAGTAAGTAAATGAAATAATTTCATATCAGAAAGTATCTATTTTATAATTTCTGATCAATTTTTTTCTTCTTCTTTTTTTTGAAAAATTAGCTTTAGGAAATGTCCTTAGTGAACATACACGAACAAAACGTCTTATGTATGCAATGTGTCCACCACAATTTATTGGTATTGGTTCATTATGCTATTTTATATCAAATTATCGTGTTAGCTGGTTAGAAGCACAATTTGAATGTAAAGATAAAAATAGTAAATTAGCTGAACCAATTAAATTGGCTGATAAAAAATTACGAAGATATTTACAAGAATATGATCGAGGTTAGTATAGAATTTTTAATTTTATAGAGTTTTTATTTGAATTAGGTACTTAATTGGTTTTTTACAGCACGCAGTGATATTTGGATTGGTGGTACATTCGATTGGCAAACAGAAAAATGGACATGGGGTTATAGTGGAAAGGATATCACATATAATTCATTTGGTCAATTGAATGTCGGGTAAGAGAAAATGTAGAATTTTTATTTAAATTTTTTTTACTTGGATCAAATAACTATAAAAAATTTTTCACAAAGCTTGGATAAATAAATTTGGCCGTACAAAATTGCATGGAAAGGAAATTTTTTTCAAAATTCAAAATTTAAATTATTATTTTTCTTATTTCAGTTTTTTTTTTCTTTTTTTCAAATATATTTTTGTACATTACTTATGAGCATTTTTTGCAGGAGCAGAAAGGATATATCATATCATTGTGCTGTGCTTGATCCAAATACAAAATACAGGTTAGTTACAAATTTCATAAATGAGATGAGTTTGGTTTTAATGGAATTTTTTAATAAAATTTAATCTTGAGAGTGTAACTTAAACCAGAATGTGGTAATTTTTAAAATGGTTTTATTTTTTATTTTTTCTTTCTAATAATTTTTTTCAATTAATTTATTATTTTTCAAATAACAAATTTTAGAATAAGGTTTATTGGACTAAAAAAAAAAAAAACAAATTAAAAGAATATATTTTCAAAATCGCCAAAACTAATTTAATCTTTTATTTCTCTTTAATTCATAAAATCCTATAGATGGTCTGCAAGATCCTGTGTCGATCAACATCGTTTTGTATGTCAACATAAAATGCCACGTGTTAGTGAAAAAAATCGAGCAAAAATATATAATCGTTGGAATGAAACATATCCGAATCAATTAGCAAATGAAGTTGTACTTGAATTAACTGGCGATAGTTATCGAAGGTAAATTTTAATCATTTTTTTTTCTTATATGAGCATAATAAATAATGAGAAAATATTTTCCAACAATTTTCAAAATTTAAAATCAACATTTTTGGTATTTTTTCAAAATTATTTTCTTTTTTTTTCTTTTTGTAATTTTATTCTTGTACAAAAAAAAAATTAAATAAAAAAAGAGTAAACAGAGTTGCTAAAGGTCAAAATTCAACAAATTTGTATATTGTGGATTGTAAAGTAAACCGATGTAGGCTGTAAGTAAATCAAAGTGATAAAATTTATTCGTCAAAAATCATTTTTATAAATTTGTTTTTACTTCAATTCTAGAAATAAATCACGTACATAATTTAAATATTTAACATCGTTTAATTTCTTTTCAAATCTATTGATCTATCTTTTTTTTTTTTTTTTTTTCAAAGCAAATTTTATGTTTCTTTTTATCGATTTATTTAATCAAAAACTGGCTATCGTTAATTGCTTTGAATTTTCAATTTATTTCTTTAAAAATTCTAATTTTTTTGTGATTTTATTGTTTTTGTGTGCTCTTTTCTCTTTAACTTTATTCTTTCGGTAAATCATCAAGAATAATATGTCATTTTCATTCAAATTCGAAATGTAAAAGAACATGGATTTCAATTCTGAAAATACATTTTGAGTTATAGAATCATATTGGCACTTAAAGCCTGACAAATCAAAAATTTCCTTCTCATAATATTTTATTCTGTTTTGATTTTCAGCATCCCAGCTGATGGACAAAGACGAAGACGTATGCGACCTTATCACGAAACGAAAGCAACTACACCATCGTACGGAACAACGAATATTATTAATAATGATGTTAACTTTAGATATCGGGAAAAAGACCCCATTTTCCAATACATATCACAAAACACCAATAAAATAAATAATAATCAAATCAATTCAAATGATCCAAGCGGAATTAACTATGAAGTTCGACAATACCATCGTAGGAAAAAGCCAAAAACAACAACAGAAATACCAGACAGTGTACTCAATGAAACCGCTCCGAAAATAAAACCTCCTCAGAAAACCGCTTTTGATTTGGAAATTGAAGAAAAACGCCGTAGAGCTCGAGAAAGAAGACGTCAAGAACGCAAGAAGCAAAGGCAACAACAAAGAGAACAAAAGCAACGTGAAGCACAAGAACAAGAAAGATTGAAAACTGAGCGGGAAGCCGAACAAAAAAGATTGCAAGAGGAAATGGAAGCGAAGAGAAAACGACAAGAGGAGGAATTGGAAAATCTTAAAAGACAACAACTTGCTGAACAAGAAAGAATAAGAAAACAAAATGAAATTGATGAAAGAAGAAAACAGGAAATAGAAGAACGTAGAAGACTTGAAGAAATCGAGGTGCAAAAACGTCTGGAGAATGAAAGAATTGCTGAACAAAATCGCAGAAAGGAAGAAGAAGAACATAAACGAATTGCTAAAGAAAGAGAACAACAGCAAAAAGAACACGAAGAACAAATGGCAGAAAAACGGCGCCAACATGAAGTATGGCGGCAAAATATAGACGAACAGGCACAAAGGAAAAAAGATCAAGAGGAAGAAGTAAAGAAAAAACAGGAAGATGAAGAACGTGAACGACTTTTGAAACACCAAGAAGAAGAAGAACGTAAACGGCTTTTGGAAAAACAGCAGGACGAAGAAAACAAAAGATTGGAAGAAGAAAGAAGAGCAGAGGAACGTAAAAGATCAGAAGAAGAATTAGCACGTTTGGAAAAAGAACGTCAACTTCGTGAAGAACGCCAAAAAGCACGTGAAGAAGAAATAAAGAGAAGACAAGAATTGCTTGAACAACAAGAGAAAGAGGAAAAAAGATTACAAGAAGAAATGCAACAACGTGAAGAAGATAAACGTAAAGCAAAAGAAGAACAAGAAGAAAGCAAGCAAGAGGAAAGAAAGCAAAAGGAAGAAGCCGAAAACCGTAAGAAAGCAGAACGAGAGGAAAGGCAACGAAAGAAAAAACAAAAAGAACAACAACCTGAAGAACAAGAAAGTAATACAACAGAATCAGAAAAATCTTTAGAAGAGAAAAGGAGAAAACAACAAGAATTCCGTGAACGTTTGGCAAAATTATCACCCGAAGAACAAATTTTATTCTTTAAACGGCGTGAAGAAAGAAATAAAAGACGACGACTTGCACAGAAAAGTGAAAATGAGGTGCCCATTCCAGAGTAAATTAATAAATTCAAAAAAAATGTTTTTTAATTGTATAATTTAAGGCAAAATGATATCAAGTCAGAGTATTTAAGATTTTATCATGAATACACACACACATGCATACACACACATACATAAATATATTCATAATATTTAGACTTTATATTATAATTGATAAAATATTTGTGTACGATTAAGTTAATTTCTTCTTAGCCATTATGAAAATAAAAAAGAAATTTACTAAGAGTAACATGAACTATTTTCAAGGCTGTGACTCTATACTTTATAAAAATATCCTTTTTAATGAAAAAAAAAAAAAAAAAAAAAAACGAACAAAAATTATAAAAAAAAAATTCAAAGCACATAATATTTGTAGTAGTACATAATTCATTTTATATAACATGCCATATTATTATCGTATTATAAGTTTTGCTTCTATCTTTTTTTTTAATTTTTAATTTATTTTTGATTAAATCTTATTGCTCAATGTTCGAAGTAATTTTTAAATAAAACGAAAATTTTATGAAAAAAGCCAAATAAAGAAAAATAAGTGTTTTTTTAAATATATGATATTTTGTGTAAAATTTTTCCATTCAAAGGTGTAATATGCCAAGAACAGAAAAAACGACATTTGACTCGACTGGGATTCGAACCCAAGACCTTTGCCTTTCCGGAGCACGGTTCTACCAATTAAACTATCGAATGCCATGTCGCTCGCTGTTCTTTATTACTACGTAAACTTTGATATGAATAATACTCAAATCTTCAACAAAGGTGTATGTATTCTGTAAGGTGTCGTTTAAACGTCTATCAGCTCTTTTATCTCTGTTGCTCTCTCTGTGTGGCAATCAATTTAGCAAATTTTTTAATTTTTCCAAATTTTTAATTGATTGACAAAAAAAGCGGAAGTTTATGGAGAAATGAAGATCTTTTCCATCGAAATTATTTCTCTGTGGAATTTTACGTTAAATTCCATATTAAGTGGAACGAAATTGTTGGAATGTTCTGCAGGATTTTAATGAACATTCTCTGTGGACACATACAAGGTATTCTTAATCGAAATTGTGAAATAAAATGGAGAAAAAAATGTAATTTTATCCTCTACAAGACAAAATAATGGACTCGAATCAAGAAGTACGCTGGGGTTGTCTTCTCGTTTGTACTGCGTTGCTCATTTTTTTCTAATAAATTTAATATTTGCCATTGCCATGTTTTTCTTTGAAAATCCTTTGGTTCTGTATCCAAAAATGTGCTTAAAGCACGAATTTGTTCATTTTTTCAGTAAACATATAAAAAAAAAATATGTTAACACAAACGGAAATATCTTATTCTGTATTACATTACTGTACTTTCATGTTATTTTTAAATCAAATATTTAAAAAAAGATCAAAAGAAAATCAAATTTGATTTTTTTTTGTTTATTTATTCAAATATGATTTTTATGCTTTATTTTATTTACAAAAAATATAATAAAAAATATACTTTTGTTACGTGTTTGATTCTATTTTCAAATTTTTAATCTAAATTTTCAGTAACGTTGAATGTACCACATGTACTCGTACTTTTTTTTTTTTTTTTGATATTAAAATGACTCACACTCCATTCCAAGGAAAGATAATTTGATTACGTCATGATAAATTACATAGTTATATTAGATAAAAATAATTTTAATATTCATATGTAAATTTGCATATATTCCAGGTAAATTTAAATTTAATCATGAAAATTGAAATTACTCATTACATATATACAATATAAGTAATTTTTGATTTATAAAGATTTGTTATCTTGTGCTGTTTACTAAGTAAATTTATTTGGAGAAGCATATAAATTAATTAAATGAAATACATAATATAATAATTTTAATTAATTTACATGAGAAAATGATTCATTTAGAGATGATGTAATTCATTAAAATTTAATTTAAAATAAGAAACAAAATTTGTGAATAAAATTTGAAATAAAAAAAATATAATAAATTTTTTCAATAATGAAAATATTTGTTTAGCAAAAAAATTTAGTTATTAATTTGATGAAAATCTATTAAAAATAACAATTTAAAAAAATATTATTGAATCATTAATCATAACAAATTGTTATTAATTTTTGGATTGGCGCCACTTTAAAAAATTTTTTTTTGGATTAATTGAACGGAATTACGTGTTTATGGTGCTCCGTTTTTTTGTTTTTTTTTTCTTAAAAATTTGAATCAAAATTATGTTGTTGCAAAACATAAAGTAATCAAAAATTTTTGATTCTTTTTTTTTCTTTTTAACTATAAACCACAACTTTGTTTTTATATTTTTAAAATTCGTACTGATCATGTTTTAAATTTTTAATAAGTTAATTTTAAATTTATTCCCACACTAAATGAACTGTAATATTCATATGTATATGTACTAACCTTGAACTTCACCACAAAAACCAATGAGAAATTGTCACAAAACACAATAATTAATGATTTTTTTTCTTTAATAAATTTTGTACATGATGAACATCATCAATTAGTAAATATCATTATTTTAAGTTATTTATTTTTATTGGTTTTTATAGCCGATTTTCAAATAAGTCAATAATTTATCATTGCACAGTTGGAAATTAATTGAAATTACTCTTTAAATTGACACTTAACGTCTAATTACGAATCCAATACAATCGAGCATATAATCATAATAAATTCAAAACTTAAAACTCTTTATTCCAAAAGAGCATGTAATAAATTGAAATTTACTATGTAATCGATCACACTGAAAATTTATGTACATACTCGTATATTCGTTCATCTATATAGCATCTGGTAAAATAAGTATGAAAACTTAAAACTCCCATGAGAATATCTGTTTCTTAACATCTTTCTTTAAAATTCACGATGTAAATATGCTATGCTTGCATCTCAATCAATTTTAGTACATATACATCACGAAAAAAATACATATTCTCCATATACTAGTATGTTCAATGGTTGCTTATGTCTCGTACAACACAGTATCATATGGAGGATATAAAATCCATGAAAAAAATACATATGTATGTATAACATAAATCACATGGAAACACATAAAAAGATCTTATTTTGATTTGAAAATATCTTCCGGATTTTAAAAGTTATAATTCTGTGGTAAAGATGTTGTACGCCTGCTGTAAAGGAAAATGTATATGTACGTTCGTGATTCAAATTGTAAGAGGAAAAAATATTTAAAAACAGAGAGAAAATTCGTTATCCTTAAAAGTAAAGAAAGAAATTTAAAACTAATCTGATATTCACTTTAGTTTATTTTCATTTTTTTATTTTAAATATTTTTTAAAATTTATCTAGAATGATGTCAGTTATATGTGAAAGATTATAGATATTATACAAGAAAATCCGAAAAAAAGAAAATCAAAAGTAAAAAAGGGATTTCTACTCAGTTATATTTTAATATCAGATAAACTAGTATAATCGCGAACCTCAAACCATTTAAAATGTATTTATTTATCTATTGGACAACAACGTACTCCTATAATTTTGTAGATAATATACTTCAATAGTCAATTTAAGGGAGAATATGATAGTGGATCAGATGGTCAATAAATTTTCCAATAATCCAATCGATGAAAATTTAATTATGGATGATAGTCATGTCATGATGATAGTACGATGTGTTTTTCCTTTTTTTATTTGTTTTTGCACAAAATTATAAAAAAAAAAAATAATTCACCATCATCGATAAAATATTTGTTGCTTTTTTTTGCGTATTTGATTTTATTTTACACTATTTTTACATAACCATCATGTAAACCGCTAGGCGCTAGTACCTACATATGTACTTAAAAATTCATGTTTACTAATTAATTATGTAATTTTTCATCTGGTTTACAAGATAATTAAAAGCTTTAAAAAAAAATGGGAAAATATTTAATCTCTTCTTGTTATGTTTTTAAACTTGAAAAAAAATTGGGAAAATAAATTTTTAAATTTAAAAAAAGAAAATTTTTGGGTTGAAAATAAAATAAAAAAGAAATTACTTATACTTCTAAAAAATATTGTAAAATATCTTAAAGTTTCTATTATTATTTTTTTCATATTTTGTAGTTTTTTAAGCTTTAAAAAATGTTATTTTGATTTCAATGAACACGAAAATTCCACATTAATTTAAAAAAAAAAAAGATTTTATAAATAAAATGGAACCAATTATGAAAAATAGAAAAAAATAAATGAAAGTAGGTTAAGTAAAAGGGATTTGAAATTATTTTTATGTATCTTCAAAAAATTGAATTTTCTTGAAAATAAGAATTAGTAGATTTCGCAAGGATTACTACTTTTATTTATTTATTTTTTTTTTCTTAAAAAGAAAAGCTCTTAAAAGACAAAACATCTTTTATTCTAATGGAGAAAAATTAAATTTAATTTTCAGAATTAATTAATTATATTCACAGATGAAGAAACATTAAATGAAAGCATCTTTACCAGAATGAAATTGCATTATTAAGACATTTAATAAGAAAATAACTACACCAATTTTTTATTTTTTTTTTATTTCTTGCAATGAAAATGAATTTAAAAATTATTTTCTACTTGAAATGAAATTTTATGCACGTACATTAAAAAAATATTCTACACTATAGTATAGTACAATGCATGTTCTATAATCCTTGTATTTTTTTAATTTATACAAAAAATTTATCAATGTCTTATTTTTTGGAGCATATAATTTTTCATGGTTTTTTAGTTTGTTTTTTTTTCGTTTCATTTCACAACATTTTACATTCTCTGCAAGTGAATGATGAATGAATATTAAATGTGTACAGAATTTTGAATAAAATCATCAGAAAGTTTAGAAGATGTAAAAAAAAACCAACAAATAAAAAAACATGGTTTTAAATTGAAATTTACATTGCACAAAAAAAAAAAAAAAAAACATAAACTATAAAAATAATAAGAAAATTTATGATTAAAGACGTTAATAGAAATTTCGTGCATGCACACAAATATAAAATATGAATAAAAAGGATCACGTTTACCAAAAAAATAGAATATAATAAATTATCCACGAAGGATGCCTTTATATTTATTTTTCATTTTATTTTGAAGTACAGATAATTTTTCATAAAATCTAAAAAAAATGTAATTGAAAACCAAAAATGTACAATTTTTTATTTTCTCACTCTGAATTTCAATTATGCTTGTTCAAAATTAGTCAAAGTCCTTTTGGTTTTTATAATGAGAAAAAACACAAGCATTCTGCATTTCAATTATGCTTTTTCAAAAGTAGTCGATATCCTTTTAGTTCTGATAATGAGAAAAAATAAACGAGCATTTTACTATCAGAAAAATTTATCAAAGCTTTTTAAGTTCTTTGACCATAAAATCGAATAATTTAATTTTAATTTGCAATCTGATGTCTTTGAATTGATTTTTTTTTCTACACAAACGAAAAACAGAAGTTATTAAAAGCATCTGAAATTGCAAAGTTATGTACAGAAGAAAAAAAAATTAAAATTGAAAATTTGCATTTAATCAGATTACGATACGATAACAATTTTTAAAAATAGATTTTTAATTTTATAAAATTCTGTATCATTTTTTTTGTGACTATGAAAATGAAAAGAAAGAAAAAACAGAAATTAAGAATGATTTTTTGATACATTAATTTGCAAAAAAAAAAAATTAATTGCATTTTTGTAGAAACGAGTTAATGACTAAAAAAAGAAAGAAAAAAAGTGTTTTTATTAATATTCAAAATTGAGACTTTCAACACATTCAGCAGATTAAACTACCAATTTTTTTTAAAACAATAAAAGAATTACAATTTTCTTTATTAGTTGAAAAGGTCATCATCGTTTTTCCATTACACGGTTATTTTAATTAACATATTTACAAAAGGATTTTAATTTATTGTGCACACAACAAATATATAAGATGTCATTTACCTGCATACACTAAAATAATAACAATTTACATATTGTTTCTGAATCACTGATCACCATATATGTACATATGTACATTCCTTTTAAGCGAAAATTTATTTTATGATATGCAAAAAAAAAAAACTAAAATAAAATAAATAAAATTTGTAAACATTTATATTCTGTATGTTTTTTTATTCAACGTGATATGTATCGTATATGGATGGTCTTGTCATCGCAATTACATAAAATTAGTCTGTATTTTTTTTTTTTTTTTGCATGAATAAGTCAAGATTAATATCACATGGCTGCAGAATACTACGAAAATGGAATGAAATCGTGATTTAATCACAATAATTAGAAAATGACTCAATTTAACAAAAACCAAGAAGCGTTAAAATAATCGTTATAAAATAAAAATTTAAATTAAAATTGCTTTGCTCAATTCTTTTTTGTTGTTTTATTTATGCTAATGAGACAAATGAGTTTATTTATAGGTTATATGTGTACGAGCATATAAAATTCTGGCACTCCTCTTTTAACAATCGAATCAATTTTATGACGTTTCTGTCGAAAATCCATTTTCAAAATTAAATATTTCGGAAGTCTATGATCAGACTGATTTTAAATTTCTGTAAGGTATCTTTTCGTTACTTCTTACAAAATTTTTATGAAAATTGTCCTTGAAACAGATAAAAATTAAGATTTTATAGAAATAATAAGCTTTTAAATTACTGAAAATCCAAGAGTTTTAATTTGAATACTGAAAAATAAATCCTGTATCTTTTTCTACATAATTTCTAAAGCTACAAATATTCCTATTTTTTTTTTTTTCAGTATTTTTACCACATTTTATGTATCCTATTTCATTGATAACCTTGAAGTGAAACATAATAACGGACTATCTTTTTCCGTATATTATAAATAAATAATCAGAATCTCTCTGATTTCGTTATTCATTTATCAATCTTTTTAGTTTACACTGACATTCGATATCACCAATGATGATGCATGATTTAATTTAATGCTACATCAAGAATATTTTTTTTCTCAAAGCCTTTTAAACTTGTTTAAACTGATACTCTTTTACAATTTCTTTGTATTTTTTTTTATGTTCAAACGTGTTAACTAAAAACTTTGTATTAAAAAATTCAGTCAAAAATTATCCGTTTTTTTTTTTACTTAAAATTTACCTTTATTTTTGGGTCATATTTTCAACATGATCAAATATTCATAAATATCTGCAGTATACATTTTGTTTGTGTAACTGATATCCCTCAATATGCGTGAATACTAAAAATGTGAAAATAAAATTTAAAAAAAACGGAATTTAAACAATAAAAATTTACGAGTATGCCACCCAATCAAAATGGCACTCTTAGTGATAATTGGGTCTTCGGAAGAAATCCGAGAACCGCCACGCCACGTCAACCATGCCACCCAACATGTGATTAAGTAATTTGAGAGTAGAAAATATTAAGGGGATTCACTCTTTGGTGCAAATAGGTATTGCATCGTAGCATTCGGTGTATCGTAGCACGAATTGTTGTTGTATCGTTTGAAATTCGTGCTACGATACACCGAATGCAACGATGCAATACCTATTTGCACCAAAGAGTGAATCCCCTTATTAAAACAAAAGAAGTGTAAAATTTATCTGTTATAGGAATTAATTTACGAACTCAAAACCAGAATAATAAAAAAGAAATTATGATTAAAAAAAAGAAGAAAGAGATTTTAAGCAAAATTTAAAAAAAGAAAAACAAAAGTTAATCCTTGAACTTTATTTGAAAACAAGAAAAAAATATGACATCCCGTCTTCATTCAAAATTTATTTTTAAAAAAAAACACACACACATACACATGATTAATTGTTGTTAATAAAAGTTAAAATTTTGTAGGTCAAGCGTGTTCAGTATTATTAAAAAAATACGGCTTTGTAATTATATAATATTTGAACACATGGATAAATTTTGAATTTATGTTATTTTTTCTGAAAAAGATTTCAATAATAATAAAAAAAAAAGTGATTTAACCAGTATCAACCCAATTTATTAATGAGTTGTTTTCTTGTTTCTGTTAATTAATTTAATGGCAGTTTGATTAAACTTAATTTGTCTCTGGAAAAAAAAACGGCACATGCAAATGCCTTACAATGGCAATATGCAAAAAATTAAATAGAATAAACATATGAATATGTACATTAATCTTGCAACAGATGTAAAAACAATAATATCAATTTTTCTGCTTTGAATTCCACTTTAAAAAAAAAAAAGTTTGCAAGAAAAAGTTCACAAGAATACAAAGAATCATTTGATAAAATGAAACTAAACTGTAGTAACTGCACTCAGTTCTTCTGGAATGCGGAAGACATACATACACATTTTATTTTTTAAGATATGTTTTTTTGTTTTCATATTTTAAAAAGTTTTTATTCAAGCCTCTGATGTTATGTTATTTGAACAAAAATAGCAACAAATAAATGTTTTTAGTCTGTTATACAATATCTTGTCCATTAGGATTTTTTTTTAAAGAAAACCAAACACTAAAATCAATCAAATATCTAAATTTGTCATGTTTTTCTTTATGTAGTGTAATAAAAAAACTCTTTTCAGTACAAAGTTGTGGGTGAAACAACTTTTTTTTCTTTTATTTTACTTAAAATCATACCAAAAATTGATTCAGTCAAGACTATAAAACCTTTTTTAAGTTCAATTGTTTTTTTCAGAATTGTCAAATATAATTTAGGTAAAATTATAAATCAAAGTAAAACACTATAAATACAAGTTTAATCTTTTTCGAATGATAAATTGTGATAATAAAATTTTTAAATTTGGCAAATCTTTGAAGATTGTGGATTTTGTGGGTTTTAAACAAAAACAAATTGATTACCTTGAAGTTTTCTGAATATTGTCGAAAAGATAATTATCAATTAACATTAAATATTGTAAAGACATGAAACAGATACTCTGGTCATTATACTCGTAGCTATATCTGTTTTTCAACAAGACCTTTTTAAAAGATTTTTCAATCTTAGTTTAGTGAAAAACATTTCGACTATGAATTTAGTTGTCAAATCTGAATATGTATTCCCAAACTTTGTGATTCGATAGATTTTGAAATTTTTAGAAGGATATTTTTGTCATTCTAAGAAATACTTGATGTGGCATGGAATGATGGAAGGGGTTCTACTAAACTGATTTTTACCATTCACCATTCAGTAAAATCTTCAAGGAACATCGTTTCCAAATTTCAAGTTTATATACTAAAACACTTTTTAAACGGAAATAAAATATTTGCCTACATTTTTAGACAACGCTATTGGAAAGAAAGTGCCCACAAAACATAAACAAAATTATTCTTCTTCGTATGTATGCTTCCACAGGCGGGCAGTGGACGAAGCGATAGAGTGTTGGCTTCTTATGCTGAAGGTCTCGTGATCGAGTCCGCCTAAGTTCACTCAGCTTTGAATGAGTACCAATTCACTTTGAGTTGGGTGTAAGTGCTGGGTACTAATGTAGTTTGGTGGCTCTGCTTAGAGACCATAAGCTAAATCCACAAAAAACTACAAGAAACATTAGTACCAAGCCCTGTCATACGAATAAAATTCGTTCTCTACCAAAGAATTTAGTATTCCATTTTAAACTGTAGGTGCATGTATGACAGAAGGGCTCGACAACTGCGAGGTGTGTGGTATCAAAACGGCACGATTAGTGCTATTTGGGTCTTTGGAAGTAATCCAAGAACTGCCACGTCAACCATCCATATATGTTTACTAATGGTACATATGTTTAAGCCATTACTTTAAATGTGGGAAGACTATTACGATATATTGTCTAGACAATAAACAAAGTAAATATGTTTTTATGTTCGATTTATCATTTTATAAACATTGAAGTATATTTAAACTATCGTAAAAGTAAAATTAACGAGAAAAAAGTATTTTGTGTGAATAATGTACTCATAATCTCTGTAAAAGAAATATTAAATTGTGTGATTTACTCATTACTAGGGAAAAAATAATATTTCTTAATCCCAAAATTACTGCAAAAATATTAAAACACGTATAAATGTTGCTTATTTACTCACAAATTGCACACTAAAATTGCAAAATTTATATAATATTCGACTTATAATCCGATTAGCACACATTGTATGTTCACATCAAATAAATATTTGTTACAAAGTAACCAAATTGAACACACACATAAATTTGCAATATTGCAAAATTAATAAACAATGCAAAAATTCTTCGATAAAAAAAATGATTGATAAGTACAGTACAGCATTAAGCATCAAATTTACGTTGACGATGCATAAATAAATTTTATTTGAAAATCAAATTGAAATGAAATGAATCTTTTATTTTTGTATTCAATGTTCAATCTCATATGTTCAGTTTTTTATTTGTCTTTTACTCTGTCAATATTAAATTTATTTATATAAAAAATTTGGTCAAGGATCCATATACGAGTACTTTTGTAAACATTTAAATTGAAAAATTTTTATTTAAAAACACAACGAATATCGTAAAGTAAAATTATCTTTCAAAAACAAAAGCTATTTTTTTCTTTCTTAGAAATAATATCTTTTTTTCTTTTAAATTTTAATATTTAGAGAAAAAATTACATATGAGACATATACATATGTATGAATTTCTCAAATTTTATATTTTGTTAATTTCATGAGAAAAGAAAAAACACTAAATAAATCTTTTAATCAAATAATTTTCAGAAATATTCAAATTTGTTTTCAAATAATTCATTTTTCATAATATTTATACTTATGTTCAGGATATTTACGTCTAATTTTTCTGTTTGAAACCATATTCCTTTTTATTTAAATAATTTTCGATATAAAACAGTAAAATTTTATGATCTAATTCAAACAAGCCATTTCATTTAACAGGAAGTAATATTAAAACATTTTAATTGTCAGTTGATACTTTTGTTGATGAGTGTATCTATACCCGTACACATGAATCTACATGTGTATTACATACATATATACAGATATCCAAAGAATAGATTTATTATATAAAGTGTATGTGTGGCCTAATTTATAAATTTAATGAATTTACTTTCATATTTTATTATGTCAAAAAATAAAGTGTAAATTTATATGGATACAGTTTTTAAGATAAATATTATAATTAAAATTTAGAAAATATATAAAAATTTACGCATAAAATTTGCAAAATATTTACGTTTATTTTCAGTAAAATAATAATTAAAATTTTATGTTAAAAGATTTTCTGTTAAATCAATAAACTTGGAAGAAAATTTGCGTAGATAAATATTTTATAAATTTTATATGTATTTATCGGCTATTTTTTTATCAGATTTAATTTTTCAAAATATCAGATGTGCCACATCATATGTACCATACATAAACAATCTATTTCTCTTGTAAATTTAATTGAAAAAAATATCGAATTAATATCATTAGATACAGATCTTAGGTATAGATTGCAAAGTATAAGTACCATAAACAAATTGATTTTTTATTTTTACTTTTTTTCCATAAGCTTCAATTTAAGTTATCTTCAATTACCTCTATAACGGTAACGACTAAAGTAACTTCTAAAATGATTTTCACTTAAAATTTCTTATTCGTTATAAACAACTGCTGTTCAGATTTATTAAATCAATTTTTATGGTGTTACTTGCATATTTTATTTCATTTTTTGCACACACATGTGTCGGCACTTTTAAAGATGAAAATAGTTCCTCATATTGCTTGTACTTTTTTTTTTTTTTTTATAATTTCCATCAATCACTTTGCACATAAAAACAAATAATAAAATTTCTGTTCATATACCATATAATCTTGAAACTGGGTCGCAAATTGTTGATGGATTCATTCTTAATTACATTGAAAGAGTTCAATTAAAAATTATAGTGCGAATGAAAATTTCAATTAAACACATACATATACTCGTATTTATATGTAGATGCAAATTTTCAAACATTAAATAAAATTTATTTGAACATTATATATGCTTGTTTCTCATTATTTGTTTTATGATATGGAAATAAATGTTTCGTAGCATGTAAATCTCATCAAATAAAGCGTAGAAAAAAGATAATGGAATATGCAAAAAAAAAAAAAAATAGATACTTAAAAAAAATAATGTAAGTAATCAAAGTTCATTGTACTATGCTAAAACAAAATAAAATATTTTTTGTTTTTTAATCATAAAAACTTTTTTAGCTTTTATATCTTTTTATCTGTCAACAAATCAAAACGAAAAAAAAATGGAAAGAATAAAATAGAAGTTAATATTTAAGTATAATTTCGTTATAAAATTGCATTTGTCAGGTGTTATATAACTAATTAACTTCAGAAAGCTAAGTTTGCAAAAGAGCAAATTTATCTGAACTGTTACCACATATCAAGTATTCAATTAATAATGACACTCACATAATTAATCACAATAATTAGAAAAATTACTTAATTGAACATTTGATTGAACAGGTGGAAAAATTTAATTAATACGCGAGAGATTATTTCAAAGTGTAAAGACATTTAAATTATTTACAATATTTTAAAATTATCTAGCAAAAATAAATAATTGAAAATACTGGTTTTGTTTTTATTTTTACTAATTATGTGAATAATTAAAAGAAAAAGACTACCACAATAAATTTATCCAGATGAAAAATCTAAACAAAAAAAAATACTAAAATATAAAAATAACTACGTTTGCCAAATAATGAGTTAAGTGAGGGTTGGTTGGTTGGTTGACGTGGCGGTCCGAAGACCCAATTAGCATATAGTGCCGTTTTAATACCACACACCGACACACCTCTGTTGACAGGCTAAGGATTGTAAGCCCTTCTGTCATACATGCAACTACAGTTTAAAGTGGAATGCGAACCACTAAATTCGTTGGTAGAGAACGAATTTTTATTCGTATGACAGGGCTTGGTACTAATATTCCTTGTAGTTTTTGTGGACTTAGCTTATGGTCTCGAAGCAAAGTCACCAAACTAATTAGTACCGAGCACTTATACCCAACTCAAAGTGAATTGGTACTCATTCAAAGCTGAGTGAACTCAGGCGGACTCGAACCCGAGACCTTCAGCATCAGAAGCTAACACTCTACCGCTTCGTCCATTGCCCGCCGTTGGTAAGTGAGGGTACACACTATCATTTAAAAAATTAAATAACCACGAAATCATTTTTTCAGCATCAGTTTTACCATCAGTTACACATACACATTATCATTTTAACTGACAGTTATGCAAAAAACTGTCAGTTTCAATGATAATGTATACCTTACTTTAGTTATACAACTTATGTTGAAATGTTTAAGAATGACATTAGCCCGCTGTTTAATAAATTATGACAGTTGATTAGCTAGAGCTTTGTCATCAATATGTGTCGAGAAAAATTGATACAATATAGTTTTTATGTGGCACATCGCACATGAAATTGGTTGGTTGGTTGGTTGACGTGGCGGTTTCGAAATCTTTCGAAGACCCAATTAGCACTGAAAGCGCCGTTTTGATACCACACCTCGCGTAACCTTAGGCAATACCGGTAGATCACTATAGCCATCCTGTTTCATTCAGGAATCGTATAATGTCTCTAACCGTAACTTTTGATATTTCTTCAAGGCCTTTGAAGAAAAAGCTCCCTAATGTCTGGAACCTTGCTCTGGCAAGTGCCGGACAGTTGCAGAGGTAATGAGTGAGGGTTTCTCTCTCATTGGCTTCTCTGCAACTACGACAGTTGGTATTAAAGGGGATACCCATTTTCTCTGCATGATCCCCTATGGGCCAGTGCCCTGTGATACATGCCGTGATCCTGGCAATGTCTCTTCGGCTTCTGTTTATTAGGCTTTCAGTTCGCTGTTTGTTATAAGATGGCCATGTCTTTTTCGAGATTGCACACCCTGGAAGACCTTTCCATCGGGTGTTAGCTATTGCTAGAAAGTGATTGAAGAGAGCTCTCTTCACACAACCAAAAGGAAGATACACTTCCTTTGCCATAGCTTCGTGCAATTCCGACCCCTGTCTCGCCAAAAGGTCGGCTCTCTCATTCCCTTCAATGTTCCTATGTCCTGGAACCCAGAGAAGTGTGACACTAGCCTTCTCCGAAATTGAAGTTAGTTCTTCCCTGCACTGTGCTACCAGTTTAGAGAAGATTTTCGCCGAGTTCAAAGCTTTGATCGCGGCCTGGCTGTCGGTGAAAATACCTATATTGTTGCCTGCTGTAGCAGTTTCTTTACATGATCTGCAGGCCTCGAGAATAGCAAGTGTTTCAGCCTGGAAAACGCTTGCATAGTTTGGTAATCGGATAGATAAGGAGAGGTTATCTGAGAGCACTCCCGCTCCCACACCCTCGTTCGTCTTAGATCCATCCGTGAAAATAATAGTATTGTAATCACTCATCCCCTCCCCACGTCTCCATTCTCTCCTTGTGGGGAGTTTCACCTTGAAGTTCTTTTCAAGATAAAGCTTGGGAATGAGGTAATCCGTAGGCTTCTTAGCCCATTCAATTGATAGTTTTTCTAGAATGCAGCTGTGGCCATACGGTCTTGCAGACCACCGCCCAGATTCTCTGAGTCTGACCGCACTGCACGAGGCAACGTAACTGATGTGAAGATCGGGGGGTACAAGGTGCAGGACCACATTCAGTGCGTCCGTTGGGCATGACCTCAACGCTCCTGTGACACCTATTACCGCCGCTCTCTGCACTCTACTGAGTTTAGAGAGGTTATACTTTTTGCTTAGGGCCGGCCACCACACAAGTGCCCCATAAGTAAGGATTGGACGTACTACTGCTGTGTACATCCACAGTAACATGTGTGGTTTCAGGCCCCACCTTTTTCCGAAGGTTTTCTTGCATGCATAGAAGGCTATGCATGCCTTCTTCACACGCTCTTCAATATTTTGCTTCCAGCTAAGTTTGGGGTCGAGAACTACTCCCAAATACTTCGCGCTGGACGTTAAAGACAAGGTTACTCCGTTTAACTTGGGTAAGTTGAAAGTAGGCACCTTGGTTTTAGTAGTGAATAACATCAGTTTTGTTTTGCCTGGGTTGACGCTCAGCCCGCAACTTTCTGCCCAAGCGCTTACCTTACCCAGGTTCCTTTCCATGATCTTGCTGATCTCAGAAGGAAACAGTCCTGAGATTAATATAACAAGGTCGTCTGCATACGCGACGGTCTTGACTTTGTCCCTGTCAAGTCTCGACAGAATTTTGTTAATTACAAATAGCCACAGTAAGGGTGATATAACTCCTCCTTGTGGAGTGCCCCTACTCGCATATTTGGTAATTTGGCATTCACCCATATCCGCCCGGATTTCTCTTGACCTCAACATTGAGATCAGCCATCCTCTAAGGCCCTCTTCTACCTCTAACTCGGTTAGAGAGTCTAAAATAGCTTCCGTGCGAACATTATTAAAAGCACCTTCGATGTCTAGGAAGGCTGCTAAAGTATATTGTTTGTATTGTAAAGATTTTTCAACTGTGCGCACTACCTCGTGCAGAGCCGTCTCAGTTGATCTACCTTTGATGTATGCATGCTGAGACTGAGAGAGTCCTCTTACCTCCATCTTCTGTCTGAGGTGGATATCAAGAAGTCTCTCAAGAGTTTTCAGCACGAAAGAAGTAAGACTGATTGGTCTGAAATCCTTCGCGGATTCATGCCCTCTTACTCCAGCCTTTGGTATAAAAACTACTCGTACACGTCTCCAATTCGAGGGTACATGTCCGAGCCACAAACATGACTTAAAAGTTACCATTAACCATGGAACCACTACATCCTGCAGTTCCTTAAGCATGATTGGGTATATGCCATCTGGTCCTGGTGATTTATAAGGCTCGAAGGTGCTTATCGCCCAGGAAATCCTTTCCCTAGTAATAAGCTTTCCTATACTAGCCCACGTCATATTCTGGTTCTCTGAAACCCTCATCTCCGTTTGAGTGCTGACGCATCCCGGGAAATGAGTTTTCATTAAGGTCTCTAGGGATTCCTCCGCAGATTCTGTCCACGACCCGTCCTCCTTTCTGATGAATTTAGGACATGTTCTCTCTTTAGACAGGATCTTGCATAACTTAGCTGAATCTCCTAGATTTTCAATAGATTGGCAATATTCTCTCCAACCTTTTTTCTTGGCGTTCTTAAGGGATTTCTTGTATATCTTCAAGGAATCCTTATAAGGTTGCCAGTTGTTATTTTTGTAGCTGGTGTTGAAGAGTCTTCTCGTTCTTTCTCTTAGGACTGTGAGCTCTTTATTCCACCATGGCGGTAAAGTTTTTTTGCTGCGTTTGACTGGGCACGAGACTTTGAATGCCACGTTCATGGCTCTTTCAAACGACTCTACTCTTGTGTCCAGTTCGTTCGCGGTTTCCAATCTGTCCTTGCTCTCGGTCAGATCGAGTTTGCTTCTGAAGACTCGACTGAAAATCTTCCAGTCGATTCTTTTTGGATTCCTGAAGGGTTCAGGTATTTCTGCTTTCAGATTCACACTGAACAGTATATACCTGTGGTCAGAAAATAAGTCTTTTTCCGATACTCTCCAGTTGTCTATTATGAAATTGTCGCTGTCTGTGCGTAATGTAACGTCCAACACCTCTTTCCACCCTGCATGTGTATCCGTGCTGGGGAAAATAAATGTTGGAGTGTTGCCTCTATTACACACCAGCAGGTTGGATGTAATAATGAAATTAAAAAGTTGCTCACCACGCTCGTTGTTTTCGGAGCTACCCCATAGCGTATGTCTGGCGTTGGCGTCGCTTCCTACTAGCAAAACGGCTTTTCTTGCCAGAACGTGGTCGTAAAGCTCCTGGAATTCTTCGGTAGGCGAGCTTTTGTCGTGGGCCATATATGCGGACGTGATATAGGCCTCTTTCCCTGCATTGTCCATCTTGACAACTGTCAAATCGGCCGAACTAAGATTAGAGCACAGAAATGCTTAATGTGCTTCTTAGCAAGGATGCAGGTTCTTGACTTACTAGAATTCCAGTTTTTTCGGCTGTAGAACAGGTTATACTGCTTGTCCAGGAGACCCATCACGGTTAAATCTTTAACCCACGGCTCCTGAATAAGAGCTATGTCGATGTCCTCTTCCTTCAGGAACACCAACAGGTTATCCGAGGCACACTTTGAGTGTCGAAGGTTAATTTGAACCACCTATATCAGCTGATGGTTCTCCCTTCTTCTCCTCGATAGAGAGACTCATTGCCTCCTTGGCTAGAGCCTCTTCTTCGCCCTCATCCACAATGCTGGATTGGAAGACTTTCAGTTTGGCATGCCTTATGCCAAACCTCAGCCTATAATCTTGCTTGCCTAGTACCTCTAGGCTCTTATTGCTGATGAGGAGCAGATAAGACTGGCTGTTTGTTTGAGGTTCCTCCGCTTTGATAACCGCCCAGCCTTCCATGGGAACCTCAGGGTTTTGTTTATGTAGAACTTGGAGGAGTTTCTCCGCCTCCAGATTTATCTTGGGCAGCCAGATTCGAGCCCTTGGTTTCTTCGGAATATCCTTGGCTAGAATAAGCTTGAGCTTCAAGCCCTTCCAGTTGTCACTAACCTTAGCGACACATTCACCAAGAAAGTCCTTTGAAAATTGGTCCTCACACTTGATGACCCGGCAGCCTCTGACCACTTCCGATGAGTCGTAGGCCGGTATAGCTCCATCTTTACTTGTCAGGAGATGGTCTATGATCATTTCCGACAGTTTAGCTTCAATTGAAGCCCAAGCCTCCGCTGTTAAAGATCCTCCAGTGGAGAGTTCATCCACCAGAGCGACCTGCAGGTGGTCTCTAACCACCTCACTTAACAGCCGCTTTGCTTGTTTAGCCGAACCTTTGGGCATAGGTTCTGTGTGCCCTTGCGGGTTAACAGCTTTCCTTTTCTTTGCCTTATGGTTCGTCTCTTCATGAGACCTATTCCGCTTAGAAGACTCCTGTTTCTTCGCAGAATGGTTTTTGGCTTCTTCTAGCCGTTTTTCGAAATCTTCGACAACGGCTAGATATTTCTTTTTATCCTCAGCGTCTCGTTCATGAATGGTACCATTTGCCTCGTTTTTTGCAATCTTTGCAAGTATAAACTTGGCTTTGTTGTACCGTTCCCTGAACAGTGCGCCTTCGGATTTATTTTTCTTTAATTTTTGGTCACTATGTCTGGTGACCGTGTTTGTTTTCATTTTTTGACCAGACAATGAAGCTTGAGTACTATGGCTGGTACTCGCATTCACTGTCTTGGGTGTTGTCACCTCTTGTTTGGAGGCGGAAGTGTCTTCACCTGAAGGCACAATTGCATCCGGAGATGCTTTTTTATTAATTTTTTTTTTATTTTTGTTTATTAGTTGAAATTCAGAATTATCAACTTTATTATTATTTTTGTTATTATTTATTGTGGTATCCATAAGTGTTCCCACGAGTATGCCCGGAAAAGAAGGTCCACCACTGCAGAGCCGGCATACAGCAGTAAGGCACTAAATACAACTGACCTTGCCTGAGCATCAGAGGGGACCGTTCGCGACCAGCTCCTTATCCACCTGCTGGTCAAGCAGCCGCTCAGCACGGTTTCCTACACACTTTCGGCTTAGGTGGGATTTGTAGGGTTTACTCCCTTTGTGCTTGGCTTAGTCTGATATCTCCGAACTGACCTGTTCGACATGGGTGACCCTACTGGTATAGCAACTGTTAATCCATGTCGACATAGACTGGAGTAACAACTGTTAAACCGTCGACATAGCTCAGTTCTTCTCAGATACACGCAAGCCTCTCCACCACGACAAGGTGCAAGCACTTCGAAGAGGGCACATGAAATTACTTGCAAAAAATGTGAAATAATATCTCAATTTTCTCAAATTGATATTTCATACAAGAATTGTAGCGTTTTATTTGTTTTTTGTTTTCTATTTTTGTCTTCCATAAACTACATATCTTTTTTTTTTCTTTTTTTTTTAAATATTTCATATAGTTGAATTTGTGCCAAAAAATTTTATACAGGAAATGTCACAAGTATGTAATATACATATAAAGTGTAAAGCAATATCAACGGCAATGCCTTTTCTCTTGACCAGAATAAATTTTCAGTTTAAAAATCTATTATACAACTCGATGATAAGATACAAAAAATCCTTTAAGAGACTTGTTGACTAGAGAAATATTTATCATTTATTTTTGAGGGCTTTTAATTAATTATCTAGACATTGACAGTCTATAAATTCAATTTTTCATTCTCTTAACATTTTTTTTAATTCTTTTAAAAAATTTCTATCTTCTATCTACTTTAAACATTTATACTTAAGTCGACGACAGGTAAATCAATTGTTATACTGCTTAAATAATAAAAAATAACATTTCAATGAGATAATAAAATTTAATGAATTGAAAATAACTTGAATAATATTTCAAAAGCTACACCATACCATTTTTGACATTTGATCAATGAAAATGAATTTATTTTAACATTTTTTTTTTGAAATTAATTAAATTTTATGTACATACTTATTTTATTTCAGTTCAATTATGTAAATAACTAGTTCTTTTGTTGTTGTTGAAATTTAATCATAATAACATTTCAAAATGAATATAAATTTTCAAAATGTTTTCTATAGTATTAGAAATTCTAATAAAACAAATTTCAAACCACACCTGCACAACTTTCTATAAAAGTTTTACCATAATAGAAAATAAAAGTGAAAAAAAAAAAAACAATTCTAAACTACAATTGTATGCTGAAAAAAAAATGTTGTGCAGAAAATTTTTATTCAAGTTGTTTTTTTTTTCAGGAATTGTTTTATTTTTTTTCTCCAGTGTTAAAACAATATTTTCCCTCTGCATTAGTTAAACTACACAATGAAAAAGTTTTAAGCTTTTCAAAAAAAAAAAAACAAAAATTTATTTGTTTAATATTCTTTCACATGGACCTTTTTTCTCGAAATAAACGTTATGTACATATGTAAACTACTGGTGTAGAAAAAAAAAATTAATTCATTGTGTAACAATATTATTTCACATGTCCTTAAAGGATAAAAACTAGATATATGTTTATTTTTTGTTAATTTAACAAACTTTGAATGTTTCATATGAAACTCATTTTGTACGAAAAAAAAAAAACAGATTAAAAAATGAAATGAAAATAAATTCAGCAGACAGGAAAAAAACTAGAAAAAAGTTAGACGAAAATGAATAAATAAATTTTCCATTTGATAAGACTGAGTTATTTTGAAATTCCAACATCGACATACACTAGAATATTTTACGAATTTAGAATAGAAAAATGAATTCTAAAACTTTTTAAAACATAGACGAAAAAATAATACAGCCACAAAATTTAGTTTTCACAATTTTTTTTTTTAAAAGTTCACTTGAAGCTTTTACTTTGAATTTTCCAAATTCTTTTTTTTTTTTTTGTAATTTCCGAAATAAAAATTTCGTTCTCAATAAATTTTTACTCCACCTCTAAATAAATAAAAAACAATTGAGCAGTTTTTTTTTCCTTCAATAAAATATTTTTCTAAATGGAAATTTTCTGCTCACGCAAACATAATGTACTTGTCAAATTAAAGTAACGCAGATAATTAATGAAAAATAAAATTATTATTATTCACTGATTCATTGAAATGAAAATGAAAATTATAAATGATCTGTCGAGATCAATAAGAACGTTTTTAATATAGATAATTCATCCAATCAATTTTACCTTTAAGAATTATAAGAACCAAAAAGAGGGAAAAAAATAAATAAATAAAAACACAACAAAGCAAAGGTGTTGATTTATTACATGCAAAAATTTTCACTTGACTTTATATACATAATTAATTTCAATGTTAGAAGTTTTGTGGTTTGATTAAAAGCAGATATACATTATATATATTTTTTTTTAATAAAACAAAAGTCAAAATGACCTTGACATCGAATATTAATTTTTACATACAAATGTTAATATGTATTCGAATATCTGGATATTATGGCGCCTATTATGTAATCCAATCTATTTAGAATATTTAGATGATATCATTTGATTTTTATGTAGCTTCTCTAATGACATTGAATTTATGTATGTAGTGGAATAGCGGATCTGTGATATTGCTAATGATTACAGACTATAGAAAATTTAAACTGAATTTAATTTATTAAAAACTAGGGTAACGATGTCAGATACAATCCTCATTCTAGTCATTTTTTGACTTTGACGTGTGTCTATTCATCATTGTTATATGTCAACGTGTTTTTCAGAGAGGATATCTAAAAATTTGATAATAAGAGTAGAAATAAGATCAATATTTTTATTTAAAAATTACAAAAAGAATATAAAAAATAATTCATATATTATTTGTAGTCAAAAATCAAACTAAACAGCTCACGACTGGTATCACATACCCTATTTTATATTAAGCTCGTTATTTTTAATTTTCTTTTAGTATATTTTCACAACTGATTATTCTACGATAAATAAAAAATAAAATAAATTGATTACGACATCATTAAAAATCTGAAATTAATCTTGTAAGCCAAATTTTGTTTTTTTCCAAGCACTCGTTATATTATGTAATTGAAATTGAAAAATTCAAAATGACTCAATTAATCGTCATCAATTAAATCATTGTAAAATCACATGGTGGTTATGTTAATTCTTTTTAAATTGATTTTGAAAAATTTTAAATAGAAATAATGTTCGAATAAAATTTTCAAAAACTTTTGGAAATTCATTAAAAAAATGAAATTAATTTTGCACATGACATACTAAACTTTATCATTGTTCTAAAAATAGAATTTCAAAGAACTGAAAATGGTAATTTGTAAATTCACATTATCCATTGAACTTTTATTACTTCTTTTTTTTTCGAAATGTTAAATGGTATTCAATATTTCCTTTTTCAAAATAGAATCTTTGTTTTTTTTCTTTACTTGTTTTCAAAAAAGGAAATGTTTTTTCATGTCATAAGCAATAAAATAAAATACAAGAGTATAATAAAAAAGATACAGGTTTAACATACACAATGTGTATGTATTTGAATTTTTGTTAAAAGTAGTTCACGGAAAGAAAAAAAAAAGAATCAAATTGAAATTAAAATTCTTGTGTTGTAAGTTTTGTTGTGTTGTTGTCGTTGTCATATAAAAATCTTATGAGTTGTGTTGTGAATATTTTCAATACATTTACTTACCTGAAGTTGTCAAAAATATAAAGTAAAAATTTGAATATGTATTGAAAAACAAAAACGTACATACATACATATACATATTATGTAAAAGGTTGTATCTGCAGGGAAAACTTTACAAAGCAAAATTTCTTTTATTTAAAAATATTTTTTAATTTCTATCTTTGATATTTGAAAAATTGTTTGAAAACTTTGAAAGAATGTAATTAATTCTATCTGAGTAAAGTTTTCAAAATCATTGAGGTACAAATAACATGATTATTTAATTTCTTTTCCAATTTTCTTTTGCTTTTTTTTTTAAACTTGTATGAGCGTATGAAAAAGTTTCTAAATAAGCAAATGATCCATTTAGTAAATCATTTTCGTTTAAATGAAATTCTTTTTCGTTTTTCAAATAAAGAAGAAAAAAAATCTTGTTTAAAATTACAAAAAAAAATTCTCTTTATCAAGTCTGCTGCATGTGTATACGATACTTTAGGATGTAAAATCAATCGTTTTATTACGAGAAATCAAATTGAATGTGATGCTCAAAAAAACAAAAACAACAGATGAGTTTATGGTACAAATGTATGTACCTAGTATACAAGAGTGTATAGATGGCTTTTTACCCTGCAACTCCATTGGATAATAATAATGTCTTTTAGCGTATAATTTTGACAAAAAAAATTTTAATAATATTTTAATTAATTTTATCACTTTTCTTTAGAGTAGACAAGTAGCCAGGGTTCACTGTGAATCTAAGTAAGTAGTATCTTAATATGAGAACTGCTGTATCCAAAGATCCGACAATATTATTGTCCAGTGGAGATCCAGGGTTAGATTTGATCAATAATAAACAAAAAACAAAAATAATTTGAGCAGAAATTTGAAGCAAATTCAAATGTTACATACTTCAGTTTTATGAGCAATTCTAATAATAAATATACGATTTAAATTAGACATTTAGCAAAAGCACTAAAAAGTATTGAATATAAACATTTTCTGGGAAATAATTAAAATTTTCGCTTTGCTCTATGCTTTCGTTTAGATGCAATAAATTTTTTTATTAATTAGTAATCGTCGAAAATTCAATAGAAGAAACAAAGCTACAAAAATAAATTGATTTATGTATACCAGAATTTGAAAAATTATATTAATAAATTCTTTTTAGAAATTTGTATACATTCAATTGCTTTAATTTAGATTTATCTTGAAAATATTAAGAAAAATAATAATAATGTTCGTGTTTTATTTGAGGTAGATACTATTGTTATTGCAAATTTAAAAAAACGTATCTTTTTCTAAAGGTAGATTTAATATCGATTAAAAGATTAATCACTTCAAAATTATATGTACAAGGCTCTACAGGCCTAACAAAGGTAAATAAACAATATAAATTGTTGAAGTAAACTGGGAAGCAACAATAAATAAACAGGCTTTGTTCAAATACATTCAAAATCTAAATCATTAGAGACCAAACGTAATTAATTTAATTTTATTTATTTTCAAGAATAAAATGTCATTTTTCCTGTTATTTGTATTTCTTGTTTATTTTAACTTTGTAATCATTATGCATAACAAGATAAACATACTTTGTTATAAATTTTGTCTTTATTTAAATACTTTAACACTTCATCCATGAAAAATGTTATTACAACATCATAAAAAAAACCCTATAGATACTATACATACCTTAAGAACAATCTTTTAACAATTTTTAAAAAATTAAACATTGTATTTAAGATAATAACAATTTTAGTTAAAATTTTATGGAGAATTTACTACAAGACAACCCCAGTAAATAATTTATACATAATTAACCTGACATAAAAGAACTACCTATAAGTAAATTATGATAAATTGTGACCATTAAAATGATCTTTAATGTTCATTGATTTTTATGATAAAATTATATGAACTTGTTGTAACATGTACCTAAGTTAATTTAGTACAATGTTTGAAAAATAAAAGCTAGAAAATAGCCAACAGCTGTCCAATCTAATCAAAATGTTCTGATTACGTTTTTTTTTTTAAATTATACTCAAGACTTTTTTATAAGCCTTAATTGATTTTTTTTTCTATACATGAATTTGTTAGTAAGACTTTTATACTACATAGTAAGTATGTATCTGCAAATTTCTTCTGATTCTTATATCTATTTAGTATCTATAATAATTTCTTGCCTGATTCAAGTTTGTTGTTGCATTTTCTAGTTACTCGAAGCATTCTGTTGTTTCAAATTACAATTTTGTAATTTATTGATTGAACATCTGACTGAATTAGGTTACATTTTACATATCTTCCAGTGAAAAAGAACCAATTTTAAACCATAAATCACTATTGCGTTGCATAATAGCTATATCCGATGTATCTTTCATTTTTCTTTATAACCAAAATTAAGATTTATTTTGATTAAAAAATTAATAAACAACAACAATGAATGACTGACTATGGTTTTTATAGAACAGAAGATAATTTCAGTAAGCCTTAATAAAGTAACTTTTATAATTTTCTAAAGTCATACATAAATTACAAATAATTTGCTATTGTTTAGCTTCCGATGTAAATATTTTAAATAAATTGCCCACTTAAAGGAAATTATCTTTAAAAAGATCGTTTATCGCACCAATCGAAAATATTATGTAAAAAATTTTCATGTTTGATTGATGATCAAATTATGTTATAGTTCTTGACATTGATTATGAAATTTATTATCATTAGCAAAAATAGAACTATTCGACTTGTCTTATCAATTAAAAAGTATATAAATTTCTTTTTGATTGATTTCAATTTAGTAATTGAGCACGTTCTTGTGACACGATTTATTTTCTATTTATTTTTAATTTTAACATATTAAAATTTACAATAAATTGACCTAAAAATAAAAATAGAATTTTACATTTTTATTTATTTTTAAGTAGTTCGCATGCGAATGATATAATAAAATATTATATGTATTTTTTATGTGAAATGTCAGAATTACATTAAAATAGTTGTGTCACCCACATAAATATTAAATTTATAGTTTTTTTTTTTAAAAGAAAAAAAAAATAGAAAAATTAATTTTCATAAATTTTAAGCCTTTGAAACATTTGTGAGAAAAATGTTAAAATTTTTTTTAAGATTTTAATCACATGTCATTTGTAGTCTTCTTGATTAGTTATAAAACGAAATATACATAATTTTAGCTTGTAGATAAGTTTACAATTCACGTAGACCCGATGACTATAAAATTTATTTATCGTACTTAATAAGAGAACTCATAATTATAAGCAATTTTAATTAATCAATTAAAATATATTTACATAACATATTCTTTAACATATCAATTCATTTACAATTTTAAAAGAACAATAATTCAAAATCTGAAAACGACGTAATGATCAAAAATCTGTTTATTTTAAAAAAATAGTTTAATTTAACAGATATTTTTCATTTTATCTCGTTTTCCAATTCTCCAAAAAGTAATAAATGACAAATAAATTACCAACATCACAAGTAATTCGACATCATTTCAATTAATTACCAATAAAAATCAATCTTAGTGTTAATTTTTTCTGATAGATCACTTAACACGTGGATATTAGCACGTGCTATAGATCAGAATATGTACATATATTTTCTTTCATAGAAATGAAAAATATAAAAAGCTACTTAATTTCTGCTTGAGTCTTTTTTACGAGAAAATTCATTCAGCGAATTCATCGCACTCTTTCTTTTATCGAACGAGTTGAGTTGTCTTGAAAGAAAATTATAAATTTAGCTGAATTTCTCTTTTCAAAGTTTTCTCAAAAGTTCGAAAATTCATATGAACACATCAACACACTGACAATTTCTTTCAGTCTTCGAAATTAAGTCATCGAAATGGGATTTTGTTTTTTAAAATAAATTTTAAATTTGAATATTGTATTTTGTATTTTATAAATTTTAGTTACGATAGAAAAATTCGAAAAGCATCAATCTTCTTGAGTTTTTAAAATCTTTTGACGTAGCATGAACTGTGTCCCGTTTCTGTAAGGATAGAAAATAGATTTCACAGTAGAAAATATTCAATTTGACGTCAAATTGACGTAATTTTCTAACGAAGTGTTTCTGTAAGAAAAGAAAAGTAGTAGTAGAAAAGAAACAGTAGAAAATGGAATTCACCACTGTGAAATTTTCAATTCTCAACTGTTTCTGTATGGTTTTTGAACGATGGAATATTTTCTATCGATAGAATTTCTTTTCAACAGCTACTTAGCTTGTGAAAAAGATTTCAACCGGTGAAATTTTGTGTTTTGTATTGATTAAAAAAATGTAATATCAAGAAAAAATATTTAAAATACAGAAAAAAGTAAAATGAGTAAACAAATAAGTAAATTTTTAATTAAATTTTATTTCTAATTTTTATTTTATTTTTGTTTTTGTTTTTCAAAGTTGATTTTTTTTTATGTTCTCTTCTATTATTAGTATAAATAATTAATTTTTCTAAGTATTTAAAATATTTATTAATGAAAATGTAAAAACAAAATTGATTTTAATTCAAGTTGTCTCTTTTTTGAATTGACGACAATTGAAATTATTGTTCAATTTCCATAATTCCTCTTCACCTTTTCTATTTCACCAAAAAATTTTCAATCACTCATACAGAAACAGTGGAATTTGACTAATTGAATTTGAAATAGAAAATACATGTTTCGTCACAATTAGTAGAAAATTTTCTACCCAAGTTATAGAAACGGGACACTGATATATGATTTTTTTGTTTGATTGAAATTTTAAAAAATTTACCGGATTTTCGAGCATTTGAGTTACATTACTCTTATATTTTTATAATTTACCAAAAATTTTAAAAACAAAGAAATACATTTTAAATTCATGTAAACTCTAAACAACTTATGGCCTTTTTTTTTCCTTTTTCTTCTTCTTTATTTTTTCCTTTTTTCAAAAAAGTGAATATTTCACAGAAAAAACTGTATTTTCCTTTTTTAAATAAAAAAACGTTGGCGTTGTCAACCCATAAACGATCATTTAACTTTATTTTTCACATTATGTGCACAGAATCAAGATTGTACGAAGGTTGCTTGAAAATGAAAAAAGAGTACAAATCAAATGATAAAATCTACTACGCCTCGGTTCAAAATTTATACAAAAGTACAATAATCTTTCATTACATAAATTCAAGAAGTCGCATACTTCCTGTTACAACTTTTTGTTTACTATAGATGTTGAAATGCGATTGTAACTCAGAATCTTTCGATTCAGAAAAAAAAGAAGAGAAAAAACAGTATCGATATTATTACATGGACATATTTTATCTTAATAGCGCTGTCAATCCGATGTAATTGATATTAGGATATGGAATATATTTTTAAATTTGACTTTTAATAAACCACTTAATTGACATTTGCAATTACAACGAACACTGTTAAAAGCATAAGGATAAATAAATCTTGAAATTTACTTCATGTATAGTTTTGATCTTAAAAGAGGAAAAAAACAATTGTAGTTATTTTTTTTTAATTAATGACGAAAGTAATTTGTTTTTTTAAATGATTCTAAGATAAACAAATCGAATGGTGACCATTTATTTTGCTCTATTTCTATAAGTACGTCATACATTTCTATTTTGGAAGACATGTATGTAGTTTCTGGAACTATGTATAGATCTTCCTAACATTCAGGAAAAATCTGCTTACAGTTATGTATTGATTTTGTAAGATATCGCAGTCCTCAAGCTTTCCAATGGCCCATTAACTCGATAAAAGCCTGCATGATGTTTAATTTTCTGTTTATTTGTTGAATAAAAAATTTATCACACATTAAAAACTTTAAATCACATTTGAATAAATTTTATTTTCCTCAACTTAACGACTATTTTTTTTTTGTAAAGTTCTTTAAAAACAATACAACAGGTAGCAGGACAATAAAAATATAAAATAAAATTTACGACTATAAAATAAATTAAGTATATAAGAACAAAATGAAAACTTATCTATACGAAGAAAGTATTTCCAAAGAAGAATATAATCTTCGTCTTTTTATCATAAATTTGAATATTTAAAGATACAAAAGTATCTATCGCAAACATTAAGAACTTTTATTAGGTCGTAATTTAGAAGACTTCTACCATAATGTGTGGATTGGAAAACCAGAGAAAAGAAAATATAAAATAAATTAAATTTCACATATATACACAGAAAACATAATGGTTTTGTGTTGAAGTTATGGGTTTTTAAATATGTATTTTATGTCATCGATAACAACAACAAAAATGAGGAAAAGATCCTTTTTCCAATAATTGTATCAACACATAACACAATGTTCTCATAAGACGTTTAATTATTTATAAAGAAGAAAAATAAAGAATCCTTTTCTTTTCAAGGCAAATATAAAAAGTTATATTTTCTTCGGAAATAAATTCTACAACAAAGTATGAAAGAAGAAAAAGAAAGAAACATATTATTTTTTTCAAGGAAATAAAGGAAAAATTTAAAAAAAAAGTATTGAAACAGGAAATTGAAGGATATACAAACATATGTCTTGCGTCTTTTATTTTCTTATTTACATGATAAAATGCTTTTTGAATACTTGGTAACATTTTTTCATCCATATCAAAATAATCATGTGTATTTGTGTTTTATAATGAAAATGTATGCTTTTAACGATGATAAAAATTTTACAGTGCTTTTATCAAAATGACAACACAATTATTCTTTTTTCATTTACAAATTATGTATTTTTTAAAGTACTTGAAAACTTGAATAAAAGTACAGATATATGAGAAAAAAACCTTTTTTTTAAAGTTCTGATTTGATTGGGAACATTTATAAAACACCTACAAGCCTTTTCACGAAAACCATTCTAATGAAATATTATTTATTTGAGTTTTATGTAAAATGTATTATGTATGTATGTAAAACCATGTACAACTTTAAATTACAGATAACATAGAATAATCATAAATGTAATTTGTTATTTTATAAAATGTAAATGAATAATGAGATTTGTTTTTTAAATAAATATGAATTTATTCGTAATTTATGTAAATTTTAGTTGCATTAGATTATTGTTTGAATAAACAAAGTAATGTTAAAAAATTTTAAAAAAAATACTATATAGAAAAATTTAGCACCTATTTATCGTAGTTTAATATTTTTCCTAATTTAAATATTACAGAATTTTTCCTTCTAAAAGTTTTCATAATGTGCAAATAAAATTTTACTTTCAAATTAAATATCTTTTAACCTAAAAATTCTTTATATGTACACATATATCTACTATACATAATATATTCTGTATGTTAATTTATTAAATAAAAATTTTCAGATAACTTAAACATGTATTTTTACACTTGCCCATAATTTACATAATATTCATATTCAGAAAATTTTATAAATAAATCACAAAAATAAGTGATATCGTACATTTAAAATTAAAATACCTACTGACAATAATAATTGACATAACATGCAACATACCATTTTTGGTAATTTTATCTTTAACCGACATTTCCATTTTTGGAATATGAAAAATAAAAAATAAATAAATAAGTATTATTGATTATTTTATTTATGATTTAATGTATTTTGACTTTGAGAAAAGCAAAAATTAATAAAGTATTTTATTTTTTAAAATAACAACAACAAATCGTGAAAATAATTGATTTTTCAGACATTTTAAGGTTGCTTTTCCAAAATTAAATATTTTATACATTTTTGTGGAACACTTCATTAATTAAATTTGTTGTCAATATACTCTTGTGGTCCATTTAAAATAATTGTTTTTTTAATTAAGATTAAAAAAATAAACTTTTGTTTTCATAAATTGAAATTTTTCTCGTTTGCAAAAAAAAATGGTTAACGTCAAGCAGTCTAATAAACTTGTCTTTGAATTTACACTAAACACAAAAACTGGATATTAAACGAAATACTTGTATAAAACAAAGAATTCCTTTTTATCGTTTTTTCTTCTCTTATTTTTTGTAAAAAGTAAAACATTCTCCATCATAATTTATTTTCTTTAGAAAATCTCTGAACAAGTTTTTTTTATACTGAACAAGATTTCCTTGTTTTACATTTTTTTTATTTTTGCAACAACATCAACATTCTAATCTTTGACATGAAATCTTGTTGTTTTTGTTGCTGACACACATAACATATTTGTTTTATTTTATTCACCGACAGTGTAAGTCGTTGATTTGATTTTATTTACGTAAAATGTTGCTTTTGTTTTGTTTTTAATTAATGGTTAATTTAATTTGATTTTATCTAAGCAAGTAGTAAATTAATTAGGCAGAATATTATCAAAACATATCTAAAAAATCTTTCAATTATTTGTCAACGAAACAAAATTCGAGGATTCTCAAGCAGTCAAGTTAAGTTTTATGGTAAAAAAAGGAAAACCTGTATTTCACCACCACCCACAAATCACTCAAATCTTATTAACTTACATGACTCATTTAATTCAAGGGACTTCACAGTATCACTTCAACTTTTCTTATCAGATTCATTGAAAATCATGTCACTATTTTGTACGTCGGAGCCAAAAAAATCAGAAATTTAAATTGAGTATGTTTGATTCATTGAATTTCTTCGAAACGTGTATCATAATTAATACAAAAAACTGGTATTTCTTGTATATTGTAATGATGTCACCAATCATGTAGCATTTTGAATTTATTTACAAATTGGTCACGCATTAAAATGCGTTTATAAATAAAATAAAAGTATAAAGACTTTAGTGTCTGATTGCGTGAGTCATGTCATCTTATCTTAACAGTTTTTTTTTTTTTCGTTTAAGTTGAGGTTTTTGGCTTTATCGCAAATGTAGTTGCAAAATCATGCATAATAATCCCATAAATATTAATGAATAAATAAAAAAGTATTTTCACATTGTTTTTTAAATTTGCTGACAAGATTTTTTTTTTTTGAATTGTAAAAACTTCTTACTTGGAAAGGTCTTCTTTGTAAAAAAAAAAAATTTTTTTTTTCGTAAAATAATATTCAAAAATTTCAAATTTCAAAGCTACTTCAAATTTCACTTGCAAATACACATTTCATTTGGAAATATAGTAATGTTCCTTTGATTAACATAAAATTTTTGCATACTTATGTAAAACTTTATAATAAAAATGTTACATCGAACATAAGAAATAATCTAAGAATCTCATAATGATCAAATTTCGAAACTAATTATTATTTTTGAAATTTACCATAAATTTTATTGGTCATTTGACACCATATTTAGACGTGAACATTTTTATTTTTAAAATAAAATTTCAATGACCGAAAGCGAATCAAATTACAAAAAGTCGTCAAAAATACTAAGTCAATACGTGAGGTTCCTACCATGAAATCTGACATCTCACAAACTTAAAAAGGTACTTAAAGTTTCTCTGTTTCTTGTATGTTGCATTATTTTGTGGTTCAAGGTTGGACAAATTCAAGTTCCATTACATTGTGAATGCAATTAAATCAATATTATGCACTTCTTTGCATTTGAATAAGAAGAAGAAAAAAAATCAAATAAACGAGAACAGTCCAAGATCTTTTATAAAAATATACTATAGGAGTAAATAGATACTCCATGGAACACATAACTAAAACGAATGTTTAAGTGCAGCAAAATGGGGTCTTATAATAAAATAAATATTTAAGTGCAAATTAGTCATTGTTTATCTTTAAAAACCATACAAAAAATTTAATGTAAATTTTAAAATGTTTTTAAAATTGAATATATGTTTTCTATACAAAGATATAATAAAACTAAGTATATTACTATGTGCTGGGGGATTAAACCTCATGTATCGTAAAAGATATGTTGTCTTTATTTGAAAACTTGAATAGTGTTGCATTTTAACCATTTCAAGAATATAATTTACACGTCCTAATACTTTTGAGAGAATATGAAAAATTATTCTTCGATATGTTCGAAATTTTAATTTTGTAAAAAAAAAACAATACTAAAGAATCTTTCAAGAGATTTGTAACGAACTACAAACAATTTTTCTGTTGTTTAGAGTGAACAAGATATTTATTGTGAAAAGGTCGTAAATAAATAAAATGGTATTATTACTAAAATTAAAAATATTTTGTACTTTTTAAGTCCTTTCTATTGCTTCTTATCAATATCAACATTTTTTCATAAATATGTCTTTATGAAACAGAATTTTTTTTCCTTTATTTTTGATCCTAAACTCTCTGGAACAGTTATGTTTTTCTAAAAAAAGTAGACAAATATTATTTAACAAGATCTTTAAATTAAAATAAACTTTTATTTTCACAAGATTATGTGTTGTGAATAATTAATTTATCTTTCCACTCACCTTCTTATTATCTTCTTTCAAAATGGTATTCTCAAAGAATTTTCTTTATCATTAAAAACACAAAACTTTCTAAAAAATTTTCTCTTAAGAATTTAATCACATTTTCTTTGATAAAGATTACGCCTGACTATCTTTCGAATTATTCTCATTGAAAATATGTAATTAGACATTTTCTATGTAATTTTATGTATATATATAAGTTGATCAATGTTAAAAGCTAATTCTGTTCAGTACGGCGGCTATAAATTTTGTAAAATACATGAAATTAAATTTAAAATATAAAATTTATCAAACAAATATAGAATTATCAAACTTTGTATAAAATTAACGCTTTCAATAATCAAATTTGAAAGTTTTCTAAAGATAAAGTTTTGATAATTTAAATATCTTTAATATTGTTAAATTTCAAGAATTTTTAAAATTTATTTTGTTCTTGTATATCTTTGGTATAAACTTGTTATCAAAACAAAATTTAAAATATATGTAGAAGAACTTTATCATGAACTCATTACATTTAAAAAAAAAAAGAACTAAATAAACAAGAAATATGAAGAAACCAATAAAACCACATTGATAATAATGTAAAACATGAAATAATCGAACGTTAAAATGCAAAAGCCATCAGTTGCATTATTGCATCTAAGCTACTGTAATGGATTCCCTCAACAAGGTCACACTAATCACCACTTTTATAAGAAAAAAATCAACAATTTTTTTTCTCTTCAAATTGATGTTGTTTTATAACTAAACCACTTTGTGGTAAAATTGCAAGATTTTGCAATATACATAATATGTGCATTCATGTATTCAATGTGTTAAAGATCATAAGAAAAACTTATAATGTGTCAATGTGAAAAGAAAAAAAATAAAAATAATTTGAATTCTTGTTAACTTCCCAGTTTAAGTTTTTAAACAACTAAAACATTCCCAATAAAGTTTATGAATTTATTAGATTTTTTTTTTAAAATACCAAGCTGTCTGTTTAAAACTTGTTTGCAAAGAGAAAAAAACAATCATTTGTCAATCAAAATGTTAAAAAGATGCCAATGAAGAAGCCTTCAATAATTTTTCAGACTTTATGTCTGCGGTTATGATCAACAAAATAAAATTACTTCTTTTTTTTATTATTATTTTATATTTTGATTATACAATGACTTTGACTTACAAAAACAACTTACAGTTACTTTACGTGAGTACATTAAGGTAAATATTCCTTGAAATTGTATCTATACAATATACACGTACGTATATAATTATACTCTTGAAATACCTTGAAGTAGTTGAAGTTAACATGAACCACTTTCACGTTTATGATAATTAATGTTAATTATGGTAATTTTTATAAAATTAATTATTCTTTTCTACATGATTTTAAAGTTTACATTTTAATTAAATGCAAATTTTACAAGACAAACAGTCTAAGAACAATCTATTTGTATGACAGAGTATCTATGATATTTAAAAGTTTGCCTGAAAATAATTTATAACATTGGAAAAAAATAAGTAAAATGAAAAATTTAAACAAAACACATTTTTTCAGAAGAAGAAAAAATTTAAAACAAACAAATTAATTTGAAATGGTTTACAATTTCATTTTTATTTTTATTATGTGAACAAAAATAAGACATGAATGTACATAACACATATATATGAGACACATTGTCTACCATTTCAAGTAAAAATTTCATTTGTGCAAATATTTTAGAATATTTCTCTGTACTGCCATCATTTAAATTTAGAATCTTTTCAAAATAAATACAAAAATATTTAGAAAACAAAAATGAAAATATTTTCACACATTTTGTACATTTTGTATTGTTTTTGAAAATTGTTTCAATTGTTGGAATGTATAAAAACTAAAAATAATTATACATATGTGCTGAAATGTATGTAATGACGGAAAATTTCAGTCATTAAATTCATTAAATAGAAGAAAAATAAATAATTAAAATTCGTTTGCAAAAAAAATAAATAAACTTAATTCTGGTCACATAAATTCTTGTTGAATTTTCTAAAGTTCTCTATTAACGCATTTTTCTGCTTCAAATGCAATGATCAGTTAAACTTCTAACATACTCTCTCTCATAATAGATACTTAAATTAAATTATTAAACAATTTTCGAGGTGCAATTATACTTGTGCCCTCAATCAAAATGCCATTTAAAAAAAAACAAAAAAAAAGATAAGAAAAAATAAAATACATTCTTTTGATTTTTTTTTTGTGTTACCAATTTAATGTGTTGCACATTTTTTTGCTTATACGACAGCTTGTATGGTCTAGACATATTTTAATGATAAATACATAATTGTATTTCATTTATTTATTTATTTTTTTAATTCACATACATTATATTGTAAACTTTTAACGAATGTCAATTATTCAAAAGTCAAAAAGATCAAACAGACCATAAAGGCATCTTATAGTCGTCGCAGTGAATCAATAATTTTCTTGTTTGTGTTTTTGTGTTTTGGAAAAAAAAAATAATACTGGAATTCGGCCAACAAACATTCCAGTGAAATACTGTTTGTTCATTTCGTAAAATATTAAATTACATTTCGCGATTTTATTTTGAAACAGACCATTGACTTTATCTGAATAAAAAAATTCGAAAAAACAAATAACAAATTTCTTCAAGTTAAAATGAAGAATTTTCTAAAATTTCTTGAATCATTCTTAAAAAAAGAAAAATCTACAAAACCATTTTCTTATGTTAACTCACATCGGAAATATTTTGTAGCACCTTCTATACTTCCACAAGAGAATATTTGTGTCAAAAAAGTTTTCAAAGAACAATAAAACAAAAACGACAAAAAAAAAACAGGTATGGTATCTCAGGTACAAGAACAGTTCAAAGAAATCCAAATAAAAGCTATATTTTTATCTTATTGACAACCATTAATTTTTATTATCTTCGTTTACACATGTGATCCAGTTAAAATGGATAAAAATCTAAAGAAGAAAAATCGATATGAAAGTTTTTTATAAAAAATGAATGTTACAGGCAAATAACAGTATTTTTGTTGTTTTTTTCTCATTTTTCTTCAACATGTTGAATTTATCATGTCAAAAAAAAAAAAAACTCAAACCTTTAAATAATGTTTCAGAAAGTTTCACATAAATCATGAATGAATTATGATTCTTTTTGCATTGTTTTACTCAAACATAAATTTTTCGTTTTTTTTGGCACTTTCGAAGTACACTCATGGTTGTCACATAATTTTCAAAAGTTTTTTTCACCTTACTTTTTTTTCATTTTTTATCCAAAGTTTTCATTTTCTCTCTATAATTTTTTTTTTTTTCATATATCCACAATCTACATATACATAAATTTTCGTTATGGAAAAATATGACAAATATCCTGTTGTACACGTTTACTTTTTTTGTGCACTGATAACATTTCTATGGGGTTATTTTTTTTCTTTATTTTTTTGCATGTTTAAACGTATTTTGCATACTTAAGTAATTCTTAAAATTTAAAGACATGTAATTTAAAGGTGGTAAGAAAAGTATTTTTAATCATCACGATTGCAACAGATTAATTTCATAATGTCCTTATTTGAATGCATGTCACGTAAATGTAAGTGATATGCAAAAAACTTTTAAGAAAACTGAACTTTAGATAGATTTGTTTGTTTTTTTTGTAGTTTTAGTAAGAAACTCAGATAAACTTTTTTCAGATGTAGAACAGAACAACTACAACATTTTTTATCATCATCATAGGTGCAACAACCCCTTAAGAGCTTTGACCTTTACAAAAGACCGCTTCCAGATATCTGTGGCACGTGCTCTAACTTTCCAATTGAAAATTCTGTAATATCTTAGATCTTCTTCTTATCACTCGTTTATACTTTCTTTGGCCCCCTTCACGAAGTCTGTTTTTTTACTTTTCCGCGTACTAGCTTTTCGACAGGATTCTCATCTATTCTACTATTTTCGTATACTGATACTATTCGTGATTGTATCTATAATAAATCTCCACTCTTCGTCTTCATATTTCGGGCCAATGAACTTCATCAATACTTTCTTTTCAAAAATATTTAACATCTCTTCATCTCTGCTTACTTAAGTCTAGATCTTTGAACCATAGATAAGGTTCTTATGATGACCCTGTATAGTCTTAATTTTCTTCTGCTTTTAAGCAATTATCTTGTTTATGCACAAAGGTTAAAACGTATTAACGATAAAACGTTTTAAACATCGTTTTGAGATAATACATTTTGATTGGTGTTTATGCGTAATACAACATTTCGTTCTCACTCAAAACGTTGAACACCTGCGTGTGTAATAACAACTACTTAAAACGAAGTAAGTGTTTATGCACATTTTAAAAACGAAATGAAATTTTAAATGCGGATTTAATAGTGTATTAACTCAAAACGACGTAGAGCTTTAATGCGTTTTGAAATTTGGTTTATGCATCCGTATTAAGTCAAGACGGAGTGAGTTAATGCGAAGTAACGCTTAGCATAAACAAGATAAATGTTAAAAAATGTTACAAGGATGTTTTTTAGTTCTTAAAAATATTATATTTACGCATCAGTACGCAATCATACAGAACATTATCAAGGTGTTATTTTATTTGTCTAGAATGCAATATGTATTTTTCTAATCTAAATTGAATATAAAGAAGAAGAAAAATAATTTGATTATTTACAAGATTTACATTTGTTTATTTATTTTGTATCTCAAATGAAGAGTGTTGCCAACACACTGAATAATAAGATTTATTAACATAAAAAACAAATAACAATATTCTAATTGCACATGTCAATAATAAATTATTTAACACTTTTTTTTTTGTACAATTTATCCATTAGTTTATTTACTTACTCTCTAATTAAAATTATGATATTGCCGATGTAAGATTTTACAGATTTCAACAAAATTTAGGTCGCACATAATTATATAATATTGTATAATTTCTATACATAATGAATAAACAAAACTATTTCTTTTTTTGCAAATTCCTTTTGGCTGGTAATCGATACATAATGAACACAAATTGAAATAGCTAATTTAGAAAGCATTAGAAAAAAAAACATGTCTAAAAGCAAATTTAAAATCATTAGGTCTTTGTCTCTTTGATTATTTTTTTTTCCACTTGTAAAAAAATAGAAAGAAAATAAATAAATAAATTTATAAATCGATTCCATTGAATTTAATTTAATTGAAAAAATAACAATCATATAGATACAAGTATCTGCTTTGTTCTTTACGAAAGCATAATTAAATGAATTACTCTTTTTGTTTCAAATTTTAAAAGCATATTTTTAAGATTTTTGACTACAGTTCAAAATTATTTTTTTCTTCTTATTAGTTATTTGTATATACAAAAAAATTCTTTAAAATAAAATGCATAACTCAGCAAGAAAAAATAAAAATATTAAATAAAGAAACAAACTCATATAATTGTTCTTCCTGCAAAGCTTTCAAAAGATTTTTCTTGACGACAATATATCAGTTCTTCTTCTCTTTTTTTTTGCGTTTGGTTTAATCGTTACTTTGCTGGCATTTTATGATTGGACTTTGTTTCTTCTAAAACAAAATAAAAAGTTTTTTTTTTTCTTTTATCAAAAATGGATTATGTATATATACATATGTATAAACTGTTGACATTTCATTTTTTTTTTTCTGTAAGATATTCTGATAGGAATAATATCTTATTTCAAAAAAAAGATACTTGAATTGATATTTTAAAAAAAAGTACAAAAACAATGGATTAAAATAGCTTAACTAGCGAAAATTGAAAATATTTGAATCATTGAAAAAATCAACAGTTAATAACAAAAAAAAATCAAACATGATAAAATTGAAATGAAAATTTTAGTTTATCTGAAAAAGCTGATTAAACTTTTATTTTCTTCACTTACCTCTGTGATAAAAATATTAATTATGTCATATTTGCTAGCTGTAATTTAAAATATTTTAAGCATTTTAATAAATAGCATTCATTATTTTCAATTTTTATTGATTTTCATTATAATTCTAATAGCCCGACTATATATGTTTACTATCTACAATATACTCGTAATGTTCGGTAATTGAATGTTTAAAAGTAAATTCTCTTTCAGTATAAATGCAACCTGAATCTGTCATTTTGACCAGCAGGCTACCAGCTATAACAATCAAATAGATTTAATAAATGACCATTTATCACACTTGAAGTGTAATCACACGCTTATTAATTTACTTTTCCACAAAACAAAAAGTTATTTCTCATGCTGATAGTTGTTAAACTACTTTTGCTCTTACTACTAAAATTATGTTGGTCAATAGATAGTTTTTCATACTTATTTAAAATTCATTTAAAATCTAAATAAACCTTTTTTTCTATCTTTTACATAAACTTGTATTTTCAGATGAATAACAGATACCAAGCAAACAGTAGCAGTTTATGCTTTCAATTTTGAAATTCGTTTTTGAGTAATTACTGACAATTTTTCAACTCAAAACAGTAGAAAAGAAATCAGTTGATATGTATCTTTTACCAAATCTTTTTTTTTTTCGTTTTGAAATAATCTAAAAACATTTAAACTATTTCAAAAAAAAAAAAGCTATCATTTACAATACTCACTAAAGTCCCTATCAAATATAGTAAATATAAAAAAGAGATTCCAATCATAGTATTTGAATCCTTTTAAACATTATGAGGATATGTTATGTATACAGTATTTAGGTCACTATGAAAAATTGGTTAACAACAAAGATAGATCAAAAAAAAAAGGATTATGTTGAAATTTGATCCTTGTAAAGTTTTAAAATGTAATCAATCAACGATGAGCTTTAAAAAAAAATCCAAAATAAATATTATGTGTTCAAAATTTATGGACGCAATATGAGAATAATTTATCATTTTTGACATTATTGTAACAAGTTTTTTTCTCTTGTAACTGTTAAAAGGTTATCAGTAGAAAAAAAATTTTGTTTTAATTTAAAAAATTTATAAACTAGAATAAAAAAAAATGTTTTAACATTCAAAGTGGTAATTTTTGTCTAGTTTATTTCTAATTTGAACTCGTTAAGCTGACTAAAATTTGACTTGAACTTTTAAGAAAAAAAAAGTGATGAATTACATATTTTTATTACAGTTTTTTTTATTCTAAGAAGTGATTTATTATGCAATTAAACATAATATTATCAGTTGATTAATTAGTTAATCAAATTTAAGATTTCCTAGTTAATTCGCAACAAATTATAGATCTATTGGAAGAAAAAAAGTATGTGTGTAAATAAAAATAGCATGGTGCTGTGTAATTAATCAGCACATAATTAATCTCTATCTTATCAATCTGTAACGAAATCTGAATCAGCATGATGAGTACTATCAATCACTTAATATTGCGATAAGGCCTCATAGTTTTTTTCTAAACAAGACATTTTGTAAATGTAAATATGGTACTTATGTATTTTATTTTCTTTTTCAGTCGTATTATCGAATTATGTATAGAATATCCTTCAAGATTTCATTAGAACCAAATGAAAAAAAAAAATACTTTTTACATGTTTGTTTTCTTCCTAAAAAACCATAAATTACACATTTAACTAACTAAATAAAGTTGATTAAACACAAATTTTATTCAGCTAATTCTCTCACCATTTTTCTTCTCTGAGTTCTGCCTTTATTTTACAAATTCAAATCGGACACAACTGACAACACACAACACAAGCAAATACAAACGAATACAAAAATAAATAAGAAGAGTGATAAAGTTTAATGAGAAAAAAGCGTTTCGAAATTTGAATGAAATCAAGAGAAAATTTCGAAAAAGCTCTTACGGTACTCAAAATTCTCACAAAACAATTATTTTATTTGAATATCTTTAATTTTTTAAAAATTATTCATTAAAATTTTTAAATTTCAAAACAAAATACCACAAATTGGGCCCAACTAATTCAAAATTTATTCATTTTTTAAATCCTGTTTGAATCTGCAACCAACTGCTTTGTAAATCGAAATAAAAAGGATTCACAGTTTGAATTTTTTAAAGGCCGTTAGTTTCAATTACGTTTTATAAAGGTAAAATAAAAATATTTAAAAAAAGTATATTATTTATCATCTCTTCGCCGTATTAAATTCGCCTTTAATAATAATAATTATGAAAAATAATTTAGCTAAAAATTTAAAACAAAAAAATAACTTTTCAGTTGCGAATTTACTTTCGAAGATAATAGGAGACGGATTCAGCGAGATTCTATGGGAATGAGAAGGATTTTTTGTATCGGAACCACGATTCTTCACTGAATAAACAATTTTGTTTTTTTATATTTTTTTTTAAATTCCTGGTTTTTTTTTTAATTTACAGTTTTCAATTTCCTTTTTACATAAAATGAAAAATAATATAAAGTGAATTCGAATATGTATTTGGAAAACGAAAAATTTATATTTTTAAAAACACATTTGTTATTGCACGAATATAATTAATATAAACAAAAAACTTGAATAAATAGAAACAATTTTCATGAATTCACAGAATAATTCGAATTTTGTAATAATTCTTTTTTTTTATTTATTTTATTAGGCATCCTAGAACATTTCAATGCAAAAATATTCAATAAAATTGTTTTTTTTTTTGGTCATAGAAAATAAATAAACAATAAAAAATAATTCAACATAAATTTCCTATTTATCGTAACAAAAACCAACTGATTTTGCATTTCATAAAACCATTTGAAAATAGTAAATTGCATATTTTTTGCCAAATTAAATATAAATCAATATTTTCATTTTAAACAATTTTTTTTTTTTCAATATATAGAATAAATTTTATAGAATTCTATACTCACATGACAGATTTATAGTTCCATTATTTTTGAAAATAATAGTGAATTCACATAGTTAATTTATTTTACACTTTTCGAATGCATTTTCTGTGGTTTTTATTTTGTTATTGTTTAAAAACTAAAATCACATTTAACTTTCTCTTCACTTTTAAACCGTATCGAACATATGTATGAGTTAATCTGATATTGTTTTCTATATAAAACTACTACATACATATGTGTCATTTAAATTTAATTAAAATGTTCGATTTTGCACACACTACTTTATGTTCATTCATTGCCCACCCAGATCATATAAATTTTATTTATCTGATTTCACTTTTATACTGATTGTAGAGCTGCAGTAAATTGCAAATCTATCACCAACATGTGTTACATTAAGCTGCATACTCATACATATATACATATATCAACATACTTATGTATTTTTTTATATTTTTAATTTTTAAATTTTCAATCTTTCATGAGAATTTTACGAATATATAGTAGGTACACGTATGCGGTCAATAAATGGGAATGTTATGCTTGATTTGTATTTCAATAAAATGACAAAAGGTCAATCAAAATATTTTGTTTTTTCAACTATATTTTTCCTATGGTAACAAAATCCATACATGTAAAAAATTCAATTTGAACTAGATTTGTTCATTTAAAATAGAAAAGCACTTAGTTCCGGACAATAAATTTCATGATGATGAAAATGTAATGGTGATTTATTAATGAAATTATGAATATCTGAAAGTAAATTGTGAATTGAAAATAAATAACTTAATTAACGTCGAATCTAAAACAAAACTTGTTTAATTTGAAATTCTTTTTTTGAATATGAAATTAAATTTAATTTTGCAATTTTTGAATGAGTTTTCAATTGCCATTTTTGAATTGTTTAAAAATCAATTTAACTAAATTGAATAATAAACTCAATTCTTATAAATAACTCACCTTTTTTTTTCTTTCTTCTACTAAAACAATACCTAATTATCTTTAATACCACAATTTATATACATATACTTTCCTTATACAAAAATATAAATTAATCATGAAAAGGTTCATTTATTTAATCGATCCTTTTTTATTTTCTTCAATTTGTTAAATTTACACAAAACTCGTGTATCTATATAATTAGTTTTATAACAAGAAACTTTTTTCTTTTTTTTTTTTCTCTTTTTTGTTGAAATTATCGAAATATTTTCTAGTTAATTTAATTTTCATCAAATAAATTTTACAAAATAGAAATTGAAGTCAGGTCAAGATTCTTATCGAAATTAAAATAAGAAATTTAAACAACCAATTAGGAAAAAAAAAACAAATTTTATACTTGCTGGTAAACACTTTTTGATAAAATATTTTTTTTTCAATGTTTTTGAAATGAAGCATTAAAAAAATTTTTTAAATTATTTCATAAATTAGCAAAAATTTGTTTCTAATGATTACATAATTATTAAAACTCTTATCAAAATCATTAAAAAAAACAAAAACAAAACACTACATAAAGAATATTGATTTCCTAGCCTGGAAATAATTACGTAACAAAAACAATATCAAGTTCAAGAAGCTCATAAATATTAATTTTAATTTGTAAAAATAAGAAATTCACATTTTTTCTTAATGTATACATTATCGAAAATTCAACGTCAAAAACAACAACCTGTAAGAAAAACCGATAGGTATAGATAATTTTATTTTTAGCAAATTTTATTGATTCCATTTTCATTATGAAATTTTTTTTCTTCTGAGAATAGCTAATGATTTCTTTTTATTCACGTCACAGACAAACTCATTGTCCTTTTTCGTATGAATTTCAATGAATTCCATCGATGATACCTTTATTCTAACATCTGTTGAAAAGAAGAATTATGAAAGGGAAGGAAGGTCGAAATAGTATTACGTAGTTCGTGTAGGTGAATGGAATTCATATTTTTCGTTTCATACTTTTTGCAAAAATCATTATTAATTCTACAAAAGGACTCTAAAAAGTAATTTATAACGATTAATTCAAACATTTGAATTATTCAAAAAGGAATCTATCTTGAAATTTAAAATATGATTACCCTTTCTTCGTTCAATTAAAATCCAATTTATTTTCAATTAAACGAAATCCTTTTTTTCAATATGTAAATATCAACTGCAAGCTGATTAAAAAATAATTTTCAATCAAAAGTATTGCTTCAAGTGAAATTCAAATTTGAATTTAAATAAAAAATACATACATGACCTTTCACTATAAATTTTATATTTTTACCAATGTTGGTAAACATATAGAAAGTCCTTGCCATTCGAAGTAAAGTCCAACACATCGAACATATGTGAGTGTAAATTAAATCATAATACCAATTTGTCTTTTCAGTAATAACAATCGTAGTACATCCCCTTTATTCTGCATCGTTCATAGAACAACTTATAAACATTATTTTCGTATAAACAAGGATATCCTGTTTAGAAAATGTATTTAACTGTAAAATACATAAAAAAGGTGAGGAATATATTGTAAATAAGGGTCAATTCTTTGTCAAATAAAAATCCCAAGTTAAATATGTGTATAGGTTTGAACTTACTGACATTTTGTTCACAACAATAATGTAAAATATGACACTGATAATGTAACTGTTTTATCTCATATAACCCTTATCTATTGTCCTAAATGATTTAGGTTTTCTCGGATTAAACATTCAACTTATGAATGAAAATTTTTAAAACCCTTAATCTTCAAATAAATCAAAAATTATTACAATATTTTATAAAAGGATTTATAGAATTTTATATTCCGTTTTATTGTGTTTCAGATAAACAAACTTTTTCATTTTTATTTTTTTTTATTTGTCATTTAATTTTTTTTATCAGAGAAAAAGTTGTCACTCGTTTGTTTTCTCATTGAAAGATGATTCATTTGAATTTACTTTATCTTGTTGTTTTTTAATTTTTCATTTGAAAATAAAAGGATAAGATTATTATCATTCCTTTGAGGTTTTATAGAGCAGAAAATTAATGTAATTAAATCATTTTATATGGTTAGAAAATTTTATAAGAAAATAAATATAGAATTAAATAAAAAGAAGCTTTAAATATATTAATTCTTTTTATAAAAATTTTAATTTAAGATACTTCAGAAATTAATTTCATCTTAACACTTATTTTTTTTAAATAAATAGTCTTGTGCTTTTCTTGTATTATCATCAAAAATATTATAAACAAATTAACAAAATTTCATAATTGTTAATTTGATTGATTGATATACATACATACATACATATCTATCTATCTAACTACTTAAATTCATTAGAATTATCGATTTTAAATAATTATTTATTTGTTTTTTATTCACTATACAAAATATTTGTTATAGGAATGTTTTATAATATCAATATTTTTTGAAGAATTTCATAATTTCATTGATACGGTAAATTATTTCACAAAATATAACAATATACCTTTACATAATATGTATCTTTTACCTTATTCATAAATAAACTCATTTTAATTGAATAATTTCAACAGATATTTCCGCAAAAATTAAAACTCGTAATTGATTTATCGAATTTCTTGGAAACATTCGAATTTTCAATTGCCTTTCCACCCACATGTTTAGGGATGTTTCTCGAACTAATCGATTTTTCCAGGATTGTTGATTTTGTGAAAAAAAGCAACGTACAATTTGCTTATATCTTTTATTATTTTTGATTGTTTTAAATAAAAGACAAAAAACTAAAACTTTTTTCTGTTAATCAATTATTATTGGATTTTATTTATCACAAGATTTTATAAAAAAAAATTCCATTTTTACAAATTAATTTGCACTTGTACAAAAATCATAAGAAGAAAAAATTATCATTTTTAAGGATACATCCCTTATCCATCCTTCCCACGAAGTTTAATATAAATTCACGAATTCTCAATATTTCACTTCCTCTTACAAATACAATTTTATGAATTTTATTTTCCCTATCGAATATGTATCCTTCAAAAATTCTGATGATTTATTCATGATACCTTTAAGTTGTCAAGTAAAAAGTAAGAAGAAAAAACCATCTTCATTGCCAAAGCAATTCAATAAATTTTCACAGAAAAATATATGTATGTACATTGTACACCCAATATACCCAATATTGTACTTATATGTTCAAGCAAGTATAATGAACACAGAGCTATTCACAAACACGCACACCCATAAAATTTCCAAAAATAAGCAAAAACAAATTTGGAACTAAAAAAAAACCTCTTTTGAGAATAAAATTTATATGCTAACACAATAAGTTTGTAGAATGCCAGCCACTTGAAAAAAAATTATAATAAATTTGAGGAAAATTAAAAATACGCAAAAATGTTATTAAAGTACTTCACAAGACAACGTAGGTACTCTAAACATGAATTAAAAAATCCTCAATGGTTTTTTATAATTACATATCCTTGAAATCATTTAGATGTTTTTTTGCTGATTATTATCGCGTATTAGAGGTGAAAAAAATCCTTTCGCTAAGGATAATTATTTTTAATTCAATTTCTGTGTTAAGAATCGTATTTTTTTGTCTCTCGAAAGAGTAATCTGTTTTCATATTAACGTGTGTGTGTATGTGTAGGTAGGTAGGCAGGTGTCCTTTAAATACATTACAAATTTATTTTTATGATTTTTGTTGACAGCCTTTTTTTTCCACTCAACAACAAAAAAATACAATGTGAATGAAAATTCATTATATTTTAATTACATATAAATAACCAAGGAACAACAACTCTTACTTTATGGATATTAAATTAGTATTAAAGTGAATAATGCAGGATCTAGCTAACTTAATTATCTCATCGTGACTTTATACTTTTCCATTATGGAGTTGAACGTTCATTTAGTTCTGTGAGAATGTTCTGATGCTAATGGGTGTTAGCTGGATGTCTGTTTAAAACTTCCTTACCATTTGAATAATTAATGTTGGTCATCAAAGGATGAATAACAAAATGTCTAGAATCTAAATTCACATTGCATAAATTATGATATTTTTTTCTAAGTATGTAGTTGTGATGTTTTCAGTTAAAATATGTATCTCTAGTTTTTGAAATAAAATACGATAAAGGATAAAACCGTGTGGGTGTTAGCTATAAATCATTTCTTTTTATTCTTCTTTCAAATATAAGAATGAAATTTACTTTGTTTTTTCATTCAAAATATTATGGAAAATGTGTATCTTATTAGAGAATATGTAGTAGATTTAATTTTAATTACTTATTTAAGTTCTGTAATAAAGTTTAAAATTTCTTGGATATACATAATATGGAACTACTATGTACTTAATATCTAATACCGAATAATACGTAAATTTTTGTAATTTTTCAAGTAAAAGAAAAGAAAGATTTTATATAAAATTTATATTCGTATTTTTGTGGATATAAATTTAGTTGAATACATGAATTTTTTGATAAATTATGTTTTTTTAAGGTTTTTCAAAACTTGAATTACCAGAATCTAAAGAAAAAGACACAAACAAAAAATATTCAACAACGTCGTAGTACACAATAAATCAATTAATACTTACGAGTACATTATTATCTTTTCGTTGTACGATTAACTTTCTTTTTTATTGCTAAAGGAACCTACTTTCTTTCTCTTAAAAAAAAAAATAAATAAATAAAAAATAAAATGAAAAACAATTACTTTGTTGTTGGCGTCAAACTATACAGTCAATATTAGCGTACGTGTTTGCAATTTTAAAAAAGATATTCATTAAAATCTCCCAAGTTATATACGTATATGTATATAGAGATTGCAAATAAGATAACAAAAATTCAGCATTCATATTGCAATGTTTTGATAACTGATCTTGTTAAAGTAATTAATGTCAGATTTAATGTGTTTGATTTAGTTAAATACGAAAAAAGTATATATAGACATGTTGTTGAACAAACTGTACTTTAAAGAGTACAATCAAGTGAATAATCAAGTAAAAAAGCGAATAATATTTTTTTTATTCAGAGCCACACCTACATCACTTTCGTAAGAAAGCATTTAAAGAAGGAAAATTTCATTTTGTATCTGCACGTAGAAATCTGTTTGTATTACAAAAGATTTTTATACATACACTATTAGAAATTCAATTAGAGAAAGGGTGTGATACACACATTATGCAATTAATATACGAATAAAAAAATGCCTACATTTTCTTATCTAACAATATTATTTTTCTTCCTACAATTTTTTTTTAGAATAAGAAACTTCTTATGTAAACGAAAAATGACATAATAGATATTAAACTGACCGATTTAAATTATGTCAGTAAAACAGCATATCAAAAATTACAGCCTTACAGACAGATTTATCTCATATGTATGTCGTGCGGCATTTTTGTTTGTTGTTTTTAGAAACTATATACTATATACGATAAGAATTCTTTGCCCATTTAAAAAAATTTATTTCTACTCCTTCTCTTAGAACAGATGAAACAATTTGATCATACCGCTCATATACACATTTAAAAAAACAATATTTGAAACGATTATGTATTATGAAAGTGGTGTAAGTCCACTTTTAATGGAAAATGAATTAAAGTAAATTTTAGAATTAACAGGCTTTTTCAACTATTACCCTTTAGAACTTATTTATTTTTTTATTTATTTTTATTTACAATTTTACAATCTATTTATTTACAATAAATTTTTTACATCTAAGCTTTTATAATCTGAACTAAATACATTTGTGATTACATATGTAATGTCAGTTTAAAATGTATTATTAACTAAATTACTTTATATGACACTCGTAAGAGAGAAAAGGGAAGTGAAGTACAAGAAAAATAAAATATAAAAAGTACAAAATGAAAATTATAAAACAAAAAGATAAAGATAAATGTTTGATATACTAATATATTAATAGGAACGGATATTTATATTATATGAAATTTGTAATTATATTTACAGGTTGTTAATTTAGTTGCAGGATATAATGCAAAGAAAACTAAGGCTTACTATAAATTAATAAAGATATACATACAATGGTTAAGACCAAGTTAATCTTAAGAGGCAATCTAGATCATATTAGTGCTTTTAAATAGTATTTCGACATCATTTAGGCTTAGTAGCCATTTTTTTAATTTGTTCAAAAAATCATACTTTTTGCGTACAAGTCTAATTTCATCAGGTAGTTGGTTCGATATGAAAGGAGCTATGCTAGTAAAGAATCTTCTTCGGCTTTCAGTTTTGACATTTGGTCCTACAAAATAATTCTGCTTTCTTAGCTGATACTCCGAATGTGTTTTATGGATCAATGAGCCACTACGGATAAAAAATATTTTTAAGTAGAAATTATGCAGAAACTGCATGAATATTTTAATAAAAACCTTAAATATCTGAAAATAAAACTGATTTGAATTGAACCACTTTTATAGTAAACATTCCGTTTTGTAATTTTGCAAGGTTGAATGATTTTACAAGAATTGATGACTTCCTTCAAATTTTAATCATTCAAATTTTAATCAAAATGAATTTATCACCGAATAAATTAAATCCTTTTTTTTTTATTTCCGAACATAAAATTCAAATCTCTACACTTTTTTTTTCTTACTTTCCTTTCTACTTTAATATCAGTTTTTTTTTATCTATTTATTTTTCACAATATCTTTTGACCGTTAAATAAATTTCTTACTGAAAGTATTGAAAGATATCTTTTGACTTTTCATAAAGAAAACAATAAAAGAATTCACAATATGCGACAGATATATAAATATTTTATTATGTTTGTCCTTAAAGGATGTCTCAACAATAAACAGAGACATAAAAATAAAATAAAATCAAAAAGTCAATTGTTTTGAACCTTTTTTTTTTTTAATCAAATTTATGACAATATTTACTTTTATTATCTTTTTTTTTTATATGATATTTATTTATTAAATCTTAAAGAAAAAAGGATCTAAACAAAACAAATAAAATTTAGACATAATAAGTAGATAAAAATTTTCTTGTTTATTTACTTTTTGAATATGATTTTTATAATATGTTTATGATTGAAATTTATTTATCTTTTTCAAGATTTTCCAGTTAACGATATTTTGATATCTGTTGAACATTTTTGAAATGCTAAAACTTTTATTAAATTCAAGTTTATTTCTTAATTTTTTTTTTTCTTAAATTGTGATTTAAAAACTCAATAATTTATTATTTCACAGTTGGAAATTAATTGAAATTACTCTTTAAATTGACACTTAACGTGTAATTACGAATCCAATACAATCGAGCATATTATAATCATAATAAATTAAAAACTTAAAACTCTTCTTATTCCAAAAGAGCATGTAATAAATTGAAATTTACTATGTAATCGATCACACTGAAAATTTATGTACATACTCGTATATTCGTTCATCTATAGCATCTGGTAAAATATGAAAACTTAAAACTCCCATGAGAATATCTGTTTCTTAACATCTTTCTTTAAAATTCACGATGTAAATATGCTATGCTTGCATCTCAATCAATTTTAGTACATACATCACGAAAAAAATACCTATTCTCCATATACTAGTATGTTCAATGGTTGCTTATATATCGTACAACACAGTATCATATGGAGGATATAAAATCCATGAAAAAAATACATATGTATAATGTATAACATAAATCACATGGAAACACATAAAAAGATCTTATTTTGATTTGAAAATATCTTCCGGATTTTAAAAGTTATAATTCTGTGGTGAAGATATTGTGCGCCTGCTATAAGGAAAGCATAATACATCTCTGTGTATGTTTAACTACACACAACATACCATAACACAAAACTTACATACACATATACCTACGACATACTCACATGTTGTCAAATTGAAATAAAAGCAAACGTTGGAGAAGAAAAAAATAAAAAACTTGTATCTTAAGAAAATAAGAAAAATAAAAATTAAATGTTATAGAAAACCGTAGAACTTATCTGATTTCCTTTTAGTTATTTATATTTTATACTTTTTAAAATTTATCTTAAATGACGTCAATTATAGCTGAACTGAATGATAACTGATACCAAAAAAAAACCAAAAGGATATTCTGTTAAAGAGTAAGAGGATGATTAGAAATTTCAATTTAATTATAGTATCAAAGATAAATTAATGTAATCACGAAATTCATACCATTTAAAATTTATCTAAATTTATCTACTGAGCCAATCAATGTACATAAATTTAACAAATATAACGTAAGTAGTAAGGTAGTTAAAAATAAATCGGATTGGATGACCAATAAATTTTCCATTTTAACCAAATCGATGAGAATTTAATTATGGATGCGAGAATCATGATGTGATTAATTTTGTGATGTATTTTGTCTGTACGTTAAACCCAGTAAATAATTCACCACCAATTAAATGATATATTTGTTCATCCTGAGAGTATTGACTTTTAGTTTATATGATGATAACAGGATATTTGTTTACGTCATGTAAACCACATACGTATACAATGTACATATATCATCATTTGCTTAAAAATTCATGTTTTGTGAATTTTACAATTTTACATGAGTATTTTTTGTGGTTTCATCTGATGGAACAAATATTTCAATTTAAATCCCAGTCATTAAAAAAAACAAACACACAAATCAGTAGAAGAAAATTTAATTTAAAAAAAAATTAAGGACTTCTTTTCATGATTCTGCTCAAAACAAAATTTTAACTTCTATGAATTCTTTCAAATATATACATATGTACTATCTATAAAAGTTTAATGCATTCTACTCGTATTTTAATCAGAAAAAAAAATTTTCTTTCTCAAAAGTGGAATTAATTATTTACAAATGAAGTAGAAACATGTTAAAACATAAAACAAAAGATTTCATTCACAGCATGAAGTACCGTGTTTAAGTACATTTTACATAAAAAAAATTTTTTTTTAAATAGAAAAACACGCAATCCTTTCATTCTTTTGAATTAAATAATAATTTATCAATGTCTTATTTTTTAAGAGCATATAAATTTTAAGTAGTATCTATGTGTTTTTTTTTTGCCAACAAAATTTACATTCTAAAACTAAATGATGAATGAATTTTAAATTTAAGTAGTATTCTGTAAAGTAGAATTAAATTACAAAAATAAAATAACAAAGAAAAAAGGTAAAAAAAAAACATTGATTCAAATTGTAATTTGCATTCTACTTAATACCAAAAAAAAAAAAAAAAAGGAACACAGTATAAGAAAATGAGAACTAAGGAATTAAATTGAGATTTTATATCTTAAACATGCAAATAATTACAAAAGGTCACGTTAAGTAAAATACAAAATAAAATTAAAATTATCCACAATTTACCTAAAAGTAGATTTTTTTAACGTGAAATGAAGATAGGTTTTTATTAAAAAAATAAAATAAAAAAGATAAATAAATATTTTATCGTTTATTTTAAATTTTATTTCCATCAGGAAAAGAAAAAATAATTTTAAAATATTTTCCACCTACATGATTTTTCACTTTAGTATTTTTTTTTGTGAAACCCTAGTGACAAAATTATATTGAAAGAAAAAGAAAACTCTTGAGATTTAATAAAAACTGTCAATTAATAAACTGAAAATCTTCATACTTCTGCGTTTATAGAATTACTTAATTCTAGAAGAAAAAAAAATCAATCAAAATTAGATACTCAGGTAACAGATTGGAAATTAAATTATATATCTTTTTTTTTTGTGTAAGTACGAAGTCAAAATATTTCTTTATTTCATGGAAATTCAATATCCTTTTTTAATACTCATAAGCATCTTCAAGTTTTTTCATTTATGCAAATTCAATTTTAAAAAAAGCATCGGATATACAATTTCTTTTTAAAACGACATAAATTTATCTGAAAATAAATATGTTTTATTCACGTTTCACTGAAAAATATACAATTTAATTTTACCATTAACAAACTTATTGATTTTTCGTATGAATCCTTTGAGAAAATTAATTTTACATTTTATCGAAATAAATGATGCTTTTGCAAGTAATTTTTTTCTTCTTTTACATATTTATAAAAATATTTTTTGAAGACAGTGTAGTTTCCAATATTTCTTTTCTTAAGAATTTAGTTTTTATTATGAAGTATGAATTGAAATTTTCCTTTATTTCGTGTTTTTATGCTTCATTACAATAAAAAGAAAGTTAATTTCCTCTTCCGTCACATTTGTTCGAAATTTTTATTGAAAAAAAAAAAAGTAATAACAGGGGACAAAGTTATAAGGAAATTGCTTTTTTTTTTCTTATTTGAAAAAATTTAATTATTTAATCATCACATCAAAATTATTATTAATGTAGGAGATTTGAATATCAAAAATATTTACGTAGTAACTAAGAACAATACGCAACATGGCATTCGGCAGCGCATTGGTAAGCGCACTGTCCCGGCAAGACAGAGGTCTGTGGTTTGATTTCCAGCCGCGTCGAATTTTTGTTTTTTTTGTTCTTAGCTCTACATTAAAATTTTCAAAAAGAATTTATTTCAATTTCGTACAAAAGTGAGAAAAAAGCTCTGTTACAATGCACTTTTATATCTAAAAAATTGACCTTCCCACACCCACCCACTGATTTTTAATTTCCCATATTTGACATCAATTTCGTCGAAACTAGTTTTGATTTATTTATTTTTTAATTGCTTGAAACAACTTCATCGAGGTTAAAAGTGCTATAAATGCTCAATTTTTTTTTTTACTACATTTCACCTTTAGCAAAAACATTTAAACATTAAATTTATCAATTTTCAAATCATAATAATAGAAATAATTTTTTTTTTTATTACCATTTTTTGAAAACAAAAAAAAAAGTCATGATTTTTCATTACACGATTATTCAATTATGAATTAACATATAAAACATTTTAAATTACACAAGGCAGATACACAACTATAAATTACCTATCATCATTAAATATAATAAATATCTTACATATAATTATTTATTTTTTTTAGACTTTTTTTTAAATTTTTTAATCTATACACATGCATTCTTCCATCGACACTTTTTTTTTCACGTGTACAAAAATTCAAAGTGAAAAAAAAGTACATAATAAATGTTTATTTTCTGTTTAATACTTGATCTTCTCATCAATTACATAAAATTAGTTTATTGAAAAAAAAACCTTGTTTCAGTAAAATTTTTAACACAAGAAAAACAAAAAAAAAGAATTTAAAAAAACAATCTTTATTATTTAATCATAATAATTAGAAAATGACATAATTCAGCAAAAACAAAAAAATCTATTGATGACTTATAATCATTATTAAATAAAATGTCAGTCAACAAATTGTTTTGTAAACGTTTTTTATGCTAAAAGGCAGGTGAATTGATTGAAAGCTCAATTGTGAATATAAACTATATAATTTACCTATGAATTTCATATTTGTTATGTTGACACTCCTTTTTTATTGAATATAAATTATTTTTGAAAAAGATTTTTTTTTTAAGATAAATTAAAAAATTTAATTTAACCTCTTGAATTTTCAAATTAAAAAATCATTTTGTTCCATTTATATCCTTGAATTAAAAAATAAAAATCTATTGTTTCACATATGATTTTTTTTTTTGTGTCATATGATATCACTCTGATATTTGATTCCATTTTATATTTATTTTGAATAATTTAAAATTTCCTCTTATTTCAGTCACATACTTGTTTATGCTTTTTTATTATTTTTTTTTTTGCATCTGCTCTACAAAATGAACAAAAAAAAAAACGAATATCTAAAGGATAAGCTTCAATTTTTTGCAAAATAGGATACCTTTCAGTAATCGGATCATTTAGAACGTATTAAATTGATTGCTTATTCCTTTGTGTGACAAATATGGCTTAAACAAATTGCATAAGTACGAGGTGTACTCTAAAAAATAAAAGTAAAAAATTGAATTTTAAACCAGTAATAAGATTACATACACCCAAAGTATGTGATGTGAATCATTTTATAACAGATTGTAGGTGTGAACAACAAAAAGATTCATAAATTGGAGATTTAAAGGAAATTTTTACATTAAAAAAAACAAATTCTTATGTATTTATAGACACTACATACATATAAGCTTCTTATGAGCTTTTTTAATTTAGAAATTTAGAAATATTTGTATTATTTGATGACAAATATAAATCTTCAATCTAACTACAAAACCTCAAAACTGTAACGTTTTTTTTTTTATTACTTCTTGAAGATTGTAGCGCTGCACCCTCCCTCATAAAAGCCTTCCAGATAATAAAAATGGGTAAGAATTTAAAAGACTTAAACATAAAATTCGCAATTAACAGAAACTGTATTTTTGTGATGATTGCAATTTAAGAGTACCAGTGTCAATCAAATGTGACAGATATGACACAGAGATTGTTAACATTATTCTATGTGATTTATTTACTCGTTATTTTCAAGAAAAACGACTATCAAATGAAAATCATCAAAATATGGCACATAAAAAATATACAGAAAAAAAATGTTACTTGTACAAATTTAATTTTACCCACAGGTTACAATAAAATTGCAAAAGAAAAAATGAATAGCTAATCTGATTAAGATACATTGCACGTAATATATACTTAGACCTTCACATCAAATGAAAGTACATATATGAAAAAAATAAAATCATATAAATTGAAAAATGAAATACAATATTATGCACTTTCTGTATAACAACATAAATACGAGTACACTGAAGCACTTCAGTAGATATGTACGTAATATATACTTATATTTCCAATAATGATTGATGCATAATAATGTATGCATACAAAAAATACATATGTTAGCTTTTGTAAAATAAATTTATTTGAATTGAAACATAATAATAAATCTCTTGGATGAAATTGAATATTAAAAAAAATAAAACTACATAATTAAATAACACCAATTTACTATTTATTTATCTTTTATTCTGACAATATACGCCGCGCCGAGTATATTATTTATTTATATACAATTTGGTCAAGGATTCATGTGTGTATATCTACATTTGTTTTATTTCATTTTCAATAAACTACTTCAAAATTAAACTAATTTTTAATAAATATACTTTTATAAAATTTTGCTTTAGATAACTCTTGTATTTCAAACATCTTTTTTATGGTATTTATGTTTAGGATATTCATATTCAGGATATTCATAATGTAAGTACCTTTTTGTTTTATTATGAAATAACGAAATATTCTAATTATTTTTAAATAAGTTTTCAAGTAGATTATACATGATTAAAAATTGATGTTTTTGTATAGAACAAAGAAGATACTGATTATAGTGATTATACTGAGTAACAATATTTCGACTTTTTGTATGACCCAATTCTATTCATAGAACTTTATTCTATTGAAAGTTTTATCAAAATTGAAAAGTAATTTTAAATTGAAAAATTATCTAAAAACATACTTTACTTAATTGAATTTTGGATTATAAGTATGAAATATTTATTTAGAATTTCATTCTGAATGAATTCTAATGAATGAATGCACATTTTATTTTATTTAGAATACCAGATATGTCACGTACACGTTACACGTTAGATATAAATGCGTCTATTGTAAAATTCAATGGCAAAAATAATATATAATCCAATCGATTTGACATACATACATGTGTATGTATGTTCACATAAATCTTTAACTATCGTTTATTACCTGTAACAGTAGCGCAAAATAATCTTTTAAATGATTTTTTAATGTTTGTTCATGTTAAAATATTGCCTAGGCTTATTAACTCAATTGTTATATGGTGTTATACATGAAATTGATTTCTTTAACACCCACGCCATGTTGTCGGGCACGGCACTACATATATTAAGATATATTAAGAGTTTGTTATTGTTATTTTTAATCCATTCATCACTTGGTCCATTAGAACCAGATGTAAATGCAAAAATAATACATTTTCTGTTTCAACAATAATCCTTAAGCTGGGTCGTCGTAATTATTGATAGATTCATTCTTAATTATACTGAAAATGAATTTTATGGTTCAATTAAAAATTATAGTGCAAAATTTATTTTACCAAATCAAATTGCAATTTTAAAAATATGAAACGTTCTTTTGTTTTCGCTTTATTTACTCGTTAATTTGAAAATGAAGTTTCAGAACGTAAAATTCTCAGAAAAAATAAATCAGAATAGTAAAAATTATGATGAATTTTTGATTCGAATCGAGTAATTAAAATATTTATTAAAGTAAATGAGCGTTTTGATTCAACAATATGAAATTTTTTCCCTTCTTTTTTTTTTAAATCATGTGTGATCTGAATTAAATTTTTTTCTTCATACGAAAATTGACATTATTAAGTAGAAAAGTTATCTGTATTTTTGTGTTTTTTTAAGAAATTTATTTGATTACGAAATCATACTTCTTAAGTCACGAAATCAAAAAGTTTTTGTTGTCCTGAAACGTGGAAAACTTGTTTTAAGATAAATAGAGAAAGTTTGTTTTTTGTTTAATTTACGAAATAAAAAGGAAATTTATGTTAAAGTTTGAATGACATTTCTTCATTATTGAGTATATAATGAATCAGGTGGAATAAGGATTTGGAAAAAAACGGATGAGATTGTGTTGCTATGTAGTAAGAAATAGATCTACGTGCTCTTTTGAAGATGTTAGCTACTATCTAAGGTTGGAGAAAAATTTGTCATTAGACAGTTTTCCTTAAATTTTGGTAGGTTGTTTGGAAATAGAAGAAGAATAATAGAAAAATGGGTATGGAATAAAATTTTAATAATATATATAAGAAAATCTTAATCAAGGAGCTCCCTTCTCATTACATAATTATTTTCATTTTTTTTTTTATTAATGAAATACAACGTAGGAATATCCTTCAACTATGCTTCATTAACACAAAGTATATGATAATATACTTACGCTGTATAATTAATTAAATGAAGAAAAAAATGTCTTCAATAACAACAGACTATTAAATCAAATTATATTCTGTATTTTTATTTGTGTTAAAAAGTTCTAAATTATACAAAATTCTATTTAATTATGATATTTGTGCTAATATTACCCAATCACCACATTTATAAAACATAATAAAGAAAAACATTTACGGTTAATTTTGTATATCTACACAGCTATGTACATATGTATGTATATATGATTCATTGCCAGGTGTTGTATAACTAATTAACTATATAAAGCTAAATTTTCAAAATAGTTAATGTATCTAAATTGTTACCACATTTTATGCATTGGCGCTTCAAAACACACAAAATCATTCAATATCTTATTCATACAATTATCACAATAATAGAGCTAATTAGAAAATTACTTAATTGGGCATTTGATTGAACAGATAGAAAATATTACAATTACATATTTCAGATGGAAATATTTGGAATTTTTATTTGAAAGAAAAAAGTCCTCCGATGCTAGATTTTCCAATAATTTATTAAAGTATGCCATTTTTCATTTGAAAAATTAATGAACTTTAATACATCTTACAAGGCCTACAGTTCATGTGTTTTTAATAATGATCTAAATGAATTACATATCTTATGTTTATAAATTTTAATAAAATGACATTTTTGCCAAGAAATTTTATTCAGGAAATGTCATCATATAATATTATGAAAAATATGTATATGTATGTATGTACATAAATAAGTCATGTGTTCGTGTTCGTTGATATAAATAAAGTATTTCTTAAAATAATATATTAAATAAAGCCAAATATCGTCATTCAATGCATTTTTCTTGACAAAAATAAATTTTTGCAATTCATAATTAGAATTTTTTTTTTTTTTTAAATTTATCACAAATTCGTAATTGTGAAAAACAGATTAGAATTTTTTCAACGCTTATTCAAACCACTAACATTATATGAAAAAAGAAAAATCTAAAAAATAAATAATCGCTAATACTTTAGAGTATGTAAATAAGCTTTGTAAATCCTCCAACATTAAAAAAGTTGATAAAACAACATCAACCTTCGTTTGAAAAAAAAATTCTTAAAAATATTGTCAAATAGGAAAAAGTATGTAAAATACTTTTCACGTATGAACAACACCATAGAAAAATTTTCTATTATTCAACATATAAGAATACAAAAATATATGTACAAAAAAAAAAGAAAACTTTTTCAATTTTCCCATTATGTAAAAGTAAAATAGGTATAATTTTCATTTCAGTTTTCCAACTTATATTATTTTTCCCATTTCACTGTGAAAGCATAGCAAAAAATATAATTTCTTTTTTCCTGCAACATCATTCATTCACAATATGTGTCAAGAAGGTAATAGCCAACACTTTTCAAATGTTAACAATATGTAATTTTTCTTCTTGTATAGAAAATCATTCATATGTAGTACACCCGTATGTAGGTATTGAAATTTTTTTTACCACATACAAAACATTTTTTTCTTACACCCTTGTAGGTCAAAAGTTACAAATGCTACAGGCAATTTTGTATAGAACGTTTTTTTTCTCAATTTTGTAAAACCTTGAATGTTTCCTAAAGAAAATAAGTTTGGTAAGCAAAATCAAAATGAAAATGACAAAAAAATAAATAACATGAAAAAAAAAAGAAAATCTAGAAGAAAATGGGACAAATAAACTACCCATTCCATGAACGCAAAAATGATTGGTATTTTTATATTTATTAATTTTTTTTTCGAGAGTTTTGATTTTGCGAAAAACTAACTTTCGGAATATATGAATCTCCTAAAAAAAATTTAGTTTTCCAGAAAATTTTTCGATCATAGTAAGGGCCAAATAAAAATGGAAGACTCAAATCATATAAAGCTTATTTCAAGTTTGATCAGGCTTAATTCTCTCACTTTCAAATCACATCTACTATCTAAAATTTAGTAGAAATGACCAAATGACGCATTTTATACGATTCCAAAACGTAATTTCTCACATTCAATTTTTTTTTAGAGACAATTTAACCTTTAATTTATAAAATGACCTTGTAGCTTCTACGATAAATTTTAAATATAAAATCGTGTTAAATGTTGCAATTAATTATGTACAAAAATTTTAAAATATCATTAAAATCAATTTAATTATTCATAATCGATATTTTATTACATACATATTTCAATTACATACTTATGTTCACATATAATTTTTACTTGTCTCATTAAATTAAAAAAATATTAATCGAAAATATACTTAATTACAAATATTATTCATCGATTTATTATGAACAAAACATAACGTTCATATTTTAATTTTTATTGTTGAAATGCAAATTTTAAATGATCTATCGAGACCGACACAACGTCCGTTGTATTTCCTCCCACACATGTTAATCATATAAAACGTGTTCAAAAATTTCAGAAAATAAGCAACACAAAAACAAAAGTGTTGATTTATGTATTAAATGCAAAAAATTCTCACTTGACATTACGTAATTAATTTTGGCGTTAAATAAGTTAAAAGCAAACCTAAAAATAAACAACAAAAAATAAAATTACCTTGACATCGAAAATAATATTCTTAAGAAAAAAATACTAATTCTCTATGAACGTGGTGGCGCCTACTACTTATGTAATGTGATCTATTTTGATGATATAATTTCAAATCTTTTCAAATGACATTGAATTTACATACGAGTACGTCATATGTGAATTTATCGTTATCTTATTTACAATAATATTAATTTGCCGCTTGTTGTTTTCTAATTTCTTCTACCGTCCTGTAAAAAAAACCTTTTCTAATTGAATTTTTCAGGTTAATTCCAAATAATGAAAAAAAAAAAACGACCAAGTGATCAATTCTGTCAATCTTTTTTCAATTACAGCACCACTAGTTAAGTTAATTACTGATTAGATCATTATTTTTGTAAACAATTGTCGTAACATTCAGTCAGTCATTAGGTCATGTTTATTTTTTTCTTTCTTAGTCATTAAAAATTTTTTTTTATTTGTTTTCACTTTAAAAAATGTTAAGAATCTTGAAAATTTAAAACATTTTAATTAGGAGAATAACTTTTTTAAAAATAGAATAACAATCTTTTTTTTTTAGAAAACAAAAAAAAATAAACAAGAAAAGATAAATTTTGCAAGTGGCATACTTTAATTGTTTTTCTAAAAATAAATTTTCAAAGAACTGAAAATGACAATTTACAAAATTCACATTATCCATTTCAGACTGTCATTGCTTTTTTCTTGAAAAAAAATGTTTTTTGAATTGTTTAATGGAATGCAAAATTTCCTTTTTTAGATTATAATTTCTATTTTTTTTTTTATTTTTTCAAAAAAAGAAATGTTTTTATGTCATAAACAAGCAATAAAGTACAAGAGAATTACAAAAAAAAAAATATACTATACATGATTTTTATATAACATTCACAATGTGTGTCTACACTTTACGTACGTTGTTGAATTTTCCGTTTTTATTAAAACTAGTTCACATAAATTTCATAACGACGTTTTTCTTTAAAAAATTAAAAAAGGCGAAATGAAATTTAGATTTATATGTATGTGTTGTAAATCTTGTTTTGTTGTATACAGAGTATAATTTTATAACTTGTGCTTTTTGCATGGGAAATTTTTTTTCTAGTTATTTTTATACGAAAATATAAAAGGTATAGTAACTTGGAAAATTGAAAAAATTAAAAAACAAGAAAAGATTCAAGTATCTATGTCTGTATAAGTGAATTTTAAATTATAGTTCTCGAAATAATATTCATTTTATTTTTAATTTTCTAATTTGTAATTGAAAAAAAAAACTTAAAATGTTTTAAAAATAAAAAAATATTTGAAAACAAGAACTAAACTTGAATTGAGATTTACAAGGTTAATTGAGATTCAAATTACATACATGTCTATTTAATTTCTTCCTCAATCCCAAAAACAAATTTTTTTTTGTGTGTTTATTTTGTTGCTTGTGTGCATGGATAATTAAAAAACGAGAACAATAATATTAAAACGTTTTCAAACTAAAGTTCTATTCAATAAATTGAAATCATACTCAGAAAAATTGGAAACAAAAAGCTTTTCATGAAAGAAAAAAAATTTTTTATTTGTATTTGGAAAATTTCTAGTTATATTCTTTATTTGTAAAGCAATACAAATAGAAAATAATATCGATCGTATTATATTGCGAAAAATCAAATTTCACTTAATGTTTCAAAAGGAATGAAAATAAACGAACAAAATGCAGGAAAATGGAGGAGGATGTGGGTGGTGGTAGTATGGAATTTTATTTCTTTTATTCTATTTTCCTACTTTATTGATAAGTACGTAATTATAACTGAGAATTGAATGCACAATTTCACAGAAATGAAAAATACATTTTTGCTTTTATGTTTTTTCTAAAGAATTTTGTTTCAATTTATGTTTAACTTTCATATGTGAACTTGCCAAATTGCTTTAAAAAGCTCACAAGAACTGCACTTTTAAATGAGGAAAAATATTAATGAATTTAATGCTGTAAATTTCCAAGGACTATTTAGATTGATATCTTGTGAAAAATACCTTTAAAAAAGATGACTGACATCAATATTTTGACGGAAGAAGCTTTAAAAAAATTCATTTATTTTCACAAATTGGGGAAAAAAAATAAATAAAATGGAAAAATATCAATTCAACAAAATAGTAATTTTCAAACGAAAAAGAAAACTTGTTTGAAAAGTTTTTTAATTTTTGAATGAAAAAAAAAACAAGTAGCAGGAATTAGAAGTATTTATTTTTCTCATGTTTAAATTTAATTCAATATTTTTTACACATGTTTTTTTTTTTCGAAAAAGAAAAAAATTCTAAACATTTTGATGACAGGTCAAGTCAAAACAATTTGTTAAATTAGTTGTTTTAAAATAAACTAACTGTATCTTTTTTTAAATTTTTATTTTTCACGTTAGAAAAAAGAAAAATAGAAATCACATAAAATCATTTGAAAATGTTTCGATAAATAGTTTTTATGCCAAAATAATCTAATCGAATTCAAATCACGCATTTTTTTTTCTTTATACATACATATATGTTTGACAATATAGCATTGAATTTACATTACCTATATTTATTGCAATATTATACAATAAAATATATAAATAATATTAATTCTGATAATGTGCCAAAATTTGAAATTTTATAAAAATAAATATAAATTTTTGATTAAAAAATTAAATATGATTGTTTTCAATTTATTGCTTATTTATTCAACCAAAGAGAAATACTGTTTATTAAACGTGCATTTTTCGTTCATGAGATATTTTATGAGAGCAATTTTTTATGCAAATATTAAATACCCTATCTTCACAAACAAAACTAAAAACTGACTAATAATTATGAAAAAATTTTCCAGCAATTCTAAAAATATTTATTGAAAATATCTTATCTCAGATATTTGCTAATTTAAGTAATTTATATACAGTATGTCCATATAATTGACTCTTCGTAAACACAATATACGCTACAAATTAGCTACAGATGGTCTCTTACATAAAAAATAAAAACAATAGCTCAATGCAATATTTGCAATATAAAATTGAATAAAGCCCTACAGAGATCTAAAATCTGCAGTATGCTTAAATAAAAGTATCTAGCATCTGTTCATTTCAACCAACAATGTTCTAATCTTGTTTTTAGAATTACGTACTTCAAATCCACTTCATAAACCTCAATTGATTTATTCTGTTTATATTGGACTTCATGAGATTGAAAATAGTATCTTTTTATCCAACTGAATATTTTTCTTTTGTTTAAAAAATTCTATCTAATTCCTAATATCTATAAGACTTCTTGTCTGATTCAAGCTATTAAATAAAAATGCACACAATATTGTGTTGCATTTTACGTATACATACATAATTTGCTTGTTCTTTCTAATTAAAGTTTCGTAATTTATTGATTGACTGAATTAGGTTACACGTTACACTATAAACTTCCAGTAAATAAGAACAATTTTAAACTATAAATTAATATTGCCTTGCATCCAAAGTATCTTTCTCATTCATTTTTTCAGTTCAACCAAATAAAGACTTATTTTGATCAAAAAATTGATTATAAAAACAACAACGCCTCGAATAAGATATTTTTATAATTTTCTAAAATCATAAATTACAAATAATTGACCACTTAAACAAAATTATCTTTAGAAATATCGTTTTCGCAACAATCGAAGTATTACGTGAAAATTCCATAACTAATTGATAATAAAGTAAGTCATCGTTATGCTCAGCTCTTGACATTGATTATGAATTTATAATCAGCGAAAAATAAAACTTTCCATAGTGTTTTCAATTAAAAACTAAATTTCTTTTGATTGATTTCAATTTAGCAATAGAATAGAACACGTTCTTATGACACGATTTTTTTTTTCTATTTATTTTTAACTTCAACATATTAAAATTTACAATAAATTGACCTAAAAATAAAAATAGAATTTTCCATTTTATTCATTTTTTAAATCTAATCAAAAAAACATTCAAATAAATTATCTAACATGTGGATCTAACACATGTGTGATGCATGTAGATATTTGATTTTGAATAAAGTTTTAAATTTCTGTGTTTGCATATTTTTTCATATTTCATAAATTTGTTTTTGATTCAATTTCGAAGTGTTTTCAAAACAGATTTAGTATTCAGATTCCAGTATATAATATTTTTAGCATATTAGCAAATTTTCAGTTGCGAAAAAAAATCATTTAGAAAATTTCATTATGCGATTCAAAGGATTTAATTCTTACTGAAAAATGTAGCTTTTTTCATAAAATTTCAATTTCAATTCATGAAAATACCTCTTTTACTTTTAAAAGCATTTTTTTTTTCAAATCCGCCACCTTTTTTTTAATATAACTCATAAAATTTCATCAATATTAGCTTAGCACATCTGAAATTTCTATTATATGGAAAATATATTTTAAATACAAAAATAAATTTGAAAAAAAAATCAAACAAATTAGTTAATAGGTCGGGGTTAAACTATTTTCGTCTTAAATATTTTTTTTTTTTTTCAATATTTTATGTTATGAATAAACATGAATGAAAAACAGGAAAAATTCCAGCAAAGCGAAAAATCGCTTGATCATGATTAATGAATTGAATGTGTGGGAAATTGAAAGATAATTTTGATAAATAATGTTAATATAAATATCCACCAGTATATTTTTTCTTTTAAAAATTTGAAAAAAAAATATCTACATACATAGAAACCCACATCCGTACTCTTAGATTCCTTAGCTTAGTTTTTTTTTTTTTTTTTAATTCAAGAAAGTTCAATTGTCATTGACAAAGTGTCATTGTCATTGCTAAGTGAAAATCTTGTCAATCATTTTCTATTAATTTGTAATACATTTTATTAAAATGATACTACTTCTATAGTATTTTTTCTACACCATATAACGCAACATTGTACGTCATATCATGTACAAATAATTTAATAGATAGAATTTAACCTTATTGAACTTATGCTAGACAAAAAAAAATGATTTTTTTTTATTCAAGATTGCAAAATAAATTGGTTTTATAGAAATAAGTTATTTTTCTGAAAATGATAAATATACACGAATACTTTTTTTCATTTCAGTAAATGCTTATTTTCCCTCTTTTTTGTACATAAAACGAATTTTTTAATAAATTTCAATCAGCAAACATTTTTGTATAATAATTTTTTATTGCAACAGGTTTATAAATTCAAACATAAAAATTACTTCAGGTGTAGGTACTACACCATACCACTAAGATTTATTCAAGTATTCACGATATGTCTGCAAAACTGTTAAATAAAAAAAAAATTTCTTTACACAAGTCCGTTGCTTTTTTTTTTTAAATCTTTTTTACTTTTTAAATTGATTCTGACTTCGAATAAATTTACCATTTATTGTTAAAAAATATTCAAAGAAAATAAAATAAAAATCATGATAAAATTGAAATTTTTTAAAAAACGTTCTCGTATTCAATGAAACTTTTTCAATTTTTCCATGTAAAGAATAAAATTTATTGCAAAAATAAAATTTCATTACAAAAAAACATTTTTTTTTTTGATTCAATTAACTCAAAATTCAATTTAAAATTTTAATAAAAATTAAATTGAAATTTTAAAGGAAAAAAAATGGCACTGTGACTTGAAAATTTTTTCCTAAAAACACAAAAAAAAATATAAAGAAAATGAAAAAGACAAGAGTTTATTTGAAGCACAAATAATTTTTTTAACACTTTCTTGCAGACACATTTGAAAATGTCTGAAAAAAATTTCAACCTACTTTCTCTCCTACTCACGTCAACAACATTTAAAAAAAATAAAATAAAAAATAAAGACGTGTCATCAAAACAATTGACGTTGACAGTTTACACATTAAATTAACAAACTCCCCGGAAAGGGTTTATGATGTTGTTAATTTGAAAAAGAAAATAAATAAAATAAAAAAATATATTAATACTTCAACTTCAAGAAAAATGTACAAATAAATTAAAGTTAATTATTATTTTTGTAATTATCTAATTTAAGTTGCACACATGTCACTCACAAAGATTTCAATCAAAAAGAACATAAAACTTACTCAAATTTAAAATAAACAGAACATAAGAGAAATGCTTTTCTAAAGAAAGGAAAGTAAAAACAAACATAAATAAACATTAAAAAAAAAAAAGTATCATGTTTTAATCACATCATAAGCTAAGCCTCCTCTAAAGTATCATTAATCTCATCACGCATGGAACATAATTAAAGTAGCTTGAAGAACCATTGCAGAAAAAAAAGATATTCAGATAAAGTATAGTGAACAGCCATACTTTTAATGTAACTTAGGTACTCTACACGATATGGCAAAACGAGTCTTTTTTTTTTTGCAAACACTTAGAAAAAGTTAAATTTATAACAAACATAAGTGCAGAAGGTGATTCTAAAATGTTCTTGGTATTTAAAAAAAAAAATAATTTCTAGAAATGTGTTCTAGATAAAAAAAAGCCTTTACTTTTTGGATCTTTTTTCAACCTTTTTTTATATGTATAGTCATTGTAGTAGTCGTATGAGGTCTTCCATCGTCCCCTCGGCCAAAAGCAGAGTATGGTTCCGCTACAATGAATTCCAAGATGTATCCCTCTTGTCATTAAGGTGTCAGCCTTCTAATTTCAATCGATCCTTTATCATTCTTTAGCCCAGACACATACTCGTTAAGTTTTTGAACGTATTCTAAGGCTAATACCCACTTTATTCCTGTCCGACTTATCTGTTTGATCTCTGTCTATTTGCCCAGCACGATCCGAGTGATTTAGATTAAAAAGTCTTCTTTTATGTTATCAGTACTGTTTTTCGAACTGTGCTAGCAAAAAAAATCCAAAAAGTCAAAAATCAAAATTGCATTTTAATGTTCAAAATGAAAATGAACTAAGATCTCTTCAATACTAAGTGTACACTAAATTACAAATCAACTGATATCATCTTCGCCTTGGTTTATAACTTGCACAGAAGTACAATGTTACAACATTACATAAATTCAAAAACTAATGTTATTTATTCACCTACTTCCTATATTAACTTTTTTTCGACTAGATCTTGAATTGATAGTAACTTAGAATCTCTTTCATTTCAAAAAATTGAAGAAAGTATTAAATTGATCTTATTGAAAAGATATGAATGCTTTTTATCTTAACAGCTGTCAGTTCGATGTAATTGGTGTACAAACAATATTACAAAAGTTGGTTTGTGGCTTGTGGCTTGTAAACCACTATTGATTGACATTTTAAATGTCAATAAAGATTTAACAGAAATATACCTATGTCTTAATATCTATTTTTTTTTTTTTCAAATCTCACTTCAAGAAAACTTTACTATAGAAAACTTTAGACATAGAACATTTTATTTTACAGATAGAATCTTTTGTAAGACACTTAATGCTTTTCAATAGTACGTTAAGATTTTAGCATCAATTCACAAGCTACTAACCGCCTATACTGAATAAGTTTTTTTTTTTTTTTTTTTTTGAATCAAATTTATTCTTCACCTGAGAAAAAACAACGTAGTAATAGTAAAAAAAAATTGAAAACAAGTAATTAAAACTTTTCAAATCATAACAATAAGAAACACAATATTGTCTAAAACTTTTTAAATGGATGCTCTGAAGCTGAACAATAAAAAACAAATTACAAAAATTTTCAAGTGAATTTGAAATTTTCTTATTCTTATCAAAAAAATTGTTTTTCGCTTGTAAAGCTTCTTTCACTACAACAGGTAGCACAAACAAAATAAAAAGAAATTTATGGTTATGAATATAAAAAAAAAAATAGAAGAAAAATATATTATTCGTCTTCTTATCATGAATTTAAATATTTAAAGATACAAAAAAGTATTGTATACATCAAGAAATTTCATGTGGTCGTAATTTTGAAAATTTTCCCATAATGTGTGGACTGGGGGAAAAATGAATAAATAAAATTTCCCAAATAGAGAGAAGAAAATGGCTCTGTGTGGGAATGGAATACATCTTCTGTTATTTTTTTTAAATATTTTATTTTTGTACGGTAACAATACAAGCCAACGTAAAGAAGATCCTTTTTCCTATAATTGTATCAACACATAACAAAACTGTTCTTTTAAGGTGTTAAATTATTCATAAAGAAAGAAAAAATCCTTTTTTTTACCAAGGAAAAATAAAAAATGTTTTTTTTTTCGAAAGTAAATTCTACCACAAAGAATAAAAGAAGAAACCATATTATTTTTCAAGAAAAAAAAGTATTGAAACAGGAAATTGAAAGAGATGTCTTGTGTCTTGTCTTTTCTTATTTGTGTACATGATGAAATACTTTTTGAACACTTGGTAACATTCCTTTATCCGTATCAAAATAATCATGTGTGTTTGTGTTTTATAATGAAAATGTATGCTTTTAACAATGATAAAAATTTTACAGTGCTTTTTAACAAAATGACAACACAATTATTTTTTTCTTTTCAAATTATTTATTTGTCAAAGAACTTGAAAACTTGAATAAAAGTGAACACACACATTAGAAAATGAAAATTTTTGGAAAGTTCTGATTTGATTGTGAACACTCATGAAACACCTACAAGTCTTTTCATTCATAAAAAACATTCTAAGTATGATATAATGAAATGAAATTGGTACATTTTCCATTAAAGAACTAAAAAGCAATTTTCAAAGTAGAAATTTTACTTTACAAGAAAATCACATATTACAAACATTAAATTATGTAAAATGAAAAGTAATTTGTTATTTCATGATATAAGGAAAAATGTGCATAGATAAATAATGAATGCTTCACACTTTTGTAAGGATGCATTATCACTGGCACTCTACTTTGTCGTCATCTATTCCACTCAAAATTTTAGTTTATTTTATGTTTCAAAATAATTTAAAATTTAATTTATATTTATCTTTTAATCCAAGAAATTCACATACATTTCATGCTTTTCATTAAATACAAATTTCGGAAAAGATTAAGTAGTATAATAATATACAACACATATATGTATGTATGTATCCATTGTATGTATGTACATATGTAAGTATGTATCTATTAGCTTATGAACATGATTTTTGTTTTAGTGTTTACAGAATATTCGCATTAACTAATTTATAAATAAATCACATAAAAATAAGTTATATTATACATTTAAAATTAAAATACCTACTGACAATAATAATTGACATAACATGCAACATACCATTTTTGGTAATTTTATCTTTAACCGACATTTCCATTTTTGGAATACGAAAGAAAAAAGAAAAAATAAATAAATAAATATTATTGATTATTTTATTTATGATGTAATGTATTTTGACTTTGAGATAAGCAAAAATTAGTAAAGTATTTTATTTCTTTCAAATAACAACAGTTAATTATTTAAAAAAATTATTAAATTAAATTTAATCGTAAAAATAATTCATTTTTCAGACATTTTAAGGTTACTTTTCCAAAATTAAATATTTTATACATTTTTGTGGATCACTTCATTAATTAAATTTGTTGTCAATATACTCTCGTGGTCCACTTGAAATAATTGTTTTTTCAATTGAGATAAAAAAAAAACTTTTGTTTTCATTAATTGAAATTTTTCTCGTTTGCAAAAAAAAATGGTTCACGTCAAGCAGTCTAATAAACTTGTCTTTGAATTTACACTAAACACAAAAACTGGATACTAAACGAAATACTTGTATAAAACAAAGAATTCCTTTTTATCGTTTTTTCTTCTCTTATTTGTTGTAAAAAGTAAAACATTCTTCATCATAATTTATTTTATTTAGAAAATCTCTAAACAAGTTTTTTATACTGAACAAGATTTCCTTGTTTTACATTTTTTTATTTTTGCAACAACATCAACATTATAATCTTTGACATGAAATCTTGATGTTTTTGTTGCTGACACACATAACATATTTGTTTTATTTTATTCACCGACAGTGTGTAAATCATTGATTCGATTTTATTTATGTTAAATGTTGCTTTTGTTTTGTTTTTAATTAATGGTTAATTTAATATGATTCTATCTATAAGGAAGAGGCAAATTAATTAAGCAGAATTTTAATCAAATAGATACATATATCACCTGAAATATAAATTATCGTTCACAGAAAACAAGTTTGAAGATGTGCAAGACCAAAAAAAAAAAAAGAGATATGGATTAATTTATACTTACCACCCACAATTTAGTGTAACTGTAATTTATCCATTTTTTTTTTTTTTTTTTCAACTGAAAAATAATAATCTTGACGCTTGACGAGATTTGATTTTTTTATTTATTAGTTTTATTTGAAATCATGTCACTGCTTTTTGTGCTTATCAACGAAAAAAAAATGCATTAAGTATAATACTTTTGATTCATTGAGTTTCTTCGAATCATGTATGTATTATAAATGCAAAAAAAAAAACGGGTATTTCTCATATGATGCAATCATGTCATTCGAGTAGAATTTTAAATTCATTTACATGTCCATCATGCATATTAAAAAGTTGTTTGATTGAAGTTAAATTTAAAGATCTCATTTTGAAAGTCATCTTAAAGCGGGTATTTACAGTTGCTTTTCATGATTTTTATCATTATCAAGTAATTTTCTAGAAAATTAAAAATTTTTATGCAAAAATGACAAAATGAACCAACCTAACGATGAATTTTTTTTTTACTTGAAGCAGTAACACAAATAACAACAAAAAAAAAAAGTTTGTCCTTTGAAAAACGAAATAAGATTTCACCATAAAAATGCTACAATTCAGTCTAAAATTTTCACATTTTCAACATCTTAAATTAATTGAACGTTACTTGTTCAATACAAGTTCTTCTACAGATCCATTTGGAATATATTTTTTTTTGCAATTATTTTAATTTATTTTTTTTTTGTTTTGGTGAAGTAGAAAGTAAATACAACTAAAAAGTACTTGAAAACTCGTGGCAAATTTCTTAAATGATTTTTCTAGACAAACTATAAATATTTACAAACAAATATTGCAAAAATCAACTTTTGCTTCTTATGAAATTCAAGTATCGGACAATTATAAAAATAAATAAAAACAAAAATTAAATAAATATAACATTTCCAGACTCTCATAAGAAAATTTATCAAATTTCAACAAAATATAAAAAACAAAAACGTTCTTAAATCAACAAAAAATGTCAGTCAAATAAAAATAAATGTATCTTTATATTTTCAATCTGAAAGAAGATTGAAGATGAAAAATAATAAAAATTTTTAGATTCTTGTAAGTTGAAGAAAAAAAATTATTCAATGATTCATGAATTCAACCATAGTAGAAATTAAATTTAATTTAATTTTACAACCAAACTACAATTAAAGTTTTATTTCTTTTTCTTTCTTTTTTTTTTTTTACAAAGAATTTAAGTCAATAAAAATATGAAATGCTTAAAAACTGCGTACAATTCAATTAAAATGATTGTTTTTTATAATAAGCATGTAATTTTTTTTTTTTTGAATGAGTAATTATGTGACTAAAAATAAACATGTTACATAGATTTAGAATGTAATAAAATTCTATCATGCAAAATACATACGAGTACATCCCAAATATTTTATTGATCATTCCACACCAAAGACGTGACCATTTTTTTTTATTTAGGAACATTTAAATTAACTTTTAATGACCGAGAACCGAATCAAATTACAAAAAGTCATCAAATTTTTTTGTTAATGCTGAAAAAAAAATAAACACATTAAGTTAAAATGTTACCATAAAATTTTGACATCTTATAAAAAACTTTAAAAACTTAAGAATACGCTTTGAGTCGAAATATCTCTATAGGTTTTGCATTTCGTATTATTGTGGTTCAAGGTTGGACAAATTCAAGTTCCATTACATTGTGAATGCAATTAAATCAATATTATGCACTTCTTTGCATTTGAATAAGAAGAAGAAGAAAAAATCAAATAAACGAGAACAGTCCAAGATCTTTTATAAAAATATACTATACGAGTACATAGATACTCCATGGAACACATAACTAAAACGAATGTTTAAGTGCAGTAAAATGGGGTCTTATAATAAAATAAATATTTAAGTGCAAATTAGTCATTGTTTATCTTTTAAAAACCATACAAAAAATTTAATGTAAATTTTAATATGTTTTTAAAATTGAATATATGTTTTCTATACAAAGATATCATAAAATTATATTACTATGCGATGGGATAAAACGTAATGTATCGTAAAAGACATGTTGTTGTCTTTATTTGAAAACTTGAAATAAGTAATATTGCATTTTAACCATTTCAAGAATATAATTTACACGTCCTAATACTTTTGAGAGAATATGAAAAATGATTCTAAAGAATCTGTCAAGAGATTTGTAACGGACTGAACAAAATGAATATGTAAATACATATAGAGTTACTGTTACTGTAAAAAGAACGAATTGTATACAATAGTGTCAATGTACACTGTAGTGTCCTTACGAAATAAATTATATCAAAAGAGCTATAAGTATAGATTGCAAATAAAATTTCATTTGAATAAAATACTATTCAATTTCTAAATTACATGAAAAATTAAATTCATAGGACCCAACTTGATCTTAAATTATCTACAATTATTTTCAAGTTAACAAAGTCTGTTACATGAATTGTATGTACAATTTCTTTTATGACTTTGTTTTACTTTTGAACACCATTTTTTCGGATTTTTTTTTTAAATCTTTTGATCTAATAAACTTAAAAAATTACTTCAATTATGTCCTTTGAATAAACAACTAACATTTATCTAAATAGCTTGTAATTTATAAATAATAATTGATAAGTATAAAGATCAAATCTTTTATTTAGAAAAATATAATATTGAGAATATGTACCACATGCAGTGCTTCATAAAATACAATAAGAAAATTTATGTTATTCTTTTAGATGAAGGATATCTATTGTAAGAAAAGACAAATATACATACATATATAGTATAAACATATATACTCCAAAGCTTAGTATCTACATATGAGATCAAATTCAAATACTACAAAGCTATTCGAAATTGTTAAATAAATTGCTAGATAAAATCTTTAAGATATACGGCAAACCATTAGAAGTTAATAGGATATGTCGCTATTGTTATTTCAAACGGGATCATGAGTTACAAATAAAATTATAACAGTACTGTGGTTTTTTAAAGAAAAAAAAAGGGAAATCAAAGATAAATTATAAAAGCATGAACAGAATGAAAGAAAATGTATTAGAAATTTTCCAATGCCAGATTAAAATCAATAAATATAAATTTTTTAGACACAAGGATTAAACTGGTGTAATTACGTACTGGTTCACTTTTTTTTTACTCGTTTACTTTCTATGAGAAATTATTCAAAATTAAAATCAATATTTGATCTTCCAGTTTTTCCTTAAACTCTTTGGAGTTTTTCTAAAAAAAAATTGATTTTCATTTAACAATATTTTCAAATTAAAATAAACTAATTTTTATGAATAATAAATTTATCCTCCCACTCACCCCTTAAAATGGTTTTTTTTTAAAGAATTTTCTTTATGATTAAAAACACAAAACACAAAACTTTCTAACAATTTTCTCTTAAGAATTTAATCACATTTTCTTGGCAAAAGATTACGCCTGACTATCTTTCGAATTTTTCGCATTGAAAAGATGTAACTAAGACATTTTCTATGTAATTTTATGTATATAAGTTAATCAATGTTATAAGCTAATTCTATTTAGTATGGCGGCTATAATTTTTATAAAATACATCAAATTAAATTTAAAATATAAAATTTATAAAATAAAATTAGAATTATCAAAGTTTGTGTAAAATTAACGCTTTCAATAATCAAATTTGAAAGTTTTCTAAAGATAAAGTTTTTGTATATTTAAATATCTTTAATTTTATTAAATTTCAAGAATTAGCACATATAATTTAATTTCAAGTGAAAAACTTTCCATTTTTAATTACATCAAAATTAAAAAGTATAATAAATAAAACGCGTGATAACGAGGAATTAGAGCTTAAGTACCTAAGATAACGCTTAAAAAAAAATAGTAAAAATAATTTGTACTACATGCAATGTGTATGTAATCTATTAAATTGACCGCATATTTTAAATTTTTTTCACATTAGAATGTTTTTACTATTTGATTAGTTTTTTTTTTTTCATTTGAAAATGATAAGATAAATCGTATTTCATTCTATTTATCATTTTTATAATGTTTTTATTGTTTTTGTTTTCCAATTTAATCATGAATCATGTACTCGTAATTATTAATGTTTATTTTATTAAATTATACATTTAAATGATGTGTATTTATTACTATTTAGACTTTAATTACACAATATTTACATAAATAAATAATGTTTTTGTTTTATATTAAAATTCATATTAAAGATAAATATTATTTGTAATTTTTTTAGTTAAGTAATTAATTGAGTAATCAGTTTCCAATGTATTAGTTTGTATAAAAGTTTAAATTATGACATTTCAATGATTTTACATGAAATTATTAACTTTCAATATTGGAAAAATTATTTTAAGGTATGAGATATACATCCATCCATCCTAAACTATATTTGCAAAACAAAATAATTAATAAACAATTCAGAAATAAATTGATTAATGAAATAAAAATTCTAAAAGCTTAAAAAATTATATTAGACAGCAAACATTAAGAAGTCAATAAAACCGCATTGCACTTTAACCCTTAAGCTACATATCGAGTTTGACCATAGAGTTGTATCACTCGTACGGACTTTTATTTTCAAGGAAAGCAGGCACCGGTATACACTCTTCAAAACATTCTAAACGCTAAAGAATTTTACGAAAAAATACGCAGCCACAGAACACTCTTTAGTTGCGCTTCGTTTTAAAAAATAAACTTATAGATGAAAGTACCACATAGTAGGACAGTAGGTTAAATTATGTAGATGTAAAACCTTGTTTTACCTATACTCTGTACTAGATATACATAGACATACCTGTAAATCTGAGAATTGACAATTTTACGATATAATGTTACAACCGATGAAGAAAAAAAACAGTGAAAAATTCAAAAAACATAATTTTTTTTACTACATTTAAAACCACATTTTGCGGTAGCAAAACATTGTTTTAAACACGAAATCTCTCAATAACAACGTGGATAAAAAGCCCCATTTTATGTCACTAAAAAAATTAAGACATAACAAAAGTTACAATTTTTTTTTAATGAAGACTAGAATTGGATTTTACAGAAATAATCTTATAGATGAAGATTTATGAATCTTTTTAAATATTTCAATGTCAAGTTGTCTACTAAGCTTGTCTTAAAGAACTTGTCAATCAATTAAAAAAAAAAAAATTACGATAAAATAAATCTTTATTAATTTTCTAGACTATATGTCTGCAAATCCGTAGATTTTATTATCAAATGAAATAAAATCTTTGACTTCCAAGAATTACGTTTTGAGATTATTAAGTGTACACAACATAAATGACAAATTGTAATAGCTTATACATAATTATGTAGTATGTTCGTTCTCATAGTATGCAAATTGCAATAATTGCTTTAGAAACACCTTGAAATTCCGATTTACTTTTACATTTATGTTAATTTAATTTTGTTATCATTATAAGTCATACATTATACCAATTTTTAAATTTACATTTAATTAAAATAAATCTTAAATACAAGCTAATCTGTCTTGAAAATGTCTATTTTTAATTTTTAAGTTTATTTACTATCTAACAAATTGCATTCTAACAAAAATCAACTCTTACACCTTACACGATATACCTTTTGAATAATTTACTTAAGATATCTACTTTTACAAAATTCCAATTTTACAATAATTAATTATAGAATTTTTTTAAAGAAAAAATTAATCTAAAGTTTAGAGTAATTAATTACCAACAATAGTGTTTTTTTATTAATAAAATTACGTCAACCTAATATTATTTTAAATTGACTCATAATCTAGAACTCTGTCAATAATTAATATATATGTAGCTTTTATTTTTCACGTTTTAATATCATGAATATCTTAACCTGTCAATTAATTCATTTCTTAGTTAATTTAGTTGTAAATAAAATTCCTTAAAATATCATAACATAAAAGTATCTACATACTTATAAAAACACATCACGATTATTAAGTCGAGTGATGTAATTCTTAAACTAAAGAAAAAGAAAATTAATAAATAAGATGTATGTATGCTTTTATGCAAATACTACAATGGGTTCAGCAAGTATTTTAAAACAAAAAAAAAACAATTAATTATATTTGAAATCTTAGAACTTTTATTATAATTTTATAAAAGTTTATAAAATGTTTACAGACTTAAGATATAAAACAAAACTTTAGCACACAATGGGAATGGATTTCAGAAAATTTGAATTGAAAATACAATTGAAGGAGAAACTTTTTATTTGAAAAAGGATTCATATCTAATTTTCATATTAAGTATTTTGAAATTTATTGAAAAATCTTTTTTATATCTTTTTTACATTATACATTTATTCTAAATACATTAGATAAACGTTAGAATTCCCAAAGTAATAACATTTTGTTCATGAAAATCACTTCAGTAGAACGCACTTGATATGATTATCATGAACTCATATAAGCATGCATAAAATAACATACGAGATAATAATATGTTTTGTAAAAGTTTTAACATTTATTTTAAATGGAAACTGCATATATTGCATATCGTTAAGTACACGATATATGCCTTAGAGTCAAATACATATAATAAAGAGATTATATATTCACGACAGAAATGTTCATTTTAAAAACAAACAATTATTTATCAAATTGCAATTACTATGCACTTGTTTGTTAAATCGAAAAAAATATTTGACAAAAAAAAAATACATATATTGCAATATTTTCTGTGTTACCAATTTAATATGTTGCATATTTTTATAACACTTTTTCATGGTCTAGACATACTTTTGTTTGTTATGGAAAAAAAGCCATGTAGTTTTTTTTTCTCTTTTGTTTTTATTTTTTGTAATTCATAATATCGTAAACTTTAAACGAATGTCAATTATTCACAAGTCACAAAGATCAAACAGACCATAAAACACAACACATTCACAGAGCCGTAGTCGATAATGTTCTCTTTCTTTGTAATTTTTTTATTTTTTTTTTTATTTGAAAATAAAAATGGAAAAAAAAACATTTGATGACATACTGGAATTTGGCCAACATTTCTTGAAATGAATAACATTTTAATTTTGATTTTATTGTTTTAGGGTTTTTTTAAATAATAAAATGGGCGACGTTCCATCGTAATTGGCTTGCTTAAAAAAAAGTAATTTGTTAAATATTTTCAAAACAAAGCTTTTGAATTCAATACGAGTACACTTTATATCCTTTTTTCAAATTTATCCTTTCTCTTTATTTAATCTCAGATTGTACTTAATAGCCTTTTACCATATTTTGTTTCAAAGAGATAACGCTGATTAATGAAGCCGGAAAAAGGAAGGAAAAGAAAAGTTTTTATTAATATTCTGCTTAAACAAACGTGGATTACAAGAGAAAATCATCTAAGCAAAGCAAAAAGAAAAATAACAACAAAAAAAGCATTTGCAATATTCTTTTTTGCGAACATTATCCTTATATCAAAATAATCCAGAAAAATGAATGAAAAAATGTTTTATTTTTCTTTTCTAGCATTTGTCCTTTTACCCATTGAAATGAATAACAATATAAAAAAATAATTCAAAATTTGAACTCAGGTGTAAAAACAAAAAGTTTAAAAAAATTCATACATAGTTCTTACGTGTTGTTATCCTGTTGGCACATTCATTCATTTTTATTATCTGCTTTTACACACAATATGATTCAGGTTTTTGGAAAAACAAAAAGGATAAAAACTTTTTAGAAAAAAAAAAATCTGATTTGAAAATTGTTCATGTAAAGATTATATTTGAGTTGAGTAATATTTATTTTATTCAACATATTTATCATGTCACCATCAAAAAGAGAAGAAGAAGAAAAACGAAAGGACTAAAAGGATAACATAAAAACATACAGAAAAAATTCTACATACATATCATAGGTACATATCTCTAAACTGAATAAATCATGTTGGATTTGTTTTATCTTCTCTTGAATAAATTTATGTTTTATTTATTTTTAAAAATATACTCAAAATATTTTAAACTTCTTATACTAACTGACGATATAATATTACACCTTTTTCGACCCACAATTTTACCTTATTTTTTCAAACAGAATTTCAATATTCTTGTCGTCATTATATATGAGAAAATTTCGCGGACACTTAAATTCTTAAGTATTCACATAAATATATATACTACCTCATTTATTATTCACGTTTACCTGTTGTGACCTGATAACGTTTCTTCTTTCGATCATTTTTTTTTTTTGTGATTTCTTAAATGTTTAAAAACAAACATCTTTTGCATACTTAAGTAGTGCTTTAACACCAAAAGCATATAATTTAAAGGTGACAAATAAATATTTTGTATGAACACACAGTTGCAACACATTAATTTCATAATGTCATCGTTTAAATGCATGTCACGTATAAGTAGTATGCAAAACAAAACCTTAGAAAAATTCAAACATTTGGTTAAGTACTTACTTACTTACTTACTTGTTGTCTAATAAATTTAGATATTTCAACTTGAACTACATTTTACCTCAAAAATTTGTATTTTTTAAAAAATTTCAAATTTAAAGGATTTTTAAAATACAAAATTTAACTGAAGTTGAAAGACTTTTTTTTATTTTTTCGGTCTGATAATTTAATTTATTTATCACAATACAACACTTTGGGATAAACAATAGATACAATACATGACTTGACACATTGAGAAAAGTATATATCAAATTTTTTGAACATGACGTTACAATATTCTCATGATTTAATTTAATAGAAACTGATTAAGTAAGTGTAATTTTCAACACATGTCATCTAAATCAATCATATGAACTATTAGACATTGTCATTAAAAAATGAGTGAGTATATACTTACAATAAAACTGATGAATGATCTAGCTGATAGTTCAAATTAAGATGGATGAGATATTTTTCATAATTTTGAAGAATTTATGTGTGAATAAATGTGTAACAAGTGAGTGTTATATTTTAAATAATTTTGACAGGTTTATTAATAAGAATTTTCATTTTTTTGAAAACAAAGAAACGGATAAGAAATTATTATTCATTATTTTAGAGTATCTTAATTAAAATTGATTTTTCTTAATTATTGACTCGTCAGAGTTGAATAAGTTTAAAATGACCCTTCTTTAACAAAATTATTTAAATGTTTTTAAAAAATATTTGTTTTTTATACAAAAGTCATAAAAGCTAGGAATAAGGGAGAAATTAGAGCTTGAAGATTGCATTTCAAAAGGAGTCATTTCAGTACATTCCACTATTTTTCTCTTGAAATTTTTCTCATAGTCTCCTTTATTTGATTTTTTTTGTTTCCTGAAACAACATTTTTACATTAAATAAGATGTTTTCTTTGATAGAAAATTTTGAAAGTTTTCTTTTTCATTTATTAACATGGAAAACCTCACGTTTCACATGAAGAAATGGAAGCATTTCACATTTTCTTTTAACAAAAAAAAATTCATTTGAAGGCTGTAAAACATTCAAAGAAAAACACACATACACAGCAAAAAAGTACTCGAGAATATTTAATATTTCAAATATGTGCAGAAACAAAAAAGAAGAACGTGAATAGTGTTTTAAAAAAGAACTCTATGAAGTAGGGAAAACCTTTTTTAAAATGAAATTTTCATGTGTAGTGCCACCATAAAAGTTTTTAATTAAAAAATCATGTTTGGCACACGTTTTCTTCTTTAGAAAAAACATTGGTGTAGTATTTAAAAACATTAAAATCTGTTAAATCTCAGCGCGGTTTATTTTAGCAAAAAAAAATCATTCATAAATTTGAATTAAAATAGTATTTGTTTAATTTCATATTTTTACATAGAAATAAACTTAAAGCTCTACAACAAGTAACAAAACATCTAAAGATTAGAATTTTTCATTCATACCAAAAAATATATAAAATCTATCTCAAGAGAACCACAGACTAGAATATAAAAAACAAAATACATTTCTTTTAAAAAAATTGAGATATAAAAAAAAAATCTTTTATTTTAAAAATTTACATGAATTCTAATTTTTTATTTTCACAAAGGACATAAAAATCAAATCCATGAACAAAACAATACAATACATTATTGTTCTAATTCGAATATTCAACAAAACTTTTGGGATTTATTTTTATAAATCTTCTACTATAACAAGTCGATTCTCTAAGGAAGGATATGGAGAAAAAAGAAATTTCCTGACTATGACACAAAAATTTAAAAATATTTATTTACCATTTTCAATTAAAATCAAAGATAATAAAGAAGCTTTTTAAAATGGTTTTTATATCCCCATAGAAAACACTATACTTCAAATTTATTTTTAAAATTAAAAACAAAACAATTTTGTTTCACGTAAAAAAAATTTTTAATTTAAAACAAAAAAAATTTTACATATCCTTATAATGATGAAAAGAAAACAACATACATACAATTACGTGCCTTCGAGACACATTTACGAAAAAAAAAAAAAATACCAAACAACTTCAAATCACAAAAATATACATGAAAAAAAAAACATAATTTTCCAAATGAAAAATTATGAAAATATTTGATAAATTTGTTGTTCTTTTTTTGTATTCATAACATAGAAATACAAAAACATGTTATCCTTGATACTTGAACTTTATTAAAAATCGTGTCATGATAATCATAAAATGAAAATTCCTTTTTTTTTCTTGAAATCCCACACAATTCAATTTATTGTTATGATTTTTTTTATTAAAATGCGTGAAATTTAGGTAAAAAAAATTTATTTGAAAAGAAAAATAGGTAGGATGTTAAGGACTACTTTCAAATTTATAGATTACTTCAAGTTAGTTAAATTAAAAACATAATTTTATTAAAATAAGCTACTTTGCTGAAAAAAAAAGAACAGAACATTAAAGAACTTTTTAAAATAATAAATTATTGAGAGTTCTTAAAAACTTTTTTTTCTTTACAAGGACATTCTTTCAATTAGTTTCTTCTTCTTTTTGTGTTTTTTGTTTCTTTATTGAAAAAAGACTTTTCATATAACTACGCGTGATATTTAAATCTTAGTGCTGTCCGTTTTGGTTCACATCTCACGTAGAACTTTTAGATACATCTACTATAGATTTCAAGTTTTCAAATATCTTAACTAGATCTAGATTTTTAACTTTTAAATTGAGTCACGACGTAGGACATCCCTGCACTACACTTTTAATGCATGGTGATAAATAAAAATTAAAAAAATTGTTGAGTGAAATAATTTTCTGTTAATCCTTAAATTTTCTTCCTTTTTTTAAAAATATTTTCTTAATTATCCTGCCATGTCATCTTTATGAAAAAATTGAAAAAAATTATGATTAATTGCATCCGATTTATTTTTATGCAATATGATTCATGACAGCATTTACAATATAATCGAAGTGTGTGTTACGCACGTATATATTTATTAAATTCTATTTTCTTGTTACTTTCTTTGAATTTAATAAATCCAAGACAGGTAGTATTTAATATTATAATTAGGATTAAAAAAGATGTTGACAAGTATCTACCTACTCCATTAGTCACCATCACCAACTGTATGTATTACAAATCTTCTTTTCACATTCACCACATATAATGTGTCATTTTAAATACCACATACATACTCGTACATACATATTTCTATATTTAAAAATCTTTCAAGAAAAACAAAATTCAAATAATTCACTTTATTATGTGTTCAACATTATGTAACACAAAGTTAAAAAAAAAAATATGGAAAAAAAAGAAAAGATGGAATATTTGTAGTTTCAAGTTCCACCATAAATCATTTCATAAGCTTCCTTAAAATAGAATAAATTCCATAAAATATGATGTGTGAAAATGTATGAGAAAAAAGAAAAATTAAAAGAAAAAATCTATTTCTAAGCTAGTTTTTTTTTTCGTGATGCATGTAATAAATATCAAATTCATTCCGATGTTTTATTAACAACAGAAAATATGTACGAGTAAATTTTGATTTAATATCTATTAAATATCTATTTAAAAACATGATGTTAAAAAAAACAATAATGGATCCTAAAATATGAGATGAATAAATTAAAAAAAAAAAAAAAAAAGAGAATAAAAATAAACATTATCATAGAATTTTTCATGGATTTTCATAATCAATTTTTGAATATTCCTCGATGCTGTGGCATTGTGCTAGAATAAAATTAGCACGTGTCAATGAAAAATTAACATCGAAAACTTGAAATTCATTCAATGGTTTTTTGTTTTTCAAATAAAACAGAAAAAAATCATTTAAGATAAAATGTAGGTCAAGAAAATATGTTTTGTATTTTTTTTTATATACATACATATCAAAGATGCTGATAAGCGCGATGAGTATTGATTCTTGAGATATTTTAAAATATTTATAGAAAAATCAAGAACTATCAAATTTATGATCGACTTTTTAAAATATCTTTAGATTTTAGATTTTTCAGTTTTTCTCAGTTCATATTACACACGCACATCCTTTGAGTTTAATTATATTTTTTCTATTGCATTCCAACTACAGCAACAGCGACAAGAGACAAGAGACACGAGACACGAGACAAGGACAAGAAACAAGAGACAAGAGACAAGCGACAATAGACAAGAGACAAGAGACAAGAGACACGAGACACGAGACAAGGACAAGAGACAAGGGACAAGAGACAAGCGACAAGAGACAAGAGACAAACGAAAAGAGACAAGAGACAAACGACAAGCGACAAGAGACAAGACAAGCGACAAGAAACAAGCGACAAGGGACAAGAGACAAGAGAGAAGAGACAAGAGAGAAGAGACAAGCGACAAGAGACAAGAGACAAGAGACAAAAGAGATACGAAACACGAGACAAGGACAAGAGACAAGAGATAAGAGACAAGAGGCAAGAGACGAGGGACAAGAGACAAGAGACACAAAACAAGCGACAAGAGACAAAATTTTGCTTGTTAGAAAATTTGTGAAAAAATTCTAGGAGCCCCGCGCATAGAGAAGAAATTGACCTTTTTTTTTATGAGTTATGAGTTAACAGCCGTAAAATAACATTTGCTCCCGACCCCGTGCTGGCTTAATCCGGCACTGACTGTTTGTTTATTCTTTCTAAAGAAATAAAGCAGAAAAAACTAGAAGTATTAGATCGCATGCAATTCACAAATAATAACCTAAGAAATATCTAAAATATTTATTTTTCTTCATATTGATTAATTAAACTTAAATATTTTCACGCATAAAAAATCTATTATCATTTTTTTTTATTTTTAAATTAATGCGAAGTGTTAAATAAATGCTTTTATGAACTTTTCAAAGCAAAAAATTCTTTGAAAACAAAATACTTTGATTTTAATTAATCAATTTGAAAAAAAAAAAAAATATGTTACAAGGACAACGTAAAGCGTTTTTTTCAATCTGAAAAAAAAATCAAGTGTTTATATTTACACGTCTGAGCGTATAGAAGTCAAACAAAACACCATAAACAATCTAATTTACATAATAAATATTTACTCATAATATGCAATTTGCACTTTTTCAGAATTTTAATTAAAAATAAACCACAAGTAACTTTAAATTTTTTAGATTTATTTATTATTTTGTATAATTCTTAAATGAACAGTGCTGCCAGCACATAAGGTATAGTAAGATTTATTAATGTGGAAAAACAAACAAACAAATAATGAACTTTGGTATGCATTCAATTTATCGTTTATTTACCTTTCAGTGTTATGAAATTATGATTTTGCTGATACAAATTTTGCAGATCACAGCAATATTTGGGTCACAAACAATTATACAGTTAGATAATTTCTATATTTAAATTTAAAAAAAAAAAAACTTTTAAATTGCTTCCGAATGTAATTGATACAAATATCACGAATATATAAATTCAGAATTTAGATATCGTAAGAGAGAGCTTCTCAAGAAAAAAAATTCCATAAGAAATTAAAACGATAACAAATAAAGGAAATGAAATAATAAACTTTTATCTATTGAAAAAAACGATACTGAGTTATTAAATTGGAAATCAAAAATATTTCATTGGAATTTTTATTTAAAATATCAAGAGCATATTTTTAAGTTTTTTGACTTCAAATTTAATTTGAAAAACGCAACGATAAAGCCGATTTCAATCTATAATTTATTTTTTCAAAATAAAATGCGTAGCTCAGCGAAAAAAAAGTTGGCAAATAAAATAATCATAATAGCTTGAATTGTTTTTTTCTCTTTTTTTTTTTTTTTTGCAAAATTTTAATAGATATTTCTTGACAACAAAATCACTTGTTTTGTTTGGTTCATTGACTTTTTATAAATGGATGGACTTTGTTTTTTGCGGACAAAATTTTTTTTTGTTTAAATGAGACGCTTAGCTCTAAATTTTATCAAACAATGTTGAATACCTACATATTTTCAAAAAACTTCAAATAACAAAAATACCCTAAGCTGTAACTAGTTCTGTCGAATTTACAACCACACTCACAAAAAACAAAAAAACAAAATTAGGCTTCAGACCATTTTAACTCTGAGTGCCTCAACTGAAGCCAGTAAAAGTCATGTATCTAATTGCATGGAAAATATTGTTTTATTGATATTTCAGAATAAATAATTATCAGGGATCATAAATAAAAATATAATTTGACTCTGCACAAATTTAAAAATTCAAGAATGAATTGTAAAATGATTTGTTTATTGACTAAAAATTAATTTAAATAAAATTGTTTTGCGTTTTTAGTTGAACATTTTTCGAACAAGAATATATCTTAAGTATGATGTAATATATATGTACATATGTATGTACTTATAGATATCTACTGTATAGAAATTCACATTTTATTTTTACTTTTCTTTGTTTTTATTTCAATAAACGCAACAGAAAAAATTTCATACTAGCAATCTCAAAAAGCAATTTCAATTTTAATTTCTTTCATTTATTTTGAATGTTCAAGTATTACGTGATAAGAATACTAATTGATTCTATTTAATATAATTTAAAATTTTTTAAGCATTCAATAAATGACATTCATTATGATCAATGTTTATCGATTTTCATTATAATTCTAATAGCCCGACTATATGTTTACTATCTACATACAATATACTCGTAATGTTTGGTAATTGAATATTGTAAAGTAAATTCTCTTTCAGTATAAATGCAACCTGAATCTGTCATTTTGAACAGCAGGCTACCAGCTATAACAATCAAATAGATTTAATAAATGACCATTTATCACACTTGAAGTGTAATCACACGCTTATTAATTAATAATTTACTTTTCCACAAAACAAAAAATTATTTCTCATGCTGATAGTTGTTAAACTACTTTTGCTCCTACTACTAAAATTATGTTGGTCAATAGATAGTTTTTCATACTTATTTAAAATTCATTTAAAATCTAAATAAACCATTTTTTCTATCTTTTACATAAACTTGTATTTTCAGATGAATAACAGATATCAAACAAACAGTAGCAGTTTATGCTTTCAATTTTGAAATTCGTTTTTGAGTAATTACTGATAATTTTTCAACTCAAAACAGTAGAAAAGAAATCAGTTGACATGTATCTTTTACCAAATCTTTTTTTTTTTTTGTTTTATCTAAAAACATTTAAACTATTTCAAAAATAAGAACTATTATTTACAGTACCCACTAAGAACCCTAAATAGAAATTCTATAATTCATGATATTTCAATCCTTTTTACATTTCGTGAATGGAATAAACGAAAGAAAAAAATAATAGTTCACAAGATAAATTGGTTAACATCACAGATAAATTTAGATAGAAAAAAGGATTATGTTAAAATTTGATCCTTGTTAAGTTTTAAAATGTAATCAATCAACGATAAGCTTTAAAAGAAATCCGTATAAATACATTATGTGTATTCAAAGTTTTAGAAACGTAATATGAAAATAATTTATCTTTTTCGGCACTGTTGTTTAAATCTTTTTTTTTTTTTTTTTGTTAAAAGATTTTAAGTATATAATAACAATGTTTATGTAAATTTAAGCCTTCCAAACGATATTTCTTCAATAATACGTTATTTGTTTTGCGTTCATATTTAATTTCATAATTAATTGCTATTTTTATTTGTTACAAAAGATTGTTTGTTTTTATTCTTGAAATTATCAAACTTTTGATCTTTTCTCAAGTCATCAAAAAAAAAAAAAAAGTTTTATTTTATTAAATTAAATGTTTACTTTATAAGTTCCTCTTAATTGTTTATATGAAACATAATTCTTAAATAAATTATGACAAAATCACATTCAAAAACAAAATTAATAACGATTCTTTTATCTTTTTATTCTTTTTTTTTTTTTGTTTGATTTGACTTACTAAAAAAATATTCAATTGAATTTTTATTATTTGACCATATTTTGTTTACATATTAATTTTATGCTTAGATAAAATGAAATTTTCTATTGATAGATATTTTATTTTTAAATAAACAAACTAACATAAAATTCGAATTACGCAAAAAATTCAGTATAAATAATTTTTAAATCTGACTCATACTTGTATAGTAATCTTCAATCATCGCTACTTCTTTTTGTATTAATCATTTTATTCATTCATATTGTCAATTAATTTGTTTTCGATACGAATCAGTGAAGTCTCATGGTTTTCATACGACACAATAATCCATAAAATATAAATTAGTAATTTTTTTTTTTTTTAAATTAATTGTTTGATTTTATCGTTTTGTCTTAAATGAAAATTATTCTTTGAAATACAAAATTAATCTTTTATAATAAATTGACAAGCAATCTTTTGAATACATTTGCAATAAACAAAAACTATTTATTTGTTCAGTTGTTTTTTTTTTTTTATTAGAATAGGAATTAAAAAAAAATAGCAAATAAAATTACTCATATTTTGCGTGATATTAAATAACAAAAATAGTGAAGTAATCGAAAATCAAACTTTAGAAAAACTTGACTCAAATCTTAGCTTTATAGCATTTTTAAAAATCATGTAAAAAGAAATAATTTCACAGGTTTTAAAAAATGTAATCAATGACATGGAGAAAAAAAGTGATATCAAGGATAATGATATGTTATCATTGAAATAAACATGAATGTATGAATTCACTTCCTTGAGTAAATCAAGTCCTGTAATAAATTACGGCAAAGGTAATTTAATTAGTTCTACTAGCATATACATAGGTTGAAATTATCACTATTAACCTTTTGCGGTTTCCAATTTCAACTATAGGTATAATATTATAATGTCCACAGAACACTAAAAACGGAAATACAAAAACCATAAACACACGTGTGAATTTTGCATTACAAAGTCCAACAATTATGAAAAGAATTGTATTCAGCTAATTCTCTCACAATAAATCGATTGCATTTTTCATGATTAAAAAGCTTTCCAGTTAAAAAATTTCTCTGTTAGTACTTTCTCTAGTCTACAGAAGGAGTAAAATGAATAAATTTTTATTTTCGAATTTCGTAAATACATATAAAATTAAATAATTAAAGTTACCCGATGCAAGTTTTTTTTCTCTTAAGAAAGCATATTTTCGTATATTGCATTGTGTGTGTTTAGCATAATAGATTTTCCGACAAAAAAAAGCTTCATTTAATTTTCAAATGTAAAATATAAAAGGATATTTCAAAATATCACACCCGGGTTTAATCGAAATAAAAAATTGTCTAAATAATCAGAAAAATCATCTTTTAATAAAACAAAAAAAATTTTCTATAAAAATTTTGCTGATCCAGCAAACATTCGTTTGAAATTTGAAACTGTTAAAAATTCATTCATCATCTGCGTTATGCATCCTCTAATTCCTGTATCTGTATCTATTCATTTGCCGCCTTTATTCAGATTCAATCAGATTCGAAATGAAATCTCTGAGTACATTTTATTTACAAAATTTATATCTTGCTTACTACTAAATGCTAACTTGATTGTTATAATATTATATGTTGGCTGTTTATTTTGTATCTTTCATTAAAGTACGGTAAAATTTACCCACCAACCAACCACCACCTCTTTCCTTTGGATTTATTTATACATATTATTATTGTATTTATTTTCTATATCATTATATTTTTCGCTTTCATTAGCAGTATTTATCAGTATAGTGGCAGCAGCAAAATAAAGCAAATCATTATCATTCTTTTGCTATTTGGAATTGAATTTTAGAAAGCACTTTTTAGTTGCGAATTTGCTTTCGAAATGAACGGAAGACAAAAATTTAAGGAAATTGTGTTATAAAAGGCGATGAAAGGATTATAAAAATTGTGAATTTTAATATAATATTTTTTTCTTTTTTCATACCGATATTACGAGATTTTATTGAAAAGATTTTTTTTATTGTGTTTTACTTCCTTTTTTGCTTTCTTGAGAAAATAAATAAAAGGAGTAATTTTTAAATTAGTGTTTTGTGTTTATTGAAAAAGTGTTTTTAAAAAAAATATATATTAAGTAAATTAATGTACCATTAATCTCAAACGTACTGGAAATTTTCAGTTTAAAAAAAACAAGAAGTTTTGGTTTGTTCGAGTGCAAAGAGTTTAAAAAAAAAGTTATTAAAAATTACAAAGTTTTATAATTTAATTTTTGGATAAAACAAATTTTTAAGTAAGATATTTACAAAAAAATAATTAGTGAGTGAAAACTTAAAGTTTTTTATTTTAAATTAAATTACTACGTATTTTAAAGTTTTAAATACAATTACTCTAAACAATATAAAAAATACATACAAAATTTTGCAATTTATAATACTTTAACATTTTTTGTCATTGCACAAACATTCTACAAATAAAATTCAATTACAACTGAAAAACAAAAACTTTTTAGATATACATTTATGATTTATGAGGAAATTTTAAAGATTAAATAAATGTGGTGAGTTAAAGTTATTTTTTTTTAATCATTAAACTAATATTATCTTCGTCTAGTATCCTTGAGTTATTTAAATTTAAATTTAAGTAAAAACTTTTTTACTAATTAAATTTATTATGAAAAATTTCGGCATACAAATTACATGAAGAAAATATCTATTTTTACACACATTTCATCCGTGTATCTTTAAATATAAAAATCTTTCCCTGACTCATTCAATGCATGTTGCATCTAAAATAATGAACTGCATATTCAACCAAAAAACAAAAAAACAAAAAGTGAACTTAATTTTGTGTAGGCTTTGTATTATTTAATTCCTTTTCCGCCTCCCATATTTATTTACATCGTCATTTACTTGTGTAATTTGATGATGACCTTTCTCAACACTTTTGTATGTCTTATAAAATTATTTTCTGTTTTTTTTTTTTTTTAATTTAGAAAAGAAAAAAAATTAAAAATAAAAAAAATTACCGGCCGGCGCCAAGCTGTATGTTTAAATCAAAAAATTACACCTGAAAAAAAAAACACATTTTTTGTTGTTGCAGATTAACGTTAAATGCATGAGTGGGAAATTGATTGAATGTGGGTGGTATTTAAAGTTAAAAACCAACAAAAAAAACATTCGATAAAATGATTAATGTATACTCAAAAAAAAATGTTGAGTAATAAAAATTTCTTTTATTACATTATAAATTCTCGAATGTAATTCAATTCAACGCAAATCTTATTCAAATTCCTTTTTTTCTTTTTCATATATTATTTACGAGTATTTTGTAATGCGTGTAATATAAAACTATGAAATTGGATCTTTCAAGAGCTTCGAAAGCGGGAAAATTTATTCGTACATTTTAGGTATTTTTACTGGATATAGTAGACAGATTTATTTTATTTTTATTTAAGAATAGATACTATTCTAGACTTTTGTTAAAAATAAAATATGCAATTTGTGTATAGAGGAGATTTTACATGCATTATTACGTATGAGTTTTTTTTTTCTCTTGCTGGAGCTATATAGGTACTTACATACAAGTGTAGGTTGATAATTTTATATTATATGGTTTTTCTTTTGTTTGTGTATATAATATCATAAAAAATAAAATACAGATTTATTTCTATACGTTAATTTTTAAACAGAAAATAAATAATAAAATTGATGTTTTTTATGGGTTAGCTTTAATATTTTATGTGGCATCAAGTAATGGAAATTCAAGATTTTAGATACTTTTAATGTGCAATAAATAAAGTTGTCATTAATAGATACAATTAATAGTTATGTATTGTGTGATAATATCGTAAATTATTTAAAAATAAAACATTGGTAATCCTGTAATGGTTTATTAATGAAAAGGTACTATCCTGTAAAATTGTACATTTTTAAACTTTTCAAAAGGTATACAAATCAAAAGAAAAAATATATTCTTGAAAATTTTTTAAATTAAAATAAAAACTATCTAATCTCATAGAAAAATGCAAAATTGAGTTAGAATTCAGTCTAATAGAATAAAAAAATGCATATATTGTCCTTTAAGTTCAAATATTTGCACGATTATTGGTTATTGATTGTGAATCTCTGTGAACTATATGAACTCTCATTTAAAAAGCATAATAATAAAATATCAATCTTTTGTGATCTTTTCACAATTCTTCTATTGTTACATTTATTTTTTAAATTCGTGTCTGGATTTTCAATTCAATTCAAAAGCATAAAATCACAGATTCAATATTGAATTCAACAAAGAAAGAGAGAGAAAAATAAAAGAAAGAAAAAACAAGACTATGTATAGATGAGTTGAAATGATTGCTTTGCCATTATTTTAAAAGTTACAAAATCTGATATAAAATTATTTCTGTTCATATTAAAAAATTGTTTTCTATTTTTTAAATTATATAGTATATAGGTACATACTTGAAATTCGTTTTGATTTTTTTTTTCTCAAAAAAGTAGAACAATAAGATATCAAAGGTTTTTCAAATGTATCTGAACATTTTTGTATGTATATATACACGTATGTATGTACCTATGTAGAAATTTATAATATTCAAACAGATGTTGTTTACATCAAAAACAATTAGATAACCTAATAAAATATGATAATATATGTAAGTACATTTGTAATATGTGTACATAAAACATTGCACATTATATAGGATAAATATTTATAAATGTATGATATATGTAAATTTAATACACTATACTATACTATGGTATACACCTATTATCATTTCTAAATATAGATATTACATCTATCTTCTCATATTATGTTCAATAGTATATGTACATTTTAAAATTATGATATTGACTGTGAAAAAAAAAAAGATTTTTCTCAAAGATTTGTTAACGGAATAATGTAATACAAAATATGCAAGCATACATGCAAAAAAAAACCGGTAAAATGCAAAAATTCATGTGACATTTTATATATGCATACACAAAAAAAGATTTTTTTCTTGAATTGTTCATATACAGATATATTTCTTATTTAATTTCCAGATTTTAACTCTTTGATATCACGTCAGAAAAGAAAGAAAAGCCGCCTTGAATCACAAAATGAAATCGTACACATACATATGAGAAAATAAACAAATGTCACGAACACTTTATAATTTTTTTTTCTTTTAAATTTCATTTCGACCTAAATATATCGGTCACAATCACAATTTAATTTTTGTTTTGCTTTTTTGTTTATGAAAACAAAAAGTTTGTTCGTGCAATTAAATGAAAAAATTTAACAGGGTGTATTTAAAAATTCTCCAAAAGAAAAAAATGTAGAATGTATGTATATATGTATATACATATATATGGTGGCATTTCCTGTGGGTTTCTAATTCATCATAAATTTTTAAGATTTTTTTCATTCATTCATTTTTTGTCAGAAAACGTGTCGAAGAAGTGGTAGAAAATTTCCAGAGATTTGGCCAAATCATCTCTCATCATTCATTTTCATCATTACATTACAAGAAATAAAATTAAGTAATCTTCCGTTAAAAGCATTTTTTTTTTGTGAGAAAACAGATTTTAATTCATTCAGAGCTAAATAATTTTTTGGTCTTGCGAGAACCTTATTTCACGAATTTTTAAAGGATTCTACTATTTCCGAACACACGATTCAGCTTACTTTTTGTACTTTTTTCGTTGTTGCGTTTAAAGGAATAAGTTGAAGCAATATCAGAATTTAGTTGATTTTTTCCATCTGGATCCTTTAAAAAGAAAAAAACGAGCGTATCTCAATAACACGTAAAATTGGTAAAAGATTCAGGGTCACAACGAACTAGAAAAGGATTAACAATGAAATGAAAAACTTTTCTTTTTTGAAATTAAGTAGGTACAATATGTATAGATTTTGTTTAATTTTCCCAGTTATTAATCCACATTTAAAAAGCAAAAATTGATAGTAAAAATTTAAAAATATGAAAAATTTAGGATTGCGCTACCAACAAAAAAGTTCAACTCGCTCGTTCCAAATGATATTCAAATAACAAAGCACCAAAAAAAAAACGAATATCTAAATTAACATTTTTGCTATAATTTTAATTTACTTTTTAAATTTCACAAACCCTCATAACAAAAAAAAAAACCCTCCCACAATTGTGTCTGTGTGTACATAAATACATAATTAAAATTCTCTGATAAACATTGAATAAACATAATAATTAAACATTATATTTGAATGGAGATAATAAGTAAGTAGCTCGGTATAAATGGTATTTAAAATACACACGTTCATAAAGTGGTTTTTTTTCTCGTTTTTCATAAAATTAATTTCTGTTCAAATAATGAAAATTCGTTGGAAAAAAGTATTTAAAAAAACAAAAACAAAACAGACATAATTTTTCATTGTAATCATCTCATCAAGCTTTAAATTATGAAATTTTCAGTTAAAATTTTAATTATGTTTTTGAATGTTTTGTATAACCATGAAATTTAAATGTATAAAATATTGTTTTTCTTTAAAGATACATTTTTTTTTTCCTATTTTTAATTTATATTTTTTATTGCTACATCCTGAATTTATTTCACAATAAATTACGTAAAATATACATTTTATTTCATTTTTCAGAAATATCAAAAAAAATAATAATAATAATTTCTCTCGAAAATTTTCTGTACATGAAAATTAACAATTTTTATGAAATAAATCTTCATCATGTGCAAAATATTATTCAAATTAAAATAAAGATATATTCAATTTAATGTCAAATAAAAATGCAATTGAAAATAAAAAAATTGTACGAAAAAAAAAATCCGCAAATTAAAATGTCAAAAAAAAATGAAATTTTTTTAATTATTGTTTTTATTCACATTACATTTTTTTTTTACAATTACAAAAATTTAAATTTTGATGAAGCTTTTTTTTATGTTGTTTTCTGCCGAAAAGTTTTATATCAATTTTTCTATTTGAAATTTAATTATTTTCTTTTCTTGCAAAATAAACAATTTTTTTAACCCAAATTCTTTTACTGTCTGCATGTGTGTAAGTGTTTTGTTGTACCGACAAAACAAAATAAACATTTTTATAAAAATAGAATCTTCCTTTTGGTTTTTTTTTTTTTTCATTTTGTCTATTAATTTTTTTAGATGAATTTACAGAATTTTACTTACATGACAGATTTATAGTTCATTATTTTTGAAAACAATATGCACATACTCATAGTAAATTTATTTTGCACTTTTCGAAAGCATTCTGGTTTTTTTTTATTTTAGATTTTATTTCGCTGCGTTGTTTATAAAAACTAAAATCTCATAAAACTTTCTCTTTAGTTTTAAACCATCGAACATTAATAAATCTAAATTGTTTTTCGTTTCTATATAAAATAACATGTGTGTTGTTCAAATTTAATTAAAATGTTCAATTTTGCACATACTCGTATATTGCACAGATAATGTAAATTTTATTTATATGACTTTTACTTGCGTTATAGTTGTTGCTGCAATAAATTGTAATTGCAAATCAATCGATCGCACTGATATATGTTACTTTTAAAGTGTAGAATATCTTTCTTTTTTTTTCCTCTGTTTTTTAAATTTTCAATCACTCATGGAAATGTTTTCGAATATACCTACATACACATACATAGATTTAACAAAACGTGAATGTTATGCTTGATTTGTGTTTCAATAAAATGACAAAAGGTCAATAAAAACATTATTTGTCTTGTTTTTCCTTCTTTTTTTTATTCCGACATTTAAAACAAAATCTATAAATCGATGACATATCTATTGAACTAGAACTTGATTTGAAATACAAAAAAAAAATTTTTTTAAATTAAAATGAAGAGAATATCATTTATGTATTCATGACCGCACTAAGTTTTTAAATTGTTATTGTGGTCAGGATATACTCGAATATACGTGGGTTTGCTTCTAGTACTTTTTTAATCATTTTGTTATTTACCTTCTGTTGTTAGGATGAAACAATAATATAAAAAAAAGGATACCATAGAGTTTGACGATACGATTGTTCTGCACAAATTTTCAATTGTCCTTTAAAACATTACGAGTATGTTAAGCATCCAACTACCCAGTCGTGGTTCGTGGAGACACTTTTTGTGTATGTACAAAAACATTGTAAATAACCGCATGGTTCCGGTTAATAAATTTCATGACATGACGATATACATAGGTATCATATATAGATGATAATTGCCAATCAGATATAGCTAGTCAATATATGTGAAATGTGAATTGCAAATTAGAAATAAATATTTTATGAAGGTAAAAGCTATAACGAAACACAAAAATAAAATTAAAAATGAAATATTTTCGTAATATGAATTGAAAATTAATTGAAAAACTTTTTTTTCTTCTTTTCTTCATTAAAACTTTAATTTTATTCCAATTAAAAGCTAATTATGACTTTAATATGAATTTATTAATTAAATCGAAGAATAAACTCACAGTTCTTATACCTATAATTACCTATACTCTGTTCTTTTATGTTAAAATAAAAGTTATTTTTAGTAGATATTCTATACTATCTTTATTCATTATATCATTCAAAACTTATCATATAGAAGGGTTCATTAATTTTATTGATTTTTTTTTTCTTCCTCTTTTTATTTCTCATTATTGTTAAATTTATACAAAAAGAACTCGTGTATCTATAATTGGTTTTATAACATAATATTTATTTTTGTCTATATTTATAATGATCAGAATATTTTCTGCTTAATTTATTTTTCATCGATTAAATTTTTTACACAAAATTAAAATAAAATAGATATCGGGTCAAGATTCTCATCAGATTTAAAAATTAAAATAAATTAGTGATGAAAGAAATTAACAGTATTATATACTAGTACGTATCTTTCTTTTTTATTTAAAGAAACAAATCATAATTATTGGATTATTTTTTTTTTAATTCTTTCTCATTCGTAGATCAACGTAGAATATATTATATTTTTAAATTCATTGTTTCTATGTTCTAGTTAGATAATTTCGTATGACGAATTATATTATTATCCGCAATAATAAAATATATACAAAGTCCATAAATTTTACATGTGCTAAGAAAAGTTACATAAAAAAAATCTCTTCATTTGAAAAAAGTTTTAATTTATAGGATAAATAAGATTATTTTGTAATTTTCTAAATTTTCTTTAAATCCAAGTTATAAATTATGAATCTTTTTGTAAAAAAGTAAAAATAATGTCATAATTATTATATTCTTATCATAATCAGAAAAAACATAAATTTATAGCAATAATATGAACTCTTGGCCTTGAAATGATTACGTAATAAAAACAATATCAAGTTCAAGAAGCTCATAAATATTATTTTTAATTTGTAAAAATAAGAAATTCACATTTTTTCTTAATGTATACGTTATCGAAAATTCAACGTCAAATACAACAACCTGTAAGAAAAACCGATAGGTATAGATAATTTTATTTTTAGCAAATTTTATTGATTCTATTTTCATTATGAAATTTTTTTTCTTCTGAGAATAGCTAATGATTTCTTTTTATTCACGTCACAGACAAACTCATTGTCCTTTTTCGTATGAATTTCAATGAATTCCATCGATGATACCTTTATTCTAACATCTGTTGAAAAGAAGAATTATGAAAGGGAAGGAAGGTCAAATAGTATTACGTTGTTCGTGTAGGTGAATGGAATTCATATTTTTCGTTTCGTATTTTTTTTTTTTTCTTTTTTTGTGAAATCATTATTAATTCAACAAAAGGACTCTAAAAAGTAATTTATAACGATTAATGCAAACATTTGAATTATTTAAAAAGTATTTCATCATGAAATTTGAATAATGATTACCCTTTCTTCGTTCAATTAAAATCCAATTTATTTTCAATTAAACGAAATCCTTTTTTTCAATATGTGAATATCAACTGCATGCTGGTTAAAAAATAATTTCCAATCAAAAATATTGCGCTTCAAGTGAAATTTAAATTTGAATTTAAATAAAAAATATTTACATGACCTTTCACTATAAATTTTATATTTCTACCAATGTTGGTAAACACATAGAAAGTCCTTGCCAGTCGAAGTAAAGTCGAACGTATCGAACATATGTGAGTGTAAATTAAATCATAAAATCAATTTGTTTTTCAGTAATAACAATGGTATATAGTACATCCCCTTTATTCTGTATCGTTCTTAGAACAACTTATAAACAATATTTTCATATAAACAAGGATATCCTGTTTAGAAAATGTATTTAACTGTAACATACATAAAAAAAAAGGTGAGGAATATATTGTAAATAAGGGTCAATTCATTTTAAGCAAATATATACAATAATTCCTGTTATTTTTCATATGAAAACCTTGAAATTAAACAAATATAGGTTTGAACTTTTTGACATTTTATTCAAACAATTAAAAAAAAAATCGAATACTGTAACTGTTTAATTTTGTGACCCTTATCTTTTCTTTATACTAAAATGATTTAGGTTTTTGAAAATAAAATATTCTACATGTCAATGAATATTTTTATAATCTTTAATCTTCAAATAAATCAAATGTATGATATTTCGTATAAAAATGTATGTATGTGTAATTTGATATATCATATTTATTTATGTTTTAGAAAAGTGAAAGTGAAAAAAAAAACCTCATTTATTTGCTTTCTCATTAATTATAGTGATGGGAACTATCGAATAGTACTATCGAATAGTTCGAATAGTCAGCTCAAAAATATTCATTCGAATATCTATATTGGTACTATTCGATGTATTCGAATGATTGATAAATATTCGAATATTTATGTACTGGAATTAAACCCAACAAATAATTGACATAAAAGTTACATTTTCTTTCATATTTTTCTTTCTTTAACTTTCGTAACAAAGTTAACTTTAGTAAAGACGGAAACACAATGTGTAGCTGTGACGTGAGGTTGTAATATAAAGTAGAAAAATTTCTGCTTTCCGCTTCAGCTAAGTACAGCTACACACTACTGTTGTACTTTTGACAGCATGTAGTACTACATGAACTACATACTACAGCTACACATTGCGTTTCCGTCTTTAACTTAATTAACAAACGGCTCACTCGATTCTCGCTTTAAAAAAGCATTCATTTGGAATTTAAGCTAATGCAAAAAAAGCACAAGAATGGCTTCTTGAAGAAATGATATCGTTAATTTTAATTCAAACATGCGAGGTAACGATAAATATTGGCGAAAAAAATCACCGAAAAGAATTAGAAACTGAAAAGGTTAATTCTAATAGTATTTGGAATTTTTTTGACAATAAATTGAAAAAAAATTCAGAAAAAACACTAATTTCGTTTCGGCCAATGTGGAATTAAAACGCTATTTAAGTCTCAAATATATTCAAAGAAGAGAAAATCCCTTACATTTTTCGCAGCATAATAAAAATATTTTTCCTACATTGTATAAATTGCATTTAAAAGAAGCATTTGTTACAGCAATATCTGTATCATCAGAAAGATTGTTCTCCAAAGCCGGGCAACTGGTTTCTAGTAGACGAAACCTCCTTTCAGGGAACACAAATTATGAACTTTTGTTTTTGAGCAATAATTTAGTATAAGTTGAAAAATTTCTGCAAATCAGTATTTTTCTTTTTGTTTTCGTTTTGTTCTGTTATGTTGAGTTTTTAAAAATGTCTTAAGATTCTATATAAAATTACAATAACGTGTGTAAAAATAAAGAATGAATATATTCGATATATTCGATAGTTTGAACTATTCATTATTCGTTTATTCGATAGTTAAAACTATTCATTATTCATTTATTCGATAGTCAAAAATATTCGATAGTTCCCATCACTAATTAATTATGATTTATTTTTTATTTTCTCATTCTTTCTTCCTATTTCATTCAAATTATATTTAAAACACATTTCGTTTGAAAATAAATTTTTACAAAAATATTATATTATAATTTCTTTGATGTTTCATAGAGTAGAAAATTAATTTTATTCAATTGAATTTAATAACTCATATATGTACATACATAAAATAAGATTATAAAATAATATTACGTATATTTGAAAGTATAAATGTAATTTAAAAAATAAAAATAAAATATATGAGAAGACATTTAGCTTTCTAGAATTTCCTGGTATTAAATAACATTTCATTCAAACATAAGTATTTTTTCTTCCTTGTTCATCTTCAATTCACACTAAAACTTACACATAAAATTCAATCATCAAATATATAATTTATACAGAAAATTTTAAAATCTAATAATTTCATTAATGATAATAATATCTTTATAACTATTTAAATATCTATATCTTTTGCCTTGAAGATATTTAAGCAAAATTTATAATAGTATTTATCGATTTTCGTTTCGTTTTATTTTGAAATAATTCATCACACTAATCATTCTTGAAATACTTCATAATATCCTGAATTTGATTATATTTTAATCAATAAATTTATATAATACAAAATCCTCTTACTATAAAACATATTAAATTTTTCCGTTATAATATCTCTTGTATCTTATTAATAATTAAACTCATATTTTATTTTAATTCAATTAAAATTATCGGAAATTTTTACACTGAGATGAATAATTAAATTTACATATTCTTATAGAAGACGTCTATTTTTTGTAGATACTTTAAAATTATTGAATAATTGATATTGACACGAAAATTTATTTTTATTTTTACCATAAAATCCTTTCTTATGTTAAAATTATTCAAATATTCGATTTTATTAAATAAATAATTAAAATAAAAATTTTTATCTATGATAAAAACCAGCTTTTTGTTTTTCAATGAAATGTGTGAGCCAGTTTATTCCAGAAATCATATTATACGAAAAAAAACATGAAAACCAAGAACACCCCCAACGTTTCCATTATTACAAACATCTAATTACAAAAATTTCTATTAAAATAAAAAAGTATTTTCAACATATGAAGCATACATTAAAAAAAAATTGTCTCTCTTGTTCACATTCAAAAACATACATATGTATATATAAAAAAATTCACACAAATGACCTATATTTTTTGATAATGTACAATTTTTGACAAAAAAAAAGCCACTAATAACAATAAACCAAATCAAAAAATAGAATTCCGATAAAAGAAGCTTTAAAATTTGTATTTAAAGTGAAAGGTCAAGGTAATAAAAATTGATTTCAGTTTTTTTTTTTTTTTTTTTTTTTTTTTTTTAACTAAAAATATGTATGTGAATTTTTGTGAATGAAAAATAAATTGCAAAGAAAAAGAAAAAACAAGATAAAAGAAATTTTTATAGACCTTTATGTTCAATCATTCATAAAATAAAAAATATTGCAAAGATGATAGATTCAAAGTAAAAATGATGATTCGAGTAAATTAAATTTTGATACCAGAAGAAAAAAATTCACCAAAAATGAAAAAAAAATAAGAAAAAATGTATAAAAGCCTTGAAGGTCAATTTTAGATTTTGTTTTCTTGTTTTCATATAAAAAACCTATTTTCCTTTTTTTTTATTTTTTTTTTTTTTTTTTTTTTTCTAAGAAAAAGAATAATGGACTTAGATAAAATCTTCTTATCAATTACTTTCATAAAAACGTGATGATTTGACAGGGATGCCACTAGAAATTTTATGACAAAACAAAAAAAAAAAAACCATTGAATGTGGACCATTGTCATGGATATCTACCATTGAGTTTTTTTCTGTTATTAGAATTCTCTTAGTTTAGTCTTTTTTCTGGTATACTCGTAATTCGTAATTGGACCATATAGTGGCAGTCCTCTGTTTCTCAAGATCTAAACTAAGCATATTCAAGGCAATCATAATTCTGTAAAGCATGCTCGTTTGTGGTTTAGAAAGTCTCAATATTTGAAACAACAAAAAAGAAGAAGAGAAAAAAAAAAACAAATTCAAATATTCTTAGAAAGATCGCACATATAATCTCTAAAAACCTTGAGACGAAATTATGATTAAAATCTTATCTCATATTTCATATGCAAGGCATTTCGCTTTTTTTCTTTTCTTTTTTTTTACAATTTAAATATTTTCTTCTTTATTATGTTTCGGCTTCTTTATTGATATTTTTTTGTTCCTTTTAAAAGACATTCTAGGTACCTAAGACAAAAAAAAAACTTTGAATAAAAATATGAAAATCATCAGAAAGATTATGTTAATAGCACATACACTCGTATGTATGAGTATAAAGGTAACAAAAACATAAAATTATATTATTATAATTTATCATGCAAGAAAGGTGTGCAAATTTTTTTTTTTATGATGATGATGATGATGATTTATGTTCGGATGCTTTTATGCTATACAGTCTCGTCCAAACGGTACGTTCATATATAAATTTTATTCTTTTGAATATTTTAATTATTACAAATTTTTTTTTACTTATTATTGTTCACTAATTTAAAGAAATAAAAAATAAAAAAAAATTAGTAAGGTTATTGTAATTAATTTCAAGGTTAAAAAGAAAAATATCATCATTAAAATATAGATACATATATGTACGTATGTATCATTAATAAAAATTATATATGTACACATGAAGAAATATGTAGATATCTACCATGTGCAAATTTGCAAATAAAATATTTTTTATTATCTAGCCGCATCGCATATACATACTTCACAACGATGATACTTCAAAACAAATTTGCAAACAATTAAAAGTTTGCAAAAAAAAAAAATATATCTTTTTAAAAAAATGATAAAAACATGTTAAAACTTCAACTTTATCAGATTCTAGATTTGTTTTCCATATTATCACCATGATTTTTTTTTTGTTGATTCCTTTGAATTACGAATGATAAATAATATGTACGTGAATACGTCACATATATAACACCGCCTTGACAACGAAATATGTTGTGCAAAAAATTGATAAATAAATATACGACAAAACTCATTTAATATTGTATTTTTTTACCTTGAAGTGATAAATTCAGTGTTTATTTAAAAACTTTAGAGAAAAAAAATATATTTTGAAAATAAATTGCACTAAATCCAAAATAAAAATAATTTTAATTAGCACATTTGGTCATATTCAATCAGACCGAAGCGTATGGTGTGTATCTGTTTTATGTACATACGTACAATTTAAATCAATTAAACAGGAAATAATATTGAAAATTATTATCAAACTTTTGCCAAAAATAAAATAAATATAAAATGTTTCTTCTTTTTTTTAAATTTTTTTTTAAATATTTTCTGGCAAATAGCGATGCCAAATTATTTAATCGTAACAGATTATAACATTTCGTTAATTATACAAAAAAATAAAAACAAAATTATGATTGCGAAACATTTCAAATGTATCGAAATTATTTGAAAATGTTTTTAATCTTTTTAAAAATTGGATAAAAATGAATTAAATTAAAATTATTGGTGATTAATCGCGGTTTGATTGATTTTAAATTCAATTTATTTGCTATGAAAATTATTTTATTCGTATAGGGTAAAGGATATAGTTATTGCGATACTTACAAAACAAAAATGATACAGTTTTTGTGACTCTGTTTTAATTAAGCATAATGCTTAGCAAAATTGTACTTTGTGTTTCACATGAAAATTTTTTTGTTCACTTTCATGTCAATATCACACACAGTGTCATTTTTTTTTAAATTTTCTAAAAACAAAACTGCTGAACCCATAAGTGTAAAATAACTGTAGTCTTTACCTTAAAAAAACCATGGAAACTTATTAAGAATTTGAGAAGAAGAAAAAAAAGAAACAAAAGTAAAAATTTCAATCTTCGATTTTCCAATGTGGTTTTCCTTACGCTCAGGGCTACAAAATTCAAGTGTCAAGCAGAAAATTAGCTTAATAAATTTTTTAAAGCCTATTAAGCTGTTCAACATTGAAGTACATAACTTTTGCTATTTCTTGCATCTTATTTATGAGTTATAAATTGCCTATACGTTGCCTATTCATTAGGATTTTAGAAAAACTATTTATATATACATATACATATTTTTTTATTTCAGAATAAAATACTTTTACAAAAAATAATAATTTATAAATTCACAACTATTAATTGATCCGCCTTCATGATTATACACGATTTTTTTTTCTCTTTTTCTATCTCTATTTTCATTTTCAATTTCAATTTAATCTAAACCATAATAAATTATTGCAATCTTACAATTCAATTGATTTTTTATATCTTATAGCCGCACTATTTGAAAATATTAATAAAAAAAAAAGTTCATTCTAAAGTAAAAAGGAAAATAAAAAAAAAACATATGAAATCTTCTTTTTATAATATTCTTATAATTCCAGTTCAACACAATGATAAATGCATTTGGGTCTGTTTGCACTGTGCTTTAAACGTAAAAACCGCATTAATTTAATGTTTTTTTTTATTATTTTGCAATTATTATTCGTGTTATGAAGGTGGTTTTATATTGCACATATAGGTACATACATAGATGGGATAATAAATTTTAAATATATAAAAAAAAAGTATCTATGTTTAATTAAAAAAGAAATTGTTTTTCAATTTATTTTTATTCATTTTATTGATATCATAAAATCATTATTATAAATATTTTATTACTATTTTTAAACTTGTTTAGTAATATACATAAAAATTTTTTTGTGATGATTACTATACGTTTGTATCTTCAAGGTATGTACAGTGTACACAGTACAAGGAAAACAAGTACTTACTTTTTAAACAAAAGTGCTAAGAATTCTCACCTTAGAAGTTTATAAAACTACATTTTCATCTGGAAATCTAAAGATTAATTTTTAATTTTCTCTTGATAACATTCATGCTTTTTTATGTAAAAACGATTTTTGTCTAGCTTTGGAAATAAAAAAAAGGAAAAAAACAAAATTAAATGTGAACAGATTTCCACTTCTTATCCAATAATTCATCCAGAAAAAGATTCTTTAATAAACAAAGAACAAAAATGAGTGAAAAAATAGATCATTTTTGAAGAATTATTTTAAAAATATTTTTTCTTAAGTTTTATTTTTATTCTTTAAAAAAAAAACAAATTAAAGCAAAAGAAAGAAACATGAAGAAAGATAAATGTTATACATGGAATTATGTCATGTCCTCGTAGAGAAAAAGTACCAAAACAAAAAAATATAAACTCACTCTAAATGGATTTTTTTTAAAACTTTTCTTCTTTTAAAAACAAAAGAATCTAAGTCATAAACAATTTGAAATATATTTTTCCATTTATTAAAAAATATATAATACATTTCACGTACTTTTTTTTAATTTCTTTTGATAAATGTTGAAGAAAAAAATGGAAAACAAAAACAAAATTTAAAAAAATTCAATAATTTTCATACGTTTTTTCTATTCTTTAAAATAAAAATAAATGAAAAATTAAAACATTTTTAAAAGCTTCTTCTCAGAAGAAAATTATTGAATTTTTTTATTTCTTCATTTGAAAAAATCATTTTCAATTTACATGAAAATTATTTTAAAAAATTCTTAAAAAATTCATCATTTTCTAAGAGCACATCCTTAAACCTCCCCACAAAACACAAATATACTTACATAAATATATTCACGATTTTTCAGTTTCATTTCCGTTCCCATATTACAATTTCATAAATTCGTTTTTTTTTCCTATCGAATATGTATGTATCCTTCAAAAATTTTGATGATTTATTCATGATACCTTTAAGTTGTCAAGTAAAAAGTAAGAAGAAAAAACCATCTTCATTGCCAAAGCAATTCAATAAATTTTCACAAAAAAATATATGTACACCCAATATACCCAATATTGTACTTATATGTTCAAGCAAGTATAATGAACACAGAGCTTATATTCACAAACACACACACCCATAAAATTTCCAAAAATAAGCAAAAACAAATTTGGAACTAAAAAAAAACCTCTTTTGAGAATAAAATTTATATGCTAACACAATAAGTTTGTAGAATGCCAGCCACTTGAAAAAAAATTATATTAAATTTGAGGAAAATTTAAAATACGCAAAAATGACATTAAAGTACTTCACAATGTATTTAGGTACTCTAAACATGAATTAAATAATCCTCAACGGTTTTTTATAATTACATATCCTTGAAATCATTTAGATGTTTTTTTGTATATTATTATCGCGTATTAGAGGTGGAAAAAATCCTTTCGCTAAGGATAATTATTTTTAATTCAATTTCTGTGTTAAGAACCGTATTTTTTTGTCTCTCGAAAGAGTAATCTGTTTTCATATTAACGTGTGTGTAGGTAGGTAGGTAAGCAGGTATGCTTTAAATACATTAAAAATTTATTTTTATGATTTGTGTTGACAGTCTTTTTGCCACTCGACATAAAAAAAATACAATTTGAATGAAAATTCATTATATTTTAATTACATATAAATAACCAAGGAACAACAACTCTTACTTTATGAATATTAAATTAGTATTAAAGTGAATAATGCAGGATCTAGCTAACTTAATTATCTCATCGTGACTTTATACTTTTCCATTATGGAGTTGAACGTTCATTTAGTTCTGTGAGAATGTTCTGATGCTAATGGGTGTTAGCTGGATGTCTGTTTAAAACTTCCTTACCATTTGAATAATTAATGTTGGTCATCAAAGGATGAATAACAAAATGTCTAGAATCTAAATTCACATTGCATAAATTATGATATTTTTTTCTAAGTAGTTGTGATGTTTTCAGTTAAAATATACATATGTATCTCTACTCTCTAAATTCTCTAGTTTTTGAAATGAATTAGAATAAAGGACAAAATATGTGTGTAGGTGTTATCTATACATTGTCCTTGTTTTTCTTCTCTTGAATTTAAAAAAAAGTTTAAAATAAACTTAATATCATTAAAAGATACTTTAATTAATTACGTTTTTTTCTTGTTTTCTTTACGTTAAAACTTTAAGTTCTTATAAGTTTTTGCTATATACGTAATTACGTCCTTTCGTAATTTTATACCATAACGTAACACAGTTCATGATAATGTCTTTTACATCTTTTCAGAGTAAAGAATAAAGTGTTATTTTTCTGTTGTTTTTTTTTCTTCAATTTTATTTCTAAATTAAAAACAGAATATAATGCTAACTCACAAGCTTTTAATGAACTGTCATTCACAGATAAATCATTAACTGAAACGTAGAATGTACCATATGATGTATTGTTACTTTAGAAATAAATTTTTTCCTTAAATTCCTTTACTTATTGATTTTTCAACATGTTCAATTCAATTTCAATTGTAAAAAAGAATGAAATTCTAAAAATCAATAAGGGATTTCTAAAAGTTAACGTCTGATGATTTTTGATGATTTAAAGATTTATTTTTCTTTTCAAATATCAAACACCACCTTCATAAGCATTAAATGAATATTGACAATATATTTGTAATCCTTTACTCCTTCTTCATTATTTTCAAGCTAAACAAAAGTTTATTTTTATGATTTATCATTCACAGTCTATCTGTTGTACATTATATTTAATCCGTTTGTTGTCAACGTGAATTTGTATTTTATGTATGTATGTCTATGTATGTATGTCTCAATAAGTATCGATTAATGCTACCATGTTTACAAAGTGGTATAAAAATATACAGAAGATGATTTATGGACTTTATGGTTGCTTTTAATATTTTTAAATAAAAAAAATCGTGTGTATATTTTTGAACAAAATTGAATTTATGAATAAGAAGTGTTTTGTTTAAAGATATGCAAATTATCAATATTTAATTTCTTTTTAAAAACAATGACTTAGAAGAGAAGATGTTAATGTGTTATGTATACAAAGAGAAAATATTACATAAAATTGAAAAATAACGAAATTATACAATTTTTGTAAATTGAAATTTAAATTTGCAATATTTATTCAATGGTTTTAAAAAAGGGGTTATTAAGTTCTACATATTACGTTGATAAAATTGAAAATTTTGAAAATTCCAACTACTGTTGATATCCTCTTGTGGAAAATTTATTTTCTCTTACGTAAATTTATTTCGGGAATCATTTTTGCATCAACAAAAGAAAGCACTTAAATAGTAGGTACTACTTCAAGAAAAAAAAAACATGGATAAACAACACATATCAGAACTTTGCAAAGATATATTTTTTTTTACAATACATGTTAGTGTGTCATATCCACACATTACGTGAGTTAAGTTAATGCACTCTACAAGGAGTTTATTTGTAAATAAAATGCAATGTTATCATGTAAGCGAAAATACATAGTATATGTTACATAAATTTCATGTGTAAATATGTATGTTTGAAACGTAAATATAAATCTTGAAATAATGATGAAATGCACATACTTTTAGAATAAATATGTATATATAGTCTTTTGCAAACTTTAAATTTTTAATGCAAAAAGATACTTTCAAACTCACATAAATTATACATCTTTACAAATTCAATTAACACTTTTGATTTATCGCGCTGTAAATAATTTGCTATAATAAATGTTAAAAATATCTTTTGTCTTTTTGTTTGTTTACATAAAACTTTTTCAATTCGAATTGATTTTTTTTTTTGCATTTGAATTTTTCTTATAAAATTTTTTTTTCAAGTCTAAAATTGCACAAAATAAAAAATATAAGACGTTAAAAAATTTCGTTGCGTATACAATAAAGTAATTAACACTTGTTACATATCTTTTTTTGTTTTTTTTTTTGTGGGTTGGTTTACTTTCATTTACATTTTCTACCAAAGAAACCTACTTTCTTTCATTCGAAAAACAACAAATATTGAAACGGTAAGAAAACAAAAACACAATTACATCGTGATTGGCGTCATACAGTCAACACATTATATTGTTTTACGTGTTTGCAATTTAAAAAAATAAATAAACGACATATTCATTAATATTTCTTAAGTTGAAGATTGCAAATATGATTGAAAAAAAAAAAAAGATAATTAAGAAAAACTTCAACGCTCACATTGCAACATTTTGATAACTGATCTCGTTAATGTAATTAATGTCAGATTTAATGTGTTTGATTTAGTTTAGTAAGAATATCAAGGCGTGTATTGTTAAGTTAAAATAAACTAAAATGAGTATGTAAGTATATACTTATATAATTATATATAAAATAAATAATAGAATTAAAAGACAAAATAAAATCAAGTAAAAAATAAATAATGTTCTTCTTAATCAGAGTCACACCCACATCACTTTTGTATTTACGCATTCAAAATAAGAAAAATAATTATAGTATCTTGTATCTGATGTACGTAGAAATTATTTTGTATATTTATCTATGAAAGGTATTTGAATTTGCCTTTGAAAAATAATTAAGCAAAAGGGTGTGATTCTTCATAGATGTATCATGCACATAAGTTTATTTTATGATAGTATAGAAACAGATAACTTCTAAAATTTCTAAGTAGAAATATTTTTACGCTCTAATTTTTATGTAGATTTTTCTACAGAAAGAAACTTATTATGCATGCGAAAAATGACATAATAAAAAATAAACTGACCGACTTAAACTATGTGTCAGCAAAAAAACCATATCAAAAATCACAGACAGATTTATCTCGTATATTATTTTGAATTTTAACCCGACATACTCATATGTCAGATGGTTGTTTTTAGTAACTTAGATAAGAATTCATCGCTCATGTAAGAAAAATTTATTTCTATTCCTTTTTTTTCTAAAACTGATGACACAATTTGAAAAAAAAAAACTGAATGCCAATAATATTATTTATTATAAAAAAAAATTCTCATGAAAATTTATCTAAAAATATTACTTTTTCAACATTAAGAATTCGTTATCAAAACACAACTTGAGACTTCAAATTTTCATAACATAAGAAATGTAAGTAAGCATTTGTAAAAAAAATAGCAAAAGAGAAAATCTTCGTTCATGGTAAACACACACACACACACATATCTTTTTTTTTTTTTTTTTTGAATTATAAATACTTTAAAAGAATCCTAATCTAAGGAAATTTGTTTTTTTTTCATAAGCAAAAAAAAAACAACTTATTTCGCAAAAAATTTCTTATTCATGCTGATAAAGCATTTTTCTTTTTTAAAGAAAATTAAATTAGTTATAATATCTCCAAATATTTATTTTTCAACTTTTTAACAATTTAGTAAAATCCTTTTTTACTTTAATGGGTTTTTTTTTATAGAATTTATTTTTAGTTTAAAAAATAATTATTTTTTTCTTAATTAAAATAATAATTTTTTTGTCTTTGTTTCAGATGAAAAAAATTTAACACAAAAATTATGGACAAAGAGAAAAAGGATACCTAAATCATCCTTTTAAAAAAGTAGTTTTGAAACAACAACACCAACAAGGAAAAAAACAATACAAATCACCAAATCATATCTAATAAAATCAATGAATAAAGAAAAACAATTTTATTTTTATTGTGTGTAATTTGACATCTTTTTTAATTAACATTAGAATTAAATTAGAGTAATAAAAATTTGAATTAAAATGCAGTTAGATAGTATTTTTATTTTACTTATTGCCACCAGTAAGTATTTTTCTTCTTCTATTGATAATTTTTTTTTATCTAAAATTTGCATCATATTTATTAATATTTTTTTTTTTAAACTTAAAAAGTTTTAGGTGGCGTTTTATCAGAACATACAAGAACAAAACGTCTTATGTATGCATTATGTCCACCACAATTTATTGGTATTGGTTCATTATGCTATTATATATCAAATTATAAAGCTAGTTGGTTAGAAGCACAATTTGAATGTAAAGATAAAAATAGTAAATTAGCTGAACCAATTAAATTGGCTGATAAAAAATTACGAAGATATTTACAAGAATTTGATAAAGGTAAAATTATTATGTACATGTTTGTTTTTTTTTTTTTATATTTCAACTCTAAAATTAATTTTGTTTTTAAATTAAAAATTAAATCTTTTGTTTTTATTGTATAAATTTATAATAGAACGTAATGATATCTGGATTGGTGGTACATTCGATTGGCAAACAGAAAAATGGACATGGGGTTACAGTGGCAAGGATATTAATTATAATTCTTTCAGTCAACTGGATCTTGGGTAATTTTTTGTTAAACAAATTTTTTTTTTTTATTTTTTGATTACTTTTTCTACATTTTATTGAACAAAACAAAAAAACTGTTCTCATCAATAATGCCTTAAGCTCAATAAAATATAAATATTCTATACAACAGGTATTCCAACAAATCTGAAAAGAACGTGTGTAAAATTCAAAAATAAGAAAATAAAAAGAATATTATATACAGGATTTAAATTACATGCAACCCACGTGAAAAAAAAAAGTGTTTTTGTCCTTTATCATACAAAGTTTTTGCTTTTTTTTTTTTATGTATTTATATACAAAAATCCACACCACGTGTAGATAAATATTATAGAAACACATGTACCATATCTCATCATCGTTATCATCTCTTTTATTATTTTACATAATACAAACTTGCATAAAAAATGTTGTCATAGCATTTTTTTTTTTGTTCTACTTCTTATTTTTTTGTTATGTTTTTCTTTACTTGCTATTTTTGTTTGCTGATACTGATATCCTATATGTATACAAAAGAAAACCTATAATAAAAAAACATCTAATGATGATGAAAATGGCTTTTCTTTGTTTTCAAAATGTTGTTTTTTTTATTGCTATTATGGTATTGAAAAGCCTTTTTTTCTAAAACATAAAACAATAGAGACAAAAAAAAACACATAAAAGAAAGAAAAAATAACATTAAAATAAAAATAAAGAATAATTTCTAGAGTGGAACTGCCACAAGAGAAAAATAAAAATGAAGAAAAATTATTATAACAAGAAAAGTTAAAAATAAAAGTACACAACAATTTTTTTATATATAGAAATTTTTACCATGCATTATACATATATGTACTATGTATGTATGTAAATGTATGTATATAAAAGATGTACACAACATACATATAAGAATAATAAGGTGAAGGTTAAGGTCATAGTAACAAGAACAGATAAGAATAAAAAAAATTCTCATTAAACGTACATGGAGCTACTTGTACGCTTTTGAAGCTTAATTTATTCTGTACAGATATATGTACATATTTACATATTTAATGGACAGATAACAACATACATACAGGTTTTTCTACCTATACATTATTTTTTTTTGTATACGATGCAGATTAATATTTTTTTTTTTTTTAAAAAAAAGTTCTTTAAAATTAAAGGAAAAACATGTTGAAAAAAATATTCGATAATGAAAATGAGAAGAAAACATAAACAAAAACAAACTGAACAAAACAAAGTACATAGTATTTCTTCCTCTGCTGACTAATACTTTTTTTCTTGAGAAATAATGTTTACCTCATAAAAAATTTAAGATACTAATGAGAGGGTGGTAAATATACATAAATTCACAGTTTTGAAAATATTAAGATGAAAAAAAACAATAAAAGAACTTTAATCAAGGTCAAAAGTGAAAAACTCTGAAGGGAAAGTTGTTTTCTTCCTTTTTACTTTTTTTTCTTGTGATTTTAAATTTTTATGCTGCCTTTCCAAGGAATTAATTTAAATATTTAATTTCTTTGAAAAGTTCAAGCTGAATGACATTCTATGTAGTCATAGAGGATTTGTATAAAATGGTAATCAGAAGAATAAAAATAATAAATTTAGATTATTTCTCTAACAGAAATTAAATTTGAAAAAAAGAGTATCTTTAAAAATCTCCTTCTTTCATCTAAGAAAGCTAATTTTTAATCTAGTGCATTACTTATGAGCAAATATTTTTTTTTGCAGGAGCAGTAAAGATATGCTTTACCATTGTGCTGTGCTTGATCCGAATCAAAAATACAGGTAAATTTATTTAAAAAAATAATTATTATTTTCGTTAAAAAAAAAATTTCTAATCGTTTGGGTTTACAAAAAAAAATTTTAAAAAATGCTTTATATTTAAATTAATTTTTCTGTTTCTTTCCTCGTTAAAAAAAAAAAAAAACGATGGTAAAATTATATTTTCTTAATTGGTGTTTTCCTCTTTCACTTTTTAAAAATTTTTCATTAAATTGCTCATTTAAATCATAATTTTAAGCACGTACTAGCATTTTAATTTTCTCATTTATCTTTGTATCCTTTTTAATAAAAAAAAAAAAGCTTTGAGTAATTAGTTGTTTAAGGATTTTTTTTTTACATTTTATTTTACAAATTTATGAAATTAGGTACTTTTAATTTAATGTAAGGTACTTTTTCAAATTAATTCACAAATTTTAGTCGTTCATTATCATTACGACTTTTTTTTTTTATTAAATCCATAAAATTTACATAATTTTTTAATTAACAAATTAATTAATTTATTATTTTTTTTCTATTTTATTTAATTTATTTTTTTTAATTATTATCCTATTTATAGATGGTCTTCAAGATCATGTGTTGATCAACATCGTTTTGTATGTCAACATAAAATGCCACGTGTTAGTGAAAATAATCGAGTAAGAATTTATAATCGTTGGAATGAAACATATCCGAATCAATTAGCAAATGAAGTTGTACTTGAATTAAAGGATAATGATCATCAAAGGTAAATTTTTATTTGTTTAATTTTTCAATTTAATAATTAGAAAATTTTATGATTAAATTTTTGTGAATATTGTACATATAATTTTTATTTATTTAAGAAAGAAAAAAAAATTTTTACTATTTCAAAAATATTTCAAAATTTCTATTTTATTTTTTTTTCTTTGGCCTTATTACCTTTTTTTTTTTCTAAACAAAAAAAAAATTTCAAATAAAAAAAAAGAATTAACAAAGTTGTCAGAGGACATAATACAACATACTACTTTGTGGATTGTAATATACATCGTCATTAGTAAGTAAAAAACAAAAAGAACGCAAAATTGTAAAAATTCAAAACAAATTTTTATGTATCCTTATTTTATTAAAATTTCCATTTACTGCACTATATCAATATATGTATGTACACATAACTGTAATTTCACATTTTGATCTTATATTTCATCGTACATTAGAATATTAGATACATGAAGAGTATTTCATTTCATTTTTAAATTCAGTAGAAATTATTAGTATGAAGTATCATTATAAAAATTCAATATTATATACAGAGGATGTGGTACACTTTTTGGTGTAGAAAGTTTCTAACTAACTAACCACCCTTTAACTTAGTTCTTGACTGATAATATTAGCATATCAAAATTTGTTTCTAACTAAAAATACATTATATTTGTTCATATAAAGTTTTCCTAATTTTAAAAACATATTTGTATTACTTTAATAGCGCACATATGTACATACATTGCTACGTATTCTCTGGACCACTACACAACTTTTTAATTTGTTTAAATAAATCAATAACTTAATTGAACTTTTATTAATTAACTTCTACATTCTCTATACATTTTCATCATTTGTATTTCATCTCAGAAATTATTACATTTTATTTACGTAAACACAAGGACATTTATAAAGGATCACTGTAAGTTTTAAAACAAAATAAAAGAAGTAAAAGGAAGAAAAAGTCAAAATTACAAGAAAGAAGTTTAAAAGGGATATTTAACACAGAAAAAAAAACACATGAATTTACATCATTAGATCCTACCCGCACGTTTTGTTATTTTCTTTTTTCCAAAAAAACCATTAATTTTCTTTTTTATAAATTTATGATAAAACAATTTTGGCATATTTCATATCAAAAAGTAGATTTTGTCTAATATAAGAGCACAATCAAACAAACAATCATGTGTTTCTAACTTGGTTTTTATCATTTAAATTTTATATTTTCTATTTTACATTATATTTCCAATATTTTTACAGTGTTACCTCAGATATTCAAAGAAGACGACGTATGCGTCCGTATCATGGACCAGTATTAATATCAACAGCCTCCTCAACAATCCTTCCAACACCAACAACAATTGCATCAACTACTTCATCACCTACTACAATGAATCCTCCTTCTACTGCCACTACTACTACACCATCAAAAACATTCAATAATGACGTTCATATCGAACTTATTCCTGATCCCTTAATAGATGGTTTCAATACAAATCCAGAAACAAAATATTATCGAGGCGGGGAACCAAAATCAACTATACCACCGAACATGAATGAAATCAATTCGAAGACAAGACCGGGACCGCGTCAAAAGGCAGCATTTGATTTGGAAATTGAAGAAAAACGTCGAAGGGCTCGGGAGAGAAGACGTAGAGAACGTAGAAAAGAGAAGCAACACAAACGTGAACAAAGGCAACATGAAATTAAGGAACAGGAAAGACTTAATTCTCAACGGGAAGCTGAGCAAAAACGATTACAAGAAGAAGTTGAAAAGAAACGAAAGTCTCAAGTAGAAGAAATGGAAGCCCTTCAAAAACAAATTGAAGAGCATGAAATAGAACAAAAACAAAATGAAAAAGATCAAATGAGAATAAAAGAAATTCAAGAACAAAAACGTGCTCAAGAAATTGAAGAAAATGAAGCAAAAGAACAGGAAGAACACCAAAGGATTGTAAGTGAACGAGAACACCATCGAAAGCAACATGAATCAGAATTGATCCATAAAAGTTTACAACATGATGAATGGCGACGTAAACTTGGTGATAACGTAAGTGAATTATTATTAAATAATGAAGAACGACTAAAACTAATCAAACAACAAGAAGAGGAATACAAAAAATTGGAAGAGGAAAGAAAAGCTGAAGAAAATAAACGTTTAGATGAAGAGCTTGCTCGACTTGAAAATGAACGTAAACAACGTGAAGAACGACAAAAAGCACGTGAAGAAAAAATTAGAGCTAGACAAGAACTACTCAAACAACAAGAAGAGGAGGAAAAACGATTACAGGAAGAAATTAGACAACAGGAAGAGGAAGCTCGAAAAGCAAAAGAGGAAGAAGAAAAGCGAAAAGAGAAAGAAAAAAAAGAAAAAGAAGCAGAAGAACTTCGAAAGAAAATGGAACGTGAAGAAAGAGCACGTTTAAGAAAATTAAAACAACAAAAGGCTCAAGAAGAATGGAGAAGATTAGAACGTGAAGAAGCATTAGAAGAAAAAAAACGAAAACAAAAAGAATTTCGTGATAGATTATCAAAATTAACAGCTGAAGAGCAAATTTTATTTTTTAAACGTCGTGAAGAGAGAAGTAAACGAAAACGTCTTGCACAAATTGATAAAAATGATGTACCCATTCCAGAATAGATAAAATATGATTGAAGTCGTTTTTATTTTTTTCTGTATCGAATCTTTTTTGAAAGAATTCAAACAGGATAATGTGAGATTTTTCTTCTTTTTTTTTTTGTTCTCAACTAAGTCAACTAAAATAGATTTACGTATTATATCTATACTTATATATTTTAAGGATTGAATTTAATTAAGAGAAAAAAAAATAAAATATCATTGAGTAAATTTTTCAATTTTTGTAAAATATGTAAAAAAAAAAACCTAAAAGGATATTTAGATGTGAGATTAACAAAAAAAAATGAGTCAATGAAGCACAATTTAAATGTATAACAAAGCCAGTGAATTTTTATTTTTGTGTTAATGTATGTTTTAATGCATTTCCTTTTTAAATTTAACTAAAAACAAAAACTAATATTTTTTTTTTCTTAGATTAAGAAATGTTTTTTTTTTTACCAAAATCTTGTGTATGCTTTATTAAAGAGAATTTTTTGCTATTTTTCTTTTTGTAAGAGATAACTTAGAAATTATAATTTTCAAATAATTTACCCTTAATATTTGTCATATACATACATAGAAAAGTAAATATGTACTACAAGGATTGTGCTAATTAAAAAAAACATAATAATTCATAAATCTCACTTAATTTTTAAAAGTTTAATATTTTTTTTTACAAATTCCACAAACAATTTAAAAAATTTTACCTTTTAGAATTCAAAATAATAAAAAAAAAATATATATTTAAAAACTCAATAAAATATATTTAATTTTAAGATTTATAATAAGAATTAAAAGGGGCGGTAAACGCTTTAAAAAATTATAATAATTAAAAGAAAAGAAAGAAAAAAAAATGAATGAAAATAAATTTTTTCTTTTTATTTTTCAAGAATTGTGTGAAGTAGAAAAGAAAATATATTTATATTTTTTGAAAAATTTTACTTTTCCTGTTTTTTTTTTTTTAATTTAAAGAAAATAAAATAATTGCTTTAATTTTTGTTTTGTCTTTTTTTTTTTGTTCTTATTAAGATGTAAATTATAAGCAATAAAAATGTGTCGAAAATATATATAAAAAAAAAAAACAAGTATTAACAAATTCTCGTTAAGTTGTTTACTTTGTGTAATAATTAAAGTCAATAAAGAAAATGATTAAATTAAACAAAAAAAAAACAATTTAGAAAACAAAAAAAACGAATTCAATTTATACTTATCAATATTTTATTTCAATTTTTTTTCTTTATCGTTTACAGGGTACAGAAAAAGGGTACCAAATCGTCACATTTTTAATAATTTTCCTAAAATTTTTCAATACAATTTTTTATATTTCATTTGTTTTTGTTTCAGTCACACTTGAATTATTTTCATTTTTTTCACTATTTTTCTGTTTATCTTTTCCATCATCAACACCACCACCTTCTTCCAAATATTTATCCCATTGAGATATGCGTTTTTGTATTTCAGCATCAGTTTCAGCAATTCTAAAAGAACAAAAGAAAAAAAAATGTTGTTTTTTAATTGGAATTTGTTGGTTTTTGTTTTTCTCTTATAAAAAAATATTACTTGTATTTTGTCTTTCCATCCCATATTTCAGCTAATAATCTTCTTTGACCAAAATATCTTCTATGCATCATTTGAACAACTAAATCAGCTTCTTCTGGTGAAGACATTATTATTTGTGCAACACCATCAGGATGTCTCTAAAATAAGAGAAAAAAAATGTATTGTCTTTCTTTCTTTATCTAATTAATTTGAAAACTTACATCATAAATAATAACTTTTCGTACTGTTCCACATTTACTGCATTCTTCTCTTAAATCATTTTGATATTCAATTATTAAATGTACTTCTTTATCAAATAATTCTGGTTCAAATAAATTTTTTATAATAACATTACGTTCATGTTTTGAACGTTCACCGCGCATTTTTTCTGGTCTCCAATCGAATAATCTTTTTTTGAAATGAAAACAAGGATAAAAATTGAGAAAAAATAATTTTAAATTGATTTTCTTTTTACCTTTCTTTCATTTTTTGTAATTTTTCTTTATCTTTTTTCTTTCGTTTTGGTTTCAGTGCTGGATTATAATCACCTCTCATTTCAAATTTAGCTATTTGAACTTTTATTTTATGACCACGAACATCATAACCATCTAATAAATTCAATGCTAAATCAACTGATTCAACCTGTTTTAGTAATCAGAAGAAAAAAAATTGAATTACATTATTAAATCTAAAATTCATACATGTGCCTGTGGCGTAATGGTTCTTATATTCGTTATCCAAATAACAACAACAAAAAAATGAACATATAATCAGAAAACATTACCTTAATATAATCACAAAGTCCATCACCTTTAAGCTGCCCATTCGAATCAGCATATAATTTTATTTTGCATTTTTGTGTTTTTGGATCTCTCATAATTAAACCACATTTTGCCATTACTTCTACAAATTCATCTTCAGTAATATCTTCTGGTAAATTTGATACATAAACTTTTGTATTTTGTTCTGGTGGTATATCAAACCATTCTAAATGAAATACATAAATAATAAAAAATATATAAAAATTACAGAAAATAAATAAATTACATTTCGAAATCAACAAATTACTAATATTCTCAAGAGACTAACTCATCATTAACTTACTTGGTGGTTCTTGAAGTTTACGTTTCAATAGTCCACTATTATTACTACCTTCACCACCACCTTGTTGACTAGATTGTATTTTATATTCATTTGCTTCTATATCATCATCACCATATATATCAATATCTTTATATTTTTCTTTTATAGAATCAACAGTAGAATTAGAATTTTTATTTGTTTTTGTTATATCTTTATTTTCCGTTGATGATGATGTATTATCAATGAATCCATAATTCATTTGATATCTAGCCATGAATTCATCATCAATCTTTGGAAACCATGCATTCTTATCTGTATCCCAAAAATATCCAACACCATCTTTATCTTTATATGTATGTACACCATCCTCAAAACAATATGCAATATTATCTGTTGTTGTTCCTGTTGTTTTTGGTATCCATTTTTTAGTTTCTTTATCCCAACGATAGAATTCTGTTTCAATTGTTTCAGTTTCAGTTGTTGTTGTTGCTGTACTTTCATTTTTAATTTTTGGAATCCATTGATTCGTTTTACTACACCATCGATAATGTTCATTCTCATAAGGATTTTCTGTTGTTGTTGCTGCTGTTGTTGTTGAATCAGTATTTCCATCTAAAGGTTCCCAATCATTTTTATCTTGTGACCATCGATATTTATATTTTGTTATTGGATCTGTATAAATTGCTTCACCTAATTCATTATATATTACGTGTTTAGAATAATCATTTTCATCATTAGTTTCATTAGTTTCATTGTTATTGTTCAAATTTTTTTCTTCATTTATACTGTTGCTGCCACTACCAATACAGGAAGTCACATTTTTATTATTGTTATCTTCTTTTTTATCATTTGAACTTTCAATTGATTCTAGATATTGAATAAAACAAAACAAAAATAAGATTTATGAGAACAAATGTAAAGTATTTATATAAATATTGTCTAATTGAGTATATAAGACCTTATTATAGTTTTAATTGCTCTTTTGTTTATTCTGAAGCACTTTCTATTCTATATAGTTATAGAATTGTCATTAACAGATGATAAAATAAGGAAGATAAAATTAGCCTGAGCCCTGAAATTGACTTAATAAGAAAATTTTGTTTATTAAGTCAAAAAAAAAATAAAGAATCGACGTCTTAATTAATTAATTAATTCTTAGAAGTCCGTTTTATTATTCATTAATTTTATTTATCCTTATAAGATTTGTTAGAATCAATTGTAATATTATCCTTAAAAAACTGGTAAAATATTTTTCCTTTTTTTTAGCTTCTAGCAAATAATAAAAAAAAGCCAATTATACAGGTAGGTAATTGAGAAGTTCAAAAAGGTCATTAAATTTTACATATAGGCAAAAAGGATAGAAAAAAAATTTGATATTTTAATCATACATTATCGGACGGAATATGTTATGACTCTTAAATTATATTTTTGAATAACCTTTCATCGAACAGGAAAACGTACTTCCATTTTTTGTTCGAACAAAAGGATAAAAAACAATCAACATTTCTTCTAGCTTTAATTAGAAAAGAAAACAAATTTTCATTCTATAAACATACCTTCATTTTTGTCACCATTTTCATCTTCTAAATTTTCACTTTGCTTTGCAGTTGTTGTTGTTGTTGTTGCTGTTGAATCGTTTTCATTATCATTAGCTTCTTCAGTACCTTCATCACTCGGTTGAAAACCTAACAACTCTTTTTCACGATTTTCATTATTTGCATTTTCTGAAGATGTTAAAATATGAGTTTCTTCATTCATTGTAGGTACTTGTTTATTTTTGTTTGAAATTTCTCAGCTTTAATAAATCTGTAAATAAAATAAAATACAAGGAAAAAAAACATGTAAAAATAAATTTTATGTACTTACTTAAAAAAATCAAAAAATAAAATAAAGTAACTATGATTAAACTTCTACATACATGCTAAAACTTCTACAACATTTTTATCCTTGAACTATAACTACATTCTATTAAAATGTAGATATATTAAAATAAAATATTTTACATCGGATAAAGAAAAAGAAATAAAAAAAACAAATAAAAGATATTATATGACCATAAATACTGTACATACTTTGGTGTTATTATGTCACAATATAATTTCACATTCTTATCAAAATAATGTAAATTAGATCGGGGTGACATTCACATGTAAAAAGGAAAAACTTCATAATTTATAAAAAAAAAAAAAAAAAAAAAAATTTCAACTGAAAATTAAAAAAAGTGGTTAAGGATATTTTAATATGCGAAAAAAAAATGCCGAAGATCATAATATACATATTTTGAGTTGAAAATTAAACACGCAATCTTTTTCAGTTATTTTATTTTGAATTTCATTTGAAAGTCACACATTTTCTTATCCTTTTTCTTAAGAATTTGAAGAAACAAAAAATAATGTATGATAGGTACTTAAAAAAAAAATGACTTTAAATCAAAATGATGGAAATTGTATATGAGAAATAATAAAGGAATATAAAAAAGGGATTAATTAACATAAAAATTTCATGGTGTGCAAATGAAATGGACACCAATTTATTATATTTTTTTCTTTATTTCTTCAGGATGAGTGACATGATAGATTGCTCTGTTAAGGTATGGTAATATGGGTAAGATTTTTTTTTTCTGGAAATAGAAAAAAAAAGTCCTTCTATAATGAAAATTTGATTTAATAAATCAACCGGTGGATTTATGGTAGTTTATCCTGTTAGTTACATAAAACACTCATTCTAGAATCTGAAATATATTTTTTCTTATTTAAAAATGAAAATGAGCTAAAATAATAAATTTTAGCTTTGGATTTTGCTTAGTTATTTTTCGCATTTTCAAAACTAAGAAACAAGACCTAAGTCTTAAGATCATTTTTATTTTTAGAAAAACGTGTAGAATTTTCTTCAAAAAAAAAAGTCGAACTTATGAAAATTATTTTTATTCAATTGTAAATTATTCCACAAGCAAAAAACAAATTAATTAAAAATATGACGAAAAATAATAAGTGTGTCGTTATTAATATTTTTATACGCCTAATCTTCGATTAAAAGAATCCTCGAATTAGGAAACAAACACGTGTATTTTTTGCAAATTAATCATCACAATAATTGTTAAGTAATTTCAATTTATTTGCAGTCATTATTTTTGCATGACGAATGTCCTTCTGTTGTACTTGAACGTACTTTAATTTGATGATTCAAAAAACAAACAAGCAAGCAAAAAAAAAGAAAATCAATTAATTATTCATATACTTTCCCCATTCACCTAAATAAATTTAAATGGAAACAGTCCCGTGTAACAATTTCCCAAAGGTCTAGAAAAATTAAGATTCTCGAACCACACTGTTCGAAATGGTTCACTAACTGTCTTAAGAAATATCGAAAAGTTCGAAAAAAAAACTTTTCTAATTCAATAAGTCCGAAATTGGACACGTTTGCAAGTTGAATTCGAGATTGCATATAATAAACCCCAGAAAAATAAAAATCATTCATACTTAGTTGAAAGTGTTTGGTGGGTTAAAGCTTACACAAAATGATGATTACAAGAGAAAAAAAAATATGCTCCGCATGTATGTACATGCCAATTTATCGATTGAAATTTTTATTTACCATTTTTTATTTTGGTTTATTATACGAGTATATTACAAACCTTCAAGGTTTAATTATCATATGCTTCAATCTGACAGGCACGTTTACGTGTACACATACATTTCCTTATGAAATCTAAAATGTCCTGTCCATTTTATTCCTTTTCAAACATGAAAATAACTCTATTTTTTCGTTTTTTGGTTTTTTTTTCTCTCTAAATAAAACAAAAATGTATCTATTGTGTACTTACACAAATAATAATCTTCTTGATAATAAATTTAAATCGTTTTAATGATATTTAATGCATCTACGAGTATTTTGTGAGTTAAAATATTTTTTAAAACCAGAAAACATGGAAAATTTTTAATATTTTTATAACTATAATTTTATTTTGACATGCAAAATGTACAACACGTCATGATAATACATATACATATTAACATTTTTATGTCCAGAGTACAGAGATAGTTAAATTGTAAAATAATATTATGTTTGTTTTTTATAAACTATATACGAGTATGTATGCACAAATGCATTAATAATTTAGTAATTCGTTGTAAATAAAAAAAAAAGTAAAAGAAACATGTTACTCGTACATATTAAAAGGATAACAGTTGTGAAATCAAAAAGAAAAAAATAGAATGCATGATAAGTGAAATATGTGTATGTAATGTACATATGTATGTACCCTACTGACATACAATCAAAAAATATATTTAAACAAAAAATTGGCAAAAATCCATCATTTTATAACAGAAAATGGATGGATGACAGGACAATGTCCTAACAACATACATACATGTTATGTTGCATTTACAAAATTATATATTGATTTCAATTTCAATTTACTTGTTCTTCCTTTGCGACAGTAAACACAAATGTACATATGTGTGTATGTGCATGGATACATGATAATAAAATTGATAGGTAAGTGTTAAAATAATTAATAGTTACATTTACTTTGTTATTTGAAGAATTCAGGGTAAAAAAATCATAAAAATTGTTATTTTCCGATAAAAGGATAAAAAGAAATATAAAAAAAAATTTAAAAAATGTTCAATACATCACAAAAAATAAAACAAAGCCTTGTAGTTGATATTATATACAGATAATATCATACAAAGGATATAATAAATTTTATGTTATACAATGATAACGAATTCCAATGCACACTACAAAGAAAGTAGAATAGGTAAAAACACTTTCTAAATTTTGCAATATAATTTCAAAAAGAAAGTAAAAATTGAAATTTAGGTGAAAAATTCAGGACAATTAGACGAAATCGAAAAGAAGGAAAAACGAAAGTCAGTAATAAACAAAAGTCTTGAACCTATAGTTTCAAGTAGAAATTTTAAAGCTTTAAAACTCTTATCAAAGTCGGAAAATATCACCTCAAAACAAATCTAAATATTAAATGTCCTTGATATTTTCACAAAACAAAATATGAGAAAGATGTTAGTTTTTCAAGAATCTTTCAAGAAATTTTTAATCTTCTTCTCGATTATCAAAGCAGTGGAAACTTTATGACAAAAAAAAATTAAAAGATCTTCCAATGCTCGGAAAAATGTCAACCTGTATGCCATGTCAGATGAAAAAAAGGTGTATTATGAAAAAAGAAAAAAACAAATGAACAGAAATATTATTGTAAAGAATATCACAAAACATTTAAAAGACAAAACCTGACAAAAATATAAGTATATCACATAGATCAAAATGTCAAAGTTGAAATGTAATAAGGCTTTAAATTTTTTTTTTTCGTTGTGGTTCTGTCTGAACTTTTTGTTTTTTAAATTTACATGAAGTTCCGATCAACCTTTACAAAATAGCACAAAAAAAAAATTACGTTTCATTCAACACTTCAAAGAAAAAACTATTATAAAACACGAACTGTTGTTATTTATTAATTTGAAAATACTTGAAGAAAAAAAAAATCATTTAAAAGTCATGAAAGGTTAGATTAAAACAAAACTATCGAAAGACAAAAAAAAATGACTCAAAAAAATAAAAATTAATTTTTCTCTACCCAATTCAAATTCTTATTAAATACTTAAGTAATGTAAAGAAAAACTAAATCCTTTATAACACCAATATAAATTAACTAGCTATATTTTTTTTTTTTTCTTGCCACCTTATAATTCTAATATACAAGAATTTTACAACACCAACAACAATAACTTCATAAAAATTTTAGAAAACATGTAAAAAGGAGAAAAAAAATAATAGAAAATAAATCGTGACATACATATACTCTAGACTAGAGAATAAAAATTATTACAATTATACAATATTATATAGAAAAGAAAAAAGTATACATAAACGTATAATGTCCAGTTAAAATATATTCCTTATGAAAGGGAAAATTCAGTATTAAAGTGACCGGGTAACTGACCACACAAATCGTACACCTTAAAAGTTTGAAAAAAAAAAAAAAAAAAAAAAAACTAAGCATTTTTCATATTCAAATCAATATTTTTCTTTTTTAACGGTTGGCATAGCTATAGAAAGGAAAAACAAAAATAACTAAGGACTAGAAATTAAAAAAAAAGGATAATTTTAAAATTAAACATTTTTTTTTTGTTTTCAAATAATTTGAAAAAAATAATTAATAAATGTTTTCTGTTTAACATTTTTTTTCTTTTTAAATTTTAATCCTTTTTTTAAATCAAAAAATTTTTCGAAAAAAAAAAAAAAAACAACATCATAAAAATGGATATTCCTGATACTGGAGCTGTATTTACTTTAGGAAAATCATATTTAGCCGAAAATACACAAAGTTATTTTTTCATAAAAAATGATCCAGTTAAACGTTTAATATCGGGAACAAATCAAAGTGCAGTTATTTGTGGTAAAACAAAACAAAACAAACAAAAAATTGATTAAATTTAAAAATTATTGATTTTAATTTTGTTTTATTTTTACTGTTTTGTTGAAAGTAATTTTATTTTTACTTTAAAAACGCGATTCTTATACAGTGAAAGTGTTCTATTAAAGAAACTAAAGAAATGCACAAAGAAAAAGAAAGAGAAATTTAAAGGAATTTCTTTAAATTTTTTCATATCCTTTTTACACGAAAGCTCATTTTCTTATATGGTGCAATTGTTGACCGTCAATATATATAATAAATAATAAAGGCCACTGAAAATTAAAAAATAAAAAATAAAAAAAAGGAAAATAAAAAGGAAATGAGCTTCTCTTATAATCACCTTAATGACTATAATATACTTTGAAGAAAATTTTACTTTCTTTTATACTTCTTTTCCCCCCCTTTTTTTTGTGTAATTGTCCAAAGGCAATTTTCTTTTCATGTCACTCACCTCAATACAAATAAGTAGCGAAATTTTCTTTTTTTTTCTTTTCTTTTTTTATTGGTATTTCTGCCCTTATTTTTCCTTGTCATTGGACATGATTTGTTACAATTTACATTATTTTGTTGATTTTCTTCATTTTTTTTTTCTTCAACTTATTTTGTAGATTCAGGTCGACTATTTGTTTGGGGTGAAAATCAATTTGGTCAATTGGGTATCGGTGGTGGTGTTGCTAATTCAAATGGAAATTCAATTGAAATCGTTACAAAACCAACTTGTGTTAAATCATTAAAAACACTCGGATTAAAGGTTACTGATGCAGTATTTGGTTCGGGGTGGTGTGTTATACTAACAAGTAATTAATCCATTTTAAAAGCAATTTAAAAAAATAAATAAATACCTGATTGTGATTAATTCCATTGAAAGTCAACGAATATGTTCGGAAGTTACAATTTGCAAAACGATTTTAATTTTTTTAAAAGAAAAAATAGTAAATTAGAATTCATAATGAGTTTTTTTCAAATTTTTATTAAATTTCGTGATTTTTTTTTTTTTCACTATATTCCGTTAATTTAATATTTATAATGCAATCAAAAAATCGAAACTTCACCCACGATTAGAGGACTTATATTCTGTGCAACAAATAAAAAATTAGAATTAATTTAATATTATATTTCGCGTGACTTGAATGAAAAAAAGAAAATTGAAAAATACTAAAAAAAAAATTATTTTAAATTGAATTTTTCATTCCAAAGGGCAAAAGTCATAGACGAACTATTTTATTCGTTCGAAATTAAATAACATTTTAACCATACCAACATTTTTAATTAATTTTAATAGGATTTCACTCTCTCTGAACACATTTTTGAGATTAAATTGTCTCCATCTGGAATTATTTTTTGAAAAATGATACAAGACAATCTATTCTCAAAAACATGCTCATATATCCAATATCGTCTGAAAAAATAAATAAAAGACTTTTATTTTCACTTTGAAAGCCAAAAAAATTTTAATGGTCTATTCGAAATTCTAGCATTTTCAAAAGATTTATCAAAAAAAAAAATCATTAAATCATTGAACGGATCGGATCGGATTGTTGATTTTCTATGGAGAAAAGTCACACGCAAATAAATAAACTTAGGAGTTATTTATTTTTTTCGTTTTTTTTTTTACTTTTTCCTCAGCAACAAATGAAATTTTCTTCACTGGTCGTAATATATTTTCAAAAGAAACAAAAGTATATAAAAATTTTGAAATAACAGTAACAAAAGAAAATATTCCAATTGTAAGAAAACCATTTCGTCTTAAAGAGTTCAATGGTATTTTAAAAGAAAGCGAAGATAATGAAGAAAATTTTGAAAAATTATCAGCTGGAAATGAACATTTCGTGTTACTCACGTGTAAGTATACTGTTACACAGCATATATTTGTTTTGTTTTTTTTTTCATGTTTGTTTATAGTGGGAAAAAATATTATTTGAAATGATGTAGACATAAAGAAAATAATTATTAATAAATTAGTTTCATCAGAAACAAAGTAATAAATAATAAAGTCATGTCGGTTATATCGATTTTTTTATAGGTACTCTTTTTTTCTTGTTTTAATTTTTTTAACTTTGATTTAAGTATAATGAACCGTATTTTATTTATGAATTAATTTTTACTGCCCTAAAACATAAAGAACAATTTTATACATTAACATAAATTATAACGTGAAACGATTGGAATCCTTGAGAATTTGGTTTTTTCCTTTGTATGTTGATTATGTAGGTAAATCCAAAAGAAATTAATATGAATCACTCTTTGATGATACATACTAAAATTATTTTTAAGAAATTATAAAATTTTTTAATTACCAATTATAATTTCTTTTTCAATAATTTTTTTGAATATTTTATCACAACAAAAGTGATTGTCTTTTAACATAAAAGAAAATAATAAATCTAAGTACAATATTACCTTGAATTAAATATTTTTTTTTTTTTTGTGAATTGAAATTCTTTTGAAAATTTTTCTTAATTAATATAAAATAACCTTAAACACTTTATATTATATTCAAATTAAGGTCACAGTAGTTGAGTTGACATTTTGACATTAAAATCTTTATTTTATTATAAAAATTATTTTTAGATTTAATATATGTATACAAAATAGCACAAAGATACAATTTTTGGGGTATGAAAATTTATATCAATTTTATATTACCTAATTATATTAGATTTTTCACAGAAATAGAAAATTTAATACATTATACAGGTATATATTGCCATGTTATAAGGAAGAATAAAATAAATGAATAAATTCTAATTAGGAGGGGAACTAAAAATAAAAAAACATAAAATTTATTTTATGTTTACCTTTCTTCTTATAATATATCATTGATGACATAATAAAATTTATATACGCTAGTATATATTATACATATATACAGTTATACACATACGTTTTAATGGGTTTTTTCTGTTTCTTGTCACATATACGGAAAATCAAAATTTTTGATAAAATATTTTTTTTTAAAAAATCAATATAAATTAATCTGAATTGTATTTTCAAATTTTCATTCATTTACTTCTAAATCCGGTGTTTTATTAAAAATCTATATTACGTCAAATTTGGTTAAAATAAATCAATTTTTGTTTCTAATATACGTCATTTGAAATTAAATCTATTTTAAGATATTAAGAACAAAACAAAAACTAATATTATAACAAAATTACTCAATTTATAAAAAGTATTTAATTATTCAAAAAATATAAAATCGGTTTATATACATAATTGACTAATAAAAAATTTAATTGCTTTAATAAAGTTCTTAAAATAACACTGAATTTAAAAAGTTTAAAAAAAAAAACGATAAGTAAATTTAATATTTTATGGAAATTTTAAAGTGAAAAATAATGAAAATAAATTCCGAAAGTAAGACCCAAACTTGTTTTGAAATTAAAGATTTTTTTTTTAATAACAAAAATAGGGAATGTCCTTTTTATATACAAAATTTTCCTAAAAATCAACAGGTACTTGAAAAAGTCGACAAAAAAATAGATAAAGCCAATTAACGATTAAAAAATATCCTAAGTAACTTTCCAAAGGGATTGGATTACAGTATCTGAAAATATTATATTTCTTTCGATAAAATATTCTACAAAATCTATCAAATTAATTTCATGACTAAAAAAAAGAAAAATAAATTATTGTAAAACTAATTTTTATTCAACTCAAACCCTTTTACACTTTTTCTTCTGATTTGGTTTTTTTTTTTTAAATTTTCCATTTTTAAAACAGCCCTTCTATGTGAAAATTTAGAAACAATAAATTAAAAATGCAAATTAATATCGATTTTCTATTTTGACACAAAAAACAAAGAAAATCAAAGCACTTGGTCAGTTTCTATTACCTTTCAGGTGATTGACCCTTTATATAAATAATAATGCATATATAAGTACGAGTACATACATTACAACTCTATCATAATAAATATCCTTCTCAACAAACCATTATTTTATTCAAGAATCTTTTAGCTAAACTTAAACAGTTATTAAATGGGGGTCGTATATGGGTTACTATACATTCAACCTCTATTATTATTTTTTTTTTTCTTTCTTTTATTATGAAATTTTAAAGCAGAAAAATTGTAGTATCCGGTGTCTATATACGAGTAAAAAAGCATGTGTGCTATACGTAAACACCGATTCTGTTTAACATACATGTAATAAAATTTAATTTATGTAAATTTATGGGAAAAAAAGTTTTCTTGGTTTTTTAGTTTTTTTTTTTATTTTTATTTTCTTCGTCATTTAATTTAGGTTTTTAGGTAACAAAACAAAATAAAAAAACAATTCCAGGTTACTATCTTTTTCATTTTTAATAAGAAAATTTAATAAAAAATTCATAGATGTATTAATATGACATACATACATAATTATATCTACATATATTTCTAAATAAGAATTAGGTTGAAATTGTTTGGTTTTTTTTTTTCCATTCAAATCGAATTTTATTGATTTGGATTTTTCTTCTTTTGTGTGCATGTGTGTGAGGAAATAGTTTATCCTTAAAACAAAACTTTTATCATATTAGCGATCAAATTATAAGATTGTTGCTTTGCTAGATAATTATTTTTCTTTACACATTTACTTTTCAAGTTAAAAGTTACTGAAGAAGAAAAAAAAAACACACACACACAAGAAAAAAAAAAATACAAAAGGAAAAATCATTAATTTAATTAATTATTTACTTTACTTTCTTTTCTTTTTTTTTTTGTTTTGTTTCAGCAACTGGTCGTTTATTCGGTTGGGGATCAAATAAATCAAATCAATTGGGATTACCTGGTAAAGAATTATTATTACCAGTTGAATTATCACCAGAATTGAAAATAATAAATTTTATATGTGGACCACAAACAACATTAATACAAACAATAACAAATCAATTTTTTATATGTGGTTCATTAAATGATTTTTATTATTCAAAATTTACAGAATTACAATTACAATTTATACAAGAGAATTGTATTTATTTACATATATCACAAAGTAATGAAATATTTTTTATAACTGAAAATGGTAATATATATCGTAGTAATGAATCAATAAGACAACAAAATTTATTATTTCAAAGATTTTATGATTATGATAATGAAGAAAATGGACCAGTTGTTAAAATTTTAAAAGGAACATCATTTTTTTCATTATTAACAAAAAATTATAAATTATTTACAACATTCTCAGAAAGTGGTCATCATTTGAAAACATTTAGAGAAATATCAAAATTTAAAAATTTACGTATATTTGATATTGCTGTTGGTGATAAACATGTACTTGTTATGGGTATACCAAGATCTGTTAAAAATTTCGATAGAAATCGTTGTTTTTTTAATAAAATTACAACAATAAATACACCAGATTTAAATGAAAATTTAAATGGGAATAAAGAAAATGCAAATAAAATTGAAAAAGATAATGAAAATAATACAGAAATTCAAGAAAATCAAATAAATGATAAATTAGAAATCGAAAATAATGAAAATAACAATGAATCGAGTACTTTGAATGATACAAGTGAAATTGAAGATATGAATAAAAATGAAATGACAACAAATCATGAAAATTCACCAAGAATACACGAAAATGAACAAGTTTCTCCAAAAATTAATAGTGAACTTGAAACGAAAAAATCCGATGAAACTGATAAATCTACAGAAAGCTCCGACTTAAAAGATTCCGAGAAAATAAAATCTTCATCACCTAAAGAAAGTAATAACAGACCAAAACCTGATAGCGGAAAACCAAAAACACCTCAAACAAATGAAGCAGAAACAAATAACACACAAAATGTAGAAGTTGAAAATTCTGTAAGTATCCAATAAAACTCTTGTTAAAAATTTAACTTTTTTTATAATAAATTTGATTTTTTTCAGACTTCACAGAAGAATGGAAACAAATCACCTTCAATAAATAAAAATACCTTTGAAACTGAGAAAGCTACTGAAGAAACTCAACAACAAAATGATGAACAGGATCAAGAATCTCATGACACTACGATGCCTAATATTTCACAAGAAAGTGTTAAATCTTTAAAACAACTTTTAAAGCAGGAATCAAAAAGTTCTATTCTATCGTACAAAAGTAATGACGAATCACCAAAAATGAAAAGTAAAACTCAAACTCCCAGTAACACTCCGTCAAATGAAAAATCAAAAACCCCAGACAAGATAGAATCCACTGGGAACACGAACAATGAATCTTCCAAAACTCCAACAAAAACGGAAATTCAAGAAAAAGATACCAAAGAACTTTCGCCTAAACAAAATACAAACAACAAATCTCCTTCTGTTCCTCCAACAATTACTACAAAAATTGAATCACCAAAACCAATTGAATTTAAACAATCATCACCAATAGAACAATCTGATGATTCTTCACCACCACAAAAACCTCGTAAAGGTTCAGCACGTTCAATAAAATTCGATGAGAAATCGTTAAAAAGTGTTAAATCTCAAGATCGTTTGGTACGTCCGAATACTCCTTATCCCGATGGTACTCCACAAACAATAAAAAGAGTTCAAAGTCTTATTGATAAAAATGATGACATGATTGAGAATACAAGTCCGAATTTAACTGATAGTTTAGAAAATATTCCAGAAATATCTCCACAACACGTCGGTACAAGAGCTTCAGGTACACGTCGTATAAGTTCAAAATATTCCGATCGTAAGGATAAATATGAAGAAATTGTACGAAAAGCATCTGCAAAACCTGCGGTCGTTGTTAATGAAAAATATTTACGATTAGATGATGATGATGATGAAGATGATGAAAAATTAGAAATTGAACTGAAAAGAGATGATATTTTGGATCAAACAACTGTTAATGAGATACGTTTCATTAATAATGGAATCGATGTAACTGAAAAAATTCAAGAAAAACCCGGTATGAAACCAAGTAATTCAGTAAAATTATTTGGTAATGATCCTTTTAAATCGAATGATGAAAAATACAAGAAAAATTCACAGCAAATAATTGAAAGTAGTTCAAAAACTCCAGAAAATGAATCAACAAATGATGTACAAGATTTAAGAGATGAATCAAAATTGAAAGTAATGGATGATGATGAAAGGACAACAGCATCAATGAATTCAAATAAAAATGGAAATCAACTTGATGAGGCAGATTTTAAAAATAATAAAGAAAATACAGAAAATGCATTAATTGAAGATATCCAACAATATCATGCGGATCCACAGGAACCCAATATTAAAGAGACAAAGAAAAGGAAAATGCAACGTTTTATCAATGATTTGAAATCAAGAGGAAAAGAAATGTCTTGTAGAACAGATCAATCTGTTCGAGTTGAAGGTAAGATAATTTCCAGTATGTCAGATGAAACGTAAAGAAAATACAATTATTTTTTTCAGGTGAACCACCTGCTTATACTGAAGTGGATGAAAGACTCGATCAGAAATCATCAAAAGTTTGCACAATTTTGTAATAAGTTGCATTTAAAAATGAAAAATATTCAAAATATTTTATTTGTTAAATTACGTTCTTTTGAAATACTGAATAAAAAAAAGTCAAAACATCAAGTGTTCCTGTATACTTTGCATTCTTTGTTGAAAACCCTAATTGATTGGTGTTAGTTTCCAAATTACACAAATTTTTTTCAGTTTTTTGATTAACTAAAACGAAAAAAAGAAAAGAAAAAAATTAAATATAAAAAAAAAAATGCTCATGACCGGATTCGAACCCGACAACTTCATATCTACGAACAACAACAACAACATGTGTTTACGATTATAGAAATTATTTATGAGAAAAAATAGGTAGGAAATTATTAATTTTTCACTTTTTCACATTAAAATTTTTTAAATAATTGCCGCAATAAATAATTATTCCAAAATCCAGCTATAATTAATTGAAAATTCATTATTCTTAGGAATTATTCGAATATTTCGTTAGGTGTAACATACACGACGTACTAAAATTTCACTTTAATATAATTCTGGGGAACTTTTTGTTTATGTAATGTAAGTATATAAGAAAATTTTAAATCAACAACCATTGGAAGTGTGTGTCTTCTGTTTGTGATGGCACGTAGCTGGACATTGATCGCTTCAAACCGAGTTAGTGTTTGCAGATCTGCTCAGTGGCATCCGTCACACTTTAATAACTTTCTTTAGGCATAGACTATGGAGTTGCTAGCCGAACTCCCGCTGCATAGCCCCCCAAGGCTAACGCACGGTGTTGTCAGAGATCGGCGGCTTTTCCATGTCTGCCAATTCTTCAAAATTCAGTTATTCGTAAAATTTGTAGCTTAGCTTCGGTAAGTTAAATTGTTCCAGAACACTTCCATAACCCATGGCTCTGCCGAGCAGGGCCCATTTATTTTGCAATAAATACAAATTTTTATTTTCCTTTTTGATTTTTCTTTTGCTCTAAAATAAAAAAGGTATTTTAAAATTAGTTCATTTTAAAAAAATTATTCGGTTTCATATAAATTAAGTAAACTACCTTCATTCTATACCCAACTATGTTTCAGATGAAAACAACACCACTCACAAACATTTTAAAACGTAACTCTGACGTACGTAGACACAAGATAGACCACCAGACTTAATGAAAAACAATGCCAATGCCAATGAAAAAAATCTCATACAAATAAATACAACAAACAAATTTTCTCCTGCCTTTTCAATGAGTTTGTGGTGCAACAACTTGTGGGCTGTGGCACACACTGTTGATAATTTACACATCTTTAAAGGTCACCTTATATTTCTAATTAGATTTTCAATTACGCCAAGCAAATACACATTGATTTTCTTTAATAATAAACACCACTTTAGATTGTTTTTGAGGATTTATTCATAATCATAATCCTTAAGTGATAAAGATTGAGAAAACAAGTGGGAGGAAGGAAGACAAAATGTATAAGTTAACCTTGAAACTTTTTACTTGCAATACAGAGTAATAAAAATTTATGGAGAAATATTTTATATTAACCTTTAAGTACAACATTAAACATTTAATTGGACTAAATACTTGCTGCAACAATTAAAAATCTTCTAAATTATGTTTTAAAAAGAATTTTGGGTGCACTGTTCATCTACTTACATGGCGTTGGTACATCGTCGAAATAAAGTAAAATGGAATACTGCACCTGGAGAATTCTATGCCATTTAGAAATTTCTGCTCCAGATTACTTTCAAAATAAATTCTCAACTCAATTAATTTTATTTGTTCACTTTTTTTCGATTATTTTCTTCTCAGAATTTTCGCGGTTATGAATTTACAATTAATTGCCAAGAATGCCAAGACAAGACACAAAAATTATTGTAAAAAATAAAACGAAAACAACATGAAGTTAGTTCATTTTGATTGAAACGTCGCGGGTGTTGTCATTTTTATATTCGACATGTGGTTCTTCATGAGAGAACGTTCAGAAAAATTTGTTGTAGGGTTCGACATTCACATCATAGTGATTAATAATGAAATATGTAATTTTTTTGATTTATTTTTAATAATTTTGTAAAATATGAATTTAACTAATATTTTCCTATTGATAAGATAGTATGTAAAAACGCATAATTTAATAAAGAATGGCTTAACATAAGCGTTTATAAGCAGGTTGTTTGAATGTGAAAGAAACTCAATATTTGAAAAATTGGACTCTTAATTAATTCGAAAAGCTCAAAGTTATTATTTTCCTAAATTCCCTCGTTTTTAATCATGAAATAAATAAAAAAATTTTATTTTGTTTTTTTTTTTTTTCGAAACTACAAACAAGTGATAAATAGCTCAAGGTCGGAAGTTCATGAAATTTCTTTATTATATGATTTTTGCGTGATATTTAAGCCATTTTATAATTGTATTCTATTAATTCTGTTATTTCGAAGACAAAAAATTGGGTTTTATTTAAGAAATTATTATTTTCACAAAAAATCACCTCGTAAAAAAATAAGTTTAAAAAAATATTATATTTGAAGATGAAGAATCAAGCTTCTAGTACATTATTGTATTAATATTCTAGTACAAAATGTTTACGAGGCGTTAAACAAACAACTGTCAAACGCCATTCTCTTCAATCTCATCTCGTTTGAATTTTTTTTGATCTTTTAAGTAGAAAATTTTTAACTCAATCAATTTAATAACGAATTTATTATAAATTTTATAAATATAAAATAATTAGTTTTATTTAATAAAGTAATTTATTAATTTAAAATATAAATATATAAATTATGAAAATTTATAATTTGGTTTAAATAATAATTTTTTTGCAAAAAAAAAAAAAAAGTGTGTTTAGATAATTCATAAAACTAAGGTAAAATTCCATAAAAATTTGAATGAAAATATTTAAATAATTACAAGCTAATATAATATAAATGAATTTTACATTAAAAATATATTTAAAATGTTCATTAAAATTGTAAAAGTGTAAAAATATTTAAATTTATAATTTTTTACATAACCTCCAAAAATTTTTCACAATACATATACCTAATTATCTACCTATATAAAGTAAGAAAAGAAAAGAAAAAAAAGAAAAGTGCATATTATACATAAATAATTCATAATATATTTCATTTGGAGGAGGAAGTTCTAATTCAGTGATCATCCACCTGGTTGAAATTTGATGATGATGCTGTTATGAATATCATCAGCAAAAAAAAAAAAAAAAATTTTGTTATTCAAAATTTTTGTGCATTAAATGAAAAATTAAAATGATTTTTAAAAAATGATTGAATTTGCAAAGTCATCAAATTTATTTTTATGTTAATTATTATGAATTAGTATTACCTTTTTAAAAATAACCCTTATTTTTGCAAAATTAATTTTAGAAAATACATACATACATCGAAATTATCATTAATTTATTTATGATTTTTTTTAAATATTAATTTAATGTTTCTGTTTTCTTTCAAATTTAGATACCTAAAGCGGTAATAATAAAAGTACCAGAAAAAAAAGAAGAAGAAAATTCAAATTATGGAATTAGTTTTTTTCAAATTATAAACATTTTTTTCTTATTAAAATTGAAACGATATAAACATCAACAACAAATAAATATTTCTTATACAGTTTAATAAAGATAAAAACATCATGCAATGACAGAACTACATTTAACTATTGATACTGTTGATACAAAGGATTTCCATAATAATTTGGAAGCAGTATCATCACAAAACGATACAAATCATTCTATGTCACGTGCGATAAATCGTACTGCTGCAACTGTTACAATATCAACAACTGCTGCTGCTGCTGCTTCAGCTGCTGCAGCAATTGTTGTTGCTACTACTGGTGGTACAACAAATGGAACGAATTCACAACAAATTAATCATAATAATCAACCAACATTAGAAAAACCATTTCAATGTAATGTTTGTGAAAGAAGATTTCGTCAACTAAGTACATTAACAAATCATGTTAAAATTCATACTGGTGAAAAACCATTTAAATGTAATGTATGTGAAAAAAATTTTCGACAGTCATCAACATTAACGAATCATTTAAAAATACATACTGGTGAAAAACCATTTAATTGTCAATATTGTAGTAAACAATTTCGTCAACTTAGTACATTAACAAATCATTTAAAAATTCATACTGGTGAAAAACCATTTGAATGTGCCGTCTGTAAAAAACAATTCCGTCAATCGAGTACATTGAATAATCATATAAAAATTCATGTTATGGATAAATTATATTTACCATTTGAGATAAAAACCGAAGAGGAAGGATGAAAAAAATCAATCGGTGTTGGTACTGACGATGATGATATTATTCAAGATGATGATGATGATGAAGATGATGATGTCGAAGAGTATGATAATAATGAGGTTGATAAAGAATTTAAAATTTAAGCGAAAACAATACTAAGTAATTTTATATTTCAATTTTCATTTATTATTTTTTTTTTTAATTATTTGTAATTTTATTTTATTTTACTTTTAATTTAACAACTTATTAAAAAAAATTTTCTATTTAATAGATCGAATGTAGTAATAGTAATTAATTACAGTTTGTTTTTAAAGAACACTTTTTTTTTGTATACTTATTACAGTCAACACTCGAAATACGTTGTAGCCAAAAAAAAATTAGCAATTAATCGTTTTACACAACTTTGTGTAACGTATGAGTTTCTCTACACATTGTATCCAAACTTCGACAATATAAATCGAACTTTTATAAGAAAGTACAATATCTTTGTATTTTTTGAGTCCAAAAATGTATATTTTTAAATACTTTATATATAAAAATATGTTTAAAAGAAATACTTTTCGGAATTGAAGATTTATTATCACATCAATTTTGTATCTCGAGTTCACAGTACCAATTAATATATTTTCTTAGTCGAGAGTTGACTGTAATTTTAATTTTATTCTCTTATACTATACTTTTGAAAATACATACATACATAGTTTTTTTTTATAATTCAAACTTTTCTTTTGTTAATTTTTTCTTACTAACAAAGCTTTTTTTTTTCAAATTTTCTATTTCATATTTTTTTTACAAGAAAATTGAAAAAAGTCCTCAATAGAAAAATAATTTTTTTAAGTAAACTTAAAGAAAAAACTATAAAATGATGGAATTTTTGTAGCGAACTTTTGTATATATGAAGAAGATAAAAATTTATAAAAATAAAAGCATTATTAACATATTTAAATTTATAAAAATGAAAAAGAGAATTGTAAATGTCATAGTAATCAATTTTTTTTTTTTGATGAAATAATTAACATAAAAAATATTTTGTTCCCATTTGTTTTAATATACCTAATATATATATATTTTTTTTTAAAGAAATAACATTTATTTAATAAACAATAGGAGAAAAAAAAAACATAATAAAGCAATAAATAAATATAGAATTAATTGACAGAAAAAATAAAACGGTAAAAAAAACATGCATTTTAAATGTAATTATTTCATTAAAAAAAACGAAAAAACAAAAAAAAAAACAGTAATTTTTGATGAAAAACAAAAAAAAATAAAACCTTAAAAAACAGATTGTTTAATTTAGAATAAAAAAAAAACTACATTTATAATTAAATGTTACAAGTAAACAAAAAAAAACAAAATAATTGAAAATATAGAAAGTATATATTTAACAGTAAAATAGTGAAAAAAATAAATAAAAATTCAATAAATAGTTTTATGTGCTATATGTAGAACAGATTATCTACATAATATTAATTATACATAATATATAAAAAATAATAATAAATTTAAAACATGAAAGAAGAATAAAAAAAAAGTTAATCGTTGTATTAAATTGTATAAAATAATTAAAAAAAAAAAAACAAACAAAATAATAATAATTGTTTGATAATGAATAATAATAAATTATGTGGACTGAAAGAAAAGCAAATAAGATCATAAAATTTAAAAAAAATACAAGTGACGAATGTAATAAAAAAAAAAACAAACAAAAGGGTAAAAACGATCTACAAATAATTTTTATTTTAAAAAAAAAAATACTATAAAATATTTATTTAATAAAAATTAATTGATTATTTTAATACTTTGAAAAGAAATAAAATTAAAGGCAATCAAAATAGGAGGTTTTTTTAACAAATTGGACGACAAAAAAAAAGCTGAAGAAAACTTCTCGAAAAATAATTTAAAAGAAAAAAATCAAAAGAAAGAAACTTTTTTGTACAAATGATTTAAGAACTGAGAAATATTTCAAATTTTTTAGTCACATTTTTAAATTAGCTTGGTGTACAAATTCACGACTGGATTGCCACCTATAACATTTCTTTTTTGAGCTTGTTAGTCGGCTCATTTAAATAAATTTTATAGTTTGTTATTTAAATGACATAAAAGTCATAATAAATTTTAATTTTGTTTTTTATGAATGCATAACATTTTTATGATTTTATTTATATTCAGCAATTTTAAAGTATGTAATTGAATATTTACGGGAACAAAAAGTTACCTAAGTTATGAATATGGAACTAATTTGCGAATGTGAAACAAATTCCATCATAAATTTGGATTTTTACTTTAAGAAAAAAAAAATAGTTAATCGTAAATTGTAAATTTAATAGAATTCAAAAATGTTGAATGAGTTTTTTAATTGTACCAATTCAGCGTAATGTAGTCTTAGGCTGAATGGTTATTTTCAAATAATCATTGTTCAAGAATTAATTTTCTTCAAACTGCTTCATTTCTTAAATCATTTTTACAAATTTGTTTTCTTTTTTTCTTTTTTGATTCATCTTTATTTTCTCTTGAAACGTCCTAGTTTTTAATAAATAAATGAAGAAAAAAAAATTGTATACGAAAAGTATATAAATTAACAAAAGTGTGTTCTTTAAAAAATTATATAAGCAAAAAGATAGGTATTTTTTTTGTAGTAAAATTTTGTCTTAAAAAAGAATTTAAAAAAATAGAAGAATTAAAAAAAAAAAATAAATAAATAAATACTAAAATGCAAGATGTAATTGTATTTCGTCATCAAATAGTCATTTTTCAGTTTAAAAAAAGGATAAGAATTTTTGCCTATAGAGAATAATAGACATAAAAAATATTTTGCCTGATTTACAAAATTATTATACATATTATAAATGTTTGTGTAATATAGTAAATTAAAAAAATAAATAAAATAATAAAATTAATTAAAAACAACAAAAAAAATAAGAAAAAAAAAGAAATTAAATTGATAATTTATAAGTAGGTACGTTTAAAAAAAAAAAGTAAAAAAAAAATAAAATAAAAAATAATAAATAGAAACTGTCTATAGAATTTAAGATAAATTATATTACAGGGCAAAAATAAAATGTAATTGATTGATTAAAAAAAGACAATATGCTTTTTTATTTTTAAATTTTCATGTATTAGCTGAATACGAATTTTTAAGGCTGAATTAAGTATTTTTCTGTGCTTACACAGAAGCCTAGAATCTTCTTGAATTAATTTTATTAAGGGTGGCAGTACGTAAGTTGTTTCAATCGACTTGATAATAGCTTCGTAAACGTTAAATGATCGTTAATAATTGATGAAATTTTGTTTAAAATGTTGAATTGCTGAATATCATCAATGGACGGTCATCCGATGTTTTCGAAGATGTATTAACTTTCCAATTAGTTTATTTATCCATTACTTTTGTTTTCTTCGCAAAAACAAAATAATTGAATTAATGAAAATATTTGCTTTCCACAAAATTTCTTTTCAAATGCGTCAACAACGCTTAACAAAATTTAAAAATGTACAAACGCTTATGAAAAATTGTCGCAACGTGTGTTGGTGCCTTTATAAACTTTTTTTGTCATTCATGATAATTTTATAATTTTTGAAGTGTTCAAACGAATGTCTCGCATCTTGACGTACAAAAAATATTTTACTTGCTCGGATATAAGTATGTACGTTAAAAATATGCACGATATAAAATTTTATTTCTAACACAGAATCTCAATGGAATTACGTAATTTTCGAATGTAATATGTATTTTAAAAACTAGCTTATTTTTAAATTTTATTACAAATTTCGACTAAAAAATTCGATTCAATTGCTACTCGTCATGTCTTTTTTTAAACATCGAACAAGCTTATTTTGAAACAAAATCAAAATTAGTGCTATCAACGATACACTAATTACACTTCAGGAAGTTTAAAATCCCATGACAAAAATATCCTAACATGGAAGTTTTTTAATGTTTTTATTTTTCGATTTTTCATCATATTTTCCACAAAATTAGAATAATTCTAGCACGCAAAATTAATCTAAAATAATTTTAAACATTTTTCTAAACAATTTTTATCTTTTAATCAACAAATTTCAAAGATATTCAACTTTTTGGTTTTTAGCATCGAAATCTCTCTCAAGATCTAGTAGAGATATATGAAACGGACCCCACTTTGAACATGAAAATTCACGATACAAGAATAAAATCTATAATTATTAATTAATTTTGTTATATTCGTTTAAAACTTGTAATTTTAATTATTAAAAACATAATTGGTCAAAAAATAATTCTATGGCTTGTCCAAAAAACGATTTTTTAAGAATGAGATTTTGTGAGAAAAACAGCGTTTTCATGAATTTGAAGCTTCATAACTATGGAATGGCATAAGACTCAGAATTGTTATTATATTCATTAGAAAGTTTAAACTATCATCTATATTTTTGTGGAAGACTTAAAAAGTCCAGGATACACCGTTCGAAAAATATAGCATGATTTGTAGAACAAAGTAATAAAGTTACAAGAAGAAGAATAAGAGTGCTTATCTGAATTCGAAGAGATCCATTGATAAAGTGAAAAGGACGCTAGAAATAGAATTCCTAAAAAGTGTATTACAAACATGCAATTTAATCAATTATTCGCTTATGTAATTCATTTAAAATTTTACCAAAAATTTGAAACATATTTAAGATAGAAAATTGATTAATTTAGCATTCTTCTGGAATATGAATTACTTAGAGGATTACCAACATAAGTGTCCTATGTTTGGATAACAATTGATTTTAGAATCCGTCAGCAGAGGCTGATATTGAGTGTTCTAAAATATAAAAACGAAAAACACATAACATAAATACATCATTTTGAAATGTTTCAAATTATTCATTATTATTCTCATAATCTTTCACTTTATATAGTGAAAAGGACGCTAGAAATAGGACTCCTAAGAAGTGTTTTATAAATGTAATTTATTTAAAATTCTACCAAATTTCATTACTATACTTGTTGTGGAAGAAGTACTCCAATTTTATAACACAAGAATTTTTATAATTTTTAAAGGATTATAATATAATACTGACTGGTATATCATGTATGTAGTACAAAATTTCCATTACATTCGTTAAAAAACCTAAAATAATTTTAAAAAACATAATAAAGTTTATTGCCAAAAAAATTTAGTCCACCATCACTATTTTATCATTAATTTTCGTTAATTTTTTCTCCCAAGCAAAAAAAAAAACAATCAAAATCAAAGTAAAATGAGTTGAGTTTTCGTCAGCTGTGTTTAGAAAAAAAGTTATAATTTCTATTTTATAAGAAAAATACCAATGTGGTAGTTTCTCTATTAAATAAATATAAATATAATCGAATATAATATAATATATATAAAGTAAAACGGTATATTAAAATCATTTTGAATAGAGAAACAAAAAGCAGAAAAAAAAAGGCGCTGAAAAAAAAAGTCAAACATTCATCATTTATCTCAATTTAAAATTTCTATGTTGCTTGCTGTACCATCGGAATCAATTAAAGAAAATTCTGGACAATTGCAGCATACAACATATTATTACAGATGCATTGTAAAATTTAATAAATTTTATTGCTGGTGTAGGAAGGACACACAAAAAAAAAACAACAAACACAATCACAACGAAAAAACGAAGACGATACAATCAAAAAGAAGAAAAAAAAACTTTTTTTTAAATATCGCATTTCGCATCACACAAAAAATTGTAATATTTATTTGTTTGGTTGGAAAGAAAATATAGAAAAAAAAAATAACATTAAAAATACAGAATAGAAATTCCTAAGGTAAGTTATTTTTTTAGTTAGTTAGTGAAAATTTAAAATCAAAATACATATTGTATGTATGTATGTACCTACTTTCTTTTTCTTTTTTTTTTCTCCTCATCATGCTGTAGAAATGGCATTGAACTATTTGACAATTTCCCATCATTTGCAAATATGTACATATATGAAAAAAAAAAAAAAAAAAAAATAGAACGAGATGAGGTGTGAATTTATTTTTGTTTGTTTGTAGATACATTTAAAAAAAAACACTTTGTAATTTAATGTGGAATTTGTGAAATTAAATTTGAAAAAAAAAAAAAGTTAATTTGTGAGTATAATGTGAGATTATGTGAGACATGGCACGTGCAATGTGCATATTGCAGTTTTTTTAAAAAAGAAAATCATCGCATGATGACCAATATCCCGTTAATAAATACATAACCTTTGATAAGTAGTGCATTAAGAATAAAATATTCGCTAAGAATTTACAATTTAGTTTTTTGTGAAATAATTAATCAAATAATGAGAATGTTTTTCACATTAATTTTGTCTGTGTTCATTGAAAAAATCTTAAATTTGTTCAAAATTCATGAAGTTAGTAATAGTAATCCAAAAAAAAAAGTACATATCTACTTTATCCTTAGAGTAGAGTCTCATTTTCTAATCTTTTGATTGAATATTGATCATTTCGACACATCAAACTTATTCATTTTTATAATTTTCATTTGTTTTTCTTCTTTTTAGCAACTTTTAAGGAAGTTGGTTTAGGCCATCTTCCTTAAAATATATATATCATCATTTTTCATAAAGACAATCGCTGTTCAATTCAGTGTTTAATTAAACAATAAACTTCAACTATCTATAACACAGGGAAAATCGAAGACAAAACAAAAACAAACAAAAAATAAATAAAATAAGAATAAATAATAATTAAGAGATGAAGTATTCAAATGGTAATTCAACAACATTATTTTGTGAACAAGTTAGTACAGTAACATCATTATTTGAAAAATGGAACGATTGCGAACGTACTGTTGTTATGTATGCCTTATTAAAACGTTTACGTTATCCAAGTTTAAAATTTTTATTATATTCAATTGAAAATAATTTATCACAAAATTTTATTGGTTCACAAAATAATTTAACACAATTTGATATAAATGCAAATAATCCAGTTTATTTACAAAATTTAATAACGGCATACAAATCAATATCATCAATTGGTGGTATTGATTCAATATCATTAAGTGGAAGTGGTGGTGGCAGTAGTAGTAGTAGTAGTGGTGGAATTTGTGGAAGTGGAGGAGGAGGAGGAGGAGGTTTAAATGACAATGATTCAATTTTATATGGATCTGATATTATATTACATCAAGATAATGATAATAAAAAATATATAAAAAAAGAAGAAATATTAAATGATGTATTAAGTATGTTACCACTTTTAAGACCTGGCAATGATGATGCAAAAACAATTTATTTATCATTAATACCAATTGCTGTTGAAGATACAGTTAGACAAATTGTTAGTACAGAATTAGTTCAACAAGTTTTCTCTTATTTACTTATTCATCCTGCAATATCAAATGAAGATAGAAGGTATGTATTTAATTTTTTTTTGGTTTTTTAAAAATTATTTTTACTGAAAATGTTCTTTCTTTAAATTTCATAGATCTCTCAGTCATTGGCTGCGTCATCTGGAAGATCATATTCAATCATCATTTGCTTCATCTGGACATCAAAGTTTCTATGTACTTTCTAGTCCTGCTGAATCAGGATCAAAATCAACATCTGTATCATCATTAAGTAGTGCAAGTCGTAATACTTGGCAGGCAATAGCACCACCATCTCAATCAGTTCATAGACAACAACAACAACAACAACATCAACAAAACAATAATAAAATGAATAATTCAACAGATGAATGGAATGTTAATCTTCTTAAAATGCCAGATTCTTATTGTAACAGAGATTTACAACAAATTCATTTGACAGATACAATTTCTAGTCAAAATAGTTTAGGATTGTTATATGATACTACATCAATTGGTGGTAGTACGAGTGGTAGCGGTGGTGGTAATGGAAGTCAAACAAATTCAACTAATTCTGTTACTTCTATTGGAAATAATGATGATTATCATGTATCATTTTCAAAAAATGGAACTGAAATTTATGATTATAGTGCAAATATTTGTGATAAATGTCATGGTCATATTGGTTATAGTAGTGTTTTATTGGGTAATTCATGTGAACATCATTTAAATATAACTAAATGGAGTTTGGACAATAATAAAACAACAACAACATCATCAGCAGCATTAGCATCATCATCATTAACAGTACCATCATCATTATCAACAGCTTTAAATGCTTGTTCTGGTATTAAAACACGCCGTTCAAATAGTTTAACAACAGCAATATCATCATCATCATCATCTACATCATCTGTGATTACTGTTAATGAAAATTGTTCAAATTCATCAGAAAATTTAGCACAATATTCACAAAAACCACGTTCATATTCATTATCAATTGATAATCCACGTTCTGGTTTAACATCAAGTGGTTCTGATACACATTTAGATGATTTAAAACCAAATTATTTAAAATTTTCAACGCACAATATTGGTATGTCAAATATTGGACAATGGTTAAAAAGTTTACGTCTTCATAAATATATTGGTTTATTTACAAATACAACATATGAAGAAATGTTAAATATAACTGAAGATTATTTACAAAATTTAGGTGTCACAAAAGGTGCAAGTCATAAATTAGCATTATGTATTGAAAAATTAAAAGAACGTTATCAATATTTAAATAAAATTGAAAAAGATTTATTAACAAATCAAATAACAATAAATTCTGCAATTGAAGAATTAACAAATATTGTATTAACACCAATGAAACCAGTTGATATGTCAACAACAAATAATGTTGCAGGAAAATTTTTACATGTTTTAGATTTAGGTAATGATAAAAATTAAGAATTTCTATTAAATTTTCCTTTTTTACTTAAATCTATGTTGTTTTTGTTTTCAGTTTGTTCATCAGTTGCCAAAAAAGATATATTATTATCACAAGATGAAGACTGTGTTAATGCTTTATTATGGATTTTAGAACGTTCCATTCATAATGAAGCTTTTGTTGCTCATACAAATCAATTAAAAGAACATAAATTTAAATTATCAAAATTAAAAATGCAATTTACACCAAAAAGTCATCATTCGAAAAGTGTTAATAATTCAAATTTAAATAAACCAAGGTAAGAAAATTTTATTTAAAAATATTTCATATTTATTTTTTATATGTACAATGTTTGAATTATTTCGATTCTTTCAGATGGAATGGTAAAAGTCGTAAAAGTGACAATTCCAAATATGGAAGCAATGATCGAATTAATCGTAAAAATTCGAATGATACTTTAAATTTTTCAACAGTTAGTTGTGGTTCTTTACAACAACAGCAGCAACAACAACAACAACAAACGACAATCATTAATAATAATCCTCAACAATATTCATCTCACAGTGATATTGATAAATTTCATCATTGTTCAAAAATGTCTTCCACACAACAACAACAACAATCTCAACCTCAACAACAACAGCAACAGCATCATCAAATTTACAATGGAAATATTTCAAATGTTAGTGGTGTTTGTGGTGGTCAATCACAAACTGTTACATCATCTTGTCCACAATACAAAAGTTCCTCTTATCCGAATTTTTCAAATTCTATTAAAATAGCAACAACAAATCAATCACAAGTAATTCAACAACAACAACAGCAACAGTTACAACAACAACAAACACCACATCAATTACAAGCACAATCTCAATCACAATATAGAAATCATCGTCATTCATTAAGTAATTTAATTATAGTTCCAACAGTAACTCAACAACAACAGCAACAGCAACAGCAGCAACAACAACAACAACAATTACAACAACAAATTATTTTTAAAATTCCAAAACAACCAATCGGTAATAACGGATTAAATTCTGTAGTAAATTCAGCAAATTCATCTATAATGACATCAGATTGTAAAATTCGTAGATCGAGTATAAGTAAGCCAATAACAATAACGACAACAACGACGGCTGTGCCTTCGAATTCAACGCAATCTTCAGTATCATCATGTATAACATCAATTGGTCCATCAGTAACAGTATCTGTAATAGGGCAAATGCCAGAACGAATTATCGGTACCGGTAGCAGTGATAATTGTGAAATGGGTGGTAATGGTGTCGGTAGTAGTGGAAGTAGTTGTGGAGGTATTAATAAATCATCAATTTCAATGGTATCTAGTTTTATTAGTTCAAATAATAATAATAATAATAATAGCAATAGTTGTAGCAATAGCAATATATTATCTTCGTCAGGTGTTGTAAGCGGTGGTAATATTGCATCGTCGTCATCTTCATTATCTTCAAATTCATCATCAGTTTCTTCTTCCTCCTCATTAACATTATCATCTAATAGAGATAAAATTTTAAAAAGTAGTATTGGCGATATAAATAGCAGTTTAGAATTTTTATGCTTACAAATGACTGAACAAGCAATTAATTAATTATGTATTTTTGTTTTTTGTATGTTTTCGTATATTGTGGTTCCGTGAGAATTACGTGTCTCTTGTCTCTTTGTTTATAACAGTTACCTAGTCAAAGTTTAAAATTGAACAACTATGAGCTTTATCTCTTAATTTACAATACAAAGATTGGGTTCTGATTTTTTTTTATATTAATTCATTGTTTGAAATTTGACAGAAATTGACGATAAAAAAAAAAAGTCGTCAGTCGCAAAGTTTACATTTCTAAAATTGGAGATTCCTAAAGGAATTGTCCATCTCAGAATCATCGCTTCGTAAAAAGCTCTTTTTAGATAAAATATAGAAAAATATCGATACGATCTATTTCATGATTAATAAGTTTTTCTTATCTTAATGCTTCAATAAAAAAAATATAAACTTATATAAAAAGAAAAAGGAAAAAAATTACAAAAAAGAAAAGAAAAAAACAAATATTGTGCTAATTGGTGTTCATATTTTTCGTAATTTTTAATTATTAATCAGTAGTAATTAATTAGCGTGTAATTATTAACTTAAAACACAAAAAAAGAAAAAAAAATACAAATGGTTTCTTGATGAAAAATAATTGACAAATATTTTCTTTCCGGCTAAATTAAAATTCTATTAAACGGAAGAAAATTAAAATAAAATTTGATGATTTTTATATAGAAAAATAAAAATGAAAAAAAAAAAAAAATTAAGTACGTTCACGTAGAGTTTTATGTAAATGTGAAAAAAAAAAAATTAAGATTTAATGTTTTGTCTTCTTGAAAAAAAAAAAGAAAAAATTAATTGCAATATTCTTTATTATTATTTAAAAGAAAAAGAGAAAAAAAATAAGAGAGAAAAAAAAATATTATTCTGAATATGCATTTTGCTGAATTTTAGAGTAGAAATAATAAACTTTAAAAATATTACCTTATTATATTATACATACATACATAACATATATTTTTTTCTCCAAATATAATCTTTAAAAAAATAAATAATAATTATTAGAATTAGAATTAGATTTGAAATTAGTTAAAATATGGAAGAAAAAAAAAAGAAGATTCATAAAGAGGATAAAATGTTCTACTTACTGGAAAAAAAATTATATTACCGTGTAAATTAATTTATTTAAAAATGATATTTTGAATGTTCGTATTTTTTAATATTCTTGTTTGTTTTTTTTTAATCACTGAATGAAAGATTGAACGATATAACAAAAAAAACAACAAATTTCATTTTAAGAGCCGGACTCGAAATAGTAAAAAAAAAATATATATATATACATATTGTGTAGCTTTTTGTGTTTTTGTGTTTTTTACAATACAAAAAGGTTTTTTTATATCACTTGAAAATATTCAGCTTTGTATTTATTTATATGTGCTGAATAAATTATAGTTTTATTTGATGTTTTCGAAAAAAGAGGAAAATAAATCAGTAAAAAAAAACCACCCTATATTATACGATCGATTACAATCATTAAACTAATTAAAATATTTAAACGAATTTATTTACTACTATTTTCTTAAATAATTTTTTTTTTATGTAATTGTGTATTCAAAATCCTATTTAAAGATTTAAACAGAAACTAAAAAAAAGTCATTAATTAATTAAGAAAAGTTAAATAAAAATTTGAACTCGAAATATTATAATGATCACGTTTGAAAATATCCAAATTATTTTATTAATTTTAATAATTCAGCGTATATTTATTTGCTAAATTTTATTTTTAAATGTGAAAAAGAAAAATAAACAATTTACAAAAATTCGTCGATATTAATTTAGAATTAGTTTAAATTCATTTTTCATAATTTCGAAATATGACGAAGTGAGACAAGGCTTTTAAATTTTGTTTGTTATTTTCAAAATGGTCTTATCTCATGTTTTAATGAAAAATGAATGAAATGCTAAGTAATTTTGTAATGAAAATGAAAAAATTCTTTCAGTTCATTTAATCAATTTTGAAAAGAAAAAAACTTTTTTTTTTGAATAAAAACATTTAAGACTTAATTTCGAATTCCAAAACGTTCATTATGTTTTTTTATGACACATTTTTGTATTTTTTTTTTTTTTTAAATTTAATATTTTGTATTTTTTGTTTTCCTAAATATTAGTAGTTTTTTTTTTTTTAATTGTGAGGCAATAATTTGGAAAACGATTGTGGAATTAAACAAATCTTTATTTATTTTATTTTTTTTTCTACACTTTTTTTTTTTGTATTTAATTAATATCATGTTTTAATTATTTTTGGAACCGTGCAATATATATAAAAAAATTGAAATATGAAAAAGAAAAATGAAAATGATAAAATTTTATTAAAAAAAAAAAAGAAATAAATTGAAAATAATGATAAAATTACAAATAATAAATTTAAAAGAAATTAATTTAAAAAAAAAAAAAACAAAGAAAAACAAAAAAAAAAATACGTATTTTGTGGATCAAATGTGTATACTAATTAACTAACAGAAAAAGAAAAGATATTAAAAGTCTAATTTAGGGAAATTTTTTTAAACTTAATAAGAGTATCTTTTAAAATATATTCAACATAATTTATTTTATGATTATTTCAAATTGTAACGATTACGGTTAAAATAGCAATGATCCAATGAACTATAAATTTTTATTCGTTTGTAGCATGTCAGCGTGAAAATTCATGGCCGTAATTATAATTTGAAATGATCTTTTTAGGGAAATTAATTGAAAAAATATCACATTATTTTTAGTAAAATTTTGTCACAAAAAAAAAAAAAACAAGAAAATCCTTAAACGTAAAGTATATGTGTAAATTTTTTTTTCTTGTGTTATTAAAGGTTTCGTTTTAAATTAGATTTTTTTTTTCGTTTTTTTTTTGCGTTATGTCGTCTCATTACTTATATGAAAATATTATATTATTTTTTTCTTCTTAATGTTTTTTTGTAAGTGGTTTTGAGATATACACCACCCAAGTCCCAACCACCACCCCTAGTTAATAGATGAAAAATTAATTTGAAAAAGAAAGCAAAAAAAAAAATTTCTAAAGAATAAATTCTAGTTCAAAATTATTTTACAATTAAGGACAATATAATAATTTGTAAAAAAAAAAAAAGTTGCACACGAACACAGTAACTCACTTGATTATAAGGAAATAATTTTTTTTTTTTTTTGAAAAAGTTCTCTTTGAAATTAAATTTAATTATACTAATCAAATTAAGTCTTATGTAGTAATAAAAAAAAAAAAAAATTATGGAAACCTGAAACAAGCAAAAAAAAAAGAAAAAAAAAGAAATTGATTATACTGCACCGTGACAATGAGACTGACTAAGATTATTCCTTTTTATAAAGCCCACATTAAAGGAATAATTGCTGAATGAATATTTAAAAATAAAAATTAAAAAAAAACTTATTATAAAAATTAAATAGAAAAATACTACAATTTAAAAAAAAAAACAAAACAACAAATATTCTTAATATATGTTTTATGATAAATATTTCAAATTAAAAAAAAAATAAATAATGAGATAAATTGTAGATGATTGAAAAAGTAGAAGAAAATCTGCACTGTATTGTAAATAATTTAATGATTTTAAATAGAAAAAATTATATTATTATTATTATTTTTTTTTTTTTTTAAAGTAAATTATCTATTAATGTATTAAAGTAATTATGTATATATCTTTTTTTTCCACATCGAAAAACGATTTATTAAAAACAAAAAAAAGGAAAAAAAGATAGAAAATTTTATGTCTACTTTTGATTTTTGTTCAATTAATGCATGTTTTTTTCATTTTTAATTTTTTATTTTATCTTAATTATTTTATGTAATTTTTTTAATTAAGATTTAAAAATAAAAGATATCAATTGTTTCAATATTTCATATTATATATAATTTATTGTAGTGCAAAATGTTTAAAAAAAAAAAAGATATATAAAGTAAAAGATTATGAGAATGATAATAAATAATTTGAAACATTTCAAAATGATGTATTTAAATAAAAACAATTAAATTTAACTTTAAATTAAAAAGTGTTATGTGTTTTTCGTTTTTATATTTTAGAACACTCAATATCAGCCTCTGCTGACGGATTCTAAAATCAGTTGTTATCCAAGCATAGGACACTTATGTTGGTAATCCTCTAAGTAATTCATTCATTTCAGAAGAATGCTAAATTAATCAATTTTCTATCTTAAATATGTTTCAAATTTTTGGTAAAATTTTAAATGAATTACATAAGCGAATATTTGATTAAACTGCATGTTTGTAATACACTTTTTAGGAGTTCTATATTTCTAGCGTCTTTTTCATTTTCTTAATAGATCTCATGTTATAGCTCGCGAACGGTATGTTGCAGATTCCTAGTGTCTCGAGACAAAATTTAGATCATCCTTCAGACTTTTAGATTATGTAGTTCTAACTCAGTACCTTAAGCCATTTCGAAGTTATGGAGCTTCGAATTCAGACAAGCACTCCTCTTCTTCTTCTTGTTTCTTCATTACTTTTTTCTACAAATCATGCTATATTTTTTGAACGGTAAATTCTGGACGTTTCAAGTCTTTTACAAAAATGTAGATTATAGTTTAAACTTTTTAGTGAATATAATGCCAATTCTGTGTCTTTTGCCATTCTAAAGTTATGAAGCTTCAAATTTATGAAAACGCTGTTTTGCTCACAAAATCTCATTCATAAAAAATTGTTTTTTGGACAAGCCATAGAATTATTTTTTGACCAATTATGTTTTTAATAATCAAAATTACAAGTTTTAAACGAATATAAAAAAATTAATTAATAATTATAGATTTTATTTTCGTGTCGTGAATTTTCATGTTCAAAGTGGGGTCCGTTTCATATATCTCTACTAGATCTTGAGAGAGATTTCGATGCTAAAAACCAAAAAGTTGAATATCTTTGAAATTTGTTGATTAAAAGATAAAAATTGTTTAAGAAAATGTTTAAAATTATTTTAGATTAATTTTGCGTGCTAGAGTTATTCTAATTTTGTGGAAAATATGATGAAAAATCGAAAAATGAAAAAAATGAAAAAACTTTCCCTTGTGGGATTTTTTAAATGCAATTTTAAGATTTCTTGGAGTGAAATAATGGGATAGTTAACAGCACTGCATTTTTTCAATACTTTCGATATAATTTTTGAAATTGTTTCGTTGTGTTGGTTTTGGTCTAGGATAGTATTTTTAAAAATTTTTAAAGTCAAAAATAAATTAGTGTTGTTATTAAACAGTAAAATTTAAAATTTGTAATATGTTTGTTGTTTTAATTTTATTTCATGCTGTGAAGTTTTTATTCTTGATATTAAATTATTATCTGATGTGCATATATCTGCCACACTATAAAAAGGCGGCTGAAAAAGGTTCGGGAGCAGTAAAGAAAGGAAATGTTGATGTATGTATGTTATATATAATGCGTCTGGACCCTGTATCTACTTTATCTATTCTATAATCTACTGTATCTATAATTCTATATAAATATCTGTATGTGAATTTACTGCATTTGTATCTTATTGGTATCTGCTGTATCTGCATCGTATCATACTGTTTATAATATTATTGTATATACAAACACATGTGTATATAATTGGTTCTTTTCCTTTTTTAATTTACATATTTTGTTGTTAAGAAAGGCTTTTTCACTTACCACTGACCTCAGCATTCAGCAATGAGCAAAGCATAAGCAGGCATAAGCTAGAATGTTGCAAGGAAGTTACATCAAAAAATTATAATTCTCAAAAAAAATAAATAAATAAAAATTCAAATAAAAAGTAAACGTTATTTGATAAATATTGTAACAGTTCAACATTAATAATTACGATATGATTTTTTTACATCATACACATGATTTTTCATTTCATTTCAAGCTTTAAATTATTCTTACATAATAACTTGCACTGTTATTTATCTTATTCAAAAGATATATGTATGTATATTTAAAATTTAAAAAAATATTAAATAAATAAACAGTTCTTTTTATTTAAAAACCATAAAAATTAAACAAATTTTATTAATAATTCTTTTCAATGACTGTGAAAATACACACAACACAACACATTCATTCATTTTTTTACACATATGCGTTATTCTCGATAAAAATTTCAAAATTTTTTATTTTTAACAAGGTTAGATAGGTACTTCTTTTTTTGGAAAATAAAAACGGTGAAATTATTATACATATTACATAAACGTTACATAATCAATTTACAGCATCAGAATTTTGTATAAAATCACATGTCAGAGTATTAATTTTGAAGTTAGAATTCACTTTATGCTTAATATAACATTTTGATTACATAACTGAAAAATAAGAGTAAAAATGTTTGCATAAAATGTAAAATTAAAAGAAAGAGAAGGAAAAAAAAAGGTTGTTAAAATACAGTAATATTGATTTTAATCTTTTTATTGTTCTTTTTTTTTTTTTTTTTTTTTTTTGAACATATATCATTTAGATAGAACATATGAGTATCTTCTAGAAAATCAGTCAAATTGTTTGTAAACTTTAGAAAAAAAATAGTCTGCCATTAAATTTTTACAGATTTACCTATAAGATTATAACAATAAGAACATTGAAGATGAAGAATATTTCTTATCATATACGTAGGTAGAATATAATTCATTTGTATTAAGGTTTTGCGGGATAATTCAACCAAAAAAAAAAAAACAGATTACTTGAAAATTCCTGTAAAAATAATTATACACCATACATGCTTGATTTTGAATAGTAATTTCCTTTCGTGTTTTTAATAAATCAATAATTGGTGATATTTTTTAAAAGCTGTAAATATAAACGCACTATAATTAACTTAATTTGAACGTTTTTTTCCATTTTTTTTATATAAAGTTAACCTGTTTAAATACCTACTTAATTATCATATGAGGACATACGAGTATAATTGGTTAGGTGATAAAATAAAAAATATATTCCTAACGAAAAGGACGTAATATTTTAATCATTCATGAAATTAAAATTTAAGTATAGTCTTTTAAAATGAACACGAAATGAAATATAACACATATTTTATTAAACCACCCACTTATCAGTCAAATTAGGAAAGATTAACGGGTTAAACAAAAACTTTTTAATTGATCATTAAATTAAAATTTATTAGTCTTTTGTGTTATATTCTTTTCTTCAAATAAATACGTTATGAATGTCTTTAATTTTTGTATATAAAAGCTACGTTATTCAAATGTTAAAATCATAATTTAATTAAAAATGTTTTATCGTTCAGGTGAATATTTCAATGAAAGGATACAACAACGATTAAAAAATCATGTTATAAAAAATTTAAATCAAGCAAAAAAACATATTATTGCACGTTCAGTGGCTGATACATGTAAGGATTATTTAAAAAGAACATCAATACATGGTTGTCGATATGTTGGTGATGATAATAAAGAAGAATATGGTTATAACCGTTATATGAGGTAAAATTTAAAAAAAATATATATCGAAATACTAAAGAATTTAATTATATATTGATCCTTTATCCTTACAGAACAATGTGTTGTACATTATCAAACATTCTATGGATTGTATCTGTTTCCATTGGAATAACTTTTTCATTTTATTTATGGTATTTAATTTATATACGTTTCATGACAACACCAACAATTATGACAATCGAAACAAATCATTATCCCATTTGGAATGTACAATTTCCGGGAGTTACAATTTGTAATGTTAATTCTGTTTATAAACCGAATACAAGGAACATAACGATTGCATTGTAAGCATTTTTTTGTTTTTGGGGAAAAAACTTTTATTAATTCAAAATTCATATTAATTGATTTTTATTTTCTATAGACAACAAAGGGGTTTTTCAAATCATTCAATTGAAAAGTATTTTGAAAGTTTAGCAGCATTAGTTAGTTTTCGAGAAGTTAATGAAGAATATTTAAATATTCAGGATACATTGGAAAAAATTGGATATACTACAGAACAAATTATGTTTGAAGTTTCACAGCCATGTAATAAATTAATAAAATATTGTATTTGGCTTGGAAAAATTTTACCATGTGATAATTTATTTCGAATTGCAAAAAGTGGTTTTGGGTTTTGTTGTTCATTTAATTATAAGGCATTACGATCACAATATGAAATGTAAGTATGTACATAAATGTATATGTGTGTGAGATATTTTAATTTATTTTTTGGAAAATTCATTAAGAAAAAGTAATTAGGTTAAAAAAGTTTCTTTTTTCAAAATTAGTATAAATTGTAATTAAATACTCATTTTTATTTGTCATTTAAAAACTTTTCAATTAAAAGTATCGAAATTCAATTATTATTTTTATATTTTTCGATATTAATTATATCTTGAAATTGTATTTAAAAAGCGTTTCGAGTTAAATGAAATAAATAGTTCAGTTAAAAGTGTTCTATCTTGAAGTTGATAAAATTTGTAATCACAATGAAGAATACATCAAGGAAATTTAAAAATATAAAATTATCACGAAGACTTCATTATCCACTTTATCCATCAATGGATATCATTAAAAATGTATCAAAAATTGAAAAAAATTACATAAGTAAATCATTAATTAAAAATTTAATGGATTTTTTACGTAACACTACAATTCATGGATGTAAATATATTGTACATGACATCGAAAATATGAAAAGTGTAAAATTTAGGTGAAATATTTAAAAAAGGAAAAAATGAAGGATATTTAAAAAAAATTATAAAATTATTAAACCCTTTGGTCATCGAATGAAATATCTTCAATAAATCTACAATGTATATAACTAAAAAAATTAATAAAAATATTTTCAAATTTTTCAAAGTAGTATTTGAAGATCTGTAAGGACTTTTTTGTCCTTGAATTTAATGACTAGTGTAACGCGATACAGATTTTAATTGTAGCAACAACACGTTGAAGAAAAAAATCAGAACCCCGATTAATGTATGAGAATGGGAATTTTCAATTAAATTTGAACATTTTTCAGAAACTGAAAACAGTGTCCTTTTTAGAAATTCTTTTATAAAAATTTCATTCTCTGATCATAGGGTTAAATTAATTTCACAAAAAAAAAAAAAAAAAAATTTAAACAAAGAAGTTTTTATTCTTTATTTCTTAGACGTTTCCGTGACATTATAAGTTTAACACTTTGGATGATAATTATTTGTTTGGGATTAATTTTTGGAGTATTTTTAATGTCACGTGTCTGGATACGTTTTATAACAACACCAACAATTATGACAATCGAAACATATAATTATCCCATTTGGAATGTACAATTTCCTGGAGTTACAATTTGTAATGTTAATTCTGTTTATAAACCGAATACATTAAAAATAGCTAACATTTTGTAAGAAAATTGATATGTCGTTAGGAGTTTGGTTTAATTTTTTTTTCTGAGTACATCCTGTTTTTTTTTTCTAGAAAAGAAAATGGTATTTCACAAAATTTAACGAATACATTTTTTGAAAGTTTAGCAGCACTTATTAATTTAGAAGAGATCGATAGTGAATTTTTAAAAGTATTTGAAATACTTCAAAATTATAATTATACAACGGAAGAAATGATGTTTGAATTAGCACAACCATGTGAAAGTTTATTAAAAGATTGCACATGGTTAGGTAAATCAATTTCATGTGAAACAATTTTTCGTATTGCAAAAAGTGGTTTTGGGTTTTGTTGTTCATTTAATTATAAGGCATTAAGATCACTTTTAGAGATGTGAGTAAAGGTATCCCATTTTACGTATATAGACAAAACAAATTGAAATTGAAGAATTTTATTTTTATTTTTTTCTACTTTTTATCTTTTTATATTATTTTCTACAATAAAAAGAAAAAAAACTTTGAAATTACCTTTTTTTTTTTTGTAGTGAAACGAAAGATGATGATTATTATCAAATAAATACACCTGTTATACGTATATCGTCGGTCGGTGAAGATGTCGGTTTACGTGTAGCTTTAGATGTTGAACCAGAAAATTATATTGCTGCAAAACGTTTTTTTTATGGTGCAGAAATAATAATTCATGATCCAGAAGATTTTCCAGAGAAATCATTATTAACAGCATTTGGTCAACCTGGTTTAGAAGTGTCAATGGCTGTAATGCCTTCAGTTGTTGTTACAGAAAAAAGTGCTGAATCATTAGCAGTAAATTTAAGATTTTGCAGGCTCAGCTATGAGGTATTTTGTGTTTATATGTGTGGAATATATTTATAATTTCTATATATGATTTTTTCACATATACATACATATGTATGTATGTACTATGTACCATACATTCATTATATGAATTTTATTTTTATGTGAAAATATGATGTCCTTTCACGATGTTTTATGTGAAAAATATTTATGTGTAAAATATATGATTGTTATCTTTAAACTCATTTGAATCATGACTTTAAGAAAAACAAACACCTTAGAATTGTAATATGTACAGGGAGACCCAAATTATAAGATTAGAGTACAATTTTCGTAAGAGTAGTATACATTTATATTTAGATAGAATGTTTCTTGAAGGGTTTTCATCAAAATGGCCTTTTTTTTCCATAAATTCAAACAAAAAGTACATAACGAAAAGTTTCCTTCATCTAAATATTAATTTTTTTGGGATCATCTTCAAAAATATTATATTTGCTTTTTTTAATAGTAGAAAAACATTGAATATATGTATCTACTTATGGTCTTTTTTATTTTTTAATTTCAGAAAAAACTTCAAATAACAAAAAAGTATAGTTTTCAATCGTGTATTACTGAATGTAGAACCTTTAAGGTTTTAGAAAAGTGTAACTGTTTGCCATTTTTTCTTCCTTCAGTATGTGAGTACTTAAATATAATTTTATTTTTGTTTAAAAAAAAATCGATGTAAAATTTCATGATTTCAGATTACCACAATGAATCAACTCAACATCGTCAGTGCACTTTAAAGGATGTTAAATGTCTCAGTGATAATAAACGTGAGTTAATTGTTTTTTTTTGTAATTAATTTTTTTTTCTCTAAATTTTTTTGTTTTAAAGATGAAAAATTTGATCAATTGATTTTATTCTTCCTTTTTTTTTTTTACCTACATATCTACATACTCGTATGTATGTATCTTAGATGTTTTTTCAAGTTTGGAACCACCACCAGAAATATTAAAGGATATGTATAATATTATAAATGCAACAAATATTGGAATGACTTGTGATTGTTTACCAAGTTGTTCAGAACAAATTTATAATGTACAAACATTTGTATCACAACGTATTAATGAAATCAATAATACAGCATTACGAATGTAAGTATACATACATAAGTATATGCATATGTGATTTTATTTAATAATTTATATACATATAAGTAATTCAATTTTAATTGAATTTAATTAATAATCAATTTTCATCAATGTGCGTACAGTAATTTATCTAATGTGGATAATTTAACAATAGTTAAAGTTTACTTCAAAGATTTCTCATGCATTAAATATAGACGTGAAATTTTCATGACATGGGATGATTTACTTGGTAATTAACATATTTTTTTAATTGAATTTTTTTTTCTTTAATATTTATTTAATTATTTTGTATTTTTTTCTTTTTCTTTGAAAATTATTATTATTTTTTTTAATCATTTTTTAAAAGCATCTTTCGGTGGAATTTTTGGACTTTGTCTTGGCGGTTCAGTTTTAAGTTTAGTTGAAATTATATATTTTGCAACATTTAAATTTTATTCAAAATTTATTTATAATAAAAATGAATTTAAAAAACAGAAAAAAGAACATGAAATTTTATCAAAAAATATACAAAATATAAATTTTAATAAAACAAAATTTATTCCAGTTTCGGAAAAATATAAAAAACATAAAGAATTTTTATGGTGAATATTTTAAGGCAACAAATTAAAAAATTAATTACACGTTGTTTTCAAGAAGCACAATAATTTCGTGTGTGGGGTTTTTTTTTCACGGTTCATTTCTTGAAATTAACACAAAAAATAAAACAAATAGTATGTGTGTACTTAAAAAAAAATTTTTTATTAATATTTTTATTTACAAAAAAAAGTAGCATATACTTAGATTTATTTAATTTTTATTATATTTTTAAAAATAAATTGTAATTTATATAAAAACCATCACCAATTTTTATCCCAAATTTTATTTCATTTTTTTTTTTATAATTTTTACTTCAAATTAAATTTTGATATCGTTAATAAATTTTGAATTTTTAAATTAAGAAATAAAAAAAAACACACACACAATAAATATTTTAATACTGTGGTTAAAATTATAATTGTTAAAATTATTTGAATCTAGTTTCTAAGAAAATTAAATTAAATTAATTTAAATTATTTATTTAAAACTATAAACTAAAATTTTTTTTTTCAATTATTTTATTGTGACAAAAATTATAATTATTTTTTTAAATTCTTAAAATATATCAAAATTTTTTTTGTGATTTATATTTTTTTCCTTTTTTTTTTTAATTAAAAATTAAAATTAGACAAATAATCTGTAATAATTAATCTTAAATATTTTTTCACTATTTTTAAAAATATTTAATCTTTTTGAAAAGTGTTGTAATTTTGATTTGTTTTGATTAAATAAATGATTAAAATGTTTGATAACTTTTTGATAAACTACATCTTCCCAAATTCGGAGACTTTATAATTTTTTCCGGTTGGAAACTGTTATACAAAAGTTCCAAAATATATTATTCAGACAGAATACAGAAACTAAAAATCTCTTAATAAAAAAATTTTAATCTTAATTCATTAGCAACTAAAAATAATAAGGATAAAAACTAATAAATATAGGTATATTTTTTTTAAATAAGTAATTTATAAATCACTCATTTTATGATTTTTTTCTTAATTTTTTTTTCTTTTGATATTTACAAATTCACTCATGCATATTATAGTAAAATTATGTGAAAAAAAGGAGTTATTGTCATCTTCTTAATAAAATCTTGTGTTGAAAAAGACTTGAGAATTACGAAATCAACATATAGGAAGTTAACTTTTTTCTTTTTTAAACTAAAATCTGTAATACTGAATCATCGTGCAAAAGCATCAGAAAGTGAAAATAAGCTTAAATAAAATTCACAAAATTTTTAAAGAAGCAGAAAAAAGAATCTAAAATAAATATCTTATCAATAAAAAAATTAGTTAAATAAAAGTTAAACGGTTTATCCGTTCAAAATATTAAATTCAATTTTAATTTAAAATGTTGTTCTATTAAAGTAAGTGATTATCATTTCATACTTATTTCTTATTTGTCTTCAATTACATCACTAATACATATATTGTATCTTAATAACTAATAACTAAATGTATACGAATAATATATCCCTAATCAATTTGTCCTTTATGATTAACATACGCATTATAAAGTCCCGAATCTTTTTTTCTATATTTCAGTTTTGCACAAGCAATCATTAATGCTGCAGAAAGCACACATAAAATAATCGAAAATGTAGCTGATAATGCTGATAAAACTGTTGTTCGTATACAGGTTTCTGTTGTTACTTGTTTTCCTACTCAAAAAAAAAAAAAAAAACAAACAAAAGGAAATTAATACAAACTATACGAGAAATACTAAAAACTTTGTCATCTCACTTGGAATTATACGATCATCTAAATCATCTCCTTCACCTTCTTGTAATACTCTTAGAGATTGAAAAAGATTAATATTTTCTGATAATGATACTTCCTTTTTATCTTCTAGTGAATTTACATTTTCACCAGTAGATTTTGTTGTTGGAACAGTTTGATTTGAAACATCTCTTTTCGAAACACCTTTTAAATTTCTCCAATGACATGGTTGGCTCTATGAAAATTAGTCTCATATATAAAAAAAGAAAGAAGAATGGAAAAAATTTCTCTTTTGAACTTACAGGACATCTTCCATGACACATTCGAACATCACATTCAATATACAAAGCTGGTGATCCTGTGAATCTAAATGTTTTCATATATGCATAAACTTGTGTTTCATATACTCCAGCATCTGTCCATGTTCCACGAAATCTTGAAATAAGTTTATCATCAACAGGACATCCATATTCATCAATTAATTGAATCCTTTTGTTAGCACCATTATGAGCATAACAATCATTCACGACAATATCAAAACCATCTGTGACAACAACAAAAATTAAATTGAATCTTAAACTGTTAGAGAAACTAAACCGTAAGGAAAAGCATTCAATTATACGTACCATATTTACTTCGCATATAGATAATCAATGTTAAAGGATCACCTACTCTTACTGGTCCTGAAACACGTGTTCCTGATACACCATAACCGTTTCTTATTTCCATGTAACATTCCGGTGGACTTAATGTAAAAACCACTGGATTACCAGTTGCAACTCTAAAGAAAGAAGAGATTTATTTAAATTTTTTTTTTGTCTAGCGTTTCAATATGTGCGAATTCTTACTCAACATCAAGAAATGGAAATGTAACGGTTTTCCAAAAATCATATCCATATTCACAAGTCACTTTAAAATGTTCATCAAATTCTTCTTCAATTAATGGATTATATTGAACAGTTATTGTATTCCACATGAAATTCTTCACAAAATTTATATATTAAATGAAAATCGTTTATGTGAAATAAAGGACCTTTTTCGAAAACATTAATTGTGATAGTCTTCCAGAAGACTCTTAAGAGTTCTATTTGATTTGATTTTACAATCATTTAATGATTTCGAAAAAGCTCAGAAATATTCAAACAAAAATCTTGTCTTCAATGATTCATGATGATTTCTATTCGATGTATCTTATATTTATATCTTAATAATATAATGAAAAAAAACTTACTGTTGGATTTTTTCTATTATCATCATGTAATGCATTCTTTCCTAATGTTCCACAACGATTTAATTGAATATAAAATTCATAATAATCTCTTCCAGAACCATTTATGTACATACAGTCTGGATCGTATGCGTATCCTAAAGCGTGAAAATTTAATTTTAGAAATGAAAAAAAAAAAGATAAATTATTTAAAATGAAAAAAAAAAAAAAAAAAAAGGTAATAAAGCAATAAAAAAATTCATTCAAAATTACACTTATATAATTGCCTATAAAAATTTAATAAGCGAGCATTAAATGTTAAAAGAATCCTCTTAAAACATTGAAATTCAATTTAATTTCTTTCAATCAACAAAAAAAAAAAAATAAAAAAAAAAGAAGAAGACACCAGTAATAATTTATTTGATTAATGTTTACCACGCGTATTAAAAATTGAAAGTGAAATCAATAAACTATTTAACTAATAACCTAGTAATAAATAAAGGAATTAAAAAATAAAAATAAAACGAAAATATCAAATAAATAAATTTCGAAAAATTATTATTGATTTTTTTAATGCTTTAAAAAATTTGCAAAAGAAAAAAAAAACCACACACATTAAATGATTTGTTTCATAGGTATGTGCGTGTAATGTAATATATCATATTTTATTGATATTTGTAATACATAAATATTTATGATCGATCAACGTAACTAATTATTATTCTTTGCAATAAATTATCTTTTTATTTTTTTATTCTTTACTATTGTATCTTTTCAATGTTTCTCTTAAATTGCGTTATTTTAATCCTTTTTTCTTATATATACAAAAACTAATCAAAATTCTTTGTTGATCAAAGTATCTTTTATTTTTTTTTTAAGTTTATTAATCTATAATATCTTTTGGTTTATTTTTGCAAGATTTTCTTTTAGTAAAGACTAATAATTGGCTTACTATTATATTAAATCAACAATATAGTATAATATCCTTGTTATTGATGAGATTTATATAATGAAATATTTTAAAATAGATTTCATTCAATTGTATTCTTAAGATACGTGTATTTGAAAGATATATGATAGATCATTATTATTATTATTGTGATTAAAAAATTGAATGAGTATAAAAGAACAAAAATGTTATTATGTATATGTAAAAAAAAACAAATTAACAACAAATAACTTTAAAGTTCTTATTCTATTCAGAAGAAAAAAAAAAAAAACTTTTCATTTTATTTTTGTTTTTGAAAGCGAAAAAAATTTGCAATGCTAGTAAAAAAACACCATGGAAAACTGTATACTGTATATAAAATGAAAAAAAATCAGACAAGTACCTTGCATTTTCTATATAAAAAAGATTCTAAAGATACTTTCTAACTTTGAAAAAAAAAAATCTCAATGAAAGATGAATAAAAGTTCATGGAATGCTAAAATTTCACATAATCGTTTTATTTTTTTTGTGATTTTACCTGCCGAATATAAGAGACCAGTAAATGAACCATTAAATCCTATACGAATCTTCATGTAATCATCTTGACATTCAGCTTCAATATCTGTGTAAAAATAGAAAAAATTTCAATAAAAAACTAAAATACAAGAATTGGAAAAAAAATAATTTTTTTTTTTTAAAAAGCAAGAAAATCTTATTTTGAAAGCACAACAATAATTATAAAGTGGAAGCAAAACAAAATAAAAAAAGGAAAAAAAAAAAGCATTATTATAAATGATTTATGCAAAAATAATTGAACAAGAATCGAAAAAAAAATATGTGTGAAATTACGTTGTACACGGGTATTATTGTAACGTAGCCTTTTATTATAGTCACGATCCCATGGATCTGGACGCCAAACATCTAATTCTACTGGTCCACCATGAGGATGATGAATATGATAACCAGCAGTGCTACCACCACCAGTACCAATACCACTTGGTGATATTGAACCAGAACCAGATGGTGGTGATGGAGGTGGCGGTGGTTGTGGTAAACGTCCACCTCTGTATGATGGTATTGGTATATAACTTGCTGGATCAGGTAAATAAACGATCTGTAAAAAAGAAAAAAATGTTGATGTTAAATAATTCAAAATGTTGACATTTAGTGCATTTTGTAATGAAAATGTCAAATTTTTTCCCTCAGACTTTATGTAGGATATCTCTGGTAACCAATTGATATTTGAGGTACAAAAAAAAAGTGTAAGCACGATATTCGTTACGCACTAGGTCCCAACTTGTTGAATATTTCCAAAATTAATTTAATATGTAAAAATTATTCATCAAAGATATTAATAAAATCCTAAATAAATAAAATTTGAAGGATTAATTAAACTTATTTAACTGTGATATGTTGAAACAAAGCTAGATTAAGGCTGTTTTTTTTTTAATTCAATAAAACTTTGAAGGTAACATGCGTACAATTTTATGTCACTCACATTTTTATTTTTATTTATTTTTCTTAAATAATCAACCTAATCTTATTTATTTATTTTTTTTTTTTACTACGCATATGTAACGAATTATTTCATACTTATTATTGCATCTTTATACACCTTCAACACATCAAAAAGAAGAAAAAAAAAAATTAAAACAATAAAAAAAAAACAACGAAAAACCTTTAAAATATTTTTCATTCATTTTTAAATGAAAGGAAGGAAATCATATACATAAATGTACATAGATATAAAGTATGTAAAATATTTATTTAACCAACATACTTTCGTCACTTCTTCATGTGGATACATATAATATTTTCCTTCAAAATAACCAAAAAAAAAATATATGTATCTTCAACATGAAAAAAAAAGAAGATTTTTATCGTTTTCTTGTGCAGCCATGCAAGTAACCAGTTAAAGACAAGATTGACCGACCCTTTGATAGTTTTCTGTTATTTCATCTTTTTTATATATATATTTTTTTTTATGATATTAGATATTTACCTGTATAACACGGTATAAACGGTATATCTAAAAATACAAATTTAGTAAATAGATAGGGCATCTACCATAATATATAGATACTTTCGAAAGAAAAATCTTTAAACTCCTCCTAACCTAATAAACTCTATATATATTGCAAAGATATTATGTTCTGCAATTGCAAATTTAGCATTAAATTTTCACATACTCTCATATATATTCATAATATATGTATGTATATGTTACTATAATCCGACAAATATTTTTATCGTATGTATTTTTTGTTTAAATTCGTTCAAAAATAAAAAAAAAGATATGAATGAAATACTAAGATTGTTTTTTTTTATTTGTTATTTGTAATGGATAATGTCCAGATTTTATTATTGTTGTTGTTTTTATTTTCTACTATATTATATTTACATTTGAAAAATTACTCAAGCATTATAAAATTACGTGAAGAAATACAAAATAGGTACTCGTATATTATATTTGCTTTGAATTTGTTTTCATTTTTTTTTCGTTATGGTTTTTTTTTTTAATTTAGAGGTTTAGTAGACATAAGAATTTGTGTGTCATCAGTTAGTGGTTAAAGAGGCACTAAATTGAGAGGGTGTAACTTGCAAAATAATTTGATAATAAATTTTCTTGATCTTGTCATTTTTGTAAAATTTAATAGATGAAAAAAGAAATGAAAGGAACTGATGTAATATACTCGTATATGTGCAATTGTTTTTTTTAATAATGAGTAAAAAAATTTTTTTATGGTTTTGTTTTAGATTTTTGCCTTATTTTAAAGTCTCATTGTCTTTCAATAAATCAACAGCGTGGCGTGTGGTTCATGTAAATCAAAAGAACTGAATTTTCTTTAGATTTTATCGATAATAATAATTCGTCCTTAGAAATTCTTATGTAAGCATCTTAAGTCTTCCAGGAGAGGCCTTATTGTTTTACTGTATTGAACGGTAAAGGGCTTAATTGAGGACATGGATTTTGTTCAATGATTTATAGACCTTTAGATTACATATACAATTTGTTCTTTTTGCTAGTATCCTCGAAATAAAATTACCTCTGAGGTTTCTTTCGTTGTCATGTTAAAAGCTCAAAAAAACTTTACTAATCCAATCTAAATTAACCTTAATCATTTTAAAGACTCATGAAAAAATATTGTGGAAATTCGTTTTGACATGACTACTGATGTATTCAGGGATAAAAAAAATATTTCTCAAGTTTTAAAATTAGTCCTTCACTAATTATGAAATTTTAAATGAAAAGTAGTGAATGGTCAAATTATTCAGAAAATTAAAATAAAATGTTCCATTTTTGTTTAAATAAATATTGTAACTTGAAAAAGAACAACAAAAATACAAATTAACCAATTACTTATTAATAAGCTCTTTCAATTAAATTTTGTACCTAATTATTTTAATTATTTAGGAATAATATTTAAAAGTACGAGAAAAATTCAAATTAAACATGAAAAAAGAAAAAATGTACACGTTTTCAGTTCATATTTGAAGGACATACCATTAATATCAATTAACCATAATAAAACCTAAATACTCGTACATAAAAAATTTTGAAGGAAAAATTACGTAATTACTTGTATGTAAGTAAAAAAAAATTTTTATTTTTTAAATAATTAATATAAAGCACTTACGGATTCATGCTCAGTTCCTTCATGGGAGAGTGCTTCACGCGAACGATTTTGTGTTTGTGTTTCTTTGATTGTTATTGTCTTCTAAAAAAATTAAAAGAAAAATAAAGAAGAATTTAAAAGAAAAAATGTTTTAAGAATTTAGAAAAATTTAATTAAAAATTCAAAAATTATGTAATTAAATATTTTAAACAGTTTGTTGACACTTTCTCATATTCACAGTGTTTTAAAAAACGGATTTTCATATGCATTTTATTTTGATGGATAAAGAAGTTTTTCTGCATAAATGATGGATGGGGTTTTTTTCTCTTTTTTTTTATTTTTTTGTTGTTGCAAAATTGATGAATAAAAGAAGAGAATAATGAACTTGACACTGATATGTCGTATTTTCTCTCTGATTGTACTTCAAAAGTAATTTTCTTTGTTGATTTTCTATGCATTCTTGAATGCAATTTTTTTGTTTGCTTATTTGTTTTTTAATTTGAAAAAGTATATTAGTCATATTTTTTTAATCAACTTCCTTTAACTGTATTTTATTTATAAAGCATTGTTTTAATTCATCAAAAAAAAAAAAAAAACTTCAGGTTGTTTAATGACTAATTAAGATTTTTTTTCTTCTTCATTTTGTTGCATTAAAAATATCAAAAAAAAAAAAAAAAACAAGAAATGTTAATATGATCTTGAACTTAATTCATATGAATTAAAATATTGCTTATTTTTTTGAAAATCAATATAGGCTGCTTGGTCCTTGAGAAGTTTCTTTTTTTTTTTTTAACAGAATGATGAATAATAATTTTATAAAATATTTATTTGACCAAATCGTTCAAATGAAGTGAGGTATTTGAAATATTTAATGGAGAATTTTAAAAGTATAAAAAAAAAATAAAAATCCTGAATCAATCGGACTATAATGGAACCGGTAGACAGGCTTTAAGACATTATTCAAATTCCGTTTATTATCTTTTTATTTGAAAATGAATAAATGACGGACAATTTATGAAAATTACCTTTGATTTAGTATCAGTTAATGTTCCTGCACGTTTTGAAACTTTTGGTGTTGTTGTTACTGGAACATAAGCTTTTGTCGCAGATGATGATGATGATGATGATGACGAAGATAATAATGATGATGATGATCTTACTGATGAACTACCACTAACACTAGTACTGCTACCACTACTAGTACTACTTGTTTGACTAATAGCATTTCTATCTGTAGAACTTTCTATTGGATCACCTGTGCAATTTCTTATAAATAATACCTGTTCAAAAAAATAAAAATAAAACATATGAAAGAGGAATTTAAAATCAACAAATCAAAAGCAAAAAAAAAAGAGAAGAAAAAAAAAAACGGTCTATAACAAAACTATGTATGCATTATTATATAGACAAAAAATCTTCACGTACTTAGTTTTGTTATGTTATGCAATAATCTATTTTTCTATTTTTCCTATTTTTTTTTTCTCCGTCGTGATATTAAAAGGAAATTCAAAAGCATCCATCCAAGAAGATATACATTATGTATATATGATGCGGTGCATTCTTTATTATTATTATTATTCTTTTTTTTTTTTTTTGTTCAGTTTTGGTATGGATTTTTAATTATATCATACATTTATGTTCAATATCGCGTTCATGTTATTTGATCTTTTAGATTTTTCAATCATTATTGTGTTCAATATTCAACAAACACCTATAATATTAAAAATGTATTATCACATTCATTCAATATTACACTGTCGGGGTCCTAGATAATTATTGTATAATATAAAATGTATCTTGATATATGTACATAATCGTACAATGTATATATCTACAAAAATATCGGAACTACACTCAGATATAAAATGTATATAAGGTGTATTTTTTTTATTATTATTATTAAAGAATGGTGTAACAGTTAGACAACTGATTCTATTTTGTAGATTTTTGTTATTAGTATATATTTTTTTTTTTTCATTTTCATTTTTGTTTTGTATCAATTGAATAAAAAATAAAGAAAAGAAAAAAAAATAAAATAAAATTCGTATTACAACAGGAAACAACATTTTCAGAAAAGTGCATGTATACACAACACTATATTCTCTTTTATAATATGAAAATATAAAACAATTGAAAATTTGTAACGTTTATGAAATATACAGTTTATAAATTACATGAAAAATTTAATTGATACAATGAAAAAATAGAAAAAAAAAAAAGAAATATTATTCCATCATTGATTGCCATGTATTAAGACAATTACAATTATTACATGTGATTATTACTTGATTTTTGATGTTCTAAGATCGTCAGAGAATGACGATTATCATATGATATGATGCAGTTATATCAAATATTTAAATATGAATGTATAGTATACAAGTTAATATAATACAAAGAAAAAAAAAAATTATAAATTAATAATAATAAAAGATACAGATTCAGATGAGTGAATTTTGTTAGTATATATTATATGATATAGTGTGTATCAGATGAGGAGCTTTAAAGGAACAAAAAACGAACAAAGAAAAAAAAATATTCATTCATATGTACATACCTGAATTATCAAAAGAATGATGAAAGCTGCTGAAGATAAAGTTAAAAATTTTGATGATGTTACTGACGATGCTGTTGTAGATTTAACTGATGATTTTCCTTTTGTTCGTGTTGAAGATGATAGACACAATTCTGATGTTATTGGCGATATTAGTAACATTTTATTATGAAATCTTTGAAGAAAAAAAGAAAAAAAAACGAAAAAACAAAACACAAGATGAATTTTAAAGTGTGGTTTTTGTGAATTATTGATCGGAACTAAATAAATCACTTATATACTCTAACATTTTGAAAAAAAATATATATAACATATGCAATGTATCTATAGAAAAAAAAAAATGATATAATTTTTTTTTGTATATTAATTTCGTGAGATTTTTGAAATAATGGTTTTTTCTTGTCAGCATATATGTATGTAGTTTTGTTTTATACTTTTTTGATTTTTTCAGAGCATTATTTTAACATATGTTGTTGTCTACAATGCGTTATGCGTAATTATGGAAACAAATTTCATACATTTGTATATAATATATGCATGTAGTTTTTTCCACACAGATAATTTTTAGTTTTTATTTTCAATAGGAAGTTTTTTTTAATGATCTTTTGGAAGAAATAAATTCGAAAACAAAAAGTAAATGAAGCAAAGAGATAAAATCATATTTTTCAAAAAAAAAAAAAGTGTAGAAAATTTATAAATGTTTTCAAAATTACTGAAAGGATTTTGGTAAAAAAAAATATACATATTTTCGTGGAATGCAAACCATCTATTCTTTGGTTGAGAACGAACTTAATTGTATGATATGTATTTGATGTTTGATTACAACATTTTAAAAATAACAAGGAATCGTTTGACACAGTAATTAAAGTTCATAAAATTCAATATTCTCAACAATTCTTTTCCTTATATTATTCCAAGAACATTTATACAATTTTTTTTTTACAAATGTATTCATACTAAAAAATAACGGAAATTCTTATGTTATGATTTTATTAACAATTTTATATTGTTTTTATCTTTTAACATTCATTTTTATGACAATTTAGAACACGAAGTTATCATTCAATTTCATTTTACCACATAATATTTCATTTATTTACAAACCATTTTAAAAACGTTCAATATGGTTTTTATATATAGGAAATTTTCAATTTTGAGCTATAATACATACGAAAATAAATTATTTGTGTTCTTTTTTTTTTTGTTTCTGTATATATTGATTTGGAGAAAATCATATTACGATTGTCATCAGTAGTAGTGTCGTTAAGAAAAAGAAAAGTAGGAATAACATTTTTTTTTTAATCTCATGTTAACATACAACCGACAATATTTTTGTTTAATATTCGATCAAATCGTGAGATTATGAAAATATCTTGTATTTGACTTCCTTTTTTTTTTACGTACATACATATATATGTATCTAGATACTATTCAATATGTATGAACATCCATATATTACCATTTAAGACAACAACAAAAAAAAATACAGTAATATAAAGACAAAATTGTTTTGTATATTGTATTTTATTGTTTGCTACTGTTATTAAATTTACATATCAAAACGATTTGTTGGTCATGGTCATCTGTATATGTAGTGAAAATATACTCATATATTAGATGATGGAAAAAAGAATAAGAAATAGAATTCTCAAGATTTTTTTTGATATCACATATTAGATTGATTCTTTGTTATATAATGCCTTCTTTTTTTTCGTTTATTTGATTTTTTTTTCTTTTTTTTTTGGTTCTTTTAAAAGGTAAGTCAAAGGTAAAGTGCAATGTTCACATAAAGTGTAATAACATTTCAGTTTAGCTATTGTAATACTAAATTACAATATTTACATTTATATATGTTTGTAATATGTATATTCATTGCATAATGATAATAATAATAATAATAAAAAATCAGAATAAGTTGTATAAAGAATGCGGTGTCTTTGTGATTCTAATATGACCAGGAAGTGTTAATCTTAAAATGGAAAAAACCACAATAATTCTAAATAGCGGATCACAATCAATAATGATAGAAAATATGTATGTATGTGTAATAATAATGATGGAAAATAAAGAGTAATAACAAAAAAGAAAATCGTTTTTGCTTTTTTCTTGTGTATAAAATGCGTTGTTGTCTATCAAGGGGGTAAAATAACTTAAAAAAATTATGTAATTTATAAATGATTAATGGTGTAAAATTGTGAATTTTCCTTTTGATTGCCTGATGGATCACCAAACAAGGGAAATATAAACATTATAGGCTAACAATGAATATGTTATAATTTTTTTTCTTTTTTCTTTTTTTTTATCTTTTTTGGATAAAATTAATGAGTAAAGTAATTTGATTTAATTGAGAAATGTAATTAGGTTGATAAAGTAAAAAGTAAAGTGAAAAGATAATTAACAAATAAAGTAAAATAATTTTTAAATAATTAATAAACAATTGATAGTTGAGTGTAATTAATGAAACTATAAAAATTTTTGTTTAATACACTGTTAAGGAACCGTATTTTTAACATGATCGAAGCAAAGTCATAACGTCCAAAAAAAAAGTCAAGTCATAACATTTGTGTGTAGTGAAAAATTTATATATGCGCAGTTATTCCTACAAAAAATGTCAGGAATTCAACATCTTAGAAAAGGTGAAAAATAGAAACAAGGAAGAATACATAATCTTAAAAATGAATAATTCCTAATTTAAATAATCATTTTTCAAAGACACCAGAAAAATAAAACAAAAATGTTAAATACCAGTTGCAAAATTTAATTCTACATATTTTACTATTTCCATTCAAGTTTCTTGCTTAAATCTTTTGTTTTTCCCTTAATGAAAAATTGACCAAAATGTATTTCCACTAGAATTTTGCAATTTATATTTTGTAAGTCTAGAAAAAAAAGTTATTTCCACTATAAAAATTTTTAATTTGAAAAAAAAAAAAAAAAAAAAGCTGAACTTGTGGTCAAATTTATTTAAAGTTTCTTGCTTAAATCTTTTGTTTTTTTTTATTTTTCAATATTGAATTCTTGAAACATTATTGTAATTTTATCTTGTTATAATTTCTTTGTACAATTGAAAAATAATAATAAAACATTGAATAATTGAATTACATGAAAGAATTCTAAATTATAGTGCGTATAGATTACAATAATAACAAATAAATTATAGAACATAAAATCAGCATCACGTCCAAAATTAACAATTTACTTTACCCTTATTCGTGTGTAAACGTAAAAATATTTTTAAATGAAATTTTAAAGAAAACAAAACAATATTTTTATTTTATTTTTTTCATAAATCAGATGAACATAAAAAGTAGATCAAACAAATAAGTAATATAAAAATAATTTTAAAAAAAATTACAAAGACCTATGATTATCCTTAATCAGTTTCTATAAAGCAAATATGAATAAAAACGATAACGATGATGATGATGTTGATGATTGAATTTTATTGTGTATCATTTTAAAATATCAATATGTATATTGTTTTAAAAAAAACTAAAAATAAAAGATTTTTTATAAGTGTATAAAAGCCTATAAGGTAAATTTGTTTTTTTATTAATAACGAGTATTGTAAGAAAAAAAAAGTATCTAGTTTTAAAAAGAAATAAATTATTATTACAATTCGTTCACTTTGATCTTTTTCCTTGTACATAATGTTTAATGTTTTTCATATTGTTTTACAACTTTTCTATAATATAGTAAATTATAAATGAAAATAAAAAAAAACAAAAAACATGAGATAGTAGAAAAAACAAAAACAGAATTAAAGAAGGGGAAATTTTTTTTTTATATAAAAACAAAATGTTTGTGAAAAAAAAAAAGTATAAAAAATAAGATTGAAAAAAAAAATTTTTTAAAGTGCAGCGTACAAAATCACAATAAATTGTCAGATAGTGGCTTATAGTGTCAAATTATAAGCTATCCTCGCATATAAATAACCTAGTAAACAAGATCACGATCAAGAATCAACAGAATCATGTCGGAAACACGATAACGGTCCATATATATTTTATCTACATACATTTATGTATGTATATAAAGATGTAGATACTTGTATAAAAACACAAGAACATAAAACACAGAAGAAGAAAAAAAGAAATTATATATAGGTAAAAAAATAAACTAAATAAGAAGTAAAGGTATTAAAATTGTACACTATTATAGTTTTTCACTACCTCATATGATTTTCTTACTACTTACTTTTTTTTTTTTTTTTTTTGGTTTTTCGCTTTTCTTATGCTAAGTTTTTCTGTTATATATTTTACACTATAATCTTTTTTTATTATAATAGTTAAAAAATCTTGGCTTTTTTTTTGTTTTTATAAATTTAAGTTTCCGTCATAAGTTATTCTTTTATGATTCTTATGTACAATTTTCGTTTTTTTCTTTTTTTTTTTTTATAACAAAAGAATTTTGCACTATAATATACGTAAAGTACTATATTTTTTTTGTTTGCTTCCTATCTATATCTTGTATTTATGTATATTATTATATATACCACTAAATTGATATGATTGTTGGGTTTTGTTTTTATTGAACGTGCATATAGTTACTTACCTACAAATACAGATTTATTTTGTATCTTTAATATCACATGTAGGGAATTTTATATACATTTTTTTTTTCAAAAGAGAGAGAAAAAAAAAGAAGAAGTTACATATGGGATTTTAATCTGATTAAAATATATTTTTTTTATGGAATGTGTGAAAATCTTGATTGCAAAAAAATAAAAAAATAATGTATTATCCACATTATTATGTTCATCATCAGATTTGTATGTTTATATACATACATACATATGTGCACATATGAAATCACGTTAAAAATAAAAAAATTTACAATGAATACTAGTAGGGTGATTTTTTTTTTCAATGATATTACAACTACTCATAAGTCATATTGTTTTGACTGAATTACATTGTATAATAAATCTATAACATTAAGATTTTTTCATATATTTATGTATGCATATACAAAAAGTTCTGTTTTATGACCTAGTGTAGACAACGGGTTACAATAAAAGAATATGTGGTGCATCTGTTTTCAAGCATCTTATTGTATACATATCTACCTATATACATATATATATGTAACATATGTGCAAACAATTTTTTTTTTCTCTCCCTAAAATGATTATATAGGTACATCCTGAGAATTTTTATTATTAACCTATAGTATACTTTGAAAATAATACTTGTATAACAATCATGAAATCATGATTTGAAAGAAGGAAAAAAAAAATAAACAGAAAAGAATAATAATTATTATAAGAGGTTAAGAACGTTATGTGTATAACATGTATTTGTTTTTATAATTTTTAATTATCATCAAAAGTATTAATTTATAAAATATGTTATGAAAAAAAAATAAAAAAAAAAGTGTGTAAAAATGTAAATAGGTTAATTAAAATTATGGGTGTATGTATTTTATTGAAAAGTCTGTTATTATAAAATAAAAACATAAAAGGTTGGTGATGAAAAAATATAAATATGCATGTGTGATATTATTTCATGCAGCGTAATTAATGATTTTATTGTTATGGAATTAAAAGTAAAATTATACGTTATATTTAAAAAAATAAACGTTTTAGAGAAATAGGTTATTTTATACTTTTTAATTAAAAACCAAATTATATACTGCTAAAATCATTCATACTCATACATATTAATCATATTATGTCACAAATAAATGAATAATAGATATTCTCAAGTCAGATCGTACCCACAAAATATCATGCAAATAAGGTTGTAGAAAAAAGATTTATAGAAGAAAAAAAACACCATATGTTATAGATGTTTTTGTTTAATGTGGATGATTGGCAATATTCTTTGAAATAAGATAAGTTGAGTTTCGTAGTCATATGTAGGTATTGAAATCAAATTCTATGTTAGAAAACTTCAATAGCCAAAATTTCTATGGAACAACCATCGAACCAATACATATATGTATGTATGTATATCAGAACTTTAAACTTTCATCATTCGAAATGATGAGATATTCTAAAAGTTTAAGAAGAAATTCCTTCCTAAAATTTTCGAAATAATTAGTAGTCCTTTATACAAATTGCTATAGGAAAAAGAGAAACCGATTTAAACCACCCATATTGATGACTAAAAGTCTATAAGAAAACAAAAAAAAACGTAAATTAAATAACCATCAATAATTTAAGGTTATTATCTAAATGCATTACATTTTATTAAATAATTTACCTTGAACCATTTACAATTCATCATATATGTATGTACATATGTAAAATATAAAAATTATATCTAATATACACATAACTGAAAATAATCATTTATGGCATGCATGTAGAAAAATATTTGGGCATATTATATGTACATATGTAGATATGTTTATTTAGAAAACATAGTGAGAAAAACGATCTTGATTATGAATGGTTATACTTTCATGTTACATATGTACTGTTTTTTTACATAATTTTAGATTCTTTTTTTTAAATATCTCTATCATATTCTAGATTTTATTTGAAATTAGCTTACAGTTAAATTTTTTGGAAGAAGTTACCTCCATATATGATAATCATTTCTGGAACAAATGTTTTTACTTAGAAATTTTTATAAAAAAATCAAATATCAAAAATTAAAAGTATATTTTACTTCAAATGAGCTTAGAGAGTAACTAATTTATGTTTAAGTATATTTGTTCTTTTGGTATTCTATTGTATAATTATCATGTAGGTAGGTACACTTTAGCACATCAAAGAAGAGGGAAAAAAAGAAGAGTTCATATTATTGTATGAGCGTAATGTGTAATAATAATGATGATGATGATGATGTTTATGTGTAATTTCGATTTTATTTTCATATAATTTTTTTTAAAATGAAAAAATCTTTCTTCAATAGATAGCTGTCAAGTACACCTGTGTTACATACATTATAATAATGTATAGGTATAGAATAGAATGTAACGGTGATAATTCTTTTCTATTTATTACGTTTTTTTTTCTATTGTTTTAACGTACATATTAATGGGCAATATAAAAAATGCTCTAAAAACGATATGGAAATTATATTTTTGTTGGTAAAATTAAATAGTAGAAATATTTGATGATTGCTTGTTTTTTTATATTTCATTATTTATTTTTATTTAGAAAATTAGTGTGAATACACATATTTAAATGACTCATGTTGAAGAAGTAAAAGAATGTGTTACAAATTTTTAATGTATTTTTGTTTTCTTATTTTAAGATCAAATATTTTTTAAACTCATTGGAAGCGTGGAAAAGAAGTCAATATTCTAAAATTTTGTTCTCGCATGAAATTTTTTTTCCTAAACTCTATAGGAAGTTAATTATTCCTATTTTGAACTACTTTTTTAATCCAATCCAATGGGGTTTTTCTAATTTTCTTCTTTTGTAAGGCCTCCACCAACATATTTTTTAGCAATTAATCTACAAAGCCTCATTTCTATGTAACCAAAGCTATTCTATTATTATGAAATTGTGGAATGTTCTTGTAATCTATGTGTTTCTTTTCTCTTATAATTTAAAGAAGTTCAAATGTACCATTCATTAACTTTTTTTCCCTCTTCTTAACTTCCTCCATCCATTTTTTCTATCTTCATGCATCAGTGGCTGTGCTGATGTGAAGTGCATAAGGGATATTTCTACGTTGTGGCTCATAAGCTTAGAAAGAAAAGCAATTTTCCAAAATTTCAATGCTGGAACTTTCTTTGAAAGGATTTCTTTTTCATTTGTTCATCATAAGAAAGAACTAACGAGTAATAATTTCTTTTCGTGACATTCTCTTGATTATTTTCAGATACAAAGTTATTTTTGTCACTGTCATTGAAAATTTCTAGATTTTCGGGTTAATTCGAAAAAGAAAAAAAGAAAAATTTGAATGTTTAATTAATTTTTTTAACCTAAATATTTGTTCTAAAAAATGTATTGAGATTTTTCAGTGATAACATTTATGGTCAAAACACCAACAATTGTATGATATTTGTCGCAATAATGACGCGCAAAAAAAAAAACACAAAAAAATCTAGTTCAAGATAATTAAATAAAAAAATTTGAAATAAACTCTCATCATGACATCATTTGAAAAGAACAAAATATTATAATTCAAAAAAATAATTATTTTTCAAAATTAAATATGCACCAGTTTCAAGAATATAGTATACAATTATAAAATTGAATTAAATATGTAATTAAATAGTAGAACGTAAATAATCATAATTTTTTTGTAATCAATTTCATTTTTTTTTAATTTTTTTTTTCATTTTGTTTTTTTGTTTTGTTTTTTCAAATTCTATTTTACATATGATATACGAGTATTTAATGTCTTAATTCAAGTGTAAATATACTCCAATAACACAATTCTCATAATTCAAATTAAAAAAAAATGAATAAAAGAATTCATGTCATTTTAAATGAAAAATTCATGAAAACAAAAAGAAAAATAAAATTGAATATCATGTTAAATTTTTTTTTTTCATTTTTTTTTTTCAAATTAAATTACAAAATGACAATTACACTAAAGAATGTTAAAAGAAATTTTCAGAAAGTACAAGAAAAACAAAATAAAAGGTGCGTTCTGTAAAAATGAAAAAAAAAAAAGTATATAAAAAAACGGTATAATTGATGAAATCCATCATCATCATCATGAATTTTATTGTTTAGTATACATATAATATCATTACTTTAAATGAACTTTCATAGTTTAATTGTATCTATGTATCTTTTGCTTCTGGTTTACCTTGATATATATTTCAAAACAAAAGGAGATTAAAAAAAAATGAAAAAAATAAAATTAGGTAATTAAAAGTATCTATTTAAAGCTGAGATAGAAGTACAGTATATCATTGAAAGTGCAAAAGGTATAATGTAATGTGCAATGCCCCATTTACGGGATATTTTTTTAATGAAAAAAAGAAGAAAAAAAAATTAATAAAATATTCTTGGAGTATATTAACACAAAAGTGTTGTTAAATGATTTTTAATAAAACGAAGATATTTTTAAGTGAACGTGTACATAGATTAAAAGCGTTTGTCATTCTAATGAAGAATGAAAAAAAAATAATAAAGAATTTAATTCTCGTAAGGCACTGTGTGATTCAAGATTTTAAAATGTCACATGAAAACATACTGAAGTTTTTTTTTTTTTCAAAGTAGAAAACGTTATTTTGTATCTAATTATAGACCACCTTGAAAAAAGACATGAAGGAATTTGTAGTGGAATTGTGAAAATTATAGAAACACATGAATTCAATAAAAAATTGGCTATTTTTTCGAGTATCTTTGATGTATTTTTAAAAATTGGTATTTCAAGATTTCCTTTTTCAAGGATACATATTTTCGTTTATTTTCTGTAGTTCACCTTAAGGATTTTTGTAAGACGTAAATTCTTGACAATTTTGTATGAACACATTTTGTTCTTTGTGAATTTTTTGTTTTTATTAAAACAAGAATTTTGTTGAAAATTTTAAATGAGAAACCAGAATCATTCTCAAAAGGACATTTGTGACAGAATGCTATCGTTTTTCGAAATTGAACATTTTCTGGTATGTACATATGTATTTGTAGAAGGGAAAAAGAATACTAAAAAATTTCAAGAGAATATTTTTTAAGAATTTCTTAGAATTAAAATTGAAATATTTTCAAATGTATCAGTAGTCGTGTTTCTAATGCCTGGATAATTGAAAAAAGTTAAACGGGAATAAGTACTAAAAAATTCAATATGCTATCAAAGTATTCAAAAAATACAAAAATTATAAATCATTTTCTTATTATGTATACGAATATATATCCAATTTACTTAAGTTTTTGAAAAAGAATATCTATTTATATTTTCTATCTTTAGAATAGAATTTGCATATTATATAAGTATATGTATATTCAAACAAAAAGATAATGCGTGTGTATTAGTTAAATATAAGTAGATGCAACGGTAGATTGCATTTTCAATTTAGAAACCATCATTTCTCATAGAATTATGCAAAATACAAAAATATAAAAAAAAAACATAAGAAAATAAAAAGAAAATTACATCAGGTGAAGAACTTCTTTTAGTTATTTAGTCATTTTTTTCTCTCTACTTTTAGATTCCCGACTGTGAAGTAGTTCTTTTTCTTATACTGTAATTTTCCATTTATTTTTTATTTTTTTATTTTTTTCACTTCACCTCTTTAAAGAGACTTTCATTGTGCAAAAATATTTTGCTTAACAACAATAAAAATTAAGAAGTTAACAGATACTTAAAAAAGAAGACAAAAAAATAAAAAATAAAGCATAAAATATATCACCTGAAAGGTGAAAGAAAGAAGAAGATTCATTAGAAAGAACAGAAAAAAGAAAAAGAAGTAGAAGAAATTTTTAATTCGGAGTTTGGAAAAGTGAGTCAATTGTGAAAAATGTTATAAATAAAAATTTAGAACTTATACGTGTGAACTGTACTCGTATATACCTATGTATGTATGTATGTTTACGACAATGATAATGATGATGATGAGTATTATTTTTATTATAACAGAACGACAATATGTACGTGTTAAAATTTTGTGGTTGCCCTAAAAGAAAATTCTTTCTATATGTACATACATACATATGTATGTACATTAAAAATTTTTATAGATTTTGTGTACTAGATACTATGTATACCATTAAGGAAAATTAACATTTTGTGGTGAATATAAAGGAAGGAAAAGAAAAGTATAGAAAGGTACGAAGAGAAGAAAAAAAAAAGATTGGTGTAGATTAGTTGGTTGAATGAATTTTGTTGTTTATAGTAAATGTTTATAAAATGAAATGTATTTTTTTTTCTTTCTTTTTTCCTATATTTTCATATGATAAAGGAAGGTACTTTATAGTATATACTTACTATATATACGAATATAAAAGTAAATCAAAGGTAAAAGCGTTCTGTTACGGTTTTTTTGATTTACCGTTTTTGGTTTTTTCTATATGCATAATAATAATCTTTGACATTATAGATTTTGAAAAAAAAATGTACTAAATAAAAAAGACATTTTGTTGTTTTTTTTTTCATTTTTGAATTATGTATGTGAAAGCTTAAAATTGAAAATTTTTTAAATTGATTTTTGAAGGCAAAAAAAAATACTATTAATTAAGATTTCATATTTCTAGGATATCGTTTATATAGTTAAGCGTATGTTTTAAATTTATATCTTAAGTGGATTGAGTAAATTAATTAACAAGGAAAGTAAGAAGGTACTAAAAAAGTTTTTGTTTTTTAAATTATTTTGTCGAAGCGTGGGAATATACCCTTTACTATACATTGTTTAGATATTCTCTGCTGATTCTGTGCTGATATATTAAAAGTAGAAGAAAATGAAGGGTATAAATAAGGTTGCATTTTTTTTCAAAACGTCTATTTACAAAGGACAAGAAGGTTTTTTGAAAACTAAGAAAATTATACAAGTAAACTTTAAGTTTTTTTTTTTTTCAATTTAAAGTTTTTGTTTTATAGAAATGGATTGATATATTTTTGAAGGATATAAACTCGTATATTTGATTTAATTTTATAAAAGTTTGCAACTCACATAAGGTCATAAGTTTTTATTTCACTTATTAATATTCAGAAAGAAATTTTGAAGATTTAAAATAAGGATATTTTGTAAAAATTAAAATAGACATATCACGAAAACTTGTATAGATCCTTTGTGATAAAATAGAATTTTTTTTTTCAAATTTTGTGAATTTTCAACAACTTATTATGAATTTTTTTTTAAAATATGTAAACGTAATTTTGTTATAAAATTCAAAACGTTCTCAATTCTTTATCAACATTTTCACACGCTTTTAAATTTTTTTCCAAATAATTTAATTTTATAAAAATTTAAATCTAATTTGTTTTTTTTTTCTAATGAAAAAATTATAAATTACATGCATTACATAATAATTATGTGCACTTATAAAATGATGAGAATAAAAACAAAAAGTGTATAAATTCATGATACCTACTAATTAAAAAACAAATAAATTTAAAAAAAATAAAATAATGTTGTTGTATTATGAATAATATTTACTCACCTAAAAATTTTCTTTAATTCCATCTCATCAATTTTATGTAATTTAAAATCTAAAAACCACATAACGATTGTACTTTTTTTTGTTGTTTAAATTTTATTTTTATGTTTTTTTTTTCTTTTTTTTGAAAAAAATATATATTTAGCAATAGATGATGGTGCGAATATAAACTTTAAGCAATGAATTATAATAACCTTTTACAAGGCCTTTTTACGTCTAATTACGTTTTCACTTTGTCTTCATGTGAATACTACACACACACAAATTTATTATTTAAAAAAGAAAAATGTGTAGTAAAAAAAAAACTAATAATATACCTACTTTCATATGTGCAAGATTTATGCAAGGTATATTCTAACATTAACCTCTTCTTTGTCGTGGTATTTTTTTTTTAAAGTTAGCAGTTAGAAAAACTGCAAATTTTTTTTTTTTTTTTTTTGCAATACAAAAATTCTTATTCTTAACGTTTATTTTGTTGTTTTTATTTTTCTTTTAATTAATAAAAAAGAAAAATTGTAAACGCTTGAATTTACAAATACATACACACAATAAATATAAATGATGCAAAAAATCAAATGAATAAAAAAATATCTTCTTTTTTTTTTTTTTATTTATAAGATTTAATGATAAACAAGAGAATATATAATTCAGTTTTCCTTTCTGATGATGAGTTTTCTCATTATACATATACAACACACAGATGTATTTTTCAGTTTTTTTTTCTTTTATTTTTATTTTTATTTAATTTCTTTTGTAGTTTGTTTTTTTTTTTTTGTAATGATTTTATATATTTATAACAAAAAAGTAAGGTGATTGTCGCGTTAAATAATTCTAAAAGAGCAGTTATTATAATTTTAACAGTTACATAAAGTACAATAACACATATGTTTATAAGTATACATACGAGTTAATAAGTATGTACATATATATATTTTTTTAATTTAACAAATTAAGTGTTTTCATTTCGTTTATTTGTTTTAATAATGTTTTGTTTTTTTTTTGTTTTTAAAACGTTTTTATTTTTTTGAAATTATTTTATGATAAGTTAATTTTTATATATGTCGCTGCACATACACACACATTTACTACGAATATCTAACATTTTAAATTTGTCTGATTGTTAATTTATTATTATTATTTTTTTTTTTTGTTCGTTTGAAATAATTTTTATTTTTAATTGTGAATTATATAAAATTAATTGAAGAAAAATATATAAAAAAAAAATGAATAATACACAAGTTTTGGTGATAATTAATTATTAATCAAAACACAAAAAATAAAACTAACAAACAATATTAATCTGAAATTATTTATTTATTTTTAATTGGCGCCGAAAAAAAAAAAACAATTTTTCTAAAATAATAAATGTTTTCCTACTTTTTGTTGTTTCAAATGTTATCTATTTACTATTTAACATATAAGTAAGTTAATTAATAAAAGTTTTTTAAAAAAATACAATCGTATAATAATGTATACCTAGTATATTATATCAATTGTTTTAAGGAAACCTTCACAAAACACTGACCATCCGCAATTTCAATGACCAATATATTCAACATTTATACATTGTGGTGTTTGTGGTATATTATGAGTAATATAGCAAAATTTTTTTGTTGTTTTTTATTTTTCTTCATATGCTTTTTTATTTATATATATTGTAAATATATATGTAACATAAAATTCATATACATGTTATATACCACACACGGTTGGTCACTTTACACACAATACATACACCAAGTCCATCCGTCTGGTAAAGTCGTTTTCACTTTTCTTTAATTTATTCCAATTTTAAAGACCGTTTTATTATTATTTTTAAAGTTAAAGTTACAATCTACGTTTCTATCACATTTATATTATATACCACCTTCTCACAAATACACTTACTGATTAATTTTTTTTTTTTTTAAATAATAATAATAAATCAGTTTCGTAACATATTGAACAGTTGAAATTGTATTTTATTAAAAAAATGTTTTAAAAATAATTTTAATTAAAAAAAAAAAAAAATTAAATAGAAAAAAAAAATAATTTTCTTGGAGAAAAAATATCCTTTCTATTAATTAATAGTTCTTATTGTTATTGTATCCTTTTTTCATTCAATTTTTTTAAAAATTTTCAATATCAAAAGGAAAAAAGCTACTTGAAAATATTTTTTTTAAAGAAAATACAAAACGATTTGAACAGAATCACCCGTAAAGTAGGTGTGAAGCGAACCGCAGAACAATGCAATTTATATAAAGAAGATTTTGTATAAGGCTCATCATTTTAGCTGTGTGTATAGTATTATAAAAGCTTACAACAAATAATTTTCATTTCTCTATAACTTTATCCATATGATAATAGTATACAATAATAAAGTTACATTAGCTTATTATTATTATTATCATCGTTTATATTTTGTTGTTGTTTTTTGTTTTGTCTTTTGTTTTTAGCTTTTTTCTTATACTTTTATTAAAGATTTTTCTAATTTTTGTTTTTGTTATTTTCTTAAAAGAAAAACTCTTGAAAAAGTTGATGATGATAGGCTCACATATTCAAGGTACATATATTTGTATGTAAGTACGTAAGTATATACAAAATTACAAAATAAATGAAGATACCTGCATTACTTATACACAAAACATTAAGTTCGTTCTTTTTATTGATGCAAAGGTAATAATGTTGATGTTGATGCTGGCTTCTGATGTTTTTGTTGTTTTGATATTCGTTGGTTTTTATAATAATACAGATGCTGAGTGATGCTATAATATACTAGAAACAAAAACAAAAAAACAAAAAGAAAAGAAGTTAAATCTTTCAATTTTTGTGAGAGTTCTCCACAGGAGATCTCTATATATTTATATACATTTTGAAAAAAAAGTTAAATTCCTTATTATATGAAAGTTTATAGCTTTTAAAACAGAAAGTTATAATTTTTAATGTCAATAAAATTTAATATAGAATAATGTAAATAAAAATTAATTCATATTATTATGCGTATACGGAAAGGATTTAACATCAAAGATTAAATTCTATTTCATTCATTTTTTTCTTCTGTTTGGTTGTCTATAAATATGTAAAAAAATACTAAGTGATAATTTTCAATAATTTTTAATTTATTTATTTATTTATTGTTTTCAAATGAAAGCAAATGCAGGTTTACTATTATTTTTATAAATAAGCCAATCTGAATCCGAAAAAAAAGTGTTGACATATTTTTAAATCCTTAGAACATACACTATAGTCACTAAGGATGTAGGATTTGGTAGTATCAGATTCGATCTAGAGTTCCTCAAAAAGGTCATAAAAGGATGAAGAAATAAGGTAGTTATATTGTAAACTTTGTTTAGTTATAAGCCTTTTCTGAGGAACTATAGTCAGTTTTTACCTTTTCAAATTTAAGTTCGTCAAATCTAAAATCATCACCAGGCGCTACTACAGCTTATTACTAAACTTGGCCTCTTTCAGAAATCTTGTTCATATATAGGATCTTTGTCTGTCATTACCTAGTGCATTCCTATTCGTTATATTATCATTAATTTAAGTTATTAAAATAAAACAATTTTTAATTAGGTTTGATAGATCCTGAAGGATAATGACTTAAAGAATTTTACTTAAAACTCAGTTCCTTTTGCAAAATCAAAACTCCTTTTTTAAACCTAGTCTTACTACGTCAAAAACAAACCTAAAATATTCCAAATAAGATTCATAAATTTACATGTATAATGTGTTTGTATACGTACATATACCATATGTATACATATTCATAAAATTTTCACCTGTTTTTAGTGTTAAAATGAAAGTAAAAACAAATATTCATCAATTTTAGTCAAAAATTTCTCTTTTATTTTTATTAAAAAAAAATAAAAGAAAAAAAAAGTTTTAACAAAATGAGCAAGGTCTTATTCAAGCTTAATATGTAACATACATACCTAAAACAAGTTGGCTATCATAAATTCATGCAATAGCAATAAAATAAAAATCAACAAACAATGTCCACGTATCCGTGAGGATTTGGTCTAATGAACATTTATACATATTTTTCATTTTCAAATGCGATTGTATGTATAGTTTACCTATTTTTTTGTGGTTTTTTCTTCTTCTTAATATATGTACATATGTATATATCCATCACATGGTATATCTTACATAATAATTTTCCTAGCGAAACAAAAAAACAAAGAAGATACAAATGAAGAAGAGTTTTCTTTAAGATATTTACCATATGGTGTATTTGGTTTATATACCAAAATTAAATATAGTGTAATAAAAATTATACATAGGGATAGGTATATAGCAAAAGTATAAACAAACACCTTTGAGAAATGACCATGGATCACGAATTAGATTGATCTTTTGTATACTAAAGTTTTCTTTTTCTGTTTTTATAATATCGCATGTATTGTTCGCATATTGCTTAATGGTCTGAAAAATTATAACATTTTTGGTTAAAGTGTTAAAGGAGGCGTTTATTTTAGTTGAGTAATTTAAATTTTATCATTTTATGAAATATACTTAGATTGAAAATTACATTATTTCATCACTTTTATTTGAAAAAAAAAAAAAAAAAAAGATTCTTTCCTTTAAAAAAAGGAGTGAAAATAATATAAAAGCTATTTAAGACCTTTAATTTATTTCTTCATATATTTTATATTTTGACTAGATTAATTCTTTTTCTTCAATCAATAAAAGGAAAAATAATATAAACAAAACAAAAATAGCAAATGAATCAAAATATTGTATATTTCCTTAAGCCTTAGGGTATAAACACTTTTCACCATCATGTATTTATTTTAAATTCTCAATTCTTATTTTTATATAAAGTCAAACCCAGCTAATATATTTTTTATGAGAGTAAATTATATGAAAATCAGATCATAAGTTAAAAAGCGTTAAAATTTACTATTATACAGATCTTGAAAATGTACGTGCCTGGTAATACGTGCCAATCGTCAAACAAAAGAATAAAAACATGAAAATGTTAAAGGATATATTATATATAGTACATTTATATTTACAATACAATTTACTATATTTATCTATAAACTGTCTTTAATATAAATCCTTAAATATTTTTCAGTTTTTTTTTACTATTTTTTTTTTCTCTATAAAAACGAACTTTTTTTTCGTTCTTGTTCTATAGTGATAAAAATCTTATAATAAAAAAGTATTCAACATGTTTTTTTTTTTTCAACTTTCATTTTAAAAGTAATTTAATATTGTTTTTAATTTTTAAATCCATTAAGATACAATTAAATTATCCTTAACCATAAATATACTATTAAAAAAGTCACAATTAAAGTTAAAGTTTAATTTATTCTTAAAATCTGTTGTTGTTGTTTTTTTGTTTTTTGATTTTTGTTTCGTTCTGTTTTCTTGATGTGCAAAAACCGTGCAAATTTATAGAGGAAAAAAAACAATACGCAACATAAAAAATAAAATAAAAGAAAGAAAAAACAATCATGTCCCTAAATAATATCAATGTGTAATTCTCATATAATACTTGAACCATCATCAAAGTCAAAATCTTATTGTTAAATACCGCATACAATTATTTCGCACCTGATAAAAAAATTACCTCAAAATATAATTATGATCACGTTTATCCATATCTCACTTTATATAGGTATATAGGTACATTTTGTTTTTGCTTTTGCAGTACAATGGCACTGGAAGTGGAAAAATAAGTTTCAATATTATATTGGGCGAAGAAGGACAAAAACCATAAACAGAAAAACAAAATAAAAGAAATTGGTATAAAATATAAATAAAAATAGCAAAAAAAGTGATTTCATTTGAGTTCATGTGCGAAATAACATTATTTTGTTCTGTTCTGTTTTTTTTTAGTCAAGACAGAAAGATTTTAATGGATCGGCGCCTTCTGCAAAAGTGTTAAATGCAGTTTTTTTTTTATATCTCTTCTACCGTATTTGTTGTTGTTGTTATTGTTTTTGCTGCTGCTGTCGTTGTTGAAATAATGTGAGTTCTGAGCTTATCAAAAAATTTTGCTTACGAACTCATTATATGATTTTGATATTAATATTTTACTAAATTCTCTTTTGTTCTTATTGTAATCCTTTCAAGGTACCTTTGTTCTTCAATAGACTCCCATGGAAAAATGTAATATAATTTTTTTTTGTAACATTTTACAATCTAAAGATAATATGTACGTAATAAAGTTTAAAAAGCGTTATATTTGTTCTGATTACATTTCAGTAATGTATTGAGAAGTTATGGTTTTAAGAAAGGGTTTAGAGAAGAAAAATGTATATTATAATATTTTTAATGAAATTCGGTGTGATTTATCTTATTTAATGTGAATTGTTTTTTTTTTAAGAAGTATTAACAGAAAAAAAAATAATTAAGAAGAATAAAAAATTAAATTAATGATTTTCAGAATTTCAGTAGGACGAGTGTGGTGATAAAAAATTACGATAAAACAAAATAGATTGATCTAAAATATGTTGTTTTTTTTTTTTTTTTGATAAAATTACATATTTTTGATCCACGCCTTTTATTGTTGATTTAGAAATATTCTCACGTCACGTTTTAATGGAAATTTTATTCTGTATTTTATTTATTTTTTATTTCTTGTTTTTTTTTATTTTAATTCCATATTGGTGATATAAAATCGAAAGCTAAAGAATTATATTATGTATTATTATTATTTTAAAAATCACTTTCAATTTCAATTGTTGACATTAATTTGACAAAAAACTTGTAAGATAATGCTGAATTTTTTTCATTTTTATAAGAAAAAAATCCCTTTTTAGCTGATCTTTATCAGAGATTTTTTATTTTCTGAAAAGAAAAAAAAACTTTTGATGCGCAATGTTGAATCAACTGTCAATAAGTTTGTCATTTTTTAAGATTGAAATTCATGATATATTTTATTGAGAAATAAAAATAATTTTAACATTTATGTATATGTAAATATATATTTTAAAGAATGGTTTCAAAACAGTTTTCTAAAAAAGGCATTAAAATGAGAAAAAACTAAAGAAGAAAAAATTTTTCATGAGAAAAGGATTTTAGTTGGAATTGGCTAGAAACAGAAAATCAAAGACTCTAAAAGATATTTTTTTTAAAATTATTTTTTATTTTAAGCAAAAATTGGAAGATTTTAAATTCAGTGTGTTTTTAGTTGCCAAACAATTCATATTGCACCATCCACTAAAATCTTTTACTAATAAATTTTTTTTGTGCGTCAACTATACTTTTTTCAATAGAACTTATCAACTGTTTTCTCTTTTAATCGGGTAAGTTTAAATATTGCATTCATTAATACTTTCTATCTTATCCCCGATAGATTTCTCATATTTACTTCTAAATCTGAAGCAAGCAAGCTCTGCACCTTAAAAAAGTGCATTCAAGGAATAATTCTACAATTAGGCTCATTAATTAATCAACAAGATCCTTTTTATTTAAAGGTTAATTGTGGCATTATTTAGTACAATTTTTATACAACACCTTTGAAAAAGCTACCTGCACGTTTTACATTTGACAGCTTTTAATTTCCGTGTTCGTATTAAATGAGATTTTCTTTTTTAATTCATATTTCTTATTAATATCAAAATATACCTCATTAAAAAAAATTCTAATTAAACAGAAATTTTAATTTCCTGCAAGTTCTTGAGTACGCGGTATAAGTTTTTTCTTTAATTATTTCAAATTTTTTATATTAAAATAGAAAATTCTGTTTTAAATGAAAAAGGTCATCATAATCATAATAATAATAATAATTTAAAACAATAGAAAAGTTTCCACTTTAAACAATATTTGCATCGATAGAAGATATATCAAGTATGTGTATTCATTTACCACACACATGAAATGTGGTTTCGAACAGAAGTAATTTAAATCAAAGAACTTTAGCATTGAATCAAAGTAACTAAAAAACAAAAACAACAACAAAATGAAAACACGAACACCTATGTTTCACCTTGTCAATCACCCACTAATTAACTATTATGAATAAAGATTGTCTATATAGGTAGTATGTAAAATTTTATAATCAGAACTTCTACTACATATGACTAAAATATAAAAGAATAACATTTAATTGTAAATTGGTAAATTTCGGTACAATATATGAAAGATTTTTTAGAATATGCCGTATATGTGTTTGAGGAAAAATAAGACGAACTATTAATTAAATTGTAGGTACTTATTGTGAAAAATTAATTAGTCATTTTTTGTATTGTTCTGAAACATAAATCATTTTTATACAAAAGACGAAAACAAAAAAAACAAAAAATTTTATTTGTTTTATAAATGAAAAACGGAAGAGATTAAAAATTCGTCTTGTACAGTACAGGAAATTATTTTAGCTATAAAAATCATTCAATTCTCCCAGAAATTTAATTCATTTTATGAAGAAAACTTTAAATAAAATTTATTTTAATATTTTTTATTTTTTTTGAATAGTTTAATTGTTTTGCACATTTTTTTTAGTGAATGAACAATTAGTAAATTTTTCATTAAAAACTTAGGAAAATTTTAAATGAAATGAAAAGCTTAAGAAATAAATTAAACTTAAAGTTTCTGATTCGAACTTGGCTTGAATGAACAAAACCCTAGTTTCTTTTCATTTTTATTCAACTTTTAAGACGTACTTTAATTTAACTGATCTCACTTTTGAATTTTATTCACCATGAGACAGGTAAAAAATTAAGATGTAAATTTTCAAAAAAGGTGAAAACCATATAAAATAAACAAAGAAAAAATTCATAGAGTAATAGTGGGAAAGTAAGAACAATTTTTTTTTGGATGAAAAGTTTATAGAACGTATAAATTTTCAGAGGGTGGAAAATGGTATCTACTATTCACAATTCTTGATTTTCTAAAAAAAAATAACTTGAGAGCTCATCAATTCACAGTAAATTTTTAAGTTTTTTCGTACCTTCAAAACGTCTTAAATTTAAAAAAAAAATGTGACTTTGACAATTAAAGTAACAATTGCAATAAAAATCAAAAAAGCTGAATTTTTTTTTTAAATATCCTTATAAAATTGCAAACAGTTAACAATTTAAAATTTTTAATGTAAATATTATGGTGAATATAATGTGGAAAATTATCTTAAATAAATTATAAACTGTAAAATTTCCTTCTTTTTTTCTTTTTTCCAAATGAAATTTAAATTTATCTTGTGAAAAACAAAAAAAAATATGTCTATTGAACGTTTAAAAATTGAAAATATTTCTGATAATAGTTCTGAAGTTGAAACAGATGAAGTTAAATCCATAATTATTTCATTAGTAAATTTAACTGAATCTCAAAATGAAAACATTAATAAACAATCAAATGAAAATGTGAAAATTGATTCAAATGAACTTGATACAGTCAACGATGATAATTTAACAATAAATCAAATTCGTGCAATTAGAAGAAGCAGAATATCAATTATATCTAGAGATTTTGGATCATTAGATGAATTACATGAGCAAAACGAACAAGAACAGCAACATGAACAAGAAGAACAGCAACATGAACAAGAACAACAACATGAACAAGGAGAACAACAACATGAACAAGAAGAACAGCAACATGAACAAGAACAGCAACATGAACAAGAAGAAGAAGAACAACGTGATAATGAACAGCCTTCTGTAATTCGAGAAATTGAAGCAAGTCCAACTTCAAGTGATTTAAATATTGCATCAAGAATACCGAATGAAGTCAATAATAGAATAAATTTTCTTTCTCGACAATGTAATTGTAGTTCACCTGAATTTGAACCATGTGCTATTTGTTATATGCAACGAATACCATGTCATTGTCATGAGTCTAGGCCATTTTTTAATGGAGAATCATCAGATTATGAATCATATTTTATAGGTTTAATGTATTCTTTTGTAACTGTTATGATGTAAGAACCATGAATTTTTTTTTTTTTTTTAAAAACAACTTTTTGAATTTACTTAAATTTTTTTTTTCTTTCATATTACAGTTTTGTTGTTATATGGAGTCTTCATTTTTGGCTTTGTATAGCATATGCTATATTTCAAGCATTTAAAAGTTTTTACGCAGCTGATTTGTATGACTTATATACTTTTATTATTATTTTTTTTAAATTTTCAATTAAACAAAAAATTTATTCTATTTTCTTTCTTGGTTGCAGTGAAACACAAGTTGGTGCCGGAACACTTTTAATAGTATTTTTCAGTTTCATAATAATTCATGCGAAATTTTTAGGTTTTAAACAATCTTCAAGTTTAAAATACGATTATCAGTACGTAAATGAACGTGAGTTCTTAATATCTTTTTTCCGTATTTAAAAAAAAAAGATTGTTTTTTTAAATTTTTCTAATTTTTTTTTGAAGAGGTTCCTGATCATAAAATGGTTATATTACCTGATTCATATGAAATGAATTCAAATTCTGATGATAATGTTCGAATTGAAATAAAAAAAGATAATTTATGTAAGCTAAAACCAAAAGAATATACATTTACATTAATTTTATACAATGAAAATATGGATAAACTTTATAATACAACAACAAAAATTTCATTATCACAATGTGATATAAAACCAACATTAATTATTACTCCAAGTCCTTTTGAAATATCAAATTATTAAAAATTTATTATTTAAATTATTTAAAAATATGTATACTAAAAATTCTGTATGTCGAATATTTGAAGTTTGAAATTAAAAAATTAATTTTGTTGAAAAATTTTGTGGTAAAGTTTGTTTTAATCCTTTTGGGGGGGTAGAACCAGGAAAAGTTCAAATTTAATAGAAATTTTACAATAATTTTTTCTGTGCTAAAAAAAAAATTAATTTTCTTTATTTTATTTTTAAATGCTTAACAAAATTTAAATAATTTTTTTTTTTCAATTTTCGGGAATTTAATTTTAAAAACAAATTTTTAAAAAAAAATTTGCTTTTGATTTTTTACAATTTTTAAGAAAAATTTAGAGATCAATCGTAAAACAAAATTACAAAAACAATATAAAAAATAACCCTGTACGTATGTTAAATTAATCCTATGAAAAATTCATTGTATAACAAAAATATATACTCTTAACTCTATTATCCTTCAGAAAGGGTTTTTTTTTAAATATTCAAATTTGTTCTTGAATTTGAGTATCATACATTTTCGTTTAAGTATTACATATATGTACATAAGAAAAAATAATCATAATTATGATCTTTTATAAAATACTCATATTTATGTGCTAAATTGTAAATATTATTCTTATACACCTAAATTATCCTCTTAAATTATAAATGTTATCCTTTTTTTCGTTTTTTTTTCTTGTTTTTTTATCCTTGCATTTCTGGTGGCGGATCTGCAACACCAAATGCTGATATGAAAACATTAACAACTGTTACAATAAAAATTCCAATTACTGTTAAATTATTAATTCGATTTGCTTTGCATATTTCACGTTGATCTCTAACATTATAACGGCTGTTTAAAATTAAACCAATACCAACAGCAACCTGAAATTTGAATAAAATGTTTTTTTAAAAAACTAACTTAAGAAACAAAAAAAAAAAAAAAAAGGGCTCGTTTTAATGTTCAAGATGTTGACAGGTGATATTTCAGTAAATACGGAAAAATATAAAAAGAAAAATTTCAGCACAAAGTACCAAGTGAAATTTTGGTAGAAGGTAGAAGTAGTGTGGCTGTGCAACTTGTTGAACATAAACGTAGGCATTAATTTTATTTAATATTACCTGAAATAGAAGACTAACTGATATAAAAAGTAAACTAGCATAATAATATGGATGCCGCTTGTATGATTCTAAAACGTATCTGAGTTGATTTGCATTAGCTGATAATAATGCTAAGTCCATCATTCCTTGAGCAAGGGTTTTTTTATGTTGATAAACATTTACATCTGGAATTTGTGTTGCAACACCATTTATCATAATGGTACCAGGTACAAAATCTGGTGCATATGGAAAATTTCTATTTACTGGTGGTACTTGTGGTTGATTATTATTATTGTTATTATTTGTTGCTGTTGTTACACCTTCTATATCATCATCACCACCAATTCGAGGACCAATTCCATTTGGATTAATTTCATCGATACCAGGTTTTGGACTGTTAGGTCTACTTGAGGTAATAAAGAAACCATCATCAACACCTGGATGTGCTTGAGATGTAAATGGTATATCGTCATCAGGATCATCATCAAGATCATGTTCTGGTCCTAAAATGAAATATAATTTGATATTGTTTAAAAGTGAAAATTTTTCGTTAAGATAAATCTAAAAATTTGTTCTATATACCTGCCATTGGAGGTCTACGCCTTTCGTTTGGTCTCTGAGTAACATCTGTTTCATAAAGAGGTTCTGCATCTGAAGTTGCCATATCCAGACCTCTGCCAGATCTCTAAAAATAAAAAATAAAAAATAAAAAATTTGTTAAAAATTCTTTAAATTTTTTCTAACAAGTTTTATTTACGTATTACATTCAAGGGAATGTAGATTCGGATTCTGTTTTTTTTTTTTATAAACGACAAAAAAACTTGTAGATGCAAATTGCGCTTTATCACTTATTTCTGGAAATAACAGGCTTCTGTTTTGGTTGATTTGAGTGGTTTGCCTTATCAAAAGTTCTATTTAATGTTTTTTTTTTGTCGATTATAAATTATTTTTTCAAAGCATAATTTTATGCCAATAAATGTTTAAAAAAAAATATACAAAAAGTAATAAAATTATCAAGTTTGTGTTATAAAAAATCGTTAAAATTAAAATAAAATATTTTAAAAATTAGTTTTTGAAGGTCATAAAAACTATAATTAAATAAATGTTTTCAATATTTCTTTTTCTTAACCATCTTTTACTGTTCTAAAATCATTTTTAATTTAGAATGGGGAATTCCCACATTTAAAATTTAAAAAAAAAAAATTCAAACAATGTTTAAGATATATCTAATTTCAAGAGATTAAACAAAAAAGATAAATTTAATTAAATAAATTGAATTAAATTCACATGTGTAATTTAATTTATAAACGTGAATCACATTCATTGCAAAAGATATATATACCGCAAAACTATGTTTTTCAAGAAGGTTTTTTCCTGCTAACCCATGATTCACAAAAAATTTAAAAACAACTTTGCGTTTTTTTTTTGGACAAATTTTTGAAAGTATTAATTTTTTAATTAGGTCATTTAAGAACAAATTCATGATTGAGTGATTTTAATACAAGTTTTATTTTTATTTTTACTCATTTATCTTGTATCTTGTATCTTATTCTATAACGCAAAGTTGTTTGACGAGTTTTCCAACATTTAGATATTGAACTTGAACGTTATACATTGCATTTTGTAGATTAAATAAAATTTAATTGAAGATAAAGTATTATACTTGCAAAGGGCTAATGACTTATTTCATTACGCATACATTTTAACTCCATTTGAAAAAAACATGGATGAAAATAACATTTCAATTTAAATGAAATTGGTATTTAAAGATATTTTTTCGACTCAAAAATCGTATTTTGTTATACTTATACTTGACCTTATTTATATTTTTAATTGGATGAAAGTTAAATTATTTCTTTTTAAAATTTAAATATTAATTGACATTTTTTTTTAATTGTGCCGTCAATTTAGAATGTGGTCTAAGTCGTCATTTTTATTCGCTTTGAGTAATTCACTGTTCTTTTTTTCTGTCAGCTTCTTTGGAGTTTCCAAACAAGTAGATACTTTGATGATTTGCCAAAAATTTCGTGTGATAAAATAAAATTTGGGTTTTATTATTATAAATAATTGAAAAAAATACAATAATCTTTGTCAATTAAACTCATTTTTCCAAAACAGTGACTTAAGTCATTTCCATAATTATGGACAGAACTTTTTATTCTTATTTTTTTATTTTCTTTCATTTTTATCAGAGTACAAATGTCTTTACACGTGACGTAAACATTGTCAATTATCATACAATATTTGTTTTTGTATATAATATGTAAGTTTTGAATAATTTTAATGTTTTCTTTTAAAATTAAGTTAATTCAGCACTTCAGAGGAAAAAAAAAGTTTACAAGAAATTTTAATGCAATCAGCAGTTAACAGATTTTTTATATTTTGTTTTTTTGATATTTTGTTCAAAAAAATATGATATTTTTTTCGTGTAAGATTACAATCTGTAAAGCCGTAGAATATTTGTCTCGTTTATTGAGACGAAAACATTTTTTTTATAAAAAAAAGAAATAATTTCTCAAGTAAATTTAAACTCAAGTGTTTTTTTTATTGCTTTTAAATATTTTTTTTTTCACTTATAACAGACATCTGTTAAAAAGCTACATCATTGTTGGCTTACTAAAATATTAGAAAACCTGCAATTTGATTTACAAATAGTTGTACAAGTTTTTATAGATTTTTTTTTTAAAAAAAATTTCCAATTACTATTTTGTAAAATGATAAGTGAAACAATTTTTTTCTAGTTTGACGACTATCATTTAATTGTCAGATTTTTTTTTTTTTCAAATTATTAAACTATAAATAGTGTTTCACTTGAAAATATTGCATATTTGAGTATTTGATTTTCAAAACTAAGTGAAAATCATAAAATAGTACAAGGTGCTCTTGAATTGTTGTAAAGCATGGAATTTCATATTGTATATTCTTAACAATTTCCTTTTATTGTATATTGGAACCTTTAAGGAAATAAAGTAAAAAATTGATTTCTAAAATCTTAAGTTTATTCAGTTCAAGTCTGTTCAATTTTGTTAAGAATAGAATATTTAACAAAGAATAGTTATGTATACAATTGACTTGACTACATAAACGAAGAAAAAAACTCGAATATAATAGGCCTATTTCACAAGTTTTGAAACCTCATTACATTGACCCCAAAAAAATCAAATAATATAAAAGGAAAAAATTAAAAAATTTATGACTCAAACAATGTGGTTTATCCTTAAATGGTTATCTTCTTATTATTCTTAATTTAAGCATGACAATAATGTAATACAACAAAAACAATATCGAAAATCTGACTTCATTCAACAAAAAAAAATAATTAAATTCAATTGTACTTATTTTAAATCGCAATTACAATTGAAAAAAAAATATAGGCACATAATTTAAAAAAAAAAATTCTTATTGTAATTTAACACGTTTTGTAAAATAGGTAATCCCATGAAAATTTAATAATGTTGTAATAATTATTGGAATTATATCGAAATGAATGGTATATCTAATAATTTGCAAGGAAATTTACATAATTATTTCATGATTACTTTCAATTACAGAACAGAATACAGGAAAAAGTTTGTTTAATTACATTGCACTCTGTAATTATAATTATAGGGAATTTTTATATTATTTAAATAGCTTGAAAGACCAAAAAAAAAAAATGATAATTTGCAGTTTGCACATTGTGAATCGTAGAGCATTTAAAAAACTTACATTTTCACGACGTCTTTTATCATTTGTTGATTCCAATTCAAGCATAATGTGTTCTCTATCGCCTTTTTTCGACATTTTTTATATATTTTTTTATTATCACTGCTATACTATTTCCTCTTTTTTATAGATTAAATTTCTTTTATTTTCCTTTGTGACGTGGAATTATTAATTTCTTTGAATTTTTTATAGAACAAAGAAAATTTTTGGTTTATTAAAATTTTATTTTATTCGTTTTTGTTTAACACTTCGACAAACACACCTTTAAACAATTTATTATACTATATATGTACATATATGTATGCAAAATTCTACTGCTGAGAAATTTTTCAACCTGTTATGCGGCTTTTCTGCGAATAACAATTTTTTTTTCTTTTCTTTTTTAATTTTACTTTTAATTAGAATTCGTTGTTCTAAAAATAAACACTATAAATCTTTTTTTATATCTTTTCGAATATTTAAAAAAAAAAAATTCAAAATAAACAATATTATTTAATCAATGCCAAATTATTTAAGCTTGAATAAATTTTATATACAAAGTTAAGAGAAATAAAATTTTTTCTTTCAAATTATTTACTGCAGAGCAGTTCACCACATTCGAAATTATATGTCTTAACCGATTCTGATGACGAAACCAACTGAATTAAAAATATAGCCACAGAATCTTTTTGTTAACTTGTTTTATTAACTTAATCGAGCGTGTTTTTAATGTTTAAATTTTAAAATGTTATAAAGCTTTTTTTTTTTTCTAAATTTAAAAGAGAGAATCTAATATGAAAAAAAAATATACATAAATATTTTACATAAAGCACACAAACGCGACTAGTTTTCGTTTTCAATTTTATTTAATGAAAATATAATGTTTACTTATTGAAAAGAGATCCACACATCGCATAATCACAATCTCACATATTATCAGCATCTGTTTTGTGTCTGTATCTTGACTTGACAAAAAAAAAGTATCTATACAGTATAATGAATCGTTGATGTATGTCTCCTCAAAGAAAATAATATGAGAATTTATAAATCTGAGTCACTTTTTTTAATTAAAATATAAACTTGCACACAATGAGTTTCCTGGTATTTTGATTTTTTTTTATATTTCGGTTAATTTTAAAATTTTCATATGAAATTCAAATTTATTATTTATTTATAAACTGTTTCTATTGAAATATACGCATATAAAAAAGTTATGCATTAAAAAATTGTATCGTTTTAGTGGAAACAACAAAAAAATTGTCAAATTAAAAATTCATATGTAACTTTTTTAACTTTAACTTTTTTTATTTCTGAAAAAATAAAAACACAACAAAACTTTCATTTTTTATTTAAAAAAAAAATCATTTCACGGAATTGTTTACTTTTTTATTTTTAATTTTTAAATCGATTTTTATTCAGAACGTACGATTGAAATCTAATTAAAATTTTAAAACACGAACCTTATGGCAGCTTTGTTGTGTTTAAAATGTCGGAACAAGAATTGAGTTATGTTGAAATATTTCAATGTAAATATTAGAATGTTAAATAGCTGTATATTAATTGAACCTAAGTACTGTATATAAATATAGAATTTCTATAATCATTTGAAAGGTATTTATAAATACTGTGGTAAAACTGGCCGCCGCATAGTTGTATTATATAGAAGCCAGTTTACAAGTATTATTATACAGGTTTCTTCTTTATTTTATTTTATTATTATTTTTTTTAATTCTTACCTGGTGCTTTAAAGTTTTTATTTACTTAGGCAGTGGCGTTAACTTGTTTTTTAAACTAAAACAAACATCAATAAAGATATTCTTTTTTTTTTTTTCATTTCTTTTCTAAAACAAACAAACCAAAAAGTAAACAAACAACGTGTCAAAAATACAAATATGAAAGATAAGATTTGTGATTTGAATTTTAATTATTTTATTTCTAAGCAATCTCGTTTGAATGTACAAAGGCTATTTATTTTTGGTCATCATATAAATTCTTCAAAAGTACGCCACTGTTTCTTTATTTGTTTTTAAATTATTAAACTATATAAAAAAAAGCGCTACAGTTGCATTATTTACTTTTATTTATTTTTTTTTTTAAATAAGTTTTCAAATAAAAACAATCAAATCAACTGTTTTTTTTTATTCTTTGCTAAATTTTTTTTTAATATTAACAAACTTTATGGTCACGTCATGCACAACAGAAATTAAAATTTACCCTGATGACTTACAGGAAAAATGAAATAATACGGAAAAATGATTTTTTATGTGTAAAAACCATATACATACATACTGCTAATTAATTAGTTAGCTTTCAGAATTTTAAAAATTACCAGCAACAGCAAAAATTATAGATAGTGTTTAAGTGGGTTGACTTTTAGGTTAATTTTCTCGGTCAAGGTATGTGTAGTATGAAAAAATTTACATATACATATGCATATTGTGTGTGTTTTTAATTTTATTGATATTTTAATTCAAAAAAAGAGCAATGAACTATAACAATGAAATTGTATGATACTTTCTAGTTGAATTAGTCATTTGGTCTAGACAAAAATATATTAGATATGTACCTATACAAATCATCTATGACGAAGATGATTTTTCTTTCTGAAAGAAATGACGTACATGATTGGGAAAAACCCAAATTTGAATATTTTTCTCGTACGCCATTTGATGAGATTTTTTTTGAAAATATGTATGTACAAGTGTGTGTTGTGTATGTAGAGCATAAATATTCGCATGTTACATTGAAAAAGGGAAAACACAACTTTTTTATTGCAAATTTTTTATTTAATAGCATTATTTAATGTATAAGCTACTTCATACGTTATAGCTTGCATGTTGATGTCTATCGTGTTCGACTATTTTTAAATTATAAATATGTAATTATTTTAAAATTACAGTTGAAAAATGTTTAAGTTAAAAATTAATATATTTTTCTTTCTTTATAATTTCTTGGAAATAATGAAAATTATTCATTTAAAGTTAAATTTGAAAAGTAATGTTATAAATATTTTATGGAGTTTGTGTGTTAGTGAATGAAAATTATATCGACGAAGGAATCTAGGACTTGTTTAGAAAATGTCAATGTACAAAAAGAAAAGCAAATTTAAATGTTTATTTTTTTTTTTTGTTGTATGTATTTTCATAAATTCAGCTGTACTTTTCATAAAATAATCAATTAAATTCCTATTCTTTTTGTTGATTTTCACTCTGTGTTTCCACAATTTTTTTTCTACGAATCACTTTTGAAATTTTATAATTTTCACAAATTCTATAGCTAATTTTTTCTGTTGTGAAAAATATATTTTTTTAATTTAAAAATAATATTTTTGAATAGATCGTGAAAAATTGTAACCGTTTGTCCCCTTAAAAAGTATCCCTTGTGGTATGCAAAAATTATTTTTTAACAACGCCAGAATGTATGCAAATATAAAAATTAAATTTAACTGCTGAGACTTTTTCTTGCATTTTTAACAAAATATGGATGGATTTCTTTGTTTTTAACGGTTTTCTTTTGGAATGAAATTTTTCGAAAATTGTTGTTTCTTGATAACCTTTATTTCATTCCTTTTCTTTTTTGTGTACGTTTACGCAGTGCGTTTAAAGAATGTACAATAAAAGGATATTTAAATCAAACCTCTTGACGGATTACAAAGAAAAAAAAGTTATTATTTTCAGCAGTTTCTTTTCCATTGTGAATGTAATTAGGAAACATGAAGAAAAAAGATTGTTGATTTTCGAAGAAATACATAACTTTTATAATTTCTTTGAGGATTCTTTGCCAAAAATCAATTTTGAAGGTATCTTTAAATATATTTGATACAAATTTTTCATTCCTCTAAAAGAACGCGTGATAAAACGACATAAATATTATGAACGCGTGTTCTATGATGCAATTCAAGAATAAATATTATTTTTTAATGATGAATAATTGTGATGATCAATTTCAAATGAAAACGAAATGATTCGCTTGTGTATTCATTTAATAAATTTTTTTGAAGTTACTATGCGGTTATAGGAAAATATGTATACATATACGAGTACATGTCATAATGAAGATGAAAAGATAAGAAGTACCAAAAAGAAAAAAAAAACTTGAACAAAAAATAATATTGATTTTTTTGTTTTTTGGTATGAGTAAAAAATTTAAAAATAATCTTTACTAAATTCTAGTATTTTTTGTTGTATTTGTTTTTGGAATTATGTGGGAGGTAAAAAAAATAATGTTTTGACAAATAAAAAAAAAACAACTAGAAGCTAAAGCGAGAGATTTTTTGAATAGCTTTATAGGACAATTATTTCAAAAAAGAAATTATGATTTTTTCGTTGAGGTAAAAATAATTCAAAATTTTGTTTTTTTTCTCCAAATTAAGAATTTTAATTAAAACACAAGATATAATTTATATATTTTTTTAAAAAAATAATTTATTTAGAAATATCTTTAATTGTGATATGTATTTACAATTTATAAAAATAATATTGATTTAAATAAATTCACAAATATTCAAAAAAAAAAAAAAAATTAAGTCCTTAATACTGTAATTTCCTAATAAAATAAACGTTTAACATACACATACAAAAAAAATACACTTTGCGTGTATATATACATATATTTGTTTTTTTTTTTTAAAATCGTACCTATCTAAATTTTACTATGAAAAAAAATTATAAAAATTAAATCATAAAAAAAATTAAATTAAATTAATTTAAATTTTATCTTCTACAAAAATGATCCATTCGACATTTATTTATACAACAATACGGTACATTTACATATCCTCCATTATTTTCACGTTTATCACGTATACCATGTTCATTATGTTCTTCCATTTCTTCAATCATTCTTTTATGATGTGCTTTTAATGGTAATATTCTATATTGTGGATCATGTTGTTGTTTACTAAGTACTTTTGCATGATGATTACTAACTAATAAATAACCACCATGTGGATAATCTTTACGATGTATACGTACAATTCCATGATGATGTCTTCTATCTTCTGTTGGTGCTGCAAAACAAATTTGAAAAAAAACCAACAAAATTTAATATTTAAATAACAAACTTTAATCGAAATTGAAAATAAACAAAAAACAAAAAAAATGAAATTAGAAAAAAAAAAATAAACAATTATTTAAAATTGAATATGTGCAAAATATATATTCTATATGCATACAAATGTAATGTCATTGTATAGTTTGTTTACATTTATTTATAATTTTTTTTACAAGTTCATTTTGCAACACAAGCAAGCATAATATCAATTTACACAAAAAAAAAAAATGAATGCAAATTTATTTTTAGTAAATGCTGTGGCCTTGATCAGGGTCGAATATTTTGTTGCATTTTTCAAGTCAAGAGCCGCGGAACTGAACTTCCGATATGTATATGCATATAATGGGGGTCGGTATCATCATTTATATTTATTTATATTTTTTGTTTATAATTTCAATTGTAATTGCATTGTACACTATATAAGATTGCAATTTGTATGTATTTATGTATTATAAATTAAGCATGAGAAAACTTTAATAGTAAAAGTAAGGGGTGGAGGATGAAGTTTATACTCATGGCACGTTGTTCTAGTTTAATTAATGTGACCGTGTCATTTATTATTCGGCATATTATTATCACTATATTTAAAAATAATAATAATTTTATAGTAATATGCAAATTTTTATTATTATTATTATTACTTTTTTTGTATTTATGTAGAATGTAGATGCAAAACGCGATTTTTACAACATTTTGTGTTTATACATACAATTACAGTTCAAGGTATTTCTAGTATTTTTTATGATCTTACTGATAAATTTTGATTAACCTAAAAAATATTGTACATATAGACTCTTTTAGTCTTGCTTACATAAGCATAAAGTCTTTCTCATTGAAAAAGCTATTTAAAAGATAATATATATATGTTTTGTTGTTGTTCACATTTTATTATTTTTATCATAAATTATTATTATTTTTCAAAAAAAAAAAAATATTCTTTTTATTTTGTAATATGATTGTGAACAAAAAAAAACGAAGAAAAAATAAAGCTTTTTTTTTTGTTTTGTTTTTAAATTAACGGAGATACAAAATATTTTTATCACATATGTATGTTTTGACTATATACTTCGAGGTTCTTTTGATTATATTATTAAGAAAAAAAAAAGGTCAATGTACCGGACCATACTCATATATTTTGCTGATTATGATTTCAAAAAGTGTAAAACGGAAAAAATACATTATTATAATGATGATTTTCATTTTTTTTTTTTTAAATAAGTTTTGTACAGAAACTATAACTTTACAACCCTTCGGTAGGCATACGGCTTTTTTCAAAGCTCCTCTATAGTAGTGCTAAATTTAATTGAATCGGTCGAATATTTTTCAGAATAAAGAAAATTTTCCATTGAATTTTTAAAACAAATTTTTTTTTTCTGTAGTCTAATTTTAGATAGGTAGATACTCGTATGTGTTTGATCTTTGGAAATTTTTGTACTTACTTAATAGTGAATATCGGAAAATTTTGTATCTTATTCTGTTCTAAGGAATATAGGCTTTTACAAGAGATTTATGATTTTTTTCGTAAAACTTAAAAAATTTGTAATGTATATTGAGCATTCATTAAAAACACGAATTAATGTTATTTACCTGCTTATAATTATTTAAAATTCAATCTAATAACTTGTCTTTACAACGGGAAATTTATTTTATTAATTGTTAAATTGTAAATTAATGTTGTCACACATTTCATTTTTATTATTATTATTATTTTTTTTGTTCGTATTTTCGTTCTTTTTTTATTTTGTTTTCTGTCTACATTGTTTTTAATATATTTAAAAGTTCAATAGTTATCCTTCACTTTTCAAAAAAATAAATAAAGTAACGTCATAACAAATGTGTCATACATCAAAAAAAAAATTTATTATAAAACCGCAAAACTATCTAAAAATTTTTTTTTCTTCAAACAACTTCCATTTTTGCAATCAAATAAATAAAAAATAAAATAGTGAAAAAACTGGATTATGATCTAATTTCCCGAATTAAATTTTCAATATCAACATAATTAAAATATAATAATTAAGATTTGCATAAAATTGCAAACAATCTTGTATTCATTTAACCTCGTCTTAAAAATATGAATTTTTTTTTTTAAATTTTACTTTTTTTTTTTGTCATAAAAATTTACACATGCTCCAAACTTGATTTTGATTATTTTGTAATAATTAATTGATCATTCGTATTTTTAAAAAAAAACAATATATAAAGCAAATTTCAATTGGAAAATTAGCATGATCAACGGTATAGCGGTAGCAATACACTTATATAAATCCGCAAGTAACGTCAGAATTATTGCTTTTTTTTTTTAATTTTTAAATTATTTTTACAAAATGATGTTTGCGATCATTATTATTATATCACAAATCACATGGTATCTCCTCGGGGTGATAGACATAAGTTATTCCATACAATAAATTTGCTTTCATTTTTAGTTAAACTTTTTTTTCTTCTGTAAACTTTCAGTTTCGATCGCGATTCCATTGAAAAATTTCTGACCTCCGACAATGTCGCGCCTTTTTATTATTTTTGCTTGTGTTACTTATATACTTGTCCTCATCGTGCTTTTATATCATGATTTGTATTTTTTTTCGATTTCATTTTAAATTTCTATTTATAATTATGTAGATGAACTTGTTTTATTTATATATGTATAACATTTTAGATTGATTGTGTAGTATTTTTGCTTTTTTTTTGAATGAAAATGAAAAATTAGTATCTAAAGATTTTTTTATTGATAATTTTATTTTCTTAGTTTCACTTATAATTTTGGTAATTTAGAATTTTATCAAATAAAAATACTTACTTATTTCTGTTTCATTTTCAAATTCGGGAATTTCATTTGTTATTTCACGCTTAAGTATGGAATGTTCAACATCATTTTGGAATAAATGTTCACATGCTTCGGCAGCTAATAATTTCATATCATCCAATGTGCATACACCAGGTATTGATAATGAATTTTTTATGCATATAGATAGTATTATTGTAAGAATTAATATTTGAAACTGGAAAGAAAGAAAAAAAATTGTAAATATTTCATTTAATTTTCAAAGTCTTAAATGTATGTATGTGTGTGTGTGTGTGTGTGTGTGTTTTTTTTTGAATTTTAACTTTAAAAATTAAGTATTTTTAGAAGAGACTACGTGATTTCTTGCACTTCGTTGTGTTTTTCAAGAACAAAAAAGTAATATACAGTTATAAAAAGCTTCTTTTTTTTCAAGTTATATATTATTTTTATTTTAAAATATTTTTGTATCTTGAAGATTGATTTTAATGGTAGAACATAAACTCTTTTTTTTTTTTTTAAATTAAATTGACCATCGAAAAACAACAACTAAATATTGGAATTATTTAGTGTTTGTTATTTTTTTATAATCTAAATCATATGATCAATTCAATTTTAGTAGTCATATTAAAAGCTTTATCAAATATATATTAGATACAATTTTTTGCCTAATTAAAATATTATATTAATTTTTGTTTTTCAAAACAGTTATGAAATATTTATTGACTTCTTCAATTTAAAAAAAAAATTATTTTTTAATTACCATAAATTTTCAGAATTCAAGTTAAAATTTTTAAAAGTACAAAAACAACAAAATATTACTCATTTTCTCGAATTTTCATTAATAAAAAAAATAAAAATATAATTGACGAAATTTTCATTATAATGGCATAATAATAATTTTGTGAAAACATTGAGAAGGACGTCATAAGATATGACTAAATAAACAATTTTTATTTGTTTTGAAAAAAAAAAAACGGATCTAGATAATTTTTATGTCATAATAAAATAAATAATTAATTTAGATTCAGAAAATAATTGGAAATTCTGACGTATTTTAAGTTTATTTTTTGGATGAAAAAATAAAAAAATAATTGAATGATAAAAACAAGTACAAACGTAGGTAATTTTAATTATTCAACTAATTTTAAGATAAAAGTTATATAATTTCTTATAATTTTTAAGATTAAAATCATGGTTGAATTAAATAATCATTTTTTTTTTTAAACTTCGAAACTGTTTTACCGTTATAATTCCTCTAAGTTTCAAAAAAAAAAAAAAAAAAATTAAATAAATTTTGGAAACTTTTATTTCCGGTCTGAATGTAACTTTTGCATATGGCTTTATCACGTAGGTACAAAGTTCATAAAACCCATTTTAAATTTAACTATCTATTGATTTATGCTTTTCAAAGAGATAAAAAACACTTTTTTTTTTTAAATTCGCTTAAAATTGAACTTTGCACTGAATAAAATGTTATTCAAATTGAAATTCAATTTTATATCTAAAAATTGGAAAAAAACAACAATGAAATTATTTTTTTCTTATGTCATTTAGGCGTGTGATGTCATATCAATAATGTAGTTTTCTTTAAATTTAAAAAATTCATCGTGATTTCTTTGTTTTTTTTTTTTTTTGTCAAATACATAATAGATAAAGATTATAGCGGATCTTTGAAATTGTATATATTTGTTTTTAGTCTTCTTAAATGAAAATGAAAAGAAGTGAATAAGAAATAAAAATTAAATTAAAAAAAAAAAAAATAAGAAACAACTTTTTATTGCGAATTATTATTTTGAAATTAGATGTCAGGGTTAAATTTTAGGCTGCGCCATGGACTATAATTTTTTTAAAAAAAAAATACAAGAATTTGATTACAAATTATTTTGGAATTTTAAAATGACACAATCAATTGAATTTATTTCAATAGGATATGAGTGTAAATTTGTATGATGTTTGACCTTTTATTTAAATCAAAGAATAAAAATATCATATTTTGCTCGTATTGAAAATAAACGCATAGTAAAAGTTTGGCATTTGGTTCTAAAAATAAATCTCAAAATCAGTATCTAAATAGCTAAATACTTATTTTTTTCGAGTTTAAAGAATTCATTCCATTAAAATTGAAAAAAGGAAGTAAATATTAAGGATTTTAAAAGTACTCTTCCTTATTAAACGTTTACAGAAATATTTGTACAAGCTTTTGTTTTATTTCCTTTAATATCAAAATGCAATGTGATTGCACTCTATTACACCACATTCAGTTTTTCTTTTTGTAAATTAACAAGGCATCGCACTCTATCTACATAATATGTGTGTCGATTAAAAAATTTTCATAAGGTTCATGACACAAAATTCACTTTTGAGGTTATTTACCAGAGCAATAACATCATACGATATTTAGGGAAGATTTCATAATTCAATTAAAAAGCGGCGTCCTTCATATTATAGAATCATATAATATCCGGAAGAATTGGACCGTTTGAGTCAAATTAAATAAAAAAAATGATTATACATGAACTTTTATATGCAAGTCATCATTAAAATGTGTTAGCATTTTTTCTTGTATTCTTTCTTTTTTACTCCTTTTTTCTTCGGCCACTTGAAAGGAATACACTATATGATATTTCCAAAATAAAATCACAGTTCAAAGACATTTTTAATTTTTTTTAAGCCAAATTTTCAAAATGAATTTATTTATCGTTGTTGTTATAGGATATCTCAGACTAACTCCAGACAGTCCAAAAATCCAACAAAAAAGCAAAGACAACTTACCTTGATTATTAAATTTAAATAAAACCATTGAACCCGAAACAAAAAAAAATGCAAAAGGTCGTTAGCCCATACTTTGTACATACATATGTATATAATACATAATATGTTTTAGAACAATTTAAATATGAAACGGATGAAAATTCTTTGAATCATTGACAGCCATAAGGAAAAAAGGAATAGTTGAGTATGTAGTTAACGTGTTAAGGTGGACTATAGCATGATAATACAATACATACATACATATATAAAAATATGTATAATATTTGATATAAAATTTAAAAAAAAAAAGTGGAAACAGATATAAGATTTTTTTTATTTAAATTTAAAATTTTTAATTTTAGCTTTTAGAAGTCTCCAGAAATAATATATTGAGGTTTTAAAATTATGTTGAATGCATGCGTGCAAAAAAAATTTTTGTTTATTCATTTTAGTATTATGTTAGCTTATAAAATCTTAATTTTAAAAAAAATCTCTTATGTGGACAGGTGTGTATATATGTATATATACATATATGAATATTATGAATATATGTACTTATCTTTATGTAGATCGTATTTCATCGAGATTAATATATACATATATATATATATAAGCAAAAACCGTACCTGTAGCCTGTAGGTAATACATTCATAATTTTCGTATACACATATACATACATATGTTCGTATAATTATATTAAGCAATATTGCGAAATTTTTGTTTCTAACCGCATTAAGAAATTCTTGAGATACCTAATTTTTTTTTCAGCTTGTGCTTTTATGCTTTTGAAAAATGTTTGCATAATTTTGTTTTTTATAAAACTAACCTAGCATAACTCTGTCGTCTTACCAAAGATAACTGACTGACTGGAAAATTTTTAAATTAAAAAAAACGAATTATTGATCTCAAATTGGTTTAACGAAAAGGTTATTAATTGAATTATTATGTAAAAAAAAAAGAAAGACAGGTTTTTCCCTCATGAAATTTTAACTTCGCATATTTTTTTTGATTGAAGAGATAACAAACAAATTTTCCCTTCGACAATAAATTGATAACGTAAAATAATTGTTTTATTGTAATTATTTAATTATACTTTTTATGTTGAAGTATGATCAATTCATATATAATTTATTTGAAAAAAAACCAAACAGATTATGAATCATTTATAAGAATTCATAATACCATCATGATAAAAAAAAATTCATTTGTGTATGAGTAATTTGTGTTTTTTTTTAAAAAAATGTTAAGTAAAAAATATTGAACCATTTAACATATTTTCCCGAAAACAATTTCTATAGCCTGATAACAATGAAATTTTTGATGCAATCTTAGGGTGATGCAATATCCTCCTTATTTAACGATTGTCTCCCCATAAAATTAACATTTTTAAATGTTTTTATTTTTGACAAAATATTGAATATTTGTTGAGAAATAAATTTAAAAATTTAAATTAAATAAAAAAAAAAAATTTCAGATAACTGTTCAGCACTGAATATTTTTTATTATTGTTTTAAATTTTCCCAGAAAACGATCACATTCGTAATTATCGATTATATTCTTTTTATTTATTTTGCAACATCATGTCCTAACTATAGAAAAAAAAAAATGTTTAAAAAAAGAATCGTCATTTGATTGCTTGAAAAATAGGATTTACCATTTTACAACATCCCGAAAAAATTAAATATAAAAAGAGAATTTGTAAAAAAATTAAGCGAATTCTAATTGAATTTCTTAATTTTAAAGGATTTTAAAAATATTTCCACCATTTTGTTAGAACCACATGTTCCGTGATTTGAATGATTAATTGTTTCAAAGTCCAGTAAACTGATTATTTCATAATTTTATAATTATCAGATTCTCTTCAAGTATTAATTATCTCACTGACAATAATAATAAGCTTTTTTTTTTAATTAAATCTTGTACGCAAATATTTGAAAAATCAAAGTTAAAAAATTTTTAAAAAATTAAAAAAATTCTTTAAGCTGCGTAAAAACCAGGTGAAAAACTAGGTTTTTTTTTTTAAATCAAATTTAATTGCAAATATTATACTTACTTTGAATGCCATTTTTTTTATAATTATTTTTATAAATAAAATTTTTTAATTAAATAAGTTTAAATTAAAATACTATTAAAAAAATATTAATTTAAGTACAATTTTATCACGTTTCTTCCGTATGTCCGCAATATTTTCCCAGTTAGATAAAAAATATTTTTAAGCACGTGCTAATTAAATTATTTTTGTTTTTTTTTTCAACTATTTTACATTAAAAAGTACTTTCTTTTAAACTAAAAATCACAAAATTTAATTTTATAATAATTATGTTACAATTAAAAAATTTATTGCATGATAATTGCATAACTTTTAAATTACAAAAAAAAAAAAAAAACTGTATTTTTCTAAAATTGCACTTCCCACACTATTTTATTTATTTATTTCTTGCTTTTTACGAAAATGCACACATCAATTTATCATAAATTCTTTTACTTTTTTTTTCTTCTTCTTCTTTTTCTCTCAACCGTCTTGAGTTCGTAAAACTTCTTAAATGACCGAACAGATCAATTGATTCCTCTTTTATATATTTTTTGCGCACGTTGTTTATTGCCTCAATAGCTTTAAAAAAGTTTTCGCACTTTTATGTTCAGATGGGTAGGTATATAATAGCTGTCGTATTTTAAATATGTAGTAAGAGTAAGTATGTGAATTGCGATCGAGTTTAACAAATACATTTATGTTTTATATGGCGCTATTTTCATAAAATGTGGTTGGTACCTATTTCACATAAATTGTTTAAAAAAAAAGCTTATGAAAACATAGATTTTTCTATTGGTTTTTACAACTTTTAGATACATAAAATTTTTTTCTTTTTTTTTTTCTTAAATTAGGGGGCTGAATGGATACCAGGAAAAATATAAAAAAGCTCCTTGCTTAGAGATTCATGCATTTAAAAGTACAATAAACTTCACATTATTTAAAACCGCATGTTCTCATAATTCTTAGAATTTCTGTATTGATCTTGTATCAAATAATTTTTGACAAAAAAGATATGTATGTATATAAGCACTTATATTGGTTTTTCTTGAAAGCTTCCTCATGTACCTACATAATTCAATCAATTCAATTTTCTGAAGGTAATCAACACTTAAATGAAACAAACAAACAAAAAATTCTGAGTAGTTGAACGATAGTGAATCTGATGTTGTTTTTTCTTTGTAAATTCGTGATGATCGAAAAAAAATTTTATCGGGTCTCAATGTCTGCTTTCATTGTAATCTAAATCCGCTTAATTGAATATTGTATTGACTGTTTCAAAGGTATGAATATAAATTAAGACGTTAGAAATTTTTCAAAATTTTCTTAGCAAAAAAAAAGTAGTGATACAGGTTGATCTTCAGACTATTATGATCACGACAAATTAAAGCACCATAATCATGATCTTCATAAAATAAATTTAAATTTATTATTACGTGTATCTATCTACATATGTACATACATACATATATCTAATTTTTCTTGTATTTATTAGCTTTTTTTCTTTTCTTATTTTATTTTCATTCAATTGTTTCTCTGCGAACTAAAGGCCGAATTAAAATTAAATAATACTGTACATATTATTACGGTGTGTGTACATGTTTGTATTTTTTATTGTTGAACATCGTGGGCGTCATGTTTAAAATTTTTATGAATGATTTTAAAGATATACTATACATACTAGAGCAAGTTAGAAATGATCTAGACCTAGTATGTGTATATTTAACACATTATATATTATATGAAGTATTCTGGCTCAAAGTCAAAGTATAAATTGTTTTGATAATTTGTGCGTGATATATGCGTATCTAAAGCATGAAAACTTACCTCACTCAAGTAACATACATAAAAATATTGAAAATTTGGGGCAAAAATAAAAAGAATTTCAATAATTTGTGCCTGTAATTTGTTTATGAGAAAATGTTTTGATATTAAGAAATTTGATCATACATGTATTTTTATTATCAAAAAAAATGTATGTATATTTTTTTTTTAATTTTACGTCAAGTGGAATGATAACGAAATTTTTTTTTTGAAGAATTCGTAATAAAAAAATGTTTAGTCAGAGTACTATGTATAGTAAAGGAAAATTGTCAATTTATTATTTAAGATTACGTAGATTTAACGTATAAAATGAAGATATACGTAAAAGTGATAAATAATTTTATAATTAATTTCACACAAATCGCTGAACCTATGTAGAATCATATTTTTATCATTAAAATTTTAAATAGGTAGTACGTATCTGCTACATACATAAAAGTGCTCGTTGGAATGAAAATATTAACAGAAATCAAAGCATTTTTTTTTACTTGATTTCAAACAATAACTACATATAACGTCATGTGATTATATGTATCAGGTTACTTTTGAAAATATATACATACAAATACGAGTATCTTAAAATTATCACCTGATTTGAATTTATTGAATTATGATTACCTGTTACAAAAAAAAGGAGAAAAAAATTGTGCTGTGAAAACTGCTGTACAATTGAAATTTTTCTAAGTTTAAATTTAAGATTTCATAGATCTTGACGTTTTTTTTTCCTTTCTTGCAGATATGATAATATGTGTTTCAGATATGTATGTACACGGGTACGTTGAGTATTTGGCCAATAAGAAAATTCCGGAAAAGTTGTTTGAAACAGAAATTTTATTTTGGGTTTAAGAAAAATCGATTTTAGAGGGAAAAAATAGTAACGAAAAAGATTGAATTGCTAAAGAAGTTGAAAAGTGTTCTACTATATGGTTAATCCGGCACTGGATTTCTTCTACTCATTAGATATTATACTTATCTGTATCTATTGTTTTTAATTTAAAAGATAAATAAATTCATATATGTAATTCACTCTTTTCTAATTTTTAAGTCAATAACTACAAACTTAATTAGTACACAAAACAGATAGCAAATTTTAAAAATATTTGAAGTAAATTCTCAGTGCAACATAAGACTTTTTTTTTCTTTTTGTAGATCGGAGCTATAAAATCATTATTTTTAGACTAAACATGATTCAGCACCGAAAATATTTCTTGAAGTTGTGAAATGGCTATTTTTGAATTTTTTTTTTTCTATTATTTTCTAAAAAAAAAAAAAAAAAAAAAAAGATGAAATAAAAAAAACTAGCATAAAGTGCTTTCAACTCGAAATTCTGAAAAGTTTTTCATTCATTAATTTTTTTTTTACTATACGAATTCTAGGTATCTATCAGCATTTCAATATAAAATCACTATGCCTAAGTATTATGCGTGAAAATACCCCGAATTAAGTGGAATTTTTTCGATAATATTAGAGATCAATAAACATAAAATACATAAATATGAATTTTTTAAATTCCTTCTGTTATTTATTATAATGTATATGTCATTAATTTGTATTTTAGCATACTTATGGGTATGTATTAGTGTTCCAAAAAATATAGTCTACGTGATGATGACATTGAAAAAATAGCTTTTTTTTACCTTCGAAGAACAAAAAAATGTTATATTTTGTACTTCCGAGAATTTTATGAGTTCAACCACATTCTTGATCAAAGATTTAGCAATTTTTTACACATTCGTTGTTGTTCTTGTATTTTTGTTTTTTTATGTGCAAGAATACCTACAAATACATATGTATAGTATACCTAAATTTTATTTTCATATTTCGTCATTCTAGTAAAAACGAATTAATTTTATGCATGTCATTTCTAATTTAATGGTTTATTTTTTTATTTTTATGATCATGAAAAATACCAGGAATTTTTAAATAATTTAATATTGTTTGCCAAATTAAACGAAAAACTTAAAAAGGAACATTTATCATTTTCGGTAAAAAAAAATGTAGGTACTCAGTTGTTATTTGAAACGGAAATGCCTTCTTTTACCCATAGCAGAACATAAAGCAATCTGTAAGCAATTGTAGATATTTATGTAAGACAAAAGCAAAGTTAAACACAAAAAACGGAAAAGGAATTTTTCCAGTGAATCGATATTATGAATTTATTTTATTTGAAAATCAATCAATTATACTATTTCAAAGGTGAATTATAACACGAAAGTGATATGATAAGAAAAAAAAAATTTGTTGAATGCTTTCAATGCTATAGAGCTTGTTTATATATAAATCATGTATATGTACAAATATGCAAGCTAAAAAAATGAAAAATAAAAAGATAAGAAAAAGATTTAAAAAATCAAAAAATAACTGAAATACATTACCTATTACTTGCTGATATTTCTGTAAAAAATTATTTTTTCTAAGAAAGGATTTAAAAAAACTGACGTACTTTGTCGAAAATGTAAAAAAGCATGTTCACATGAAGGTTAGGAGTTTTTTTTTCTTAGAAAACACGAAACAAGATCCTACATAATTTAAGAAAATCAAATTTTTTTATTCAAAAAATTTATTATACTATACTTTTAAATAATTTATTAATTTATTATTACTTTTAAATTATTCATAAATTAAAAGATTGATATTTTAAAGATAAAAAATTTAAAAACAAAATTAAAAAAAAAAATTATGTAATTTTGGAAAAGTGAATTGTTGTTGCTTATAATTTTGTTTATTGAAAAAATCAAAAAATTAATTTGTTATCTATATGAACAGCACCACAACTGAGCGCTTTTTCAAACATTGCGATAAAATCGTGACTAATTATACCTACTATTGTAAAAAATTTAAAGATTTATTTTGTAGATATGTTTTTCTTGTCAATTCCATTTATTATAAAATTAATTAAATCAAAGGTCATCACGGAGGAGGTAATTAATCAACAATATTTCAATTTATTTTTTACCAAGGGGTTTAATACTTTATTATAGGGAACTTTTATATAACTTTATTTTAAATTAATTGTTTTTGTTTAGTTTTTCTCTAAATACTTGTGGTAATTCACATTGACATATTAGATAGGGTACGAGTATCAATAGATATAGCTAAAAGGAACAAATATAATGAAAAGAACCTAAAGAAGAACATATTTAAAATACTAGCATGGCATAATTTTTGTTGTAAGTAAACTCAATTTTTTTTTTTTATCATATGAAAAATAAAAACGATTATTGTTTTGAATTTTTTCATGTTTCAAATAACATACCATTTTATTTTGCCATTATTTTTTTTTCCAATAAAAAAAAAAAAGAAGAACAAGAAAAGAATCAGGTAGGATAGGTGAATGTACGTGTTCATGTGATTAAAATTAAAATATTTGTAAATTATTTTATCACTTTCAATGGAATTATAATTGTTTATATTATCAAAAAATATTTGTGTACATACTACTGCGTATTACAAAAATTAAGAGAAAAAATTTTCAAGACTATTTTTATGCAGATATATAGATAATTGTAAAAACATATAAAGTGCAGAATATATGCTATATGTCACGAGTTCATTTTAAGAAAATTTAAAAAAAATTTCAATTTACAGTAAAATAGATATATAAATAATGCAATGAGAATTTTTTTAAATAAGTATTTGTATACATTTTTATGTTATTGTTTTAATTTTTATTGTTATTGTTAGTTGTTACCTACATATTTTAAAAATAAATAAACAAATTAAGTCATAACGCGTGCAATATATATTTTTTTTAATTGTAAAGACTACCTACACATTATACATTAATATGTATTATACATATCGATGATAATATTTTGTTTTGAATTCATTTTTTATTTAAAAATAACAACAGATTTCTTTTTTCACATATCGAATTTTTAAACAGTGACTCAATAAAGTCGCGATATATGAATTTTTTTTTAGGATAAAAATTCCTTAAAATATATATGCACCCTTTTAAAAATTTGATGTTGAATCGAAAATTTCAGTAAAAAAAAAAGTTATTACATACGAGTAAATTGACTTGATTTCATTTTAAATTAATTTAAAATGTCTGCAAGTATTTTTAATTAAGTTCTACTTTAGAAGCAAAACATTGAAGTATTTAAAGGATATTTGCCGAAGGATTATAATATATTATTACAAAACAAACAGCAGATTTAATGAAAATCCATACAATAGAATCAAAGTTTCAACATCATATGTATACATTCAAAAAATTAAGTGTTTTTCCTGTTTGGTTGTTTTTTTTTTTAAATTGTTATTTAGAAAATGATGATAAACCGGAAACTGAGGAAATGAAAAAAAAAATTGTTTTCCTTACTTAATTTGTTGTTATTCAAAAGAATTTCTATGGAATTTTTTTCTTGTTTTAATATCATAAATTATTTGGAATGACAAAAAATACAAAGTACAAAACTTATAATTTTTTATTTTTTGTTTTTGAAAGCTTTTTATTTGATGACGAAAGTATAAATTGTATCTTTCATTCATGAATAGAAATTACTATACGTATATGAATCAGCTTGAGTTTTTTTTTTCTTTTCTAAGAAAAAAAAAATATATATTTGGTCATTTCTATTATATAATAACATATTATTATCTTGTAAAAAATATGTCATATCATAACCCGTAAATTATATACATATTACTTAATACAGTTATTATATAACAAACAAGACGATATATACATACATATATTGAAAAAGAATTAATTTTAATTTCTAATTTTATATGACATCAGTTTTATAGGTAGGTTCTATTTTTAATTTCATATATTTTATTGAATTTATTTTAGTTTTTAAATTTAATCAATTGAATAAATTAAATTCAAACAAAAAAAAATTATTTAGACGAAAAACATGTTTTATTAAAATTTTTTTTTTTTTTTTCAAGAAAATAACACAAGAATAAGAAGAATAGAACAATATTAATTGACTTACCTATACCAAAAAAATATCCAAACTTATGTCTTTTGAATTTTCAAATTGAAAAACCCTTTTGTTGCAAAAATTTTCTTTTTTTTTAAAAGTTCATCATTTAAAATCTATCATAAAATCGCCAATCGCCATTAATGCGGCTCAAAATTTAACAAAATAAAAATTTCAAATGTAAATTGGTCCGTTACGAATGTTTGTAAACATATCCGGTTTGGACATTGAGTTATTTAGAGAGAATTTGAATAAATATATAATTTCAAAAAAAAATATATAAATATACTCAAAGCAAAGTATTCAAAAGCAAATTAATTAAAATTCTTGAATTTTAATTCAAAAATACGTAAAATAATTTTTAATTTTAAATTTTTTTCCTCAAAATTTGCTATTGTGAATGAATTAATCTTATTGCAGCCTTACCAGATCAAAATTAAAAATCTAATGTTGATATTCAGCTGCCACAATGTTTGACATTTAACGTGAATTTGAAGAAGAATATTGCGAAAATTTATTATTCAGTAAATTCAGTTTGTTATTTGCTAAATTGCTAATTAAATTGAAAAATTCAGTATAAAACTTAATTAAATAAGACATTTTCATTGGTGTAATTTAATGTGACTAACTGTTTAAAAGTAAATAAATTCTTGAGAATTTAATTAAAAAATCTTAAAAGTGGGTGAATTTTATGATTAGAGTGGATAATTGATAAATTTAGAACCGGCTAATAACCTGTTACATGTTTTTAAACAAATAATTATAAAAAATAAAACTTTTATGGCGTCAAATTCATTAATTGGAAAAATAATACTTGTAATAACATTAACAATATTTTTATATTATTTCTTTTGGGTATCTGTTTTACCGTTTATGCTAATTGAAGAAGGTAATATGTATATTCTAAAGAGTTAATTTCATGTTCATAAATAATGATAATATGTGTGTATGTACATAATCATTCAATTTTTATTAAATAATATTATTAAATTATTTTATATTGCTGATTAATTGAATTTTTTTGATTACAGATAATTTTCTTCATTCATTCTTTCCACCTTTATGGTATGCTTTTGCAATACCGATTACATTTGGTGTTTTATTTATTGGAGGTTTGTCAGCATTCACTTTATATAAAATATATAAATATATATAATATTATTTAAATAAATCTAGTTATATACTTCATAATCTTTATTATATTGTACAATAATAAAAAAAAAACAAAAATCAGAAAATCTCGAAAAATATTATTCAAACAAAACAAGTAAATAACGTGATCGTTAAATTATACTTGAACTTAGAAACGTTTTTTTTTGTTGCTTCTATGTTTTTTTTTCTTCATTTCTATAGAAACGTTATATACTTATAGTAATTGTATTTAATTACATCATATTGATTAAATGTATTTGTACAATGACAAAAAATATATAATCTAGAAAAAAAAAGGAATACCTACAAAAATAAACAAGAAAAAAAAAACAAGTTGTGTACAGAGCTGTATTATCAGAAATCTTCATGACATTTGTACATTTTGATTTTGATTAGTGTCGTCAGTTTAATTTAATCTATTTTATTGCTACTTCATTCAATTAGAATTAAATAAGTGACACAACCAACCAACAACAAAAAAAGTATAATATAGCGCACATTATTTAATTATCAAACAGTCACAAAAAAATGGTTTATTCTATAAGACTATATTTTGCGCAAAAACAAGCATTTTAAAATTTAATTTAAAAAGAAAAAAATACATATTTGTGTGAAATTTATTATTATTTTTTAAAAATAACGTAAAATAACAGTTTTACTTAGTTAAATTAGAATAAAAAAACGAAAAACAAAAATTAAAAAAATCTATAATAATGTTTAAAACACGATGGTTTGTTATTGGTATATCTGGTGTAACATGTAGTGGTAAAACAACATTAGCAACAGCATTATATAATTATTTTATAAATAATAAAAATCGTCCAATATTTAATTCAAATGTTATTGTTGAAGATGCTGCATTAATAAGTCAAGATAATTATTTTTTATCAATAGATGATGAAAGACATCAATTAATAAAAAAATTAAATCATATTAATTGGGACATATTAGAAGCATTAAATATGGATAAAATGTTAAATGATATACATGAAATATTAACTGATAATTATATATTATATGATAAAACAATTGAAATGCAATATTCATCAACATCACATAATAATTTTAATGATAATAATATAAATTTTAATATAATTGATGATAATAATTTAAATACAAATTGTATACCATCATCATCATCATCATCATCATTATCATCATCATCAGTAGTATCACTTAAAAAATATCAACAACAATATCAAAAACATTATCAATATAATAATAATGATATTAGAAGATGTAAAATTCTTATTATTGAAGGTTTTCTAATATTTAATGATCCACAATTATTTCAATTATGTCAAATTAAATTTCATATACATTTACCATATGAAAAATGTTATGAAAGACGTTTAAAAAGAACATATGATCCACCAGATGTAATTGGATATTTTGAAATATGTGTATGGCCAATGTATGAAAAACATTTTAATGAATTTAAAAATTGTGATGATATATATATGTTAAATGGTGAAACACCAAAAGAAAAAATCTTTAAATATGTTTTAAATTGTCTTGGTAGTTTTTTATAGTTAAAGGATAATATTTATTATTAATAGATATGAACCTTGAATGTAGGAGGTATACAAATTTAGAATTAAATTTATAGTGAAATTATTAAAACTCGTAATTTAAGAAAAAAAAAAAATTAGTAGGTACATAATTATTGAATTTTCTTTTTTTTAAAAAACACAAAAAAATAAAAATAATTTATAATGTAATGGTGCACAAATTTAATTAGGGCTATATATACAAATATTTTTTTAAATGTATATTATAATAATGTATACATATAGATAGATGTACAGTAGATAAAATAACGATGAATTTAATTTATAAATTCTTATTCCTTTTACTCAATAAGTTTGTTTTTTCCTCTTAAATTTGTACAAAAAAAAAGGATTGAATGGAATAAATGTTGTTTGTTTTTTCTGTTTTAGTTGAACTAAAACTGAATTGTTTAAATTTTGAAGATTTTATTTTTACAAAAAAAATAATATTTATAAGGCGTTTTCCTTTTTCTATGTCCGTTTTTTTTTTTTTTTTACTCACAATTCTTCAAAATGAAGTTCATAATTTAAAATAAATACTTTCCTAAGAAGAGATGGGTGTTGTGATATCTTTATCTTTTCAATAACGACTTAAAAGTTGTATTTAAGCTGTTGAATGAATACCGGTTCGTTGATGTCCATTTTTTTTTTTTTTTACTTAAGGTAGTCCCAAAGAAAAATAGATTCTAAAAGAGTCAAGTTTCAAGATCTCAGTAGCAAAACGATTCTACTTTCTTTAATGATTAAAATGCCATTTTTTTATAATGTCATCGTAAGAAAAATTGTTGTAAATTTAAATTGGATATCTGATAATTTATAAAAGTTAAAAAAAAAAAACAACAATAAAACTAAAAAAAAGATATAAATTAATTAAGGTAATACGCTTGTAAATTCATGAATTAAATTTTTTACACCAGCCTAAAAATTTTGAAGGCTAACTAACTAAGGCAATATTTTAAATTTATGTATTTTCTATTTTTTCATATTTTTTACTTTCACAGACTATAATAGTAGTTTTAAAAGACTTTCCTCTAATTAATTTTGTCCCATTTTCAAGATCAAAATTCAAACAAACAAAATAACAGAAAAAAAAAACCTGTTATTTAAAAATTTTTTTAGGCTGAACGGAAGTTCAGACTGTTTTTTTTTCAGTCTTAAATTTAAATTAGGCCTAAAATTAAATATTTCTGCAAAACAATAAAAAAAAAAAATATTTTCGAAAAAAAACCATAAATTTCCCATTTAAATTTAGAATAACAGTTGTAATTTTTTTTTCTTCTTAAAATTTTGAATAAATTTTGTAGTGAAAATCGTTAATTAAAAAAAAAAATGACCTGAAAAAAAAGTATTTCCAACTAATAAAAAAAAAACGGCATAATTTCTATTTCTTATTTTTTTTTCTTTCTAAATTTTATTTAAATACATACTTTCATCAACATCATCAGAGAAAAAAAAAATACATACATTAATTTGCATAATTAAATTTTTTTTTGTATTCTCTTATCAACATCATCATCATCATCATTTAAATGTATATTTCTACATACCTGTTTTTGTTTTTTTAGATTTATTAAAAGTATTTAGCTGTTAAAAAATTTATCATTAATAACATCATAAATCTTAATTATTATATTTATCTGTCTTAATAAATAAATTCTTAATAATTACTTTTATTTATTGATCATTTATATAATTTATGAAAATATTTTAAAATATTTAAAAATGCATTATAAAATATAATTGATAGCTTTTAAAAATTGATTAGAATGTTATTTGTTTTTTTCTTTTTGTATGAGATGAAAAGATACATGAAAATAAATTAAATAAAAACACACAAACGTGTGTGTATGTGTGTGCATTTTTTTTTTTAAAATTAAGATTATCAAGAAAGAAAAAAACAAATTAAGTAGTATAATAAATTAGAATTTAAATAAATAAATAGTAAAAGTTTAAAAAAAAAAAATATATAAAAGATACCAAATTTTGGTTATAATAATTTTCACTTGATAATGTGAATTTCACTATGACGAACAGAAAATTAAATTTCTTTTTTAATTTAAAGAAAGAAAAAAAAGATGCTTATTATTATTATTATTATTATTTTTAAATTATTCATGATTAAAATTACGAAATGCTACAATATGCAGTCAAAAATTTAATTTAGTGAAAATTTTATGCCTTTATGTGTTAGAAGATAAATTTTCTTGTTCAACAATTTGTTGTGGAGATTGTGATTGTGCTGCTAATTCTTGAAGTATTTGATTTTCATTAATTGCAAGATGTTGTTGTTGTTGTGGCTGAGGCTGTTGTTGCTTTTGTTCATAATTTTCTTGAATTTCATCTGTTTCATCATTTGATGGATTTGAATTTTCTTCACTATCTTCTTGTTCATGTTCTTCATCAGAATCAATAATTTCTTCTTGACTATTTTTTACACTATAATCAAGTTTATCATCAACTGTACTTGATGAAATTGGTTTTGATGTTACTTGTGAATTTGATTGTTGTTGATCTTGTATTACAACAGTTATTGGTTTTGCTGAAGTACTACTACTTTCACCACGATTACCACTTAAAAAGTTTTGTACTGCTTGTAATGGATTAAGAACAACTTGTAATGGACTTTGTGGTGTTACACCAGTTGTTGTTACATTAACAGTAAGTGGACGGAATACTGAACTTACAGCATTTTGAAGATTTGATTGGAGTGTTTGAATGATTGTGGGACGTGTTGTTGAACCATCATCAGCAGCTTGTTGTACTTGATTTGGATTGAATACGCTTGTAAATTGACTTGTTAAATTTTGTACACCAGCTTGAAATTGTTGAAGTAAATTTGGTACAGTTACAACAAGTTGATCAAGTGGTGGTGAATTTGTTGATGATTGTGTTAATGGACGTCGAAAACTATCAATAAATTGTCCTAATGGACTATTACTGATTGCTTGTTGTGCAGCTTGAAATATTGTTGGACGTTGGGTTGTTGGTTGTTGTTGATTTTGTTCTGCTGTATTTTGACGAAGTTCGTCTGTATTTTTATCAGAATTTTCAGAAATTTTATCTTTTTTATCAGAATCATTTAGAAGTTCATCTTTTTTAGGTTCATCTAAACGTTCTTCTTCAACTTTTTCTGATGTAATTTTATCATCGATTTGATCTTTTTCTGGTTTTAAATTAGATTCTTCTAAATCTGTTTTTTGATCACTTAAATTTTTCTCTTTTTCAGGTTTCAATTGTTCAAGATTATCCTATTTAAAAAAAAAAAATTAAAGAGAAAATTTTTTAAGAATTTTAATTTTTGACAAAAAATTTAAATCTTGAATTCAGCACTCGAAAGGATTATTATTTTTTTTTTTAAAAAAAAAAAAGGAAAGGTTCTTAAGTCTAAACCAACTAAAACTGAAAAAAATATTTTCAAATTTTTCTTACCGTTTTTTCAAGCACTTTTTTATCTTCATCTTTAATTTCATTGCTAATTTCTTGTTGTGGTAAAATTTCATTAGCAGCAATTACGGCTGATTCTTGTGTAACAATAGCTTCTATTGCTAATTTTTTCTCATCTTCTAAAGGTTGATTAACAAGAACTGCAACTGGTTCAATAATTTCAATAGTAACAGGAATTGATGATTCCTTTTGTAAATTTTGAACTAATTCATCTTGTTTTAAAATTAATTGTTCTCCCTGAGGAATATCGAGCTCACGAAATTTACGATAATTAATAATATGCGATCGGACTGAACTTAAAACTATAAAACATAATGCGAAACGTAAGAATTTTTTCATTTTATTTTAATAATATTTTCCTTTTTTTTTCTTTTTTTTTTGGAATAAAAATTTCTCGTTTACACTACGAACACAAATAAATTTTATTTTTTTTATCAAATTATCCTCAACTTTAAATTATAATTAATTTTTTTTTAAATTCACAACGCAAATTTCTTTTTATAAACCGACAATGACGATGATGATGGTACAATGTTATTTGTACTTTACCACTGGTATGTATATCTTCTGATGACTTAACTCACTCAACTGATTAAATTTTATTGAAAAGTTGCATTTATAGTAAGGCTGCTAATGGTGCTGGTGCTTGTCTTTTTAAAAGTATGTATTGGGGCTTTTACAAAAAAAAAAAAAAAAAAAAAGAAGTAAAAAGTAAAAATAAAAAAATAAAAAAAAGATAAAGATGGACAAGGCAATGACCCATTATACTGATATCTTTTTCTGAATATATTATTAAGCCTACATATATAACTTTTAATATACACGGCTGTAAAAAAGACAACATTCAGACGTTTTGCCAAAGACCATAGGCATCATCATCATCATCATCATCCTCATCATAATTACCATCGTTGTCTCTCAGAATAACAACAGCAAAAGTAGCATTTCTTTTTTCAGTTTATAAAAATGACATAGACTGAATTAGATACTCTGAAACGTTTTAACATTAAGATTTTCTTATGGATCTCATCATTTATGTATGTTGTAATCTTATATATGTAGATTTATATATATATATATATATATATATATGAGAAGATTATTTACACTTTTATATTGCCGGTTCAATTTGATATTTTATTCTCAGGTGCAGTTTTCATAATTCTTTCTTTTATTCTTAGTCTTAAAACACATTAAAAAAAAAAACAATTTAAAGTTGATAAAACATTGAAAAAAATTTATATTCCCTTCTTGCATGATTTGATTTGACTCCGGTTTTATTTTTTTCTTCTACTGATTTTTTTTTTTTCCTTTTAGCATTTTTTTTTTTTTTTTTTTTTTGGTTTTTTACTTTTACAAAACAAGCTAATGTCCAGGCCATTAAGAATACCATCAGATATTGTGAATGATTCTCTTTCTTATTCTATATAATTTAACCATAAGAAGATGAAAGTTTTATCATCCGGTTCTCTTAAACAATTTATAGATAAAACATGAAAGTAAACTAAGAATAGAAAATTTAAGTAAAAACATATTTATTAAAATTGCATTGGAAGCAAGATATTTTTATTATAAAAAAAAAAAAATAACGATGGAATATAGATAATGTATTAAAAAGGAATTTTTACAAGAAAAACACAAAAAAAGAAAAAAAGAAACGCGTCTCAGAAAACATTCTTTACAGGAATACTGATAAAATATTTGATGAGAAAATATGGAAAAGTAATAAAGAAAAAAAAGGTGATGTTTGCTGTTGGGAAGTAACGAATTAAAAAAAAAATGAAGTAAAAAATAAGAAGCAATATAGCGAGAATTTTGCAATTTAAGTATCTTTTTTTTTTCTTCATGTATTTTTTAGTTTTAAATTCTCCTCTTTTTTTTTTTTTTTTTGGTTTCATGTTGCAATTTTCAATCTAAAATCTTATTCAATCTACAAGAACATAAAAAAGAAATTCACAACTTGTTGTTAAAGAATTTTATTATGTTCGTTTATATAAAAATGTTGCATTCACTTATTTTGGAGTTGTTTACAACTTTAGATACGTTTTTTTTTTTTAAATATTTTTGCAAAAAGGATTTATTTAGAATTATATTTCACGTATATTATTGCAGGGAAAAGATATTCTTGTTTTCTTTTTAAATTTAATTTTATTTTTTCGTTAATTTGTGATTGTGAGATTTTTAAATAAAATTACATGTTAGTTATTTTTTGTTTGTTTTTGCTGTTTTTAAATAAAATTAATTCGTATGTTAAAATATGCATGTATCTTTTTTTTTATACTCGTATATATGTACATGAGATGTCATAAAGATTGAGTATTTTTTTTAAGGATTGAATGAATCGTTCGTTATTTAATAAATAAGATAAGAGCTGGAAATTTAATATTCGAGAATATTTTTTATATAATGTAACTCAAAAGAACCTTTTTTTTTTCATCATTTTTCAACAGCTGAAGCATAAAGGTTATTTTGAACTTAAATTGCATGAAATTTAATGCTTTCTTTTTAATTAAATTATGGATGAATGATTTTCAATAAAGTTTATTGGGAATATAGATTATTTTTTGATATACAATTTTTTGAATATATAATGTTTAAATTTAGGATAAACATTCACCTTCATTTGGCAAATCAACGAAACAGAAGTTTTCATGAAAATTTTCATTTTTAAATTCTTTTTCCTATTCGTTTTTATTATTGATTAATCGACAATCAAGATACAATTTTAAACTTTAAATTCTATCAGAATATTAGAATGAGTAAATTTAAAATTATTTTATATTATCAACAAAAAAATTGTTGTTAACTTTTTGTATTATTTTCTCATTAGTTTTTTTTTCTTCTGAATATCTGTGACGCCATCTCATACATGTAGATATCTTGGCCCTATACAATAATTCAAAAGTAGCTTTCTCTTATGTGTATAAATAAAAATTATTTTGTATGCAACGCTTAAATGAAGGTGTTTTGTCAATGAGCGCATTTCTAATTTAGTTCACAACTCACAATCACAAAATATATTTGTAATTAAATGACTTAAGTTTCTACTTCTAAAGTTTTTTTTTTAAAATTAAGTGTATTATTCGATAATTCATTAAAAACCACAATTATTAAAAAATAGGTACAGTAGATATTATGCATATGTATATAGAAAATAATACAAAACGTTCACTGAACTTATGATGACTAACATGAAAAATAAAAAGATCAATAAATAAGACACCTGTCTCCCACATATCATTTACCGTTTTACAACAGATACTTTTATGCGGGATTTATCCATTTACTCCAATTTAAAAAGCAAAAAAAAAAAACGCAATATTTATCTTTAATTTTTTTTTAAAAGTCAGAAATTATTTACTTCAAAAAAAAATAAAAAAGTATGCTATATTAAATAAATTTGACTGACTAACCGATAAAGATAACAGAAAAAAATTATTACATAACGAAATCAATTAATTTTGTACTTTTTTTTTGTTTAAAGAATACATTTTGAATGTATTACAAATTTATGTGTGAATGTGTCAGTTTAAGTTTATAATATGCAAAAAATGTGCATAATATTGAGTTAAAATGCAAAATACTGGTTTGGGTTTTAATACAACAATTGCTGACAAAAAGAAAAAAAAATCGAATGCCTTTAAGATAAGAATTTAAATTCAATTAAGTAATTTTTAAGAATTAAATGAAAAGATCTTATAAAACGGAAATAAAATTTATATAGGCTTTTATACAAAAAATCAACAAATCCCATTTGTCATTATGATTATCTTCATTAAGGTTAATTAATATTGAAAAGGTAATTTCTTTTCTGATAAAATTTGCAAAAAAAAACTAACAGAAAAAGCACACACACAGAATTTCTCTTCTACATTATAATTAAATTTTGTGTCATTTTGTATAAAGTAGAAAAGTTAAGTGAAAAAATAAAAACGTATATAAATTTATTGAAACAAAGATATATAGTACTGTTATAATGTGAAATTAATTACATAGTATTTTCAATTTTGTAATTAACACAAGAATAATTCAATTATCGTAATTAACAAAATGATAACCAAAAATTGAAATGTATGATAAATATTTTCTATTAAATTAGATAGTAATGATACGTAACACTTTGTGCCTATTTATTCCTAAACGTTGTCCAATAAATTTAAATAAGTATATACAAAGAACTTTGCAAATCAGTTTAATTCGTAACGCGGTTTATAGAATTCACGTTTTGTGAATTTTAGAAATAAATTAATAGTACATAAATTTGAACACAGCTAGCTATAGTGATGCGTGCCCATACTACAAAAAAGAAGTTTCCCATTAATTTCAACCGAAAAAGTTCATACATCGAAAAAATAACGCAATAAATAAACTTTTCAAGCCATTTAAGTTGTTGGAATGAACGTAAAACGCGTTATAAGAGTACATAATATGGTGTCGCAATTTTCGCTTCGCGTTATAAGAACACCGCGATATAGGAGGGTTGAATGTACATATTCGTTTTGGAACAACCGCGCACAACCCATAAAATGATTATTTGAGGTTATTTTTGACTGTTCCGAAAAATAACAGTAACAGTCTAAAACTTTGAATTGCGGAGTTTCATCAGTAGACGATCATCTGACTTTTTCGAAGATGAACTATGTTTCAGATTCTAAAACGGGTTGTCGTCAGTTTTGAATAATTCAAGTATAGAGTTTTGTTGAAGTGGAAAGTTTTCGCTTATTTTTATTGAAAAATAGTCCTTCATTTTCATAGTTTGAGTTGCAATTCTAGGAAGATTAGAGGTCGAATACAAACGGAAAATAAAAAAAAAAATTTTACACTAAATGGGTCATTTGACGGAGAAGAAAACATATTGTTAAGAAACCTGCAGTAAAAAGCCTTGGAACGAACGAAAGATAAACTAACGATTGAAGTGTCACAAAAGTTAAATATGTTAACAGTTAAGTATTTATTACTTCAAAACTTAACAGAAAGACTTAATGAAATCAACAAAATCTTTGTTTTTCTTTTCAAATAAGATAAATAAACCGTTATCTGGTATATTTAAATAAGAAAATTAACAATATTTATTTGCACCTTTTCAATATGTATACAAAGTGTCGATTGTTAATTTTAAAATTTATATTTAAAAATTTTCTTAAGAGAATTTTTTAACATCAATTAACAACTTCATTTTCAATTCCATAAGAATATAAATTAATCTTTTTATTATCTGCGTTCATTTACTTATACGAATAGACATTTTCTTAAATGTACTATTTACTTTAAAAAATCCTATGTTATCTTTATCTTTTTTTTTTTTTTTTTCAAGTTTATATTACACATTAGAAATTTTTCATCTTCAATTAATCATTTTTATTTTATTTTTTTTGCATATACAAACGAATCTTTTCTTTTACTTTTTATTACTTTATTTTATTTTTCTACTTGTTTTTTTTTTTATTTCTGTGTGTGTATAGATACTCTCTTTTCACCATATGATTTAGTTAACAAGATATTATACTGTATACCTACGAATATATACCTATAAAAAAAAAAAAATAAGCATGCATCAAATGTATTAGACAGAAAGTAGCACCTGCAGAATATTTAATTTTTTTTGATTAAAATTTCTGAAGTGAATTTTTTATTATTATTATTATTATTTTTGTAAAAGATGGTTTTTTTTTTCTTTGGTAGGTATATACTCAGGTAGGGTAGAATACCCAGTAACGAGCCCCCTTAAGGAAAATTTTTGACTTTTTCCTTATACCACGGATAAAGTATTTAATTAATAATTCCAACCAAGAGCAAAATAAACTTTCTGAAGGGTCTAGATTTGCAATTTAACGCAAAAAATATGTTTTTATTTCAATAAAATTATTAAAATTAAGAAAATAACTAAAAATTCGTGAGGACCAGTAACGAGCCCCCCTTTCGCCAGTAACGAGCCCCTGAGAAGAGCCAGTAACGAGCCCTTTATTTTGAACTGAATTAAAAGGATTTTTTCTTAAATTTTAATATAAAAAATATCTTTTATTGCTTTTATACATAAGTATATACCTACTTATTTATGAATATTAAATATAAAAAAAATAGATGTATTTACTTATATTTACTATAATGTAAATGATATAACTATTTGTTTAATAAGTTTTCATTTTCTTTATTTTCTTCTTTTTTTTCATTTTTCTTTGCCATTTTTTAAATATTTTAAAATATTTTGTTTAGTAGGTACGTGTAATTTTAGAGAATTGAAATATCCAAATGGGTTCCAAAATAATATAAAAAGTTGAATTATTTTTATTTAAAAATGTTACATTTATATTAAAATATAGATAGGACAGTATTTAAATACACAACAAATTCAATTATTGTTTTTTTCTTTAAGGGCTCGTTACTGGTACTTTGGTTTTTTTGAATTGTAGCCAGTAACGAGCCCCATGCTCGTTACTGAATTTCATATACAATATTTGAGCCAGTAACGAGCCGTGCCAAAAATAAAATATTATAAAAATAAAAGTGTTATAAAGTGCTAGAAATTAAATTTTAACTAGTTTAAAATGTAATTTCAAAAAAATTAGCTATTTATCGCTTTTTTTTAGTAAAATATAAAGAAAATAAAAATTCATCTCTTTAACGAAAACGTTAAGAAATATGCTATTTTTGGTAGCACTTTACATTTATTAGAATTATATTTAAAATTAGAATTTTTAATGATAAACCACCCACGCATTGCAAAGATAACCATTTTTTCTAAATATATAGCAAATATTCACTTGTATTTTTATTAAAATAACTTAGTTATAGAATAAAATAAAGCAGACTGGCGGAGGGCTCGTTACTGGGTATTCTCCCCTATCTCTTTTTCAATATAATTTCTTTAATAAAGTTTTTAGAATAAAATATCTTTATATGCATGTTGTACCTATTATCTTACCTATCTTGGCCTCTTGGGGACTGATGATAAAAAGTATAGTAGGATAGTTTGTTGGTAGATAGATATGTATGTACATAGATACATAGTGTTAAAAATAATATAAAAAATGAAGTGTTGTCTACGTCTTATTAATATATTCATTTGTCCGGTCCAACAGAGACATACTCTTATGGTATGTAAATTAGTATGTATATTGTTGTTACTTTTGCTATTAATATTGAAAATTCATTTAATTTCATAGAAAATACGTTTTTTTTTTTTAAATATTTGATTTGATGACCATGACTTTGTGAATATTTATGAAGAGTAAAATAAAAAAACACAAATCAATATTTACCATATTTTTTTTCCATTTTTAATTTTTTAATTTTTAAAATGTCAATTTGTTTACCATTCAATTTATCTATTTGAAAAACTCAATAAAAAAAACATATATAGATACTTATTGTTAGTTAAATACTACATTGTATTATACATACTCGTATATATATCTACTTTTTTTTTTCTACCTTAAGTGTTGATAGCGAAAAAAAATATCTTATGTGACAACGACAAGTGGTGTAATATTAAATTGAGTACCTACCTATCGAAGTTCAATAAACAAATTTTTTTTTTTTTTTACGTGCTCTACAAAAATATTATAATATAAATAATAAAAGGGAATCACGTACAACTTTTACTTTCCACGCCTATTCAAAGAAAGAAAGTAATGTGTATTTTTTTTTCTTTCACTTTTTTTTTTCTTTCCATCAACTTTGTCTTAAAGATTGAATGACAAGTTAAAAAAAAAATAATTTGAAATTTTTTTTAAATTTGCACAGTGAAGACAAAAAAAAAATAGTTAATTTGTATGTAAACATTTTAAGAAAATTTGACATATGCAAATATGAAATTGAAAAATGTTTACATTATTTTAAAATACTGATAATAAAGATATATTTTTAATGCTTGTATTAATAACCGTGTATGTATTTGAGTACTATAATGCTTAAAATGTTTTTTTTTTCTCGGTGGTATTTGATTGCGTTTCTACTGGAGCTTAGGGTTTCAAATTTGTTCAGGATACTACTTTATTTTCTCACTCATCGTCAGCTCTATTGCAGTCCTTGGTGAGCCTTGATTTGCTTCCATTCACTCCTATCTTGAGCCATAGATCTCTTAATGTTAACACACTCCTTATTAGACTCTAGGTATATTTTTTTTCTAAACCTTGAAATAGGACACAAAGTACAGGATAACTAAAAAAAACATTAAAAAGCTACCATGATGGAAGTATTTGGACTTTAATAATATTGAGTTTTGCACAATTTTGACTTTAAATTCGACTTTGAAAAATTTAGAAAAAAATTCTCTATATTATCATTTGCATCAAAATTATATTGTTTCATTATCACAAGTCAGATATGCGGTTCGCAATTACTTCGGTCAATATTGTAGTTACTTGAATTGTAAAAGAATAAATAGGACAAAAATTAAATAAATAAAACCGTTAAGTTTTTTTTATTTATAATTTAATAAATATAACACATAGATCTTTATTTAGCTTGACATACAGTTAAATTACAAAGAAAGTTCTGTAAATAAAGTTTTTTTTCTTTTTTCTTCTTCTGTTTTAAAATATTATTAAATATGTGTATATAATGTAATCTTTGAAAAACAAGCGTTTTTTTTTTATCTTCCATAATTAATTAAAAAATTTTTTTTTTGTTTTCAAATTAATGTAACAGAAAATTACATTCATTTTGAACATGAAAAATAAAAATATAATAATTCAACTTCTGCAGAAAAAAAAAATATTGTATAGGATTATTTTTAATTAAAAATGTGTTTTTTTTTCTCTTAAATTTTCACTCAAATTTACTTAAAAATTACATATTTATTTTATTTTAAAATAAAATTATGCTAACTTGTTAAAATTTCAAATAATTTTTTTTTTTATTTTAACTTACATAATATTTGTAGAAATTAATAATTTTTTTTAAATAAAAAAAAAACTATATTTTTGGCTGATTTATTTAGCATCAAAATATACAATTACAATTATTTAAATAAAAAAGTCTAAGTTCTTGAGAATTGCATATATGTAGTATGGTTTAATTCTCATTTTAATAAGATTTTTCAATATTTTGAAGTTGTTTAATCACTTATTAAAATTTTGTTTTGTAAAATACATAATGCATGAGAACTTCTAGAACCTAGTTCAATAATGAATTTCTCTAATTGCTCTTAATCATTTCTTGTGTTTGTTTTATCACGTAACGAAAAAATTTTCACGTTTAACCGTTATTTCTCAAAAAACTATTAAACATCTGAGCATGAAAATTTGCACAGTCTTTTTATGCATTTCATGTAAAAAGAAGAAAAATAAAAATGTTATGTAGCTTTTAGTTCTTACTACGATAAAAAAGTCATTGTAAAAATACTTATGGCCAACACTGTAAGTCTCTAATGCAGGCTTTTGCAACATTAGCTCCTGTTCCACTTAAAATAATGGTCATACATGATATTAGGTAAACTTATTTCTTCTCTTTCAGTTGCGGACTGAAAAGTTATTTAATTCAATTTTAAAGGGAAAAGTGGACCTATCTTAATTTTTTGTTAAAATAAAAATAAAAAGAATTTTTAATCTGAAAAGTCAAAATTTACGTAAAACAATAGGAAGAAAGATTTTCTTTTGAGTTTCGCTTCAAATTTCGTGTTGAAAAAATGGATTCATTTGAAAAAGTGTTCAATTTTCAATTCTCGAAAAATGTTTGTCCATTTGGATCCAAACATCTTCCGTTAACCTGAATAAGATAATTCTGAGCAATTACAAAAATTCATTATGGAAATTGTAACATGTTAAATAATTTCAATGTTTTTTTTTCTCTCCAGGAATTTAGTTACATTTTTGTTTTTGTGTTTTTCGAAAAACACTTTTTAATTCTCGACGAAAATTACAATGTTACAATTTCGATAATTCTTATAAAACAAAATTAATTATAAAAAAATTATTAAATATCACTTAGAACTTAAACAGTAGCTTAGAATATTTAATACACATATACACATATTACGTATAAGTAATACAATAGAACACATTAAAAAATTTTCTTTTTTTTCTTCTTCTTTAAGAAAACAAAAAGTCCAAAATTTAAATTTTAAAGAATACGTTTAAATGCAATTTAAAAAATAATAAAATACGTAAAATGGAAGAGCAAATAATTATTTTGCTAATTTTCTTATTTTGTTTTTTATTTTATTTTATTTTATTTATTTATTTTTTTTCAAAGAAAAGGGCACACATGAAAACTTAAAAGCGTAAAAATTCGTAAAAAAATGCACATTATTAAATTTTTTCTCTCTCAAATTTTCAAATAAAAAAAAAAAATTCAGAATACGTAGCACGTCTTAATGGAATGACTTTTTTTTTTGTTTTTAAATTTAATTTTATATTTTTTTGTTTCATTCTTATAATTTAATTATAATTATTATGCTTAATAAGATTTCAAAAATTCATGTTATTTATTTTTTATTCAAATCGGGAAATTGTTCCTAACTATTTATTTATTTTTTTTAGCTGAGCATAAAAATTTTATTTATTTATTTTTTTGTTTTCTGCAAATTCCTTATTTTATTTATTATGAATTAATTTTTTTTTTTAGTTTGCTTAAACTTTTAAATTACTATTATTTTTCTAAAATGTTTTTTTCTTACAGTTATATTCAAATGATGCGGTAATTGTGACATATTCTTAAGTTAGGTTCAGTGTTATGTTTTCTTTTGTGGATTTTCGTTACTTTAAAAAATCAAAATACCTAATTTTTATTTATTTTTTTTTTTTTTAATTTTAATGTCAAATTTTTGAATTAATTTTGAAGCTGCATGCAGGTTGAAAACTCAACATTATCGTATAGTGTTATCATTATTGGTGGGTGTTAAAAAGCTTTTTATTTTAATCCTTTACTTGTTACACGTGGAATTTTCCTTTCCTTACTAAAAATGATTTTAAAAACTTTATGAGATCGTTGGAACTTGTGAATAGGCTTTAATAATAATCATTTTTTTTTTTTTTTTTTTTTGTAAATTTTCAGTTTTCTTTGAATCAATTGCTAAAATAAACAACGGTCCTTCACATATCTAAATTTCTTTAAAATCTCAATTTTTTTTAAGCAAAATTTTTTTATTAAATTTCCTTCACGGCGTAATTTTAATTCAAAAATTCGACATTATATTTTGTAAATGTTAATTAATTAATGTTCCGCTATTCAAATGTAATTCACTTTTTGTTTCTATTGTTTAATTTTATTAAATATATCAAAGCTTCTTATTAAGAATTATAATTATTAATTATTAATTATTATTTTTTTTCCCAACCATTCTAAGCTATTTTTATTTTTATTTGTAATAAAATATATACTTTTTTTTTAAATTTTTTTTCTCATTCCTTCATTTTTCTTCTTCTAGCCTTATTTGATATTCGTATCAATGTATTAGTTATTTTTTTTTCTTTTGTTTTTTTATTTTTCATTGTTTTTTTTTTTTTTTTCATATGTATTTATGATAAATTACACAATTCATTATATTTTCGATATAAATTTTTTTTTTGTTTCTTTTTGATAAATGTAAGACGATGATAATTGAATAATATTTGACAAAACGCTTAAATATTATGCTCATGATAAAAGATTTTTTTTGAAAGATAGTGAGTTTAGAATGAAAAAGGAAATATGTATTTTAAATGGATATTAACATTATCAAGGACGACTACATTTTATGGTTATATATGTTTTTTTATACATAGATAGTTTTAAAGTCAGATTTTTAATTAATTTTTCAAGAAAAAATACTGATTTAAGAAGACTTCAACATTTTCAGTACGTCTTTTCTGGAAAGTATAGCAGAAAGAACTGAAAAAAAAAACATGTTTGATCTTATAGTTCGAATGATATTTTCTTTGAAAAAGAAGGAGTATTTAAAACAGGACATGATTTATACAGAACAAGAAGAACGATTGTCCACAAAGTGTGAAAAATAATGTTTCAATGAAACCAGGAAATTTAAATTTAATAAGAAATTGTCTTCTACATTGATTTTGTTGTTGTTTAATTTACATTACATTTACATTATTCCAGTGTGGTAGTTTTCCTACGTATTTTTAGTTTAGTATGTTTAGTACGCCACTATATATGAAGGTGAGGGTGTGCATATACTGTTCGTTAAAACTCTGCAACTTTTTTGTTGTAGGCATTTTCTTAAACTACAAATTTGATAATCGATATTATTTCTGTAAAAGTAACCGTTAACGAGATATTCACGAAAAACAGTTTTTGACAGTCCTTAACCCATCGTAACATTTTTAGCGGCACTCGGATCGATGGGAACTTTTGACATTTTGTTTAGAACCACAATATTAAGGGTCATACGTCATACCAAAATCCGGCTTTCCGAGAATTTTTCCGAAGAGAAGTGTCTAATTTTTCTGAACTAATACGTTTAAATCTGGAATGTAAACGGTCTGTTAATCGATTTGTCTATCAGAATAAATTTATGTTTAAAAGAACCATAGGATCAGTTTAAAAAATGCCTTAAAAAATATCAAATATTGTGTTCTAATAATGTATAATATCCTTTTTACTTTTTATGTTTTCAAGTTTTCATTCTAAAAAGTCGTTTTTTTTTACATATATAAATATACAATATGCTAAAGATAAATATATTAGGAACATATTTATTAATAAAATTGTGTGATACAAATACAACATACATAATTATATAGTACATATATGTATTTGTATAATATATATATGTATGTATGTATATATGTATATATAGATTAAATATATTAGTGTGCGATATGTAGCATTACATAAATTGATTAGAATATTAATTTGTGCTGTATTATTTGAATTTAAAAAAAATAACAAGAAAAAGAAAGAAAAATCAAATTTGAAAAGTAAAAAAAATAAGTCGAAATTATAATTCCGGTGGGAGTAATCAATATATATGTATGTAATTTATTTATTTTTTTTGTTTATATTAATAATTTTGTTTTTTTTTATTTATTTACGAACGGATTCATATATTTATTATTCATTAGATCAGTACTTTATTTAGAAAATATATAATCAAAAGCAATTTATTAGCTTCGTTTCGCATACAATTGTTGGTGGTACAAATTATTATTATTATTATTTTTGTTTTGTTTTAAGATTTGTTTTTTGATTATTTTTTCTTTATTTTTTGTTTGTTTTATTTTTAAATAAAGTTAGTCGTTATTATTTTTTTTGTTATTGGTAATTATTTAGATTGCGTGTAGGTGTATTTATTTATTAATTTTTTTTGTTTCTTTCTTTTAAATAAAATCAACTAGAACAATAATGTAGGAAGAAAAATGGTGCAATTAACATTTAGATATTACATTTAAACATTTACATAATCAATTGGCCTAGCATTAAATTCTATAAAAAAAAAATTTTATTATTTAGAAAAAATAATAATAAAACTTAAGTTTTTCAATAACAAAACAAAAAAAACAAAATTCTTTGTATAAAACCCGTATTAAATAATTGAATTTTATCTTTTTCTTTTTCATTGAATATAATTTCGATATTTAAACGAAGGATTAACCTAACAGTGAATATAAATTATATTCGTAGTATTGTTGGCAAGTATTTTTTTCTTTTTTTATTTACGATTTTTTTTTTTTTTTGTTCGTTAAAAATAATTTTATTACATTTTATACAAATTTTGTTTTTCGATCTTAGGTAAAAAAAAAAATTACACACGTTACTATTATTTTGACTGGGAAAATATGCTAACTTGAAATTCTTATAGAAAAATTATTTTTTTATTGAGTGGGTGTGCCTAAGATTAGGCACACACATGACACAATTTAAACCGGCTTCAGACTACATAGTTTTCTCTTATGATTTATATGTATACCTATATAAAAAATTCATTGTATTTTGTATACAGGAGGGTATACATTCAGATTACAATCTTTTCAGTCAGTAACGTCAATCATGAAGTCTGTACTTAAATAATTAAAATAAAAATTATTAAATTCAAATAAAATTTATCTAAATGACATAAAAAAAACATACTTAAAAATTTCAAATTTCAATATAAATTTTCTTCTACTCTTTTTACTCTTTTTTCTTTCTTTCTTTTTTTTTTTTTCAATCATGAACATCATTTCAATCTTACCTTGGTTTCATTAAATACTCAAATCCGTCAATTACTTTTTTTTTTTTTTTTTTGGTATTAAGTTATCGTTATTTTTTTTTTCATTTATGTATTTTGTGCACAATTACAATAATATCGATATAATGGTATTTAATTTCAAAATTTTTCACTTTACATTAATCAGCAAGAAACTGAATATTTTCAAAATATAAAATTCTCAAATGGAATTATTTCACAGCCATTTAAAAAGAAAAACAAAAAAAAAATAATAATCTTGAAGTATTTTTTTTTCTTCCAAAATTGATTTTTTTTTGTTGAAGTAAAATTTTATAAAAGCTTATTTTGTTTTAATTTTTTTGAATTTTCTAACTTGTTTTATTTTCAAACAAAAAAATTCTAAATTTCAAGTTCAAGAATTTTTGTTTGTTGTTGTTGTTTGAATTAAAAATAAATTACTGAATCAAAAAACGTTTTTAATTTCGAATTTCGATTGAATTTCCTGATGAGTCTTTTTTTTTAGGTTTTTGAATTCACCCTGTGTGTGTTTTTTTAGGGTGTTTGTTATTTTAAAACCAGTCAAAGCAGTTTAAATGGTATTTTTCGATTTTCGATATTTAAATAAAACGAGAGAAGTATGTAATGTATCTAAAAAAAAATGTTTTCCTCATTAAAGTATCGTCTCAATTTTTTTTCAATTAAATTTAATAAGTACTTAAAATTTTAATTCTTTTTTTTTTTAAATTACATTTTGTAAAACGTAAAGAATTTTTTATGTTAGCTATTTATTATTTAATTTAATTTTTTTTCTATAGTAATAATTATTGAGCAATTATTTTTGAATGCATGAATAATATACCGTTATGGGCGTTACGACAAAATTAAATTTAAAAAAAGAAATTTTCTTTTCAATTTTATAAAAATTTAATTTTTCGATTTAATTAATTTTAGACTTATTTTTTGTTTGTTTGTTTTTATAGTTCGTTTATAAATTAGTTTCAGTTCTATGAGGATAACATTTTGTAATTGTATTATTTGATGAGTTATTATTATTATTATTATTAATATTAATATTTAAATTATTATTATCAATGTAATTATTTGATATTTGATTTTTATTGCTTTGTTTTTGTATTGTATCAGCAATGGTGGGTGTTTTATTACTACAACTACTATTACTACTAATTGGTTTATTATTTCTTATTGACCATTCATTTTGTTTTAATAGAAATTGTTTAACATTATATTCCATTTGTGCTAAATCAACTTGATTTAATGATTTATCATTAATGTTATTACAATGTAATTTTTGATTATTATCAAAATTTTCATTATCATTGTTAATTTGTTGTTGTTGTTGCTGTTGTTCATGTTCTAACCAATTATCCTTTTCAATTTTTTCTTCACCATTTAATTGCTTTAACTGCTGCTGCTGCTGCTGTTGTTGAATTTTTAATATTCCATTTTTATTATTTTCATTATCATTATCATAATAATTACAATTAATAATATAATTATTTTGAGCAATTATTTTATTATCATTATTTAAATATGAATTATGATAATTATTTATATTTATATTTGTTGTTGTAATTGTAGGTGGAATTGTATGATAATTCATAATTAATTGTTTTTTATTCATTTGTTGAGCATTATAAATACCATTTGAAATTTGTTGTTGTTGATTATTAGATTTATTTAAATTACATTCATTATTAATTGATAATTTTTCAATAGAATTATCGGTATTATTATTATTATTAGCATTTTGTAATGAAAATTTTATATTATTATCAAAAGATGTATTAGTATTTGTATTTAAATTATTATCGAAATTATTATTTTGAATTGAATTATTATTTATTAAAATTTTATGAGTGTTATTAATTTGTTGTTGCTGTTGTTCCATTTGAGAATTATTTTGAACCCATTCAGCAACACGATTTAATTGTTGACGTCTTAATAATGCATTCTCTTGTAATTCAACAACATTTAAACAGTTACTTGATGATAATGATGATGATTGTGTACATGATTTTGAATTTGTATTTTTAAAACTTGAATTTATTAATGAATTATCACATAATGTGATCATATCAAAATTTGATATTTCCATTGAAGATTGTTGTTGCTGTTGCTGTTGTTGTTGTTGATGGAAAAATAATTCATTAGATGATGTTGGCATATTATTTAAATTATGTTGTTGCTGCTGTTGTTGTTGAATAGAACCAAAATTACTTACTGAACAAGAAGGTTGAGTATTAATTACCATCATGGAAGTAATTAAATTATTTTGTTGTTGTTGATGTTGTTGTTGTTGTAATTTAATATCATTTTTATCATGATTATCTTTAATATCATGATTTAAATTTTGTTTATTTGGACTTAATGGTGTTTCTAATATTGATAAATCTTGACCAATTAATATTTCATTATTTAATGATAATGATGATGGTAAATTTGTTATTGAACTTGATGATGTTGACATAACCATTGAAATTTTTGATGTTATTATATCTTTTGTATCATCTAATTCTTCATCAAGAAAACGTTGACGACGTGTATATAATACTGGTTGTAATTCTGATTCAATACCATCAAGTAATATATTATTTGAACCATTTTGTATTCGTAATGCACATAATCTTGGACCACGATATTTTGGATTTTCTGCCTGTTAAATATGAAAAAAAAAAATGTTTTATTTATTTATTTTTTTTTTTAAATTTAAGTGCAAACAATTAAATAAACAACAATAAGAAGAGAGAAAAAATAAACGGTGAACAAACAATAGGATTACACGAAGATTTTGATTAGATTTTCAGATGACAAAGAAGAAAAGTAACCCCATATTTTGTTTTTTGTTTTTGTTAATCAATTAAAAAAAAATAATAGAAGGCTCACCTTTAAAAAACCATTCCATATTCATTATAAATTCACAGAAATTTTACATTTACAATTTTCTTTTTTCTAATTAAAAATGATTTTCAAAACTTGATTATTGATTTCATTTATGAATTCTTTAACTGTAAAGCATTATATAACATAATTATTTCAAATAAAAAAAAAAATGCATACTATTTTTTTTTTCGTACTTACTTTTATTGTTTTTATAAGATTTCTATTGAAATTTTCAAATAATTTAGCACCTTCACTGCTACTTGTTTTACTCCATAAACTATTTGTGCTACCTGTTGCTGATATTGTTTGTTGTTGTTGTTGTTGTTGTAAATTATTTTTTGTATTTATTTTTGATACTGTTGTTGTTGGTGTTGTTGTTATTGTTGTATTTAATAAACAATTTTCATTGTTATTTTCAATTATATTTTCATTATTTTTTATTAATGAATTATCATTTTTATTATTTATTATATTATTGTTATTATTATTACCCTGTACAATACCGTTATTATTATTATTATTATTATTATTTATATTATTTATATTATTACTTGTATTACTATTAATTTCAATAGTATCGATTAATAAATTATTTAAATCACTTTTTCGACTAGCATTGTTGTTGATATTATTATTATTATTATTATTTGTTGTTGTTGTTATTGTTGGTGTTGTTGTGGGTGTTGTTATAATTGTTGAATTTGGATTTGTATTTGTAATAGTTGTTGCTGTTACTGCTGCTGCTGCTAATGATGATGATGATGATGATGATAATACTGTCATTAAACGATTAGTATCATTTAACAATTGATTATTATGATTATTTAATACGATATCATTAACAATAATATTATTATTATCATTACTATTTATTTTAATATCATTATTAACAGACATTTTTGGTGATTTATGATTATTAATATTATTTGTTGTTGTTGTTGTTGTAATTATTGAATTTTTTATATTATTTTTATTCGTATTATTATTATTATTATTTATGAATTTATTTAAATCAATTAAATCATGTTCATCATTATTTTGTTTATGATTTGAATTAATTAAATTATGTTGATTTTCATTAAAATATTTGGCAGTGTCATTAATAATTGTTGCTTGTGTTGTTATTGATGTTGGTAATGTTGTTGATAAATATGATTTTGATGTTAATATACTATTAAATGGCTGTTGTTGTTGTTTTTTATTATTATTATTATGATTATGATTATATATTGTTGTTGATGTTTGTGATGTTGTTGTTGTTGTTGCTGCTGTACGATCACACAAACGATGATGACCTAATATTGGATTTACCATTAAATCATCTTTTTTAGCTGGTATAAATAATTTATCATTATCATTAAAATCTGATACACTACTTTTTGTTTCTGATATAACTGAATCACTTGATTTAACTAATTTCATAATATATGGGCTATTAGTACGTGATGGTGAATTTAAATTACTATTACAACGTAAACATAATGATGAATTATTATCACCATGTAATATTGTTTGTGTACCAATATTATATGTTTTTTGTTCATCAGCTAATACAGTTAAATCTTTTAATGAACATTTACATGTATCACAATGTTTTATTTCATTTGATTTTAATTCATCTTCTAAATATTTTGCCATTATTGATGGTGATATTAATTGTTCTGTTGAATTATCATTACATTCAGAATTTTGTGCATCTATATTTGAATTTAAAAAGGGAGGAAACAAATTTAAAAAATACAAATTAGTAGAAAAATCTATTGAAGAAAATATTTAATAAAGATATTTTTGTTTTTTTTTTTTTTAAATTCTCATTAAGAAAAAAATAATAAATAATTTTCTTAATGAGAATTACTTATAGTATTTAAAGTTTGTGCGAAATTTATCTTAATTTTATGACTGTCATGTTGCTCTCATGTTTTTTTTATTGCAATTTTGTAAATAAAATTCGCACAAAATCTTTAATATATGTACTTTAAATTAAAAATTATTTACAAATGCATTAAAAATTTAAAAAAATCAATTATTTTTTCATGCAATTATTTTACCAGAACCAAAAGAAAATAATTTTGTTTTAATAATTCAAAAAAGAAAACAAGAATAGTTAAGTCCAAAATAGCGCAGCTTCCAAATTACTTTACCTATGTAAATTTAAAAAAAAAAATAAAGAATTAAAAAGAAAATAAAGAACATTGCCCATTTTATAACACGAAGAAAAGTTATCATATCCTTTTTACTGGTTATTAAATTAGGACCCAATTTTATACTTATATAGTTTTAATACACAAAGAATAATTCGTCAGAGTTTAGGAAAACAATAAATACTAAAATTAGGAAATACGAAATTTTATAATTTTACCAATATATCCAATCTTTCCAAATTTTTGAATAAAAAGTTAATTGAAAATGGGCAATATTTTTTCACATGCAAAATAAAATTATACTGTTGTTATCCACAACCTACAATATCAAAGAAAAAATATTTAATAAGGATAAAAAAAAAATTACAAAGAATTTGTGCTGTAAAAAGTGTCTATGCTGTGATCAAAATATACCTTTTTTCAAAAAAAATAAGAAGCTTTCTAGAAAAATAAATAAAATATAATTAACTGAAAATAACTAGTGTGCCAAATTAATTCTAAAAAAAAAAAATTAGCTTGTGTAAAAAAATAAATAATAAAAAGAAACAAAAAGCCAGTGAAACTACTAACACTTACCAATTCCCCGCATTGAATATACCATTGCAGTTGGTGGGAATGGACATATTGGCGGGGGTGAATCTGATGCTGGAAGTACTTTATATGAACCAGATCTTGTAACACCAACACCATTTGTACTACCCTCTGAATCTGAATGTGAATTTGTTTCAAGTCTCATATAAGATGATACTTTTGATTGAATATCCATTGGAAGCTAAAGTTTTTTTTTTTTTTTTTTTGTTAAATTTGAATTTTAATAATTAATTAATTAATTATAATTTGTGTAGATAATACATACCGAAGAAACTTTTTGTGGTACAAAATTATCCGGTTTACATTGTAAAAGTTGAATTGCTAAATTTATGTCATTTTTGTAACGTTTCTGTGAATAAAAAGAAAATAAGAAAAAAACATAATTGAAAAATTCCATTTAATAAAATATTGTATTTTTTTCAATAATTATAATTAAACTTTTTTTTTTTCAATATTTTGGCTTGATATATATTTTTTTTAAATAAATAATTAATGAGTATCGTGTCGTGAAGCATTAACCTGATTAAAATTAGATAAAGAGTGAGCAAAAAGTAATGATAAATTAATTTTTTTTTTGGTATAACTTTTTCTATTATTGAGTTTACTTAAGAACTTTTTGTTGTTGTTGTGATATTTATTTAATTTTTACCTTATCGAGATTTCATTTTTATTGAATAATTTTTGTAATTGAACCGATGATATCTTTGTGAATAATAAATTAGAGAAAAAAACTTCTTGAAATTCATTTTATTATAATTTATTTTGTTTTCAAGTGAAAATCTCTTCATGAAGTTCAGTGACAATGAATCATTTTAATCAAAATTTATTGTATTCTGTAATTTTAATAACATATTTTTTATTAAAATTTTGTGGATTATTAACATTTACTTATAAATCAAATAAATCATGTTTTAAAATTTCATACATTTCAATTTTTATTTGTATTTTAATAAATTCAATAATTTTAATATTATCAATAAGTGATAAATATGTAATACAATTTTGGAAAAATTTATATAAAATTAATACATTACGTCAATTAGTTTTAGTTCATGATTTTTTAATTTTATTCATAACATCATATATTGTATTAATTATATTAATTATAAAAACAAAATATTATGTTAAATATATTAATGAAATATTGAAATTATATGAAATATTAAATCGAAATTATCAAATTAAATTATATTTAAATTCAAATATTAAAAATAATTGTAAATTACGTTTAATTATATTTATAATGCGTTTAATATTTGTATGTATACAAATTATATATTTAATTAAAAATTATAATTTTAATTTATTTCGTAGATGGTTACATTGGAAATGTATGTTATTTATATTATCAAATACAATACATTTAAATTCAATTATATTTTTAATAATTATAAATTATTTATATTTTATTACATATAAATTAAATGATATTATTAAACAAATTAAATATTTAAATGAATATAAAATTATAAATAATAAAAACAAAGAATTTATATTTGAATTATTATGGAATGAATTTGAAGAAATTATTAGAAATTTTTATAAAATTTTATTATTAAATAATAATTTAATGAAATTTTTAAAATTTCAATTAACATTTTGTATATTTTATTCATTTTTACAAATAATTGGTAAAATATTTTATATATATGATGTTATTGAAGATGATTCTAAAATTATTTTAAGAGATATATCAGCAACTATGAATACAATTTGTTTCATTTCTGATACATATTTATTAATTATAACATTAGATTTATGGAAAAAATCATATGAAAATTTTATGAATACTTTTAATAATCATGCAATTTTATTGAATATCAATTTTCAATATGAAAAACAAGTAAGTTTTTGGGTAAAATAATTTTTTTTCTTTTTTTTTTTGATATCACAGAATAAAATACATATTTTTTTCTTTTTTGTTTTTCAGATAAATATGATAATGTTAAGTCTAAAACAACAGAATGCTAATATAACTGCCTTTGGATTATTTGTTATTGATAAGAAAACATTTTTTCAGATTTTCACAACTGTTTTAATGTATTTCATTACATTAATTCAATTCGATCACACATTTTCAAGTAAAGAAGTTCAAAAAATATTTCATTGAATTTTTTAAATGTCATTATTTAGATTTTATGTCATTTTGCGAATGTTTTATCTTTTTGTAAAAAAATAAGGGTATAATAAATACGGTTGACTAACACGTTGCGTGCCAATATCTCACCGGGAAACACTTCAAAGTGATTTCCAACAAGGCAAAACTGTATTAAATTTATGACGCAAACACATATGAAATAAGTAGGTGAATTTAAGGGTAGCAAAAACATGTGTTCAATATATACTATAGTCAAAATAATATGAGTTGAAGTTTTCTCGCGCATGTTTTACATGACGTAGTGATCTTATTGTGTACACATATACGAAAGAAGAAACCTGTTTATTAGAATTTACAACAACAAAAACGCATGTGTGTAAGTATCTTTTCTTCTGCGCATATGTTAACGTAGTACAATACGAAACTTCAACTCTTTTGGGACAAGCTATATTCATATATATGTATAATAAAAACGGTACTGTAGAGCACAGATTGAGAACAGGACGATAAAAAATATCAAATACATAATTCTATATATATGAATTTCTCACCATGTGATTTCTCATGGTTGACAGATTGATTTTATTTTATTCGTAAAATTTTATGCAATATATTTATTTAAAAATTTGTTTGTTAATGCTTAAGCTTTGTAGTGATCTATAAATTTATAAGAAAAGTGTAAATAATAAATAATTAAAAACAAAAATATTACTGATTGCTTAATTTATTATGTAAATTGATACCTATTATAACTATACTGTGGAATTATTTTAAGACTTTTAATTTTTTTTGTAAATTTCTTGAAAAATTTATTATTAAAACGTTTCTATTAGCTTGTTTTCTTGTCTGTTTGTCTGTTCGGTATATAAATTTAAAAATTGATTTTAAACCATTTTTTTGATGAGAAAGAGACTTGAAACTTTATACATAGCTCAGAACTGGATGACAATGCAATATATTACCTCGCTTATGAAAATTTTATGATTTTAATTTTTATTTTATAAACTTTTTGGCTGAATGTACATTTCGCATAGAATTTTGGAACTTTCGATATCACAAATCGAACACATCCTTACTCCTGAGTATTTATACTTTATTTTCAAACTTTTTTAGAAGTGTTCAATGGCCTTCACCAAACGTGTCAGTGTCAGTAAACCGGTTTTTTTTTAAGAAGACAGAATGCAAATAAAATTTTATCAAAAGTGAAGAGAAGTGGATAGAAATTTTATTGAAAGCACCCGACGTTTTAAGAAGTATTCAAAATTGTCAATTCAATTAAAAAAAAACTATTTTTTAAATTTAAATTTCTAATACAAAGTAGGTATTATTATTTTTTAATGGAAAAGAATTTAAATAAAATCGATTGAAAAATTTCACACACATAAGACTAAAAAGCAGAAAATAATTATACAAATAAAAAACTATTTTTAATATACCACGTTTTTAAGATGGACTAAAAAGTATAAAATAATTTTGCCTAGCCCCATACAGATAATACTGAAAATTTATGATTGCGAATTTTTATAGCTATGGAAACACTTGTAAGATTAAAAACGAAAAACGTAGGGCGCTACGGGGTTAAGAATCTGTGTAGGGCTAGGCAGAATTATTTTATACTTTTTAGTCCATCTTAAAAACATGGTACATATATTAAAAATTATTTTTTTCACATTACTAAATAAAAATGAATTTAAAAATAAAATTGAGGTAACTTAAATATGGTTAACGTTGAAGGACATTCGCATTCAATTAAAATTCAATTTTAATATAATTTTTATTACTTACTCCTTTTATTATTTTTTTTTTTTTTCAAATTTGTTGCAAATTAAATTAATTTAATTAAATTAATGTAGTTTAAAAAGTATTCAATTAATTCCCAATTTTGTTCAAAATGTTTTTACTGTTATAAATATATCAATTGTAGTAAAAGCATTTTTTAATTTAATTATTTATTATTCAATTGAATTTTTAAATTTTAAAAAATTAGTTTTAAAGAGACAAAAAAAAGCCGTACAATTTATAATTATCACACATCATTCATTTTATACATATTTGTGGTGCGTTTCAAGTACATTCATTTAGATTGCAATTGAATTTCAATTGGTATACAGTATTGGTTAATAAAACTACTTAAATGGATTTATTGGACATTATTACATTTGTATTATTTAGTTTATGCAAATTTAATACTTTTTTGTTTCTTTCATACAAAAAACAATCAAATAATGTAATTCTATCGAAAAAAGGTGTCATTGCGATGAGTTTTGCAGTTATAATTTTAATTTTTCAAGGTTTTTATTCATCTGCAGCAATTTTTTATTATAATTATATATATTTTAATAAAAGTGTTATACAATATGTATCTGGTTTTCTTGTTGTAATATCATTTATTACGGCTATAATTATTTTAATACATGTATTGCACAAACGTAATTTAATTATTCAATATATTAATGAATTAATTGAATTAAAAAATCAAATAAAAATTGTAACATGTAGAAAGTATTTATTATTAGATAAAAATATAAAAATAATATGTGTTCTATTTATATTATTATTTTTAATACAAACAATTATAATTATTATCGCAATTATAAAAGGAACTGGAAATTATTTAAATATTGTTTTTTTAAACTGGATTCATTGTGGTATTACTTTATTTAATAATTTATCAACAATTACATTATTTGTAATTTATATACTAAATTATATTTATAATATTAATTCAAAATTAGAACATTTCTATTATTTATTAAAAATAAAAAAATGTGAAATAAGTAAAATGCAATTATGTAAACGTATTAAAGAAACTTTATGTATAACATTAAAACTTTATGTTATTATATTAAAATTAATTGAAAATATAAAGAAAATTATTGTATTTCCCATTATGATGAATATTATACAAATTTTATTCGATAGTATTTGTTGTATATTTGGTATATATTTTTATTTTACACGTCATACTTTTGATGTAACAGCAATAATGACGACTCTTAATGCAATTAAAATTTCTATACAAATTTATATATTTTTTACAAGTATACAATTATTTAATGAAAAATTAGATGAAACTAAAAATTTCATTAACTGCATTTTACTTGAAATTCAACATGATGAGGAATTAATACAAAACGTAAGTTTGATTTTGTAGTCTTGGAGTATTACTTTATTATTATTATAATTTTTTTTTCCAGTTGGAAGGAACATTACTTAATTTGGCAATTCAGCCAAAACCATTTTCTTTTTGTGGATTATCTGGATTTGATCGAAGAGGTTTCTTTACATTTATAGCAACGATTAATATGCACGTTCTGATTTTAATACAATTTGATAACACGTAATTATTTTAGTTTTAAAGCATGTAATTGAAGTACATAGTTTTCCATTTTTTTTTTCATAATCATAATTAAACGCTTGTTTTATCAACAAAATAAAATTTTTTTCTCAAATTTAGAACATTTATATATTTGTTACTAGAATATATATAGAAATGCACATAGTATGTATATATAAATATAGATGTATGTGTGTATATGTACATAGGTACATTATGTATACCTACGTTTATACATATCTATGTTTAGCATAATTTCAAAACGTCTAGAGCAATAAACATAAAATTTTCTCATTAGATTTATTTAATAATGTTAAGAAGCGAAATAATTTCTAATTTCATCTCTTGAGGGGGTTAAAACGGTGTACAAAATATGCATGAGATTTGCACACGTTCAGAACAGGACAATCAAAAATTTTAAATACACACTTCCATGAATTGCTGACTATGTGATTTTTTTGAAAACAACACTAAAACTTATAAAACACCAATGCACCAATTACTTATTACAGAGTAGTAGATATTAAAGCTAAGACCTAACCCTTAAAAGGAGCAACAAAAGTAAGCAAATGGTGTTCACATTGACCAGATTTTTGAAAAAACAAAAGTTGTTGAAAAATCGTTTAGCATCGTTTAAAACGTCATCGGTACTCAAGGAAACTTTTACGATTATTTTTGAATTTTTTAAAACATGGATTATTTTGCAAACTACTCTACAAGTTGTAACTCTAATTATAATTTGCTATTTTTAGGCCTTTAAAGATGAGCCCTAATTGTTTAAAAAAAATTAAAACAGAATGAATGATATTTCTCGGTAGTATATCTTATTTTAAGGAAAAAACAAATAGAAAAATCATATAACAGATAAATAATATACTGGGCTATTTTTAGCCTAAAACTTTCAAATTAAAATAAGCAAGAGAAATTTTAATCAGTTCTTCTCATTCTTGAAATCTTTCATAAAATAATATAGAAATTATATTTTTATTGTTGACAGGTTGATTATTTTATTCGTGAAATTTTATGCAACATAGTTATTGTAAAATTTGTTTGTTAATGCTTAAGCTTTGTACTGATCTATTAATTTCTAAGAAAAGTGTAAATAAAATAATAATTGAAAACAAAAATATTACTGATTGCTTAATTTATTATGTAAATTGATATTATAATTATACTGTGGAGTTATTTTAAGACTTTTAATTTTTTTTAAATTTCTTGGAACATTTATTTTTAAACTAAGGTTAATTCAACATATTGAACCTCGAAATGAACCCCTTGTTCCTTTAAAAAACAATGCCAGAGGCCTATCTTTCCCCCATTAATTCAATATTTATTAATTGGGTTCACATTACTAAACAAAAATGATTATGAAAATAAAATTGAAGTAAATTAAATATGGTTAACTTTCAAAGACATTAATTTTTATTACTCACTCCTTTTATTTTATTTTTTTTTTCAAATTTATTGCAAATCAAATTAATTAAATTAAATTAATGTAATTGAAGAAATTATTATTCAATTCATTTCCAATTTCATCTAAAACCCTCCTACTGTTATAAATATTTAAATTGTGACAAAAGCATTTTTTAATTTAAATTTTAAAATATTACTTTGAATTGGACAAGAAAAAATCAATAAAATTTTAATTAATTATTACTCATCATTCATTTTATACATTATTGTGGTACGTTTCAAATGCATTCATTTAGATTGCAATTGAATTTCAATTGGTATACAGTATTGGTTAATAAAACTATACTTAAATGGATTTATTGGACATTATTACTTTTGTGATATTTAATTTATGTAAATTCAATATTTTTTTGTTTCTTTCATACAAAAAACAATCAAATAATGTAATTCTATCGAAAAAAGGTGTCTTTGCGATGAGTTTTGTAATTATAATTTTAATTTTTCAAGGCTTTTTTTCATCTGCAGTAATTTTTTATATCAATTATAAATATTTGAATAAAAGTGTTATGCAATATGTATCATGTTTTCTTGTTGTAATATCATTTATTACGGCTATAACTATTTCAATACATGTATTGCACAAACGTAAAATAATTATTCAATATATTAATGAATTAATTGAATTAAAAAATCAAATTAAAATTTTAACATGTAGAAAATATTTATTATTAGATAAAAATATAAAAATAATATGTGTTCTATTTATAATATTATTTTTAATACAAATAATTGTAACTACTATCACAATTATAACAAGAACTGAAATTTATTTAGATATTGTTTTTTTAAACTGGATTCATTGTGGTATTACTCTATTTAATAATTTATCAACAATTACATTATTTGTAATTTATATACTAAATTATATTTATAATATTAATTCAAAATTAGAACATTTCTATTATTTATTAAAAATAAAAAAATGTGAAATAAGTAAAATGCAATTATGTAAACGTATTAAAGAAACTTTATGTATAACATTAAAACTTTATGTTATTATATTAAAATTAATTGAAAATATAAAGAAAATTATTGTATTTCCCATTATGATGAATATTATACAAATTTTATTCGATAGTATTTGTTGTATATTTGGTATATATTTTTATTTTACACGTCATACTTTTGATGTAACAGCAATAATGACGACTCTTAATGCAATTAAAATTTCTATACAAATTTATATATTTTTTACAAGTATACAATTATTTAATGAAAAATTAGATGAAACTAAAAATTTCATTAACTGCATTTTACTTGAAATTCAACATGATGAGGAATTAATACAAAACGTAAGTTTGATTTTGTAGTCTTGGAGTATTACTTTATTATTATTATAATTTTTTTTTCCAGTTGGAAGGAACATTACTTAATTTGGCAATTCAGCCAAAACCATTTTCTTTTTGTGGATTATCTGGATTTGATCGAAGAGGTTTCTTTACATTTATAGCAACGATTAATATGCACGTTCTGATTTTAATACAATTTGATAACACGTAATTATTTTAGTTTTAAAGCATGTAATTGAAGTACATAGTTTTCCATTTTTTTTTTCATAATCATAATTAAACGCTTGTTTTATCAACAAAATAAAATTTTTTTCTCAAATTTATATATATTTGTTACTAGAATATATATAGAAATGCACATAGTATGTATATATAAATATAGATGTATGTGTGTATATGTACATAGGTACATTATGTATACCTACGTTTATACATATCTATGTTTAGCATAATTTCAAAACGTCTAGAGCAATAAACATAAAATTTTCTCATTAGATTTATTTAATAATGTTAAGAAGCGAAATAATTTCTAATTTCATCTCTTGAGGGGGTTAAAACGGTGTACAAAATATGCATGAGATTTGCACACGTTCAGAACAGGACAATCAAAAATTTTAAATACACACTTCCATGAATTGCTGACTATGTGATTTTTTTGAAAACAACACTAAAACTTATAAAACACCAATGCACCAATTACTTATTACAGAGTAGTAGATATTAAAGCTAAGACCTAACCCTTAAAAGGAGCAACAAAAGTAAGCAAATGGTGTTCACATTGACCAGATTTTTGAAAAAACAAAAGTTGTTGAAAAATCGTTTAGCATCGTTTAAAACGTCATCGGTACTCAAGGAAACTTTTACGATTATTTTTGAATTTTTTAAAACATGGATTATTTTGCAAACTACTCTACAAGTTGTAACTCTAATTATAATTTGCTATTTTTAGGCCTTTAAAGATGAGCCCTAATTGTTTAAAAAAAATTAAAACAGAATGAATGATATTTCTCGGTAGTATATCTTATTTTAAGGAAAAAACAAATAGAAAAATCATATAACAGATAAATAATATACTGGGCTATTTTTAGCCTAAAACTTTCAAATTAAAATAAGCAAGAGAAATTTTAATCAGTTCTTCTCATTCTTGAAATCTTTCATAAAATAATATAGAAATTATATTTTTATTGTTGACAGGTTGATTATTTTATTCGTGAAATTTTATGCAACATAGTTATTGTAAAATTTGTTTGTTAATGCTTAAGCTTTGTACTGATCTATTAATTTCTAAGAAAAGTGTAAATAAAATAATAATTGAAAACAAAAATATTACTGATTGCTTAATTTATTATGTAAATTGATATTATAATTATACTGTGGAGTTATTTTAAGACTTTTAATTTTTTTTAAATTTCTTGGAACATTTATTTTTAAACTAAGGTTAATTCAACATATTGAACCTCGAAATGAACCCCTTGTTCCTTTAAAAAACAATGCCAGAGGCCTATCTTTCCCCCATTAATTCAATATTTATTAATTGGGTTCACATTACTAAACAAAAATGATTATGAAAATAAAATTGAAGTAAATTAAATATGGTTAACTTTCAAAGACATTAATTTTTATTACTCACTCCTTTTATTTTATTTTTTTTTTCAAATTTATTGCAAATCAAATTAATTAAATTAAATTAATGTAATTGAAGAAATTATTATTCAATTCATTTCCAATTTCATCTAAAACCCTCCTACTGTTATAAATATTTAAATTGTGACAAAAGCATTTTTTAATTTAAATTTTAAAATATTACTTTGAATTGGACAAGAAAAAATCAATAAAATATTAATTAATTATTACTCATCATTCATTTTATACATTATTGTGGTACGTTTCAAATGCATTCATTTAGATTGCAATTGAATTTCAATTGGTATACAGTATTGGTTAATAAAACTATACTTAAATGGATTTATTGGACATTATTACTTTTGTGATATTTAATTTATGTAAATTCAATATTTTTTTGTTTCTTTCATACAAAAAACAATCAAATAATGTAATTCTATCGAAAAAAGGTGTCATTGCGATGAGTTTTGTAATTATAATTTTAATTTTTCAAGGCTTTTTTTCATCTGCAGTAATTTTTTATATCAATTATAAATATTTGAATAAAAGTGTTATGCAATATGTATCATGTTTTCTTGTAGTAATATCATTTATTACGGCTATAACTATTTCAATACATGTATTGCACAAACGTAAAATAATTATTCAATATATTAATGAATTAATTGAATTAAAAAATCAAATTAAAATTTTAACATGTAGAAAATATTTATTATTAGATAAAAATATAAAAATAATATGTGTTCTATTTATATTATTATTTTTAATACAAATAATTGTAACTACTATCACAATTATAACAAGAACTGAAATTTATTTAGATATTGTTTTTTTAAACTGGATTCATTGTGGTATTACTTTATTGAATAATTTATCAATAATTACATTATTTGTAATGTATGCACTAAATTATATTTGTAATATTAATTCAAAATTGGAACATTTCTATTATTTATTAAAAATAAAAAAATGTGAAATAAGTAAAATTCAATTATGTAAACGTATCAAAGAAACTCTTTGTATAACATTAAAACTTTATATTATTATATTGAAATTAATTGAAAATATAAGGAAAATTATTGTATTTCCCATTATGATGAATATTACACAAATTTTATTCGATAGTATTTGTTGTATATTTGGTATATATTTTTATTTTACACGTGACATTTATGATCTGACAGCATTAACAACGACTCTTAATGCATTAAAAATTGTTTTACAAATTTATATATTTTTTACAAGTATACAATTATTTAATGAAAAATTATATGAAGCTAAAAATTTCATTAATTGTATTTTATTTGAAATTCAACATGATGAGGAATTAATACAAAACGTAAGTTTCTTCTTATTTTGGAAAAATTATTTTTTTTAAATTAATGAAAAAAAATATTTCTTTTCCAGCTTGAAGGAACATTACTCAATTTTGCAATTCAGCCAAAACCATTTTCTTTTTGTGGATTAACTGGATTTGATCGAAGAGGTTTCTTTACATTTATAGCAACGATTAATATGCACGTTCTGATTTTAATACAATTTGATAACACGTAATTATTTTAATTTTAAAGCATTTAATTGAAATAAATTAAGAATATAATTGTAATTTTACTAGTATATCATATAGAAGTGTGTATGTGTGTATGTAGATATAGGTGCACATACCTATGTTCATATAATACAATACAATGTATGTTTAGCATAATTTCAAAACACCTGGAGCAATAAATATAAAATTTTGTTATTATGTACATTTATTTTATAATGTTAAGGTTTAAGCGATTACTTAGAAGTTCATCACTTAAGGGGGTTAAAACTTAAAAGGGTGTTCAAAATTTGCATGGAGAAAATCTTAACTTTTCACATCTTATTTTAAGCAAAAAACTAGTGGAGAAATAATTTAACAGATAATAAAAATATTCATGTTGTATTAATAATTTAAAAAAAATGTATTTCAAATAAAAATATGCAAAAAAAAACCTTAAAAAATTGAACTTGATCTTCTCACCCTTAAAACCTGTGAAATTATATTTTTATCGTTGACAGGTTGATTATTTTATTTGTGACATATTTTTTAAATAATGAATGAATATTGGTCTGGCAGCATTTACTTGTACTAGTATGCTCTTTAAAAAAAAAATGACAAAAGGAAGAACTGTTATAATTCAACAAAATAGCTAAAAGAATGACATAATTAAATTGTATTAGACACTTATTTATTAATTGATTTTACATATGGACATTTATTAACACGCCTTTAATATCGATTCTTAAAAAAATTGACCCACATACATACATATATTTTGTCTAACAATTTGTTTTGTTCTATATTTTCAATTTCAGTTTTAATTTACTTATTCTAAATAACAATGGGTTTCTTACGGGAAAATCTTCTTTATAAAATTATTTTCATAATATATTATTTATTAAAATTAAGTACTTCAATAACATTTGTTTATAATAAAAATAAAAATAAATTTCAAATATCATATATTGCAATTTTACGATGTATCTGTGTAAATATCATTTTAACAACATTATCATTTTCAGATACAAATATACGTAAAATTCATTTTACAAAATCAATACGTGATCTTGTTAATTTGAATAGTTTTATTGTACTTTATTTTGCATCAAATTTTTGTCAAATTTATATTATTTTAACAACAAATTATTATATAAAATTTATAAATAAAATAATTATATTAATTAATTATTTAAATAATTTATATAAAACAAAAACATATTTAAATTATAATGTTAGAAATAATTGTAAATTACGTTTAATTATTTTTATAATACGTTTTATATTTTTAATTATACAAATAATATATTTAATAAGAAATTTTACAATAAGTTATATGAAAAAATGGTTACATTGGAAATATATGTTATTTATATTATCAAATACAACACATTTATATTCTATTATTATATTAATTATTATAAATTGTATTTGTCATATAACATGTAAACTTGAGAATTGTTTAAATGATATTAAATTTATAAATAATATAAAACGTAATTCATCAATGGAAAAATTATGTGAATTATGCGATAATTTAGATAATATTCATATAATATTTATAAAAATATTTAAAATTGGTATAAAATTTATAAAATTTTTAGAATTTCAAATAACATTTTGTATATTTTATTCATTTATACAAATAATATCGAAAATATTTTATGTTTATGATGTTATTGAAGATAATATTATTTATTTTGAAAGAGATACAACATTAGTTATGCATACAATATGTTTTATATCAGAAACATATCTATTAATTATAACATTAGATTTATGGAAAAAATCATATGAAAATTATATGAAAATTTTTAATGATAATGTGATCTTTTTAAATACGGATATACGTTTAGAACAAAATGTAAGTGTATTTTAGAAATATCAATGGATTGTTTGATTTATGTAAAAAATAATTTTAAATTTGATTTTTTGTTTTTTTTTCCAGATACAAATGATCATGATCAGTTTAAAACAATATGAAATGAAAATTACTGCAAATGGATTATTTACAATTGATAAAAGTACATCATTTTATCTATTAGCATCAATTTTTTCATATGTGATACTTTTAATACAATTTGATAAAAATTATGAACTAAAGTTAATGACCAATTCAAATACATCAACACAAAATTTCACAATATTAGAATAATATTCAAAAATTTGGTAAAAAAAATGCACAATACAAAAATATTGTTTTATTGAATATTAACAAAACCAAAGAAAAAATGAATTTTCATTATTCACAAAATATTAGGAGTAATTATATTAGTTTGTAGACTAGAATAAGATATTTATTGTTGTTTTTGAAAAAACAGATGTTATCCAATTTTCCATATAATAAATAATCAATCTTAAAAATAATCGAAATTCCATGGATATTTTAAAATAACTGATAGTGTACCCCTGTGAATTTTACGGTGAAACAAAACTATTTAAATGGATGAACCGTATTTTAAAATGAGGTTTTACTTCTTTTAATAAAAACCAAATTTTATCGAAAATTATGTAAAATTTTTGATTATTATTGAAAGTTTTGTTCAGTTTTCTTTAATTTTGGGCTCGTTTCAATGTTTACCGTGAACTCACCTAAAGTATCACATTTATTTGAGCTCAACCGTAAATTTTATTTTGTGACACATCGTTTTTATTATTCTCAGAAATGCTAAAACACCATTCATAAACAAAAGTTATTTTCTCATGTTAATTTTTGAAATCAACCCTTTGTTCCTTTTTAAAAAAAAATTATCCCAGAAGACTCTCGTTCATTTATTAATTCAATATTTATCAATTGGTTTCCCATTACTAAATAAAAATAAAAATAAATTAAAGTAAATTAAATATGGGTAACGTTCAAGGACATTTGCATTCAATTAAAATTCATTTCAAATATTAATTTTTATTACTCACTCCTTGTATTTTATTTTTTTCAAATTTGTTGCAAATTAAATTAAAAAAATTATTACTCAATTAATTTCCAATTTTGTTCAAAACCATTTTACTGTTATAAATATTTAAATTGTGATAAACGCATTTTTTAATTTTTAAATATTACTTTTATTTAAAAAAAAAAAAATGAATAAAATTTTAATTATTACTCATCATTCATTTTATACATATTTGTGGTGCGTTCCAAATGCATTCATTTAGACTGCAATTGAATTTCAACTGGTATACAGTATTGGTTGATTAAACTACTTAAATGGATTTATTGGACATTATTACATTTGTATTATTTAGTTTATGCAAATTCAATACTTTTTTGTTTCTTTCATACAAAAAACAATCAAATAATGTAATTCTATCGAAAAAAGGTGTCATTGCGATGAGTTTTGTAATAATAATTTTAATTTTTCAAGGTTTTTATTCATCTGCAGCAATTTTTTATTATAATTATATATATTTTAATAAAAGTGTTATACAATATGTATCTGGTTTGCTTGTTGTAATATCATTTATTACGGCTATAATTATTTTAATACATCGTCGGCCTAGTGCCTATTTGTTCAACAGACCAAGCATCAAGTTTTGAGAAAAACGAAATTTTAGTTTCAAACAATAAAATTTCTTACAAAATAAAAAACAACAGAAATTATTTTTTTGGTAAATGGAAAAACATTTGGTTAGCTTCATCCTAGTTCATTTTTTTTATTTTAATTTGCATTTTTCTACAAGTTATTCATCAATATTTATAGAGAGATATGCATTTGGATATAGAACAAACTTCTATGAGCAACAAATATTTTTGTTTTTTAGGTTGGATATAGAACAAAATTGTGGACAATGACATTTGTAAACAACAACAAATTTAATTGATTTTGAAAAAACTGCTCTTTAATTATGATTCATAAATTAAGAAAAATTGAAGATAATGTAATAAAACAAAAGCCATGTTAGAGTGAACAAAATAAGCTTTCATTTAAGCTAAAAAAAAATAAAAAATTTAAAAAATAATAAGGGTTATTTTCGAGATATTCGACCTTGAAAATAAAAATGACAAATTTTTTTCAAAATTTGTTGACTTTGAGTTACAATAACTTTTAAACCACTTAACATAAAACGTTATAAAAGACATTTTTTAAAAGGCCTGAAGGTTCTCTTTAGAAATAATTTTCATTTATCTATCTACACTCAGCGAACGCTGAAATATGTTGCAAAAAGTGGAACTCGTTACTTTTCCAAAAAAATTGTCTTTGACCTTGAATATCTCGGTAACTATTGAAAATAGACCCCCCCCCCCCCTCCCATACGATTTTTTTCGTTTCTCACCGAGATCTACCATCCAGCTCAGTTTGACACACGAACTGTGAAACACCCTGTATAGATATAGAAAATGCTAGAAAATAATGGATATTGAACAAAAAAGCATAAAATAAAACATACATATATTTTGTTCAATAACAAATAGGATACAATCAGGGCCGTTTTAAGGTTGTCGGAGGCTGTAGCCACTTTTGATTAAGAAGAGCAACAAAAAAAAAAAAAAAAAACGTCAATTTGTTGTCTATGCACGGGGCCCCTACAGTTGTCTAATAAATTTTCTAACGAGCAAAAAAAAAAAAAATGTCAATTATACTTTCGTAGGCCTTTGTAGAATCGTAGGCCCTAGGCACAGTGCCTATTGTGCCTACAGCATAAGACGGCCCTGGAATACAATACTAAGTTCGCATTATTGAACAAATAAGCACGGAAAATATCTACAAAATTGGTTTTTAGCACAAAACAGCAACTCTGTATCTCCAGAACGGAAGCACCTAGAGAAATTCTGATTACACTAATCGAAAGACAAATTCGAAATTAGTATGTCTGCATCAATAACTCAATTTCGTAAAAAATGGTCTGTTGAACAAATAAGCACTAGGCCGACGACATGTATTGCACAAACGTAATTTAATTATTCAATATATTAATGAATTAATTGAATTAAAAAATCAAATAAAAATTTTAACATGTAGAAAATATTTATTATTAGATAAAAATATAAAAATAATATGTGTTCTATTTATAATATTATTTTTATTACAAATAATTATAACTACTATCACAATTATAACAAGAACAAGAGACAAATATTTAGATATTGCTTTTGTAAACTGGATTCATTGTGGTATTACTTTATTGAATAATTTATCAATAATTACATTATTTGTAATGTATGCACTAAATTATATTTGTAATATTAATTCAAAATTGGAACATTTCTATTATTTATTAAAAATAAATAAATGTGAAGTAAATAAAATTCAATTATGTAAACGTATCAAAAAATCTTTACGTATAACATTAAAACTTTATGTTATTATATTGAAATTGATTGAAAATATTGAAAAAATTATTACATTTCCCATTATGATTAATATTATACAAATTTTATTGGATAGTATTTGTTCTGGATTTCTTATATATTTTTATTTTACACGTGACTTTTTTGATGTAACCGCATTAGGAACGATTCTTAATACATTAAAAATTGTTTTACAAATTCATATGTTTTTCACAAGTATACAATTATTTAATGAAAAATTAGATGAAGCTAAAAATTTCATTAACTGCATTTTACTTGAAATTCAACATGATGAGGAATTAATACAAAACGTAAGTTTCATTTTGTTTGATATTAGGAGTATTATTTCATTATTATTTTTTTTTTTCTAGTTGGAAGGAACATTACTTAATTTGGCAATTCAGCCAAAACCATTTTCTTTTTGTGGATTAAGTGGATTTGATCGAAGAGGTTTCTTTACATTTATAGCAACGATTAATATGCACGTTCTGATTCTAATACAATTTGATAACACGTAATTATTGTAATTTTAAAGCATTTACATACATATGTAATTGAATTACTTATCCACTTTCTTTTTTGTAATCATAATTAAACGCTTGTTTTATCAACAAAATACATTATTTTTTAAATTAAGAACATTTATAATTTTACTAGTACTCTTCCCGCAAAAGTTGTTAGACACGACTTAAATAAACAAATAAATTACAATAAAAACGCACATAAATATATTGTACGATTGGCATAACAAATGTTTTATTCATTACGATTATTTATCTAGTATTTACAGTGTAATTTTAATTTCTATTTTTCTAGCGGCTTTCCTTTTATTACAAAAAATATTTAAAATATAACGAAAATTAAGTCAAAAAATTATTGGGACACTAACTTAAAATTAAAATTCAATTCTATGTTCACCGTTATTTCAAACAGTTTAATGAAGAATATTTTGATTTTGATCTAATTACTCAATTAGTAATAGAATTTGTAGTATTATAGTTAATATGGGGCACAAAAAGTGTGAAGTTAGTAATGAAATAAGAAATTTAATTATTTATCACTATAAGAACCAGTGCTGCCAAATCGTTTTTTGCTTAGTAAGTAGATTTTGAAAAATTTAGTAAGTAGATTGTATGGGAGGTTCTTTAAAAAGTAAGTAGATTTAGTATTGCCTACATACGACCCTTAAAAAACAAAAATACTTTTATTTTGGCTTTATCTGTTATTTATTTGTTAATTTAAAATTGAGGAAAACATTTTAAAGTAAAATAATTCGAATTTATACCATAATCATGTAAAACCAGCAAACTAAATTCTAATTAATTATAACCATTCACCACTCACACATAAGCTGGTTGTTACAACCGTCGCAATTCAGTTTAAAAATGTTTTTAATGAGAGTGTGAGTACCTATATTTAAACCGTGAACCTGAAATTATTTTAGATGATTCTTATTAATATTATACCAAGTTGGAAAAAAACTACAATATTATTGTTACAACCAGCGTTAAATAACTGGTTTAACCATCGGCCCAAACCAGACTAGTCTTCTTTCAGCTTCAACAACCGGTTTTTTAGCAGAGCGAAGGCGAATTGTAGTACATTTTATCCAAAAGTGGGGAAAAAAAACCGGTTGTTGAAGCTGAAAGAAGACTAGTCTGGTTTGGGCCATCTAGTGTCGAAGTAGTCATTAGTCAGGGTTGAGCAAAAGTTGATAAAATGTTCTAGAGTAGGGGTGTAAATAAGAAGTAAGTAGAAAGTAAGTAGAATTACCAAAAAGTAAGTAGAATGGACTAAAGTGTAAGTAGGTAAGTAAAAAGACCAAAAAGTAAATAGATCTACTTACTTTTGGCTATGTTTGGCACCACTGATAAGAACAACAACAAACAAAAAATTGAGAAAATTACTCAAAATATTAAAAAAAGTAAATAAACTGTGTATATTATTATTCATCTTTTTTTTTAAAAAAAAGCTAAAAGCTGTACAAAAATCCCAAGATCTGGACGTACACGCACTTGTAATGGCTGAGAAGAAGAACGTTTTATTGTACGACAAGTTCGAAAAAAACCTAAAATAAGTGGAAGTGCTGTGAGAAATTTGGTACAAAATAGATTTGGAAATATGTACATATGTTCATGCAAATAATACTATGAGAAATATATTGAAAAAACATAATTTTCATAGTGGTAGGGTTTGGAAAAATTCTCTAAAAAACATTCGAACACAATCAATAAAATACTCTCTCGCATACATTCAAGAGTTTTTCTTGAACAGACATTGTATGAATATTACATATACCTTACATTTGTTATTCGTTATCGATATTAACTTTTTTAATTAAACTTATAGAAATGTAACTAACAATTATTGTAAATATATCAGATTCAACATGATAAATGCATTTTTGTTTTCATTCATTTTAGTAAATATTTTATTTTAATTTAATTTATTTAATTTTATTTTATAGTTTTTATGAAATACTTCAATAATGGTGTACAGAGTTCAGTACATTTCCATCCATTAAATTAGTACAAAGTTATATTTTTTGCATTGTAATCGTTTAAAAGAAAATTGAAAAAAAAAAAAAAAGAAACGAAAAAAATGAATTTCTTTAAAATAAACAAATTATTAACAGCATATTTTGCAAAACTTAATATTTTCATATGTGTCTCATATAATATGAAATTACAAAAAGCTTATTTATCAAAATATGGTGTATTAATTTCATTAATTTTAATAATTTTACAAATTTTTGCATATACATATATTGGATTAATTTTTGGATCACAAAAAATATTTTTGAATATATCAAGAAATGTTTTAAGATATGTTATATTATTTAGTGGTTTATTACAATATTCTACAACAATAATTATAACTATTTTACAATTATATGAAAGAAAAATCATTATAATTTCAATTAATAAATTATTTAAATTACAAAATTGCATTAAAATGATATTAGATAAAAATGAAATAAAAATACATAATGAAATTAAAAAAATATCATTTCAACAAATTTTAATTTTTATATTTCAATTAATTTTATGTTTTAATATTGCATTTTTTAATTATGATATTAGTATATTAAATAAATTTGAAATTATTGTAATAAAATTTGGTCAATTATATCCATTTTTAACAATATCAAGTATTATACAAATATCAATAATTCTTTCATTATTTTTTCTAAATTTAATATATAATTTAAATTGTTATCTTGAGAATATTTTGATTTCATTAAAAAATGCAAAATATTATAATGAAAAAAAAGAAATATGTTTTAAATTAATTAAAAATTGGAAAAATATTCAAATAATATCGAATGGAATATTTTCTAATTTAAATGAAATAAAAAGTATTTATGAATTTCAATTTTTCTTAATGATATTACATAGTTTCATTAGTGGTATTTTTAATGTATATTTTATTTATGATGGTATTTTTAATGGTAAACAATTTGATTTTGTTCAAATTTTAAATAGTATAATATTATTATATCAAGTTCAAACTTTATTTGCATCTGTTGAATTAGTATCAAAACAATATGATAATTTTGGTAATATTTTAATATATATTATAATTGAAGTTGAAGGATGCAGTAATTATCTTAGAAAGAATGTAAGTAAACAATTTTTGAATTTTTAAAATTTTTATACTGATTTTTTGATGTTTCTTGAATCCATTATTAATAAGATTATTTTTCTTTTTAAATTTTCACAATAGATTGAAGGTACTATTTTATATATGATGCATCAAGGTACAGAAATATCTATTTATCAAATGATTCCTATCAACAAAAGTATATTTTTTAAAATGTTTGCAAATATATTGTTTTATGTAATTATTCTCATACAATTTGATATTATGTGAATTTAATTGATATGACAGAAATATGGTTTCTAAATAAATTGTAATGAATTATAGAAATGATTTCAATAACATATTTATTACTAAATTTGTTTTTGCTTAAGCTTTGTAGTGATCTATAAATTTGTAAGAAAAGTGTAAATAATTAAAAATAAAAATATTACTTACTTATGTCAAAATTATAATATGTAAAAAACATTTTTTTCAAACAAAACATATTTTATTGTAATTACATGTTCTGTCATATCACATGTATACTTCTAAATATGTATAAATACAGTATATTATGTTTTATTATTATTATTCTTATAATTATTATTCAATTAATTTCTAATTTTGTTCGAAACGTTTCTACTGTTATAAACATTTAAATTGTGGTAAAAGCATTTTTTAATTTAAATTTAAAAATATTACTTTGAATTGGACAAGCAAAAAATCAATAAAATTAATAATTATGTATTATTTATAATTCTTTTCATACATTATTGTGGTACGTTTCAAGTACATTCATTTAGATTGCAATTGAATTTCAATTGGTATACAGTATTGGTTAATAAAACTATACTTAAATGGATTTATTGGACATTATTACTTTTGTGATATTTAATTTATGTAAATTCAATATTTTTTTGTTTCTTTCATACAAAAAACAATCAAATAATGTAATTCTATCGAAAAAAGGTGTTATTGTGATGAGTTTTGTAATTATAATTTTAATTTTTCAAGGTTTTTATTCATCTGCAGCAATTTTTCATTACAATTCAATATATTCAAATGAAAGTGTTACTAAATATGTATCAGGTTTTCTTGTAGTAATATCATTTATCACGGCTATAACTATTTTAATACATGTATTGCACAAACGTGAAATGATTATTCAATATATTAATGAATTACTTGAATTAAAAAATCAAATAAAAATTTTAACATGTAGAAAGTATTTATTATTAGATAAAAATATAAAAATAATATGTGTTCTATTTATAATATTATTTTCATTACAAATAATTGTAACTATTATGGCAATTATGAAAAAAAGACATAAATATTTAAACATTGTTTTTTTAAACTGGATTCATTGTGGTATTACTTTATTGAATAATTTATCAATAATTACATTATTTGTAATGTATGCACTAAATTATATTTGTAATATTAATTCAAAATTGGAACATTTCTATTATTTATTAAAAATAAATAAATGTGAAGTAAATAAAATTCAATTATGTAAACGTATCAAAAAATCTTTACGTATAACATTAAAACTTTATGTTATTATATTGAAATTGATTGAAAATATTGAAAAAATTATTACATTTCCCATTATGATTAATATTATACAAATTTTATTGGATAGTATTTGTTCTGGATTTCTTATATATTTTTATTTTACACGTGACTTTTTTGATGTAACCGCATTAGGAACGATTCTTAATACATTAAAAATTGTCATACAAATTTATATATTTTTTACAAGTATACAACTATTTAATGAAAAATTAGATGAAGCTAAAAATTTCATTAATTGTATTTTACTTGAAATTCAACATGACGAGGAATTAATACAAAACGTAAGTTTGATTTTGTAGTATTGGAGTATTACTTTCTTATTATTATTATTTTTTTTCTAGTTGGAAGGAACATTACTTAATTTGGCAATTCAGCCAAAACCATTTTCATTTTGTGGATTAACTGGATTTGATCGAAGAGGTTTCTTTACATTTATAGCAACGATTAATATGCACGTTCTAATTTTAATACAATTTGATAATTTGTAATTTTAAAGCATGTACATATGTAATTGAATTACTTATCCAATTTCTTTTTTGTAATCATAATTAAACGCTTGTTTTATCAACAAAATAACATTATTTTTTAAATTCAGAACATAATTGTAAATTATTTCACTAGAATATCTATGTATGTATGTACTCTAGTGGCCAGTAAGAAGCGATTACTTAAAATTTAGTGAAAATGCTCTAAACTACATATAAGTAACACGTATTTTGTATATTTTTGGAAATCAACCCTTAAAAGGTTTAAACCGTAAATTGTTTAATGATTCTATTTACTTGAAAGAATTCATTTCTCTTTCTGTATAAAAGAAGATTGAGATAAATAAATCTTAAAAAAAAAAACATGTTAAAATACGGCCAAGTTCTCTTCGGGTGATTGTTGGCCTAAAAAAAGTACTGTTATCTGAATCTGAATCAATGCCGTTCAAAGAACTTTTCCACATACCAAATTTAAATACAGAACGGTATTAATTAATAAGTATGAACTTGGCAGGTTCTATTTTTTTTTTTTATACAAAATAAGTGAAAAATAAATACGGTTGATTAACACGTTGCGTGCCAATATCTCACAGGTGAAAACTTCAAAGTGATTCTTTAATAAATTCTATAACGCAAAACACATATGAGATTAGTAAGTGAATTTGAAGGGTAGCAAAAACATGTGTACAACATACTACATATTCATATATACTAAAAGCAGTATATGTAGAGCATTTGGACTGAGAACAGGACGATCAAAAAATTTTAAATACACACTTCTATGAATTCTATGAATTGTTGATCATGTAATTTTTTGAAAACAACACTAAAACGTAAGTAAAACGCCAATGCACCAATTACTTACAGAGTAGTATACATATATATTAAAGGTAGGACCTAACCTTTAAAAGGAGCAGCAAAAATAAGCAAATACTGTTCACATTGACTAGATTTTTGAAAAAAAAAAGTTTTGGAAAAATCATTTTGCAACTTTTAAAACGTCATCGGTACTCATCGAAATTTTTACGATTAACTTTGAACTTTCAAAAACATGGATTATTTAAATTATAATGTTATGTAATCGAAGCATAATTTATTGTATAGTGTAAAAGGAAGAACTGCTATAATTTAACTAAATAGCTAAAAGAATGACACACCTAAATATCGTATTAGACACTATCTATTAATTGATTTCACATATGGACATTTAATAATACGCCTATAATATCAATTCTGAAAAAAAATGATCCACATATGTAAATTTTT